>OX392415.1:0-2400000 GCA_947623395.1 Synanthedon tipuliformis | reverse complement strand
GCTTGTCCCGTTGATTGTCTCATTGGAGCCCACGATTTCCTACGCGTTGAAAAATAAAAATAACAACTGACAAAATATATGAGGAGTACAACGCCTGACATATTCATTCCTTTTATATTTTTGCCACCGGTGGATTTCTATTTTCAGTTGATCCCTTGGGAAAATTACATTTTTTCTGGTTCCTTTAGTATTTCCTTTAGAAAATATTTCCTTTTCTGTATCGCTGAAAACGTGCATGCAAAATTTCATGGTGAACTATTAAGTAGTTAGATTAGCAAGAGAGTTACAAACAGACAGACGGGTAGAGTTAGTTTCACATTTATAATATTAATATGGAATAAAATATTCAGTCGCGCGCTTATGTACTTTGTATTGTTAAGCGTTTTTTTGATTTTTCCTTTTGTTTGGTTTTTAAGGGTCATAGCGTGGCTGTAAGTAACCTATTTATTCAAAAATTCGGTTATCAAATGTAAAAAGCTTTTTTAAATCAAACCAATAGTTCCAGAGTTTAACACGTTCAACCAAACAAACCAACTCTTTCGTTTTATTATATTAGTATAGACAAAAATTTTCCGCTTATAGATATCGTGAACATTTGGAAGCATCGATAACCTAAAAGGATGCATACTCGTACTCGGCTGTCATCAAGGCAGATGGAGGTCCGACGGAGGGTCGGATCTCCGAATCTTTTTCGATTTCTTGTTTGGATTTGACTAACATCTAGAAATATATCGTGAGGACGTGGTGAGGACGATGTCGTACTAACGTAATGAACAAGATTTCAGATATTATTATAGCTTTAAAAATGCCGTCTCATCTGTAACTGAAATTTCATTATAAAAAAGAAACTAGCGATCTGCTCCCGGCTTCGCACGAATGCAACTTTTTTTGTAGATTATCAGAAAACCAATGTCTTGATGATAATAGGCAATGTAGCAAAAGGACTACTCGTAGTTATCATAGTTATCATGTCGGTTATGGTAGAATTTCGACGAGAGGGCTGTGACTAAGTAGTTTTATTTTAGCCAGCTAAAACCCCAAATAAGCTTGAAAAAATATTTTTATTCTATAATGCAACAAAATGCTTTGTGTAGTTCTGAAGCACTAAGCGCACATTCAGACAGACTTAGCGACTTTATTTTACACTATTTTTTGAGACGTATTTGGAGATAACGGCGAGGGACTTATAACTTTCTACGACATGTAAAAGCTTTCACTCACTCTATCCAAAATGATAATTGTGTGTCTCTATTTATTTTACATAATGTATTATTTTATATTCTGTACATGATTTATGTTATATGTTAATCCAGCTAATAAACTATGTATGTGCCGAATTTCAGCCAAATCCGATTAGCCATTTTTGCGTGATTGAATAACAATTATAATATTACTTAGTAGGATTTATTCACTCTTTTATTTATGTATTACATTGAAATAACAAAATTTTATCTAACATAAGGTATGTTATTAATGACTAATGTAATTTCTTGTACATATTATTTTGTTACTATAGTTAATAAATAAATAGCTTAAAAATAGCTTTTTTATAATAATCCTATCTAATTTTTGATTAAATATTTACTAATGAACTTGTATTATATCAGAAAGCAGGCAACGAGCCATTAATTTTCTTATCTTTCGTTGTCAACTTGTCGTATTTAAAATAATTTATTGTTTTGTAAATACTTACTACATTTATTGTTAAATTGGACTTGATAAATAAATGTTCAATACGTAAATTTATGTTTTTTTTTTATGTTGAACTCGAAAGACTTGACTGTCCCTGTCGACAAGGGATAGTGCGTAAATGTCATTTCCCTTCCATAATGAAAAATTTCCAAAATTGCATAATTTATTACTGAGAGTTATTCTTTTGAACAATTAGGATGCGTAAATGAAAAAAAGTATTTTTTTGTTCCAGATGAAGGCTGCAATTTCACAAAGAGATTTCCGCTTCTCTCGGAAAGCAGTATATGTGAAGAGGAAAATGTTAACAAAATCCAACAAATAATATGAAGTGTCGAACAATAAATGGAAACTTTTATCGTTGTTAGTGTTTTGTGCTATTAATCTTCTTTATTATACGAGTGACTATGTGTGTGAGAGAAAATGGATATTATGTATAATATTACTTTAGAAAGAGAGAAGTTCTACGCTAGTGATTATTTCAAAAATCCAAAAGCAGTGCACGGTTTCGAGGTAAGATATGTTAATGTATTGTTGACAAACAGAATTTTCATGATTCTCAGCTTATTTAAGCTTTTGTATTTTTTTTTAATTTTTGAAGTGAAAACTTCTTTAGGCGCGTTGGGCATTTTTGAGATGAAAAAAACTATTGAACTCGCGACCGGTTACCGTAATCGTGTAACCGATTAATTTAAAAAAAGAACAATTTTTAAGATGGGGAAAAAAACCATTGAACTCGCGACTTGTTACCGTGTAACCGTTTAACCGACAAATCTGTATATAAGTAAGTATGTACTTTCCTGACGACGACTATGTGACATGTTACATGTCATGTACTTAAGTAGATAGGCTTTCTACACGACATAATAGACACAAATAGATAGGCTTGCAAAAGATATCCAATGGAAATTTTGAGCTTTCTATCAAATGTTGTGGTCAACCGGAGAGCTGAGTCAATGATGAAATGAATGAAAGTCAAGCAAAACTAATTCAAACTTAGCCTTCGTACTATTTAATTAAATAGTTAGAAATTAGCCGTAATTGGTAATATTGATATACGTATATCAGAAAAATATTTAATAGTTTGTACATAAACCAGTAAAATATTAATAAATAATTAATCGTTGGTACTACATAAAATTTAAGAACCCAAAACTAGGGCCAAAATCTCAGCTAGATACAAAAACAAAGAACATTGTTTTATTGTGATTTGATCTAACCCTATTAACAGCAGCAGCAGCAGATTTCAAAGACAGGTTGATAGAAAGAATGGATGAAGCGCCAGGCTAAGTGTGATGCCGGTCGTAGGTTCCATATTCTTTATTTTACATTTGCATATATTTTCCATATTCGCGTGTCTATGTTGTTATTTTTCCATATTCTGATTTTTCTATTATATACCAGTACATATATCATATTATTGAGAAAAATAACATTTTAACATTTTAACATAGGATATATTAGAAGTCTCTTTAGACCTGATAAGCCGTCAACTACAAAAAATCGTAATTAAGGATCCTAGGACATTGGGTAAGGAATAAAATGAGGATAGAGAAATAGTATCTGTATTACTATAAGTCAGTGATTACTGCAGCTTTTGTGCAGCCCATTTTATGTCTGCGGATTATTTAACTCCAATATATTTACAAGTTCCTACGTTCTACGTTCTTAACTGATTCGTTCTTAGCGAATTTCAATGCCATTTTTCTTTTATATGGCAAGTTTAATAGCTAAGAAATGTATTTTTCGTGATGTCTCCACAAATTAACGATTATTACCGGATTTTATTCGTATTGACATTTACTATTTGAATTCCTTTTTGCTGTCGTAAAATTGACAACCCGTCTGAGACATAAAATTTGCTTTAGGTAGTCCTTTTTTAAATAAATGTTAGCAGACATGTTGACGGTTCACTTGATGGTAAGGAGCAACTAACTATGGCCTAAACAATATGAAGTATGTGTGTTGTCATCGACCTGTGATGTATTATGGTATCACTAGCTGGTGCCCGTGACTTCTTCCGCGATCTGGATGAAAGGTACCCTATGTCCTTTCTGGTGTCCCAGACAACGTGTATGCAAAATTTCATGGTGATCGGTTCAGTAGCTTTTGCGTGTCTAGCTCTAAACATTATGCTATGTAAAAAGAAGAATAGACAGTCCGTTTGACGACAAAGTGATAAATGAACTGAATTAAAAAAATGTATTACTTTTCCTGTAATAAATGTTAACTTTGTAGGTAAGCAATCTGTATTCTTTGCTAACAAAAGTACGACATTACTCTTAAGTGCTGAAAACAAAGGTGAACACATAGCGAACAATCCCAGTTGGTTCTATTGTCTCTTAGATTTTTCTCTCGTGATGTTTTCATTCATCGAAATGACAATATTTTTAACTGGTTCTTACCCGCGGCAATGTTCGTACTTTTTTTTTTTTTTTTTGACGAGGAGAAATCCGCTTATAGATTCCCTACCGCTGGCTAGGCGATAGGGATATGTGGGGGTCGTCCAGCACCTGATGTTAGGATGTTAGCGGCACTGGGAATACCCACTAAAACTCCCCGGTGCCTCCTTGCCCTGTGAGCGGAGTGGACCGGGCTCTGCCGAGGCACCTAACTCCGATCCACTCCCAGGGCAGCCTAGCCATTACTGACTAGGCTATCGCCAAAGAAAGGGATTGCCCGGAGACACCCAGGCAATACCCACGCGAAGGGGGGGACCTTGTGCAGGCACACACAGCTAGCCAACCATGTGCGCAAGGTCCCCCTAGACCATCTGCAGAAGGCGGGCAGCCTTCTCCAGACAGCCAGGCTCTCAAGAAAAGTCCGCACTCAAGTGGAAGCACTCGAGTGCGGAGAACACCAATGACGGGAGGGAGCCCGCCACTCATAATCCGCACACATACCTCGTGTGCGGAACAAACAATATCATAAGGCCGCACTCAAGGAGTGCGGCCGACCTCCAACTGAGAGACCCGCGAGGGTACTTCCCGCGAGCGCTCCGCTACGGACTCCCGCTTGGCAGCCCGCTCGGAACGCTCGGTTGTACGCCTCCTTAGCACCCGAGGCCGGCCCAAGGCCAAGGGTGAGCCCCTCCACCGCGACAAGGTCCCGGCGTACCCAGGGAGGGGGTAATGTTCGTACTAGGAAACTGATGTAAGTAAAAATATTTTAAAGAAAAGTTAGCCACCTATAACACAAACAACGCCATATGTATACAACGGCCATGGCTTCTTAAATTACATAAATAAAGTTTACCAAAATGTTATTTAAGAAAATTTTGTAGATATATGTACTAAAATTCATCTAAATCAAACACGAAATCATTTAAATATTCAATCATCAAACTTTCCCATCAAAATATTTGCACTGGATTTTTTAATACGCTTTGTATATGAAACTGATATGTTTCTTATATTATTTTTAAGTCGCCTTAACACACACATATTACCACAGATTTATAAATATTTTTTATAATGATGAATAATATAGCCCTACATGCTTAATGTTCACATTTTTTAGTCAGAGCGCAATTTATCGTTTGTTATTTATCACAACGTTAACAGATAGCGAGGCGTTCGCCCACGACTCGGTTTTTTTTTATACTATCAGCGATTTTTCATCATATTTTCCACAATCGCGACGGAGGTCTTTATCGGGTGAAATTTATAAAGATTGCAGACGGAAGGAAGGAAACTTTTTTCGCAGTTAAATAAAACCGGCCCCTTCGTTATTTACAAATTTCCATATTATATTTACAAATACCTAGATTTGTTGATGGCTAGGGTACGGGGCAGCAATGACACGTTGTTGAAGGTGATTGCTGGGAAGGTGGACTGCCCAATAATAAAACATTTTTGAAAATTGTATACCTACACAAAACTTACTTTCTCGTTTTTCCGTTGTATGGTTAAAAAGAAGCTAGCGCTGTTTGAGAAGAATATTGATACGTTTACAGATTGACTGTAATTTGGAAAGTATTTGCCAAGTGCGTGCCCATTACCATTACAAATAAGTCTACCGTAAGTCGCTCAAGATCTAAATGGGTTTATTATTTCCTCTTATTTGCTCGTTTAAGCAGGAATAACATTATTACCGAATTCACGGTAGGCGTGTTACGTAACACATTCTCTTATTACATAATTGGGACTAACGTTTGACCATTCATACTAAAGTAAACTGCGTATAATAAGGCGTCGTTATGCAAATCATCGAGACGGTCAATTTAAATAAAGTTATATATACTATATGTACTTGTACGTACCTCTTGCTCATAAAATAAACACCGATCAGTAAGAAAACTATGACAGACTAGTGACCTACTCCTGGCTTCGCACGGGTGGGGCACATACGTCTGTCTATCTCAAGCTCTGTTTCAAGGTTCCCGGGTTCGATTGCCGGCATAATCAACTTTGAAATGAACTGTTCAAATTAAATACAAAATACAAATTTAAGCTCCGCCACCGATTTAAAATTTACACTAGCACCATCTATTTTAATTAAAACTAAATAATTAATGACTGCAATACTTGTTTGATTTTGATAACACTTCGTAAGAAGACAGTTTCAATCAAAAAGAGACAATTGGCTAATTTTTACAATGTAAATAACCGAAATCCATGCATGAAAAGCTGCGGGAAATATTGTGGAGAAAATGAAAAAAAAAAAGTCCCAGAAAGGGAAAACAGTTTAGGAATTCAAGACGCTTCTCCTTTGAGAACTTTTTATTACTTTTATTTCACACTGAGTATTGTAGGGGGAATATTAAAGTGTTTTATTGTGCCAGGGGCAATTTCGTATAATTTTTTTGACACAAGAAAAATGCATGCCTTATACTCGGAAATAAGGATTTCACATATTGATATATTGACGGGTCTATTGATGGGTAGGAAACACATATTGATGGGTCTAAATTAAACTGTATAGATATTTGTAAAGGTCTATATATCACACCGCAAAGTAGGTAATTTGGAAACTTTGAATAAATGGAAATCTGTTTCCACATCATTTAAAACTTAATTCATTTTGACAATTTTATTGTATATCTAATGTTCAATGAATCGACTAGAAAATGTATTTTCCATTGAAAATATATTTGCGTAATCAGAAGTAATTTAAGCAAATTCAATTGTATCACTAGTGAATGTGTGCTCCTTCGCATATTGTAGTGAAAATTTTGTTACTTATGAAAATGAGTACCTACCTATATGTTATTATCATAGATGAATGATTGATCTCGCTGCGCTCGACTAGATACCGCCGTTGTACTTGTAAAATGCGGCAAAAATACTACGCCGAATTACGCCGAATTCGGCGTACCCGAGCCAGTCACTCTGCAAACTGACTGTGATGTGTACTTGCCGAATGTTTTATTAAATTTTGAGCATAATAAAATGCCAGTTTGCGTAGTGAAATTGTGTGAAAATATAATAAAACTGTGTAAAAAGTGATAAAAAGTAACAATGTTTTACACACACTACAATAAAAAGTTGCCGCATTCACGGAGCTATTGCTTTTGTATAGCGCTCTATCTAGTCGAGCGCAGCGAGACTAGTCAATTATCTTTGGTTATTATGATATTTGTAAATGTAAATGAAGTTTGTTACTCTTCAATAGATAAATTGACTAGGTAGATAGATTTAATAAAGAATTTAACTTAATTAGGTAGTTATATATCATATCATTATGATCATAATATCTCAATATATGTATAATAGTATAAAACAAAATCGTTTTCCGAGTCTGTCTGTCTGTTTGTCTATTCGGAAATCAATATCAAATAGATTTTTCAAAAAAAGTTCATATCTAATTATATAAATATATTTGTAACTCCTATATTTACATATAGTTGTAACTACTAACACGCTAAAACGATCTATTTTGATAAAACGCATCAATTAAGAAATTAATCGATTTTATTTGGATAGCAAATATCTAATATTTTATTTTATGTGTCACTTGTTGCTCACTCTAATTGCATCCATAAATCATCTAGTGACTTTTCGGGGCGTAATAGAAACGTTGGACTATTAAGATTTATAGACTTGACCTTGTTTGTTCTCATTCGAGTCAAGGATATGTTTGTAATGTGATACACAAGATTTTCTTATACATGAAATGCGGACTATAAATGTGGCCGTCGGCTCTCCGTATAGAGAGTTAGCACGATCAACACATTTAAACATTGCGCTTGTGTAGTGTCTGTGAATAGGCGCATGACAATGACGTCATACTGCAATTGCCATTAACACAATGTCTGTCTCTTTCTCGCGCGGACCCAGATATGAGTGTATCAAAAATGCATATGTGTGAGTACTGTGAACGTGCCAACTCTAATGAACTCACCTATTATACTATCCGCCAGGTTATCGGTAACTTTCGTTCGTCTACGGATCTCCTCATTCCTGACTCGATCTCACATTACTACTTCGAGCATAGCCCTTTCCATAGCTCGTTGAGTGACGTTGAGCTTTCTTAAGAAGCTTCCACATTTCAACGTAGGAGTGTCTATCAAAAATGCATTTGTGTGAGTACTGTGACATGCCAATTCTAGTGAACTCACCTATTATACTATCCGCCGGTTATCGGTAACTTTCGTTCGTCTACGGATCTCCTCATTCCTGATTCGATCTCGCATTGCTACTCCGAGCATTAGCCCTTTCCATAGCTCGTTGAGTGACGTTGAGCTTTCTTAAGAAGCCCATAAGTTAAAGATCACATTTCAACGCCACTTGTCATCACAGGCAACACACATTCTTAAAATGCCAGCTCCTGTACTATCTTAACAGGTCAATGTATGTATTTGTTACAGGTCATATACACGTGGGAGATGGATCTGAACCGAAGCACGTTGAGTGCTGTCACACTCCTCATTCCGAAGAAGCCCACTCAATCACCGTCGACCAACAACATGCCGGTGTGGGCTCACAACTCCTGGGTGTGTTTATTCGCTGCCATGCTTGCTGTGGCTATTGGAGGCAACGCTATAGTAATCTGGATAGTTACAGGTAACAAAAGACATTCCTATCAATATTAATTATCTCATTTTTGTATTATTGTATTTTTTGCAAATACTCACAAAAACATTCATGAAAATTTTCAACCTCTCCATTATAATTGGAAATTTTAAAGGGAAATAAACACAAGAAAAAAGTTCATTGTTCCATGCGAAAAAAAAAACGCTGGGTCATTATCACAGTATATATAGAGTATATAGTAGGTAAATTGTGATTTGTGAGAACTGAGGTCAACTAGCACTATATTTTTATGTATATTTCAACGATAACTAAGTAAATGCAAAAAGAAACATAAGAACTGAAGTAATTAAACTAAAACATCTAATATTTCATATATCACCGATATTCCAAATTATTTACAAATAACATTTAATATCTACCATTAAACTAAATAGGGTTAAATTAAAAATACTAGCTGGTGCCCGCGACTTCGTCCGCGTTCTGGATGAAAGGTACCCCCTATGTCCTTTCTGGTGTCCCAGACAACGCGTATGCAAAATTTCATGGAAATAGTTACAAACATCCATACAAACTTTCGCATTTATAATATTAGTACGGATTATATAGTTTTGAATTTATGTGTACAGATAATGCAGTCTATATTAAAATAATAAATATAAGAGAAAAACGTTTACATCATAAATAATTTACATCATAAATATTGCATCTCTTTTTAGTTCGTAAAAAAAAGACAAATGCTTACTTTTTCCGTACACCGTGTCAGTTTTTATTATAGTCGAATTAGCATGGTACAACGATTCGTTTCGGCGAAATTGAATGCCCGCAAAATGTTAGAAACTTTCCTCAATTTACTATACAATTTTGTGATGTTTTCAATGTCTCTAATATTCACGTGCTTTTCAATGTTGATTTTACTATTTGCTATTCTGTGATATGATAAATAAAGTTCAGAGTTCATTTCTTTGAGTTGTGGTACGAGCAATTAGATGCGAGAATTTGGTTTAGTTAGATCATTAGTTTTACATTTGAATGTATAGGCGAAACGGCAAATTTTATATATTTTTTAAACAGGTGTTATATTGTACCCATTGTAGTGTATGCATCTTGGATTTGTTCACTAGCAACATTACAAGCACAGTCTAAAACGTACCACGTGACTGATGCCAGCGATCCACGTGGGATAAGTTAGTTGGTTAGTTGCGTGCCGGGAGTGATGCGTGAGCATGTATAAGTTACTCTATGGCGTGAGCCTCGGAGAGCATAAGAAAGGGCACTACACCCATATATAAGTATAGGTAACCTTCCTCAGCGCGGATCTATGGAAATTTATTAAAAGTTAAATTTCAGCCAAACGTACTCGTTATTCATTGTCAAAATGACAACATATTATATACCTACATTAAATTCAGTAAATTTTGAATTGAAATACGATAAAATTAAACCTTCATGTAATAAGCCTGTATCTAAGCGACTAAAATGCATGAAAAATACCCATTTCCCTGACGAATGGGTTGGGTACTCGCCATAGAGATTTATTCATGCGTTAAGTGCGCGAGAAATAAGCATTTAATTTCTCATTCACTCTCTAAGTAAGAAGTATACGTAAAACATTTTCCGCGTCTGTCATTATTTAGTAAAGGAAGAACAATAGGTACCTACATTAAAATATTATATATATATATATATATATATATATATATATATATATATATATATATATATATATATATATATGTATATAATACACACTGTTCAATAAAACACGGTCAATAAACTTCTATTCAGAAGGTAATTTATTTTTGCTTACTATTAACCATGTGTGATTTATTTTTAATGAAAGTATATCAAAAGTATAAGGCAGGTTACAGTACTCGACCTACCGTCGGTCCGTACGTCAGTCGCACTTATCATTTGTATGAAAATTTCTAAATTGTAAGTGCTATGCACTGCGTACCGAGACCGTCGGCCGAGCTTGGATTTTTTACTTTTATATTTTAAATATATTTTAAATAATCCCTAGGTAACAGTTTTTTTTCCGGTCATAAGGTATCTTATGTCCCTTTCTGTAATCATGTGTGCAAAATATTATCGTAATCAGTTGAGTAGTTAAATGGAGAAAGCGTTACAACCAAACAAAATCTATTTCGCATTTAAAATATTGGTAGAGTCAAAACACCTGTCTACGAGTAGTGGGTATATTGTCGTACGAAAAATGTTATTTTTAAATCACGTCGGAGGTACGGTACAAAATTCAATATTATTATTCTAGTATAAAAACAAGAGCTCTCAACACCATTAATTATGCAGGTAGGGACAAAGTAAACTGCTATAAAAAGATCACGGTTGCCATTTTATTATATTATTATAATAAAATTGTGACTCTTGTTTGGTAACGCGAGTTTTTGTAAAATTATTAAAAAAAAGAATTTCGTAACCACTGTCCAATTTTCTAAACTTCGAACACGAAATTTTCGAAACACCACAGCATAAATACCTGACAAACTTCGCCTGACGCTTGACGTAGCGTGCCCGCTGCCAAAGCTTCTAAAGCGAAGTAACTACCTCATCATAACCATGAGTTATGAAGTAAAAGTAAAGTAGTAAGCCTACCTATAAACTGAAACAATCTGCTAGCAGAGTATTCATTTAATATTTTTCATACTATCACAATTACCGTCAGTCTATCTACCACCTTTTAAAAAAAAGTAGCAGCTCAGTTAAAGGGTAAATTTTAAACAAGTACTCATAAGCAAAGCTGAGTTAAGACGCTGACTCGTTTAACTGTAAAATCCACAGGCCTAGTAACCGTTCTGTTTGTTTCAGCTCACCGCCGAATGCGAACAGTGACAAATTACTTCCTGGTGAACCTCTCGTTCGCTGATCTAATGATGGCTTCCCTCAACTGTCTCTTCAATTTCATTTATATGCTTCACAGGTGAGATATTTTTATTTATTAAATGCAACATGACGGAATGCTTGATGATAATGTTATTCCAATCTCCTAAGTAATCAAGTAACACTAGAATGGATTCAAGTACCTGTTTTTTTACAACATTTTATTAGATTAGTTTATTAAGTGTGTGGCGACCTCCTTCGAATATGACCTATTTGGAATTTCCGTGTCATTCTTCATTTAAAAGAAGAGGCACGGAAACAGTCGACCTTCTTCAACACAGCTTCCGAAAGCACGCGCTTTCTCGCCACTCATCACCATTTGTTAATATGTGATTATGTGCAATATGTTTAATTGTTCAATATATAAATATGTATATATTAATGTGGACTTATTCATTCCGTCCCACAAGTGTAAATAATTACTTGACGGTGAATATGATTGTCGATAAAGCCTGCTTTCATTGAAAAACATTTGCTCCGCGACAATGTTCCGCAAAATGACAGTAGCACTAAGTACTTAAAAGTATATCAAAATAGAAAACTGATTTTTCTTTGTAAAATACTTTTTGAAAGAACCGTCTCACATTCGTAGACACGGAAGGAACAGATACGCTCGACTTCATCTTTTGTTACGTTTTACAATGTTCTTCCGAATAATAAAATGAAACGTAAAAATGTTTTTCTATAATAATATTATAACATATTATATATATTATCTCTAGTATATTATTATAAAGAGGAAAGATTTGTTTGTTTGTTTGAATTGAATAGGCTCCGAAACTACTGGACCTATTTGAAAAATTCTTTCACTTTCGGGAAGATATATTATCAGCGAGTAATAATAATAATAATAATGCAGAAAGCGGTGTTGCTCGATACGGCCAGGATAGTGCGTCGGTTTCTGTCCTTGTCGCCCTGAACCCCAACCGACTGTGCTTCTGTTGGGGGTAATACCGTCTCCCCCTCATTTTGGCTTTTGGAGGGGGAGACGAGTTAAATAGAAGAATCCCAATAATAATTTAATTACTGAATATAGGTAATTACAATGGTTTTATAATGAATATGAAGAGCCACGAAGGCCTTTATCAGAGCTCATTGTGTATTAAATGTGTGGGTATGCGGGCGTGAACAGATAAATTACGAGTTCAAAGCAATTCGTCAAAACGCGTGGTTCACGGGCCGCCATCTCCGGAAAAGTAAAGTACCCTCCGGACAAGATGGCCGCCCTGCTAACCATTGGCAATGACGCTTCGCTAGGCTGACTTTGACAGCTAAACGCCAACCTGATGTGTGACATTGGCAGATGCGCCGTCAAATATATATATAAGTTACATGAACGAAGTCACGTGCAACAGCTAGTATTATATATAAATGTGTACTTACTAAAGTAAATCAAAGACTAGATTTTTTTATAAACTGGGGTACAAATTCAAATGTAAATTCTTTAATGCAAATTAACTTTTTAGCGAATGGAATTTTTCTATGTTTTGTAAAGTGTTTTACTAAGTAAGTCAGCAGATGTTCTTTGAATTAATGTATAATATTAATGATTTTTTTATGAGAATAGCTATTAAGTTTCAGACAAATTGAATCTATTATGGAAATTTTTCTGTTTAGGTTTGCGTCTATGTATACATTTTTGTCTTCAATTTAAACAAGGAACCTTAGCTCTAGTTTCAAATTGTTAATTTTGTACAGCCATCTGCTACCCATTGTCACAACAAAGTTTTTTTATGTGTTTCGGTGGAAGCGTAATGACAGTAGATAAGATGTCGCTAGGTGGGTACGTAGGCCTTCACTGACAGGTTGAGTTCTCCTAGGGAAAACACCCAAGAGAATGAGGACCCAAGTGAAGTCCCTTACTGACGTAATGCCATATGGGCAGGACACATACAAGGGCAGTGTCCTTGGGAAACTTAGTAGTTTCTATGGTTCATAATTTTTGATTTATTTATAATTATAATATAGGACCTTAATTCTAAAGCTGTGAAAATATTTATATATTCTTTATCTACACTCTGGTGCAATGAAATCGCACATGTAAACATTTTTTTGAAAAATATGGTGTTATTTTTTTTTTATTTAAAAAGTCACATATTTTTTACAATAGGATGAAAGGTTATTTCAATACCTATTCAATGATACCATATAAGCGGTGATAAGTTTACTTTACTGCCGAAAAGGAAAGCAAAAACAACAAACCCCAAAATTGCTTACTTAGCGCACTGCAGTTTGCGATAGCAATTGCAGGTATAAAAAGGCCTGTTTTGAGTAAAACGTCATCATTTGCATTTCAACGCTCTACGTGAAAGGACGCCTAGTGACTACAGTTGCAACATTCTGAAGAAAATGGATACTACTCCGGAAAAAGCCGCTCAAGTCGTTGCTCTAATTGAAGCAGGCCAGAACCAGAGTGCAGTAGCTAGACAGCTGAATATCAGCCGATATTCAGTTCGTCGTGTATACCAGCGCTATCGGGAGACTGGTGGCTATGAACGGCGACGAGGATCTGGTCGCGCCAGAGCTACAACTCAACGGGACAACCGATTTCTCGTAACGACGTCATTGCGAAATCGACGACTGACTGCCGTTGATCTTGCACAACACCTTCAAGAGGTACGTGAAGTGGAAGTCAGCCGGTGGACAGTTAGAAGAAGACTTGCCGAAGGTGGCCTGACTGCGCGTAGGTCAGTAAATGCTCCTAATCTAACACCAGCTCACCGCCGCGACCGTCTTCAATTTGCACAAGAACATGTGCACTGGACACTCGACCAATGGAGAGCAGTCCTGTTCTCAGATGAGTCCAGGATGTGTCTTCACGGCAATGATGGTCGAGGAAGGGTCTATAGAAGGCCTACAGAGAGATTCTCCCAGTGTTGCATCACAGAACGTGTGGCATACGGCGGTGGTTCGTGTATGTTCTGGGGAGGCATTTCACTCGAAGCGAAAACGGAGCTTGTCTTCATCACGGGGGCCAATATCAGGCGACAAACAAGAGGATTGACATCTCAGCGGTACATTGAGGAAGTTCTCCAGGAACATGTCGTACCATTTAGCGGTTTTGTTGGAGAGAACTTTCTCTTTATGCATGACAATGCAAGACCCCATACAGCTGCTATAGTACAACAATACTTGCAAGAGGTAAATATCCCCGTGATGGAGTGGCCAGCTCGAAGCCCGGACCTTAATCCGATCGAGCACTTATGGGACGAGTTAAAAAGAAAAATAAGAGGCAGAAATATTGCTCCAGCCAATCTTCTGGAGCTACAAAATGCGCTAAAGGAGGAATGGGAAGCCATAGCACAAGACTTTGTCAAACACTTAATAGAGTCTATGGAAAACCGGTGTCAAGCGGTTATTCGGGCAAGAGGGGGTAACACTTCTTATTAATAAATGTTTTTTCACTACATTTTGTGATTTTTTTTAATAATCCCCAATTTTCGAACTTTTTAGTTAAGCAAAAATCCGCTGATAAAAATGTATTTGTTGTTTTTGCTTCTCTTTTCGGCAGTAAGGTAAGCTTATTACCGCTTATATGGTATCATTGAATAGGTATTGAAATAGCCTTTCATCCCACTTAAAATATATATATATGTCTTTTCAAATAAAAAAAATAAACAATACTTTTCAAAAAATCTTTACATGTGCGATTTCATTGCACCAGAGTGTATATTTTGTTAGTTATTTTTTTGTAGTTTCATACAGAAAACAAAAGTAAAATTTGTTTGAATCCAATGAGGTTACTTCATTAGTAGGTACATAGTACATATTATAAATCGTGTATCAAAACTTATGTTTTTACACATGATATCCTCAATATTCACATTTTTTTCCACGACAACAAAATATTGGCATTTCTCAGAAAAAACATAATCTGGTATGATGAATTTTTGAAGAGTAAGGTTCCAGAAATAACGTTCCACAAGTGCGCAAAGGTGCAACGTTCCAACGTAGGTGTTCTGTTCTGGGATACATATAACATTTCAGCGAGCCACAGGTCGTTCAATTACATTAATTTCAGATATCACGTGGCCGAATTTAACGTTCCTTGTCACGTTGTCTCTATATTCGTCTCTTCTGACCAGTTCTTTAATGACAAATTAATTATAGCTGTTCGTCCAAAACACGTGAGATCTGTGCAAAGTAATCACGATATAATAATATAATGTCACAACATTAGGGTTCTTATTCACTCCTCCAAATTTTGATGAAGTACTTAAAAGTTTTGGCTTCATTCGTATCCAGTCGATTGGACGATAGACCAGTCGATTGGATGTATGTGTATGTCTGGCGTTATACGATATTAATTAACTAAATTATTTTATTTAAAAATAATCTCTAAAATAACTTCAACAAGTTATAAATGTGTCTGGGGTATGATATTGAGAGTAACTGTATTGTCTGGCGGCTCTATAAATAATGTGGTTACAAGATTCACCATAACGTGTCCATGCCACCAACGATAAAAGGTCACTGCTTAATAGCGCGTGTTGTCTAAAATTAAATTTATTTTGTTGTGCTCATACACGTCTAGACTTATACATGATGTTAAGAAGTTGCTTGTAAAGGGTGTAGGGTATGATAGCTTTGCAATTTCAAGTTTTATTAAAAAAAAATACAATTTTAATGCTATTGCTGTTTAGAATATATTTTTTGTGATTAAAATTGGCAGCCAGGCTGGCAGATCACGGCCATGATGGTTAACGGTAGATATAATTAAGGTCATAGGAATTGCAATTGCGCTGGATAACATAACATAACATAAAAAAATCTTTAAAAAGTTTTTATGTAAAGAATTTTGTTGCAGTGATTGGGTGTTTGGAGTGTGGTATTGTCAACTGAGCAATTTCATGGCGAACGTGACCGTCGCGGCCAGCGTGTTCACTCTCACAGGAATATCTTTTGACCGGTAAGAAACTAGACCTACACATATAAGCTTAATAAACTTGATAAATATTGTATAAAATACAATATTTATATTATCTTTCTTCCTTCATGCCTAACCAAATAAGTCTGATAGAAGACGCCACCATCTTATATGCCACTTTCTGGAACGTTCGTACACTTTATTAAGTTTCATATCAATACGATGTACATATTATTATAATAAAATCTTAATCCAGCCTTTGTATATACATTTAATTCTTTTTTATATATTTGTATGTGTTTATGCACATTAACCTCAGAAACGGCTTTACCGATTTGAATGTATTATAGCAGACTTCCCGTAACATTTAATGTTTCTTTAGGTTTATAAACAAAAGAAAACCCGAATACAACGCATACAAAGCTGTAACTACTATTATTTAATATATATTTTGTTTGGAAGATTTCAATAAAACAATTAAATTTGAAAATGTCTTTTTATACATGATGTTTTTCAGAGTATTTCGAGTTTCGAAATTTATTAACGGAACAGAAAGTTTTCAGAGCGGAAACGAGCAAATCATTTCCGTACTGCTGATTTTGATAAACCATCGTCACCCATAAATGCCACGAATTTTTATCACAACGCCTTTCTCGGCTTGGCCAATATTGAAAATATAATGAAATACTTCCTCATTTCAACAAATTACTTTTGGGAACATTGTCAAAGATCATAATATTGGCGTGTCAATAAAATCTATGACTTTAGTCTTCGTTGGGGTAATTTAAGGTCATAAATAATTATGAAAGGAAAAAATTAAAAAATAAATTTCTGTTGCTTGAATTGAAGAAATTTGAGTTTCTTGCAATAGTTTTGGCAACATTATTTGTTCATCCTCTCCCCTAATTTTTACTTCATCTGAATAATAACACAAATATTAAATTTATATATAACTCAGACCGTTTGTAATCGAGCTAGTTACTAATAACTAACATTATTCATCTTAATAATGTTAGTTTTTTAATATTGTACATTAAAGAATTATTCAAATAGAAATCTTAAGAAATCCGCTGTATCTCTTTGTAATTTTAGTATGGATGTGTATTTTTTTATGTAAAGATAGTCAGGCTGACGGCCCACTTGATGGTAGGTGGCTATCGTCGTCTAGATATAAAAACACGAGCAACTATTAATAAAATTTTCTCCGAACTCCTTTGGCCACTTCTAAGGAAATGATTTAGTTGTACAAAATTTCATTCGGTAATCCGGCACTAAAAACTTAACCTTAAAGTAGGTAAATGTTTGTCTATTTTTGCTTTATAAATATTTTATGGGCGCACAATCTGGCACCGCGTCTGTTAATGCCGAAGGAGCCTTCACTTTGAAGAGGGAAGAGTCGTAAAATTTGTCATAAAAACCTAAACAACAAACGCAAAGACAGTATGTAGCGTCTTAGGCATAGTAAGAAGTTTATTTGTGACTCTCTGTTATTTTGTTATCCTTTTGTTGCGTTTCATTGATACCAATCTGTACTAATATTATGAAATATATGTACTAATATGCAATTTCGAAAATGACAAGCATGCTCGTAAGTTTATATGCGCTCCAATAGCGCATATAAACTTTGTTTTACTACTCTCTTGCGTTATTGGCTAGGGCCAAAAAAAAGAGGTCTTTGAAAATAATCGAAATATATATTAAAAATAATAATTGAAAATATAAATTGCTTGTCAGCATAATATATTTAGTGATATAAAGTTGATACAAAAGTACTTAGGTGTAAATATTGGTATGCCAGTGCCAGATCTATCTGTAGATTATCACCTACTGCACCGATTTTGATAAAATTTGGTAACTATGTGTCTATTTGTAATTTGGTCCTTAAAAGATAGGATATATAAATTGCACTTCGGGCGAAGCCGAGAGCAGGTCACTGGTGTTAATATTATGACTGTAGTGATCTGTAGTGACTTGTGACTTATAATATTTTTTTAGTAATTTAGTGAAAACTTTGCTGATTTATGTTTTTCTTGTATAATTTGTATTGAGAATTGTATGTTTCCCTGATATAAATAAAATAAAATAAATATAAAAAGCACAACTTTTACATAATTAATTAAAAAATCTGATCTTGTTTTCCTACTGTTTATTTCATGTGTAGTGCGATGGTACTGATGTAAGTCTATTATATTGTATCGTGCGTATCACAATACGCCGTTGTTACTTTGCCCCTGTGTCTTGAAAAGAGAAAATTCTTTCTTCAAAAAATATGCGGTGACAACAGACGTTTGATTCAGAATGGAATTCAGGAAATAAACATGT
The DNA here is from genome assembly GCA_947623395.1 of Synanthedon tipuliformis. Classification (NCBI taxonomy): domain Eukaryota; kingdom Metazoa; phylum Arthropoda; class Insecta; order Lepidoptera; family Sesiidae; genus Synanthedon; species Synanthedon tipuliformis. The sequence continues at coordinate 2,381,253 of OX392415.1, read as the reverse complement.
CGCAATTGGCCCACATTAATAATGAAAATGGATTCTTCAAAAAAAAAAATATTCAATTATTCCTGGAACTTATTCAATAATTTATGGCTTCAAAGGTTCGAACGTTTGAGTTTTGATTGGGAAATGAAATTTTAATCTATATAAATAAAAATGATACGACCAATTCGGCAATTATTATTATTATTTACATATATTTATTTCATTTCTTAATTTTAATTTTTTTTACAATAATTATATAAAAAACAATAAATATTATAAAAAAACTTAAAACTAGATTGCCGCAGGTAGCGAGGCAAGGCCCAAGCTACCGGTGGTTAGGGCTGCAGAGTGAGGAACCTCCTGACAATTCGTGCCGTGTCAAGAAGTACCGCCTTCTGTATCTGACCCTTGACCCAGCCATCTAGTGAGAGCCTCTTGAGGTGTTGGTCGAGGCTCTTCGCTATAAGACCGTTCGCCGATACGACTATCGGGACGATGATTGTCGAATCAACATCCCACATGGCGGTCACCTCGTGAGCCAAGTCTAAATATTTACTTAGCTTGTCTTTTTCGGCTTTCACGAGGTTTTCGTCATGTGGAACAGTGATGTCAACAAGCATCGTCTGGCGCTGAGATCGATCGATAACCACGATGTCAGGTTTATTGGCTACAATAGTCCTGTCCGTGATTATAGATCGGTCCCAGTAGAGCGTGGCACGACTGTTTTCGAGAACGGGCGTAGGCATATACTTGTAGTACGGCACCTCAGATTCGATAAGACCGTATCGAAGAGCAAGTTGCTGATGTATGATCCTGGCTACTTGGTTATGTCTGTGCAAATACTCGCCGTTAGAAAGATGAGCACAACCGGAAATAATATGCCTGAGTGTCTCTCCAGGACGGTGGCATGCTCGACATATGTCGACCGTACCGTCCTTCAGGATATATTTCCGGTAATTGTTCGTCTTAATAACTTCGTCCGCAATTGCACAGACAAAACCTTCGGTTTCCCCAAAGAGGTCACCGAAACGTAGCCAGTTCACTGACATAAGCGAGTCTACATCAGGTCCTGTCAGGGCCCTGTAGAATCGCCCATGCAGTTCCTTACCCTTCCATACGTTCCTTCGGTCTTCAATGCTTAGTACTACAGGCTTACGCCAATTCTCGTTAGCCAGAGATAGAGGCGTGAGGTTTTTGTCGATTGCTACAATTATTATTATTATTATTATTTTTCAAATATTCCTTGAAATTCTAGGTAGGTTTTTATGAAGAGAAAAATTGGAAAAACTGCCCGGAAAATTGTGTTTGTGAGAAGCCGAGCCGAGGGACATCTATCTGCGACAAATTTAAATATATTTTTTTATCTTACATAACCTATACAGACCTAACTATATTATTACATAGATTTAAATGTCAATTTTCATATTCAAACTCTTGAAACTATTGAGGTCTTTTTTGTATTATGAATAATGGCAGGCGGGCTGACGGACAATCTTAGCATTTTTGTCTTATTTTTTTTAAACTATCTGTTAGGGTTAAAAAGAAAATAGCCCACGTCTATCTTAGGGTTAGTTTTTTTTTTTATTTGTTCATGTTTAGTCTTGAAAAATTAATCATAATTATTAACTAATTACGAATTACCTACTCCGCTTAGGAAATATAACACCCTGATAATTAGAAAATGAAGTTATCTTGGAAATGGCTGATAGTATTGACATAAAACTTTTAAATGAAAACCGATAAATAAGTTTCTACGAATGAATCGTTGCTCAAGTAGGTACCTACTTGTTTGATGAAGTCAAATAGAAGGCGGATTCTTTACGTAATACTTACTTTGTATTAAATTACTAAAGTATTTAAGTTAAGTAAAGATCATTTCAGTACAACCAAATTATTATTCAACCAAATTATTAAGGAAACATAATAATAAAGTTGGGATAAAATACGCAAAAAAAACTGGAGTTATTTTTTATCATATTTCTTTCTATCTCATTCTAAGTACCTACTGTTATTAATTAAAAAGAAATACGAACTGTGAACCGACACGAAGTGCAAAAAATAACCAAAACTCTTCCTAATACCCAGATTAAAGATTGACAACATATCCGAGTTTGTCTTACAGTTTTTCCTACAACATTCTTGAAAAGTACTCACACGTCACTAAATAAAAATAGTACGTGACAAATATCCTTTACAGAACGACATTTATAGATTTTATAAGGGATTTATATGGGATTAAATACAAATCTCAGCACCCTTATGTAATTCGTAATTCAATTGATAACAATTATATTATATAAATACAGTCTCGAATTGAGTTTCGATAAACTCTACAAATTGCTTAGTATGCCAACAAGAAATTTCGTTTGTTGGGTTTACAATTCCACAAAGCATTTAACTTTTCGTTCAGAAATTTATAATTATTAATCTAATACAATTTTAGTGTAATTATCAGTTAATAAATCTGTAAGTGTATGTAAACGAATTAACTGATTTTCATGAAACTTGGTAGATAAACATTTAGACGATAGGCTAGTTTTTTCACGCGGACGAAGTCGCGGGCGCCAGCTAGTTAGTAATATTTTTCATTCTTTTACTTATTCTCCTGTGCAACGACATCCGTGAGGTATATTACAGGACCTGACTGAAAATCAGGGCTATGAGTCCACCGCATTATGCTGAGTCAGGGACCTTTTTAGGACAAAAAAAGGTTCCTAAAAAAGGTCCCTAAAACAAAATGTGTAGTGTATACACCTTTTTATGTGATACTAGCTGTTGCCTGCGACGCACCAGTAGTTCGTGAGATTAACGCGTTCAACCAAACAAACTCTTCAGCTTTATAATATTAGTATAGATTATTGTGTCTTTCTTTTTTGTTTCTTTCTTTTTTTGTTTGTTTGTTTCTTTCTTTCTCATATGTACTGTGCATATGCACAGTACAGTATTAAAACCTTGATGTAAGCTGTAAATGAAAAGTTCACACGTAGCTGTCTTATTTAGCTACAATAATAATAAGAGCAAACGCCTATAATACCTTTTTTTGCTTAGATATCAAGCTATCGTCAGACCAATGAGGCCGAGGATGTCAAAGACGTGTTCCCTTATAATGATTGCCGGGATTTGGATCAGCGGTATGCTCCTTGCCATACCCTGTCTATTATATTCAACTACTAAAGAATATCGGTAAGTAAATATGTATCATCAACATTATCACTGCAGAAGTGTCAACTGTTGCAATTCGGCTTTCTTGATGTACCGCTAACACATTCATTCTTCTTCCTTTTGCAAATGGGAAGTCGGTCTACGGGCGTTACACCCCAACGTGAAACGTGGTCTCGTTTTTAAAGGCTAGTTCGCACTGAGCTAATGATTAGAGTAGATCAATAAGTAATTGACAGAACTTTACCGCGAGTTCAATGATTTTATCCCATCTCAAGAAATGTTCTTTTTTTAAAATTATTTTAAATTAATATCTGAAAATATACAGAGGTTTTGGTTACATTACATTACATGATAACGCGCCTAAAGAAGTTTTCACTTCAATAAATAAATAATGTAACACTATGATTACTGATCTTACAGCTTATTTGACAGAATAGGTATGTGCTTGAAATGTTTGATGTAATGTACTTCTTTGCAGGTCTAAAGGTACTTTGAAGACAGCGTGTTTGCTTGCGTGGCCAGATGGTTTGCCTGACGTGTCTTACATGGATTTTGTGTGAGTAAAAATTTTCTAAAATTTAGCCAAATGTCCAGTTAAATTAAGATTGCGTTATGAGTGGATTACCATGGAAAAAATACTAAAAGTACTAGTCTAAATCTGTACTAGTCTATACTTATTTGTATGTTTATAATGAATAAACTCAAAAACTACTGGACCTATTTTGAAAATTCTTTCACCTATAGAAAGCTACATTATAAGCGAGTAACATAGGCTATATTTTATAAAATTACACGGGTGAAGTCGCTTGCAACAGCTAGTATATTATAAATTTTCTTCAGTTACTAAATTTATTCAAGTTTAAACGTATGATGCAGAAGTATTTTTTGTCTTTTGTATTTTTAAAAATAATTTGCTTTTAAGGAAATATATTTTTAAATGTACCCTTGCTTTTATTTTAGGCATATTCAATTTCCTCTAACCAATATTCAGAGTTTGGTACCTAAATAAGTATTCAATTTTAATATAAGTAGGTACACATCTCGCGGGTTATTTAAAGCCGGATATGAGCAGGGATGTGCGGTAATGAATTTATAAGTATGTAGATAACTGTTTATGGAGTGAAAGTTGAAATACTCGAGGTCTGTTTTTATTTGTTAACAAAAGTTACTATTTATAAAATTTATTTTTATTTTTATGAATATAACTTTAAAGTACAGTATCGCAATACTAAGTTTGTTAAACTTTCTCGCTTTAGCTACTCACACCTTCACAAGTACAAAGAAAGACATAGTCAGATTTTCATTTGTGAGGTACGCAGACTAAGTAGCGAGCATAAGATAGTTTGTTTAATAATTAAAGACGAACCGACATAATCAAGTAACTCTGTCCTATCGTTGGTGTGGTTTACTGAGTCCTTGGCGCCGTATCAGAAGTATACAGGGCGTCCCACGACCATGCCACATGGAGGGAAAGTACCTTGAATATTGTAGATGGAACATTTTACTGAAAGAAGACATTATTTTTATTTAAAAAACAATTTAAACTGCATTCATAGATTTTTAAATAATTACATGGTTGAACCGGGAATCGAACCCCCTACACGAGAAAAAAAACTATCCTGTAGCTTTATAATACCTATCGAAAGGCTTCATCATAAGGATTATTTTTTGCTAAGTAACATAGTGTCAGAAATAAAAGGAAGACCATGAATTTTAACATTTGATGTGAGAATTTGTTCAGAAAAATGAAAAGCTGACATTGCCGTAAGGACATACAACTGACATTAGTAAGTACCTATAGCCTATTACTAATAAATGTACCCACTTGAGAAGTACGCATCATATCCCTATTATAATTTAAGTGTATGATAAAATGATGTATTGATGTTGTTTTGTAACAAAATGTTGTATTCAACAGTATGGGACTCATTTTGAGCATTTGATAAATTGATTAATTTTGTATTAAAAATGTTAAAATTCATGGTCTTCCTTTTATTTCTGACACTATGTTATTTAGCAAAAAATAATCCTTATGATGAAGCCTTTCGATCGGTATGATAAAGCTACAGGGTAATTTATTTTCTCGTGTAGCGGGTTCAATTCCCGGTTCAACCATGTAATTATTTAAAAATCTATGAATGCAGTTTAAATTGTTTTTAAAATTAAAATAATGTCTTCTTTCAGTAAAATGTTCCATCTACAATATTCAAGGTACTTTCCCTCCACGTGGCATCGTCGTGGGACGCCCTGTATATGGAAAATACTTTGCCCCAATATGATTATCGATCAATCTCGGCGCTAACCTCACCGTTATTCCGCATGCATGACAAAACCGCGAGCTGGAGCCAGCTCGCTAGTAGCCATATTTTAAAACGAGTATTTTAATATTTGCAAATGTATATTTTATAACCACCCCGATAATGTCAGACAAAAAAGTGCCGGTTCAAAATCGAACCATCCGTTAGGGAGATATTATTATTTATTTATATAAAACAGCAACAGACTCAACACTCAACACTAACCGTATCGCTCAACATCTAGGTCCAGTGTGCAAACCAATTAGAGCTGAACACATAATTCACTTTTGGTAGACAAGCTTCAACAAACAAACTTCAAAAATTCGAAAATTAAATCTAAACAAAATGCATTACAAACAAAAAACTTAATACTAAAAATATGTAAAAAGTAAAAAATTCGAAATTTAAAAAATAATAATCAAAAATTAAAACAGTCACATTTTAAGAATTATTCAAAAATAAAAACTATAAACAGTTAAGAGTGTGATGAAATGGATTATGATCCCACAGATTTCCTTATAATAGTTTGTTTTTGCGTCAGGCGTCGAGGGTTAGTTAAAAATAACGGTTGACTAAAACATTGTCTTAGGTCTTATACAGTTGCAGCTTGCACAACTTTCAAAATGAATATTTCATCAATAATCGATTTTTCTATTTATAGCACTTCTATTGTATCTTCATATACAATTCAATGGTTAACGGTTAACAGGAAACTATATTTTTAAATGTTAAGGTCGATAGACAGTCTTACGTAACGGTCCACATGACGATAGAAGGCTACCGCTCCTATAATACATGCAACGCTACAGGTGCTGCATAGCAAGTGGGGATTGCGCTGCCTAGTATAGTAGGGATTGAGGATAAGGAATTGGGATAGCTCACTCACTCATTCAAACACAACAGCACACAAACTGTTATTTCACGGTGATTTTCTGTAAGGATGTGGTTACTGCCGCCAGACGGGTTGCCCAGATAATTGCGTAATGCAGTGTGCTCAATAACAAAAATAAGAAACAACAACAAAGACTTTAGCCAAGATGTATCAAAATGAACATGCCAAAAAAAGCCAAGAGCAAACGTACAGTCATAAACGATGCTTAGGCTACGCTACGCTTGGGAGAAAGCTTTGTGATTGGTCAAAATTTTATGCGGGCGTTACAACAACCAATGACCCGGCTTTATTTTCTTAACGTTTCATTCTTGGTTCTTGGCTAAGGGCCCTGACGTCGATATACGTGGGCAGGTTTTGAGCTCAAAGTTAAGACGCTCGCTCGATGCTAACGAACATAACTACAATCGAGTAACATAGCAAAGGAACTGTCTTATACTTTGTTTCGTTTTGATATTGAATACATTAAAAGTACGTTTTCATGTTTGGCTTAGCGAATACGGAAATTTCAATGCGGTTTAAAATGTTTGAACTGCGGCCAAACCAACCCATTAAGTAGATTAAAATTTATTTAGTGTACTTGTAGATTTATTTGTGGTATAAACCTGAATATATATTATGTAAGTTATATAGTTCTGGGCAGCGAACTGGTTCTGGGTATTGTGAAACTGCGCTTTAGAATAGTGTTCGAAACTTTTAAATTTCTCGGGTAATGTTGGAAAGAAAATCATGAACAATAAACTTAATTACAGTTCAGTACTTAATTCTGCTTACTTGAAAGCTACTTAATAGATTTTAAACAAAAATAATGATTACACAACTACATAATATATTCAAATACTAGCTGTAGTACTTCAGAAAAATTTTCCAGGATAAATAGCTATCTGTGTGCCAATCCATTTATATATTTTTGAAAACTGATCAATGTACCCGGAGTTATTGAAAAACATAGCTTTTGATTAAAATTCTATGATTCGATCCTAACATCGAATTTTAGAATTTTTTTTTTAAATTTATTTAGAATTTTAGATGTTACTGCCCGCCTCATGATCGCTTGAGTTGAGAGGTAGCCGGCACGGCGGTCGTGTTTGTGACTTTGATATCTTGTAACGTTTTAATTTTTTTGCGAAATTAAAAATTCTCTTTTACTGTTGTTAATAAATTTTTAAATACTTACAATTTATTTTTAATTTAAAAAAGTACAGGAGAATTGATCATTCTTACTTAAGTATGCTGTGCTAGCACTGCCAAGAAAATTTCCCACGTGCACGTGCGAGCATAAGCCAAAAAGTTTTATAAATTTACATTTGAATATTTGCTCATAGTCTGCAGGCCCACTTACGTGATTTTTTTATTGCAGGTACCAAGTGTTGTTCTTCGTAGTTACGTACGCGGTGCCAATGTTAGGCATGACCTTTTTCTACTCAGCCATGGGCCGTGTCTTGTGGGGATCAAGGTCAATAGGTGAACTCACGCAACGACAAATCGATTCAATACGATCGAAACGAAAGGTTCGTTACCTCTTACCCCAGATTACTTGTTGCTCCTAGTGTCATACATACTATTATACATTGTTTTATGTCTTTTATTTTATTTCTGCTTTATAATTTTCTTTTATCATTTCCGCTTTATAATTTTTTTATAATTATTGCTTAATATGTGCTAACTTTATGGGGCTTTATTTTACGAAAGATAAAAAAAAAATCCCAAGAGCCAATTACTTAATTGAGATTTGAAATTCATTAGGAAATTTATTTCCACATTCTATATGTTTTAAATTATTTTAATTATGTTAGTGAATAAGTTAACTTTATTCTAAGAGAAATTTGTTATTAAGGCGTTTCAACAAAAGCACAGTGGTGCTTTATTAACAAATTTCTAATACAGAGTTTGAATACAGATAATTGAAAACTTAGTCGAAACTTAGCCTAACTGTAGTTTAATTACTTCGTTTAGCGAAGACGGAAACAATAAACGTAATTGAATTTGGAATTTCAATTTTATTTCTAATTTAGAACATGTTAATAACGATTTACGTGAGTTTAAATTTGATACTAGAAATCAAACTTTTGTTAGTTTTGATCCCTATGGCCTATAATTCAATTTCTAGGTTAACGTTATGCTACGTTCCTAAAGCTACCCTTATATTAAAGTTTTGACAGGCTTCAACGTATAAATTATTGTTATCCAGTTTTTTAAACTACATAGACGCAGCCGCAACATCCATACGTTGGGATATACATTGTTTGTGTTTTATATATATAGGTATACATTTATTATATAGATAGTTGGTACATTTTTAAAATATAACACAACTTGATATAGAAAAATATACATTGTCTATGTAGGTATATTAAAAATGTTTAAAATACATTCCCAAAAATAATTTAATATAAAAAATTTACTTTCATTAAAATAAAATGGAACGTTGTTTTACAGAATATTAATTTATGTTAATATGAAAACCGTTTCAAAAGTTTCTTGAGTTCCTAATCTGGCGTATAATCTCAAGTAAAAAGTTTTTAGCGAACGGATTCTTATTAAATTTGGATTTTTTTATTAAAATGGAAATAAATCTGTTTAAAACGTAATATTGTAATCTATATTTATATACCTATTATAAAATAATTCTAAGCTAACTTCTTCTAAAACTCCTAACGGTTTTTGATACCGAAAGAGGTAGGTTTGTGTTAGTGCATTGTATCCGCGCGAAGCCGGGTGATTAGTAAAATCTAAAAAAATAGTATATTCTTTAAAGTCTACGTTCTCTTACTTTCTGTACAATCTCAATTGGATAGAAAGCGATTTATTTTAAATTAGAATTGAACGCAGTAATTAATTTGCACCTGTTTCATTTTATTTCCTCTTTATTTCTCTATTCGTTCGTAGTCGAAAATAGACAATTTTATTTCGAACTTAAGGCAAAATTATCATCATTTAAATTCGCCCGTTCAAACTAAGGTATCCCTAAACAAGGCTGTAGTACTATTTCTTATTCCGTAACCAAGGATACAAGGGCCCTGATTATGTATGGCAACTACTTTTGACAAGACAGGGCAAGATACATTAATGTCATTCCTTGTCTTTCATGAAATTCTTATGTCTTATGCCCCAAGACAATTATCTATGGCACGATATGATTTCACAGAAACCACAGTATACTATTGTATTTATTTGACAATTCCACTGACAACAAAGATTATATTATATTATCTCAGCTGGGGGCATAAGACATTAGAATTTCATGACAAGACAAGGAATGACATTAACGTATCTTGCCTTGTCTTGTCAAGAGTAGTTGCCATACAGAATCAGGGCCAAGTCGGGATACTAAGCTTAGGTATCCCCACTTGTTTTCTTACGGTTATATTACTGTTTTATTCGCATTTAATTTATCTTTTAATTGATTCATTGATACCTTACAATATAAACCTTGGCAGGCAGACGATCCAGTTGATGGTATGTGGCTACCGTCATATTAAACACAAGCGATGCCAGGAAATATTTTATCAGTGTAGAGGTCAAGAGGTAAAAGGTTCTGGCAACTCTTGCTCAATCACCGAAACTTAAACCTACATGTACTGTTTCACGATGGTTACTGCTGCCAAATAGGTTGCGACTTTAAAAATACAATTAAAATAATTATTAAAAATATATATCATAAAGTTTTATTTGTTTGCAGGTTGTGAAAATGTTTATACTAGTGATAGTAATATTCGGCATCTGTTGGTTGCCTTACCACTCGTACTTCATATACACACACTTCAATCCCTCAATACTGTACAATAAGTATGTGCAGCATGTCTACTTGGGCTTCTACTGGTTGGCGATGGCCAACGCTATGGTCAATCCCATCATTTATTATTGGATGAATGCCAAGTAAGTCTTTAAATCTATACTTATGTACACTAATATTATAAAAAACTAAAATTTGTATGATATGAGGCAAGCTTCAAGACTTGGACATAGGGCCAAATATTCCTCTAACGCTTCTGTCTTCGTTCGGGGTGCTATTTTTATATACAATTTTTTTACCGTTTATGCATCTTACCATATGTAAAAACCGAATTAAAATCAAGAAAATATCAAGTAATTTAAATAATTTAGTTTCTTTTAATTAGAATATACTTACATCAACTAAATATTTTTAACTAAGTAATTTTAATGTGAAAAAATAATTTCTTGTTTGATACGATGCATGAAATAGACTTTTTTCATATAACCACTCAATCATTCTCGTTATAATGAAACTCTAGCCATAAAATTGATTAAAAGCGCTATCGTGTTATAAAATATATGAGGGCCTTGTTTTTTATCTCGCCAACTGATTTTTACATAAAAATAATAACGTTCAAGATTTTTATTAAATAGAGTAGAAGGGAGCTTTATATTATATACTATATATTTACAGAATATAAACAAAGAGTATAATATATAATCACTACGTTACAAGTACAAAGTGGACCGTCAGTCTCTCTGCCGACTTTAACATAAAATAAATTAATTTAGAATTTCAAGTTGATTACTGAAAATGATAGTTTTTATTTAAAATATCAGAGTGAAGTTCAAATTGTAATTGTTACCTAGTAATTAAATTTATTAATATTGAGAGATGTTAAGGTTTAGATGAAGTCAGCGGAGAAACAGCGGAGAGAAGCGGACAGCCACTCTGTAGTATGTGTAGATATAGATTTAAGGGGTTATGAGCATAATATTATATTCGCAAATTATTATATTCTCAAAATGTTATTACATTCGCAAAATATTACATTTGGGACAATCGTGATTAAAAATGTTCAATTAAAATGCTTATTGTATTCTCAAAATATTATATTAATTGAAATTGTCTTTATTAATATAAAGTTAAAAATCGTTTGACGTCGCAACGTTTAAACTTTTCCACTTCATCTGCTTTCGCAGTGGGTTTGACAAATACGGTGAGTTAATATTTAAAATGAAACAGGAAACGTCGGCCCTTCCTCAGGGAAATCGTGATTGCAATATTAAATTCAATCAGATCTTGTTTCTGGAAATTGTTTCAACAAATCAAAATCGTGGAACCGGTGTAAATGAAATAACATTACGTAATACAACTTATGTATTATTTATGAATAAACATATATAAATAATTTCAACGGTGTCTTCCTAACTTTAATACCTACTTATATACATTTGTATATAATACTTATATATTATTTGTATATACATCGTGTATATCTATTACCTATATAAAGCCTCTTCGTTCGAGCGGAGCATAAACCTAAAATTCTCGTGTCGCAGTGTTTGTTGCCAAACTCCTCCGAAAAGGCTGGACCGATTTTGATGAAATTTTGTGTGCTTCTGTAGGTCTGAGAATCGGCCAACATCTATTTTTCATACCCCTAAATGCTAAGGGTGGTCCACCCCAAAATTTTCTTTTAATTTTTTTGGCAAAACAACGTTTGCTGAGTCAACTAGTATTGTATAAAAAGTCGCTTACTGCCTCTTTGTATGTATGTACGCTTAAATCTTTTAAACTACGCAACGAATTTTAATGCGGTTTTCACTAATGAATAGAGCGTTAAAATAGGAAGGTTTTTACAGAAAAAAAAAATACAAAAAAAAATCCCCCGTGCCTAGCCGGGAGCGAATCTGTATTATTACATGACTATTATTATTATCTTCTTAGTGGCTATTTCTGTCTGCTAGAGTACCAGTATCACATTACATTACATGACTAAATAATAATTTATTAATGATTCTATGACTATATACTGTAAAGATTAGTAAAATTATTTCCTGACCATCACACCGCAGTGTGGCAGAGCTGTGTGAAGGTTATATGAAGTCGCGATAAATTTCAATATTTAATAATTACTTCATAATATCTATTGTTTATAGTGTTCAATTTAGTAATTGAAGTAATATATTATTGAAATAATTTCTACTCAGTTTTAAAGCTCGACTGAAAGAAATTCTTATAAAAGAGCAAGTACGGCAATTCACATTCCTTTTGCGTCTTTGTACACAATTCTTCTCGAGAATAGAGTTTTCACTTGAGGAATACTTCAGATATAAGGGTTTCTTTGTGAAGATTTATGTATAACTAGCTGCTGCCCGCGACTTCGCCCGCGTAACTTAGTAAATTATGTACTTATAAACCTTCCTCGAGAACCACTCTACCCATTAGTGAAAACCGCATTAAAATCCGTTGCGTAGTTTTAAAGATCTAAGCATACAAAGGGACATAGGGACAGAAAAAGCGACTTTGTTTTATACTATGTAAAGATATGTCACTAAGCTACACACTTTGTTTCATTCCACAAGTGATCGCATACACAAAAAGTTTTTCTCATTTTTTTATGCAAATATTCGCAAGCAGGCAAACAGTGCACTTAATTTACTTGTTAACATAAGCAACGAATCTTGTTGGCGAAGAATGAAGCTTGCTTAATAATAAGCCTATTATTATTAAAAAAGCAACTTGTATGTGTTCGATCTATCAGGATTAAAGATTTGATTAAGGATCATAAGGTCAAGGGCATCGGGAAATGAGCTCCGGCTATTCTGAGAAGACGGGTGTCTTCTGTTTCTCGATAATGCTCGGTTTTCTCAACACGTCTTGTCTCGTCATATGCAAAGAGGTCTTAAATATTACTTACTGAATTAATTACAATTCAAATTATTTGTTTTAATTTTTAATAGAAGGGTTTTAATCAGAATAATGCAGATCGCTAATAAAATTGTTAATACGTTAATAAAATTTTAACAACAAATCATCTTTTTACAAGATCTTGTTTCAAAAGTTTCACGCGATCAAACAATTAATTTTACATTATTTAGTGTAAACAGCAACGCGTTATCGAAAATCAGGCAATAAATAAGCAAGAGGCAATAGATTATTCGGGACAGGAAGGGCGGGTGCCGAATTCGTTACGCATTCCGTGTAGAATTTATCGTGCACGTTTAAAAAAGAAACAGAACCTTTATGTCCTGAACAGTAGCGGATAAAGGATGATGGCATCACAGCGCAAACGTTTATTACGCAATATTTGTTGACATAGAGAATAACAACAATAAGCATATATACCCTAATAGCAGTATGCCATATTATAATTATACTAGCTGGTGCCCGCGACTTCGTCCGCGTTCTGGATGAAAGTTACATGTGACCCTATGTCCTTTACAACGTGTATGCAAAATTTCATGGTGATCGGTTCAGTAGGTTTTTGCGTGAAAGAGTTACAAACATCTATACATATATCCATACATCCATACAAACTTTCGTATTTATAATATTAACTACCTAAGGATATCAAAAAAATCTTTGACCTTTTAGTTATCGAGTGGTGTAATTCAGTTTTGGATGTAGATGACATAATATATCAGATACAGCGTCAAACCAAACTGTACCCCTCAAATTTGCTATCGTCAGTTTCCAAAATTATTATGTCATGACCATAAAATAAGCATTATTCTTCGTATCTCTCCCGAAGATGATTACTGTTTACATGCAGCATTACGTAGTATGATGCCATCCTTATCACACTAAATATAATGGTCAAAATTACAAATTTTCACATGTTTTGTCCCGCTCCTGCGCGCCCCTACCAGATTCCTGCATTCGGCGCCATTATTTTTAGAGATCTGGAATTTCTTGAAAGGTAATGGGTAAGTATATATATTTTTAGGGTAGGGTGGGAGGTAATCATCTTCGTTCGAGATACTCGTATAATTAGAAATCAAACTTCACACACAAGGTAAGTTCGTTTGATTCTCAATTATTCTTCGTATCTCTCCCGAAGATGATTACTGTTTACATGCAGCATTACGTAGTATGATGCCATCCTTATCACACTTCCTGCATTCGGCGCCATTACGTTTTCTTGTGCTATCCGAGTCACACGCACAAAGGTTTATTAAAATCGTTTAGCCCTTCTCTGTGTCTATTTGTGCATCATGGGGAAAAGAAAGCGATCCAAAGACGATAAATATGGAAATATAATAAAGAAAATAAGAAAATTGGAAGAAAAGGTTAATAAACGACGAAGAATTTCATATTCGTCGTCCTCATCGGAGGTAGTAGCGGATTTGCCGCGCGAGTCTGATCGAACTCCGAGTCCATCAAATCATGAGATTGACAATGAAGTAACAGGTGAGCATTATATTTTACATAGGTACCCACTAGTGACACAGTTTTTCTGTAAATACAATATACATTTTCGTTTTGCTTGATGTGTTTGATGCAACATATAGTATATATTGTATAGGGTGCCTCGAAATACATTGTATAATATGACAAAATCTTATGCTACCGCCAAATGTTCGCACCGCGTAAATCGTGTAGTGCTCACCGAATGCCCGCACCACGTAAATCGTGTAGTGCCCGTCGAATGCTCGCACCACGTAAATCGTGTAGTGCTCGTCGAATGCTCGCACCACGTAAATCGTGTAGTGCTCGTCGAATGCTCGCACCACGTAAATCGTGTAGTGCATTGTCGAAAGTTCGCAAGACGTAAATCTTGTAATGTTCGCCGAACGTTCTGTTATATGGGAAATTGTAAAAGTCTTTTTAAAAAAATGATTTTATTTTAAACACACTATAAAACTAGAATTACAATTTAATTAGGTTTAGGTTAACACTAGGTTGATTAAAGAATTAGAAATAGAAATGGAACTAGAATGCGTCTGAACTGGTCAAGATTTGGATGAAGACTGATTCTCTCCGTGACCGCAGAGCGGAGCGTTGAGGGCGAGGAGAGAGGGGTTTAGGCTTGAGTCAGGGTTAAAAGGGACATTTGAGGGTTATAACAGCCCCCCGGAAAAGACGAAACTTCAGGGTTGGAAAATGAAGTTTAGGTTGAGCGGAGTCGAGGAGGTGGAATAGATTGTGGTTCTAAGGATATTGATTCAGTATCCGTAGGTTCTTTAGGATCTGAGGATTTATTTAGGGATTGTAGGATTTTGTTATGTAAATTACAATTTTTATAAAAATATAAAATTACAATAATGAAAATTACAATTATTACAAGGTTAATTAGAACACTGTAAGTATTGGAGTATTTTAGGATATGAGGTTTTTCGATAGCTTCATCTAATGTTTTAAGCATAATGTTACTAATTCTATTCTGTTCTGTTAAGGTTCTTAAGTCTATGTTCATTAATTTTACAGGTTCTAGTTTGGGTTTTACTACTTTAAATTGATCGATATTGCAGCATGTATCGTTAATTAAGTGAAAGTCTGATTGGATCAGTTTTGGTCTAATGTTATACTCATAATTCTGAATTAAGTAAATATCATTACAATAAGCTGTACAGTTTTTGGGTAGGTTTAACATACCAGTACCGATTATTTTTATTTCTTGAGTCTGGGATAAATTACAGTCAATAGAAATTTTGGTTTCTTTGGAAACTACATATATCCAAGAACCAGAGTAAAGTTTTTGCCAAATGTTGAGATCACCATGTAGGAATTTGGTGTTACAATTTTCGGGGAAAGAATGTATTGCTTTTGACAGTATTTCTGTTTCACATGTAGGAATTGTAGAAGTTGACAAAATGGTATGGACATTACATAAGTATAGTTCCTTATTAATAATATTACAATCATTAAAGTTATTTATTTTACAATAGTAATGCTTATCTCTAGTTATGCTTATATAGCTAAGAGATGGAATTAGTGTAGAATAGGATTGAGGATTATCAGGATTATGAGGAATTGGTAAGGATAGAATGTGAAAGATGTCGAAATCTTTTGGATGCACAAGTGGAATTTGTAGGATGAATATTATATTATAGTTATGGTAAAAACACTTTATATTGGAGATACTGATTAACACATGTATTGAACTTAAATCTAAACTTATAGGTAGTTGTACACTATTACTTAGGTATCTATGGTTATCGGAAAGTTCATGATACAGTTGTGTAGGAGTCAGAATCGAAGGACTTAAAATATTTTTGCTACCAAACATTATGGCATTGCTTAAGTCTTCCATTTGGAAGGACAGAGTCAATATATTTGTTTCTAGATTGTTTATTATATTATTTAATTTTGAGTCAACCCTTAGGTTGTAGGAGATGTCTGAGATATTTTTAGAATAAGTTGCAAGACTTTCGATTGCATTGTTTAAAAGGATTTCATTAGTTTTTAATTTTTGTATAGAATCGTTGTAAGATTTTAGTGTAGTAGAAGTCATGAGAATATTTTGTTCGGTTAAAAGTTTTAATTTGTTTTGGTTGGATTAGTTGTGGGTGTGCATGTGTCACCACACTGAAATAAAATAAAATAATATTAATACATGATAAAGTATAGAATTGGAAATAAGGGAAATTATTAGTTAGAATTAAAATTATTTGTTACGAGTATACCTAAATACTTAAACTAAAAATACAAGATTATATTATATTATTTAACTAAACATTTAACTTAACATAAACTTTAAATAGTTGCTAATTTTAGTTCGTCATAATGGTGTTTGGCATGACGTCGATTTATGAGAAGGGAAAGAGTATGGTTTCCATGGATTTTTACTACTTTGTAAGGTCCTTTCCAGACAGGTGAAAGGGCTTTGCGTAGTCTTACATGATTTTTGAGATATACCATATCTCCAATTTTGTATAATATAGGACGAGTCTTTTGGTCATAGTAGGTTTTAGAGATTTCTTTAGATTTTGTTATGTTTTGTAGTGCCTTTTCGTGGCATAATTTGAGGCGGTGATTTAGCATTTTTACGTATTCTGGGTATGTATTGTCAGGAATAGATTTATAAATGGAATCGGGAAGATAAGGTTTGTGGCCAAAAAGTAGTTCGTAAGGGGTGAATTTAGTAGTCGTATGAACGTTAGTGTTGTAAGTGAGTATGGCAGTGTAAACGTATCGATGCCAATTCGTTTGGTGATCGTTTACATAGCTTTTTAGATATTCTTTAAGTGTTGAATGGCTTCTTTCTAGAGCGCCTTGTGTTTGGGGATGGTACTTAAGGTGAAGACCATAATTGTTTTATTTTTAGGAATTCGCAAGTCTTCTTGAATAATTCGGCGGTAAAGTTAGTTCCTTGATCAGTTAGGATCATTTTAGGTATTCCGAACAGGGATATAAAATGGATAAGACATTCACAGCATTCTTCTGCTGAAGCATTTGAAATAGGATAGGCTATAGAGTATTTGGTCAAGTCATCTTGAAGAGTTAGTATGTATTTTAATTTTATTTGACCGGCTTCCGGAAGAGGACCTACAATGTCGAGGCTTATTCTTTCGAAAGGCGCGGTGGAAGTAGAAGTGATTACCATGGGAGTTCGATTAGTTTGACGGAGTGCTTTGTTTGTTTGGCATTTGTAGCATTTTTTTACGTAATTTTCAATGTCTGATTTCATTCTTTTCCAATAGTATCTTTCTTTTATTCGATTGTACATTCGAGAAGTGCCGATATGACCTGCAATGGGTAGGTCGTGGTTGTCCTTTAGTATTTTAGGAATTTCAGTGGGAACTGGGTAAATCAATGAGTTTTTATAAATTTTAATAGATATGTTAGTATTATTGAACAGGAATCCTAGTATATTGTACAATTTTGTAAAAGATGGTTTATAGAAAGGATCTTTGAAGTCGGATATAGCAATTTCGTTGGGAATTTCGTCGAGCTTTGTGAGCAAATCAGTTTTAAGGGAAAGTAGTGATTTAAATAAATCAGGATATTCTATGTTATCGAAATGATGGACTTTAACGAAAAGGAAATAATAGGATTTATTATTTAACTCTATTTTCAGTGAGGAATATAAGGTTCTTTCTTTGTCGAGAAGTTCAGTTGTATTGTTGTAGTTGGCTAGAATTTCTTCTATGTATGGAATTGATTCGTCGAAGTCGATTGATGTTGGAATAATGATTATTTTTGAATCAGAGGATAGTAAAGGATTTACGTATTCGTGAATTTTAGTATTAAAAGTATATTCTCTGTTGGACATAGCATTTAAGAAATCAGAGTAGGTATTGTTATCGACAATAGGGGAGGAGAATGTTTCATTTTCCTCATTTGCGGTTATTGGATTTTCAATGATTTCTGGATTAAAAGGCGAATTCGGGAGAGAACCTACTTCTAAGGATGGATCCAGAGAAGGTAAGTCTAAGTCGTTAAGATTCAAGGGACTAGACTGTGGTAAGACATCGAGAGGTATTAGATCACTTGGTGATATGGTAGGATTGGCAATGTCTTCCAGATTTGGGGAATTTGACGTTGGTTGGGCTAGAATAGAGTCAGGATCAGAGGTATTTAGAATATTAATTGGGTACCTGGACAGTGCATCTGCAGCTGTGTTAAGTTTACCCTTTTGATAGACAATTTCGTAGTCGAACTCTTCTAATTGTAATCTCCATCGAATTAGTTTACTAGAAGGATCTTTGTGTTTGAATAACCATTTTAATGGATTATGATCTGTAACTATTTGGAATTTGTGTCCATATAGATACGGTCTAAAGGTTTTGCAACCAAATAGAATGGCTAGTAGTTCTTTTTCGGTAACACTATAATTGATTTCATTTTTATTTAGTGTTCTAGAAGCGAAGGATATAGGGTTTTCTTTACCGGATCGTTTTTGTGAGAGGATCGCGCTGATGGCGAAATTGGAAGCATCACACGTCAATGTGAAAGGATGTGAGAAATCGGGATATATTAAGAGTGGAGGAGAAATGAGACGTTTCTTTAAAGTTTCGAAGGCTAATTGTTGTTCGTTTTCCCATTTGAAGGGAGTGGACTTTTTCAAAAGAAGAGTCAGTGGTTTTGCTGTTTTTGAAAAGTCAGGAATAAATTTGCGATAGTATGACATGAGACCTAGAAAGGATTTGACATCTTTTGGAGATTCAGGTGTTGGATATTCGGATACAGCTTTGATTTTATTGGGGTCAGGTTTGACACCTTCATCTGTTATAAGATGACCGAGATATGAGACTTCTTTACGAAGGAACTCGCATTTGTCAGGTTGGAGTTTGAGGTTGAATTCTCTAAGACGTTTGAACACTATTTCAAGGTTTTTGATGTGTGAATTTAAATCATAGGAATAGATGACGATATCGTCAAGGTAGACGAAACAGTGTATGCCTTGTAGGCCTGAAAGAACAGTGTTCATGAGACGTTGAAAAGTTGAAGGGGCATTTTTCAGTCCGAATGGCATGCGTTTGAATTCGAAGTGTCCTTGAGGGACGCTGAAAGCTGTTTTGGGTGCATCTTGTGCTGACATTTTTATCTGATGGAACCCGGATGCTAAATCCAGGGTGGAGAAGTACCTAGATTTACCTAGTTGGTCTAATATTTCGTTGATATTTGGTATAGGATATGAATCACCAACGGTGATGTCGTTTAATTTTCTATAATCGATTACGATTCTCCATTTACGTTGTCCAGAAGCGTCTAATTTCTTTGGAACTACCCAAATGGGTGCAGACCAGGGAGATGAGGATGGTTGGATAATGTCATTATTAAGCATTTCGTTTATTTGTTTTTGAACTTCTTGTTTATGGAATTCAGGGAATCGGTATGTTTTTGCATTAATGGGTTGATCAGAGGACGTTTTGATTTCATGAGTTAAGGCTGTTGTTGAAGTCAGTGGTTCACCTGGTAAATGAAAAACATCGGAATAGTAAGAACATATGTCATAGAGTGAGTTTGATTCTTCGCTGTTTAAATGTGAAGTTCTTAATTGGTTCAATACTTCTTGAGTACGGTCGTATGATGATCGAGTTTGTAATGCATTTATTGGGAAATTTGTTGAATCGTTTTCAGTTACAGAGGATTGGATAGGGTCTATAGGGATAAGTGTTAGATTTAGATTGGAACTGAGGGATTTAGGAGATTCAGAGATGTTTACAACGGTTGTGTTAATTCTATTATTACTTTTTACTTTGACTAGACAATTGGCTATGAGAATGTCTTTAATTTGGGTTTGGTCTAGTATGAGGCCTTCTTTAATTTCAGGATTGGAGACGGAACATTCTATCATCATTTCGGATCTAGCAGGGATGTGGTAGGTTGGTTCATGGAATTGTAAAGGAATCTGGATATTTTTAATATAAAGGTTGTTTGTGACGTAGTCGATGTTGCAGCCGAATGATTTTAGCATATCTGAACCGATAATGCCATCGTATGGGAGATGTATTTTGTCTACAACATGGACTTTGTGTTTTATGAACTTACTTGAAGAGTCATTGATATAGAATTTTAATGGAAAGTGACCCAGAGTCTTTGTAACTGTGTTATTGGCTTCAATGCCTTTAAGTATGATTTGTTCTCTATTTAGTTTAGGGAGATTTTGTAGGCAGGAAGATTTTATAATGCTAACTGCTGACCCGGAGTCGATAAGGAGCGACAGGGGAAATTCGGAGATATCGGAGAATAATAGGACATAAGGGAGTAGTAAATTTTTTTGATTGGTATTAATTTCAAAGATTTCGGATGATTCAGTGTTGGTTATGGTAGATTTACAATTATTTGATTCAGTGGATTCAGAGGATTCAGTGATTTTGGATACAGAGGATTCAGTGGTTTTGGATACAGTGGATTCAGTGATATTAGATACAGCGGATTCAGTGATATTAGATACAGCGGATTCAGTGATATTAGATACAGCGGATTCAGTGATATTAGATACAGCGGATTCAGTGATATTAGATACAGCGGATTCAGCGATATTAGATACAGCGGATTCAGTGATATTAGATACAGCGGATTCAGTGATATTAGATACAGCGGATTCAGCGATATTAGATACAGCGGATTCAGTGATATTAGATACAGCGGATTCAGTGATATTAGATACAGCGGATTCAGTGCCGTTTTTGAATGAATGGTGTCTCGTATGACACCGGTACGAGCCACTTAATCGTTTTTTGTTATAGGGTCGATATATTGGGTAGAGTCTTCGTTATTGTTAACATAATTGATGTATTGCTGTTGGGGTTTGTACCCCGAGTTTGAAGCATAGTTGGGCTTAGGAGATCGACTATTATTGTATTCTCGTTTTCTACAGTTTTCAATGGTGTGGCCCATTGCTTTGCAATATCTGCAACTGTTAGGGTTGTTATTAAGGTTATTTTGATTTTGATTGTTGCGGAATTGTCCTTGATTCTGAGTAGGACGGAATGGGGAATTGGGAGATTTTGGTTTGGGAAACTTATTATCTAGATTTACAGGTTTCTTATATATAGTTTGTTGGATACGTTCTTCGGAGATTGCTAAATTTATTGCTTCATTCAAGGTTTTTGGGGATCTGCATCTCACGATTAGTGCTATTCTCGGATGGAGTCCAATCATGAAGTGATGGAGTGCAAGATCCTCCATAGCCGCGATTCGGCCTGGTGTTTCTTTGGCTTTTGATGCTGATAATGAGATTTCGGTAAGTAGTAGTGAGAGACACGTCTCTATTCTCAGAGCGAACTGGCTAACATTCTCTTGCGGACCTTGTTTGCTTTCTTGCAATTCAGTCAATAGATGAGAGTAATGTTTTCTTTCGCAAAACTGATTTTTTAGGAAGTTTTTTAACTGTTCCCAATTGTTGAATTCTTTAATGGAGCAGGCAATTTCCGCTTTGCCCTTTAGTTGACTTAAGATATACTTGAAAAGAATCGGTTTTTGTTGTTCTAAAGCTAAATCATTGGTATTATCACAATTCGTAATAAAGGCGTTCAATGTCTCCCTTTGGCCATCATATGGGCTTATAAACTTGAATAAGATATTGAGGTCTATTTCTGCTGGTACTGTAGGATATTTCGGTGAGGTTGTCTTTGATTTACTACCAGTAGGTTGGCGGTCGTCGACCTCTAGGACGAATGTGTCGGGTTTCGGATTTGCCATTGTAAAGGTTATATGGTGCAATAGCAGGGAGAAAAAAAGTTTATTTAGTCTTGATTAATGTTATGACTTACAGCACGTATGCGAATGCGGCGGTAAGGCGGGCGATGTGCATCGCTGTTGCGAGCAATGATTTTGAGAGCACTTAACACTTTAGCACTTTCACAGATTTTGGTATGATTTTGCACTGGATTAACACTTTTATATAAAAAAGAAGATTGGAGTTAACACAATTGTTTGTCTTTTGAAGGAGTCGGAGTCGTACCGAGGACCTTTTGAGATCCCTTTGCGCTGCCACCAATGTTATATGGGAAATTGTAAAAGTCTTTTTAAAAAAATGATTTTATTTTAAACACACTATAAAACTAGAATTACAATTTAATTAGGTTTAGGTTAACACTAGGTTGATTAAAGAATTAGAAATAGAAATGGAACTAGAATGCGTCTGAACTGGTCAAGATTTGGATGAAGACTGATTCTCTCCGTGACCGCAGAGCGGAGCGTTGAGGGCGAGGAGAGAGGGGTTTAGGCTTGAGTCAGGGTTAAAAGGGACATTTGAGGGTTATAACAGTTCGCACCACCTAAATCGTGCCGTGCTCGCCGAACATACGCATCACGTAAATCGTGTTGTTGGTTGTGACCGCCCAATTACGTAAATTCTGTTGGGCTCGCTGGAAGCTCGCATTATGCAAATCATGTTGTGCGCGCTGAACGTTCGCACCACCACCACGCGTTTTTATAGTACCTGCATTAAGTACCCAATAATAATAAGCATATACTGTATGAAACATATACACATTCAATTAATGCAACAAACAGTATTTTTTAAGTTATTATTGTGTTTATTTTCAGAGTCAATACTTGACTCACAAAATGTTACTGAGGCAAACGTGGAGGACGACTCAGAATTAAACCCTGAAATTTTGGAAATACTAGGTGATGATCCTACGACAGAAAAACAGTTTGGCGAAAATTTACACAAAGATATTGCTACTCGATGGAAACACATCTTACTTAATGGGCTAGCTAAGGAAATGAAATCGGATTTATTGAAGTCTTATTTACCTGCAGAAAATTGCCCTAATATGCAAGGACCGAAATTAAATCTGGAGATAAAGGCCGCCATTACTGAAATGGCCTATAAAAAGGATATGGTGAGTCAGAATAAACAAAAACAATTATCAACTTGTCTGGCCGCAGTGGGTAAAGCTTTGAATGTGGTGTTGATGCACAATTAATCGACAAAAAAGTAATCTCATACCTACACCACAAATACAATTTCTTGGATTTATATTTAACACCAATAGTATGACCCTGTCGTTACCGGAAGCGAAAAAATTACGTATAAAAGATAAAGTTAATAAACTCCTGCGTCTTCACAGATGTACGATAAGACATTTCGCAGAATTCCTAGGCATACTGACATCAGCGTGCCCAGCTGTCCGGTATGGATGGGTTCATACAAAATTATTCGAAAGAGAAAAATTTCTAGCTTTAAATCATTCAAATAATTATAATAAAAATATGATTTTACCCGACCATATAAAATCAGATCTAGAATGGTGGAGAGATAACATACAAAAATCGTATTCACCTTTTCGATCTAATGACTATTATTTAGAAATCTTTAGCGATGCATCTCGTACAGGCTGGGGTATATCATGTGCCAATGAAGTAGCTAATGGTCATTAGAGTTTATCAGAGCTAGATTATCACATAAACTATCTCGAACTGAAAGCAGCTTTTTATGGACTTAAGATATTCGGACAGAATCTCAAGAATTGTAATCTGTTAATGAGGATTGACAATACCACGGCTATCGCATATATAAACAGGATGGGTGGTGTTCAATTTGTTCATTTAAATGACATAACGCGACAGATATGGCAGTGGTGCGAAGATAGAAATATTTTTGTCTTTGCGTCATATATAAAATCGTCGGATAATGTCGTTGCCGATCGTGAGTCACTTGATTTAAACATTGACACTGAATGGGAACTTGCAGACCATGCATTTCAAAAAATGGTTGCCACACTTGGTGATCCAGAATTCGATCTCTTCGCATGCATACAGAATCACAAATGTGAGAGGTATGCTTCGTGGAAGCTCGATCCAAATTCAGAAGTAGTAGATGCTTTCACAATTAGTTGGAAGGATTTAAAATTTTATGCATTTCCTCCCTTTTGTTTAATCCCAAAAATTCTTCAAAAAATTGTATGTGACAAAGCAGAGGGCATCTTAGTAGTACCATACTGGCCATCACAACCGTGGTATCCCTTATATCGAAAATTGATGGTATCTACTGAAATTGTATTTAAACCTAACCAGTCCCTTTTGGTCTCTCCTTTCAGATGTGTCCACCCTCTTCACAAAGACCTTACCCTGGTGGCGGCGAAATTAATTACTCGTGGAATGCCTACCGTATCCTTAGATATAGCATTGGCCTCCTTAGCAGTAAATACGCTTACTCAATATAATTCAGCCCTAAAATCCTGGTGGTTATTTTGCCAACATAATAATTATGATCCGTTTAAAACAAATCTTAAAGAATTTATTTCCTTCTTGACCAAAAGATATGAAGAAGGCTCGAGTTACAGTACCTTGAATAGTACAAGGTCTGCGCTCTCTTTAATAATCGGTTCAGAACTTACATCTCACGATTGCGTTAATCGTTTCATAAAGGGCGTATTCAGACTTCGACCTCCTAAAGCCAAATATGAAATCACTTGGGACCCTAACTTAGTTATACAATATTTAAGTAATTATTTTCCCTATGACAACGTATCTTTACGTGACTTATCTCTAAAAACTATAAGTTTACTTTCTCTGGCGTCTGCCCAAAGAATGCAGACGTTAAGTTTGATTAAAATAAAAAACATAATTTTTAATGAAAATGATATACTAATTAAAATTAATGACCTTGTTAAAACTTCTAGACCAGGGGGCAAACAACCACTAATAAGATTACCTTATATTAAGGAAAATCCAAACATATGTCCTGCATTATCCCTTAAAACATATATAGAAAAAACACAAATATATCGATCTTCCCATAAAAATGATTATCTATTTATCAGTCATAGGAAACCACATAAAAAAGTGTGCTCACAAACTTTAGCACACTGGGTTAAAGAGAGTTTAGAAAGGAGCGGTATTGACATAAATATATTTGGGGCGCATAGTACACGGCACGCGTCCACATCTACCGCTCATAGGGCTGGAGTAAGCCTCGAAGTGATCCGTAGGGCAGCAGGCTGGAGTCGATCGTCCAATACCTTCCTAAAATACTATAAAAGAGACATTATAGGAAATAATGAAAATCATTTTGTCACTGCATTGTTTAATATGGAAAATTAATTTCTGTTATAATTAATTATCTGACTATATATTCTTTACTCTAAGATATAATACTATGAGAGATATGAGATATATACTATAGATGAGTAAATAATACTTATTGTAAATTAGTAATTATGTATAAGTTACACTGAATTAAACTACTTGTTGATTTCGCTAAAGTGACTATAATTATTTATCAAAAATAATATTAATCGAATATGTAAATTAAATGAATTTAAATAACATATTTTCCGCATCCTGAATTTCTTGAAGCTTTAAACATCTGCATGTAAATAGTAATCATCTTCGGGAGAGATACGAAGAATAATTGAGAATCAAACGAACATACCTTGTGTGTGAAGTTTGATTTCTAATTATACGAGTATCTCGAACGAAGATGATTACCTCCCACCCTACCCTAAAAATATATATACTTACCCATTACCTTTCAAGAAATTCCAGATCTCTAAAAATAATGGCGCCGAATGCAAGAATCTGGTAGGGGCGCGCAGGAGCGGGACAAAACATGTGAAAATTTGTAATTTTGACATTTCTATTTAAAGTGTGATAAGGATGGCATCATACTACGTAATGCTGCATGTAAACAGTAATCATCTTCGTTCGAGATACTCGTATAATTAGAAATCAAACTTCACACACAAGGTAAGTTCGTTTGATTCTCAATTATCATGTTTGTTTGACAGGTTCAGAACGTACTTCCGAACGGCGATGTGTGGATGGCGCGATGTTCTGAGCCGTCGAAGGAAAAGACCTCTGCCAGAATCGCCACCGGACTGCATTTCGCAGTCTGGTAGTCGATCCCGATCAGGTTTTTACTCGTTAACGTAATTATTTATTTGAAGTGATATGTTTGGTTTCATAATTATTATATTTATATGTAATCGCTCCATTACTGTTAACCAGTGTATTAGCATATAACACATAAATAAGGTATGAACCTACGAAAAAAATATATCCGTCGATTCATATGCAGATTTTGAAAAGTAACTCAAAAATTCATTCAGATGCTCAAAATTGATTAATTCACATACCTATACACATACTTATGATAAAATACTTAACTGACTGTTTAGTTTATAGTAATTTGATAATTAATTGTAACCACACATTTACAGAAGTCCATCGTGAAATACATAATAGCAAAGCTCACATTTCTCTATCCCTTCCTATATAATCCCATATAATAATTCTAGTAGACATCAAGTCTGTCTGTATGTCTGTTTGACGACTTTGACATAAATAAATATTCACACATTCCACACAGCACCATCTAGTTCCACACTAAGAAACTTAATGCTTGTATTATGCATGCCAGATAGTTGATATATTACATACATTACCTTTTTTTTGTAAATACATACATATTATAAATACTAAACATCCATGACTCAGGTACAAAAGTAAATGTTAACATTTACCCCTAGCGGGATTCGAACCCGCGACCGCTTGGTTAATAGCTAAGGTTACTAGCCTTTAGACCAAACGTGTCGTCAATATAATATAATAATATTTTTTAACAATTACTGTATGTATTTCTACCACATTAAAACGGTATCCATGTAAATGATCAATATAATAAATACGAGAGAACATTTGAACATTTTGAGATAAAAAGTTAGATAGATTTTTAATTCATCAAATTTATTATTTTCTTTTACATCTTCTAAATACCGAATCAACAATATCAGGCTATATATATCGATAAATATTTGTTAGCGTTGAATGAACTTTCCATTGTGTCTGTCTTTTGTGTAGTTTATTTAAAATATTTATGGTTAGTAAAATGTCTGCTTTGTTAGAGTTTATTCGAAATAAAAGCGTAGGTTAGACGTAAGTAATGTTTAATTTCAAATATAAATCCAAAGTCAACACAGTGTACCTTAATATCATTAGTCAATATCAATGTTTTTCATTCATTATTCGTATTCATAATAATATCTAGGCTAGGCATATTATTTAATTGTAAAATTAAATTTTTCGTAATGATTAATTTTCCGTAAATTAAAAAGTTTCATTAAAACTATCATAAACTATCATGAACTGTGCGTTGATATTCAGTCAGGATCGGAAAAGTAAAAGTCACCTCTATTAGTAAGTTGCAGTCGTAGCCTTGGATACTAAAGTTTACATCCGACCTGTACACAAGCAAGGCGAAGACAACAGAAAATAGCTACAAAATAAATATAATGAAATTCACTTTTAAAAAAATATATTTTTTTATTAATTTTTATAAAACTATGAAACCGAATTGTACTAGGTCCGCTATGAAACTTTTGACACAAGACTTTTGCTTAACTTTTATTAAATATTTCAGTGCAAGTTATCAGCTTGACATGTCTTTGAAGATTTACATCAAAGTTAAACTTCAATAGTTTTCAACACAATTAACAGCTCGGTTAATGATCGTACCGACTCACCACAATTTAACTATATATTAAGTATGACTGTACTTCTCAAGGGCAAACGAATAGTTGTACCTTGCATAAAACAAAAATACAAATTAAAATATAATTTTCTAAGTTGGCTCTAATCTGAATTTGGAAAATAGTGGTAGGAAAGTTGCATTTCGAAGTCATTTGGGCATCCTGTCTGGCGGCTGTCGCCATTGAGACATGCCATGGAGACAAACATCCATACATACATCCATACATCCAAACAAACTTTCGCATTTATAATATTAAGTAGGATTAGTAGGACTAGTAGGATATACGCGTCCATGGCGAATTTGATGTTAATTCTATCAGATTTTTTTTTTATAATAAGGAAAAATTTATTATAAGCTCGCTTATACTCTCAAGTAAAATAATCAAATATTAGCCTGTTTGAATTCAAACACGAGTGTAACCTAATTTTGTGAACGTATAGAGAAATGTCTGGAATTTCTGAATAAATGTTAAATTGATCGTGCGAGAAAGTCTAAATTATGTCTTGAATTACTTTATTTGATAAAATTTATACGGATAAATTTCTTTATAAGTATCATTATGTAGGTATAATAAATAATTACGGCCGCGTTTTTGGAACGAAAACGATTTGATTGATTGTATTACCTATTCATTTTTTATGAACGAGATTTAGGTAATGTGTTTGTTGCATATTTGTTTTTCAATATCTTCTTCGCGTGTACAGAGCTATTCATGATTTGATGGAATTTAAAACTTATAAATTGTTGTGATTTCATTTAATATTTGAGTTACAGTAACTTATTTTTATGGTTGTATCTAATTGCATAGAGTTTTGCTCCCACCTTTGGGATGGCTCAGCCAAATAGCAACTTGCTCGACTCGGTGGATCGCAGAGCTAGGAGGCTCATTAGCGGCAGTACGCTATAAACTGCATAGCCTGGCACATAGACGCAAAATCTCCTGTCTATGTGTCTTCTATAAGACGTACTCTTGCAACTTTATAACATTTTTATTAGTAGTGTCAAACCACAGCGCTTTTAGCTGCAACAAGCAGTCATAGAAACGCTTACAGAAGTTCATCTGTTTTATATCAATTCTGTAAAGGCGAGTTCAGACTACATAACAAAATATGTTATAAAACATATAACTATATACCATTTGCGCATGAGTTATTTCATCAAGTCATCACCTATCCTCATCATACGACCAAAACAATTTAAGATTTATATGTTAGCTGCAATATGTTAGCTATGAAGCAAGCTATATGAAGAAGAACAAACGAAAAAAAAAAACCTAACGAAAAAACCAAACGAAAAAAGTAATAAGTATTTAATTAGCTTGGTAATATCTAATATAATGTAAATAATAAATGACAATATGATGACACAAGGCGGGTGGAATAATACTACAAAAATATATAAAATAATAATTACGATGGATTTAGATCACGTTACGTCATAAACACGAGACATTGAATGGTGCTTGACTAAATATATGAGGGACTGACGGTAATTACCTACCTTGTTTTAATATCCTTACTTAAGTAACGAATCTTCTTCCGTGTTTATATAGAACAATTTTATTTTAAACTTTATGTAACGTTTTTTTTTTCTTGGAATAAACAAAACTCTTTGGTTATTTCAGTTCATTCACAACCTTTAAACTAAAAATTACTACCTTGTTTTAAATATACGCTCACTTAAGCTTATTAAAATAAACAAACCTCTTTTGTTATTTTAGTTTGTTTACAATTTTTAAATTAAAAAATATCAATTTTTAAAATTCTAAAATTTTATTTTTCTTGTTAAATATTTTCTCTAAATTGTTCCCTTCTTTCTCATTTTCTATTTTCCCTCAGAAGTCCATTCCATACCCTTCTCATTCATTATAGTTGAAACGTCTTCTACGTTACATGTCTGGCGGTTTAATAAGGTTCAACAGTAGAAATTATAAACGGTATGAAATTCGAGCCGTGAAAGTGCCAACATCTTTCAGAAGGACATGATTTTATGAGGGACAATGGCGTATACAATGTCTCTTGTATTGTAAAAGGGACATCTTCGTCGGTTGACATCAATGATTTTTTAAGTAGTTGACATGCTATTTTGACATATTAGTGCTTTGTAGATAAGTAAATTTCTACCGGTATTTTCATTATAATGAAAATACGGACGGGACATAGAACAGAAAATAATAATAATAAAAGCAAATTGAAAATTTATGTTCAAATGATAAATGAAAAAGTATTAAGTAAATAAATTTACATTAAGTTACAATCGATAAAATCAAGTTAAAGACCATAATGAGTTAAAGCGTAACAGTGCGCCCTAAAAAAGACATAATTTTGGTGGGACTTTCTACCTGCCATGCGAAAGAAAATATAAGGGTTGATTTAGGTCCACTTTTCCCCTGCCAGGGTCTGTAGTTCTGTATTAGGATATTATAGAAGAGTTACAGGAAAAGTTTTCAGCAAGCTGCCTCAATAACTACCCGGAAATGTCTACCATCTCTTGGAATATCTGTACGTACACGTGCGGTCTATGTTGCGGCTGCCGCGATACTGTAATACCTACTGTAGCGCATCGAAGTTGCTCGCGAAACCAAGAGTAGAGCGGAGTAGTTTCCAGGCAAATGTACGTAACAGGATTGTCTCGTTGATGGAACGTACGCTCGGCAGTAACAACCTCCTGATTACAATATTCAAGTGTGTAGATTGCCTTTTAAAAAATATCTGGACACTATCAACATTTTCGTGTTATAAACACCTTTACTAACATAGTTTTTTAGTTCTTGTATTACTAACATTATAATCATAAACACTATGTCTCAATTAAACATTATTGTTATTTTACTATTATTGTTATATTTTAGAATGAAAATATAAAAAAGAATAAAAGTAATGTAGGTAATAAATTTTCACGAGAAAATTTTCAGATAGATTTTCAAAACCGAGGCTTCCTCTCTTGGTAAGATTTGATTAATGATGCGTTATTGTATACAAAGCTTGTATTGTGAAGCGCGAAGCAGCTATTTGTCAAGATTCTGTTCAGTTTAGATTATTAAATCCAATTAGGAGAATTGATACTTTGAGTATAAAAGGACAGTGGGCACGAGGACTGATATCAATAACTTTCAGTGTCTTTGCTTTTCTTTCTAAGTTACTCTCAAGTTTATCGTCTGGTAGGCAGTGCACAGCGCGTTTTAGTCATTTGGACAGCCCGTTTTGGACGGACAACCGTGAAATACAAAATGTGTGCTGTTGCATTTCGTTGAGTAACTAAGGAATGCCAGAGCCCATCTCCTTATAGCTTCCCAATACCTTATTTTTAATCCTACTATGGTTGCCAGCGCAAGCGCACACGCAGCACCTGCGGCATTGCTTGTGTTATAGGCGACGGTAGCCACCTACCATCAAATGGATCGTCTCTGTTATAAGAGGATATCCTTACTTATATTAAAAATGTGAATGTGAGTTTGTTTGTTTGTTATGCTTTCACGCAAAAACTACTGAATCGTTTACCATGAAATTTTGCATACACGTTGTCTGGGACACCAGAAAGAATATAGGGTACCTTTCATCTAGAACGCGGACGAAGTCGTGGGTACCAGCTAGTAAGTTATATAAATATACGTAACGTATATAGTTTCACGGGTATAGCACTATAATTATAACTCCTCTGAAGCATATGGGTGTACAGGTATCGAGGAACACAGAGACTCAAGAGGAAGTGCACTGAACGGATGGCCGCGCTGGTCGTATCGGGGTCAGCTCGACCAGCCATTGCAGAGACCGCATTTGCTTGCTAGCTGCCCGAGGTGTCCACACCGAATGCCTTATGACGGTAAAGCTGATATTATGTTGTTACCTTAAAATACAGAATGAGCCTGAAGTCGTACGCGTTCATCATCATCATCCTGAGTCTCCTTACTGTTGGATATAGACTCAGTACCTTGGGTGACTCAGGATATCACTGATAAAGGTCGCCCCCAAAAAGGTCCATTTCCCTTTGTGCAATGCCTTTCAAGTTGTCTGTCCACCAAACATTGTCTGTCTGTTACTTAATATGCACTTAGACAATTATTACAGTCATGTAAAGCAGACAAGAAAAGTGCTTTATCAGTTTCGATTACAAATTCTATTCATTTCAAAATTCGCTAAGGCTTAGATTTATGTTCAATCTTATGGTGATATTTATTTGTCGAGTTTACTTTGAATTTGATATTCTACTAGTGTAAAGTTAATTTATGACTAAATTTTCTTATTTTGTTACAGCATACATTCATGGAACTAAAGCGTAAATCGTTAAGTGATTTTTAATACTGCAGTGAGGTTTAACCGGTGATATGTTCATGTTCAATTGTGTAAACTAAAAGTTTGCTAAGTAAACATAACTACAGTCGATTTAACTATTAGATAAAATGGACTTGTTAATAATATTAAGTTAAGTTATTAAGTTACTTACTTCTTAATAATATCATTGTCTAAGGATTTGTAATGACTTGTATACTGATAAAGTTTAATTTGCATAGCAAGCGTGGCAGTGTCTTAATTATTCGGTATTTTAGTTATACAATACTAGTTTTATCTACCTCAAGTTTATAAAAGAAACAAAATCATATACACGGTCGTTTAAAATACACAGTAAAGTTATTTATTAGTAGTGACAGATCACAATGCGTTTCGCAGTCATAAATTGGGCCGCCCGCGTCTGGCGGCAGAAACCAAATCCTTACAGAAGACGCGAAGGAATAACAAGAATAACATCAGGTTCCGATGTGCGAGTAAGAAACAATTTGACTATCCTTATCCTTTAACTGAAGAGCAATCGGAGGACCGATAGGTCCTCCGATTGTTTGTGTTTATAGACCACGATGGCCATCTACCTTAAAGGTCCACTTCAGACTGCTTGTGGACTGAAAAAAAAAAAACTGAAGAAAAAAACCTTAATGAAGGCATGGCAAAAAAACTGTTCTATATATTTTTTGTTTATTTTATTATTAATTTATTTTCTAAAAAAAAATATATTATTTCGATATGATAAAAACTGAGACAGTTTTGGTTCTAAACTTGAATTATCGTGAATTTATATTAGTATCGCCACGTTTGCAGTGTACAGAAAACTTTAGTTTTGTGCTAAGTCGTGATTGTTCTTTTGTAAATAAATGTATAATGTAATATAAAATATTACATTATACATTTATTTAAATTTAAATTTAAGGGATTGTGATTAAATGGATATTCAACTATTTTACTATTCAGTGCTCACTGAAGTTTGCTCATTATTAACTGTAATGTTATAAACTATCTAAATGTATACACAAATACATTAAATATACATAATTATATCATTTTATACGTGTATTACTTATTTGCTGCTTTTTGTATGTATACTAGGAAAATGCACGAGGCTATCAAAAACAAGAAGTGTGTTTTGTTTTTTAAGCGTATTCTGTTTGCTGCTATCCTATTTTATTATAAAAAATAATAAGTATAATATTATTCGTTCATAAATAAAATTATGGTCCAGATTGCGGTTGAAATCTAACATAGGTATTAATTTCTAAATTGTATTAGCCCCCCGAAGCCCCGAGTTTCTATTAGTTTATCGCTGTTTCTATTAGTGAAAACTATATCAAAATCCGTTGGGCGGTATAACGGAAAAACAGCCAGAGGCGCACAGCGACTTACAGACATTCAGATAATGCTAAATTAATACCAACAAATCACCAGACTTGAACTACTGAATTAGCCTGACACCATTCCAAATTCAAACTCGAGTTTTAAATTACATCCTTTTTGTCACATGTCAACATCACTGAAAATTGGAATCTGACCTAAAATCCTTTGGACCCTTCATGTTCCCAATAATAACAGGGATTTTAATGTCGCAGAGCAATAGCCTGGTTAATGAGCTTCCTAAAACAACTTTATTACTGTTTAGCTTTGCAAATGCCACAACCAAAGCCGCCAGAATATTGATGTGGTCGGTATTTTACTTCCAATTACGATTTGGTATTCAAGCGCTTGCATCGAATTGTCGTGGTATTAGTATGTTAATAGCAAATTTGTATATAATATTATATAAGGAACATTTAAATAAATAGATCTCATAATCAATTTTAATCTATCATTAAAAATCATTTTTAATCTATATTTTGGTGCTGTTTGAAACGATGGATGAAATTAATATATAATAAAAAAATCATAGAAAACTAAAAATAAAAATAATTTGGTTTCAATGTTTGTAAATAGTTAATGTATAGAAAAAACATGGCTACAATAACATTGTTGAAAATCGTATTTTTAAGGCAAATTATAACGAAAGAATCATGTATGTATAAAAACTGTTCTGGGATATTATTTGAATTGGTGCAATAAGTATTTATAAGATATTTTCAAAGGAATTAATTTTGAAAATTATGAATGTTTTAATAACGATTCCCTCATGGCCTAACTATGTAGAATACCAGAATACTTTATATTTTTTCATTCTACTTTATATTTTTGGCTTTATTGTTTAGAAGGAATTTCTAGTTGTCAGATTCTGGACTGGACATAATAACATAACATTAATAAAAATATATTTTATTCAAATAATTCATTACAGTCTAGGAAATGGTTTTAGAAGTATTTAAAAAGTCTTCAGGAACAGTATTAATAAGAAAGCCGTTTTATTTTTAAGAACAACTTACTTGAAACTACATGATTTAACTTTAATATTTCATTAAGTTCAACTGTACAGAATCACCGTTGTGGGCGAGTTGTCTATTCAAATAACAGGTAAAAATCAAACATGATAACTCGCCCATAGGCGAGATAAATTTGGGCGAGTAGTCCATGAACTCATTTTAAGTAAATTAAAATGCATATTGTCTTTGTTAGCTAGTCTATATTACGAAGCTTTGTAAATTGCCACGAAATTAATGTGATAAATTAATTAATTTCATTTTTGTATAAAAAAATGTCAAAATATTTTTCGACCAATAAATCCGAATTCCTGAGTTGTTTTGTTTCATTTAATAATAATAATAATTTATTTACTTCAATAATAATAATTTATTATTATTATTATTATTTCCATTTGCTTTCACATAATATTGAATAGTAGAAACCAGTTTTGTCTGGTGCTGATAGTCATGGGATAAAGGACTTTATTTACATACTTAAAGGTTGCTGCTGCTGCTCGTCCATAGCTGAAATATTGTGATAGCCACGTAAACTAGAGCTCTGTACCTATACTTACTACGTTAAGAAACTGTAGTACCATTTTGATAGAGGCATTCCTCACATCTTCACAAGCCATTGTCTGGCTTCCTAGGATGTAACTGCTTTTGTGTATCAAGGGGCCACACTCGCACAGGATATTTTATGCATTGGTGTTTCTTTTGCCTCATGGCTGAAGCGACACTCTCCTGTACTAGTAAGACCCATTATTTTAAGGTGCCTATTGAGGCGGCAGTACCCCGTTAGTGTTGCATACACAGATTGCTCCTACTAAGCGACATAGCCTGGTTTGTCACGTTTCGACTATAGGCTTTTATGAGCGCTTTGGAATGGTTTCCTTTGCGCTAACTAAAAATACATTTATCTATTTAAACAAGTAAACTAGATAATTTATATGTAAGGAGTAAAACATTTTTAAGTGCACACTACTTGAAATTTAAAATATATTGTCCGCAATGTTGAAGTATTTAAATGGTCCACTGAGCCGGGGGCTAAAAAAGCTGCGGGCTCAGTTGACTACAAAGTGAAATAAAACAGTGCCCTTACTTATATTAGACGATTAATCTCATAAAATTAAAATAATATGTAGTGTATGTTTGAATCAATTTAGAGTAGATTAGTCATAAAGTGGATCAATATTGGGACCAAATGACCAATATGGATAAATTAATACGACAAATTAATCTCCTTTGAAGAGATTAATTATAAAATTATTATAGAAGTGTTCACTAAATATAACGTAATTTTAATTAAACTATATTATTTCAAAATCACCTTTTGGGTTTTATATATATGTACCTACTTTTCAGTTCTGATTCATATCTCCATCTTGCATCGTTGAGGCTTTGTTATTATATTATTGGGATGAATTCAAAACTCTTCGTAAGGGTTTTCAACCTATATCAGTTCGTATATCCATCTGTTTGGGAAATGAAGCGCCAGCTTGGGAATTCAAAATATAAGGTATCGGGATTTAGTTAACATTATAAAACATTCAAGGGTTGAATTGCTGAAATTCGAACCTGCGTTTGTGGTTTTGGCATTATTACGTTAGCTGATAGATCCCAAGTGCTATCACTGCTTATATGGTTCAAGAGAAAATCAATGGCTTAATTTCATCGTTTATATCAAGAAACTACGATAAAGCTTTTGACTAATATTAAAAAATGTAATGTATGATTTCAATTTTTATTCTTGAGCACTCTCACAGTCTAGACGGAGAGTAATTTGTAACTGGAATGCAATTACTGTTAATCTTGGTAATATCACTTAAAACTTAATGGGATGTTATAGAATAGAATATGAAGTGGTTATTTATGATAAAAGGAAACAAATTACAATACAAATAATATCAGAGGAATGCAGGATCACGGGAGTTGACTACGTGGGTCTTGTCTGGAGTCTTAACCCGGAGGTGTCGGATTCGAGACCGCAAAATTTTCAATAAATACTGGAACTTCGAGACAAGAAACATCACCAACCCGAACACTAACCTTTACTTAAAACTTTTAAAATGTTAAATTTCTTTTCCTACAGTTAAAAGCTTGATAATAACTTATCCGCAACTTATCAGTAAGGATCCGTTCAAGTTTAAAATTGCAGTTCTTCTTCTAGTTCACCGATTAAATCCTTCAATAATCCAAAATCGCAGCTCATTTTATAAAACTTTTACAGTTACCGACATAACTTTGACTTAAACTTTTAAGCACTTTGCTGTCATCGAACATTTTAATCTACCCGCAATGAGGAAGTGTTGTAAAGTTTCTAATCGTTCATTATTCCAATATTGTTCAGGTTTCATTAATTATAATGGTGAGCGGAAAAGGGTAGGGCATTAGGTAGTTTGAAATTTATGAAAAGATGGACTCCTTTTTATACATTTTCAAAGGTTTTATGTTTTTTTTTTCAATTATTTTTATGTTTTTTCATCTGTGGACAGTCTACAGGTGGACTAACCACTTCATGGTAAGTGGTAACCAGCGCCAATTAACACAAGTATAGCATCATAGATAAATGAATGGTCTCGCCGCGCTCGACTAGATACCGCCGGCGTTCTTGTCAAGTGGGGTAAAAAATACTACGCCGGATTCGGTGTAGTATTTTTTGCAAGCTGTCTGTGATGTGTACGTGCCGAATGTTTTATTAATTTTTGGGCATAATAAAATGATAGTTTGCGTAGTGAAACTGTGTGAAAATATAATGAAACTGTGTAAAAAGTGATAAAAAGCGACGATGTCACTTACACACACTACAATAAAAAGTTGCCGCATTCACGGAGCTATTGTTTTTATATAGCGTTCTGTCTAGTCGAGCGCAGCGAGACCAATCAATCGTCTATATATTTATAGTATATTATAGCAAATGCGCTGGTAACCTAGAATAAATAATAAGGGATAATCATAATCTCTGAGTCCCTTAACCACTCACTGAATCACTGCAGCTAATTCTGTGTCTTCACGAAAGATAATAGCAAACTCGTTAGCATTACAAGTGAACATATATATCTACCGTTGAACTCGCCTAAAGGAGTTCGAGCTAAATGAATTTGAAATTGTTTAGATCGTCTGTTACAGATAATAGTTGGTATTAAAATGTAAGTTTAGTAGTTAAACAAGTATTACAACGGGTAAGTAATGCTTGTTTCAATAGTAGTTTGAACAATACTCATGATAGCATGGATAACCCTCCGGAATTAGTATATTTGAAATACCTGTATGGCCACTATTTATAATCTCATTTTTCATTAATCTCTCAAAAATCGTTAAATTGTTTTAGGTGAAACTTAGCACATAAATAGAGATGTATAATAGGATTTTTGGACGAAATAATTTTGGCAATTCTCTAGTTAAAATAATAAAAAAGCAATATATCGCGATAGTTTATAGTTAAGAGATTAGAGAGCAAGCAAGCGTGTAAGTCTGATATTAAAGCCTATGTCCAAAAATGTCCAAAAAGTCTCCAATTTAGGAGTGCGCTCTCTTTTGATTCTATTCGACCAACATCGCGTGAAATCTTTTTAGTTGCAATTATTTGTTGTTAATACTCGAATTAATAAACTATATTTTAATATATTTACCGTGCGGTTCTGGAAGGTATAAATGTTCCTGCATTACTGCAGACACTATGAAACCAATTAATTACCCATTCTTTAAGCATAATAGTCATTAAGACTTAGATCTTTAGGTTTCTTTTTGGTCACAGTCCAGAAAGAAATAAAGGTCAAAACAACAAGTAAACAAGCGATGAAAATATTATTTTGCCGAAGAAAAAAAGGCGAAACGTTATCCCTTAGTAATTTATTGCCATCCTAAGCTCAATAGTTGCCTACATTCAGTACACAATTTATTACCAACCTCGTCCAAAGCTTAACTCGAATTTAATACCTCAGAAGAAAAAAGGGAAGTGTATTATTGTTGTTTTTTAGCAAAATATAAAAGCACTTGTGGAGTTGTAACAGAAAAATAAGATCTCCGTTAGTTTTAATAAACCTAAAATTTTCATCAAGTTTATTCGACATTAGCATCAGCTAATATTAATTAATAAATAATATTATAATAAATAAATAATTATTAATAATAATTAATTATTAATTAATAATTAATATTATTAAGCTGGTGCTCGCAACTTCGTACACACTGTAGTTCGTTTTGTACTGAAAAATCCCATATGAATCGAACATTTTTCCATCACATAAGTAGGTCGGTTTTTGAACTATCTGCTGAGATACACACAGAATGTATTCGCATGATGTAATATTATGTAAAGTTATGTAATGTTGCTACACGTTGAACGTGTCATCGTTTGGTGTGAAAACATTTAACTTACTTGAAGAGTTAACGACTTCACATTTTGTCAAGTTGAGGGAGTTTTATGGAAAATTGTCTGACAATATAAAACCCTTATCTCATCACACACATGCATTCCGCTTACATATCTGCAAACATTTGCTCCATGCGGGCTCGTACAAACTAATATGAATCTGTTTACATAATACTATTGTTTCTCTTAGGTGACTTTATATCGCTAATTTTTATTGCATAAGTCAGAACTGTAGTTCACTATTAGTTATCAGATATACAAATGAAATGTGAAATCAAATTTTAAATTTAAAGACAATTTTGAATTTTCGTACAAATATTAATTGAATAAGTTTCGTCAATAAAATTATAATTATATGATGTGTTGATTTTATTTATAAAATTATTAGTAGAAGTACCTACCTATCTATACTTATACTTTAGTACTTAAAACTATATATAGCGGTAAGTATATTTAGTAACAAGTCGAATAGTAGGTATATAATATATAGGTATATAATATAAGCGCAGAATTCGACTACTACTATTAAATAATGGCTAATTTGACTTTGTCTTTCGTGACTATACTTCCCATGACTTACAAATCTCCTACAATAACTACCGAATACTTGTTGTGTTCACTTTAAGTATTCAGTAGTGTTCACTTTTTTAAATAAAAATAAAAATGTAATCTTTAAAAAGAAATCCCCTATTCGCATGGTAACCGACTCAAATAAAATCTGACCTCAAATATTTCAAAAAATACATATGTGTTAGTATGAGGAAACCCATAGAGTATCAGGTAAAAGAAGGTCGAGCTACATCAGCGTCCCAATAATTCTCAGGAGGCTCGTTTACTAGTTTTCCCATATTTAGTTAAGCCTCCAGATTGAGAAGATTTACACTACTATGAAATTTATGTAAAATGTGCAAAATGGGTTTTTTGCAATAAAAAAAAAACTGAAAGAAATCTATTTTTTTTACATCTATTGTTTAAAAAATTATATAATTCCTAAGTAGATGTTGGTGTTTGACAAAAAACAATACCTTACGGACCCTTTTCAAGTATTAGTTTTCGCGCAACAAGTTTAAAAACAAACTAGTTTTGCTGATCGATTAATTCGATGTTTTTACTCTAATATATGCCTGCCTGAAATTACGACGAAATATATATATATATATATTATGTCAGATAATATAAGTTGTAGATTAGCATTAGTTATAGACTAATTAATTGAAATTATTTATAAATTAATATTATTCGTCTGTGTTGAACTTGTTGAGGTTGTATTATATTGTTAATCGACCTCTATGGTAGATTATTCACCGACACTTGTCTTGTGTCGATTATAGCATTTTTTATGTGAAAAATATAATATGAGAATATGTCGTCTTGTGTAAAGTTGTGTGCTACAAATAAATATTATTGAAACAGTAATTCTATCGTATATTTTCTCTTCTCACGTCAAACTGAACGAACTGCTGTCAGAAGATGCAAAATAATTATCATTTTAGATTAAATTAAAAATTAATTTAAAACTTAATATTAATAGAAAACAAAAAAAAAAACTACACTTATATATCTTGTACTTAAATACTTTAATGCTTTAATTGATTACACAACGTGAATTTTCTCCTCAACAGTATAAGTGACCTGGAAATAATAAGGCGGGCTTTAGATATCTGAGTTGGAAATTCACCAAATACACAGTGTGTTGATATTCCCACTATTATGTGTGATTATTACCAGAATTATAGATATTTAGTTTTTATTTTTTATTTTTAGAGACCTCTTGACCAGCATCCAGTCGTGAAGCGAAGATGAGGCCTATGATGGAGCGAGCTCAGCCAGATTAAGTTAAATATAACTTATTTCTGAATTCAGTTCGTTGTTATACGCATAAAAAAGATCATAATTAAAAACACGAATGAAATAAGAAGACCATTAGAAAAAGAAAATATGACTATAGATAAGTCTATAGTCCGCTATTAGATTGTTTATGTTTACATCGCTAAGAGTTTTTTAGAAAAAAATAAATAATGATAAATTTTTTATTTTTATTTTTGATTTTTTAATAATACTTACATGAGTTTTATGAGTAACTCTAGAGATAGAAAATAGAAAGTATTAAGAAAGTGTTTTATTTTTCTAAGCCAATGTTAGGTGAATATAAATAAAGGTTAAAATTTTGTCTTGTCCATAATCCCATCCATAAAACTCCATCAAATTATATTCTCCCACAAATTGATAGAAAGAGGCAAGGCAACTTAATAGAGTAATAAGAAATGCTATAGCCTGTATTTCTTTTTGATGAGAAAAGACGACAGAACAGGTTTACGGTCAACAGACATTATTATTTCTAATTAAATTTAGTCAGCCTATAGAATAGCAAATTGTTTTGAGTATTTACAAACAAAACAATTTTCCTCGTACAACCAAAAATACCTCCTATTCAGTTATAACTATTACTCGGTAATAACAAGTAGATATCCATTTCATTTAAGTCTTTCCATTATGTTAGTTAATTTAATTAACTATTTTGTTAACACAATAGAGATATGGTTCAGTTGTTATGAATAAGGTACAAATATTTCCGCAGATGATTTACGATGTAGTTGAAATGTGGAACGTAGTGTTTTCAAAAGGTTATAAATAATTCATTGAAGACAGGAAATTGTAGAGTGCTTTTCGTAAAATGAATGAAATAGTAAAAATGAAATTTCAGTTTAATTATAGTGAAAAATAAATTGTTTAAGAATAAGTATTAATAAGTTATAAGGATAATAAGTGTGAATACCTACTCCAGGAAAATTTATCAACAAATCAAAATTTGAGCCTGTCATCAAAGTTTCTTGAAGATAATGTAATATCGATGTGCAAAAGAAAAATATCAATTGAAAAGATACACATAATAATTTCATCTGAACAGGGAAAACACTAACCAAACATGCTCTTATCTTATATAAGTAAGGTGTGCAAAATAAATCTCCGTCATTTGTAAAATCTCGAACTTTTTTATTCCATTCTTTACAAAAGCCACCTGATACTTTCAGACGTCGAAGTCAAAAGATCCATTAACGGGACAATACCCGATGCGGTCCATCGCCACGCACTCTTTAATGACTTTACTTACTTACTTCGTAAAATTCTTTTCTTTTAAGCATGAATCTACACTTATAAAATCGGTTTCTCTGACAGATTGTCCACACACAGCCAAAACTACTAAGTCGAAAAAGCTGAAATTCGGAAATTTAAACTTACTCTAATTGTAAGTAAGTGCGGTTTTATTTTGTAATATTATGGTCCGGAGCTCTAGAAATTTCATAATTTTAATTTGAAAAATGCGATAAGGGCTTGTTAGACCTATGTTGATGTCAACCTTACATTACTTAATCTGTTCTGAAGCGTCTTTACATTTCTCACATAACACTTCTCAGCCAAGATCTCTCCATTTTTGCTTAGTTACGAAATATGTGAAAGGTGCCTATACACAGTATAGAATAGTTTGATTGAGTACAATATAGCACTTTTAGTACTTAATTTACGCATTAGTTACGCATCAACATTTGAGCCTAATGTTCGTAACTATTACAAACAGTGAAACACCTAAAAAATATCCCAACAAATGTTGCGTACTGAGGTCTTGCTGCTTATCATACTTTTTACTGAAGGGTCGCATCTATTGCGGTAAATTTAACAGACAAGTCAGGTGCACGACGCCCAGGGGAGGCTCGCCCCCTTGTCACCCCCAAGGGTGACGTCGTTTTAAAATTGGCATTGAAATATATAGGTTCCTATATACGTACATATACCTACGCCCACTACTCTCACAACGCTTACTGGAATGCTCACGGGAATCGTTATTCGGATGTTTTTTAATGTACCTACTAGTGACTAGTGACCCGCTCCCAGAATTTGCCCGGAATGCAATTTTTATATATACAATGTTTCCCCGTTTATCCCTTTTACCATAAGTGAAAACTGAATTAAAATCGGTTTAGTTTTTGCGAGAATAACGCACAGCAATTGATTTTTATATATAAAGATTTTTTAATTACTTTGTCTTTTGCACCAAAAGGCTGAAACAAATAAGTATATGAGCTGAATACGAATTTACGCCATTTTTTTTTGTAAAATAAATTAGTTTATTCTAAGGTTTCCTCTAGCGAGCGCTATAAAGTTTTTGAAGGTCGAATTTAAATTAAGTACTAATTTCTTCAGCAAACATTGTTAAGACAAAAATTGTGTCTTCAAAACATTTAATAGGAAATCTAAAGTTCTTCGTGTAATAATAGCGAAAGTCAACGAATATGTGATAGTGATTTTCGATTAAAACATTAATTAGATTTGAAAATTAAATCACTGATGCTTATCATTTCAAATTATTATAATAAATAGAAATGATATATTTGAGAATATTAGTAAATTATTATACAAGAGTGATCAGTTAAATGCATAATTATAATATTTTGGTGCACTAGGGAAGCGAATCTAATGAGAGTGACAAAAGGCAAGGTCGACTGTGTATTCGGTCATTACAACCAAATGAATAGTCACCTGAAAACCAATTTTCAGATTTTTTATATATACATTCGCATCCGGCTAGTATAAAAGAAATTCCTATTTTTTAAGTTATTAATAAAAATAAAATACTTCAAAAACAATTGGGCTGTATAGGTTATTTTACGAGTCAGCTGTTTAAGTAATATTACTTTAAGCCTATTAGTCATAATCGAAGTAAAGAAGCTCCGTTTTATTTTTTAGTTAATCTCGCTGTAAATCGGATATACAATACTTTCAGATCATAAGTGATGAATAATATATGTACACATTTGAAATTGTGCCTCATATATTTTTAAACGTATAATAACTGAAAATTAATTTGCATACATTAAAAACAACATTTTCTCATTATGACACAGTTTTGAAGTTCCTAGTATATTAACTTCAATGTAATACAGCTACACGAGCACATTAATTAAATCAATTTCGCTAAATTTAACCGAACGGCCGCCTAGAGTCCACTTTTCGGATAAACTTTGTTCTCAATTTGCACAAGCATTTTGCACCGAGAGAAAATTATTTGTGCATTAAACAATTAAAAATAAAATAAAAAAAAGTGTTGATATTTTTGTCTATAAATTTTTCTATTTCATATTTCAACAAAATATATTGAAATAACAATTTATTGTCTTTTTACAAGCTCATAGTGGAAAGCACTATGTCTATATTATATATATAATATAGTGCTCTATATATGTATAAAAAATTCGTGTTACATGTTTGACGCCAATGAACTCACTAAGTGCCAACTTTAAACTACTGAACCCATTTTGACAAAACTTCGTAACTATGTAGTTATAGTTTTTACTTAAAACCCGGGCCAAGCCGGGAGCGTGTAGCTAGTAATCTATAAATTAGATTATAGTAGAATTACCTGACTTCGATTTGCCATACCATAAAACCAGTTAGGACAGTTAAAAACCACGACA
This sequence comes from Synanthedon tipuliformis, assembly GCA_947623395.1. Classification (NCBI taxonomy): domain Eukaryota; kingdom Metazoa; phylum Arthropoda; class Insecta; order Lepidoptera; family Sesiidae; genus Synanthedon; species Synanthedon tipuliformis. The sequence continues at coordinate 2,336,832 of OX392415.1, read as the reverse complement.
AACATGTCAAGGAGAATGAATAGTATTTACAACCACTCAAAATAATTTACTACAACATCATAAAGCCGTTTATGAGTTTGGGTTTCCTTTTTTATTTTCTTAGAGAACACAAAGAATGTGATAGACAAATAGCTGTTCTGTTGTTATATTACTTAATGAGGTTAATTAAGTAATATAACAACAGGTTCGTTTGACGACAATACTAAATATCTAGTGCTTAAGGATATTTTTTTTATTTCCTATCATTAATAGTTGTCACAACAGGCCTAACAAAGTCCTGTCGTCTGAAGTATTTCTAAGGTAATTTAGGAAAAATAAATTAATATTTATCATTTATTAATACAACTAGCTGTGCATGCGACTTCGTACGCGCTGTATCTAGTTCGTGTTTTGATAAAAAAAATCAGGAACTCAATATCTTTCCAGGATAAAAAATATCCTATACCTATCAGGTAATCCAGATAAAAATTTCTGTCGCAGAGCGGATGAACGATGGAGTAGACGAATTTCGTATGAAGGCCCCGAATTGGAAAACGCACAAATGGCCAAGTGGACATATTACCTGAAGGCGTCGCAGGAAGCGGGTGGATACGAAGCGCAGAAGACTTGGTGAGGTGGCGAGCCTTGCGAGAGGACTATATCCCACAGTGGAGAGGCGGAGGTTGATGCTGAAATATAAAAAAAAAACTGTGCAATAAAGTCGTGGTTGATAGGTACTCTGAATAACCTATTATAAAAGGTACGGACGAACGCCGAAAGGCCGAGCAACCGATATAGACAGCAATAATAAAATTATCCAAACCTAACGAGCCTTTTCAGTCAGCCGATAAAGTGCTCTTAAATCCCAAATAAAATAGCCCACAAAGCAATTATTATTCAACGCGCGATGTTTAACCACTATCTTTACCCTAAGAGTTATTTTCGTACAATTTCTTTGAGAAAGGAATAAACTTTTATACTTTCCTATTGGCACAAGTTGCTAGAAAATAGATATATTTATCTGTGTAGATGACAGGCCACAGCCTCATTTGCACTTTTTGTGAATAAAAACGTCAAGCGCACAATTCTTAGTTCTACCGGTTATTACAACTTGACGGACATATTATTTTGAGTTTGTAAACAATATTTATTTATTACAAGCTAACCCCGGCTTCGTAAGGATGTCAAATTTTTGAATTTTTCTTTGTATGAAAAACTTCCTTCCTCTTAATACTGAACTAAATATTTGAAAAAAAAAAAGAATAGCTAAATTGATCCTCAAGTTTAGCTACATATTTAGTGATTGATTTTTATTTATATACCTAGATAGATTATTGTTAGTTTCTGTAAATCTTCTGATACTATGTATCAGAATCCGAGTCTGTCGCTAATTCCTCCTAAACCACCCAATGGATTGTGATATGGGTTTCACCATCACCATCATTAGATAGTTTTTCACGGAATTTATATATATACAATAAAACCTAATTAACTCTTTTCCTGGGCGAAGCCGGGAGCGGGTCGCTAGTAATTTAATGTAAGGAAGACTAGTTTATATTAAATATTTATCAGATCTAGAACATGTTTCAACCTACTTAGGTACTAAATAAGATTTATAAAAGAATCGATAAATATGTACATTATATCAATTTTTTCGATTTTGAGCTCAGACAGTTTTGTGAATACATAAATAATATCTGAATTTTACACGTATTTTGCCTTCCATTAAGATTAGACTAAATTATTAGGTCTAGTATACTCATCACAAACCCAAAATCTGGTAATTGATTCGACTAATCTTCTACTGTCTCGTGTGGTCACGCACACGAACATTGTCCACATTTGTGTACCTATATATTTTGTTTCACGCTCCATGTGACCTGCGTTAGCCATATATTGTGTTTAGTCTCTTTTAGTCTGATCACAACGTTCAGATATATAATTTATCAATAGGTATAAATACATAGATAGGTAATACAAGAAAATTATTTTCTTGTATTAATTATTATCTATAAAAAAGTTATATAAAATAAAAGTTATATTAAGAAATTAATATTTTTTACAGTTACATTTTTTTTTAAATAAATGCATATAATCTTGTCAGGCCGATTTCGAAAAACCAACCTTAAAGATGTCATAATCCCAATGTCTCTCAGTTAAATGACGGTCTGAAAAGGTCATTTTAACTTAGAGTACCGAACTATTTAGGAGTACATTTGGAAGTTTGGATCTTAATCATAGCCCAGTTTATTTGTGTATTTATTTAGATAAATAGAAAGCTGTATCGCTTTAGAACAAGTTAATTTAACTTTAGCAGTAACGTCAGCCATATTTCGTCCGAAGCTTCCAGGTGTTTCCACGGCAATAAGCGAATTTATTGCTTAAAATTAGCGAACTTCCCGTTCCTGCCTATTAGGAGGGCAACTTTTGATCAATACACTTTTAAACTAATTCTCATGAAGAATATGGTAACTGAATATGGGAATTCGTTTCATTCATTACTAACTTGCTCATTTACGGTTAACATTAAGGTGTGTTAACTTGTGTTTAACTTAACACTTAAAGAACTGATATAAAACCGAAAACGAAGTAACAGCACTTCTCTGTGTTTTATTTGCTTAAATAAAAATAAATAATAAAAAACTGAAGATGGAAGAAAATTATAAAGCAACAAAATTGTAAGCTGAATTCCAAAACGATTGAAAACTTTGAGCACATTATTTTAAACGCCTCATTAAAACTGAGAACTCGTGATTATGGTTAGCGTTGTCTCATTCGCATTATGGAAGCGAAAATGAGCACAAAAAGTTGGTCAAGCGAGAAAGAATCGTGCCCTCTGTGTTCCGAAGTAGAAATTTAATTATACAATATGTAAATTGGTCGTCCATTCCACATTTCGAAAAGTTCTGCCTGTGTTTGATAGTCAGAAGGAAGGCCATTCTGAATTGTCCACTGTAAAATGTCCAGTTCCAGGGTTCTTCACATTCTTTCCATTTGTACCCTCAAATTTAAGTTTGTAATAAACAAATGTATTACAATTTTATGGAACTATAATAAGATAAGAATGCTTAGTTTTCTCAGTTCAAAGCCCTTTCGAAGGGAAGATAATATTACTCTGAAAACAGTAACTAGTTATGAAGAACGTAAGAAGGTGTCATCAATTTCTCCGGCAATAGCAGTTAGGGGTTTATCACCGGGACTTAATAGAATAGAGGGTCTTTCTCGCTTGGAAACAATTACTCCTACCAGAGAGGTATAAAACTACTAGGTCTTCGATTAATGTGATTAATTTATACAGCATGTGTCAAAATGTGAGACGAGGAGGCATCTGTCATTTATTCTGTGATCTATTCCGAATTATTCTATATTTTGAACTAGCTTCGTCCGCTTTGGTAAATGAAAAATATAACACATAAGAAAATGTGTGAGTATTATAACGCCCGACATCTTTTCGCTGCGACGACGGTGGCGCCGCCGTGGCGAAATTATCGCCCATTTTTTTATACTTTTAGACAATCCCAAACATTTTTCCAGAATAAAAAGTATCCTATAGTTTAACTCGGGTAATAAACTATCGGTGTGCCAAATTTCCTCCACATCCGTTGAGCCGTTTTTGCGTGAAAGAGTTACATCCATACATACATCCTCACAAACTTTTGCATTTATAATGTTATCCTTATATTGAACTTATTAGTTCATTTTGTTGTCTGAGGAAAAAATCGAGATATCTATAAGTTTCATAAAATATTTTTTCATAAAATCTTTGAGCAATCTGTTACTTTAATAACACCAATATTACAATGTTCAATATTGATGAACCCGCTGTAAGATTGATTAAAGTCTTAGCGCTTTGACTTATCGGTTCCGGGTTCGAATCAATGTTGACCTTGTTCTGGGTGCAGGTGAATTTCCATCCACATAATTTCTATAAAGTAATTTCGTTGTGTGCTTCTTGCAGTAAACTATGTCTATACCTATATTTATTGCTATTTGTCACAAATGATTTTAATGTGGTCTCATATCAGGCTTACTCGTATTTTGTATCGATTTCAATTCAAGTAATAGATTAGGATTTTGTACATAAAGTGCATATAATCTAAAGAATCGTTCCTTCTTCTAAAGAATTGTAGTATATCTCCTATCTGTTACGGTTGACTTACAGTAAGCATTTTTTTTATTAAACTGAAGTCGCTGTCCCTTTCAGTCTATTTCTCCTTTTGATTCTCCCTTAAATTCAAGTTCGATTTATGCCTCGTTCGTCCCAATATTTTGTCCCACATTCCAAAAATTTCCTCATTTATCCCATAACAATATTCGATTCCTGGTTTGTCCCATATCTTAAAAAGTTTAAAGTACAGTTAACAAAAATAAAGCTACATAATATTTAATTTATTTATTTTGTTCTTCTAAACCATCCAACAGATTTTAATAGGTACGGTTTCCAATAATGGAAATAATCCATTACATACTATACAATTTAGGAGAATAAAAGAAACGTAGGTAAATGTTAAAAGTTATTCCAATACACCCATTAACTATCATTAAGTAATGAACGAAATTGAAAAGTTATTAAATTAGTGGCGCAGAAAAATAACAATTAAATAAGTTAAGTACATACCTTCCATTTAAACTATTATATTTAATTTTTTTATTCAATATTGAAACGCTATCGATTATCGCTATCGCTATGTACCTACCAGTTGGTGTTTGTTTATTTTATTTTATGGCATGTTGCATGTTAATATTAAAATAATAAACGAACCAAAACAACATAATAAAGACAAAAAAGAATAAAATATATCAACTAAGCATACTCCCCGTAATATGATTACGTACAAATAAAATGCCGCCTAAAATATTCAAATGAAACGCCGCCTAAGCGTTTATTTGAATACTGACTGTTTCTATTTCCTGTGAAAGGAAATTGTACCTAACTCACTTATGTGTATTATTACTTACTTCCAAGACGTTTCAATAATACTGAATAGTATTGAAGGCATCGGTTGCGATTGTCCTACGACGCGGTGTACGGCTCCCTTTGATGCGACGTTGATCCTTGAGAGAGGCTGAGATGTTTAGTCTCTTGAGTATAGTTAGTTTCTTTGGTGATATTGAAACTTTCAGTTCTCTGAAAACTAATGTCAATGTCCTGGAAACTCTAATAGAATTCACAAGTCTATCGCGCATAAATTTGGATAGCGTTTATACTTAGTTGATTTTTATAGAATAGTCTGCTCATTTGTAATCGTATTATTGCTTGTAATAATGGGTAACCTGCGTAAGCTTAAAAAAATCCCTTGTGCGAAAATGACTTCGGAAAGTAGTAAAACTTGTTGTGGGCCTCTTTCACCAATTAGAAGTAAAGTGTTGATAGGTTACTATTAGAAATAATTTTATGTTTTATTAAATTATGCACTTGGTTTAGTGCATCTTTTGATAGGCGATTTTTTTTTTATTTTCTTTTTAATATTTGGGACTTTTACTGTACTAACAAAGCTAAATTATTCCCGGTGACAGGTGATTTTAAATGACGGTTAGCCTACTTGACAGATGGTGAAAGAGGCCCTGTCTATTTAAAATTTTAAAATTTAGTTATGTCACGAATATGCTAAGTTTACATTACCTTCATAGGTAATTGATTACGTATTTGTGGTATTTAAATCATGTTCTCAGGACTTAAAAAAGTGGGTTTATGGATCACATTTTATACCAATGATTAGTGGTTAAACCTTTAGCCGCCAGAGTCGGATTTATCTGACAATTATTTTCGAATCTATTTCACCAGAGTCGTATATATACGACAAGTTCCTTTATTTCTTATTCACCTATTGCCACACAATAAGCTATCTTTTAATTTGCGAACTCTGCACTTAACATCAAAGCAAGTTGAATTTCTCGGAGCATACAGAGCCTTATTATTATATTTTATTTATTTAATTAAAATAATAAAACCAATAATATTTGTCCGTGTCTTATCATTGGAGTGTTTAGTAACCCTATTACGGCAATCGGCCGTTCATAGTGGGAGATACGGCGTCGCAGCGGTGCCGAATGGGCTCTAAGCTGCAGACATCGAGAATATTAAGTGCCTCCAACCAACACAAGTACGGAGTAAACAAATAGAGAGAAACACTGATTGAATCTGGAAGGTGTGTTTACTTTTAAATTGAAAATGGAAATGTAGAATACTCTAACACATTTTAATTGCGACTTTGTATAATTATACAAATTAAAATAAACAATTTGGAAAGAAATTAAAATCAATAAGTAACATATTACTTATTAGAAATTTAATTTATAGATTATTTAAGCCAAACTATCCAAGATTAACCTAGTGTCAACACTTTGATTATTTATGAATTACCGGCGACCCGTTCCCGGACATCATTTACTCACGCAGTCGAAACACAACAGCCCACATGCTTTTTATTCTATGGAGTATTTGTTAGTATGTGGCTATTGCTGCCATGCTTGTGGCTCTTATCTTTTATTGTTATGTTTTTAATAAAACTTTTATTTGTTAACCATCTGCTATATCCTATATCCAATCAGTATATCCAACATAACTCAATTTGTAGTCATGTTGTCATTGAATCCTAATGTGTTTCCGTTATCCGATGATGCCATGGAGCTGTATAATAATTACAGCTCTGTTTATAATTAAGAATTCGCTTAGATTCTCCCTACCCTTGATCATAGTAACATGCCTTTTATAATATCGGTTACATGTCCATCAAAATGCTACAAAAATAATACATGATGATACATTGACATTAATATAATAATAATAATAATACATGATATGTAGTGCGTCGGTTTCTGTCCTTGTCACCCTGAACCCCAACCGACTGTGCTTATAAAAAAAAAATCCTTTTAAAATGATTTTAAAATTCCTTTTAAAATCATTTTTAAAATAACTCATCTGTAACGATTCTCTTAATGGGGTTGTTAAGAATTAATGGACTGGGTTTCTTTACGATAGAACACGTACCGCAAAGTCGCCGTAAATATTGTCAATGCACACTTTACATAAGACATAAACGAATAGAAAAATGACGAAATATTGAATTTTAAATTTAATAAAATAAATAATTACTATAAATCCCCTATAAATGACTATAATAATAAATGACTATAACTATAAATATATAGTGTATAACTAATAACTATAACTATAAATGACTATAATATAAATTAAAATAAATGAAAATATATAGAAAAGATGTTTGAAATTTCCTTTGAAATCCGATCAAATTAGAGGAAATATTACTTAGGTACCTACTTTCAAAAACTTTGAACAAACAAGAACGTGACTTTGTTTTTGTGGTAGGCATTAACTTTAAGTTACATAAAGTTTATTTTGTCAGTTTAGAGATAATGTATCGGCCTCAGGAAATTTTAGGTTTACTTTGTGGCCCTTGTTAAAAAAAATCATGTTTATTTAAAGTCGCACTAGACCCCTTTTGTTTTTTTTTTGACGAGGAGTAATCCGCTTACAGATTCCCTACCGCTGGCTAGACGGTAAGTATATGTGGGGGTCGCCCAGCACCTGATCATAGCGTCACTGGGAATACCCACTAAAACTCCCCGGTGCCTCCTTGCCCTGTGAACGGGGCGGACCGGGTTCTGCCGAGGCAACAAACTCCGATCCACCCCAGGGCAGCCTAGCCGGCTGGCTAGGCTAACGCCAACGGAGGATTGCCCGGAGACACCCAGGCAATCCCCAGCGCACTAGACCCCTAGGTTTCTAAACTCAAAATTAGTATAGCTTGACACAGTTCTAAGTTTAAAAATAAGACGCATACAAATCAGAATCAGGCAATATTTTCATAAGAAAAATATATAATAAGTCGGTTACATATATAAGCAACTGTTCATTTTCACAAGAAAACATAGATATAGGTAATTCTTATAAGATAGATAATATGTAAATTAAACCTCTGAACTTATCTTTTTAGTACAAAAAAGTTATTTTGTATTCAATTTTGCCCGACCGCTAAAGCCACCTAAATCCGAGAGCTTTGTAAGCTAGTCAAACGACGAAATTCACAACAGAAAGCGTAGGTAGTAAGTAGTTTGTGAAACATACTTTATATGATAATTAGAAAATAATTATAGTTTTTTGTTATGAAAACAGTTAATACCAACAACTCAGCACTATTATTATTATAAACTTATTATATTTGGAGGCGCGGTGAAACCCCTAAAGGGGTGGACGAAATCTAAATTTCGTTGCAGCGGGATTACGACAGAATCACGCCATGAATCCCCATTAGCGATTTAGTGGACTGTATCTGGTTGCGGCTGTAAGCGAACAGTAACCGTCTGAAGGACAGGATAAGAAGCAGAAGGAAATGCACGTACCTTATACCGGTGCTCTGGTGCGTTCTCCTGCAGGAACCTCTAAATGTCCAACTGGCAGACACTGTTCACATGTATTTCAATGTTCAGCGATAAGGCGCGGATGAATTCACTTCACTTCCGAGATCGAGTTAAGGCGCGGATAAACCCATATAGGCGTGGAAACACAGCTCGGGCGTGTTCCTTCTTCGACCTCTCGCGCGGCGGTCATCGGCAGCAGTGCATTATTTTGGTATGTGGGTAAAGAGGAAAAATGTGAGGGCCCTTGTGATATTATTTAATAAATTAAGGTACAGTTGGCTTCACGCGCATTATACATAAGTAAACTCAGTTTAGATTATAACTGTGCGGTAGGTATTCTTTGTTTCGATAATCTATTCCATTGTAAACAAAGACGTATAGGACCCCTTTTATATTACGACAACTATTTATGAAATGTTTTACAAAAAAGCAACTAATTTAAACAAGAACATATCGATTTCAAGAAATATTAAAGAATAAAATTGCGAAACTTGTTCAAACCAGTTGACTTTTAACATGAACTTTTAAATATTAATTACTTATCTTTTTCCTCTCTTCTTCTTTTTTTTTTTATACTCGTCGCCACTTGTAGTGCTCACGCGTCAGAGTCACCTATATATTATCTCACGTATCACTCCCGGACACACACGCAACCATATATCTTTATATCTGTCACCACTAACTTATCCCCGTGGATTGCTGACATTCGTCACGTGGTACGTTTTAGACTGTCTGTAATGCTGCCAGTGAACAAATCTAAGATGCATACACTACAATGTGGTTTCTCCATAAACCTCATAAACAATAGTAGACTAAACACTAACTCGATGAGACTGTCTAACAACAGACAGATTTTAATAGCAGAAAGAAGTTGCTTCGCATTTGTTACTAAGTTTGAACTAGGGGCGCTGCGCAATTTTCAAACAAATAAAATTTATCATGTTACTATAGTATAATCTTGGATAATAAAAAAAAAAAAAAAAAATCTGATTTCTCAAAATTATAGTTTATGCACATATTGGCTAAACTATTCGTGATCTAACATAAGAATGTGTCTTATCTTCTGTGAAGCCAGTACTGCTGAAATGTTAACGACTTACAAAATGAAACACGTAATCACTTAGACAACGTTAAGTTCAGATGCATTAATGTCACTTGTTTAAGTTTAAGTGCTCGGAAAATTTATAAAGCGGTATTAGTATGAACTACTCTCGTGGAGAATATGGATATTATTTTTGTTATTATATTTTGTAGTAAATAATTGTTTTGCTAATATGATTTGTTACTTTAAAGACCTTAAAAAAATTACTAAATAGAGATGTAATTGTCATGGTTCATATAACGATGTAGTTTATAGATTATGATTATTAAATTGTTATCAAAGAATTAAGAATATTTCTTTCAAAATAATTTCAAGTATAAAAGATTTTGCACTCTTTTAAGTTTAAGAAACTTGGGTCTTTTAACTGACTTTTAAAATTTAATCGGCTTTTTGAAATACTTACTTCTTTAATACGTACTACATAGCAGCGCTATTTATAGAAATTATTTTTGAAGAACCCTGCAGTCGAGTGGTTAAGATATTTGTGCTCCGATTTTAAAGGTCAAGAGTTCAGATAATGTTAAGTTGTTAATTCAGATACGAAATCTAATTAACTTTCGTCTGTCGAGTAGGCAGTCAAGTAGTTCCGATGAAATCACAGATACAATTTTTGAAGTGAAAACTTCTTTAGGTGCGTGGGGTATTTTTGAGATGGGAAAAAACCATTTAACTCGCAACACTGTCATGTAATGTAATGTAACCGAAACCTCTGTATATAAGTATGTGCTTGAACAATTTGATGGCTGATCAGTTTATAAACTTACGAAAATATAAGCGTTAGATAGTACATTTTAATGTCCTTTAACAAACTATCGACATTTTATAATCTCACTAGATTAATTGCAAACTAACGGTTCGTACAATTATATAGTGACAGAAACACCTCAGATCGGAGATTGTTTCAGAGTTCGAGCATCCGCAGGATATAGTTTCTATTCAGCCTGACTGTTCGCAGCGGCCCCTTAACAAAGTAATGAAGATCAACTCTGCATCTACGAGTATGGAGCGTATTTGTATAGATATTATAATTAAGTACAAATTACTAACTAATAAAACACACTCGAGGATTTTCCTTCTCAACAGCAATATACAAGAAATTATAATAATATACTAAACTGTTTTACAATAAACGAGACACTTTCAAAACTTTCAAAACACTGAGTTATTTTCTAAGTTACTCCCCTTCGCTGGTGTAAGAAAATGAAATATATTGTGCGAAAGCTTTCAACTGGCAAAATATGTTGCATATCCAGATGTTACAAAGTTCAATGGCTGTTGTAGAGACATGTAATTCTAAATCAATAGGAGATAAGCACCATTTATTTATTTCAAATTATTATTATAATATTTAAAGTATTTCGTATTACCCTTCAGACACAAAGTAGGCATACAGAGATATCGGCACCGGCTACATATTCATTCCCTTCGTCGAATCTCTTGGTCCGTGGGGTCCCAACGCGCTTCATTTTTTTAATATCTTATCAGATCGTTTGGTCGACTATATATGACGATACTAAAGCTGGCTATTACCTCGGTCAACAGATTAGCATTGCCATAAAACGAGGTAATGCAGCCAGCATGCTTGTGACCCTTTTTTTTTTTTTTTTTTTTACGAGGAGAAATCCATTTACTGACTTCCTACCGCCGGCTAGGCGGTAGGGGTGTGTGTGGGTTCAGCCGGCGCACCGCGCTATGCTAATCATAGCGGGCCCGGCAATACCCACTAAAACTACCCGGTGCCTCCTCGCCCTTTGTGCGGGATGGACCGGGTTCTGCCTAGGCACCAACTCCGATCCACCCCAGGGCTGCCTAGTTGCTAGCTAGGCTAACGCCAATGGAGGATTGCCCGGAGACACCGAGGCAATCCCCAGACGGAGGGACCTTGTGCAGGCACACATAACCAACTATGTGCGCGGGTCCCAATGGACAGTTAAAGACGGGCTAGGTATGTGTTGGAACGGTTGCTAAGCGACAGTAGTTGTTATTGTATGTAGTAGCAATCAACCATTTTTAGAAATAAATATGACTTATACTTTACTGCATCTCTGATTTAACCAAGTGGTTATGGCCCAGATCACAAAATTTTCAGTCAAAAGATTGACTGGGCTTGAGGATTACTCATCATGGAAATTCGCAATTAAAATGTTACTTATTCGAGAAAAATGTTTCAAATTTACGTCAACGCTACCTAAAGCTGATGATTCTACGGAAGTTGAGAAGGATCAAGAGGCATTTACCATTATATGTCTACATTTGGAACCTCATCTCTACCCATGAGCAATTGGAAAAGCATAGCTCTATGCACGAGTATGTAGCGGCTGTTATGAGTCACGCTCAGAAACTTAAGGAGATTAACCAGAGTTTCGACGATGATTTGATTGCTGTGGTACTTTTACGAGGTTTGCCTGATGATTATAGACCATGCGTATGGCTTTAGAGCACTCAGAAATGAAACTTACCTCGGAAAATGTTCGGCAAAAGCTTCTACAAGAAGACTCCACTCAGAGCTCTTCCAATGAATCTTCGAATGCTAGTTCCGCATTAGTTGCAAAGAAACAATCTCAGCAGTCAGTAATAAAGTTCAGATGTTTTAAATGTGGTAGAAAAGGTCACAAGAAATCGGACTGCCAGAAGCTGATAAAGGAGCAAGACGGAGAAGGCAAATCAACGGTTTCTACGAAGTCGAAGAAAGTTGCTTTGTGCAGTTCACTGTCAGTGCACGGATCCTTTAACCCATCAGCGTGGTATCTTGATAGTGGAGCCTCGAATCACATGAGTTTTCAAAAACATTGGTTTAGAGACTTTAAGGTTACTGATAATAATGTTGTGACATGTGCGAATGATGAGAAAATGACGAGCATAGGCAGGGGTAATATTTTAGTAAGTCTGAAAGGAATTTTGTTACCAATACAAGATTGTTCCTTTGTACCAGATTTAAAGGTTAATTTATTGTCCATTTCTAAATTAGTACATAATGGTTGGAAAGTGATATTTGATCCTGATGGTTGTAAGTTGTTTCACCAGTCGATAGGCCAAACTGTGAGTAAGCTTGTAGTTACTGCTAGTGAAGTCTCAGGTATCTATAAGTTGGATGACATTTTTCCTGTTATAGAAGGGGCTTTGGCTACAGTTCAAGAGGAAGACTCATTGTCACTTTGGCATCGGCGGCTTGGGCATGTGAATCAGAGTGATTTACGCAAGCTACCGAATATCGAAATTGGAAAAAGGAGCGTAATGGAACCGTGTGTCACTTGTTTAAGTGGTAAGGCACACAGATTACATTTTCCAAAGGGTGGAGCAGGACCTGCAGGACGTGCTGCAAAGAATGGATCATATTGCAAGGTCGGCAATATAGAGGAAGAAAAGAACCATATGAGTGGCAAGAAGTTGGTAAAACAAAAAAAAAAAAAAAAAGTTTGTTTATTGCAAAAGGCAATATACGGCCTCAAACAGTCGAGTCGCTCGTGGAACGAAAAAGTAAACGACGTTTTGTTGTCAATGTTTTTTAAACTGTCAGACATTGATTGTTGTTTATATTTTAAAGAATTTATTTTTGTATATCTTTATGAAGATGATTTTTATATATTTTTTAAAGATATTCATGCGAAGGGTGTATTGCTGAACGGCTTAAGGAAATTCTTTAGGGTGAAGGATTTGAAGGAAGCTCGACAGTGTCTTGGCATGAGTTTGGAACGGAACACTGATGGTACGTTGTTCTTACATCAGAGAAAGTTCATTGATACCCTGTTGACTGACCATGGCTTGGATCAGTGTAAACCAGTGAAAAACCCGCTGGAACTGGATCTACATAAAGTTTTGGCAGAGGGGGGGTGGTGATGATAATCAGCTGAACCGCCAAGAACAATTGCGATACCAGTCTTTGGTAAGAGCGTTAAACTATCTAGCCTGCAACACGAGGCCTGATATTTCAGCAGATGTGAGTTTTTTGGCTTCGTACGTCAATGCATTGCTGACAAAGTCATACAACTAGAGTATGTCTCTACTCAAGACAACCTAGCTGATGTCTTGACTAAGCCATTGTCCCTTACTAAGTTTGAAAGGTGTATATCTGGTTTAGGTTTAGTTTTAAATATTTAATGATATCGAATGGTTGCTTGAGAGGAAGTGTTGGAACGGTTGCTAAGCGACAGTAGTTGTTATTGTATGTAGTAGCAATCAACCATTTTTAGAAATAAATATTACTTATACTTTACTGCATCTCTGATTTAACCAAGTGTATGCCCGCCTTCTTCTGCCCAACCGCCTACGTCTGAGGGAAGCGAGACCGGCCTCTTCCTCTCGCTATCTCTCAGCTGCCTCCTTCTGCGACATTACAGAACCGCAGAAGGAAGCAAATGCTTGGGACCCTGCCAAAGTGACCGAAGCTTTATATTATATATAATGTATAAATATATATATATATATATATATATATATATATATATATATATATAGTATATAGTAAATGGATTTCTCCTCGTAAAAAAAAAAAAAAAAAAAGGGTCACAAGCATGCTGGCTGCATTACCTCGTTTTATGGCAATGCTAATCTGTTGACCGAGGTAATAGCCAGCTTTAGTATCGTCATATATAGTCGACCAAACGATCTGATAAGATATTAAAAAAATGAAGCGCGTTGGGACCCCACGGACCAAGAGATTCGACACCGAAGGGAATGAATATGTAGCCGGTGCCGATATCTCTGTATGCCTACTTTGTGTCTGAAGGGTAATACGAAATACTTTAAATATTATAATAATAATTTGAAATAAATAAATGGTGCTTATCTCCTTTTGATTTAGAATTACATGTCTCTACAACAGCCATTGAACTTTGTAACATCTGGATATGCAACATATTTTGCCAGTTGAAAGCTTTCGCACAATATATTTCATTTTCTTACACCAGCGAAGGGGAGTAACTTAGAAAATAACTCAGTGTTTTGAAAGTTTTGAAAGTGTCTCGTTTATTGTAAAACAGTTTAGTATATTATTATAATTTCTTGTATATTGCTGTTGAGAAGGAAAATCCTCGAGTGTGTTTTATTAGTTAGTAATTTGTACTTAATTATAATATCTATACAAATACGCTCCATACTCGTAGATGCAGAGTTGATCTTCATTACTTTGTTAAGGGGCCGCTGCGAACAGTCAGGCTGAATAGAAACTATATCCTGCGGATGCTCGAACTCTGAAACAATCTCCGATCTGAGGTGTTTCTGTCACTATATAATTGTACGAACCGTTAGTTTGCAATTAATCTAGTGAGATTATAAAATGTCGATAGTTTGTTAAAGGACATTAAAATGTACTATCTAACGCTTATATTTTCGTAAGTTTATAAACTGATCAGCCATCAAATTGTTCAAGCACATACTTATATACAGAGGTTTCGGTTACATTACATTACATGACAGTGTTGCGAGTTAAATGGTTTTTTCCCATCTCAAAAATACCCCACGCACCTAAAGAAGTTTTCACTTCAAAAATTGTATCTGTGATTTCATCGGAACTACTTGACTGCCTACTCGACAGACGAAAGTTAATTAGATTTCGTATCTGAATTAACAACTTAACATTATCTGAACTCTTGACCTTTAAAATCGGAGCACAAATATCTTAACCACTCGACTGCAGGGTTCTTCAAAAATAATTTCTATAAATAGCGCTGCTATGTAGTACGTATTAAAGAAGTAAGTATTTCAAAAAGCCGATTAAATTTTAAAAGTCAGTTAAAAGACCCAAGTTTCTTAAACTTAAAAGAGTGCAAAATCTTTTATACTTGAAATTATTTTGAAAGAAATATTCTTAATTCTTTGATAACAATTTAATAATCATAATCTATAAACTACATCGTTATATGAACCATGACAATTACATCTCTATTTAGTAATTTTTTTAAGGTCTTTAAAGTAACAAATCATATTAGCAAAACAATTATTTACTACAAAATATAATAACAAAAATAATATCCATATTCTCCACGAGAGTAGTTCATACTAATACCGCTTTATAAATTTTCCGAGCACTTAAACTTAAACAAGTGACATTAATGCATCTGAACTTAACGTTGTCTAAGTGATTACGTGTTTCATTTTGTAAGTCGTTAACATTTCAGCAGTACTGGCTTCACAGAAGATAAGACACATTCTTATGTTAGATCACGAATAGTTTAGCCAATATGTGCATAAACTATAATTTTGAGAAATCAGATTTTTTTTTTTTTTTTTTATTATCCAAGATTATACTATAGTAACATGATAAATTTTATTTGTTTGAAAATTGCGCAGCGCCCCTAGTTCAAACTTAGTAACAAATGCGAAGCAACTTCTTTCTGCTATTAAAATCTGTCTGTTGTTAGACAGTCTCATCGAGTTAGTGTTTAGTCTACTATTGTTTATGAGGTTTATGGAGAAACCACATTGTAGTGTATGCATCTTAGATTTGTTCACTGGCAGCATTACAGACAGTCTAAAACGTACCACGTGACGAATGTCAGCAATCCACGGGGATAAGTTAGTGGTGACAGATATAAAGATATATGGTTGCGTGTGTGTCCGGGAGTGATACGTGAGATAATATATAGGTGACTCTGACGCGTGAGCACTACAAGTGGCGACGAGTATAAAAAAAAAAAGAAGAAGAGAGGAAAAAGATAAGTAATTAATATTTAAAAGTTCATGTTAAAAGTCAACTGGTTTGAACAAGTTTCGCAATTTTATTCTTTAATATTTCTTGAAATCGATATGTTCTTGTTTAAATTAGTTGCTTTTTTGTAAAACATTTCATAAATAGTTGTCGTAATATAAAAGGGGTCCTATACGTCTTTGTTTACAATGGAATAGATTATCGAAACAAAGAATACCTACCGCACAGTTATAATCTAAACTGAGTTTACTTATGTATAATGCGCGTGAAGCCAACTGTACCTTAATTTATTAAATAATATCACAAGGGCCCTCACATTTTTCCTCTTTACCCACATACCAAAATAATGCACTGCTGCCGATGACCGCCGCGCGAGAGGTCGAAGAAGGAACACGCCCGAGCTGTGTTTCCACGCCTATATGGGTTTATCCGCGCCTTAACTCGATCTCGGAAGTGAAGTGAATTCATCCGCGCCTTATCGCTGAACATTGAAATACATGTGAACAGTGTCTGCCAGTTGGACATTTAGAGGTTCCTGCAGGAGAACGCACCAGAGCACCGGTATAAGGTACGTGCATTTCCTTCTGCTTCTTATCCTGTCCTTCAGACGGTTACTGTTCGCTTACAGCCGCAACCAGATACAGTCCACTAAATCGCTAATGGGGATTCATGGCGTGATTCTGTCGTAATCCCGCTGCAACGAAATTTAGATTTCGTCCACCCCTTTAGGGGTTTCACCGCGCCTCCAAATATAATAAGTTTATAATAATAATAGTGCTGAGTTGTTGGTATTAACTGTTTTCATAACAAAAAACTATAATTATTTTCTAATTATCATATAAAGTATGTTTCACAAACTACTTACTACCTACGCTTTCTGTTGTGAATTTCGTCGTTTGACTAGCTTACAAAGCTCTCGGATTTAGGTGGCTTTAGCGGTCGGGCAAAATTGAATACAAAATAACTTTTTTGTACTAAAAAGATAAGTTCAGAGGTTTAATTTACATATTATCTATCTTATAAGAATTACCTATATCTATGTTTTCTTGTGAAAATGAACAGTTGCTTATATATGTAACCGACTTATTATATATTTTTCTTATGAAAATATTGCCTGATTCTGATTTGTATGCGTCTTATTTTTAAACTTAGAACTGTGTCAAGCTATACTAATTTTGAGTTTAGAAACCTAGGGGTCTAGTGCGCTGGGGATTGCCTGGGTGTCTCCGGGCAATCCTCCGTTGGCGTTAGCCTAGCCAGCCGGCTAGGCTGCCCTGGGGTGGATCGGAGTTTGTTGCCTCGGCAGAACCCGGTCCGCCCCGTTCACAGGGCAAGGAGGCACCGGGGAGTTTTAGTGGGTATTCCCAGTGACGCTATGATCAGGTGCTGGGCGACCCCCACATATACTTACCGTCTAGCCAGCGGTAGGGAATCTGTAAGCGGATTACTCCTCGTCAAAAAAAAAACAAAAGGGGTCTAGTGCGACTTTAAATAAACATGATTTTTTTTAACAAGGGCCACAAAGTAAACCTAAAATTTCCTGAGGCCGATACATTATCTCTAAACTGACAAAATAAACTTTATGTAACTTAAAGTTAATGCCTACCACAAAAACAAAGTCACGTTCTTGTTTGTTCAAAGTTTTTGAAAGTAGGTACCTAAGTAATATTTCCTCTAATTTGATCGGATTTCAAAGGAAATTTCAAACATCTTTTCTATATATTTTCATTTATTTTAATTTATATTATAGTCATTTATAGTTATAGTTATTAGTTATACACTATATATTTATAGTTATAGTCATTTATTGTATAAATTCCTAACCAACAGATGGCGCCACTTGATGTAATTCGCGACTCTGTTAACAGATGGCGCCACTGAAGGTAAATTAAAACACGCTATCGTTGCGTTTCCGCGGTTTGGTATGAACTGTGAGTAGAACAAGAAATAAAAACGAACACATATCCCAACAAGGTTGTTTGATTGACTGTCCCGTTCTCCCTTGGACAAATACCTGAGCTATCGCACTCGGTATACATTTAAACATGGTCCTTCGGAGCCGGAAGTTAAACCAACCGCCGCTTTTTGTTAACTACACTTGCGGGCAGTGGATTGCTGTCGCAAACGCAAGCAACAGGAGCCGACCGAAGATACGTGCTTCATCGGTCAGCTTCAGACCGTGTCTTCAGTGGAAGACGCTGGTCGGGTCACGGTAGGCGGAACCTGCCCATCATCAACAGCATCAGTGGAGGCGCGGAACGAGGTTCAAAGCGCATCGCTGATGAGGCATCACTTGGACGGCGCAGTGCAGATCCTGAGGTCTGAGGGGAGTCAGGCTATCTCTCAGTGCGCATCGTCACTTCGTCAGTGTGAAGGTGTTAGTGAAATTAGTGTGTGTGAAGTGTGTAAAACCAGTCCGGAAAACTGTAAGTAATTTGAACCTTATTTATTAGAAGAAAGAAACTTTGAAGATTTTCAATAACTTGGGACTTAGTAAAATTTGTGATAAATTTAAACTTGTAAATATTTGCATGATAATCTTAGGACTTAGAATAATTTACGTAAAAACGAAGGTACGGGGATCCTATGCCCGATTTCTGTCAGAATTCATTTTAAAAAACACTTAGAAAATTTTCGAATAAATATTCTTGTATTATAACTTAATTCAATTTATTAAATAAATTTACAATATGGATAACCTTTTAAATTTTCAACAAAATTTGTATGATAGAATGATCAAGGCAAAAAATAACTTTAAAAAATCGCCTAAAGATCGTATCACTAAAGAATACATTGATGGCAGAATTGAAATATTAGAACAACTTTGGCACAAATTCCTATCCGGACACCAAGAGTTGATAATAAATCATGCACTTGCTGACATAAATGCCTCAGCTTATGTCACTAACGATATTTATGACAAAACAGAAGAATTGTATTTAGATTACAAATGCGAACTTAAAACTATAAATAACAACTTTCAAACTGCAAGGGTAGCTCAAACGGTTGAACCGATTTCTTACTCCTCGAACAAAGGAAATGCAAACTACCCACAAATAAAAATTCCTTACTTTTCTGGTAACTATCAGGAATGGACGTCATTTAAATCTCTTTTTAAGTCTATGGTAATAAACAATGAAACATTGGACGACATTCAAAAGTTACACTACTTAAAGTCATACTTAAAGGGGGAACCCGAACAGTTAATTAGACACGTACCTATAGAAGAAGGTAACTTTAAACGATCTTGGGATATAGTAAACGAACGATACAATGACAAAAAATGGATATGTCATAATGTCTTAAAAAGATTCATGAGTCAGAAAAACCTGACCGTGGAATCCGCCAATGGTTTAAAGGATCTTGTCGATACCACCAATGAATGCCTTGCATCATTGGAAGGTTTAGGTGTGAGGACTGCTGCCTGGGACGTTATTGTGATTCACATCGTCCAATTAAAATTAGACTTAGAGACACGGCGACAGTGGCAATTCCATGTCGCTGCGAAAACTACTTCCGATGAATTGCCCACTTATCAATTATTTGAAAGTTTTCTTAAAGAAAGATTTTCTGCTCTTAACCGCCTTGATTTAAAAACACAGTCAAGTAACAAATCATTTCAGAATTCAAATATTACTTCTAAAATAAATACATTTCATATTGCAAACACATGTTGCGTATTTTGCAAAGATAATCATAAGATTAATCACTGTACTCTATTTCATAAAGCGACGATAGACAGCCGCCGCAAATTTGTTTTAGAAAATAAGTTATGTTTTAATTGTTTGGGTGGCAATCACTCGGTCAAAGATTGCCGCAGTAAAGTAAAATGTCGCGTGTGCAAACGGGCACATAATTCGCTCTTACATCTCAAGAGCAAAAACGTCACTGTAAGTATGGGGAACAAAAACGCAGATGAGAGTGTTGTCTCTTCAACAAACGTTACTTCAGCGAGTTCAACGCCATTGGTATCGTGTTTAGCAGCAGATAAAGTAATGTATCAGCAAGTATTACTTCCAACCGCATTGGTCAAGGCAGCTTCTCGAAGTGGAGAAGATCTTATACTGCGAGCACTGATCGACCAGGGCTCACATTCTTCGTTCATCACTGAATCAACGGCACAATACCTGGGGCTGAAAAAGGTGCCAGTGGCGGGACGAATATCAGGCTTGGGTGGCGGTGCAACCATCGTGTCCAAGGCCATAGTTAACCTTAAACTAAAGTCTCTCCATGACCCCAATTTCAGGATAACCGTCAAGGCATACGTGATAAACAAATGTATCACATCCTTTCTACCCAGCAAAAGGGTAGAGGCTTTACAATGGAATGAACTACATTCCTTAAAACTAGCCGATCCTAAGTATCATATCCCAAACAGGATTGATATTCTTTTGGGCGCAGAAGTACATGCGCAAATCATTTTAGACGGTATAAAAAGAGGACCGCTTGGCACACCCGTGGCGCAAGCCACAAGCTTGGGATGGATTTTATCTGGTGTAGTCAACGGTACATATAAACCAAGTCTTCAAACGACTACTTTACTCTGTCATTGCGCTGACGATTACAATAAGCTTTTAATACCCAAGCAGTGTCATCCAGCACGACTTATTGTGGCTGATGCTCACAAGAACACTCTTCACGGAGAAGCTATCTTGACAGTGCCTGACCAAAATCTTGAAACCGTAAACGTAGGTTCATTAAGAAGATGGCAGCACACAACACATGTTCCAATCGTTTCGACGACGTGGTCGTTATAAAAGAGGACAACATGCCTCCATGTCATTGGCTCTACGGCAGAGTGATTGCCATTCACCCCGGCGTAGACAATATAGTCAGAGTAGTCACTCTAAAAACAAAATCGGGTTCTCTTAAAAGACCCACATCAAAATTATGTATTTTGCCTATAGCCGAATAATGATACTATTTTATTCTACTCACTTACTAACCACTATTTTGTTAAATTAAGATAATTTTTATGTTTTAAATAAGGCCAAAGGCCAACTTTGCCCTTGGTGGGCGGTATGTATAAATTCCTAACCAACAGATGGCGCCACTTGATGTAATTCGCGACTCTGTTAACAGATGGCGCCACTGAAGGTAAATTAAAACACGCTATCGTTGCGTTTCCGCGGTTTGGTATGAACTGTGAGTAGAACAAGAAATAAAAACGAACACATATCCCAACAAGGTTGTTTGATTGACTGTCCCGTTCTCCCTTGGACAAATACCTGAGCTATCGCACTCGGTATACATTTATACATTTATTATTATAGTCATTTATAGGGGATTTATAGTAATTATTTATTTTATTAAATTTAAAATTCAATATTTCGTCATTTTTCTATTCGTTTATGTCTTATGTAAAGTGTGCATTGACAATATTTACGGCGACTTTGCGGTACGTGTTCTATCGTAAAGAAACCCAGTCCATTAATTCTTAACAACCCCATTAAGAGAATCGGCCCGGCAATACCCACTAAAACTACCCGGTGCCTCCTCGCCCTTTGTGCGGGATGGACCGGGTTCTGCCTAGGCACCAACTCCGATCCACCCCAGGGCTGCCTAGCCGTTGCTAGCTAGGCTAACGCCAATGGAGGATTGCCCGGAGACACCGAGGCAATCCCCAGACGGAGGGACCTTGTGCAGGCACACATAACCAACTATGTGCGCGGGTCCCAATGGACAGTTAAAGACGGGCTAGGTATGCCCGCCTTCTTCTGCCCAACCGCCTACGTCTGAGGGAAGCGAGACCGGCCTCTTCCTCTCGCTCCCTCTCAGCTGCCTCCTTCTGCGACATTACAGAACCGCAGAAGGAAGCAAATGCTTGGGACCCTGCCAAAGTGACCGAAGCTTTATATTATATATAATGTATAAATATATATATATATATATATATATACAAAAACTTAGGATTAGTAAATTAAATTCGTAGGCAGGACCACATGAGAGAGCGGACGGTCGCTGAAGGTTTCGAGATACCCAAACCCAATATTCCCAAAATAACTATTCCACGCGGACGAAGTCGCGAGCACTAACTAGTTAGTCATAAATAAGACTAATGTTGAGGATTTAAATATTGAGACGCTCAACCAGCCACTGTAGGTACACCCTATTAATGGTGGACCGCCTTCACAAGAGTTATGTGTTTGTTTACAGCTAAGATAAAGAACGTCGTGACACGAAGTTGATTCCGTTTCAACCTCTTTTCGGTTTGTTCAATTTTTGGAAAACAATAAAAGTTTTACAAAGTTAACCAATAAAAGTTTTTTCAGAAAAAAGAGGAATGTATGTAGTGTTAAAAAAAAAAAAAAAAAAAAAAAAAAATTTGCACACCCCAAAGGGTAGAATGTAGCGAGCCTAATTCATTATAAAACCATTGTATTTACCTATATTCAGCAAATAAATTATTATTATTATTATTATTATTATTAATGTTTTTTTTTTGGTTCTTTGAAATGTTATGTGTACCGTACTAGTTAATCTAAGTAATGTAAAGTAAAATTTAATGTTTTGTGTCTTTGTAGGGTAATAAATATTTCAGCTCATGATTAGGTACAAATTTAATAATGCCTTAATCTTCATACCAATACGTTATACTGTCGATCCCTTTTGAGACCATTTTGATTAAATCTTGAAATGTATCTTATATGTAATGTATCTTATATGTAAAGCATGTGATGTATTTTATACTATTTCTTGCGTAATAACGAAATATGTACTTACCAATTTATGGAGCGTAAAATTCCCATTACTCAAATTCAATATTTACAAGGGTTTTCCGATTGTGTGTGTCAAATCGTGAAGGTCTTTTACTTTCCGTGAAGGTTCCGGTTACATATTTGCTCAACTATTTTAGTCTATTTTAGTTGAATATATATAACATAATCTCAATAACTATATGTTTGAGATGAGTGGTTAAAAAAATACGTAATTTTAACAATACTTTTTTAACCATTTGACTATAAATTAGAATCTTTAGTCCACCTTATTTAGTGTGTAAGTATTTATAAATTACCAGTAAATTTACCCATAAAAGATGTTCAGAGCAGGAAACAATTTCCTAATGTGATAGTCATTTATAAAAGTCAAAGCCGAGGATTGGATCGCTTTCAGATAAATGATATTGGCTAGAGATGTAGTTCTGGATTTCTCTGCTTTGGTCTATCTATTCGGAAATCTATTTACATTAGGAAATAGAAATATTATGTTTAAAAATAGAATTGAATGGACTCCAAAACAGAGCAATCGAATTTTGATGAATTTTTCATGCAATCTTCTGATTGAAATCTTTGATCCTGTGAAGTTTGGTAGCGATCTGATAAACAGATTTTTATTTTTTGGTCATTTTTTTCCTACAAATTACAGTTATATTTTTATACTTAAAAATAAAAATGAAATAAATAATTTCTGACAAAAATGTACGAGCAATAAAAACCAAATAAATGTTTTTACACCTAAGAAATATAAAAATCAATGTATTGCATACTAGCTGGTGGCCGCGACTTCGTCCGCGTTCTGGATGAAACCCTATGTCCTTTCTGGTGTCCCAGACAACGTGTACGCAGAATTTCATGGTGATCGGTTCAGTAGTTTTTGGGTGAAAGAGTTACAAACATCCATACATACATCCATACAAACTTTCGCATTTATAATATCAATAATAGGATTTGTCCTCTATCGATTTTATTTCTGTTTGCACTTATGGAAAGAGGGATTACCGAAGAAGGTTTGTGTATATATCAATAACGGCGAGTCCACGGTTCGCCCACCGGTGGGCGGTAAGTTTAATACTTAATAACTGTAGCGAGCTCCAAGAATTTTTTCCCCAGAAACATTTTATTTTTCTTTGTGCTAATATAATATTAAGATTCAACAAAAATCTACTCAGTTTCACCAACTCTTTTATTTTACTTGCAAATTAATCTTCACCGAATAAAGAGTATTGGGTTTGAGTCCGTTATTATCGGATTGTTGCGACCCAGGAATTGGTTTATGTAAAGTAAACCTTCGTAGGTGAATTTTATATTTGCCAACGCTATTTTCCAGTTCAACTTTCCGGGGCGTTATATCACTTTTGCTGAAAGGAACAAACCTAAATAAATAATGTAATCTATGATTATAGATTACATATCTGTATCCGCATTTATATGAGATACTAGTTTTGTACAAGCATGCGCTTGTGATAAAATATTTTATACTGGCTGGTGCCCGCGACTTTGTCCGCATTTTGGATGAAAGGTACCCTATGTCCTTTCTGGTGTGCCAGACAACGTGTATGCAAAATTTCGTGGTGATCGGTTCAGTAGTTTTTTAACTCGTAGTTCGTAACTCTTTCACGCAAAAACTACTGAACCGAGAACATCCATATATACATTCATACAAACTTTCGCATTTATAATATAATATCTGAAAAAATATATTATGTGTATAATATAAGACCAGACGTCTTTATCGCTATATGGGGAATATGGGGGAATACTCCTTTCTAGGAGTGGCTGTCCTGCGGCTAAGATGATGATGATGATGAAATACAAAATATTTTATTACAATCAGACTGGTAGTTCCAAAATTTAAAGCGATCAAACAAACAAACACACTTCATATTATTGATATTCATATATCGTGAGCCAAGTCGTGTCACTTTCTCTTCTTTTTGGTTTCGGACATCATGATGATTGCCATCTCGAGGAGGAAGTATCATATTTTCTCCATCATAAATATTTATGAAATTTAATTAAATTTTTTATGTGAAAATTAAATGTGAGCCGTTAAAATAGAAAGTAACAATGCAAATGCGAAATTTACATTAAACTACAGTGTGAACGGACGTACGATCCCATTAATCATCTTGGTACGAGTGGATAATGTGCTGTAACACAAACAGAACAAATTGAAACTCTGCATTTTTGTAAGCATTTTTGTATACCCTTTACAAGGACTATATAAAATACTAGCCGTATAATTGCCTTCACCCGCTTCGTAATAAAATTGGAAAGCTTTATGCTAATTGGTCATTGAGAAATTAGTCTAAGAACCGAATATCCGAATTCCATGCCACCTACAATCAAGTAAAACGTCAGCCTGTCTGACGACCTTAACATAAAAAAAATACTAGAAATTTAAAGTAGATTACCAAAGAAGACTAACAATAGACAGAAATAAATATTTTTGACATTTTTTCTGTTTGTTTGCTCCGCTTATCTTCGAAACTACTGAACAGATTTTCACAAAGAACGGTTTTCACAGGTACATTAAGCTTAGCCTGAAGCAAAATTTAAAACATTGAAGCTTTTGTGGGTTGAACTTTACTTCAAGCTTTAGAACTTTCTATGTTCAAATGTAACTTATACAAGTGGACGTTATTTCGCGTGGACTCTATAATATTAAAATTTTAAATAGTGATTTAAAGTGTCTATTTAACAAAAAATTTAGCACTAAAATGCATTTTTTATAATGAAATTGTCAAGATTTTTTAAAAAAGCCTAAGGGCAAAAACTGGAATTAAAAAAAGAACTCCGTGAGTTATGACCTTATGACCGTTCTAATAAAAGACCTAAGACACTAAGAAAGATCGTACGAGCCCATCGTGCGATGATTATGGTTTTACGCATAGAATGACTACTCAACAACACAAAATGGCGGCGGGCTGCGAGGAGCAAGCCGGGTGAGTGCGTATACTATACTAGCTGGTGCTCGCGACTTCGTCCGCGTGGAATAGTTATTTTGGGAATCATTTGGGTATCTCGAACGGTTTTCGCAGAGCACGCAACGGAAACCCTCAAAGATGAATAATTTTCCCTGTTTTTTTCCACATTTTCGACTGTTTCTTTGCTTCTATTAGTCGCAACGTGATGTTATACAGCCTAAAGCTTTCCTCGATAAATGATCTATCCAACACAAAAAGAATTTTTCAATTCGAACCAGTAGTTCCTGAGATTAGCGCGTTCAAACAAACAAACTCTTCAGCTTTATAATATTAGTATAGATTTTTTTAGAACTTGTTCACAATGTAAATTTAAAAAAAAACACGAAAAAAGAAATCATCGCGACGTTGCCAATTAGGACAGAGCTTAAGGTATTGAGCACTTGCATACAACCCATCTGATGGAATGGTGATCTCAAGAAGAACAGAATTGTCAACTACTCGAAAACTTAATTATGTGTATATATTGTTTTGTTTAATCACTTTAACGCTTACTAAACAACTGTTTCAATCTTCAGAACGTTAAGCCACTAATAGAATTTGCGAGAATATTATTCAAATTCCTAACATTGTAGGTACGATTCTATTAATGCTATTCTGTCACACCTTTATGGACCATTAAATCAAGAATTCCGAAATCGTATAAATGTAATCAATCCGAAATCAGAATGAATAAACCACATTCAAGAATAGGACAAATTATTCCAAATTGATTGAAATCAATCTCGATTTCAATGAACATTACCAGTAAGTATTTTGTGAATATCTAATGAAGCGAACACTTAATTCTATTTATAACAGACAAGTTTTAATATTCCAGAAAAGGTAGAAATATATTTTAAATATAATAAAGGAAATTATTCAATACTAGCTGCTGCACGCGACATCGTCCACGTAACTTTATAAAATATAGCCTATGTTACTCGCTGATAATATAGCTTCCCAACAGTGAAAGAATTTTTCAAATCGGTCCAATAGTTTCGGAGCCTATTCAATTCAAACAAACAAACAGTCAAATCTTTTCTCTTTATAATATATAGATAGACTACCTGGTATCCGCGACTTAGTCCGCGTTTATTGGGAGATAATATTGAGTAATTTATTGTATTCCATTTTAATGTAAACACTGGTTCCCCATTTACGTTTGAAAGCCCTATAACGTTAATTAATAACCTTCAATTCCTTTGTCTAATTAGAATTGATTTATTTATTTTATTAATTGAATATCATTTATCATATCTGCTTCTCTTTACTTGTATGTCTAGTAACCAATAGAAAGCTTGTGAGCCTGACGCTTTTTTTACCTATATAATTTGTTAATAAATATTTTTTTACCTTACTTTAAATGACAAAATTATTATTTATATATATACAAAACGCTTTATAGTGCTGTGTGATTGCGTAGTAAATGAATGTTATGCCTATCTACAAATATAGGATCATAATACGTTATTGTTTGTGGCATTATTCAAGATGGAAATTTACCTGTATGTAATCTTATTAGCCTCTGAAGCCACCCGTCCCAAAGGTTTACTAGGGTAATGACACTGAAGTCTAGACATTTCGTAGTATTTACCTAGTAAGAACGCCCAAATCCATCATTATTAATTTTAATATTTCTTTTGAGTTTTTATTGTTGTAAAGACAACGAAAGGCTTGTATTAAATGTAGCCACTTAGACGAAAGTGTATTTATTAAAGTGTTCTCTTGAAATGTCTTTGTTTAATGTTCTAAACTAATTAAATTGTATGACAGCCAATTTGCTTTTATCACAAGATTTATAAAATAAGATTTGAAGATTAAAGTAAAATAACATTTATACAGTCTCTCTCTTTGAATTACTAATGCTTTTCTTAATTGCAAAATATTACAATTAAGAATGACTTATTTATTCTAATATTATCTGTCTGTAGGTGTGAATATTTTAGGTATAAATTATTTATTTGAAGATAATAAAAATGAAAAAAACAAAATTTAACCTTTAAAACATCCGTAAGAAAGAAGTATGTAACTTTTATTTATTTGAAGATAATAAAAATGAAAAAAAAAATTAAAATTAATCGGTAAGAAAAAACTTCTTTCTGAACGCATCAGAGCGGAAATTATATCTGATGTCTTCCTTTGTTTCCATCGGAAAAAAAAATTTCACTTCATTTAAATTTTGGATCGTAAAATTTTTAGAAAACTTTACCTAACATTAAATTAATTTGATTATTCAAGTATTAATTGGACTTTGGAGGCTTTCACTGCAAAGTGAAATGGATTCAACGATTTTAAGACCCCGTCTTCGTAGTTATTATAATGTCATTTGCCATTTGACAATCAAATGATTGGACAGGTAAATTTAAGTTCTAAGAATTCATATTAAACTATTATTTACATATCACATTTCAGTTCTTTTAAACCTACTGCATAGTCATTCGCTTAGTTTTAAAATCAAGAAAATAAATATATGCTAATAATGGCGTCATCAAGTGACGAATAGGCTATATTTTTGATCAGAGCGCTTATGTGATTGTACCAGAATTCATCTTTTCATTTTCAGGACAGGATATTTATTTATTTTTGCATGCTATCAATGCGTAGAAGTTTCGCTCTAACTCTCTGGCTGTAACATTGTCTCCAACCTTTAGGTTGGAATTTAAAAAATACCTACTTAAATTAATTTCATTTTGGCATTCTGCGGACAGAAGGCATTCTGTTTTTGAATGCGTAATTCATGTTGTTTTACGATAACAATTTGAAATAATAGCAATATAAACTTATTGGGATATTGAAATATAATAGGGTCCATATTAGGTCCCTGTAATAATAGGGATTGATTATGTATGTGAATGTGATATTACGATATGTATTACGATGAATTCAAGAAATATAGGCCGGATATTAGCAGCCAAAGGAAGACCCTAGTTCGTGCTCGGTGAAACCCAACTCAAGTCTAAATTGATGAAAATCGACAGCGTAGGACGTTTGAAGCTTGATCTAATTTTTCATATTAATACGAGTTTTTTCTTAAGCAGTAGGCATGTCAAAACCATTATAAATTTTATTATTTGATGACTTTTTCCCTCTACTTACTTCGTACCTTAAACTCTTATTGTGATCTTGGTTACAATTTGGTGTACCTACTTATCAACTGTAGTTCCATAGGCTACAAGTCCTATTTTAGTTGGTAAGATTTTCATAGACATTAGATATTAAGTTCCATAGAAATTCATGAG
The DNA here is from genome assembly GCA_947623395.1 of Synanthedon tipuliformis. Lineage (NCBI taxonomy): Eukaryota > Metazoa > Arthropoda > Insecta > Lepidoptera > Sesiidae > Synanthedon > Synanthedon tipuliformis. The sequence goes on along the minus strand of OX392415.1, from coordinate 2,307,799 downwards.
CAAAACGGTAGCAACTCATCTACTCTCATAACAGATAAAAATAATTATTTCTTAATAACATGAAAAATAAAATAAAAAATATAAACAATAAAAGGTAAATTATGTCGACTGGAACAAAATTTCAAATATTCAAAAATTTCAAAAATACATACAAACATGTGTTTTTATACACAATTATATGTAGTGAATTTCAATCATATTATATATATAAATTATAAGTCTAATAATATTTTGTAAATACAATTAATTATTTTCTAGTACGAATTCTTTACGACTTCGTTAGATCGGTTCATTACACAAGTGGAAATGTTGTGTAATCACAAATAGAAAAAAATTGGTTTAAAATAATGTAAACAACGGTATAAGAAGGTACTAATGGTAAAACTAAGTACAACTAAGAAGATATTAGACTCTTCTACTAGAAATGTTATACCGCTTGATTAGTCTTTATAATATTATTGAAGTGAAACTTTTTATGGGACACTATTGAAGTGAAACTTTTTGTCATGAGAGTGAACTCGTCGAGCTAACAAACTGTTAAGTGTTAAACTGTTAAACTCACAGATGTTAAACTCCTTGTCTCTTTCTTATTACCGCCTCTCTCACTCTAGCAGAGTGAGAGAGGCGGAAAGAAAATTGTTGATGTTGACTGACAGTGACACTGTTGACATTGACAGTCTGTGTCGGATAAATTGGATAAATACAGAACAACTAATTAATATTATGGAAAAAATGAGTACTACACAGACATAGTTCATTCTCTATATGCTACGGATTATAGAGTATGATCTTATCATACTATATACAGATGACGTTTAACTAACAAATCACAAATGACAAAGTTTGGTTTTATGACTGCCTGGCGAATCCTGAATTTTTTATTTTTAATTTAGTGTTGTGTAAAACTTATCTTCTTTAAGATAATACAGTCATGCTTCAAGTGTTCAACGTCCTTATTTTTTAATTATATGTTTATGGAAAATAATTCAATAAAATGGCACTAAAGAAAGTAAAGGGGAACTTCGAAAGAATGTTCGATAAAAATCTCACCGATTTAGTGCGTGGTATAAGGAATAATAAAGATAACGAGGTAGGTACACATCAGAAATTGTTACTATTTACTTAATAAACATGTAAATAAGTTTTGAATGTTATATTTTTTTATATAATATTCGATTTTAGGCCAAGTACATAGCACAATGTATGGAAGAAATTAAAGTGGAACTACGACAAGATAACATAACATAAGAAAGCTAACGCTGTCGCTAAGCTGACATACGTAAGTACTTAGGTCTTAAGTAGATCGAATTTGTAAGTGTAACTGTTGTAATTATTAATTAAATTGACATTTATTTTAGCTTCAAATGTTAGGATATGACATATCATGGGCTATATTCAATATTATTGAGGTGATGAGTTCAAACAAATTCACTTACAAAAGAATCGGGTACTTAGCAGCTAGTCAATCATTCCATGCAGACTCAGAGTTACTTATGCTCACTACAAATATGATAAGGAAAGATTTAAATGCTCAGAATCAATATGAAGCAGGATTAGCACTCAGTGGACTGAGTTGTTTCATATCTCATGATCTAGCAAGAGATTTGGCAAATGATATCATGACATTGGTGAGTTTATTGAAGTGAAACTTTTTATGGGACACTAGCGTTTTGTCATGAGAGTTAACTCGTTAACATAAGTCATATTAATTACTTATATAGTTCTTTTCTTAATGTAGAATGTTTATGTATATGTAATATATATATATATATATGTATATGTCTATTAAATTATTTCATATTAAAAATTTTTTAATATTGTTTTTATTCTCAGTTATTGTCAATGAAGATACAAAAAATGTATGCGTCAGTCCAAAACTAACAGCGTCAAAAGTGAAACTTTTTATGTAATTCAAAAACTGTCAATGAGTGTACAAAAAAATACATTGCAGCAAAGAAAAATTGACTGGAAATTATAATAAAAATGATTTATAATAAAAATCAAGAAAAATCTACAGACTATCCCGAATTAATTACTATGGAAGTTTCACTTGTACGTATATGTATATAGTTTTATGTATATGTAAATAATAGTACGTACGAGTGAAACTTCCGTAGTAATTAATTCGGGATAGTCTGTAGATTTTTCTTGATTTTTATTATAAATCATTTTTATTATAATTTCCAGTCAATTTTTCTTTGCTGCAATGTATTTTTTTGTACACTCATTGACAGTTTTTGAATTACATAAAAAGTTTCACTTTTGACGCTGTTAGTTTTGGACTGACGCATACATTTTTATATTTTGTTTTAGCGTTGCAGTGTATTTAGTTATAACTAGGAGTTATATCTAGTACGTTAGTATACCACAATGAATATAATGCATTAACGTATGAATAACATTATTCTAATGATGTAGTATTTTCATAGCACGAAACATTTAAAAGGATTGAAGCTAAACTGATTACAGATAACAAATAACATGAAAATTAAATAAGTAATGCATGTATTTGGCAGGTAATTGCTTACAATAATGATAATAAGTAATATATATTAACTTACTGTTACTTTAAGCAATATAAACAATCAAACAAGTGATCGGTACAAACGACTGTAATATAATTAAAAATGTATTTCATTTTAATATTAATAACTGAAATCAAAGCTATCGACAATACTTTCCAGTCATTTGTAGTGAATGATTACAAAAATTGCGTTAGCGAAATGATAAGATACAATTTCGATAATCCAGGTTTATTATTTTTTACAAACACTTACAACGTAAGCCCTATTGTCGCCAGTATCCGGTCCGATGTTCTCAAGGAGATCCATGAAAATATTAAATATTCGCTGCAGGTCGTAAGTTCTAAAAGAAAAGATGAGACGAAATTTTGTGACGAAAACATTTACATGGACGAGCAACAGGAGAATTTACAAGATCAAGTCATGGAAAAATTCGAAGCCGTCCCTGTCGCTAAATATTTTGTGATCATAATAGAAAATTACAAAGATTTTTGCAAACTCACAAGTAGATTGACTAGTTCGCGTAGTTGGAATCCTTACGCAAAGTTCATAATATTTCTCGTTAACTTTGAAAACTGTTACTCGCTGAACATGGAAATTGCTGAGAAAATAGTAAACAATCTATACAGACATAATGTAGGAAAAGCTGTAGTAATCTTGCCACAAATAAACGGAATCCGTGAAGCACATATTTATGGCTACAAGAAGTACGATCCACCAAAATATTGCGGTTATGCCAACGAAACCTCTAAAAACAGATTGACACTTGAAAATATTTGTGAACGTGGACGATTGAAGTATTCGAGGCCAATTTTTAATACTAACATTCCAACCGACATGAAAGGGTGTAATTTACAAATAATTGCATTGGAAAAACAACCATTCGTAAGTAAAAATGTACAGGATCCAAATATAGAAATGATGTTAATTAATGAAGTCGTAAAAAGGTACAACTTCTCTCCAAATTATAAGATAATAAATATAAGAAGAGGTGAAAAGGGTTTCCAGGGAGTATGGGACGGAGCATTGAAAGGCTTAATTACAAAAGAGGGACAAGTCCTTCTAGGAGGTATTTATCCGGACGACGAAGTCCACGAAGATTTTGAATGTACTACGTCTTACTTAGACGATTCCTATACGTGGGTCGTACCACGTGCCCTTCCTTCACCGGCGTGGATAGCATTAGTAATAATATTTCAAAAAACCGTATGGTTACTCTTAACATTGGTATTCTTAATCTGTGTACTGACATGGAAGGTATTTGGTCACCTAAGTAATGAAAGCTCTGACAATAAATCTATAATCCGCTGTTTTTTAAATGCTTGGGTATTGTGCCTTGGATTTCCAGCTCATATAACTCCAGTGTCGCATACCTTACGCTTATTTTTCGTCTTCTACAATATTTACTGTGTTTTGTGTTTAACGGCTTATCAAACGAAACTGTTCGATGTTCTCACATATCCTTCATTTGAAGATCAAATTAAAAATGTAGAACAACTTGTTGGAAGCGGATTGAAGTTTGGTGGATCTGAAGAACTTCACGACCTTTTTATGAATACAACAGATCCTTTTGACAATTTTTTAGGCGAACAGTGGATTGATGTAGACGATATAACAACAGCCTTTATAGATGTAGTCGTGCATAGAAATTTTTCAATTTTATGCAGTCGGTTGGAATTGGCACATATTTCGGCAACATTGCCTGAACTTAGTGACGCTTTTGGAAATTATAAATATTATGCTTTTAAATCAAACGTTTTTACTGTATACTTGGAGACAGTTTCCTTAAAAGGATTTGCTTTCATAGAAAACTTTTCTAAAACATTAAGCATGCTCAGACAAATTGGTGTCAATACATTTATAAGGCACAATTTCGCTGTATATAATATGAGAAAAAGGGTGAATCTACTCCAGTCGTTGGATTACAAAAAAACCGACATTCGTGCATTATCAATGTTACATTTGCAAGGCGGTTTTTATGTTATATTTTTAGGCTACATTTGCGGAGTTATAACACTCTTGGGGGAAATTATAATCCATAGCTCTGGGTATAAAAATATTATGACAAAATCTCAAAAGCTTTTTAAAAGTAAGTTGTTTTAAACTTCACTCTGAAAAATGTAACAAAAGAGCACTCTTCGCATTTTGTCGATTTCAATGTTATTCAAATTTACAATCATATTACCCTAGTAAACACAATATAGTATGTGTATTCAAATTCATTATTAAATTAAAAAAGATTTTATTTATATAAGTGAACAAATTTAAATAGGCTGAAAGTGAATGTTATAAACATACTGAAGATAAAATAAAAATAAATTGTAATTAACATAACAGGAAAAACTTAATATATTTCAACCGAACAAATGATAATTAATTATACAGCTATAATTCTACAAAATTATAAAACAGCATTGCATTCGCGGAAATAGGCAGTTAGTAAAAAGATTTTCCAAAATGTGTCCTAATTTAAAAATAATTAAATTAATTTTTTACTGGGTAACAAAAAAAATTCGGTCGTTACGTGACATGGACGTACGTTTGAGTCACGTGGCCGACAGTGACGTCTCTCTAATAAGCCAATCAGGGAACACGTTTGCGCTCCCTAGCGGCAAGTGGAATATGTTTATTTGCACTTGCTAATTATAAATAAAATGAGCCTTACTCTTTCATTGTTCAATTCATTTCATGATATTGTTGTACATTGAATAGTATATGCTATAAATAGATTTCATTTCTAGTATCTTTCTGGTTAATAAATAAAAGACAAAATTCGTAACAATTATTTATTAAAAAAAGTATACTTTTACTATACAAGTTACACTGAACATCAAATTAAATTAAGCACATAAATACTAGAGACTAGGTACTAACAGTGTCATAGCAAAACCTCACAAAGAAATGTCTATTTTTTTATTCTTAGAATTCATGACAGACATCCACTGTTTTCTAATAATAAAAATTATTCTATTACACAACTTATGTTTTATTTATTTTTGTATATTAATATACTTTAAAGTTACAAGTTTAAGCTTAAGATACAACCTTATTATTAATGTCTAAGTTAAATTTTGTTTGATCACAACATTAAAAGCTGGGCCATTTTTCCCAAACGTACATTGTTTGCTTTCCATTTAATTACATGATATTTTAGTAAAGCTCATATTACATTTTCTTTAATTTAACATTGCCTTGTTTGTTTAGTATTGACTAAAACAACTTAATATTAAATCAGTTTAAATTCTTAACTAAATCAATTACTGTTATAGTTTTTCCCCGTCTAAATGTTGTACATTATAATAAGAATGATCTGGAAATCTTTCAAGCTCAATGTAATCTGTCTCTGTACACAATAAACGTTCGAGCATTGCCACTACTTCCTTGAAGTCTGGTCTGCCCGTTGGTTCAGCTTCCCAACAGTAGTACATAATGTTGTAAAGTTCCCGTCGACAGTGTTCCGGTTTTTCCAGTCTGTGGCCATCGCGGACCTGCAAGAAATTAAAAAAGTTTCGTTTGGAGTTTTGTATGGAGTTCAATCAGATTTGTGTGGAGCATTAATATGTTGTAAATGAAATAACAAACACTAGCTTTATCTTTCGAACAACAAATATGTGTCTTTTAAAATCAAATATAAGTACATTGGTTATCGTGTTTAAAGAAAAAACATTGTTTAATGCTGAAAAAGTGTCGATAATTATCTTGTATCAAAATAATCGTCTTAATTTTTTTCCAGGTACTGACCGTATATATTACTCATTTTTTATTATTTAAACAGACCATCGTAAAATTTTAAGGGACGAATTTGTAATGAAAGAGTAAAATAATATTCTGGTCATTATGTAGCAAACTCTCAAGTTACAATTAAAATTTAAATTAATGTAGGTATTATATTTTTACAGTTAATGTTACCTAAGCATTATTTATACCCATGATACTCAGTTAAAATAAGAACTAAAGATACTAAAGTGGACGGTAAAACTACCTCCCTTTATTAAAATACTAGCTGCTGCCCGCGACTTCGCTCGCGTAACTTTATAAATTATATACAAAAAACTTCCTCGAGAACCACGCTATCCATTAGTTAAAACCGCATTAAAATCCGTTGCGTAGTTTTAAAGATCTAAGCATACATAGGGACAGAGAGACAGACATACAGACATCGGGAAGCGACTTTGTTTTATACTTATTTACTAGTAAAAGTGCCAAATTTCGTAGTGAAAGTAAACTTGGAAACCAATATTTTTAACAGCTTATAGGTTATAAGCTGTTAAAATGTGAATTATAGCTTGGAATACAAAATCTTACAAAAACCGGCTTCACTCTTGGCCTCAAAATTCTGTCTATGATTTCTACTTGGTCTGAGACACGATATAACATTTTAAATAACAATATCGACTTGCTCTTTTGTGTCATAAAATATCCCTAAGTAACAATTTCGGGCAAATTTAATATAAAAAGCGATAATTGCTGCAAAGGCACCCCGCGTGTACAGAAATTTTATTATAACAAAACTTAACCAAGTCACCGTGACTACATTTTCAGTAACGAAGTTTAACAAGATACTTACTCGTTAATTTTATTTGATATGTAATAACTGCAAACTAGCGCAAACGATTATTATTTTACTTAAGTTACATAGTTACAATTTAATTGGCAAAGACTTTAAACTTGGCACCAAAAAAGATAATGACAGCAAGACAGTTTAATCTTAAGTTTTATCATAAAATAATAACATCATAGTTACATATTGCCCCCTTACAGACATAAGTATTTTTGAAGGGCCTCTTTCACCAACTACAAGTAAAGTGTTAATTAGTTACTTTTAAAAATAATTTTATGTTTTATTAAATTTAGTGGATGTTTTATGTTTTATGTTTTTATGTTTTATTAATTTAGCCTATCGAAGGATGCACTAAACTCGGTTTAGTGCATCCTTCGATAGGCGTTTTTTTTTTAATTATTTTATTTTTAATGTTTGGGACTTTTACCGTACAAACAAAGGTATATCAGCTCCATCATGACAGGTGACTTTAAATGACGGTTAGCCTACTTGACAGATGGTGAAAGAGGCCCTAAATTTCACTGTAAACACTTCGCTTGTAGTGGTGTATCAGTTTTCATAATGCTTAAACTGATGATGTATTTCATTTTATATATATTTTACTAGCTTGTGCCCGCGACTTCGTCTGCGTAACTTTATAAAATATAGCCTATGTTACCCGCTGATAATATAGCTTCCCAACAGTGAAAGTTTTTGCGTGAAAGCGCAACAAACAAACAAACAAACTCATATTCATATTTATAATATTACTAAGGATTGAATTGGAAGGTTGAAGCTACTTGCTAAGTAGTGTTTATTAAATAGTTATTGATTTGAAATCAATACGTTGGTATAAAATTTTCCTTTTTTTGCGAGGAAAAAAAATATTTGTGATTATAACTAACCTTTCTCATTACATCTCCTGCTGACAATCCAGGATAAGGTGTTGAACCCAGGGTCACAATTTCCCAGAGTAAGACACCGAAGCTCCAAATATCTGATTTTACGCTGAAAATGTCGTCGTACAGAGATTCAGGAGCCATCCATCTGTAAAATAATTTAAGTTATTAAAATAGTAGGTATTTTGGAGTATTGTCGCAAGCTATCTTATCAGATAAGGGGTGGGCCTTATTCGCGACTTTCTACTGTGTCCAGTATAACTGAATAAGACTATCACATAAGAGAAAAATACTCTAGAAGAGTGTAGTCACCACTTGCACACATTTATAGTATTGTGATAAATACTAATATAAATAATTATATAATATAACTAGCTACTAACTAGCTCCCGGCTTCGCCCGGGTTCAAAAAAAAACTATCCTATCTTTTAAGTTGGACCAAATTACACATACTTAGTTACGAAGTTTTATCAAAATCGGTTCAGTATACTACTGAAGTTCATCGGCGACAAACAACGTGACATGTAATTTTTATCCTATATAGTTATATTAAAAATTCATGTAGTGTCTTCTTATGAAAAATGCTGCTAAATAATTTTATGTTAAAGAATAACAGACAGGAAGACGGTTCACAGCAGGTACCTACTCTCATCTCCTATATACTCAAACAGTGAGGTACCTTATAGGAAGTCTTCCATCACTCTTCCTCTCGTATACGTGGGTACCGGCAACGTCTCTCGCGAAACCGAAGTCAGCAACTTTACAAGTTCTTTCTTCTGTAATAAGAACATTTCTTGCAGCCAAATCTCTATGAATTATCTGTGAACAAAACAGTTTTTCTTTAGTAATTACCACAATATCATGATTAATACCGTCAAATCAAATAACATCAAACAATAAAGCTATTTTTGCCTCGAGATAACAGTTCTATTTTAGCACTAAAGCTAATAGACACTACCCACAGCATGAGAAACAGTAACAGGTACATTGTAGGTACAGTTTATTAAAATTCAATTTGGTTTAATTTATGAGGGTGGTAGGAAGCATGACGGCCCACTTGAGGTGACTATTATACAGTCGTCTATTATACAGAAGCAGAACAATTACAACAAAGGTATTTATGTTACTATAAAAGTTATTTTTAACTATATTTGTCACTTATAATTAAATAGCAATTACTAAGTTGGGATTTCTTTTCCTGAATGTTGCAGTAAATTTTAATGCTTGGACAAAATGTTGTTGGTTTATTGGTAAACTAGCTGGCGCCCGCGACTTCGTCCGCGTGAAAAAAGTAGCCTATCCTGTGTCCCGTACGTCTAAATGTTTATCTACCAAGTTTCATGAAAATCAGTTTAATTCGTTTAAGAGTTATGGAGGAACATACATACATAAAATACCTACACTTACTTATTATTAGTATTGATTGATATACTAATTGTACTAAGTTACATTGAAATTCCGACAAAAAAATTGTCTACAACTTAAACTTAAATATATAGGGGAAACTTAATTTCGTACCCCTTTAGAAGACAAAAAGTCCATTCCTCTGGAGACTTGGAACGCAAAGTGGGTGAGGTCACGCGAAGTCAGAAATTGACTTCCCCCGTGCGTGTTCCCGTAATGTCTCTCCGCTCGCGAATCCCTCAGAAACTGCTGAAGCTTACCGAGGCTCACGAACTCCATTATCACCAAAGTCGGTTCCTAGTAATATAAAATAAAAATATTTATCTAATTTCTTTAGTACCTATTAAAATTGTTTAAAGTTAATATATTTTCTTATTACACCAAAATTTTAAAAATGACAATAAGTACCTTGCCTATTTACGCAAATAAATATAATAAATAAATAATAAATAAATATTTTCACAGCACCATCTAGTTCCAAAGTAATTTTTAATGCTTGTATTATGGATAGACTGTTGATATATACATATTAGACTACTTTTTTTTTGTAAATACATACATATTATAAATACAAATATCCATGACTCAGGTTCAGGTACAAAGTTAAAATGTTAAGACAAAAACATTTGCCCTTAGCGAGATTCGAACCCGCGACTGTTTGGTTAACAGCTAGGGTTACTAGCCACTAGACCAAACGTGTCTTTAAAAATTATACACGACAGCCAGCTTGGATTAAATAAGCAGGGTATGAAAATATGAAAAGCATACCACTTTTCATATTTTCATGGCATGAACTCAACATGATCTATAAAATAATCTTGAGGCGAGATATAGCCGCAAAGCGAAACTACTTACACGCAATAGAGTAACTTATATATGCATCACTCCCGGACAGATACACTAACTCACTTATCCCACGTGGATCGCTGGCATCAGTCACGTGGTACGTTTTAGACTGTGCTTGTAATGTTGCTAGTGAACAAATCCAAGATGCATACACTACAAATAGTTTAAATAGCTACCTTTTCTGTACAGCAACCAACTAATCTGACAACATTTGGATGCGTTCCTAAGTTCTTCATCACTTGTAGTTCCTGAATTAAATCAGTTTTTTCTTTCTCTGAAGCATTTTCTTTCAGAGTTTTCACAGCGACTGTCTGTTCGCCCTTTTTACCTGAAAGTAATCATTTATGTGTTACCAAATATAATATTAAATAAGAGTTACCTATGACTGTACCTCCAGTAAATACTTCAATTTAACTTCATGGTCGGGACGCTTTAAGTGGTTGTCTCGTCTCAAGGGCCCTGGGTTCGATTCCTAGTAACAACTTCATGTGGCTCTATAAAGTTTGAGGGTAGTTTCGAATCCTTAACCCACATCGGAGTTTGCATGACAAGCTTTTTATTTTAACTTAACTCACTTAGATACTTTTAGGTTGCATTTCTATTTATTGTATTTTTATAGTGGCAACACAAGTCGTGGAGCTGAGTTTGCTTTGATGTTCCAATATTAAATATTTTCAGCTCCTAAAATCAAAGCGCTATTTTTCCCTTTTCTCAGAAGCATTTTATTATTCTTCAAAACAACAACAGAACTCATGTTAGGAGAACAGAAAAACCTTACTTAAAAAGCAGGCAGCGAAATCTAGCAACGTCTCATTATTTAAAAATGAGGGAGTTCGTTTTCAAAGAAATGAAATTTCAATAATAAATTATTTAAATATGTATTTTAATAGTATTTCGTTGTCTGTCTATATCTTTTTATTTTATACAACTAATATATACCTTTGAGCCTTCTAACAACAAGCTAGAAGTCTAATATGTTTCGCTCTCTGGAGAACAGTTAAACAGAGCTACGAGTACGAATAAATTTCGTTATTCGTAGAAACAGAGGCATACAAATTTGACACGTGTGCGACCACTTCGGCTGCTTCTGAGAAAATTGTCTCGAAACCCTTGGGCAATGCATGAAGAGAACATGGTAACTCTTTTACGAATCATAATAATTTGTAGGTACATGAAACAGTAAGCGGAATACTAATACAAAATTAACCGATAACCTTTATGAATACCTATAGTCAGACATATTGGAAGAAATCGAATTTGAAAAATGTGTCAGAGTAAAAGATTTCATGCAAAATTAAGATTTTATTCGGATACATGAATAGTCCATTAGTTGGGTTGTTGCCTACAAATCTGTCCTATACTAGGGAGATTGCTGTGGTCACAGGCACTGAAGCGCAACAACATGTGTGCTTTTGTTTAATTATTACATAAGTGAGAGATCGGTGGTCTTATAACGAATGATTTTTGTAAGATATTACGTCGTGAACATTGCAGTCGAAACTGCCCGTGAGCCCTGACCACCTGCTCGCTGAAACGATGACCTCAAGAAAGCGCCCGATAAAATGGATGTAAATATGTGGAGGGTGAACGATGGATATTTTATGTTAAGGTCATCAAACAGGCTGTCGATCCACCGCATAATATAACAAAGGAACCTGTTGGCTGACGATGATGGTGATGATGAAGTAAGAAATTTTTTCCAAGTAAAATCAGATACACTTGACAAGATACGAGACAGACTTTACAAGATTTTACGATCTCAAGATTTTATTTTAAAAGTCAGAGCTGGCTTTTACCTTGGTCAACAAATTCGTCTTGCAATATAACGAGGTAATACAGCCAGCATAATTTTTTTTTTTCACATTGTTTTGCATAAGTATAGTTAATTATTATATTGTACACATTAATATTAAACAGGGGAGACACCTACATAAAAATTCTAGTATAGTAGATACAATAACGTAGATACCTAAAAAAAGTAAGGCAATGACATTGTATTTCCGGTGTTCTCAAACTGTCCTATTTACAGTAGCGAAATGAAAGCTTTGATTATTTACATTACAGCGTAAACGCCTTGTTTACGTTGTATTGTCGCTCAATCATATATACGAGTATTAATAAATCAAATAAGCATCTATAAATATTCTGACGTTAGCTTGTCAGACAAAAAACAAGGAACTGAAGTATTTGTTTAGCACTTGTTTAACAGCGAAAAACATGTCAACTGTCATTTTATGACTATTCTTGAAAAAAAAATATATATATATATATTATCAATTAGTGTTTAAATTATTATATTTTATAAATTAAAGTAATTTAGCATTTATTTAAATTACATTATTATATACAATTAATATAAGGTAACATTAATCATAGATCTAAATAAGTAATTTGAGCTAAGTCAATAATGCACAATACTTAAGTACTACTTAAGTACAAGATGATAGTAAATATTGAAACTATTAAGATCAATAAATCTACCCTCATAGAGTTTACGTGAGGGACGTAAAAATGTGAAAATGTTAATTTTGAGTGCTTACGACATAACTCTTATAGAGACAAGACTCTAAAATGCGACCCAATTCGACGATAAGAAATCGCTTGAAATACTCTTGAGAAAAATTGTCTTCGATAGGAACGATATACTTTTTGACAGAATTTGACTTTTTGACAACATTGATGACTTCAAGGACTTGACTTGACTGCTTTGGACTTGACGAACCTGTTTTGGAAAACTAATAAAAATTATGACTGACTGACTAAGTAGTATCGGGATTTGCTACTTTTGATTTTAATTTCAATTTTGCCTTTTTTATTTTAAAAAAGGGTATTACAAATTTCTATTTTTACTAATGACACTGGCAAAATCATCCGAGAAAATCTGATGGAGAAGAAGAAGGAAGACGATTTCAATAGTTGTATCATGTATTCCCAATTTTTTAGCATTAACACATTTGTACAGTATTTATTATAGTTATTATTTAAGAAGTATTTAAACAAATTAGCAATAACAAAACAAATTTTAACAAACAAGTATTTAAAATATTTCAAAATAATAAAGTTAATTTCAATTCGAATTGCAATAGGTATTTATAAATCAATGCCGTATAAAAAGCGTAGATTGATTGATTTATCGGCGTGCGTTAATCAAATCAATATAATATTAATGTGAAAATATATTGTAGAAGTTGTCAGTGCAACTAGAAAAAATAAGTTGGCAATACGTAGCGAAAAGCTAGACTTAAAGTCTTAAAATATGAAACTCGTCGGGAGATTAAGTCTATTTTGATAACAGTTTATGGCAGAGAGCGGGCGCTTCTTAATATCACAATTAACTTTTTGATGGGTTATTTCTAAATTTAGAAGCGAAATTTAATAAAGTTTAGTGAAGAAGTAATAGAAATTCCCAATTGTAGAAATTTTACTGCGGTCAGTAAAATAATATGGACAAGAATAGATTCTAATAAATCTAAAAACGTATTTTGACATAGGCATGATTTATTAAGTAAATTAAACTTTGTTTTGTTTGTAACCTGAAAGTTACTATAAACCATTCACGCTAGTATAAAATAAAATAATTTAAAAGTAAATGTTACCGTCAATGTCAACAGCTTGTGCTCTCCAAACTTGTCCGAAAGCACCTTCGCCAACAATGTTGAATATTCTTAACTTGTGCCGTGGGAATTCCCATTCATCATTGGGCTCTTCTTTCGTAATTGTCGTCTCCTCAGAAAGCTGAAAGCAGATGACACTTTTACTGTTAAAATTATGCTTCAGAATATAATTAATAAGTTTTGTTTACAATAGAGTATGATTTATGCTGGATGGCTGCGACTAATCAGCTATATTAACATGGCCTTGCAACGTAGTAACTTAGTAACGTAGCAACGTAGTGACGTAGCAATGTAGCAACGTAGTAACGTAGCAACGTAGTAATGTAGCAACGTAATAACGTAGCAACGTAGTAACGCAGCAAAGTAACAACGTAGCTAAATAGTAACGTAGTAACGTAGATTTTGTAACTCGTTATCAAGAAATCAGTTTTGTATATACTATACAAACCTAAATTTCACCAGTGACATTTTTTAATAATATTCTATGTACAAATAATAATAAAACTATTCTGATTTATAAAATACTAGCTGATGCCCGCGACTTCGTCTGCGTTCAAAATGTATTATTTTTTATGTATTATTATTATTTGCCTATCTCGATAAATGTACTATCCAACACAAAGAGAAATTTTAAATTCGAACCAGTAGTTCCTGGGATTATATTGTTGAACCAAACAAACACACTCTTCAGCTTTATAATATTAGTATAGATATTAAAGTAGTTTCACTAAATTTGGGGCAGTAGTAGGTATGTCACCTTAACGCATAAAGAGTAACATTCATTAACTGATTTTGTACTCATAATTTGACTAGCTTTTCCCGCGACTCATGTCTCATGTCTAAACTGCATATATGACCTGCTATAATGTTTCATCAAAATTAGTTTTACATATATTTTAATAATATTATGTAGAACGAGAAAAAATAATAATTCCAGCTTCATTCGCATGTTACGCAAGTTATAATGTTAGTAAGAATTCATTGTATTTTACAACGGCTAATTTAACTTATGATTTTAATTTTGTTTTCTTCAGATAAGCACATAAGATATTCTAACGGAAGACCAGCGCAGGTTTCTAAAACCTGCATTATGCTGAGTTGGAGCCGATTTGTTGCACGGGACGTTTGTGTGTGTCTTTTAGTGTTTTTTTTATGTACCTATGTCTTTTGTAGCAAATAAAATTTTATTTTATTCTATTCTATTCTATTCTATATATAAATAAGTAAAAAAATAAAAATGTGTAATAAATAATGCCAGATAAAATTATGAGGCATTTTCTTTTTAAATTAATTGCCAATTATTTCTATGTAACAAAATTTTGTTTCTCTTTTTATGAAGATATTTTCTATAAGTAATACGAAAAACCCACATTTTATAATCAGATTCACAATACAAGACAAAAAGAAATATGAAATGGTATTAAAATTGTACATTAATTTTCATTGTTGGAAGTGTTTCGTGGAATATATTACACAAATTGGAATAAGATATGAGTTTAATAACGTCGAAGCACGTTACCGTAATTACTTTCTTCTTTGTTTAAATTTATGTTTGAATTATGTGAGAGACTTGATTAAAATCAAATCTTGTGCCTCAATGAAAGCAATTAATGACATTGTGATTAGAAATATTCCGGACTATTTTAAACACCTTATGAAGCGTTTAGTATTCAAAAATTCACTATCAATATACTGTAATAGTAATACTACAAAACGACATAATATACACTAAAATTTTGTGTTTTTATTTTGGGAAAAATCTCTACAACTACCTACCTACTGGATTGATTTTGAATTTTTTTTCGTAAATAGCGAGGTACAATTTTATTGTGACAAGTAATAAGTACTTACTCTATTCTAGTACGATTCTAGTAGTACTAAAAGACAAGTAAACCGGAAAACTAATCTATCTATACATATTATAGTATAAAAAGGGATATAAAAATATATAATTAATAAGAAAACATAAATAGATAATAAACATAAAGTGGACCCTGAAGTACAGAAATGGAGGAATAAAGTTGAAACAGAAAAGGCCTGAACCGACCTGCAAATGATTGTTGTCCCAGGACTCATAACGATTGGAGTATGCTCGAGGACGATCCCAGAGGTTGAGAGACGCATCCTGTAGAACAATTCCACTCGAGTCCTTGGTCTGCAGACAACAGGGATAATAATGAATGTACCAGTCGATGGTAAAGATGATAATGATAGTGAAAGAACATACATGTAATAACTAAATATTTCTAATCTTCATATGGATGGTTAAATAAATAAAATAAGTGACCTTTTTACGCAAATTTTATAATATATACTATTGCAAGTGTTAAGGATTACAGACATAACAGAGAAAATACTCACCATATCTTCTTTTGTTTTCTTTGATATGTTTTTACTATTTTTCTTCCAAACAAATACAATTACTGCGGCCACAATTACTACTAATCCACATATAGCTACTAAGGGAATAACAGTTAAAGCGACATCGTTTCCGCTTTGTAATTCATTGGTTTTTGAGCTGTTTTTATTTTTGTGTTCATTTTTTATTTCATTATCTTCTATCGGTACATCGTCTGGTCTTTTAGGTGGACTTAGTGTTGTGACTGTAATAGTTTCAGGTACTGTTATCTCTTCAATGTTGTCTTCTGTGACTTTGGTGGTGCTGTGTGTTGGTCTTGTGAACTTTGGTTCTAACGGTAATGATGGATACTTGGGTAAGTTGAACATTGGCGGGCGCGGTAATTTGGGCCTCTGTCCTTTGTTATCGGTCACCGTTGCTAGTACTTCAGTTCTTTGAGGAATCGCTGAACCATCGTATGCTGTTACCCACAAGGAAAATGAGTGGTTCTCCTGTAATATAATATAATTGAATATGTGAAAAAAGTATGGTGTTGAACCCTTTCTTAACCCGATCGTACCTATATTATATATCGAATTTGGAAAAAAGTTTGTAATGACAATCTACGAAAAAGTTTATAATAAAATTTATCTTAAGTGATTTATAAAGGCCACACAAGTGTAATAAAATGAACGAAACCCACCTTATCAACAAGTGTGTCGTTAACAGTCACGACGCCAGTTTCTGGGTTAATCTTGAAGGGCACAGGTGGTCCGCTCGTTTCCAGACCGTATGTAACAGGTGTACTGCCAGTTCTGTCCCTGTGGACCTTGGTTACGATAGTCCCAATAGGATCTGTGGGCATCGCAAACCAGTTTCGGTCCAAATGGATGATGGCCGGCAACCCGGGCGGCTGTTGCGAGTATCCTGAAATAGAAAATATTGAAAAGTTAATGGCGAAAATGTCTGTATAATTGTATCTTGTACGTTGGCTTACTGTACTTGAGAGCTTTTTAAAATGATCTTTTTTATTTAAAACTAGTGTTTTTGCCCGCGACTTCGTCCGCTGGACTAATCTGAAGGTTGTCTGAAAATATGAGCGAGTAACATAGTTACCTACATAGTTGCGCGTAACATACATAGTTGCGCGTAACATACATAGTTGCGCGGGGGAGGTCGCGTGCAACAGTTAGTATTTTATAAAGATACGCGGACGGAGTCGCGTGCAACAACTATAGAAAAAAGTAGATCCAATGGTTTGGTCAATCCAATTTATGAATGCAGATTGCAGGACACACTGCAATCCGCAATCATAAATTGGATAACCCGTTTATCGGAAGATCCCTTATTCTTATTCCCTTACCCTTTGTCTTATCGAGGCCGGCAGAGCACATAATCATAATCGAGTTATTTATCGTTACCATCGAGGGTAACTTACCTTTATATAAAAAAAAATTAAACCTTTTTATTATTTTATATAACAAAACGTGGACGTTATAAAAGCTATTTAGTATCCAAAAATGTAATTCGTTTGGCAATTCTGGGAGTGTTGTGACAATTGAAGCATATTAGAAGTGGGTCTTTTTAAATTTAGTTTAGAATTTTTTATGTAAGTAGTTTCAAATTTGATTACAATAAACTTTTAAAATAGGAATTTAAAAGTAGAAATATCAATAAACATATTTCAATATATTACAAATAAATATCGTTAAATTTTTATAAATAACAGAGCACAAAATATATTTTTAGTGTTATGGTGGATCGCTCGTAGTAACGTTGAGTTTATATAGATCTCTATATGTTAGAAAATGTTGGATAATCAATTTAGATCTTATGTTAGAATTCCCAAAACGTACCTACCTAGCACATATTATACGTCAAAGTTGTAAATCAAGTCTTTTATCGAGAATGAGGCCATTTAAAAGTAACGTCCTGAGTAAGCGTAATTTCTTTCACTATAATTTTCTTTAATGGTACCTATATAGATTTGGCTTGGATATTTTATTTAATTGTACAAAAAGTTAACTTATCTCTGCAATAAGGTATTTCTTCTAGACGTTTTCTAATGGAATCTGCATGATATATTGCTATTACACTTCTAATATTTTATTGAATTTATTTATATAATTTTATTTTTTAAATGTTATTTTGAAATAAAAATAAACGGTTTTGCTTGTTTGTTAGGATTTTGCTTGTTCATTCAAATATTTTCTCCGTTCATGACCCACAGACCAACTCGTCGACCAACAACTCGAATATAAGATCTAAGTCACGAAAAGAAGTTTAAAAAATATTACAAAAATGTCGTCACATTAGCGTAAACTTTCTTCTTTTTCAATGGGTACTTGTAAAAGTTATTTTATCTATAACCTACTAATATTATATTATATAGGTAGAGTTAAAGTTGACATAGTTAGGCTAAATATTAAACACGGGCAAAGACGCGTACACTATAGCTATATGCATATACTTATGTATATTTTGAGATGGAGATTGGTTATTAAAATATTTATATATTTTTAAACTTAAATATTCATATTAAAAAATCCTTGAAATCAGTTGGATTTTTCGGAGATTAACACGTGAACTAACTAAGTGTCTCACTTACTTCGCCTAAGAATATAAGTTAAGTAAGTATCTTACTATATGCTATTAATAGTAATAGTACCTCTCTCTATGGAATAAAAATGTTAATATCAACGGCCACTCTACTCAATGCAAAATAAGAACCTTCTCCAAAAGTCTTCAATCACATTGCGTTTGACAGTCGTTTCTTCCGCAATCATTCCCCGTGAAGCCAGCTGTTATATCTCGCAAAACATTCTTCACAATCATTTCGTATTATGAAGAAAATCTATTCAGTTTGAATATTATTAAGAAATCATTGTATCAGTCTTGTAGTTCTTGCAGCATTGCTAAATATATTTTATGGTTGATCAGAACACTTGTTATTTGGAAGAAGTTAAATAATTGATAGAGTATTTCATTATTACAGTGTATATTATTTTAATATTTTATGATTTCAATGATCAACCAAATAATTGCTAATTAATTAATACAAAGACGATCGTGACAACAAATTGTTATTCTTGATCATTGAAACGTCATCAAGGAAACTAAACAATACAATTGTTATAATACTTTACAATGTTCAAGTAAAAATCATGACATTGTACGCAAGTAATTCTAGTAAATTTATAATAATTGTAACGCAATGAAAGTAAACATTTAATTATGAAATTAATAATAAAAATACTTTATTTACAATTTAATCTTATTTAATCCTTTTAGGCTTAAAAATATAAATACAAAGTTATAAACCTTATGTACTATTTCTTTTTATCTAAAAGTCGACAGACAGGCTATCGGTTCACTTGATAGAAGATAGCTACTGTCGTCTATTACACAAGCAACGCCATAAGTGCTGCAAGTGCGCTGCCAATCATAAAAGGATAAGGATAAGGGATACGGGATAAGGATAAGGGATGGGGTAGTGGGCTACTCAACCGATCATCATGAAATTTTGCAAACACATTATCAGAGATACAGAAAAGGACATGGGTATGTTTAACAAAGAAAAATGTTCCCGAAGGACCATCTAAGAATAAAAATAAAATATTCAACATCTGACAAAAATATGTGAGCAATAACGACATCTAAAAAAAGGGGCGCTGACGAATTCGCGACCGAAAGCCAGCTTTAGTTTTATTTTTTACATACTGCGAGTATCTCCTAGTATAGTTTTTGTATTTATTTCTTATTTTATTTTATTCTGATCCTCGAATTTATATTCGTCCCATCAATGAAAATTATTTATGGCCATTTCGTATCTATTGTGTTGTTTTGCTACTTTTTGGGTAATGTTTTTTAGTTGTTGGCTTTTCTGTACAAAATAAAAATTTCCAAAGCCTAATTAACTGGAAAGAAAGCTCAATTTAAATTAGTTTAAGATATATTATAACATTTTGTGTACACAAATATTGCTTCTATAAAACCCAGTTCTATTCGAAACTTTCTTTGGCAACTGTTTTAAGATAGCTGTTGATAGGTATATTTTTTACTTTACTAATATTATAAAGGCGAAAGTTTGTATGGATGTATGGATGTTTGTAACTCTTTCACGCAAAAACTACTGAACCGATCACCATGAAATTTTGCATACACATTGTCTAGGACACCAGAAAGGACATAGGGTGTACCTTTCATCCAGAACACGGACGAAGTTGCGGGCACCAGCTAGTTTTTTATATTATGAAACGCTTCTCGAATACATAAGAGTTATTAAGTCAAATTACGTGGTTCATTCGTAACCCAAGGTTATTCCGAGTGAAAGTGTGAGCCTCGGACTTTCACATCGGATGAACGTTCGCCCAAGATACTCGAGTTTATTTAACCGTATGATATTATATCCCTCTCTGGCTAATGCTGCTAGAACGAGATAGATGTAATATGATACATTTTGTGAAACAATCAAACGAGGCAATGCAATGTTTGAATAATAGATAATTTAGTTTTAGTGAACCAGTAGTGATCATGTTTTTTGTACCATACAAGGTCAAAGACTTCAAGGTCGCTTGGATGTTAATAATACCTACTATTATACTAAAAAAAACTACAAACTATGCTTCTATGCTTTTGTAATAAGTAGTTCGTAGATTAAATAAGAAGATTAAATAAGAATAGAAGGCTCATTGTCGTTTTGCCATACTCGTTTTTGTTGCATACAAAAAAATATGTGTTGTTTTGTCACATAAGGGGTAAATTTAATAAATTTATTTTTGATTGTTGTTCTTTCGCCACAGTAGTTTCGGTACAGACAGCAGAGAAACCAAAACAAGAATAAAAATAATATTTATTTTTCTAATGATCACAGTAAGTACATAATTCTTAACATTTTAATTTTACATAATGTACAATAATGATCAAATCAGAAGTCGACGCATAATGTTGTAAGTCAATAGATATAACAATAATAAGTCAATAGATAATAGTCAAGAGTCTCGAATGGTTTACAGATATTGTTATCATCTTGTGTGTAAATACGTGTTGGATAGTAATAAATAAATAAAATTAAGTGCCCCGAATTTCGCGTAAGTTACACAAAAAATCTCCCAAATACTAGTTACTGACTTCACTCGTTCTTACAACTTGTCCTAAGTTACTAAATTAGCTAAGCTTCATACATTACATAAGCGAATGATAATGATAAAGCTGAAAAATTAAGTAAAAAAAGGAAATTTATTAGTAAGGCCAAACTCAACTGATGAGTGCGACTTCTTGTTTGCTACCTTTCCCCAGTAATCCACTTAAAACATTTATTGGACAAGGGTCACGTCACTATGTCCTTAGTAAACATTCCAACTCGTAATTCTATTTAATTACTTGCTTGCTGTATTTATTTATTTTTCATTTATTTTTTGCACTTTAAAATTATTTGTCTATTTTACAATGCAACCTAAATATCACAAAGTTTACATAATTGTGACTTAATATTAGTATAAATAAATTGAAAAATATAATATTTACTAAATATATATAAGAATTGACGATTATTTTCTCATAATTTTAAATTAATTTTCAGGTAAGCCTTTTGATAATTTCATTGTAACGATAAAACCATTATTTTGATGATTAATTAAACAATGTACTTATTTGTGTATTAATCAAAACCTAATACCTACTTAAATGTATTTAAAAAAGAAATTAGAAGAAATTAGCTTATCAAATTTTTAGTAACTTCCAGCGGCAGCAGTATTACTTTTTTACGTTAATATCAAATTTTATTTTTCCCGATAAAATAAGTACCTTTATAGGTCTATTTACCAAAAACCAATAATTGTGTATGAAAACTGCTAATTACAACTTTAAGCGTGACGTAGTAAGGTTCAGAATTCAGCAGCGGCCTTAGTAAATTCATCAGGGAATGGTACTAAAGCGTTCTTATACCATAAAATTTTAAAGGTCCCTTTATTTTGTGGCATTACAAGCCCACACAGACAAGGAACTCTGGCGAGATGAAAAGCTTAGCTACTCATGGAGATGGATCTTACTGAGATTTGCATTTTAATGGTTATAATATTAATGGTTAATTAAGTATGTAACAAATTTGTCTCATTTTGTTGAACTCGTTTATAGGTGGTAATAACTTTTATGAAATTCCTAACTTAACATTAACATTTCTAAAAGCTGAGAATTTTACTTTGTTAAGTAAATTCTTTTTTATGTTAAGGTCGGCAGACAGGCTGACGGTCCACTTGATAGTACTACCACAGTACTACCAAGTGCTTCATGTGTGGGTTTGTAAATTATTCCACATAAATGTTTGTTTATATATATATTTAAATCAATTATTGTACAACTAAATTTATTTACATATTATGCAATCAACCGACACGTATTTAATAATGAAATATTTGTCCACATCAAATCCAATGTTATTTACAAGACCATTATTTACACCACACTATTTTCAATGAGTTGACAGCGACCTCTCAAAATTTTCTTTCCGGCCGGGACGACCGAAAAGGTTGTCTATGTTGTTATGGTGGTGGACCAAGTTGACGCCACATATTCCCCCTGGCCAGACCATGACTATGGTCGATAGTAATCCGGGAATTTGATCCGACGACCACTGCGCGACCTCTTCTCCTCAGGCACGACGTTAGGACTTGAAGATGGCTCTTCGGGCAGCTCACAACCGTTTTCGTTGAGGGGCGTCGCTTCTCTCATAAGAAATGCTGGTTTCAGCCTATCGACGGAGATGTTCTGTATCTTGCCGCGGACATCGATGGTAAAAAATTTAGGCTGCCTCTTCAGTATTTTATAGGGTCCAGCGTACGGCGGTTCTAGAGATCTTCTAAGATGGTCTTGTCGTATGAAAACGTGTGTTGCTGTATTCAGGTCTCGGGGTATGTAGAAAGGTGAATTATTGTGCCATGTGGTAGGTTGTGGTGTCAGTTTTGCCATGTAGAAACGAAGCCGGTTGATGTACTCAGTGATGTCTCTAACGTTGCAGTCGTTACTCGGTGAGAAGAATTGACCCGGTAGACGCAGGGGTTCGCCATAAACAAGTTCAGCTGGAGACGACTGTAGATCTTCTTTCCAGGAACTACGCATTCCCAGAAGTACTAAGGGCAAAGCTTCAACCCAGCTGGATGTGTTGTGGCACATAATGGCGGACTTGAGTTGGCGATGCATCCTCTCGACGATCCCGTTTGCTGCAGGATGGTATGCTGTGGTGCGAAAATGGCGCGCACCAATCAAGGCAGACAGGGCCTTGAAGAGACTGCTCTCGAACTGTCGACCACGGTCCGTAGTCACTCGAGCAGGACAACCGTACCTGGCTATCCAGCCAGAGACGAGGGCAGTTGCACAGGATTCTGCTGTTATCTCCTTCAACGGAAACGCCTCAGGCCAACGAGTAAATCTATCGATGACTGTAAGGCAATATCTGAAATCATAAGACAGAGGTAAGGGTCCTATGATGTCGAGGTGTATATGAGAGAACCTCGAGGAAGGAGATTGGAAAGAGGAAAGAGGTGATTTTGTGTGACGGAAAATCTTGCTTTTCTGGCACTGTAGGCATTCTCTTGTCCATTCTCTGCAGTCTTTCTTTATTCCTGGCCATACGAATCTCTGCGTGACCAGTCGCACAGTTGCAGATGCTCCGGGATGATGCAGGCCATGGATCATGTGGAAAACTTGTCTACGTAGCTGAGGAGTGATATACGGTCGAGGAAGTTGTACAGAAGTGTCACAGTAGACAGGTAAGTTATTCTCCATATATTTCCTTTTCTGCAGTTTCAGGGCTGAACCGTTTATCAGGAGGTCTTGCAGTTCAGGATCTGATTCCTGATATCGTGCAAGTTCCTCGTAATCAATTGCAGTTGCAATTTCTTCTACTCGTGACAGTGCGTCAGCGACAATGTTTTCTTTTCCAGGTAAGTATCTAATGTCAGTTGTAAATTGTGCAATAAAGTCTAAATATCTAAATTGACGTGGAGTACATGTGCTTTTGTTCGTGGAAAAAGCAAAAGTCAGTGGTTTATGATCAGTGAACACGACGAACGTTCTTGCCTCCACCATGTATCGGAAGTACTTGACTGCTTCATAAATTGCTAATAGTTCACGATCGTAAGGACTATACTTCTTTTGTGAGGTAGACAGCTTTCGTGAGAAGAATGCTAAAGGTTTCCAGTCTTGATCAGATTGGCAACGTTGTTGGAGTACAGCACCTATAGCAGCGTCTGAAGCGTCTGTGATCAACGCTAATTCTGCAGACGGATCCGGATGGTTGAGAAGTGTAGCTTCTGACAACGATACTTTACAATCTTCGAATGCACGTGTCAGTTCTGGAGTCATGTTGATAGGCTGTGATCCTTTAACTTTAGGTCCGGCAAGCAAAGCATTCAGAGGAGCTTGAACTTGTGCAGCATTTGGCACAAAACGGCGATAAAAGTTAAGCATCCCTAAAAAACGTCGAAGTTCCTTTACAGTTTTAGGAGTGGCGTACTCCTGTATAGCCTGAACTTTGGTATTCAGAGGCTTAATAACAGCTACCGAAACAGAGTATCCGAGGAATGTTACTTCTGATAAACCAAATTTGCACTTGGCTGTGTTGATCAGAATGCCGTATTTTTTCAGTCTCTGGAATAATTGATGCAGATGTTCTTTGTGCTTCTCTGGAGATGGCGAAAACACTATTATGTCATCAATGTAGCCGTAACAGAATTCGAGACCACCCAAGACTTCGTCGATGAACCTCTGAAAGGTTTGCGCAGCATTCCGAAGTCCAAAAGTCATATACGGGAATTCGAACAATCCGAATGGTGTCGTGATTGCGGTCTTGGGTATATCCTCAGGATTGACAGGAATCTGGTTATATGCCTTTACCAGATCAACCGTGGAGAATATTGTAGCTCCAGCAAGTTCATAGGTGAAGTCCTGTATATGTCGGATGGGATACCGGTCTGGAATTGTTCTGGAATTCAGTGCTCTATAATCACCACAAGGTCTCCAACCGTCATCCTTCTTCTTGACCATATGCAGTGCTGAGGACCATTGACTTTCCGAACGTCTAGCAGTTCCACTTTCGAGCATGTCTTCAAATTCCTTCTTGGCTGCTTGGAATCGAACTGGATCGAGACGTCTTGGCTTGCAATAAACTGGAGGACCTTGCGTTGTGCGGATGTGATGAAGAGTGTTGTGCTTCACTGTAGACTGCAAACCTGCTGGTCTCGTAATTTCAGGATAGCTACGCAAAATTTCATGAAACTCGGATTCTCCCGAAACTACCTTTACAGAGGAGATACCATCTGAAGTTTTGGATAGTTGGGCGTTTGCAGTTAGCGACGTAATACTATCGATCAGGCGCTGATGTCTACAGTCAACCAGTAATCCATAATAGCTTAAAAGATCCACTCCAATTATGGGTTTCGAAACGTCAGCAATTACAAAATTCCAAACAAAATCTCTTCTTAGACCTAGGTTTAGATGAAGCCGAATTGGTCCATAGGTGTGTATCACTGTACCATTAGCAGCTACCAACTCGTACGACGTTTTGGTACAGGGCGTCTTGACTGCTGTTCGCGGAAAAACACACAAGTCGGAACCAGTGTCCACCAGGAACTGCATTTTTGAGGCGCGATCAGTTACATATAGACGGCCTGTAGTAGATGATGGGCAGTCGTTGGCCGCCACTTCCGACTGCCCTTCGAGTTTACCGACTCGAAGCTGCATGGTTGTTTGCATTTTCTAGCCTTGTCAGCGAATGTATAATGGTAATAACAATGTGGATGATTCGGTGGTGGTTGACGTGGTCGGGAGCGACTTCGTGAGCGAGTTCGGCGCATATCCGTATTCCGGTGGTAAGTGCTGTGATTATGTTCTCTTCCGTTAAGTCTGGCAGTAAGAGCTGATACCTGTTTTGTGAGCTTTGCGACCTGTGCTTCAAGATCATTTTGGACAGACAGTGTGGGCTTGGATGTACTTGCCACATGAGGACATGGAGGAACGATCTCGTGAATCTTGTCAGCTAGTTCTGCGATTTTCTCTAGGGTCAAATCGGATTGCGATGCTACAACCGTCTGAATATTGGTCGGTAAGCGGCTAGACCAAATAGTGGAAAGGAAATCTTTCGGAACCGACGGACCAGCTAAATCTTGTAGATGACGCAAGAATTGTGATGGCTTACGATCTCCAAGCTCTTCGTGCATCAACAACTGCTTTACTCTTTTTTCTTGAGATGCTGAAAGGCGTTTAATAAGCTCGGTCTTTAACCTTAAATATGTATCTGTGTCCGGTGGGTTAATTATAATGTCCTTCACTTCAGCAACGTAGCGATGCTCCAGCTGTCCGACAACATAACAGAATTTCGTCTCGTCGGCGGTTATTCTGGAGAGCAGGAATTGGCTTTCAATTTGGGCAAACCATAGTGCAGGTTCTTCTGGCCAGAACGGAGGTACTCTAGCGTTAATTCTGACGATCTCTTGCCTGTCATCGTCCGCTGATGTCATTTTTAATTTATTTTGAAAAAACGCTCCGCTTATGTTTGCACCACACACCAAATTATTTTTTCCGAATATCTTGAAAACTTTTCCGAATATATTAATGCGTTTTCTATTTACTCACAAATTATTTGTGAGTCGTCGGTGGTCACCAGTTGTGGGTTTGTAAATTATTCCACATAAATGTTTGTTTATATATATATTTAAATCAATTATTGTACAACTAAATTTATTTACATATTATGCAATCAACCGACACGTATTTAATAATGAAATATTTGTCCACATCAAATCCAATGTTATTTACAAGACCATTATTTACACCACACTATTTTCAATGAGTTGACAGCGACCTCTCAAAATTTTCTTTCCGGCCGGGACGACCGAAAAGGTTGTCTATGTTGTTATGGTGGTGGACCAAGTTGACGCCACACATGCAAGTGCGCTATCGACTATATTAGGATTAAGGATACAGGATTAGAGATATAAAGGGATAGAGAAATGGGCTCTGGCATCCCTTACTCATTCATAGAAACAAAAACAGCACATGTGCTGTTATTTCAAGATTGTCTTTTGTGAGGTGGTGGTTACTGCTGCCAGACGGGCTGCGAAACGCAGTGTGCCCTTCCATTTCCGAATCCATACCAGAGCCAATTTTGAAAATTTTTTTGCACTATAGGGCCGCTTTAGCAGAATATAGGTAGTTGATATTTTTCAAAATAAACTGGATTTTCAAAAATTAATCATAGTTAATTTTTGTGCAAAGTATGCAAATTGATAGTCTGGAAACAGTTTTGCAGAAAATTCAGGGATAATGGAAGTCAAATGTGTCGTGTTTTGTTACTATCATAATTTTCACATCAGAATGAGGTGCACTGTGTCCGCAAGAAAGTTCACATAGCCTTCTATTGAAACCAGTTGAGATGCTTCCGACTAACTCAGATATATGGGGAAACGATGGGTGCGAAAGGGATGGAAATCGACAGCTGCATGTGAGTTCTATGTGACCTTGATATATGGAATGAGAGTCGCACCGCGACGTGTGTGCGTTGAAAACTACCAGGCTCTCAGAAATGCTTAGGAATCCTACGAAGCCTCTTCAGAAGAAAAATGACTTTAATCTGTAGTTCGTTAGGATGAATTTTGATTTTAAGTACCTACTGCATAACGTATGTTTCATTTTATTATAATGTATTAGTTTTCTGATAAGAATATTTATAAGTATATTATTATAAATTAAGAGATATTTATTTCTAAGTTATGTCTTAAATTATAGAGCAATGTATACTTAATATATATATTCATGAGTTCATCATGAGCCATAAGAAGTCTACTGATGGACATAGATCTCCTCATAATTTTCCAAAAGTACCGGTCAGAAGCAGCCTGATCCTACACTTTACATAAAAATTATAATGCATATTTGTGTAATTCATATTTATAAATGAAAGTAATTGCAATCGATGTGACATAGTCCTTACTTTTTTTTAATGAAAAATATTATGTGACCTCGATTCGCCACAAAAGGAAATAACCTTTTGATTGCATTCTTAGAAGTTGAAAATTACCATTTCCATCGTTATAATTGTCTTCTCTACGCTGTTTTAATTACGTTTGTACATTAAAACAGCTTTCTATTATATGTATTTATTTTACCTTTTTTTTTATTTGAAATTATATTCGTAGTTTGGAGAAAATTGCAGTAAATATTTACTTTTTATATTCTAAAAATTCTCAATCAAAGACGACATGGAGCGAAAGTTCAGAATCAATTTCGTCTCTCGTACGAGCCTCTAGCTTGAGTCATGCTCGAGTCTAGAGTTTTCCATGTCTCGAGTTTTTCGATTAAATGTACGAGTATGTAGGTATATAATGTTTGCTTGCTTTGCACCACTTGCACCGTGGACATTATGAAAGAACTTATGTACGTTTACAAGAAGTTTAGCAATCTTCGATAAACGTCATTGCTATCAATTTGCAAATTCTAATATAGTCATGTGGATTTGTCTGTAATTACTCACACAGTGTAGAACAGTTCCCAGTAGCGAGATGATTAAATTGTTTATTATTATTAAATCTTGGATATAAGAATGTGTGTAAAAACGTTCAAAACTTTAATAAGCTTTTTTGTATGTTTTCTTAGGTATGTTATCTATAATGGTCAGACAGACAGTAACTAGTAAGTTGTACAACATTGGGTAGACCAGAAATTAGGCAGACACAATAAAGATGCAAGGAGGAAATACTAATAAAGTATGAATAAAATGAAAAATGATTGGGAAATAGACTTCATACTTTAATGACAAATCGAAATATAAAAGCGCTAATGCTCTTGTTTCATAGTGGTCTTCAGTGTCGCGAGCCGACAAACTATTCTCCTTACAACTTCTTACTAATCCAGAACGAGACTTTCATCTTAATACAACAGTTATTTACTATTAAAAGTTTCAAACTGATTTGCTTAAGTAAGCGGTCACAGAAACAAAAGATACATAAATTTATTTTATGCCACTGAGTTGGAACACTAAAATTAAACAGTTACAACAGTTTATTACGACCGTACACCGACAGACCTGTAATTTAGCCTAAAGCTTCGGAGTTTCACCGAACACAAATCTAAGTTGTACGAAAACGATTTTATCGCGACATCTTATACCTATCCAATATTAAATGGAAGTTTTATTGGTGTATAAAACAATACATGTATGTGAGAACACGAGCTAAATTATGAGTTGTAATTGTAGACCACTTCTAATAACCTGCCTCAAAGCAAACTAACTTATTCTTACTAAAATTGTGAACATGTGTGGATGTTTATTATTCAATTTCGTGTAAACATGTGAAAGCTTTGAATGAATCTGGGCGCATAATATAGACTACCTGTCATCATCATCATCATCAGAAAGCTCAACGAGCTATGGAAAGGGGTTACACTGCGAGATCGAATCAGGAATGAGGAGAAATGAGGAATTCCGTAACGAAAGTTACCGCAATAACCCGGTAGATTAAAGTTGAAGTGGCAATGGGCAGGAAATATAGTACGGAGTCTGCGGTTCGACAGTGGATCCAGACTGCTTCTGACGGATCCTTTTGGAAAATTAGGAGTTTTCTACTTTTATATTAAGTTTTCGCTTATTAGTTTTAAATTATGTTAACACAGTCATATTTAGATGATGGTCTACACATGATGATGATGATGATGATGATGATGATGACGATGATGATGTCTTGATAATTAAAATTGTATTTCAAATGTACTTAAACCAAATTAGTAATCTAATAAAGATCGAGTTTAAAATCAAAAATATATGATATACAATACAACAAGGTATATTTTAGATAGGTATAAGCACATTTTTTTATTTTTCAAATTTGATCTAAATTTGATAACCAAAGAAGTTTCACTTCTGACATACGTATTCTGTGCACGCGTATGTTTTTTTATGTAAAAAATCGCCTTGAACGATCTGCGGCCATAAAAACTCGAGAATAAGCTAAACAGAATTAATTTAACAATTCTTGAACAAATTATTGTAAATATTATTTGAGAAAACGCCTAATGTTTTCATGAACATTTCAAGGAAAGAAGGACAAATTTTACGAAGAAAAAAAGGGCGGATAAAATTTTTGCAATGGTTGAAGCCTCTGGGAGGCCGTACATTAGCTACTTTCTCGCGGTCAACGCGTTATGTCACAGAGCAATGAATTTCCACGTTGACAGCTACTAGAGACGGCAGTAATAATTATATTCCTGACGCGCAATTGCGCTAAGCGCAACTAAGGGCGCATTTTGGCCGCCAGTTATACATTGTTATGTAAATATATTATTGACTTTAGTAATTTAATAGTTTACTGATCCATTATTTTAAATTTAAATAAAAATCTCATTTATTATTTCAAATACTTACATGTAATCGTTTCTCAACTCATATCATATTGATCAATCTCGATGATTCACCTTAAATCAAAGACTATATAAGTATATTTGGGAGCCTTAAATTAAATTTGTTCCTTATGAATAAAGGAAAAATTACAAGGAAATGTTATAAGACTGAAATGATGGCGGAAGAAAGAAGTACGGGTCATAAAGGACGACAAAATAATATTATGATAAGCCAGAGTAGAGTTACCAATATGTCTGCACCAACGATTTTCTCTCGATGTTCAAAGAAGCGAGAATTGCAAAGAAAATTAAAGAAAAAAAAAACAACATCGAATGAATCCGAACTTTTCTTTGTCTTTGATAAATTTAATATCTGTACAAATATAAGAAAGAGAGAAGATTTGTATTCTTGTTTGTAATGAATAAACTCAAAAACTTCTAAACTGATTTTAAAAATTCTTTCAACTGTATAAAGCTATACATCATCAGCAAGTAAAATAGGCTATATTTTATAAAAAAGTTACGCAGTCGAAGTCACGTTAGTTATATAAAAGACAAAACAAATTGTCATTCACAGTGCGAAATGACAAAAATAAGAAATGACAAAATATAATGTCTGTAATTCTATATTATTCAAATATAAGTAAGCGTTTTGAAGTGTTGAGTTAAATATAGTAAATTTATTGATTTATTGATTTATGAGTTTATTGATTTACTACGTCTGTTTAGACGTTTATCAACAACAATTATCAGCATAGGTAAGCTTGATTTAGTTAATGAAATATTCAACTTTTTATGCGTAATTGTCGTCAAAGTGTCGATAATTATATTTCGTGTAAGTAAAATAAACGAGCTAAGTACCTACGCATTATTGAAAAAAAAAGACTCAAAATTTTCAAGGCATCGTAGCGTCATTGGAACATGAAAAGTGTGAATTTTCTTTCGATTTTACACATACGAGTCGATACGAGCAAAGTTATTCATATTATTAGAAACTCTTTTTGACTTTTTAGGAAAAAAAATGTAGTATCTAAAGGTCACAATGATCGAAATTCCACAAGTTATAAAAACTAAATCAAATTAAATAGGTATTTTTTTAAATGTAATTTAGTATCAAAATTTATTCTATTCATTCATTTAAGATGAAAAGACGTCTGGATTTCCTGCAGTGTTAGTATCGCAGTTGCATTGTACTGGATACTCCCACATACTCGCAACTCTGTTGTGTTAGTAGAAAACTTGGTTTGAACCACACGTAGGAATTTCACACTGATACACACCGATACTCAATAAACCTGTGGGTTGTCTCGTTCGTACAAGTGGACAGTGTAGGGGTACACGTGAAACAGGAAAGGGGATCATAGAAAACTCGTCTATCCTATATGGGAATACACATGCACACTGCACATATAGCATATATATGTCTTATGGGATGACTAGACAAACCTGCTCGCCGCTTCTCATATCCTAGTACTTTCTAAGAACATCTAATGCTTTAAGGAATCTAATACTAAGTCCAGAAATAAACTTGATTGTTTTGTTCATACTTCAAGAAGATTAAAAAATTATAAACAAACTCCACCGGAGTTTTTTTTTTTTTAAATAATCATAATTATTTAAGTCACGAATGGATTTTCACGTGAATTGTTTTAAGTCTTTCAAATATTCTAATTTCAAAAAATAATTTAGCTTACTAACTAATTAAATATTGAATTGAATTTACTTAACTAATTGAAAATACTAAATAAATTAAAGTAATTTAAATTACTCAACTATTGAAATTTTTCATGATATTATAAATTTTTACTAGCTAGTTTTAATTAACTAAAAAGCAAATAATAAGTTATTAATTTTTCATAATTAAAAATATATCACATCTAATATTTTTCGCACCAAGTTAGGTTGTGAAATTGAAAAAATAATGGTCAATTAATCCAAAAATGGAGAGTACAATTTGTATGGCAATTCTGCCGATCCCAAATTTTTTACAACGTCCATTTGTACCGAGTTGAAATCACTCAATCACTTGAATGAAAATGAATATAAAGTGACGAACAATCGTATTGTAATTAACAATTTACAACGTAGCAGTGTGGAATGTCTGTTATGTAACAAACATTTACGATTAAAGTCCCATTTTTATTTTTATTTTTCGGCTTGATTCTGGTCCCATTCGGTCGAGTATTTATTTTATTTTTTACTTGCCTGTAATAACTACTCTATCCCTTCCGACTTCTTAATCACATATCCTAACTTAATCTTATTGTGACAGGCATACATAAAATATATGTATATAGTCTTCAGAAACTAATATTATAAAGCTGAAGAGTTTGTTTGGTTGAACGCGTCAATTTCAGGAACTACTTGAAAAAATATTTTTGTGTTGGATGGTTCATTTATCGAGAAAGGATAAGACTACGAGTATATAACATTTTGAACGCGGACGAAGTCGCGAGCAACAGCTAGTTCTTCAGAAAAATGTAATTTTCTTGCGAACTGAATGCTACTAATTAGTTGTAATTAAATTTAAAACGAATTTTGAAATAAATACAAATGAGAGCCAAAATTAACATCCACAAAGTGCATGTCAACTTACCATTCGTAATGCATACTGTCAGGGTAATCCAGAAAATAATCAGCAGCATCGTGTGACATTCACTGTACGGCATCGACAGTAGCAAATGAATATTTCGGCCTGACGCGCCTCATTTGTAAAAGGAACAATGATTCTTGACACTATATTTATTGGCATCACTTTACTGAATCACTTTTTCACTTGTCACTTGTCACTTTTAATACTAGCTTTTATCCAGCACATCCGGAATCTGAAAACAAATAGAAAGAATGTTATTATTACGGCGTTTATTAGGCATAGAATTTCATCTAACACCTTTGTGCAATAAAACGTATATTTTTATAATATTTATTTTGGATACGTATTTTTTGTTTAAATATTTAATTCTGTTCTTCTTAGTATTATATTATTAGTAACTAGTAGTACTTTATTTGAGAATTATTCCACTTTGTTATTCCAATTATTACAATTAAATATTGTAAATTCATATATGTACTTAGTAATTATATTGTAATAAGTTTCATAGCATAGATTAATCAATATATAATAACTAATAATAAAATTCCACTTTTAGGGAATATTAATACGTATTTTATTAGGAACTAGCTGTTGCACGCTTTTCTTAATTTTTTTTGTTAAGTAGGTCTGGACGAACCTTGGTGTTTGTTACCAATAAAAAATTCATAAAGTTATTTTTTTTACACTTTTTAATTATTATGGTCTAATTTTTGACCAGTGGACGAACATTAGTTATCTAAATAACTATCTATCTATCTAATATGTCAATAAATTAATTATTAAAACTTGTAGAATTTATTAAGTGTTCTGTCAAAATCGACGTAAAGGAAATCAACAAGAATATTATAACTTTCTCGACATTAACGTCAGCTATTGCTAATAAAATATCAATGTTAGTAAAAGCATCAATCTATCAACGAGCGATGATTACAAGTACCGCCGACGTGTGGGTTGACGTGAAAGCTGTGCGCAGCATGACTACCACATTTTTACTTAATTACGTCGTGGTTTTTCTTGTTTGTTTTAGAATAGAAGTCTATTCTATGCACGATTTTTTTATAATGCATTAGGTGCCATGTATTAACTCGAATTATTTATTAGTAAGAATATTATTATTGATCAAGTATTTATTTTCTTACTTAGATTTAATTTTTTTACAATATAAATTTAAAAAAAACACAATAAATATTATAAAAAATTTAAACCTAAAGTGCCGCAAGTAGCGGGGCAAGGCCCAAGCTAACGGCGGTTAGGGCTGCAGAGTGAGGAACCTCCTGACAATTCGTGCCCTGTCAAGAAGTACCTACCGCTTGTATTAACATAGATGGATTCAATAAGCTCACATAGACTGTAAAGTTAAATTGTCCGCATTTTTTTTCTACGATTTTTCTTCGATAGGAGAGAAATCAAGTGTAGAATATAATTTGCATAGGTACCTATGCAAGATTTCTACCGAAGTTGTTTTTTTTTTATGGATTAAGAAGAAAATCTGTTTTATATTGACTGATGATTCGTCAAAGGGTAGAAACAGTATGATAATTATGTTTTTGTCTATAAACATATATATAATATTATGCTTTTAATTTTAATACCTACATAGAGCAGTAATGTAAATTTCATATACCATAAGTTGTAAACTATTAAGACTGTAATTATATTTCTTGATATAATCACAAATGCACAAGTGCCTACTACCCAAATTAAGAGATTGCGCAAAGTTCAAAGAAGTTTGTTAACTTCATAAAACTTGGAGAAGCCGACAAGTGGAGAAAATCCCAAACACATCCCTAACAAAATTTACATATTGCTTTCACTTACAGTTATGATATATCTGCACAATTCGCGTAGGAGTTCATGAACATTCACATTAACTTGGTAAGAACATGGTGAACTTTGTGAACTTTTCATGTGGGCAATTTGTACAGGTTTTTTTACGTAAACCTTAAATGAAGGAGTATTTAAATGAATGCGGTAGGTTGATGATGCATATTAATTTTGAGTTTTTTAAACCTGTCTCCAGTTGAGCGTATGCATACGAACGAAATGCTGTTATTATTATTTAATAATAATAACAGCATGGATAAGCAGCACATATAATAAAATTGATGACCCGATTGAGTTAGCTTCTTAAATAAACTTAACTATTTTATACGGCAAATCAAAATTCTCGATTGTCTGTTGGTTCATAATACGCAAGTCATTGATAAAAATGTTAAATTAGATCTGAGCAATATGGAATATAACAATAATAAATAACAAAGCCTGTTCCTCCAACGCATTCAATCGAAAACAATGAATGAAATAAACAACTGTGTAGAACAATGAATAATAATGCTCTAGAAGAGACATTTTTTTAAAAGAAGCCACTGAAGACAGTTAGAATAAATGACTTGGGACAATGTGGTATGACTTATTTCATAACAAGTAACAATATACAATAACTTTTTTTTGAAAGATTCAGCGTAAGATTTTGAATATTGGTTAGAAAAAGGCCTCGATAGATCTATTTTCTCGCGGATTAAAATTTTAAATAAATAAATATCTTACATCGCCATAGTTATATTAATTTAAAGTCTAAATACTCTAAATTCGCTATGTTTAATGGTAAATTTAGATGTCTCCTTCAATGCAATTCATACAAAGCTGCACTATGAGTACAAAATTAAAAAATGTATCGATTCAAAATTCAAATTATAAAGAATTACTATAGTCTTAAGAAATTCAAGAATAGTATAAGCATTTAAAATTTTTAAGAAAAGAAGTAAAGTTTGAACTAAATTAAATAGCATCACCGTGAGCGATGCTAAAAATAACTTTATTATTGAAAATAACTTTATCAAAATCAGTTACAATGCCTCTTCCAGTTCTTTATTAGGATTTAATATTTGAAAACTAAACGTGGTCTACTTGATCACAACGCGGTAAACCGTACCGGCCACAGTGTTGGCTTTCTCTTCATTTGAGGAACGGACTATGGCAATGTTTTTTTGGACTCAGTTATTTAAGTATATATTGAGTACATTTAATATTACAAAAGAAAATTGTATCATTAATATTATAATTAAAATGAATAATATAATATTTGAAAAAAATTAATACCGAATTAGCATACTACTTCTTTCAACAAATCGCCTAGCGCTGTAAATATAATACTTAAACGCAATCGTGTTCTCTCGAGTTTTAAATACTGTATGTATTTATTTATGAAATATTTTACTATTTCATTTCTACAGTGCTATATTCAGCTTAGCTTATATTCATATCGAATATAAGCTAAAAAGATGCGGTTGACATTTTGTAAAATAATATACTAGAAGCTTCACTAGAAGTTAAAAGCAACAAGAGAGCTATCGCTCGCTTTGTAAACATATTGATTGCTGCTGGTTGACTGGCCGCCAACGGGCCTCGGGGAAATCGGAATTGACGAGGTAACTTGTGTTTTAACTGCAGCGATAATTATTAAAAACTATAGGCTTTTCATGCAACTTCATCAGCGCTCGCTTCGCTTTACTAGTCACTGTAGCGACCCGTTCCAGGCTTCGCCCGAGTTGAAATTTTTATATAACAAACCTTGCCCTTATCCAATGGATATAAAAAAGAAGATTTACTTTTATAAGGCGTTTATCTTTTATTTTTATTATATTTTAAATAATAATCGGGAAGAGTACTTTTTTCTGAATAAAAGATATCCTATGGCCTTTTCTGAAAACCTGTACCTATGCAAAATTTCTTCTAAATAACCCAAGGTTGAGTATTTATGGTGTGAAAACGAAAAAAAATAAACTTTTCAGCTTTATTTATCTTCATGAATTTTTAGGGCATACCCCTAAGATAGTGATAAAATCTAGAGCAAGTTAGAAAATACGAATGAAAACAACGTCATTGAACAAGTAAAAAGGACATAAGTATTATTTGCAGTTTCGATGACTTCGACAATGAGTAAATATACTTACTTATTACGTATGCACTAGATGACAAATTTAAACACTAGCATAGGTAAAGATAACTAAAGTTATCTAGAAATCACGATTCTCTAGCTAAATGACCTATGCACTTATAATTGTACCTATATTATATAAGTAGGTATTTTTCATAACTTAGATACTTACCAAACATTTTAATGATAAATATTAAAATAAATACCATTTTTTAATTTCTTTTAAAAAACAATTTTAAAAATTATAAATTAATACTTACCTACTTAATATAGATAAATTATTAATCAGACATTTAAAAAATAATAATAGAACAAAAAAATAAAACAAAAACAATAACTGCTAAAATCTATGAAATTTTATCACAGAAGTTGAAATACCATCGTCAAAAGCATATTTCTGTTAACCACTGTAAAGGGATTAACCGCAGAAGCACGTCAATGTCCTTTTAAATGGAAGTTTAAGGTGTAAACACACGCCAATCCTAAAAATTTGCTTTTTTAAAAAAATATGTTACTGTTAAAGAAACGGTCAATGCAATTGGTTTTAAAAAAAATATATGTTATACTTAAACATGTGAAGAACAAATTGTATTGTTTATAAATTCCATCAAAGTAGTAGAAACCCCACAATAAAAGTTAGAACATAAGAAGAATTTGACTTATATTGAAAATTGTTGCGAAAACGGTTTATTGCGCGCAAATGATGCCTACACCGAATAGGTAATAAGTCAATATCATTTAAAAAAAATGTATTGATTTTTTTTTTTTTTTAATGTAGTTTTAATGAAAAGTACAAAAAACCACATTTATCAGGCCTGTTGAATTGTTTCTGTCCCCTCGGAACTCTAAATATATGGAGCTACAGTGTCTCAGTGACTGCGTTGAGGTGTGGATTACGTTTGTGTTTTTCGTACGGAATTAGTATGATATATACAAACATTCTAAAGGTCATATCGGTGAAGGTCAAATCGTCAATGTCATTCGCCTTTGTGAATCCCTTAAGCAGCAACTTAGTGTAGGTTAGCCACCTTAGCTAAGTTTTATTTTACTACAGGATACATTTGAAAATTGATAAATAATTTAGGTAGAGTTAGAGGTAGGTAGAGTAGGTAGGTACCTATTTGAAACGGTGCAACATCAAAGCGACAGCTTATTTATTCTACATTATTTTAATGTTTTCTTTATTTTATTTTTATTATGTTATGCTGAGAATCTGCTTGATAGTAGTTGGCTACCGTTTCCTATAACACAAACACCATAGCTGCTGCAAAAGCAATATCGATCATATTATAGAACTAGCTGCTGCCCGCGACAGCGCCCGCGTAACTTTGTAAATGATATACCTACTAAAACCTTCCTCGAGAACTACTCTATCTATTGGTGAAAACAGCATGAAAATCGGTGCAGTAGTTTTTGATTTTATTGCGAACAGACAGACAGACAGACGCGGCGGAGGGCTTTGTTTTACAATATGTAGTGATTAAGAATAAGGGACTAGTTAGGAAGGCTCTGGTTAGTTAGAATCACAACTCACAAAAGAGCGTTTACTTCACTTTACTAATTTCATTATTATTTTACTAACAAAGAATTATATTATCTTCAATTCAACATCAGTCACTATTATAGTATTTGTAAAGAAACATTAAATAACTAAGTACCTACGAAGCAAATTGAATATTGATAACTGGAAAAGTTCCTTTAAACTCTAGGGATTTGTCAAAAAAAGTTTTCCCGACGATTGTCAGATAAAATAATGAAACCAAACAAGTGTTGTAAGTATGACGTGTGTGTCTGTGTGTGTATGTGTATGTTTGTGGAATCGTAGCTCGCAAACGGATGGACCGATTTTGATCCGGTTTTTTTTTAGAAAAGCTGACAATCTTCATAAATTATAGCTAATTACGATTCCGCGTTATTAGCTATAATTTATGAACATTTGTTCAGGCGTTTACCTAAATATCATCAGCCCATTTCCTAGCTGATGTCAACTTCGGCGTGAGTTGTGAAATTTGAATGGTTTGGGCTCAAGGCAATGGTTAGTTTAGAATTCTAATTGTAGCTTATATCATGTACCTAAAATAAATAGGTAAGTACACATTTAATTCAAATAAAAAACAAATGTACCTAGCATCATTAATGCAATGTACCTGTGCCGTCATTAGCTGTCATGAATGAATATAAGTTCAACAAACCGGTTCCATCATATACCTTTAAGGTCCAATTAAACTTGATACTTGTATTATAATGATTACGGAATTGGAATTTTAGCTCATGATTACATCCTTCATACAATCACGCAATAAATGATACATTGTCGCATAAGTGCGAGACGACTAACTAAAAAAAATCGTTTGCCACAATTTTATCAAGTATATACCTACTTACTTATATGAAGTAATTTATTTGTTGTAAAATTATATATTTGAATTTTATTACTTTAATTTATTACATTCGCCCGTTTTACCTATATCTATTTACTAAGGTATTCCCATTGGCTAATAACTCATATTATATATGTTATTAATACTAATAATAAATCTGTAAGGGTAGATTTTTCACGCGGACGAAGTCGCCGGCGCCAGCTATTAATGTAATAAATAAATGAATTAATGTATTTAATTATAAAAAAAATTTAGGCATAATAGCAGCAGTGTAATCATTCTGTTAGTTATTTAAAATTTGAATCCGGCAATTGCATTATATTATTTGGTATTTCCAGATAAATCAATTAGGAATTTCCACACTGAGATTACAAAATACATGTAGGTAAACGAAACAATAAAATTATTGAATTATCAATGAACCATAGATCAATGACATTGACGACTAAAGAAAATCATGAAAGTAATGACGCAACAGTCGGTCTGAGAGAAAGTATTGATATTTAGGCAGACAAGTGGTCAAGAATATAGTCAACTTATTTGGTAATCATTGATCATTCATTTATTATGATAGAAAGTTTAACTATTAATACATAGGTACCTAGACAGGGTAAGTAAGTACGAGTATACACTTCATAAATTAAATAAAAAAAACATAGGTAGGTATTAAACTTATTTTTTTATAAAGATTTTAATCACCTCTTTTATTGGGTAAATCCACTGTGCGTTAACTTCACTAATATACGTAATTTTTATTAAGAACAGTTTTTGTAATCATATATTTCATAACATATGCGAGAAAGTTTTATAAATCAAACTGCTACAATCTATGATTTTTTAAGTAAAGATAACCCATCTCCATATAGCACGTCTTTAAAAAATGTTCCGCTTTGTACATACCTACTTATCTGTATACTCCTATATACTTATTACCTACGTGAGATATATTAGTAAGCGTGACAGATGATACAGAACGTATGATACGGAAAGAGATAGCTGTCTGTAAAGAGTTGCGTTTGAAGTACGCTAGCCAAACAAAGCTGAGCGATGCAAACAGAAGCGTCACATCATTGATATTAGTCTGTGCGGAAAGAGAATGGACGTAATACTTGAGGGCGCCACTGCGTATTTCTTATTTTGAAAACTCTGTTACGTTATTATAGTTCGACTGTAAACATCTTGATACTTTTATAAATTAGTTAAATTTTTTACTATTCTAAAACTTATTGGTAAAATTATTTATATAATAAAAATAATAAAGTCATTATGGTAGTTCCCTTATACGCCGCGTCCTTTCTCTTTCCGCACAGACTCTATAAACAACATAATTGGGGTGGCATTAAATAAAACAACTTATTTGCCAATTTTTTTAATTTTTTTATTATTGGAATTTTAATGAAGTTTTTATAGTAGGTATATATAGAATATTATATTATATTACAATATAATATATATAGAATATTATATTATTTGTAATTCTAATATAATATAATATTTATATAATGGAATAGTATTTCATATAATTCGAAATGAAATCGCCCATCACCAGTTTATAGTTACAGAGCGCAGTAAATTGTGCTTACGGTTTCGCTTCTGACTGTTAATCTATGACGCACGGTATCTGTCCCTATTGCACTGGATCGCCCAATTTTGTATAAAATTTATGTGATTTTTATGTACTTACGTGTGGTATGTAACTCCTTTATCCTTTCTTACTTTGGAACCATAGTTTTTACACTTTCGGAATACACAACTCGGCATTTTAGACTGTCTTTTAATAATTATGACACAGAGTCAACACAGAGCAGCACACGTGTTCTTTCACTCGCTGTTATTAAGCGACTAAATCAAATTACAACAATTGTCTTAATTTGAACGCCTCCGTTCCAGGGCACTAGTCCCATATCTACCTCGTTTTATATATTAATATCATTGGCTACAATAATGACGCATGCGTCTGCATCACTCGCGGCCTCTCGCGGCTGACTGGATGAAACATCGAATCGAATGTATGCGATCATTACCCCACCACTACCTGATCAAATCAAATTTAACTTAAAGGCTTCCACGGAAGGTTTATATTTAATTGCATGATTAGGCATTTTCGACAAGAATGAACAGGTAGGTGATGTATTGGGGAAATCACAAGATTGTTTGATTACAATTCGCGATGTTTAGCGTCTCTTGATTGAGATCCGAAGCGAATGATTTGAAAGACACAATACAAATAAAAACACGTGGACATTTAAACGGGTATGAAGGTTATATCAGCAAGGTTTACATTAAAAAACCGGATTTGTTGTAGTTTTTTTTTTTAAATTTGATAAGAAATAACCCACATCATTAATTTAAACAATAACAATAAGCAGAATAATTCAAGGGAGGTCTTTTTTCAGTATAATCCGTACCAATATTATAAATGCGAAAGTTTGTATGGATGGATGGATATAGGTATGGATGTTTGTAACTCTTTCACGCAATAACTACTGAACCGATCACCATGAGACATAGGGTACCTTTCATCCAGAACGCGGACGAAGTCGCGGGCACCACCTAATCACTGATTAGGTGTTATATTTTTTATTTTTCAAAGCAGATGAAGTTGCGGGCATCAGCTAGTTTTAATGGTTAACGTAGCTAGATAACTAAATTCAAAAATTCTCCATTGTACAAGAAAAACGCAATCGATTGACGCAATCACCGTGTAGTATTTACACTATATCTATACAATTTCAGAATTCTATCTAATTCTGTTAGGAAGAATGTTGGTATTATGTAACGCAAATCGGTTCTCCGATATACCTACATATGTGGAATAATAGGAGAAAGTTTGAACGAGCCATTGTTTTGTAGAAGATTATATGATACGATTTAAAAATCATCGTATCTTGGAGTTTCACTACGAGCTATTTAAGAAATATCGCCCATATGATAGAGATGTGGTCACCGGGCATGAAGCTACCGTTAGCTAAATGTCAGTGACCACCGGCGCACGTGCCTCGGCAAGTAAAGTAGCCATCATAATATATGTACGCTCACACAATTTACCTACACTTAGGGGTTACTATGAAAACGAAACTAAACTATGTTAACTAATAGTTTCCCAGAAATTTTCTCGTCAACTTAATGCTTAACTTACCTGAAAATCTATTACAAAAATTCTTTCAGAATATAAATAGCTCTATTATAGTACCAAAATAATTCGATAAACAGAGCTGACCATCATTGAAACTTTTGTTATTTAATTTTAGGCTTTGAATTCTGGTATTAATCTCAAAAACCTTTGATAATATCTACAATTATCTATCTAGTGATTTATCTACAATTTGGATTACAGTAAATAGACATTAAATTCGAATAAACAAGAAAACATCTTATCTTATCTATTTTATAGATATAATATTCATTCATTCATTTCATTTTAAACCATTCGACCGCATAAACCGCTAAAAATAACAATCTTTAAATGCTTTTTCATCATTTATGTTGGCTAAAGTTTAGTTTATTACGAGGCCATAAAAATTACTAGTGATTTATCTACAATAAACACACTTTTAATTTGATACAATGTCATTTACTAACTACTTTACTAATTACTAATGTCATTTACTAATTACTACTACTTTTGTATGATCATGTAAGTAGTAAGTAAGTAACAGGCATGTGTACATGTAAATTAATTGTCAATAACCTTTTATGAAAAGAATATCAAGTAAAACGGAAAATATTGAAGATAATTTTTTATGTACTTTTAAAGTACATAAGATAGCATAGACAAATTGTTTATCACTTATAGAATTCTAATACGCAATTTCGTAAGCTATTTTCGAGATAAACTCTAAAGAAGAAGAGTCAATTATTTTACATCGTTAATCACTTACCTCGTTTTTGTAACGGTATGAAGATGAATCGAAAATTATTTCAATTTTATTAGACACCATCTCTATGTCGTTGAAATCAAGGTCAAGTTTCTTATTAACCTTGTGTGTCATTGGAAGGTGCAGAAGTGAGATATATAATTAATAAACGTTACTAAACAAACACTCGTCGTTTGGCTCAACTGAGACGGGTTGGGATCATATAACGACTACATAGACAAACTGAGCCAATTTTTTTAAGATTAAAAATCTGCATAGAGGCGATAGCTCACACCAAAGAGAGGTAGATAAAATCTGCGCTAGAGTCTGTACTCTAATATACTGCGCTAGAGTCTAACATTGGAGTCGCATACTCTAGCAACAACAAATTATCTCCATAACAAATTATTTAAACACTAAATTTTACAGCTAGCTCGTGGCTTTACATGGGATTTCATTTTTATGGGCTCTAGCCATTTACAAGATTACAAGCAATATTAGAAACTTGGATTTTTACGTTTTTAACCTCATATATGTACTATATTAATTATGGATGATACTGTGATTTGTGTATAATTTATTGTAATAAAATTGTAATTGTTATAATATTTATAATTTTAAAAATGACAAAAAGAATTGTTTCTTAGGGGGTTTCATATCATATATACTTAATGACCATTAAAAGAGTTTATTGGAATCCTGTTAGAAATTTAGTCAGCAACTATTCCAGAGACAATCTAAAGGCCACCCCTTCAGTAGGGGAGAGAGGGGCTAGTTGTTACGGGGGTAAGTATTAACATGCCCTTTTCACCAGGATCTTTAACTTTATTAACATTTCTCTTTCACTCAATCATACCTTTATATTGCGCCACATCATGTTGTCATTGCTAATGTCCCGTAAGAAGGCCCAGTAAGTGGCTGTGTATACGCGCTTCTTTTTTGCTAGGTGATGTAAAATTATACTTTCGAAAAAGTTTTGGTTGTCGTAACTATAATAGAATAATTTGAAAATTTCTTTATTTTATTTATATTCAAATTTATCTATCTTTGATATTGTGTAACAGTTTTTAAGATTGATAAGTTAATTATATAGTTATCTTGATAAATGTTAAAAATCATACAATGGG
The DNA here is from genome assembly GCA_947623395.1 of Synanthedon tipuliformis. Classification (NCBI taxonomy): domain Eukaryota; kingdom Metazoa; phylum Arthropoda; class Insecta; order Lepidoptera; family Sesiidae; genus Synanthedon; species Synanthedon tipuliformis. The sequence goes on along the minus strand of OX392415.1, from coordinate 2,263,353 downwards.
GTTAGTTGTAACAAAATCTTAGGGCTTGTTGTAACATGTTACAACTTGCCCCGAGTATTATCGGTACCGTTTTTTTCAAGATGTTTTTTTCTTATTATAGAATGAGAGTGTATAAAACATATTAATTCCTTAAATGTTCTTGAAATAGATATAAGCACCACAGAAATCATACGTTAGATTGAAACTGCGAAAGAACCAAATCCAAGTTCCTCAGGTGTACAAAAAAGTTTTTCGCCATCAGAGATAAGACCATTACCGCCACCGAGTCAAACAAAGAAAAATATTAAATGCAAAAGAAAATCCACTGTTTTAACAGATACTCCTGAAAAAGAAAATTTACGACTGTAATATGAAGAATAGCTAAGAAAAAAACAGAAAAGAGATGACAAAGACAAGAGTAAAGGAAAGGGAAATATTAAGAGAAAGGTAAAAGGAAAAGGTAAAGCAACAAAAAATAAAACCGGAGTGGACAGGTTTAAAAAAAGCTTTTATGTTCAGATTCTGAACCTGAATCTGAAGAGTGCTGTTGTCTAAAATGTGGTGGAGCTTATATTGATTCAAAGAAAGTTAATTGGGTAGAATGTACCGTTTGTAAGATGTGAGCACATGTGGGATGTGTCACAGGAGACATTTCTTTTATTTGTATTAACTGTAACTCAGATGAAGATTGAATTTGATTATAAAAAACTTATCCAAAGACTAATTAATATATATAGGTATATATACGATACTTTGTTAGATGTGAGGTTTTAGAAAGATAGTTACGAGACTTAATTTACACAAAGAATTTAATTTACTGTGATTTTAAAGTGCCATTTTAATCATAAGTAGTGTCTAACAAGTTAACATTAATAGATGATTAATAGCATACACCTTTTGTGTTAATTATATTGCCTAAAAAATCTATTTCAGTAGATTTTTTTGATTAAAAATTACATAGTATTTATAAAAGGATATTATTTTTGTTGCCAACAAAAAATCAATGATTAATAAGTGTCATATTTTTGTTTTTTTAATATCGTTACTACTTGCCCCAGTAGATGTTACAACTAACCCCAAGCACGGGGTAAATTGTAACACCGCACTTTCTCTAGAAAAATGTTAATTGTGAAATAATAACCAATAGTTATGATATTATTTTTACTTGATTTGATAGAGGAATAGTTAATGTATAAATCTATGTTTATTTAGTAGTAATTAAATCGATGGTTCTCAAGATATATAAGTTTTTCTGAAAACTGTTAGAACAAGCCCCTCTCTCCCCTACTAAAGTTTGATTTAAATTATTATTTAACTGTTTATATAAATAATATTTTTCTTGAAAACTGCTAATTGTAAAGTAGTTATGCAAATATACCTATTAGATTTAAGAACAAGCAGACCATTGGAATTTACAACTTAAATCGCAGGTAGGTATGAACTTATCGGGAGTTCACGATCTCAAGGACGACAAGTTTTGTATCACTTGAATCAGCTTGGTGACTACACTCTTCTTATTATTGTGTAAATTCTTTACTTTCATACGTTCCATTCTGGAAAGTTTCTTTAATTTCCTTATTGAAATTACAAGGATAAGGATTTAATATTAGGATATGATTTTTTTATTTAATACCTAGGCGAAATACTTTTTCTATTAAAGTTTATAACCCTATTACATTATTTTCTTGCATTTTCTTTTTTTAAAGGTTCCCCCGGGGGTTACACCACCCTTGTGGGCCATTTATTTTGTAACAGATAATCACAATTTAACATAATTATTATATTAATAACATTAAATAAAAATATATTAATCTCGACCAATTACTAGGGTGGATTAAAAAGGGGGGAGTACCCTAACTTAATCAGGGTCTAACAGATCTCTAATCTTGTTTACTTAATTTGTTATGTTAAGGTCGACAGACAGACTGACGATTCACTAGGTGGTAGGTGGCTCATGCAAGTGTATTCAAGTGTAGCTGAGGTGGCTACTGTCCCCTCAGCGAGCAAGCACCGCCACAGATGTTGCCAATGCGACGCCGATCATAGAAGGGTTATGGATAAATTAATTTGGAAGGGATAGAGAAAATTGGAACTCACTCACTCATTTGCCGAATTCTCGGGGTGGAATTCTCTGGGTGGTTATTCTCGCCAGACGGGCTGTCCGAATGGCTAATAAATAATTTTAATAGTGCCCTGCCACTACTAAATTATTTATTAGATTTTTTAAATATTTAAATGACTTATTTTGTCAATCAATACCTATACGGATAAAAAATTGTCCAAAATTAACTAGGTAAGAATTCGTTTGAGTTCTCTTTGCTCGAATGTTAAATTCGAGATGTTAGAAATGTAAATAGATTGTTAGATCTCTAGCTATAGTCTAGTATCGCAACATAAACGTTTTGTTTAAATTATTGTTTTTTTTAAAAAATCTGTGCAATAAAATTGGCAAAATTGTTTAAATAATATGTCAATACCTACATAATAATGCTCTTAATAATGATCATTATTATATGATATGACGATGTTTAAGAAAATTACAAGTATTTCTTGCATGTTTTTATCATAATGTCAAGTGAAATGAACATTAGCTGGACGTTCAACTGGTCTCTAATGACGTCTTGTGAACTGTATTAAGAATTTAATACTAGGTGCATGGTGAGAATAAATTATACAGCTTTATGTTGCTTCAAATGTATAAGTATTTTTTTAAAATTTTAGAGCGATATACCTATTTTAATTATATTCTTATTAGACAAGTGAATTATTATTAATACTTGATAGTCTACTTGATCGTATATAGTCTGTGATCGTATATGATGAAGTATTCTAATATATAATAAGTATAAATTATACAAAACAATGTCTGTTAGGATACCAAGTTTAGTGATCGGTCCAGTCGGATTATGACGCATATCAAAACCACAGACAATCTACAGTTATATGAGTTTCCAGTAAAGGAATGACTAATACATTGATTGGATAAGAAATGTTTGCTCTTATTTATGAACTAAAGTTAAATTAATTCCAAGATATAACTAGATTTATATACACAAGTATTGTCAATCATATAGGTACGTATTGATATGAAAAAACATAAATGTTGGGGAAATTGCTTGATAAAGAAGCGATTCTGAATCGATTCTGAATACGAGTAAGTATCAACGAAATAGTAGGTAGATCTCTATTCAAAGGTCGCTGGTAATAAGTATCTCTTTGTTGTTACAAGTTTAGGTGTAACATCATAATATATTCCTAGTCACGTGACGACGTGTCTCTCTACGTATGTTCCATAAGATAATCACAAGATTTTGATTTTAAAGAGATAGCAAAAGATAGGAACAAGATATATCAAGTTATTGGGAAATTTAGTATACACAAAATATAGCTTATATTAAACGTCTGGATTAATGTACTTTTTAAATACTTTAATATTTTTTAAGCTTTTGGAGACCACTACCTGAAGAAAGACAGTAGGTATACTTAGTTGTGTTGTAAGTTAAAATTTGTTAAACTTACAATTCCACTTTATCTCTCTCTCTCTCTCTCTCAATTTATAATATTAGTATCGACTAGTATTTATATTAATACAGAGGCAAACCATCGAAATGTTATTTAAAAAACTTGAAGCCAATAAAAAATATTAGAATAACATTTACTGTATTGATTCATAGAGATACATTTGGTACCACGATTTGGATTTGTTTTAAAAAAAATCAAAACTATTTAGATTTAAGAGATGATAAATCTTTCGAACCAGGTGGAAACGTTTCTTTAGTCTATTTCTAAGGTCACGAATTCGTGACTACGTATTGGAGAAAACTAGGTTGAAATACCTACTGCTGCTTTTATTGAGAGTCTACAAATTACAAATCAAATTGTTTCGATGTTTTGAGGTACTTATAACAGATAAGTACCTCATTTAAAAAAAAATATTGTAATCATTAAAAAATTTTTTGATCTTGCAGACTAAACAAGCTATTAGGATAAATAGCATTAGGATTAGAAACATGATTATGCTTTCAAAGTTTGTATCAGAATATACATAGTAGGCAAAACCTATTTTAAAATTAAATATTGTTTATAACAAAACTATAAATAAATATCAATGAATCATGACAACATTTGGTTATTTACCCTAATCTATAATTAGAGGCCTAACAAAGAATCTCAAAAACATTTCAAAATCACAGCATTCTGAGCTTTCTGTTAAATATCTTGAGATTCAAATTTAATTTGGTCGTGTGGTCAGCCAATTACGTTTGACTGTTAATCCGTATATCTGGAATTGCAGCTATGTCACAAGCTAATTTAACCATTCCCCTTTGATTATTGGATACGATGGATACTCACTCATGCATCTATAAAGCGTTACCTTCGCAGGTACCATCTCATTAAGATATCTTATACACGAAGGTTGATTTGCAATTAATACCCACTCCGATTCCCCTTAGACTAGTTATTTGCAACCCTATTATAATATTATAAATGCGAAAGTTAGTTTACTTGTTTGTTTGTTACGCTTCCACGCCCTAAATAATTAACCGATCATATTTAAATTTTGCATGACACGTTTTTAGGGATAAAGAAAAGGACATAGTGTAGTATATTTCACCCAGAAAAAAAATACTGTTTATTTATTACCTGAGGGGTAATCAAAATATATCAAAAATAATAGTCACATATTAAATTGCTTCGCTATAAATGTTATTGCTCAGATATTGCGCTTCTGTCGTCACGGCGAAGAAGTTAAATAATTTCTCAGGTGTTATTTTTTATTTTTTCAACTCAGACGAAGTCGCGTTTACCAGCAAGTGTTATCACCAGCTAGTAAAGAACAAAATTATCTCACGTGAAGCCGGAGCAAGTCACGTTAACTGACGTATATTAATTTAAAAAAAAAAAAACGTGTCGTTTAAAGCGTCTTCATTACATAAGAAAATAATTTAGTTTTCAACACAATTACGTCAACAGGTAAATCCGTTAAATCGTGTTCAAGTTATATAACGTCTGGCAGCGACTGACAATTCGCAATGAAGTTTCCTCTTTGCCCTTGCAAAAGTATGGTACAAGTAAAAATTGTATTGGGGATTGTAAAATGCGCTAAGAACTACGAATAATATTGTATTTACTGACGAACTAAGGTCGGGATTTTCTTACAATGATAAATAAGTTAAAGTGCTTGTTGTATAAGACATTAAGTTACTGATGTTTACTAATAATAATGAAGTCTTCCAACTAGAGTTTTTTACAACACGTCATACGACAGAATATTATTAAATCTCCTCTGAAATATTCAAATATCAAGTTGTAATTTTATTGCTGTATAGATTATCGCCAAATACCATATCCTGTTCACAATGATTCGTTTCTTGTAGCGAGTTATAATACCAATTTTATTTCGCTATCTATCAATCTTGGTAAAAATATTTTAAAATTGATTGATTATTGATTGATTAATCGCTATCATTAAATTATTTTGAAATTATTTTATCTACGTTTTCAATACGCACTACAAATAAGTATTAACAATTTAATTTTGTCGGTTAGCAATCTACGAATAAATGATCTGTCATTTAACTTAACTTGAACCCGTCCATCTCCTTCACTCCGGCGGTGTGAATAATCACAGTGGTTATAGTGTGGCTATAGATGAGTTGAATTCGAAGAGTATTCTGTTCAACTCAATATTTTTATTATAATAACTACCTGGTACCCACGACTTCGTCCGCGTTGAAAAAGCAATATATCGCCTGACATCGTAATTGCTATTATAGTTAGCCAGGAGTTAGTTTCCTTAATTTTAGATAATCCTTCGGGAGCAGTACTTTTTTCTGGATGAAAGGTATCCTATGTCCTTTCTGGTGTCCCAGACAACGTGTATGCAAAATTTCATGCTTATCAGTAGTTTTTGCGTGAAAGAGTTACAAACATCCATACATACATCTATACAAACTTTCGCATACATTTATTACATTATTTATTTTATATTTATTTATTTATAAATATAATATTAGTACGGATAAAAAATAATTAGAGAAGATAAAGCATGCTAATTCAGTAGAGTGTAGGACTCTATACATTCCTCGGTTTCAAAATTGTTCTATAGTTAATGTACACATAACACAGAGAGATCACATAAATATAATATATCTAAACATTAATTTTATTAGTTTTTTCTTTTTATTTTATATTTTAATAGCTGGTGCCCGCGACTTCGTCCGCGTTAAAAAAGCAATATATCGCCTGACATCGTTATTGCTATTATACTTAGCCAGGAGTTAGTTTCCTTAATTTTAGATAATCCCTCGGGAGCAGTACTTTTTCTGGATGAAAGGTACCAGTAGTTTTTGCGTGAAAGAGTTACAAACATCCATATACACATTCATACATCCAATTCCAATCCATATATCCAATAAGGCAGTTATATAAATTATATAAAAGGCAGCGACAGACAATGTTTTGTTGAATATTAACTTCTTTAACTTAAGGCATCCAACAAAACGCCCAAGGCTTGTAATATTAAGAAAGTGTAGTTCCCCAGATTCAAGTCTGAATAACTGCCTCTGAGCAAATCAACTTTAAGAAGTGAAATACTGTGTGTTGTTTAACCAACACCAATTTGTAGTTATATTCCAAGAGTTTTTTAAAACTTTAAATAGAATTTTATTAATTTACAACATATTTTAGTAGAAAGTGCTAAGTGGCTATACGTTGCTTAAGAACTGGAACAAAGCTGGGGGTATGAGTGAGTTTCAAACCCTGATAGAATTTATTTCTCATTTAATAAGACACAATGTCAATGCTGAAATATTATATTTTAAGTCCAAATTTAACTGACCTTTTTTCATACTGTAGGTATGTGATTATGAGATAAGATTTTTCATACTTATTTTTTCAGAGTAAAGGTCTGAAAAGGACCCATTTTTAAGTGATTGTCTGACACACTGTGGGTCAGAACAATATTTTATTAAGTTTATTTATTGATTTTTTGTCAAAAGAACTGTTTATCAGCGTGGCTGTATGTATTGTATGACATTGATAAAAAGCTCCTCTCAGATCTACAATAACTTTCAGTCTCATTTTAAATATTAAAGCAACGAATTGAAACACGTCGCGAATGGAGAGCAGTTTCGGATTTTCCATTTAGCTTGTAAACGAGGATTCAAGATCCGCTAAAAGATTATGTTGCCAAGTTTGTTGTCATCTCGCTAAATATAACTCAATCCAAACGAAGCAGTATATTTTTATAGCAAACGTGTTTATTCTTTTATAGATCCTTTACATATATCATTTAAGTGGAACGTCACAACATGTTATTCTTTGAGACATTGCATAATTTGCAATATTTTCATTTTTTATCTCTATATATTTTAATTTGTACTCGTTGCGTGTTTTTAGAATCTGCTGTTTTTACATTCTATAAGTATTGGCTTACTGGATTATCATGACTTTTAGCATTTTTTTTTGTTGCATATATCCAGAATTAAAAAAAGTTAAATTAAAATATTATATTTTAAAAATGGCTTTAAGTATTTTATTATTGATCACATTGTTTTGATGTACAATATGATGTTATGTAACTTTGTTTCCACAATTTTGATTTCCTTTGTCAATTTTTTTTAAGTATAGGCAATAGATTTTATTTGAATATTTATATTACATATGTATATATTTACATATAACCTACCTAAAACTAAAAACCTTAAAAAATAATAATAATAATATAATATAATACTTAACTAAAATATATTTCCAAAAGTAGTCCCTTTAGGCAAGGTTCCGAAGATGCTGGCAGCATTCCCCCTTTGAATTGCTAGGCTAATTCTTTGTCAGAGATAGCTGCCAGCTCTTCGGTCTCCCGTGATGTCGATATGATGTACAATATACATCAACCTACAATAAAGATGTTAACAGTGAGATCAAAATTCATTGCTCATAGCTTGCTATTGCTCTTCTGAGCCAAGTTGCTTTCTAAAACGCTTGGTAAGTTTTAATGAACTCAAGTAAGTAATGTCGTATCGTCGAAACGTAATTAAGTGAAAGTATCCTCAAATTATTGTCATCACGTCACGTGCAAGCGATTTGTTTTCAACTTAAGTATTGTTAGAGTAGAGTGTATTCAACTTAGAGTAGTTGTATGTTAAGACTCGGTGTCACATTGTGACGTTTAAGTATCTTCAACGTAACTAAACGGAAATTACATACTAAGTTACGTTTAAGTAAATATGTGTGTCCTTCAATTATAATTCAAGCAATTTCCATAACAAGTTACTGGTTTAAGCGGATTTAGGCCTATTACAATTTAACAGACAGACAAAAGAATAATTTACTTTCGTGTTTACTATATTATTGTGTATATAAAGGACATAATTTTTAATTAAAATATAATGTAAAATCATAATTTTTATCAAAATATGATTGACTGGCTCTCACTGAATTTTGTATGTACTATGGACTATAATATAATCCGTACTTCCGTATTAATCAGTACTAATATTATAAATGCGGAAGTTTGTTTGTAACTCTTTCACGCAAAAACTACTGAACCGATCACCATGAAATTTTGCATACATGTTGTCTGGGATACCTTTAGGGTTACCTTTCATCCAGAACGCGGACGAAATCGTGGACACCAGCTAGTATGTATATAATTTAATAGTAACTTTTAGATTATCATTAGAAAAATCAAATGAAAAATTAATAAATAAATTAAATAAACAATAAAAAACCACATAAAATATATTTGATTTAATTTAAATTAATCTCTATTGTATTATTGTTTTTTTACTTTGTTTTATTTACGTCATGAAATCAATATTTCATGACGTAAATAAACAAATAAATAAATATATTTAATTTAATTTAATTGTCTTTTGTTTCGTATTATTCAGCATGGGAGGTTCATTCCAATACATTGGGCCGGACAGATAGAATCCACGGATGAAATAAATGTTCAGTTTCAATAATAACCAGCCAATAACACACAAAGCGAAACGTCCTTTGTGATTGTTAGCCGTTCCCCATTCGTAGTTGCGACTATAACTACGGACATCCGTAGTTAAGTCCGGGAGAAGTTGAAATGTTCTGTCCTTAGACAGTATCTTATTTACACACCGAGTATATAAAATAGTTACAAAATTTTCTTTCAAAGGAAAAAATCTTTTCTTCATCAAAGATAAACAATTCTTAACAATCGCAACGTTTAGTGCATACTACTTAGGGCATTTAGTTGTCGCTTCTTGCCATGCAGTTCCTTGGAATAACAGCAAGATTTTAAAAATCCATGTTTTTTTTATATTTTTGGCATGTTTTAGTATGTGATTATGATTGAACACACCCACTGAGTTCTGTATTAAAAGGCAATTATGCATTAATAATACAACACAAATTCACATTAAATGCCAGTTTAAAGAGCCAAAGTAGATATGGATAGGTGGAATTTTTTCTTCCATCTATCCCTACTCTATAAATGAACTATTTAGATGAAAAACACTTTGTTGCATTTTAATAAATGTTACATAGTATTTATTACATAGCAATATTGTAACCCAATGGGAACAGAAAAATGGAAGGTCGGCTCTCCAGGGCGTAGTATACATATTTATGTAAATTCCTTAAGATTTTTTGAACGGACCCAAAATATTATCTACCATTTGTACAAGTCTAGCCCACATTGTTAAGTGTTGGCTCACAGCGAACTAGATTTTATGAGTACTACGTTTAAACTATCAATTTGTATTCCGTTGCCTTACTTTGTTTAGGGTAGTAGAGTTTTACGACTGCAAAGTATATTAGTGGAGGTGTGGGCACGCAGGCCTTAGACCAAATAAGAACTATAGACAGAAGTATGTAGATAAAAAAATGAGGTGAAGCCGGTTGTATTGATGTGTGTGTAGGCCGTTTGCTTTATTGGGATATTGTCTTCCAAGCTTTTATTTTAATTGGAAATATTGGTTTCCAAGTTTCCAAGATGTATTTTTTGATGAATGGTTTTTATACCATTTTACTACGCAATGAGGTATTTTCACTAGTAAATATTTTAATAAGGCGAGGCGTAGTGTGGTAGCATTCGTATGCTTGTAATGTATGTCATGTATGTGTACATGGCAAAGCGTAGTATTACGCTGCCGTCCACTTATCTTTAGTTCTTATTTCATCTGAGACGCAAGCCATATAGTTTTCTTGTTGGCTTTCTATTGAACTTCGTACCTTTTTATTTAGATTAGTTCGAGGTTTCGATCAGCCTTTATGTACAGTCAGCGACATATTGACAATATAAAACATTTAAATTATATTTATTTTTAATATGGCGCGAGTTTAGAGGGCAGACTGCCAACGCCTTGTTGACTCCAAGCGCCTTAAGCTAGGTAGGAAATATGCTTTTCTTGTTATAAGTCCACCAGACTAGCTCGCTGCATGTTGAAGGACTTTACAAGCAAGTGATCAATATTTATAATTTAAGCATGAAATCGAAATATCTTACAGGTACAACCCGACCGGAATTCTGGCCGCTCTGACCGTAACCGCATCTGAGCGTTTCGTCACATTAAGTTATCACAACTTATAATATACCTACTAACATTATAATCGCGGAAGTAACGGCTGTCTATCTGTTTATTTTGTTTTCACAGTTAAACTGCTTGCCCGATTATGGTTAAATTTGATTTTCAGAAATCTTTTACCCTAGAATACATAAGGTAGAAAAAATTATTCACAGGGATATTGAAATTGAAAGTGAGTGGAACCTAAGAAGGTGTAGGCTTTTCGGGGTATGAAATGCAAAATCAATGGGTTTGAAATTAGATCCCAATAGAGGATTTATGGTAGAAATCTTACTATGGAGTTACAAATTGAATAAATAAACATTTGAAAAACGATAATACATAAAATATTTTTTTATAAGTGGCTACCGTCACCTAGTAACACAAGCAATACTAAGAACAGATATTAAAAAAAAAACATAAATATACGACTTCATTTTATAATTTTATATCATTTTATAATTTGCATTATGTTTAGCCTACGTTGTTTAGCCTAGTAACCGTAGAACGTGTGAAAATTTAAATAAGAGGCTAGATTTTTCTTCATTATCGATTCTAACGGAAGCATTGGATCGTGAGAATACCTCCATTAAGTTTACTGTTATTGAGAACAAGCTATTAAGAAAAATATTTATGTGTGTCTTTTCAAATAAATGTCTTTAAGTTTATCAAAATACTAGCAGGCGCCCGCGACTTCGCCCACGTGAATAAAGTAGCCTATCTCATGTCCCGTACGTCTAAATGTTTATCTACCAAGTTTCATGAAAATCAGTTAATTCGTTTAAGAGTTACACTTACAGATTTATTATTAGTATTGATGACGTTAATTGAGACTCTTAATGGATATAGTGGAATGCACTCGTTGTTATCAGCGTACATATAATTATATTTAATTATAATTATAACGAACACAATCACACAGAGAGAGAGAGAGAGAGAGAGAGAGACAGATCTTAATATATAAAAAATAGTTGGGACTAGATATCGAACAGGTTATATTGTTATGATGCTATGTAAACTACAGATTAATTGATGTCTTTAAGAATAGATCAACCAACGCGCAACCTAACAATTATTATTATATAAATTCGTGCAGAGATATACTATTTCGTTGTGGGTACCAAGATGAGAAGGTGCCGAGATGGGAATAAACCGCATTGAGGAGCGTTACGCTTTAATTAATCGCCTTAATCCCGATTGGTATTGCTTGTGTTCCTAGGCATTCGCTACCTACTATTATAGGTATATCTATAAACGATTTTTCTAACTGTTAATAAATATTTTTATTTATTTTATTTATTTATCTATTATCTGATATGTTTCATTTTGAAATACAAACATTTTACGTAAAGCAAGACTTTATATTAAAAACTGCATTATGATTTCTCTCAAGTTCATTTTCAACAGCTGCCGCCTCCGAGCTTCCTTTGAAATTCGTACTTTAAGTTTCAGAAGTTTTTGCATTTTCGGCACTGCAAGCGTCACCGAGTTTACAAGCGTGGAAGAGTTTGTTGTTTATATATTTATTTATACAAAATTTAGAACAACTTTATATAAAATAAACCTAGTTTTATTTTATCGACGATTGCGCATTAAAGAATTACCTATACACTCTATCGTCCACGGGGTCTTTAGTTCTTATTATGAGTATATCTGATAATTCATACCATGTTGGAATCATTATGATGAGGTTACACGTAGGTAATAATAAAAAAATATAAATTGAAATTGTTAATTCATTTTCTTGAAAAACATCTTGAGTATGGGAATAAAAAAGAAATAATCTGTGGCACCATGGTCACAGGCTTCTTAAGTCTGCCTCGGTGTTCAATGTACTAGGACAGCAGAGAGCACTTGAACAGTGAATATTTCATTCATCGAAGTATAATAAATAACTACGCATTTTTAATGCATAGCAACGCTGTACAAGTATAACTAGAGTTTTTTTTTAATTATTTAAAAAAACTTATACTTAATTTTTATACTTCACCTGAATATTCACAGAAAATAATTTTATTAGTGTTAAATAAACGTGAGATTAAATGGATTAAATATATTTTGGTTTTGACTTTGTGGGATAAAAACAGGAAGCTCTCATCATATGCTCTCATTAATATTGTTTTTTTTAATTAATTAACTTTACACTTAATCTAAATTATTTACAAATTATCTATCTAGCATACCTATCTGGTCATATTATTATCTTGAAACCTAACTCTTTCACGCAAAAACTACTGAACCGATCAGCATGAAATCCATTCAGCAGTTTTTGCGTGAAAGAGTTACAAACATCCATACATACATCCATACATCCAACCAAACTTTCGCATTTATAATATTAGTAGGATTAACGAAAAAACTGCATACTATATACAAAGATATTAATAATACGATATAAATATGAACTGTACGAAAAATGGAAAATGGGTTTTGATTTGAGAGTACTTAAGATACGATCGTGGAAGTAACTTGATATTACAAAGGATTGTACCGCCAGATCGCGAGTTGGAAAAAACTGATTCGGTCCCATAATGTATTCTTCTCACGTTCTTGGAATAATGTAAGCTATAAATTTGGGAAAAAAGGTTATTTCTTGTATGAACAAGGAATTTATCTATTTTTTTTCAATTCTAATAGACTGACTGCCTCAAGAAGAGATGATGTAAATTTTTATTTGCAAGTTTATAAGGCCGAAATTTTTTTTTCCAAGATCAATATGCAAATGAATATCAAAAGGGATCACAAACTCAAAAGTCCTCGAATGTGAACGGTTGAACTCGAACAAGTCAGTGACTAATAATTGTTTTTTTGCGACTAAAATACAAAATATCAATACTATTCTATTTTTTTAAGAATTTTTATTATTTTAAGAAGAAAATGTTGTAACAACATTTAAGGATTTTATTGAAAAATTCTTTGGAACTATTTCACTTTATATATTTGTAAAATATTTTTTGTATTTATCCCCTCTGCTTACACAGATGGCAAATTACCCATGACCCAAATAAAATTACAATAATAAGATTTTGTTTGTCCATCATAATAAAAGATGAATCGTCGAAGTTTATAACGTAAAAACAAAGTGTTTTCAAATTTTTATTATTACTTACACAACGAAGTTATTACAGATTTAATTTCAACAGTCTTTATTTATTGTCTGTAATTACAGACAACATTCAAAAGGGATTTGAATTCTAAATAGGCAAATAAAATTAAAGTTGTAAGAAATTTCTTTGCATGAAAATTATTTAAGGTAATTTATTCGTGGATTCGATTACAGGTTTATTACTGTTTAGTATAAAACACTTGAATTCGAATGCAATAAAAAATAAATACGAGCATCAATACAAAATTCATGGAATTTGTTACATTATTTTAGTCTTAATTTTAAACTACATTAGGTGTAGTTGGTTTCGCTGATTACCATAAATTTTGAATTATCCACATTTTATTCTAAAGCCTCTCTCGTCAAATGGACAAATGTCTGCCTCAATATGACATTCAGCCTGTCTGCGACCCTTTAACATAAAAAATTATATATCAATGAAGTCACTTATTTAATACCAATAGTATTTACCTAAAAAACTCAATTTAGAAAATAAGTGAACTTACTTGCTAATAGTACGTGACATCAAAATATTAGAACAATTACAAAAAAAAGGAAATCAATGAAGTCACTTATTTAATACCAATAGTATTTACCTAAAAAACTCCATTTAAAAAATAAGTGAACTTACTTGCTAATAAATGTATGTGACATCAAAATACTAGAACAATTCGCCCAACAAATTGACACTCGATCTATTTTCTTGTATCGCTTTGAAATCTTTTAACGGGAATTTAGAAAAAATAATTACTAAAAGACATGACCAATTCCAGTCAAGCGGCGATCCCGTTTACCGTTGCTCCCTTATTATACCAACCTTGGTATTTTTCTGAGTGTTCTCCAGCAAAAAGTGGTAATTTTACTGACTGGTTCTTGTTTTACTGGGTCATTTGTAGTACAGGTGCTTGTTCGTCAGTTAACTGTCATCGTTTATTTTCTTACAAGGGAGCGGGTTCGTGTGGTTAAATGTTTTTGACATGAAAGTTGACTTTAAAGTTTCCATTGTGGAAGGCAATTAAGTTGATGATAAATAGTGACAAAATCGTGGGATAAAATTTGATGCTGTAGTTACATATATATAATATCTATATACAAAAAATGAATGAATAGGTACACCTCTATTACCTACATTTTTGATATGAAGTTTGGATATTATATGAAATTTGGTTAAAAGTCTAGTAGCCGGTAATCAAACATTTTAAGTTTTATATACCTACTTTATGTAAAACTAAGTTAGCTTCACAAAATGAAAAAATTACAGAGAGGGGTTTTCAATTACATATTAAGTCCAACTTACGATTTATCTTTTAATTAATAGAAAATCTTTGTATAAGGCGCAAGTCCGATCTTGCATGGAGTATTGCTCCCACCTTTGGGATGGCTCAGCCAAATACCAACTTGCCGCACTCGACTCGGTAGAACGCAGAGCCAGGAGACTCGTAGGCGACAATACTCTTTTAAAATCTAAGATGCAGAGCCTGGCACATAGACGCAAAATTGCCAGTTTATGTGTCTTTTATAAGGTGTACTTCGGGGAGTGTGCTCAGGAGCTGCATGAGCTCATACCGCCTTCCCCTTTCTTCCATCGGACATACAGACGTACCGGCTGGCTACCATCCTCATCTTGTCGAAATCCTTCCTTTTCGGACCAAGCGCTTTGAAACATCCTTTATAATGCGCACTGCCAGGGTTTGGAACTTCCTGCCGGCGTCTATATTTCCGAGCACATATAACCCTAATATTTTCAAAGTTCGAGTGAATAGGCATCTTCTGGGTGAGCTCGCTCCATCTTAGGCCTCATCCTTGCCACGTGGCTGGTTGTTGGCCAAGAGCAAACCCATCTCTTATAAAAAAAAAAAAAGAAAAAAAAAGTAAAAGAAAATCCGTACTAATCCGTATTATACATGCGAAAGTTTGTATGGATGTATGGATGTATGTATGGATGGTTGTAACTCTTTCACGCAAAAACTACTGCACCGATCATCATGAAATTTTGCTGTCCATGACACGTTGTCTGGGACACCAGAAAGGACATAGGGTACCTTTCATCCAGAAAAAAAGTACTGCTCCCGAGGGATTATCTAAAATTAAGGAAACTAACTCCTGATTAAGTATTTTAGCAATAACGATGTCTGGCGATATTGCTTTTTCCACGCGGACGAAGTCGCGGGCACTAGTAATGTCTAAATTCGGATAACGTTTGGAATCCGTGGTTTTCACATTCCAAATTATGTAGCTCTGCATTCAGAGCACGTAAAGGCAACACGAAAAAACTTAATTAAAAAACATCATGTTATTTTTCTTCTTTGTTTTTTTTGTCTTCAATTCGACATTTTTTGTGCGGTTATTTTTAAATTTGCTTTTCATTACTAGAAAATATTTTGTTTGAGAAATTAAGTATGACAAGTTATATCAAATTAATGATAATCCCTTTTAAGATATACAATTCAGAATAGTTTCATAGATTTATAAAAAATTGTAAAATACACGTGGATAATACAAAGCATTTATTGAATTAAATTAAATCAATTAAATGTTTTTTTATAGATGGTAATCACATAGACAGTTACACAAAATACATTTATGTTATTACAAGTTCCATTTCCTTCTTTACAATAGTAACTTGTTATTAAGCTTACTTTTCATATTTCTCTTGAAATAATAAGTAGCCTATTTATGTGTGCACTAGATCTCCTTAAAGTTAAAAGTAATTAAATATTAAAACAAATATTTTTTCTAGTTTAATTAGTTAAGACTGTTAATATCAAATTTATTTTGTTTTTCTTTGAGATTTACATCATATAACTGTATATTTATTATGTAGTAACATATTTATGTTATGTGAAGGTAATACTACAAGTCATATTAATTATTAATTATTAATTTTGTTTAACGTTTCGTTTAAAGTAGGTACCTAGTTTAATTTTAGTTTTTAGTGGCTTATTAAAATATATACCTGTAAATTCGTTTCTTCCTGGATTTTTATTTCATTATTTATAATTATTTTTAATTTTTCGTTGTATACCTTTGAATATCCAATAATATTTGGTTACTTGTTAATGTGTTAAATAAAGAGTGGGAGTGCTCCAACCTGGGCCCTAATTCTCTAACACTACTTGGCGATTCCTTGCTTCGAAACCGATTACTAATCGACAATCTTCGTAAATTGTTACGATATCTACTAGATTCTGCTAAAAAGTTATTCTCTTACATAGGTATATATAAATGCAATGATAAGACTAGGATAGGACATTGATGTGTTTTAGCAAGGTCACAAAAGCGTGAAATAATAATTTGCCATACAGAATCAGGGCCCAGGGAATTATATAATCTGAATAAAGGTTCGTTTGTCAATAAAACTATGTTAAATTCTCATTAACTACATAAAGCTAACCGGTATAAATGCGTGAATAAAATATTTACTTTTAAAACTTTATCCAGGCAAGCTTTAAGTTTTAGGATAAACGCTTTTAAGCAAAATGTATCTACTAAAATGTTTTGGAGGGAATTTGTAATTTATCGCTGAGTGTTTTATCCTTTAGGCATATAAACCTTTTCACATTAAAATTTTCAATTATAATTAATAATTATGGAAGGTAAACAAGAATACATTGAACCGGGAAGTTTAGTTTATAGAAGTTATAGAAGTTTTGTTAATATTTTAACTACAATAACAATATTTTAATCAACAGCTGATGAAATAGAGAAAAAAAAATGAATTACATCATAAGAGAAAAAAAAAAACAGTGGCACTCCGGAAGTGAACAGAGGTGTCGGTGTCGGTTACAGGTCGCAAGATCAATGGTTTTTCCCATCTCAAAAATGTCACTAGCGCCTAAAAATTTCAAAAAAAATGTCTACTCCCACTAATATAAAACGGACAGAATAAATAAAACGGACAGAATTAATATATAGTTACAGAAGGGTTGTGGTTTTTCATTATAAGAACGCCGAACCACTCACATCTTTTAATCACTGTGACAGCTTGGTTGGGAAGTTTTAATGCATCCACAAATATAGCTCTGTCCTTGCATCCTAAGATTTTCACCTGTTTTTGTCTCAGGCTCAGAATTCCTCAGGCAGTGTTAGGTTAACACCTAGAGAGGACTGTTAAATCTACATGTTGCAGTTTTTTTTATAAGAAATCCCTAAATTTCTATAGCAATACGATAATGTCACTACCAACAAAATGGCAACAAGTGATCGAACAAAATGGCATATCTATATTATAATCACATATAAATAAATTATGATAATTAAAAAAATGTGTTGAACTTGTATAAAAAATACAAAAAAACTTTTTCTCGATTTGAAAAGCAAAAATAGTTTTGTGTTTAACGTTGTCATGTCTAAACTATTAAATAATATAATATTAATATTAATATTAGTAAAACTTAGTAATTCTGGATGTAGGCATAGCAAAGCCACGACGAAAAGTTAACAAGAAATAAAAAAAAGAGAAAATTAGATGTCTTAGAACGTGAAACAACATTTTTATATCTATACAATCGAAACGACACGGACAAGTCGAGTTTATAAACGAGCTTAACGGCCTTCAGATGCTCAACAAGTACTGTACCCACTTGAATCCCTTCTATTTGGATTTAACCTTCGTCAAACGAGGAAGTATCTTTCGACTTACGAACGTCTTAGATCCGTAATCGATATCCACATTAACATTTTCAACTAAGTATGTATATCCTTTTGACATTGTTATTAAGTTGGCAGGCGGCAGTGTAAATTTTGTAAATAGGCTAAAATTAATGAATTAAAATAATCTTATTAATATATAAAAGGCGATGTGTGTACTTATGTATGTCTCCGTATGTCTCCTATAGACTCCAAAATCGCTTCAGACTTTACACAATCTTCAGAGTGTAGCAGGTGTTCCTGTGAAGTTTGGTAGCGATCAAAGTCGCGGACAAAAACACTAGTATAATATATTATTGTAGTATAATATATTATCTTTGAAAAAAATAATAATTTTCATTTAATAAAAAAAAATCACCGTCAGTCATTTCTGACATAAATACTAGCCGTTATTGCTACAAGACCAAACTCACAAGGGTTGCGTGTCGTTTTTTTTAGTTAGAACGTAATGATGATATTTTTTAGAAAATTTGTCGTGTAGTATTTTATTTCATTTTATTACTAGCTCTTATTAAGGTCAAAAATATTTTTACCAAGGTTTAGTTTGAATATGAACAGTTTGAGTAAAGATTACTCTACTCATTCACCTTTACTCTTTTCTGATATTCTTTGAAATGCTATGAAAGCACTATCATTGTTATGAGCTCTACTAAAGAATGAAATAAGAATAAGTAAAGAATGTCGCTTGACATTTAACGCTTGACAGTCTTGCAGACTTGTTACATAATATTTGGAATCTGATACTTCAGAATATTTTTAGCTCTCATGAGTAGCTCTATGAACCGTAATACAAAAGGAGTAAGGAGTACAGTTCTTTAATTCTTTCAGTATCCGGGGACGTTCAATGATAAAATAACTGTAATATCTAAATTGGGACACAAATCTTTAGTCACGTACTTAATGGGATCTGTTCGTTTCGACTTCGAAGTTAATTGTGATAATACCCGTGTTATTAACTTTTAAATCAATATTATAATAAATGTTGCCCTAAGTTGTAACGTAATAATTCTTCTCTTATAACCTTCCGACCATTCGACCGACCGTTTCGTCAAGTGATTACCAAGTAAGTGATTGATTATGCTTGACTCAGGTATCCCAGGTTCGATTCCGGCAGGGCCAACTTTGGAAATGAACTTTTCAAACTTTTTTTTACTTTTTTGGGCTATATATCAGGAATTATTACGTTTCTAAATGTTTGATTTTACTATTACTCGTATAATAATATATTACATAACATAAATGTGAAATTGTTTATTATTTGAAAACAGAAATCACACATACTAGCAAACAACTCACTTAGGTAACATAAGTATAGGTAGGTAAGTATTCCTATGATTCTTGATTCCTAAGTATTCTTGATGACACTGTAAATGTTTCGCTAAACACAAATAAACTCTTATAAGTATTATAGGTACTCTTAAACAAAAATGGACGTATATTTGACAAGTAGTTTTGGTAATAAATATAATATTATTATGTTTTTATATGTTAAGATAATAAAGTGATAAACAATGCGTTAATAATGATAATAACACCACACGAGTATTTCAATGACGGCCTAACGTCTAAGCTGATCAAACGATTTCATTAAATTTGGTTTCATTACGTTACTTTACATAGAGTTGATATAAACCCGGATAAGTCATGGGCTCATTTGCACTTACATTTTTGCAAAACTTATTCTTGAAATTTACAGTAAGTATAGAATAGAATATACCTATTATAGTTTAGTAGGTACAGTAGTAGTAAGTATAGAATTTGCAGCATAGATTAAGATAATTTGTGTTGAATTTTCTGAGCAAACACTACACCTACCGTAGCGAAATCAAGACATCCGTCTCCTCGTGTTACATCTCCGTCAATTGCACAAAGAACTGCGTTAGAATGTTTACTTAAACACTTGGCACGTGCATTTCACAAGATCCTTGCCACTTTCACTTTGTTTGAAAGCAGTTCTGTCACGATTTGTTCTCGTTGGGAAACCGTTAAAACTGCTCAGGCGCATTGGGCCGACATACGCGTCGCACTGGCCGATTGCGCTCGCCGTCGAAGCCTTCCCCCACTTGCCATTAACTTGACAACTACGTCACGTCGCTTGTCTCCGCTTAATTTTAAAGCCTAGAAAGAAAACCAATGACTCAAGTGCCCAAGAAATACAACTACAACTTGGTTTAACTAGCGAAATTGTCTAATGAGTAAACGAATGAATTAGTGAAACTGACGAGTAAGGAAACTGACCAGTGGTATGCTAACTTGTTTTAACGTCCGCATTAAATGTAGCTCTCAAATAAAAAAATAAGCGACGTGTATCCATCGAAATAATATAGGTCTTTATTTAAATTCGCTGCGTGTATCACATAAAAGAAAGAAAATATTTATTTAGTTATCCGGTAAAAAATTATGATATTAAAGTCAACATTAGAAACGTAGTAAGTAACTTATTAGTAAAGTACTAGTAGAATATAATAATAATATAAATTATATCAAAGAATTTATAGCAAAGAATCTTTTGACAAAAATCTTAAAATTCTCAGAGATCCTAAGTGCAGAATCTGTACAGATGGGTCTTAAAATAAACGAATAAAATAACGAAAATGTCGAACGAACTAATGTCGTCCCCGAAACAGTTGAGCTTGTAGGTATAGCCAGCTTGTAAAATTTGGCAAATTCAACTTCGGGAAAGAGGCCAACCGACGAATCCAACGGAAGAGATAGCGTTCGGGAAATTGCGATGCCTCTTCTCGCCCGGGGTTTTTGATCCACGTTGAGGATCATGGTATTTTTAAATTTAATTCAATAATATACAAGAAATAATATCAAAATTACTTTTTCTCACCAAATAAAATGATATTTACTCTAAAAGTAATTGTCTAATGTTATATTTAAGTGAATAATATCCCAAACAAAAGATGTTGGCGTAGTACTGTAGTAAACTTATGTTGGCGTTGAAATAATATTCCAATCTGGAACAATGATTATTTAAAGCTTAATACAAAACAGAAATGGAGTGTTGTGGTTCGTCTAATGTTAGCGTTAGCATCCAACCGTAATGCTTTCGTAAACAGATATTTGCTCTTGGGATGGCGTAGGCACTTGCAAATATTGGATAGATAATTCTCTAAGTTTGTAATGGTTTTTATCGTTTTGTCGTTTCAATAATAATAAGGCCTTATTCCCATCCCAATATTCCCTAGTTTCTCATTCTCTGTCCTAATATATAATAACTAGCTGGTGCTCGCGACTTCGTCCGCGTGGAATAGTTATTTTGGGAATGGGAACGCAACGGAAGCCCTCAAAGATGAATAATTTTCCCCGTTTTTTCCACATTTTCTACTGTTTCTTCGCTCCTATTAGTCGCAAGCCTGGTCGATAAATAATCTATCCAACACAAAAAGAATTTTTCAATTCGAACCCTACTGAACCCTTCCTGAGATTAGCGCGTTCAAACAAACAAACAAACAAACTCTTCAGATTTATAATATTAGTTTAGATAAGGATAGAGAGATGTTTTCTGAAATCCCCTTACTTATTCTGTATTTACGATTCGTGTTCTAAAAGGAGGTGATTATTGTAACTTGGTGGCTATTTGACTTCGGGACTAAATGTGATTTGCCACTATTTGCATTACATTGCATTAATTGTGTCGGTGATCTCAATTTGCCAAGTTATTAAACATTTTCCTTCTAAATGATAATACACCAATTTGTATTCAAACTCTCTATACACTCATCTGCATGTACATTTATTCTAACGAGTCCAGGTTAACACTGAAACAATTTTCAGTGCCATTATAACTAGGGCGTGTATATCCGGTACCGGTATCAGAAACTCCAATACTCCAATACTTGGATTTGAAACAGCTTTGATACATGCCACTGATCCCTATTCATCAATCTATACTATATATATAATATTATAAAGCTGAAGAGTTTGTTTGTTTGTTTAAACGCGCTAATCTCAGGAACTACTGGTTCGAATTGAAAAATTCTTTTTGTGTTGGATAGATCATTTATTGAGGAAGACTTTAGGCTATATAACATCACGTTGCGACTAATAGGAGCGAAGAAACAGTCGAAAATGTGGAAAAAACGGGGAAAATTAATCATCTTTGAGGGCTTCCGTTGCGTGCGCTGCGAAAACCGTTCGAGATACCCAAATGATTCCCAAAATAACTATTCCACGCGGACGAAGTCGCGAGCACCAGCTAGTGTTACATAAGTATATAGTATTAAATATTAATGTCAAAATGATGGAACAGAAACGGATTAGAAAGGAATAAATGATTTAATAATTATCAAATAATATAATTATCATAAGCATACTGCTTCGCCCTTTTTGTTTTTTCTTTTTTCTTCTTCTATATAGAAGAACGCCCCCAGTGGTCGACGCACCTGTGGTCGAGGACCCTGACAAATCTTCCTTTTTTATCAATCGCACTTTCCACTATTGAAACCCGTATTAAAATCATTGAATGTAATCCAAATTCGTAAACTGACTAAAATTGCTTTTTTTGGTATTTTTAAGCCAGATATCTCGGAGCGAGCCCTAGTTATTGCCCATTCTACAAACATATACGCAGGCATTGAAGACAATCCATTTTAACTTTATCGTTTTAAATATTTTTAAGGCCAATTTCATACATGTGTTGCCAGTCTGAGTTAATTAAAATTACTTTTGTCATTGTACTGACTGTTAAAATGGACTTAATTAAAAATATGATCTTTTTTTTAAAATATTAACACCAAACACAAATCTTTATTAAATTGTTGTGATACACTGCGTTTCGTAGTTTTAAATAACAACCCTCTTACAGATCGGTGCGTTTGTAAAATATTACAGAGCTCATTTCTAATATTAGGTCTTTTAGCGTTGCTAGGGCGATGGTAGGTGGACCGTCAGCCTATCTAACGACCTTTACATAAAAAATAATCGTAGTAATAGTTTCTGAGAAATACTATCCACCAATGATTTATATTAGTTTCCGCTTTTTTCTGGCAACTTACTTCTTATAATAGAAGAGTGCTTTTCTTTGACAGTGCCGGTAGATAAAGGCTCATGTTGTTAATAAAATCTGAAAGAAAAGTATATAAAGACAAACATTACAAAGCGTCTGTCATTTACTTAAATGGGTAATGTCTTGTTAGCTCAAATTAGAACATTTTTATTTTTGGAGTTTATACTTTCTATTAGAAATGCTGTATATGAATTAAGATGGTATAGGTAGATATAATGTGGAATTTATTTACATTATGTAGTAACTTCTTTGAATTTTTAATTTGCTCGATTCTGGATCGTTACACTGGAAAAACATTCAAAGCTATTTTTCTTTAAAGGTTCTTTCTTGAGCCAGATTTTAATTAAAATTGCTTTTCGTTTAAGTAAAGTAATTCTTTAAGTTAAGGCATACTTACTATTAATGATTACATATATATCAATTACTAACTTGAACACACTTGAATAATTGAAATTAATGATCTTTTCTATTTGTGTAGAGATCCAAGCTCCTAGTCACGTGACCACAGTGAAGCTTTTTTTGGTATCCAAGATGTGTGATATATCATATCCACTTGACAAGTAGTGTATATACTTATAAGATAATATCAAACTGATAAGTTGTGATCCAATTCATGTATTTATTTTATAATACATAATATGAAGTCCGTTGTGGCCTTAAACATGAAGAACGCAGCATAGCAGCTAGCTTTTTTTTTAAATTAAGGGTATAATATACATAATCATATTTTAATAGGAACACAAATGCGATTAATTTTTTCATAGATAACAAATTGATAAAATATTTGTTAAACAGATGGGTGAAGGACTACCTTTCTTCGGATTCAGTACTAATATGACATTTATTTAAGTTTGTAGTGTGGATTCAAACCTGCATTTTGAAATCTCAAAAATGTCACTTTTTTATGTTTTGCCCCGACCAATACCTGCAATTACGTAGTGTGGAATTGATAAGCGTTGCGTCGAAAAGTAAGATCTTAAAAATTGAAGTAAACAAAACAGCAACTTATAGTAGGTACAACTTCTATAAGTTGCTTGCCCTCAACTTCGTCCGCGTTCAAAATGTTATATACTCTAAAGCCTTTCTCGACAAATAGACTATCCAACACAAAAATATTTTTTTCAATTCGAACCAGTAGTTTCTGGGATTATCGCGTTCAACCAAACAAACTCTTCAGCTTTATAATTTACTAATTTACTACTAATTTATGGTCATAAGAAAACCATAAATTTTCTAGTTCGTACATAGAAATTGAATCTGTGTCGTCAATAAAATTGTGATAAATAGATGTGATGACGATGGTTAATAGATTCTCTATGGTTGTCACATGAGCTGGCTGCGAGCTTACGTAATTAATTACTTGCAGCTTCATTGTCTACGCTCAAGTTAAACTTCTGACAGACTTTATCAGACCATATTGATCGATCGTCTACTTTTACACATAAAAATATTTATAATTAATGTATTTGTATAACTTTTCACCTACTAAATTTGACTCTCTACTTTCACAAATATAAAAATAAAAATCTAAGGATAATTTATATTAAATGGACAATTTTTTTTAATAAATTGCCGTGGATGGTATACATACCACTTATTTTTTAACGACAAACTGTCAAAGATTGCCATTAAAGTATTTTTAATTAAGACTCAAACTTTATTTTTTTTTTAAGCAAACAAAACTTAGGTACAGATTAAACACTGCAATAGCACACAAACACAGTAGATTCAAGTCTATTGAAGTCTATTCGCAGTCAATAGATTCGGTAGACCCGGCCAACTATCAAAATGTTTATGTACTTATTAACAAATATTTAATTATTTAAATATTTAATCGTTTAAAAATAAAATATTTAAACGATTGGTTGACAACCCTATCTATAAATCAGATATTAAATTTTGGCCAAGAATAAGAAGTCTTACTCAAAATTTATCTCCCGATTAATTTACCTGATTGATTACTTTTATGATATCATTAAAATTAACGAAATCCATTTATTATCTGATCACCAGTGATACCAACATTGGCAAATCGCCACGCCTTACCAAAGAAATAAATAAGTACGACTAGTATAACTATTTAGAACGAGCGAAATAAAAGGGAAAAAATGTTAATTTAATTTCTTTTTTGTAAACCCGAGTGATGAGGCTTGTATTGTAGTAGTAGTAGTACTAGTAGTAGTAGTTTGTAGTAGTACTAGTGATAAAACATTGTAGCAGAACTACTGTTACAGCGGGAAATTAATAGCAGTCACTTATTTTTGACCACTGAAATTGAAAAATTGCTATTTGTATATTTTTAGGCGCAACGTTTAAAACAACGTTCGAGAGGCATTATCTTATTTCAATACTATTCTAATTATTCTCATAGAATATTTTTGTCAAACATTACAAACAGACACTTCAATTTTATTTATTTGTAAGGTCTTCCCCCATAGGACAGGCAGAGCCTAGTGAGTGTGGGGGGGGGGGGGGACAGAAATATGATAAAACTAAAGTTGTTATATTATTCTGAAATAAAGTAGTTTGTTTGTTTGAGTTAAGTATATTATGGAAGTTCAGATAGGTATAATAAAATTATATTTCGAATACAAATTTTTGACCTCGGTATACTGCCTCCCTCCACTTACTTCGGTTTGAGGTGGAAGATACTTTGTGTTTTTTTCTCATTTCTTCATGATAATACGTACTTTTTCCCATAATATAATTAATGTGGAAGCAGTACTAATAAAGTTTACGAGCATCTGGTGATGAGATGGATTGACAGTTCATTAATTTGACCTAACGCGCAGTACACAATAGAAGTAGAATAGGAAATGGTGATAGACACTTAAGTGATTCTAGAAGAAGACTTAAGTGAAGAATAAAATTGAACAATAAGTTTTGTAAGTAACAATAAATTTTGAAAGCTCATTAATGTAATTAAATATGCATTATAATACGCCTCATGCAACCCATCGCAGTCATAAGAAGGCTATAAGCAGCAGACGCTAGACTAAACTCGGTGAAATTAATCAGCGTACAATAAAAGTAAAATTTACTTGATGGTTTTAACATATCACATACTGAGTTAAGTAAAGTGTATTGTGCTAACATTTTTCTAACAGCACCTACTTACTATAAAGGACAACGGTCATGTTGTTCGAAGGTCTAATGAAATTGCGTTCGATTTAGTTCGTGAAATATATGTTGAAAGGTTGAAACGGTCTGAGATAAATTTAGACTCGTTAAATGTATTAGTATTTAAGTGTTGGACACAGTTTAGTCCCTAATTTCTCAACCTTGGGGCGCAACCTCTAGTAATTTAGTTCACCCACGCGGCTCTTATTGCATTTTAATTTAATCAAAGGAATTCACAATTAATATGTAACTTAACAATCGTAGCTTAATTAAAAAATAATTTCATTATTATTCTTAAAAAAAACGGCTTATGAAAGCTCATTAGAAAAATTGTATTTTAATTTTAGTAATTGCAATTTTACTTCCAATTTAGTTCTGGCCTCGCAGGCCTGGAAGACAAAAGAATAATTTTTTACTAACTCAAATTTAGCTACTATACAATGTATCGTAATAGCGGGTTTTTGAGAGTCGGAAATATTTTATAATTGATAAAACATATCATAATCCTCTGGATGGTTTAGAAGAAGTTTGCGGAGAAACAAACAGAGGCGGTCACTGCGTGAAGATTTTTAATTTTGAGTCAATCACGCATAAACAATTTATCGGATTAGCACTTAGTACATTTCTTCAATTAAGATATTGTATAAGTTTTATTTCGGGAAAAAATCTAACTCCAGATAATTAAATCTTAAAGTTATCTTTAGAGCTAAACCTTTCATAAAGTTCTCTATTTTTGTCGTGAGATTTTTCCACATCTTCTAGTCATATGTTTTAATGAATAATTGTACTATTATTAATGAATGAAATTTCTACCATCAATTAAGACTTTATACTACAAGAAGGCACTACTTCATAGGCGAAGCAATTGCCTTTTACGTTAGAGCATTATACTATGTCTATGCGTTAGAGCCTATCCTTTGTGGATGTCAATGTCATGTGCAGACATTCGTAGAATCGGTCGGAAGTATGTACGCTACGATTAACAACAAATGTTTGGACAAATTAAGCACTAATCACTTAATGTGATTCTTACAATGAGTCTTTAATCTTTGTTCTCTGTTTGTCTTCAATGGTCTCCAATTCAATGACAGAATAAAAGTAATAACAATAATTATTTAGATGCCTGAATATTTTTGATACACAAATCTTATAGGCTTTGGTTACTAACGATCTTAGGATGATCGGTAGAGAAGACAAAGCTCACAAATCATCTGTAAAGGCTAGGTAAAGGCACAATTAATACATTAACCTACTCACCGGCCGGATATTACAAGCACTTACGTAATATTATGTTAAATAAATACTCATTAAAATATAAAAAAAGTTTAAAGAAGACAAAACCTTTTTTACTACGAAAATAGTTTACGTAACATGACAGATATGTCATTTAAATGTTTCTCTGTAATGTCGCTTCAGAATTTCATGTAATGATTTTGATTAGCTCTAATGAATAGAGAAATTTAATATAAAAGTTCCTCAATTGTATTGTTTTGTGTATTATTTTATTGTTATTTTGTAAATGTACTTTATATGGTTTTGATTTATGGTGAATATTATTAACAATGTCATATTTTTCATTCAAGTTTATTTACCGTTTATGATAGCAGGTAAGTTTTATAATATAAATTTTATTTATATTTTATTTTTGTTCAGATTCAGATTCTGATCAATACATCAAAATGTTTGATAAAATAAACATTATTACGAGATAACGAGAAGGTAATTGTGAATTAGTTGTCAGTGTTATTCCCAGTCCTTTTCGGTGGTGAAATATCTTTACCCGACTTTTTAATTATCTTTTTAATTTTAGGGAATTAGACACCTTACAGACGCATGTCAGCCTCGTCATCCCCTGAGCTAAGTTATAACATAAATGACTATGACAAAAGCTTCAGTGAAGCATAAACATAAATCATAATATAAGTCACGTAACTTCATCTTTCCCTTAACAATAAGCCAAATTCTCAGCTACAAAAATCTTTTGTTATAAGAAAACAGTCGATTTATCGTAGCATTCTGCCATTTAAATCAGAGCAATTTTTATTTGAGCCGGCTTTATGGGGCTGTAATGTTTATTGGGCCACTTTACTGAAGTTGACGAGAGATGAATTTTAATACAGGTAAAGGGTGGGTTGTATTTTGTTCCTATAATTAACCACACCCTATAGCTATATTACCTATCTATACCTATAGCTATATTTATACTAAATTTATAGCTATTGTCGGAGCGACTCACCGTCTTAATTTTTCATTATATACATACGGAATATAAGAATCTGACGAGCGGCAAATTTGGGTTAGGGTTACAAAATTATTTTGCTTACGAAATAAAACGAATGCTCGCGTCACCTTTCTTGAATTCGTCAACACCACTGCTGCTCAAATAACACGAAATTCTGCAAATAGGAAACCTTTTTTGTACTTTGCTTTTTATTTATGTGGCAAATGTAGGTTCTATTTTAAAAACAGAAATGGTAACTTAAATATTTGACGTAAATGCAATTAAGTACCTACCTATTAACTATATTATTCCTTTATTCATAACCCTACCTATTATATGTAAGTATAAAAAAAATACTTATTCTATCTTATTTTATTACCAATTTTTACCAATAATTAACAGCTGCTCTCGAGGTTTCGCTTAATAACAAATTTAGCGATTCATTCTTATTTATATAGAAGATATAACAAAAAAAACAAATTTGTATCTAGCTCATACATCTGAAAGTTTTGCTAATTAAATCTATTTCTAAATGGATATTTTAAGTCTTTCTTAAAAGGTTTTCTTGCTAAGACATAATTATTATTTTAAAGCCACTAGCTGTCCTGCCATTTACAAAAGTCGTTGTTTTCTACTTAACTGGGAGTAAATTTAATGTTGACTGACACAGCTAATAGATTTATTTGTATTTTAGGTAAAACTCATGACCAGACAAATGGCCGCCCAAACACTTTAATGGATGACGCAGACGACATACAGCGTCAGCTCGAAAATGAAATGAGGGACAAAATCAGACATGGCCTTGTGAGTTATTTACTGGAATTCATTTAATTAAACTTATATTGTTCTATTTAGTGTATTGTATCCACCTTTGTAAAGTTAAATATGGTGTTATCAATGTGAATTGACAGTGATGACATATGGCGCTGAAACGTGGTTTATGGGCCCCGTAAGAATGTTCAAAGTCGCTATGGAGATAGCTATGCTCTGGGTTATATAGTGAGTTGAATCAGGAATGGGGAGATCCGTAGACGAACGAAAGTTACCGACATAAGCTGGTGGATCAGTAAGTTGAAGTTGCAATGGGCAGGACACATAGCACGGATAGCCAACGGCCACTTGGGCTGGAAGGTTTTCGAGTGGAGGTCACAGACCGGCAAGCGCAAGCGCAGCGTCTACCAACAATGTGCAGAAACGATCTGATAAGGGCCACGAGTTGACGGTGTAAACAGGCTGCTTCTGCACAGTCCTTTAGTAAGTCCTGCAGTCCTGCAAAGTAATTAGGAAGAACGAAGCCTAAGTCAAACATTCATGTTGAGCCAAAGATTTTTGGTCTAGCAATAAACGAGGAGTAGGCTTAAGAAAGTAGATACCCATTTGACGACACTAAGCGCCTTAAGAATGATTCATCTTAACAAACTTCCACATTTATTCTTATTATATGTAAGAGATAAACTTTTAGAAACTTTGAAGTTTGCAGACGGGTAATATCAAAAGGAAGATTGTTGAAGACTACATCCGAAGTTTAAATATTTTGATCTCTTCTCAATTTTATTCGTCTTCTGTTATGTAAAAATAGAATGTTAAAATAGAATTTAACATACTTTGTTCCAAATGAAAATAGGCTATATATTTGTATTTACTCTGAAATACTAACTCCCTCAATGTATACTACTGTTATTATTATATCATATTTAATATGTATACTGTTTATGATGCAAAATACGATTTCTACTGTACAATAAACAAACATTAAATAACGCCTTGAGACAATATTTTTCATTATAACTTCGGAGAAGTTTAAATAAATTTCAAATCTTTGTTAATTTAACTTGACAAAATTTAGACTTATTTTTTTCAATCGTATTGTTTCTCCACAAGATCCAAGTTCAAGATGTGTAAGTTTTGTATATTATTATGAGATAAAAAAACTTTGAATAAAATATCTACTTCAGAGAATGTGGGTAAAATTTCCAAGTTCCTGAAAACATGGAAATCATATTTCTTTCGCACACTTTTTACTTAGCCATACAATAGTACTGAAAGGTTTCTACCGAATAGACATATAAAATTTTCGCTAGGTTATAGTTTGCATACCGATTTCCTTTTCATGCCTGAGGCGAAATTTATTTTATTCTCTAAATTAATTTATATTTATATTAAAAGTTAAACCTTTTATATTTAAAAAATAAACGTAGGTACAAGTTACTTAATATATTATAAAGTTAATGTATTAATGATATTATGATTATGATATTCTATAAAAAAAATTAAAGTGATCATTAATTTTGCTTTGTTTAATATTAATTATTGCATAGCTGGAACCCAACTCAAAAATTAAAAATATAAAACCTGAAAAAAATAATATAAATACGCTCAAATCGTTATCGCTGTGACGACGGTGGCGCTCAATTTTTTATATTTTTAGACGATCCCTCGAGAACATTTTTGCAAAATATAAATTATCCTATATGTTAACTATCTTTGTGCCAAATTTTATTCAAATCTGTTGAGCCGTTTTTGCGTGACATAGTAACAAACTCCATCCATACATCCATCGTCAAACTTTCGCATTTATTATATTAGTAAGATTTTTATTTAACTTTCATGATATACGCAAGTGATAAACATATTTTCAAAGCTTTTAAGAGCTTAGCAAAGTCTTTTACTTACTTTATATTTTCAAATCTTGAGTGCTTAAGCTGTGTTTACTATTTCAATCTTTATCTTGACGTACGTGGGTCTTCCTGAAGTTGAGTAATGTGTTTAGCCTTGATATCTGTCTCTGAATTTATATGAGTATTTTATTAAATACTAAGTATAGCTAGCCGCCCCCGACTTAGTACGGATACAATTTTTTTATGCAAATTATATATATATATATATATATATATATATATATATATATATATATATATATATATATAAACTTTATCATTATTACTATACTTTACGATTATTGATGTTTCCATTAGGGCCTCTTTAACCAACTAGAAGTAAAGTGTTGATTAGTTACTTTTAGAAATAATTTTATGTTTTATTAAATTATGCACTCGGTTTAGTGAATCCTTCGATAGGCGAAATTTTTTTATTATTTTCTTTTTAATCTTCGGGACTTTTACCGTACAAGCAAAGGTATATCAGCTAAATTATTGCCGGTGACAGGTGACTTTAAATGACGGTTAGCCTACTTGACAGATGGTGAAAGAGGCCCTTAGTGTAACTGTAAACCGTATCAAAATAATTCCTCTCTCACAACTAGTTACCAAACAGGGAAAAAAATTCTTCTCTTGCAACTGGTTAGGTAATTTCAGTTATGAACATGGATGAAGGGAAAATTGGTGGGTGGTTGATGGGTAGTTAGTTGACTTAGATGAAGTTTGCGGAGAAATAGAGAGAAAACGACAGCTAGATTTTCTTTATTTGAAATTTCGTTTACAACTAATCAGTTTGTTACCTAACAAAACACAACAAAGCAAAATCTTATCTTGGGGAAAGTCTATATTCATTTACCTGCGTTACGAATACGACACGTTCCCTATAATTTTAGCATAAAGAACCCTTATTTCCTTATTCTGGATGTAATGAACCTGGTCCCGGCGATATCTTTTCCTGTCGCGGTAAACAATTGACACACTTTAGTGACACACTAAAGAGCAGTATATCAGGGGCTTCGCTACGTAATAGGGGTTCGACAGTGTCTACGAAATGCGAATTTGTGTAGAATAGCAGTAGGGAATCTTTTAGTTGGTTTATTAATATGTGTTTCTCTTTCATTAGTTGTACGAGTACTTATTCAGTGTTATTTGTGCACACCCATTTTTAATGTCAAGTTCGTCAATAATGTTGGATAACTAGTGGTTTCAACGAAAGTATCCTCTTCTTCTATCTTTATCCATTATCCTTTTAGCGTCGGCATCGGATTGTGTTTATGGAAACTGACCAACATCATTATAGAATCATTATATTACTAGCGTAAGGACCGGGTCAACGGCGCGGCGAAATGGCACTAGTTCATTGAGATTTTAGGGCCATCTAACGGCAGTCGTCGTCCCTCGTCCGCGCAATATTGTGGTTGAGAGAACTTTTTATTATTATTTTTTAAATTTATTTATTAATATGTAACATATATTTAATTTTACATTGCTGTAAACATAAACTCATTAGAGTTTTATTAGAGTTCATTAGAGTTCATTATTAGTTTATTAATATAATATATATATATTTTATTCGTATTTTATAGGCATTTTTATAATCGCTTCCTGTGGTGATCGTACGAGTTTTAATGTTTTCTAACAGATGGCGCTACTGTTTGTCTATAAGAAAAAAGATTGTGCAAAATGTTCCGTTTGGCATATCCTTACTTTGAAATAATTGAATAAAATACATTAAAGTTTTCTTTTAATAATTTACACACGTGAGAACCCGGAGAAAATTTTGTATGAACTTACTATTTTCGCTACTATTTCGAATTATAAATGCCGTGTAATTGGTACTTTTGCACGCGCTAAAAGAATACGAGGCGAAACCGACTGTACGATCTTTTCCTGTTGCGGATAACGTGAGCCTCATGGCATATTGAGAACGGATAATTTTTTGTCCTTTACTCGGGCGGGAATAAATTGAAGAGTGACGGGAATTGATGACGTCATCCACATTGTTTTCAGCCCATAAACGGTGAAGGTGGCCCGTTCCCATTGTTGCACTAGCGTATCTGGATTAATTGGTCCGACAACGTTTTGTAGTCTTTTCTAATTGCGTACCTACGTAACTTTCAATTAATTCATACAAGAATATGCTTTTTATAACATAATTTAATATTTAATATTTGTTTTATTTGATTGAAAATTGATTCCTTGCAGAACTAATGCTTTCTACAATAAAACTACTCTAGTAAAATAGGTTTCTACAATATGATAATTTTTAACGGCAGTCAGGAATTTCAGGAATTTTGTAAGGAATCACTAAAGGAAATCTATATCTATATTAACAAATAGCTTCAAAAAAGGTCTTATTTTAATTTTCTTATTTTATCAGATTATATCAGAAAAAAAACAACGCTCCAAAATGATTTTGGCGATGACTTAAGTATTTCAGTAAAATTCTTACACGAGTGTTATAATATAATGACTATTTCGCTTTGGCATCTGTAAAAGCGCATTCAAAGCACAAAGTAAACGATTAAACGTAGCTGCAGGTACGAAGCAACACGATCCCGAAGTGAAATTGAATTTCTCCTCCACTTTCGGTGCACTGAAACCATTGCAATTGAAAACGTGGAATGCTACGTGGCAATGGCATTACGTCACCTCTAACGACTGTAATTTGATTTAAAAATGTAAAAAAAACCAACTGTAAGCAACTATAAAACTTCAACAAGTGTAGGTACGATAATTTTAACATTGCAAAATGGCAGGCTAATAATCCACTTGATGGTAGGTGGCTACCATCGCCTAAGGGTACGAGCAACGCCAGGGTAGGTACAGGATCAGGTGTCGAATCTTCAGAGAAGCCCATATTGTAGCGAGGTGAAAACAAATCAGAAAGGAGATTGTTAAGTAGATAAGTTCGCGCGTCCGCGTGATAAAATTTCTACTCATCCTGACCGTGCAAATTTAACTGAGTTATGCGGATAAACTCCGTATCTATGGCGCGCAGTACGGGACTAATTGGTAAAAAGTTGGGATAGGCATTAATTGGTACAACTTATCAGAGAACTCACCATTGTACAGCTGGTAGAACACACACAAAGAGAGTCTACATCTCCTTTTAAACAAAGTGATTCTAATACTGTTGTGTGAGCATATTGTACGAATTACGTACGATTCGAATTGTACACTGTTAAGGTATCAGGAGTTAACATAGGTTTAATTACTTTATGTAACATATTGGTAACTATTTATGCTACAAATAACAAGGTGATATCAGATGAAAAATAAATTAAAAAAATGAGTATGTGCTAAAAATTTATGGAGCCTGGTAACCGGGCATCAAAGAGCAGTAAGGCTCTTGATTTTTCTGTACGATTGGAGCCATTTCGTGATAAACATTCTTGTGAAAAGACTATAGTTTCTATTGTATTAATATTTGTTTTCTCTGTTTGTTTTTTTCAGCCGAAAACTGTTTGGGTCTTTCATTTGACTTCTCCGTTACCCATGCACAAACTTTTGGGACTCTGGCACCCACAAAATCTGGTAACAATTATTCCATTTACATACTATTTTGGTTTATACACTGATCTTGGTCTAATAACGATATGTAGACATCGTGATTAGACCATTACAATTCAGTTGCATTCCCAACTTTTAATGGGGTGGGCACACCATGGATATTAGACATACTTTCTTGTCTTAAGACCCAATTCTCCTTCCTCAAAAGCAAATCTAACTGAAGTAAATTTTCGTTTTTTTTACTTTTATAAAAGCGAAATTGTGTTGAATCTGTTCAATTTTCAGACTCCAACAAAAGAAGAGACCAAACGACCTTCCGAGGGAAAATTACCTACATGTAATTATTTTTATGAAATCTACGTATAATTATATTTATTCTAATTATATGAAAAATAAACCACATACCTATTATCTGATACCTATAACTAAGCATATATTACTGAAATTTCTTTTTATTGTAATTTAAATTTTTAAATGCGGTCTGATGGCTTGTAACACAAGTTTAGTAGTTTACCTTTTACCTTATCCTTATCCTTATCTTAACCTTAACATTAAAAAAACTTCTAACTTTATCCTAACTTACACGAACCTTGTATGATGCAATAAATAAATAAATAAATAAATAAATAAATAAATAAATAAATATAGGTCCATATTTATAACTAATTTGTAATTTTTTAAAATATATTTATGTAATACTAATTGAAGCTTTGAATTTTAAATTAAGTGAAATATCTTGCTTTTTTTAGGTGGCTCGCTATGGCAGTGGGATTATAAAGGTAAGCTTTCTTCCAGAGAGTTCCAATGAAAGGTTCAATCGAGAGAAATGCTCTCCGATTATGGATCATTTACCGTTTGCCGAAGGCCGAGGCTTACGTGAAATCTCCCAATAACTGCATCGAGAGAAATTGTGTACGTTCTCGTAGCTAATACTACAAGCTTTATTGAAAATGTACCCCGGAGCTAGCCCGGAGCAAATAGAATTGGCTTATGTTTTCTTTGTTTTCACAAATTTCTTAAAGAAGTTTGTTTTGTTACTTACTTAAAAACATCAATCATCTCTCCATCGATATTTATAACACAGTTAAAGTTATTATCCTTCAATCTCTTACTACACCGAATGCTACATCAATTTTACTGAAAATCGTCGATAGAAGTCGCTAAAATATTCGTTTGCTTGTCATGTTTATAGAAAAATATATGGATGTGTGGCGTGCAACTTGGTCCACCACCATAACAGGATAGACAACCTTTTCGATCGTACCGGCCGGAAAGAAAATTTTGAGAGGTCGCTGTCAACTCATTGAAAATAGGGTGATGTAATTAATGGTCTTGTCAATGATTTTGTATTGGTCTCGCTCGCTACGCTCGACTAGATAGAGGACTATACAACAACGACAGCTCAGTAAATGCGGCCGTTTTTTATTCTAGTGTGTTTAAGCAACAATTGTCAGTTGACATTGTGTACTAGTGTGCGTGAAGAATTGTGTTACCAGCTGCTAACTGTTACCCGAGTTAATGGGAAAATTATTTTATGCTGTGGTCTATTAGTTAATTAAGTTATAAATATAGCTCAGAAAATACTTAAAAATGAACAATAAATTAAAACGGAATGTATAAATATATTTATATATAGAAAAATGGAAAATATGTATTATATCAATGATTAGGCCTCATTTTTAATAGTTTTTTTTTATTTACATGTAATATTTACAAGTTATTATTAAAAATAAGGGTTAATAAGGGTTGGCTTTAGAATCGTGTGGGAAGATTTTAGGGTATTGGAAGGTTAAATTAGTTAGAAATGGATGTTAATTTCATAAAAATATAGTTTTTATGGAAAGGAAATCAGTCTACAATTAATTTATAGTACAGTGAATATAGTCGTTTTTTTTGGTCAACTTTGCACTATCCTACCGATCCAATTTTTTTTTTCTATAAGGTTTAGGATCACTTACAGAGTGTAAAATCACAAAATGCTGACAGATTCCGGTGACAGCATAGGCGCCATCTTGAAAAAACGTTTCTGGCCGATATCTCGGAAACTATGCACTTTAGGGCAAAAGTGATAGAGACCATTATTGTAGAGAATACTATTTCGCATCTTTTATTTCTTACGCATTTTTTTGTAAAACTCACCGCTTACGTTTTATGGCTCATTTAATTAACACATTTTTCTATCTCGGCCGATAACTCTTATAATATTGGATTAATCAATAAAATGCATCAATCCATTTTTAAAGATCAATCTATTCCCCACAACTTTTATTTGAAACTTTTTTTTTAATGTCCATAGTTTTCAAGCTATCGGACGTTGAATGTAGAAATGCCGACGAGAAGAGGAACCATCGGATACAATTGGATTTCCGCCGCCTCCAAAACGCTCGAAACATTGATATAATTTTTAATTTATTTTTGTATTATTGTTTTCCTGACAATAAATTTTGAAAATATTTGTAAAAATAGTCCCCTTTCCGTTTCTTCCATTTTATTATGACATCTGAACGTAACATAATCAATAATAATTACTCACCACACCAGTTTTAAATGAAAGCACTAAATATAATAAAAAATAATAAAATAATAAAAAAATTAAAAAAATTCGTTACTATCTCAGGTAAGGAAATGAACTTTTCATTGTTAAGTACATCAACATTCGGGATATTTTTTCAAATGTATTTGTTGAATTTTTACCATTGTACTCTATGCATACCTTGAAAATTCAAACCTTGCACCTGGTAGTCCAACATTTAACGTCTTATAGCTCGAAAACTATGGACATTAAAAAAAAAAGTTTTAAATAAAAGTTGTGGGGAATAGATTGATCTTTAAAAATGGATTGATGCATTTTATTGATTAATCCAATATTATAAGAGTTATCGGCAGAGATAGAAAAATGTGTTAATTAAATGAGCCATAAAACGTAAGCGGTGAGTTTTACAAAAAAATGCGTAACAAATAAAAGATGCGAAATAGTAATCTCTACAATAATGGTCTCTATCACTTTTGCCCTAAAGTGCAGTTTCCGAGATATCGGCCAGAAACGTTTTTTCAAGATGGCGCCTGTGCTGTCACCGAAATCTGTCACCATTTTGTGATTTTATATTCAGTAAGTGATCCTAAACCATATAGAAAAAAAAATTGAATCGGTAGGATAGTGCAAAGTTAAATGTCTATATTCACTGGCCTATTTAATAAGATTTTAGAACATAACCTAAAATTGTTTACAATACTAAGAAATATGTACATACCAGTAATATAGAAGGCTTATAAAGTGTTTGGAAGTGAGATTATTTAACAATAGATGTTAGTTTTATAAAAATATTGTTTTTATGGTGAGGAAATTCATTAACAATTAATTTTATATAGATTTTAAAACATGACCTCCAATTGTTTGTATAGTACATCAATATTTACATACATGTTGTAGGTACAAGACATTTGTACTCGATGAAAACAAATAGGTTAGGTTCCGTAATGTTTATGACTCTGTGGCTCATTGGCTCTGTGGTTGAAGATTAAACTTGAAGTAAACACGTATGTAAAAAGTAGATACAACAAAATTAAATAAATGAAAACAGTTTTAAACAGTGAAAATTTATGTGTTGTACTGAATATGTGTGTTGTAATAACGTTTTTAAGTGATGCTGATGCTGATAGTTGCAACAAACCTGGTATGTACCTACATATTTATTTGTATTGTAAACAATTTTAGGTTATGTTCTAAAATATTATTAAATTAATTGTACTCATTTCCTTTCCATAAAAACTATATTTTTATAAAATTAACATCCATTTCTAACTAATTTAACCTTTAAATACCCTAAAATCTTCCCACACGATTCTAAATAATTCCCAATAACTAGGTTAGATAAATGAAATATGTTATATAATAAAATAAAATAAAAACAATAAATTCACATTATAAAAATCTCAAACATGGGGAAATTGATTCTTGTATACGCGGCAACACTGAATGGCGTTTTGGGTTCATATTATTTTATGTTGAAATTTCGAAATTATACGATACTTACTGATGGTATGTGATCCCAGTGTTCTTCTTATTTTTTGTGGTATTATTTTTACACAGTTTCACTACGCACCCCGGCATTTTAGTTTGAATTATGCCCAAAATTTAATAAAACATTCGGCATGTACACATGACAGACAGCTTGCAGTGTGACTGGGTGGTGACTAGCTCCGGTACGCCAAATATGGCGTATCATTTTTTTCGCGTTTGACAATTACGACTGCTTTGTCTTGTCGAGTGAAGCGAGACCAATTTTTAGTCTATGGGTCTTGTAAATAACTGGATTTGATGTGGACAAATATTTTAATATTAAATACGTGTCGGTTGATTGCATAATCATTTTCAATGAGTTGACAGCGACCTCTCAAAATTTTCTTTCCGGCCGGTACGATTGAAAAGGTTGTCTATCCTGTTATGGTGGTGGACCAAGTTGCACGCCACAGATGTATCTTAAATAATTAGCAATAACTTTTATACAGATTATGTATTTGACTTGTGTAAATATATAGTTTTTTTTTTTTGGATAAAATTAGTCAGACAGGCTGACGGTGCACTTGATAGCAAATTTCAGCTCTAGCATCCCTTACTTATTCAAAGAAACACAATCGAAACATAATTGCTATTATTTCATGGTGGTATTCTGAAAAAGGGCTGCGACAGCAATATTTATATTTTACATGTTTAGTAATGACGAAGCCCTGCCAGTACTAAACATATTATTATTAAATTAACATATAGAAATCAGGGGTAATGTTACAATAGCAAATATTTCTAAAAAGCCAATAAGCTGCCTGCGTATAGTGTTTTAAGAGCAATTTTTTAACAAACCAGAAAGCCCTTACAGATTTTCCTGATTAGGTACTATGAAAAATATTTTCTATTATTTTCAAAATAACTACTTCAACGAAATACCTGTACTTACATATTTAAATTAATATAAGTAATATTATGTTGTTCTATTACTACAATATCTCTAAAACTGATGTTAGCTATAATATAATGGAATTTGTTTTCAACGACAGACGAACACGAATGGCCCAATGTATACCCCGAGTGTGGAGGCAGATCTCAATCCCCTGTCGACCTACCGCTGAATGGTTTAGTTAAAACGAAAGGTGCCCGAAAAATCAAGTTTCAAAACTACGACGTGTTGCCTCAGAAATTGAGCTTACATTATGAAGGGAGAAGAGGTAAAATTTCATTTTGTTTTTATTAAAACCGCAGACAAAAAGTTAACCTTAGCTAAGGAATGATAAAAGCGTAACAATAATAAGGTGGGTCATACTCGAAAACATATTTTTGAAATATGTTTTCGAGTTTTGAAATTGAAAAAATAATTTTTCAATTCGAACCAGTAGTTCCTGAGATTAGCGCGTTCAAACAAACAAACAAACTCTTCAGCTTTATAATATTAGTATAGATAAGACAGCATTAGGAAAGATCGTCTTTTCTAATTAATAAAATTCAATTCTGTGGCATCGCACAACATGGGGATTACGTGTAACTCGAATAAATTTGGCAAAAGGAAAAAAAGGTCGTTTGTTAGGTTTCATTCGAGGGACTAAGCTGTATTGCTACCAGACCGTCTTTATTCTGTCAAATAGAATGAATTCTGGAAATGTTTGAAAAAGTCCACGAGTACTTTGTATATACTCGCAGAGGAAATACCAATTTTAGCCCGACTCTATTTGAACTAATGTCGTTAATACGAGTAACAGGATAAAAGGTCTGTTCTGTTTTCAAAACGAGACCAAATAGAAGCTCTATGTTATTAGAGCGAATAACATGTTTGACACATAAGAAAAGTTAAGCCGTTCCTGTTTTCATAATGCTTTCAAGGAATGAAATGCGACGTTTAAGAATTAGCGAAATAGTGTTTTTTTTTTTTTAAGAGTACTTTTTGAACAATATCTATCTTTGGAGTACTTTACATATATTATTCAAAGTTCTATTGACTAGGTCTTATCAATATTATCTGTACACCTACTTTTGAGTACTGTGATAAATAGATGCAAAGTTTATATGCATTATTGTATAGGCATTTGTGGTCACGTTACAAATGGGTAAACATTATAATTCACGGACACACGAGAACCGTATAGAAAACAAATTTCTAACGAGACGTATTTATCCACCAAAAATATTGTAAATAAGCTGTTTCAGTGTCGTTAATTCCTTTAACTCTTGCCAATAAT
Source organism: Synanthedon tipuliformis (assembly GCA_947623395.1). NCBI lineage: Eukaryota > Metazoa > Arthropoda > Insecta > Lepidoptera > Sesiidae > Synanthedon > Synanthedon tipuliformis. The sequence goes on along the minus strand of OX392415.1, from coordinate 2,222,324 downwards.
ATTACCATTATCTTTTCGTAAATACTTTTGAGTCCTAAACTTGTACCTATTGAAAACTTAATCTTGCGTCGGGGAATAAATTTTTTTTTTATTACATTTCAACCCTTAGTGCGTTTTCGTAATTGCAGTTTTGTAATTGGCTACGAAAGAGAAAAAGTACAAAAAGAGCTGATTAAGCTGTAATATACCACACAGGAATAGAATTTGTTTTATCACTAATTTATGACTAATTTATGTCGACTTCATTTGATGAACTTCATTGAACTGAAATTCAGAACAGTATTCAGAGTTTCTGACTAAGTTCATGAGGGTCATATCGGTATGTTTTTTTAAATAAAACATTCAGTAAATATAGGTCAACAACAAAACGTTTTAGAATTGAGAATGGCGCATCGCCTAAAATATACAAATGTAGAATTTGACTGCATGAGTTAGGAGTTTACGTAAATGTGCATAACTTTACATTTTGAATATTCATCTACGTATGGACGCTTTAAAATCTATACTAATATCACAGAATACTTATTTCGTATAAGTATGCTGTGCTAATATTATGAAGAGGTAAACTTTGTATGTTTGTTTGTTTTTTGTCAGTCTACCTGGCGACCTTTATAAAAGTACTTAAAAAAGAATATTTGAAAGCTTACATAGCAAAAAACTAGTTGCTTAAATAGAATGTTCTTTTTTTTTAGAAACTAAACATAGCATACAGTATCACTACAAGACAAGAAAATTTCGAGATACCATAACTTTGCGTCAACTTGGATGTTCCAAGGACAGTGGATGAGTTTTTCCCACAAAACCCTTGTTTTTGGGTAAATCGGGTCGAGGTGATAAAACCACAGAATATTAACGTGCCACGCCGACATTTTGTTCCCTTTTTTAAGTCGCACATTTGCTCTGCAAATTGAGAAAGATACAGAAATATTCACGATGACCCCCAACGGTACGCGTTTGAAATAGAGGTTAGAAATAACCCAAAAATACGAGCTCCGTGATTAAATTCGTTGTAATGAATTTCTACGACCCCGAATTTCGCTCGTCCAAGTAGATACCGTATGCATTGAGTCTCCAGTTCAATCAATTAAATCAAATGAAATGAAATGTGTTGTTACGCTTTTATGAAAGCCATATCGATGATTTTTCTCTTCAGCAAGGAAATCGATCATGCTCAATTCTTTATATATTCTAGATTAGCTGAGGTTTTGATCAGGTTTTCTGTTAAACCACTTTAATAATAAAGTTGACAAAATATATCATCCATGTTAATGCGATATTGTCTTGACCTTCATCATCATCACCATCATCTCAGAATAATATCCTCTACTATGAATATGTCTACTGATAAACATAATATTCTCCCGCATTATATACCAATAGTAACGGTCAAATGGCCATATATGACTTAGTAAAAAATATCACAATAAATATAGACAAACACATTCCAGTATGTGCACTGTTCACAGACATGACGAAGGCTTTTGATCTCGTAAGTCATGACCGATTACTAGATAAATTAGAACTATCAGGTATCAGGGGGGCCGCATTTGAACTGATGAGGTCGTATCTGTCTAATAGGAAGCAGTGTGTCCAGATAACGCATATATGTACCAAATCGAGGATGGAGCGGACATATCTTTCTAAGTGCAGAACGATATCTAGGGGTGTCCCACAAGGAAGCATCCTTGGTCCGCTTCTATTTTTGATATATATAAATGATTTGCCAAGAAATATTGAACATCCAATGATATTATTTGCCGATGACAGCACTATAATAATCAACAACAAAAACAAAAATGAATATAATTATGAAAATGACATAAATAAAACATTAGCTGACATGATTAATTGGCTTACAGTAAATAAACTAAAAATCAATTTAGCAAAAACAACATACATGCAGTTTCACCAAAGCAAAACCAAACCGCTAACTTTAAATATACATTACCAGGGAACACAAATCAGTGAAGTTGCTGTCACAAAATTTTTAGGACTAGAAATAGACACACACACTAAGTGGAAATCGCATGCTCAGACTATAAATAAACGTATAAACAGCTACGTATTTGCCCTTAAAAGGCTTTCTAAAATATCCGATTATAATACCGCAATAATAGCCTACAACGCATTTGTTGTTTCGATATTAAGATATGGTATAGTCTTCTGGGGAAATTGTACCGACAAACACACTTTATTTAAAACTCAAAAGAAGTGCATCAGGGCCATATTTGACTTGCGACCTACGGACAGCTGTAAACCCTATTTCAAAGAATACAAGATGTTGACACTTCCTAGTCTGTACATATTTGAAGTTGCAACATTTGTACACTCAAACCTACCTCTTTTCAAAGCAAAAACTGAGAGTAGAAGCACAAGGTTGAATCATATAGATGCTGTGTGTGGACGGACGGCTCTCCTAAGAAAGGGGATACTGGGTATGGCGTCCAAAATATATAATAACTTATCAATACAGTTAAGAAACGCAGAAATTGGAGACTTTAAAAACAAACTGAAGACAATATTGGTCGAGGGAGTTTACTACAGCATTCATGACTACTTTAATGACAAAATTTAGTACTAGAAATTATATACATAACATTTGAAATTGACATTAAATATACTTAATACTTAAACTCAATAGGTAATACTTGTACATTTAAAATTAGATTTAAGTAAAGTTTTTGTATGCCAGCAATGGTAGGTCATATAGATCGAATAATTAATGAAAATACCTACTTACTATGTACATACATATGATCAACAAATAAATTATTATTATTATTATTATTATTATTATTATTATTAAAAGTAATTTGAATCCAGATTGTCAGTCCACCTTATGGGTGGATATACCACGCAACGCTTGCCGGTCCGTGGACTCATCTTGAAAATTTTTTGGCCTCAACCACTAGGTATATAAGTCAAAAAAATTTGGTTTAAGTAACTGAAGAATTTTGAACAAGACCATGTCTCGGAGCTTTTCCTACATACTTTCACACACATCTTACCTGTCTGTTTTATTAATATACTTATGTCTTTTTGTTTTTGTTGTTTATGTTTCTTATGTTTTATGTTAATGTCCTTCGTGCAGTGAATAAATTCTTTCTTTTTTTCTATAGTGCCTATACTTCTTATTCTTTCGAAGAAAATGTAGCGAACAAAGACTACAACATATAGAAATTGTATAAATGTATATCGAATATGTAGCCGCAATAATAATTAACACGGAAATGTTGTTACATAATCTAAACTCGTGTTTGTGTTTGTCTAATCTGATACAATCTTCTATTGAATTTGGGGATTAAGTTCAACATCTAATTGACCTCCCAATTCCAATGACGAGCACCGAACCGAAAGATTAATTCGAATGTTGTTCCTAGCTTAGTTTGTACTAAGTTCTTCTCAGCTTCGTCCGTATTAAATTTGAGAACTTCTTAGTTATAAAAAAATCATAATGTATGTAATCAGTCAAGTCAAGCATTTTTCCAAATCGTCTTGGTACCGTGCTATGAATATACATACATACCTCTGTACCAATAATCAGTTTTTATCATGTTAATATTAATAAATAGTGGCTTGGCACGGATGCAATTTTTTCCTGCAAATTATATACACAAACCTTCCTCGTTTATGGCTCTTTTCGTTATTGTAATCTGTTGGGTGGTTTATTTCACAGGATAACCCGCTGGGCTAATGTTAAAATTGACTGAAATTTTTTCAAAATCAGTTGAGCGTTTTTGGAGTCTATAGGAAATACACACATCGTTTTTACACATATATAAAGATTTATATAATGAATATTAAATTATTAATATAACAACAGTAAGTTAATTTTTTTTCGCTGGGACCGGAAGGTTCTCGAGAGAAGGCCACGAACGCAGAGTGGGACGCCCACAGGAGTAGGGTGGATAGGCGATCTAATAAGGGCTGCAGGTCGACGGTGGATCCAGGCTTCTTCTGACTGGTATTATTGAAAAATTACGGGAAGGTCAATGTCCTATGGCTGAGATGATGTCCTTTTCTGTACGCCTGAAAATAAAAAGCAAAACTACACGATAGGTTGAGTATTTAAGGCATGAAATCGTAACAAATGAACTCACTTTTTCATTTAAATTATCATAAATGTTTAAGAAGTAATGACTATTGTTCTTTCATTGGTATATTTTTTCCTAACAGTAATTCTTTACGGAGAATGGGAGAAACATAAACGTCCCCTAGTCTCTGGTGGTGCAGCTCACAGTCGACGTTATTATTTTCACTCATTAATATTTCACTGGCCATCGGAGCACACGGTGGGCGGTTTTCAATATCCGGTAGAATGTCAAGCGTTGCATGTAGCTGCTGAATACAGAGACACGGAAGAAGCAATGGCCTCATTGAAGAAGGATCCGCAGGCGTTTTTGGCTATAGCTCATTTGTATAAGGTGATAAGTTTGAAATTATATTTTCCTTATGTAAAATGATCGGCAGGTAACCTTACGGTTCGCTTGTTGATAGGTAGCTAGCGTCACCCATAACATACAGAATATGGCGTAAGTAAAAAATATCTACTATGGAGAAAAATAAATCATACGAGGGTGGATTGAAAAGTATTCGGCCTGACCAAGAAAATAAATACGTATAAAATTAATAATATTTTTATTTTTCTACGTAATTATCATCAAGTTCAATACACTTCTGCCACCTCATCTGTAAAGCATTTAGGCCGTTGAAAAAAAATTATTCTGCCTTAGAGTCAAAATAGGCGTCCACTGCTGCTTTGACTTCGTCGTTTGTCTAAAATTTCTAATCTCTCAAGTGTTTTTTTAAGTTAGGGAACAAAAAAAAGTCGGATTTGGCCAAATCAGGTGAATAAGGCGGATACGGTAACAGTTCAAAGCCACAATTGTAAATTTTAGACATGGATTGCACACATGTGTGAACGCGCGCATTATCCTGATGAAAAAAAACGAGAATTAAAGAAAAACGCCTTTCCAAGGCGTTTTTCTAAGGATAAATTAAACTGCAATCAATTAAAATGAAATGAATGAATATTACTATACCGTGATGAAAATAGTTTATTTATTTATTAACACAGCAACGGCTTAAACATAGCAATTATTTAATAATTGGAGTACATTTATATAATAGGACACAATATTGATTACGCAAGCTAATTACACGTATGACAACATTCACCAACAATAAACCAAAATCTAGATTAAAAATTAAAGGTAGAAAATTAAAACAAACTGGCGTCAAGTTTCATGGTTAATAGGTAATTATAAATTATAATAATATGGAGGTAACACAATAAAAGGGATACAATTAACATTATAATATGTGAAATACAGAAGGGTAGATATAAATGAAGTCATTATCAATGACTAGGTATGCTTTACTTTAACTATCAACCGATCAGAGAGTTTCACCAATTTACTCTTGAACACTGTTTTGAAGCGAGTGACCAAAAATATTCAAATCTGGTAACTTATTGTGTTCATCTTCACTACATAGTATAAAACAAAGTCGCTTTTTCTGTCCCTATGTCCCTTTGTATGCTTAGATCTTTAAAACTACGCAACGGATTTTAATGCGGTTTTCACTAATGGGTAGAGTGGTTCTCGAGGAAGGTTTAAGTACATAATTTACTAAGTTACGCGGGCGAAGTCGCGGGCAGCAGCTAGTTATAACATAAGCGATAATAATTATTTTTGTTATGACATTTTATTTTAAAACAAATTGAACGATTTATAGATGGAACATCTATTTTTCCGTTTTTCATAAGACACAAAATAGACAGAATAATTCTATATATATAAATTACGTGTCACATGTTTGTTCCCGATGAACTCCGAAACTACTGAACCAATTTTGATAACACTTCGTAACTATGTGTAATTTGGTTCAACTTAAAATATAGGATAGTTTTAATTTTGACCCCGGGCGAAGCCGGGAGCGGGTCACTTGTATAAGTATATGATTACCTATATCTAAGTTGGTACTGTTTTTTGTTGATTTAGTTCCAAAACATGATTTAGTTCCGTCGTCCTTCATACTTCGTCATTGACTTAAGGATAATCCTTATAACGTCTGTAATCGAGCACATTCATATTCCTTTCAACGGTACCATTTACAACGGTATGTTTTGTTGTTTTCGTTCTCTGAAATGGGGAAAGATTGCGGTGTTTGCACGACCTTCATATTATATTGGGTACTTTGCTGCAAGGTCGACTCGATTGTCAGCTTACCAAACTAGAGTGAACTTGTAAATCACCGTGATACATTTACGAACAGGCAAACAAAAGGAAACATTAAATCAATAGGTGTTGATCGTTTTATCATACTTGTGGTGTAACGAGTATTTTCTGTGTCTATAGAAATATATGAGAGTATTTCTTTAATACAGGAGGCAGATTAGGGTTTACCTCATAGAAAGTGTCAACTTTCTAGTCTAGTCCGATTCAAACTTAATGGCGGATACCGTCACTTCTTGAGTATACAATATTAATGAAACCATAATAGAAAGGTCCTAACCATGCGGGTAATATAATAGCACTACTCATTTGAAACATTCACAAGAAGTTGGATGAACCTCATGCAGGTAATTAAGGTGACTCAACGGGAATCAAAACACGCCCTTACCTGTCCCTTAGAAAGGAAAACTTTTGATAAAATACTTTACCAACTTACTTTATCTTAATGAACAAAAAATTAGAGATTTTTTGCCCAATGTAACGCAAAGTCTACCTTAATATTTTTAAGTATAATTAAATAATCGTCAAACTTAATAAGCCTAACGGCCAATTTAGTGTCTTCCCTTCGCTTTAAAACACTTTTTCACTAAAGTAAAAATCAAACAAAATCATGTTCAACTTTCTCCAGCTTTTCTTCTTAATGAGACAGGGGGCCTTTTCTTTCTCATTATCTTTGAACCGTTTCCATTCTAAAGTGACATTTATATGGTGTTCCCTTAATTGAGAATTTGGAATTCTTTGCTACCTTCAACTTGAATCGCTTTTTGTTACTTGGAAACACATTTAGTTAAGGCTGATTACACAATGTTTGAGTGTGGCTTGCGTTGGTATTGAAACGAATTTATCGAACACTGTAGTTGTAATATATTTTTATTAATATGTAAATATGACTGCGAAACGCAGGGTGCTTATACTACTTTGAGTTTAGTCCAGAGAAATTCTTGTTATAGAGTAAGATCCCAGGCTTGCCAGACATAACATTTTTTCTAAGAACAAAAACTCGAGTAGCCTATGTACTTTGAGCGTGGGGACTCGCTACAGAATAAAAACGGTTTTACAGCGTCTGTTAGAAGTTATGGCCCCCGGAAAGTATCTGGCAGTGCTGAGTACTTGTTTGCAATAAAATTCTAAAATATAAATACAAAAATCAGCCTTTAGAAATCAAGTAGATTTAGTCCTATTTTTACTTGCCTTACTCACCTGATAGCTCTAAATTGGCCGTTTAGCCGTTTCTACATATTATGCTCATAGTACACAGGGACGCTACTCGTTTCCCCACATGTTGTCATTTTAAAAAAATAGTTATATCTGGCAAACGTGGGAATCTATAATCTTGGACCATTAGAGCAATGATCGGTGATGTTGCCATGTAAAATTAATAGTAAAATAAGCTACGTTGCAAAACTATTTGGCAACGTTTCAAATTAATAAATTGAAATACTATACAGATGTTCCCCGGAGACGAAACAAACCTAAACAAACGGCCTCAACTAATACGGATCAGCGTAAGCTCTAAACAACAACCAAAGAGAATTATTGCCTTCGTTAGTAAAAAGGAAACTGTTTACAATTGGGTCAGTTTCATGTATGAGCGTGGTATGGGGCAACGCTACTACCCCGATTAGTTCAAAGCCGTACCGTACCGTAATTTATACCGGGTGTAAAATCAAAATTGTCACACGGAAAGCGTTACGTTCTATTTTCAAATATCTTAGAATATCTGAAGTGTCATAATTATGTATTGTAGAATCGTTCGTAAGGAGTATTTATTAATGGTCTGTGATTACGAAGTTCAGTGTTATATACTCAAAAATACAACTTTACGACGAAGTATATAAAATACATACACAAATATTATTATTCAATAATATCACATACAAAAAAATAATATTACTTACCAACATGCAGTTGAAGTTGAATTTCACTTGCTTTCTGCAGGCATTGCCAAGAAATATTTTATTCAAATCCAGGTATTCGCAATTTTCTTTCCAGTCAACAGTACATCTGCAAAATGCATTTTATTTCGTGTTATATTTCGTTTTCAAGTTTAATTTGCGTGTTTTTAAAGAAAAAAAAAGCGAATTATTATTAACCGAATATTTTTTCCAATGATAATTATAGCTATTGACAACTCAGTTTTAAATGTACATTATATAGCTAGGATGTTATATAATACTAGCTGGCGCCCGCGACTTCGTCCGCGTGAAAAAAGTAGCCTATCCTGTGTCCCGTACGTCTAAAATGTTTATCTACCAAGTTTCGTGAAAATCAGTTAATTCGTTTAAGAGTTACGGAGGAACATACATACATACAATACCTACACTTAAAGATTTATTATTAGTATTGATTGATATGGAAAAACATTTTTGGCTTTTTTTACAAGAATAACAAGTCAGTAATTACAAGAATTCAACGGGTGAAATTTAGAAATTTATTGTTATAGATATGAAATTAATTTCAGTTGTTTCCGTCAAAACCTTCATATTTTATGTCATATCATGCCTCAGAAATATAAATATATATATATATATATATATATATATATAATATATATGTATTGCTACGACCAATAACTAACGAGTAATCATGGAATTACGTCCATGATTACTGGAGTAATTATAGAGGTAAGCAGCTCTCGTTGCCAAGTGAGCATTTAATTGCCAAGATTTAATTGCCAAAACCACAATATAGAAGCCAGTGATTTTATCTAAATACAACTAAAACCCTTGAACAACGATAATGGAACGGAAACCTCTAAAAACAAATATTGGTTGTAAATGCCTCTTAAAATAATACAAAATTTGTGCGTACCTAAATCAACAGGGCGATGAACGGAATACTAGTAGGTAACGTGCAATCATTAATTATAAAGAGCCTTGCTCACTAGATCTTGAACTCTGAAAAGAAATATGAGACGAGGTGCATGTGTCTATTACCTATCCTAATTGAGTGACTATGGAATAGCTCCTATGTACATATTGCATTAAAATTTTCCGTTTGTAGTATCTGACTGAAAAAAATATGATCCTTATTCTAATAATATTAGTAATGTGAAAGTTTGTACTTTTTTTTTTGTAACTCAATCATGCAAAAGAGGCTGAACGGATTTGGATGAAATTTTTCACACATTATAATTATTATTTAGTTTAATATTTTTAGATGGATTTTTTTACACTACAGAATCAGTGCAGTTCGGAGATTTAGAGCAAATTTGATGTATATATGACCTATGTATATTCTATTAATCCATTTTAAATTCAGTTAGTCATTTTAGACTTAGACTTTTGTATTGTTAGTATTGTACATTTCGTTATTTCAATACAATAAATGTCACAACTTTAATGTCATAAAACCAAGCGAGTGAATAGTAGCTTTAGTCATTTCACGTGTAGTGTAAACATTATTTCATTTCCAGTACAGTAACCGAACGCAAGAGGGTCTCAAGGATGTGTTCGATAAAGCGGTGAATATGGGTTTCGGTGTGGTTTCTCTCGGTACCCTCAAACCTTTGAGCCACTTCAGCCCTCAATTGAGGCAGTATACATCCTATTACGGATCGCTGACCGCACCTCCGTGTTCCGAGGCCGTTTTGTGGATGATCAGTGCAAGAGTATTGTCAATAGAGAGAGTAAGTTATGTTTATACGAGTAGGTATGTATAATAAAGGTTGAACAGTCGATTGTTCTTAATATTAATAATATAAATTATTAGGAGATAGCTCATAATCTCCTTCAGTAATTCGCATATCAAAAGTAAAAAGAACTTTTCAGATTGGTGGTTCCAGAGATTATAACAAACAAAATTTTTAGCTTCATTATAATGGTTATGTAACGAACCTTTATACATATGTATTTTATATCTTCCTTTTTTTAAGTAGGTAAAAATTGCGAAAAAAAACAGTTTGCAAAAAAAGCTGTCAACACTGTTTAATTCAGAACGACAAAGTTGTAACAAACAAACCCCACAATAAAAGTTAGAACATCAGAAGAATTTGATTTATATTGAAAATTGTTTCGAAAACTGCTTGTTGCTCGCAAATGATTCCTGCACCGATTAATAAGTCAATGTCAGTTAGAATGACAGATGGCGTGAAGCGACTTTATTTTTTATACTATGCAAAGATATGGTATATAAATTCTGTCTTTATTTCAGGAGTTAGCCAAAACTCTTTTCCCAGACGGTACACCACAATCCAGCATGATACTCTCTCGCAATACCCAACCAATGAATGACAGAAAAGTTTACTATTTTTCTTAAATTCTATTCCATGCTTTATCCGATGCTTCCTGTAAGTATGTAATACTTAAGTATCTTCTTAAATATGTTTTAAGATTGTCAGACTTGCTATCGGTCCAGTTGATGGTAAATGGCTACTACTATCGTCGCATACAACACAAGCAATGCCACAGTACTGCTATAAAAACTTCATTTTCAAAATTTGAAAATCGAACCTGGTTCCCTTAGACAGTGTTAAAGCGAGCACATTAATCACTAACACAGGGCTCGTCTATTTATTTTTTTATAGAGATAGGGGAATTATGGACTCTGACATCCCTGACTTATGCTAAAATTATGCTATTATTATGCTATTATTATGCTAAAATTATGCTATTATTATGCATTATTATGCTATTATTATGCTATTATTATGCTATTATTATGCTATTATTATGCTATTATTATGCTATTATTATGCTATTATTATGCTATTATTATGCTATTATTATGCTATTATTATGCTATTATTATGCTATTATTTCTCTTTTCCTTTAATGAGGTGGTCACTGCCGTAAAATGTGCTGCCCAAATGATTACCTTCTACACGCACTGCCACTGCTTAAAGTTACCAGTGTTATACTTACTATGTGAAAAAGAAAATATTTTATACTTACGTATATACAAAATAATTTTTCAACTTAATATATAAAGTCAATGTATCCTCGGCAGAACGAAGACTTTCATATCGATTAAATGCATTATTAATAAGACAGTTGCATTTAAGTAGCTCACTGTCTTGCTTACCGTTAGAAATAGCTGTATGTCCACTATGAGATATCGTTTCGCATTTGTTACAAAAGGGAAAAATTTGTTATAAACTTAATGGATTATTGCAAGTTGGTTGTAAAGAATCAAAAGTGTCCTTAAAACACGTGTTTTGTTAAGTAAATAAGTAAACAATATTTATTGAAATTGATCATAAAATTTTCTCATCTTTTAGTGCAAAATCCAAAAACTAAAAATCATTAATTAAACAGCCAATCAATCAATGCAATTCGGATAGCATATTGCTGTTAATTTGTCAAGGGAATTATCTTAATTACACTAAGGTACTTTCAAGGTATGTGATTTTTCCACTTTTAATTCATTGGGAATATTAGCTGAATACGAATCCTGCTTTCGCTTTCGCTGCGGCGTATATACGTGTATTATCTTTCTTTTTTTTTCTAAAATCAAAGTAGCCAATTACCAACTGAGACTTCAATTTTATTTTTATTAATATAGATTACTCTGTAACGTTTATTTTAACTCAATAAGTTAGTTATGAGTGAAATTTTTCATAATTTTTGTCCTCACATAGAAAATGTATAATACGTAAAATTTCCAATCCATTCCAGGTTCCATACAAATGTTGGTGTTTGAAGTCTACGCAGACATATCACCTACCTCTACAACCGCGTCTCATCGAGAAAATCAACTGGCCATGGCATGTTTAGCAATGACGACTATTCGGCATCTAAGTGATAGATCTAAATCATCTGTCTTCGATGGTTTAAAGTTTGATTATAAATCGAGCAAGAGCAGTGTCTATAAGAAGTAAGAATTGTGATTTGACCACAATCTGTTGTAAGGTAAGGCGCTATGTTATGCTATTGTTATTGTGCATAGAGTAGGTAGCAAGTCATTGTTATTGTGCATATTGTGCTATTGTGCGATGACCGTTTTACAACCGAAGTTTTGACTCTCTATAAGTCATACAGTCAGTTGCACAAAGCTTCTTTAAAATTGGCATTAACTAACGAGTCCTTATCCCTAAAGGGTACATTAACTTTAAAGACGTTTCACAAAACGGTTGACGGCCCCTTTAAAGGTTCCTTTAAAGGCGCTAATGTCGCTTTGTGCAACGCTTTTTCTCTTAAAGATTAAATATAAGGTCTTGTTTGACACTTCTTTAGTTAAATTTTAGTGGATCATTAAAGTTAACGTTAATGTAGCTTTGTGCAACACTTTAATGATTCCTTAGGTTTTAAAGGCGACTTTATAATTTAAAGAACGTTTCTGCAACTGGCTGTTAGTGACTTTGACGCGGTCAAAGTCGCGGGCAAAAGTTAGTGTTGTTATACAAATTTCTTTTCTACTTGTGACTTACTTTTAAGATTACATAATTTTTTTTTTTTTTTTAATTTAGCACGCTAATACACACGTGAGGAATTTAATAACGCCTTCAGTCGTTATCTAAAGATGATGTTAATCCAAAACGCGATAAGAATGATGTATTATACAGTAGTGAACAGAAATTTCCCATTACATTCTACAGATTAACCTGTAGGTAATCTACAAGAATTTTGTTTAGATAAAATGTTCGAAGTTCGGTGACGTATTTTGTAAAAAAATAGTGCCTTATCCATACCATTTAAGTAGGTACTATTTACTCTATGTCCATATTGCTAATATTATAAATGCGAAAGTAACTCTGTCTGTCTGTCTGTTTGTCTGTCTTCTATATTTTCACGCCTTAACTACTTAACCGATCATCATAAAATTTTGCATACATGTTGTCAGGTATACAAGAAAGGACATAGGGTACCTTTCATCCATAAAAAAATTAGGACTGTTCCTGAATGTTCGTCTAAAAATCTAAAGAATTGGGCGCCACTGTCGTGTGACGGCGCCACCTTTCATTTGAACATGCAAATGAAACGTCTTTTCTAATCTTCTATCAGGAAAAGACACACATAGCTCCGACGACAGGCATCAAATGAGTATGAGTACCTATCTTTAAAAAAATTAAGAAGAAACCACGAGGTGTATCTTCAGCATAATAATCTTCATAATTATGAACCTTCCTCGGACTTCAACATATATTTTAAAAAAAGAATGGTACCTTCATTCTCAAGTTATGCGATTAGCAAAAATATTTAAAATTAAAATTTAATAATTTAATGTTTTTTTTTTAATATTATATAAAAGAACATTATAAGATATTGTATTATATTTTTTCTATTTTTATATACATTAAATATAAATTTTTATAAGATCAGATATAATATTTACTTTCTAACACATTATACAAGTGTATTAATGTATTAAGTAGGTATCGTTATTTTATTTAATGTATATAAAAATTTTCAAAATTACCTAAAACTTGTGTAGACATCCGTAATCTAATATGTAGTTCTAATGAGTGTAGTGTCACCATCTTACTGTCGCTTTTTTCGTGAAAACACGATAAAACAAACTATCTAATCTTAATTCGATAACTAAAATTCATTGACATTGAAAAAAATTGTTTCTGGTGTGCTGCCGACCAAAACCAGACGCATCGGACACTTTAAAATATTTAATATTTGTGTTATCAATTAATCAGGTGCACGTGATTTAAAAAAAAAATGAAAAACAAAGTTGTGATGAGGTTCAATCCAAGGTCGATGGCCGTGATTTCGTCGAAAACAGCAGCATCAGAAGGTCAGTATAGACTTCATACTTTTCTTTAAATTTTATTTTATATTTTATTAAAGAAATGTCGCTGTGGTGGTAGTAAGTAGTCGGTTCAGTCGGGTTATGTGAAACATTATTTGAAAGCTTCTCTCTAAGGTTTTGTTTAGTGACCTCCATAACTATTGACCTAATGAGAGGACTCAATGTTGTTCGTATGTAAAGACATATTATATTTGATTTTTTTTTTAAAGTTTAGTAATAATAGACTATCGAAAATAATATAAATCTACTACTTACGTCTTACATGTTTGGAAAGTTATTGGTTTTACATGGAAAATTTTTTTAAAAAGCCTACGTAGTTAGGTACTCTTTTCAAATAAATTTTACATTAACAAGAATAATTAAATAATACACAAGGATTAAGACAGTAACTGTCAATGATGAATGGATGAGGAAATCCGTAGGAGAATGTAGCTTATTTAATTAGCACATAGTTCTTAGAAGAGACAATATAGAGAAATTATTTTCTAATGATATTCACGTACCGACAATACGTACGAAATGCCCGTACTAAGTATCCCGATGTAATTAGTAAAGATTCGGTATAAGGCCTGCCGGGCGCTGTGGAGCCCATGTGGAGCCCACGTGGAGCCCTATTCAAAAACCTGTTTACGGCAATTCTTAAAGATAATGATGATAAAATTATTATTATCATTAGATACATACTATGTTAAGTTACATAATTTATGATAAAATTAGATTATTAATTTATTATTTACTATTTTATTACGCGCCTAGATTATTCGCTGAAAATGATAGTCCTAAGAAAATTGGTTTAGCTTTTTGACAAACATATTCTGTAGAATTTTTTTTGAAAATCTCTTCATTATATTTATTTGAGACTAGCTGGTGCCCGCGACTTCGTCCGGTTCTTTCTGGTGTCTCAGACAACGTGTATACATGCAAAATTTCATGGTGATCGGTTCACTAGTTTTTTTGTGAAAGCATAACAAACAAACAAACTCACATTCACATTTAAGTATAATATTAGTAAGGATAAATTTACATCCTAATAAATTATTATCTTTACAGTTTTTGTGTGGTAGACAATATGAACGGATTATCTATTTTCTTTTTCTTAAACAATAAATTTTATTAAAAAAAATTAATAATACCGTGGCCGTGGTTAAAATTTGATAACCCGGTTACCAAATTTTAGTCGAAAATTCATGTCACATCCATTAGTCAATAGATTGGAAGGTTCACTTAGTTAACAACGTAGGTATACCTACACACATGTAACTAAACTAAACTATGGTTCTAAACTTTCTTGCCAACCACAAAAATTTACACCGTGGACCTTTAAATTGGAAATTACAATTATTTCAATAATTTTTGGCTAAAATTAGAAACTATATAAAATTAAAAATTTAAAAATCTCCTAACTTTGAAAATTTACATTACTGACCGACATTGAAGACTTTTATCAAGAAATACGTGTAAAAATCGCACTAACCATAAAATTTAGCAGTAATCAATCATCATTTTTGACGTCTCAACAAAGACGCTTCAACTTGAAAGATAAAACCGACACTAAACAAATAGCGTCTTTACATTGGTATTATTTTTTAAAGTAGAAACTTCTTTAGGCGTGTTGTGCGCTTTTTGAATTGCGAAAAAACTCGCGAAACCAACTTCCTTTGATATGTAGGTATACATGTAGATGCGTATGTGTTTAGGCGATAGGATAGGTTATAGGAAATCTGGAAAAAATAAGAAAAAAATTATCTTTTAAAGCAAGTATAATATGCTTTAAAAGATAATAGCAAAAAAAATCAACATCCTTGCCGAGATTTTTGGGTATTGTGACCATTTTCAAATTTTGTAGTTATTTTTTTATGTAATCCTAAATAATTATACTCTTGCTTACAGTCACAAATTCAAAATTTGATTTTGTAAGTTTTGTACAGTTTTGTATAAAAATTTGGTCATAGTTAAAAATCTTTTTTTCAGCCAACTTTGACACTTTGAATTTTTTTAAAAAAATTATATAAAATAATGGCCCATCTAATCGATATTTCAAATTGGTACAATACGTGCTACTAATATTTCGAATTTCGAACTTAAATTTTATTTATACTATACAATGAGAAATAATTCACTAAATACATAACTAACAATTGTTGTTTTTTTTGTGACAGCGGAACAAATCTCCAAATTAAGAGCATCACAGTCACCGATTGCCATATCCCTGAGCAGATGTCCCACCTGGTCTTCACTGGAGTCTCTCAATTTCAAAGGCTATTGGAACAACCAGTCCACCGGTATCCTCCTTAATAATGGACAAACTGGTAAATATTAATATATAAAATGAATGTGTATTCTACAATTGAACTTGCATATGAAATGTATGTAACCTCAATATTAAAATGATCATGAATATACAAACGTAGATCGCACCGCACTATGTATGTGGTAGAAAAATGTGTAAAATTTCGCGACAGACTGTGTCAAAGCTTTGATATACGCTTTAATCTGAAATATTTTTGAAATGGGTCGCAATAGTTGTTGTTTTGTGAAGTGTAAACATAGTGGAAAAAAATATTCACCCTTTTCCGAAGACGGTTTCCGGAAACATTCTTGTGCCTCGACTGCCATTCCGGAAGTTGAGCTACAGCCCCCCAACGTCATCCCATTGCGGGCTGACCGGACTTACTTCTACTCAAAGATACAATAATCCTTCACCTATCCACTTTGAATTCGATTTGGCAGACTAGGTATTTTGTTATTATATTTTGAATGACTTCTACGATACTAAAATACAAGTGTAAAAGTTCAAATTGGAACTTCAAGATAATTGAGTAAGTCATACAAAAGAAAAAAAAATGTTGTGCAGTATTTTATCATCTTAAAAAGAGTACCTTGATATTACCTTGATACTATGCCAATAAAACATGGCCATATGAAGGCCATATGCATGTGTTTATAGCATTGAAGAAGCTATAAACACATCCATAAAGAAGAGAGTCAAAATCAACAAAAGCTTATTAAAAGTCAACCTATTGTCCAGGACGATGTTTAATTGAGTTGAGATGCGAGGTATTGTTACTTTCATAACAAAGGGGAAGTCGTATATCAATAATTCACGGGTCCTTTGGATTATGACAAAGTCGGTGCACACAGACAATAGAGGCGAGAATGAATCTTTGATGAAAGGTCCATTAAAGCGGATAACTTACCAGTCACAGTATCAAACTATTTTAGTATTACTAAGAACTTATCTTTTTAACTAGCTGTGTGAAGATGACAAAAAGAATAGTATCCTGAGTTTCTTTCGGGGTCTCTTCTCAGCATCGATGTATATCAGGATCGTCTTCTTGACATTTTTTCCGAAAACCTGGTAAATGTAAATTTAAATTTATAATAACGATCATAAGAGTTTCTTGTAGAAACCCAATTGATAAATAAATATTTAGATTAGATTTGATTTTGAATTATTTTTATTCTCTTTCATTTAACTTGAACTGTAATTTTACACATTAACATATTTTTTGTACTTATAAATTTTAATATGTTTAATATCTTTAGCCGTAACATATATTATATATCTTTTTTTTATGTATTTGTAAACTGCTACACAGTTTGTAAACTGTGAATAAATAAATAAATATAAATCATTACGTACACATTAACATCTCGATTTTTCATTTAACTATAAAACGTTTTAAGGTATTTAAGAGAAAATGTTCATTCGTTTCAGTATTGTAATTCTTTGTAATTAATTTATGGTGCAAAAACGCCTTTTAGTTGTTTTCTTTTTTTGAAATGTGAACGTACTCTTGATATATTAGCAAAGTTTTGAACGGAATCAAAATCTCGTTGCCAACTTAACAGACTAGATGTTTGTCTGGAATCTGGTAATATTAATCTGATAAAATCTTTTCAATCTAATTAAAATTTGTTTTCTTTCATATTTCTAAACAATTTTACGGATCACGATCAAACTTGGTTAATTTTAAGTGTTTATGATGAAGAATGTTTTTATTCTGCCTAAATTCTATAACGGAATAAACCGTATCTTTATTCCATTCCATACTAATGCTAATATTATAAATTTATGCGAAAATAACTCTGTCTCTCTGTCTGTCTGCTACCTTTTCACGCCTTAACTACTCAACCGATCATCATGAAAATTTGCATACACGTCAGAGACACCTACAGTAAACAACCTTTTATCCAGAATAAAAGTACTATTTCTGTTCATCTAAGTATATAAAAAATTGTGGCGGCGCCACTATCTTCCTTTCCTTTCAGCGTACTTCACTTTTGAAGTTGGCGTTAAACCACGTCTCAGCGGTGGCCCTCTTATCGGCGAATATATATTTGAACAAATGCACTTCCACTGGTCTGTCGATGATTTTACTGGCTGCGAACACGTACTAGATGGCCATGGGTAAGTTTACGTTCCGCTTTCGATAGTTTTAGAATAAGAGAATTTTCAATAAAGCGTCCAATAAGAATAATTATGTTATGTTTGTAAAGATAGATGTTGACGACACGTTTGGTCTAGTGGCTAGTATCCCGAGCTGTTAACCAAGCGGTCGCGGGTTCGAATCCCGCTAGGGCCAAATGTTTATGTGTAAACATTTACCTTTGTACCCGAGACATAGATGTTTTGTATTTATAATATGTATGTATTTACAAAAAAAAAGTAATGTATGTAGTATATCAACCGTCTGGTATCCATAATACAAGCATTAAGTTGCTTACTTTGGAACTGGATGGTGCTGTGTGGAATGTGTGAATATTTATTTATTTATTTATAGATATTTTCATCATCTTTCAAACGAAAATTAAGAAGTATAGGTACTCTTTTTTAGTATATTATTAAATTTTAGTTAATGTGTGAACTTTGTAAACTTATTAAACCAGTATTAAATTAAGTCCCCCAAACGTCGCCTGAAAAATATCTGAAATAATTTTCTCTCTTTTATTGGTCGGTGTATCGTAACTTATAAATGTGAGTTTGCTTGTTTGTTTGTTACGCTAACCGATCACCATGAAATTTTATATAGACAATCAATAATCCAGATAAAAAAAATACTAATTCGCAGCATCACTTTTTTTTTATAAAATAAAGATTGAATAAATGTTTTGAAATAAGTATGAGAAAACATATTTTTCCAATTTTTCAGATATGCAGCAGAATGCCACTTTGTTCACTATAATAGCAAGTACAATTCGCTAGAAGAAGCGGTCGGACATCCGGATGGTCTTGCGGTCGTTGGCTTTCTGTTCGAAGTCGTTGATGCACCGAATCCGAGGTTCGACAAACTGGTGGAAGGATTGGAAAGGATTCAGAAGAGTGAGAAGTCAGTTCAAGCTACACCGGGTATCTATTCTCTTTATATATTACTAGCTGGTGCCCGCGACTTCGTCCGCGTTCTGGATGAAAGGTACCCTATGTTCTTTCTGGTGTCCCAGACAACGTGTATGCAAAATTTCATGGTGATCGGTACAGTAGTTTTGACGTGAAAGCGTAACAAACAAACAAACTCACATTCACATTTTATAATACCTATTATCAAGGATTCTGGACTTTTGAAGACAAGTGTTTGTGCGCGACATCTTTCGCGTATGAATATAAAAATATATTGTTATTGTTGTATCTTACTTTTTTTTTTATAAGAGATGGGTTAGCTCTTGGCCAACAACCAGCCAGAAGATGTCTATTACTCGAACCTTGAAAAGATTAGGGTTATATGTGCTCGGAAATACAGAAGGGAGTCATTACTAATTTATAAGATGTTTATAATAATGTTTATTACAATTTTAAGCTAAAACTACTAACCGGATTTTCATAAAACTTTACAGTAGGTAAAATGATTTTTAAATGGGATACAATTAAATATGAAGAAACGAAATCATGTTATGTATTATGTATTATGTTATTATGTATTATATATTATGTATAATGTATTATGTTTACAGAATCACTAGCCTGGATGGACAGGGATGATTTGTACGAAGGCAGCTATGTCACATACAAAGGTTCGTTGACTACTCCGCCATATACCGAGTGCGTCACTTGGATTATATACCAGAAACCCGTGCAAATTGGTGCCGAACAGGTAATTTTATTTTTGCTCTGTGTTCAACAGTCATTTGTAATCCGATTCTATACCACGTCCGATCCGTGCCGCCGATATACGTTCTAGAACGCGTCTTCAGATCGGATAGTTGGATCGGATCGCAAGGGTATTTATACTGAGTGCGATACCGGTGACGACCCGTTCTGCGATACATTAAATTATTCATTCCACTAAAGATTATGTTCGAGACGCACCGCCGATCACGCGTTCTTTGACCGGCGTGCGATCAGTGGAACGGATGGAATCAGTGGTAGTGGGGAGGCATACACGGGTGACCATTGGTTATAGAGAACGCATGCGTTCAGATCGAATCTTTAGATCGGATCGGTGGATCGGATCGGATCGGGCGCAGTGGGTAAGGGAAGGGCTCTTAGCCCAGCGTTTCTTAAACTCGGGTCGCGGGCGGTATTGAGAGGGGTCGCGGAAATTTTTAAAAGACGCTATACCGGGCAGTAGAAAAAGCTGTTCTCAGTCATTTGGGAAGCCCTTCTGGCGGCAGTAACCGGCAGCCGCTTACAGAAGACCACCATGAAATAATGATGTGTTTTAGTGAGTGAGTGAATAAAACAAGTTACTAAGGTAAAAGGAATCAGCCCCTTAGTAAAAAAATGTATTTATTTTAATACCTACAGTTATTGTTTTTTATCATCAAGAAAATGCAAAGAATACAAGCGTGCTGCCGATTTTGAAAGGAAAAAATCAGATTCGAGATTATTTCAGGAAACTGCCGAAAACATAAAATAGCTAGCCCACTTTGTAACATTACACCGTCTAGTCCTTATATTATATCCATTTGTGGTGTCAAGTAATCAATTACTGGAAAGTTCCAAGGCTCGGAGATTACGAGAGTTAATTCCTTGCGGGCTTTGTTGCCTTACTTAGTTTTCCTTTGTTTTACCTAGCAGTAACATTATATCCCGACAATGTCTTAACTATTAAATGTATTTCGCAGCTAGGGCTGCTAAGACAGTTGGAAGGGCCAGACAGCAAGCCCATTGAGAGGAATGTGAGGCCAACGCAGCGACATCCGCCAGGACATTCCGTCATTTACGTTCAACAAGTCAAATCTAAGCTATGATTAGAAAGAATAAAAAATGTGGAAACAACTTTGTTTTGTTCATTTATCAAGTACATATATATAACGCTTGAAAAATATATTAACAATAATTTATTCAATAATAATTGCTCTTAATATAGTTTTTCCAGGCTTTGAATTTTTACATTTGTGATGCCAAATTTCAGTTGTTAAGGCGTGATAAGGTAACAGACAGAGAGACAGATAGAGTTACGTTCACATTTAGATATACTTAACAGTATGGATTCGAAGGTGTTTGTATTTTTTTTTATGCAGGCAGACGGTCCACTTGATGGTAGGTTGCTACCGTCGCCTATAACACAAGCAACGCCACAGGTGCTGCAAGTACGCTGCCGCCGATCATAGAAGTATTAAGGTAAGGGGTATAGGATGGGGCAATGCGCTCTGGCATCCCTTACTCACTCACCGAAACACAACAGCACATAGTTATGCTATTATTTCAGGATGGTATTTAAGGTTCTGCCGCCAGACATGGTTATGGTTATGGTTATTCTTTATGGTGCCCGAATGACTGCGAAATGCAGTGTCTGGATCTGTCTTTGCCAACTTTGAAAAGTTCATTTCCAAAGTTGATCCCGCCGGAAATCGGACCCGAGGCCCCTGAGACATTAGGCAAGCACCCTTACCACTCGTCCAATGGGCTCGTCAAAACACAGATACATATAAGATAACATGTATGTAAGACAAAAGACAAATCTATATTTAATATCTTTTATTTCAAATTGGAATTTATTACTGTGAGGCCATTAGTCATTGAGTTAGTCTCGTGAAATTGGGTCTCGTTGGGGATAATTAAGACTGTTGTGAGTGAAAATAGATACGCTTCATTACAAAAAGGTAAATAAAAAAGTTTTGATAAAACTTAGTATATAAATTAAAAATACATTTACACAAAGTTTAGTTTAGTTTTTAGTACATATCCGCTCCCGGAGTCGCTCGGGTGCAACCTGGGTTGTCCACCTAGGCGACCTTGTTAGATGGACCCCGGGTAAGAAAGGCAATTTTGCATGACAACGGTTTAAAGCGCGGGGAAGACGAGGTATCATCAAGCGAGTCCCGTCATCGCGAATATAAGAAATAATTAAACATTCACATCACAAGCACATTCAGGTATTGCACGTGGTCCACCTACTTTGTCCAACTGTAGTGCCCTTCTTTATGCTCTCCGAAGCTCACGCACCACTCTCGGACAGACCCCGACACGTAACTAATATATGTTACTCTATGCACGCAACTAACTTATCCCAAGTGGATCGCTGGCATCAATCACGTGCGCTCTGGCACGTCTCAGACTGCGCTTGTAATGTTGCTAGTGAACAAATCCAAGATGCATACACTACACCACCTATTCACTTTTTCGGATGATTGGAGAATTAATTTCGGACTTCAAAAAATACTTAAATTAAAAAATAACAGATAAGTTAACAGATACAGCGTTTGTTGGAATATTTTAATAACAGTCACAAGTCCTAATTTTTCAATATGTATACAGTTTTAATGGATATAATTAATGTAACTTTATAATATTTAACTAAGAGAAAAACAAACATTTCTGTAGAAACACAGAGCTGTGTGTACCCAACCTTAATAATATCGCAGTTCGAAGTATTCCCCAGGGACCTTGTTATACGGGAGGTCACTAGATTTTGATTGGCCAAATCTCCTGATGATACCATAGGTGGCTTGTGTAAAAGCATTGCTTACAAAGTAATACTTAGGTATAACCACGACCTTCTGCTTGAATCAGACACGTGTAACGTACATAGAATTTCCTTAACTTGAAGTTTACTTGCTTGCAAGTATATATCATGATAGTATTCTAACTCAAGTTAGTTGTACTAATTTAACGTCAGACGAAAGAGAGTTAGACTGCCACTAGGCAAAAGTTTCGTAAACTTTGACCTGTCTATTGGGATTTGCAATAATATTATTTAGTAAGTAGACTTTGTATATAGGTCCTCGATTGATGTTACCAATTCTTTGGTCTTTCATTGACTACCACCAACCAAAGGAATCCTTGTATGCCGATTTTGAAAGCTGTTAAACATTTTTCTACTTGTCTCTTTAAATGAATCTGTACACTTGAAACTTCAAGTTAATTTTTAATATAAAATTCCAAACTTAAGACTGAAAAGAATTGTCGTGCTTTGAAGTGTTTAAAAAGTATTAATAATTGCAGAAATCGAACTGAATCCATCTATTCAAATCTATACTACTAAGAACACCAGCGCAGGCTTCAGTAAATACAGCAACATGTTCAAGAACATGAACAAAAAATAGATTACGTATGGAGCCGCTTTCAAATGTATGCAATTTATGTCCTAACTCGCTGTTATCACTTATTGGTGTATTGTTATATCGCATGATATTTTCAGTTAAATAATAACTAGATATTCTTTCGTATTCCTCGTCAAATTTGTCAGCTAACTTCCCAATCAACCATTTAATAGCTTCTTCTTTTTGTTTGATTAAATCCATTCTTTCATTCCAAGGCTTCAAAAGATCTAAGTGAGATCTTCTTAACAATTCATAGTACTGCATTCTGTCGTCGTATTCTTTACTCATCATCGCTGCCCGCCATGTCCCTATAGACAAATCCCACACACTATTTGGTACCATTTCACTGTAAGTGTCTTTCATTTTTTGTACTTCTGTTTGGTGATAATAACAAACTGGATTTCTCATTTCAAAGAGCTCAGCTTCCAAAAACATTTTCTTGTAAGGATATATGTGTGGTTCAGTTACAGCAGATTTGTCTATTACATCATCAATCAAATGTACAATTAAATTGTAAACTGTTTTTGTGTTAATTTTTTGTCTCAATTTTGAGGCTCTTCTTTTGACTACGTCTAGATCTTCGACAGTGTCCCCGCAAAATTCGAATATCAATTTATCAGATATTGTTTCAAAGAAACAGTTATTACAAAAACTGAGTTCCCAGGATTCACAGTGCATACTAGCTTTATCAGCTACATAAGTAACACATATTTCCCGACTTTGTCCTGGAGCTAACACGTCTTCATTTTTGTTGAAGAAAAAATGTTGCTCATATTGGCCTTCGGGAATAAAAGGAATGGGTTTACGAATTTTTTTCCAGCTATACCGAAGAGACAAAGTGCCTAAGTTTTCAAGAAACACTTTACATCTTCCAGCACATTTTACTGGAACATTGACGTAGTATACCCATGAATTACAATTTTCATGCCAACTTTCTTTTTGCAAGTCCTTTAAATGCGATAAGTTTTGGTCAGGCATATCTTTATAGAATACACTATTATTGATTTTTACTGCATACACATTGCTCAAAGAGGCACAAGTGTAGCCGCCTAATTCCGTTACAGTCAAAGATGGCAAAGGAGGCAATTTTTTTGGAGGTGTTTTCGGTCTCTTACCAATTATAATTATGTCATTTAAATGAGACCTGCAACAGTAAAAAAAAATATAATTACTTAAGATTTTGTTGTTAAAACTATATATTTTCTAAAATAGATAGTATGCGAAATTCGCAACTCTAAGGAAGCATATTATAAAGTATTGAATGTAGTTTAATCAAAAAACATGGAGAAAAAATAGTTCAGCAGTAACCAGACCCGTATTCATATTAGACCATCATGAAATAACAGTTCATGTATTTTTGTTTCGCTAAATGAGTAAGGTAGCCCCTATCCAATCGTAATACTTTATATTCTAAACTATCAAAGGCTACTATGCTTTTGAACTGATTTAAAATATAAGTAGTGGTCACCTACCATCAAATGGAAAAAAAATAACATTTTTTTAAACAAAAGATCATCATACATACCTGAAAGGATCTATTTTTATAATTTTGCTGTTTAGATCTCTTTCTCGTTTGTCTTTATATTTTTCGTATTCAGTGTTCAATTTAATACAAGGTTTACGTAAAGGTGTCCCTGACAAACCCTTCTCATTTTTTTGTATATATGTTGGAACACCAATATGTTGTATTATCCGCGGTTGGCCCATTTCCTGAGGAGTCCTGTGCACCTCATAAACTGGTTCACAATAACATTTTTGCTTCAATCTTTGCGGTTGTTCCCACAATGTACCTCGCAATGATGGTTTCTTTTCTATTTGAGCTTCCTCTAAGACCACTTTTTCTTCCTTATCTTTTCTTATGTTTTCTAATAAATTCATAGTCAAGTCTATTGGGGGCCGACCCGTTTTCCTGCCTAATCTTTTTGTCTCCTCCTTCCTAATTGTCACCCATTTTTCCCAAACTAACAACTCAGCATCAGGTTTGACTTCTATCTTTCCAGGTAGAGCTTTAGAAGGTACAGGTAAAACCGTAAAGGATCCCTTAATTGATGGCTGTAGATTTTTATTACATTCCATTTTTAGAGTATTAATTATTTTATTTTATATTATTGAAATTTGTAATAGTATGTAATTATTTTACTTTGTGTGTTTTATGATATTTTGACACTGTCAAAAGCTTGTGATTTTTTTTAAACTTAAACAAATTTATACATCACATTTTGTTCCCTTTTATAAACAATCACCCCGGTAACCAGAACCATAGTGAGATAGATCAATTTATTTGTATGTCTTACCAAAACGTCATTATGAAGGGTTTAAAAATTATGTGTAAATAATAATTGGGGAAATATTTAAAATATTATACAACCCGAAAATTTATATGTATTATCAATAATCTTTTAAACATGACGTGTAAATTAAATTAAAAATTAGTTGTGAATACATAAAAATTACTGGTAGATCATGCAACTCACGGTAAAAGCCCCACAAGCAGGTGATGTAGGTATAACATTAATTATAAATGTTTACATTTTTTTAAATTTTATTATACATTTCTAGTCATGCCTGACCACGAATTGAATTGTACTTTATATGTATTGTACAGTACAGTCATTATACTATACATGTACACTTACAGTCAAGTACTGTCCAAGAGGAAATAATGTGTAAGAGGAAATACCCATTAATTAGGTAGCTTCAATTCCACATTTATTTATTTTTATTTTTTAAAGTGAAGTAATTTTATTATTATAATAAAAAAAATGTATTAGCGCTACATTGCCATTAAAATCTATTTTTTTGTATAGTTTTCATCCTTTTATATAGTTTTTAACGATTTCATCATCAATTTTAAAATCTCCACTAAAAGTATATAATATGGACCAAGGAGTTCACCAGGATCCGTAAACTTAATTTAAAATTTTCAAAAATTTTAAATTCTAATTAACAGAGGAAGAAGTAGAAACCAAAGAAGAAGTAACAGCATTACCTCCGTATGGATCGATCGAATGGATATATTATTGGAGTGACTTGGAAGGCCATCTTCCCTCACCTATCAATGTCTCAATCACTGGATCCCTTGTCTACTACTGCCCAGAACTCAAATGGTACAACTTCGATGTTTACCCTCACAAAGTTAAAATGACCAACACTGGCTACACCGGTAAGAGAAATCGTACATAGTAGTTATATTTACAATGAATGATTAAACTGTCTGACTTGTAGATATTTAATGCTCAAATATAAATAACCCATTTACCTATCCCTATTTGGAATTATTTTATAATGTAAGCATGAAAGGATATTTGAAAATTCCAACTTCGCGCGAAGCCAGGGGTGAGTTGCTAGTATTATATGAAAAACCCTTGCCAAGGGTAATATAATATGATCCGCCAATTATAAGAATGTGTAAATTTAGGCTAAAATCGTAACAATTGTAGAACTGAAATATACTGTCCACGGGGGTGCAGTAACCCCTGGGGCAATTTAAAAAATAATGTAATTGATAACTCATGTGATTTCATAGTACTTATTGGCGCTAAGTGGAAAACTGAGCGGCCGTATCTTGAGGGCGGTTGTTTCATAGAAAAGCATGTCATATCACAAATACATTTTCACTGGGGAGCAGACATGACTGAAGGTTCGGATCATTCCGTTGACAAGAGAATTCATCCAGCAGAAATGCAGGTTTAGTAATATAATTCAGTTGCAAATGAACAAAGAGTTCAATTTTTACAAACTCTGTTTCAGACCCTATCTCCCTCGATAAGTTTCAGTATATAGAATCTATATACTTAAACTCTATATTATTGATAATATAGGTAGGTATATAGTATGAATCAAGATAAGTTGGGCAGCGTTCGGAAAGCTCTGAACACGTGACCCTTACCATGTCAGCAATTTCATTCAAACAGTTATTTGTGATAGACAGGGACGTAGCTATATACCACCGTGTCAACCATATCAATTATATGGGGCCCTCGGGCTACATGCCCCGACTGTAAGCAAAAATTCGTAATATGTTATCCACAATCTCACTTAAATTGTTAGGCCTTACGCTCGAAAGTTTATCTAGGGTTTATTAAACGGCCTACTAGCATAAGAGTTTTGAATCTAAAGCAATACGTCTAAAAAAACAATGGCAATCCGGGAGTGCCGACACAGAAGTGTGAAAACTTGAACAGTTAACGAAACGTAACGTAACGTGTCGGTTAACAGTGTCGCGAGTTCAATGGTTTTTTTTTCATCTCAAAAATGCCCAACGCGCCTAAAGAAGTTTTCACTTCAATAAATCAAGCTTAGTTTTTTTTATATAAAAAAATATTTTCCCTCCATTTGGACTTCTCCATAATCAGGTAGAAAGGCCAAATTGATACAAGGCCCATCTAGGTTTAAAGCTACGCTCAGGTTGAGGAGACACTCCCAGACGATCCTCCTCCAAAAATGGAAGGAAAGGCTGGCGGAACCCAGTGCGGGCCGCCTGACGATTGAGGCCATCCGCCCCTCCCTAGAAGGATGGCTGGCGAAGCGGCGCGGAGCCCTCACGTTCCGCCTGGTGCAGGTGCTCTCGGGGCATGGTTGCTTCGGGCGTTACCTTCACCGGGTGGCCGTGAGAGAGCCGACGGAGGAATGTCACCATTGTGGCTGCGCGGTTGACACTGCGCAGCACACTTTGGCTGAATGCCCCGAATGGGCAGAGCAGCGCGCCGCTCTGTCTCACGTCGTGGGCGCCGATCTCTCGCTGCCGGCCGTCGTGAAATCGATGGTTGGCAGTACCCTTGCGTGGCAGGCGATGCTCACGTTCTGTGAGCATGTTATGTCGCACAAGGAAGCGGCGGAAAGGCAGCGGGAAGAGGACCCTCTCTCCCAGCCAATCCGCCGGAGAAGGCTCGGGCGCAGGCGGGTGGCCTATGTCCGCCGCCTTCCACCCTGACCGGGACCTGGGCGGTAGTCTTGGGGGAGACTGCCGCCCGTCGTAAGGTCCCCCGAGTAGACCGGCGTACCTCCACTTTCGGGTACGCCGAGGATCTGACAGGGAGCACAGGCCTCCCCGCGTTGGATAGCCGTGGCGGGGCACCGCGAAGTCGTGTAACAACGTCCCCACGACCCCGCCCATCAACGGCCGCGATAGATAGAAAGTCGTTGGGTTTTAGCCGGTAGGAATCCGGCATAACCCCGCAGTGTCCCCTTCACTGCCGGGTATCCAAGAGGATTTCCCAACGTTAAAAAAAAAAAAAAAAAAAAAGGTTTAAAGCTACGCTACTGGTGTTAAATTAGCTGAATTTATTATTAACGTAAGTACATAATATCCATAAAATTTCATTACAGGTGACATTTTTCAAGGCAGATTATATGACTCAGGAGGAAGCACTTAAGCACAACGATGGGGTCGTTGTTGTGTGCTATCTAATAAAGGTAAAAATATTAACGGAATTTTACTTAGAGTAGGTATTTACATACATAGGTGCTTTTACTTAGGTATTTACATGATAGTAATATTAAATACTAGCTGGCGCCCGCGACTTCGTCCGCGTGAAAAAAGTAGCCTATCAGTATACGTCTAAATATTTATCTACCAAGTTCAAGTTGTTCAGTTGAGTCATGAAAATCAGTTAATTCGTTTAAGAGTTATGGAGGAACATACATACATACAATACCTACACTTACAGATTTATTATTAGTATTGATTGATGTTAACAAAAGCTCTTGATAGTAAGTTGTTATAACGACGAAAACACGAGCAACATCTGAGGAACGCCATGTACTGATAGAATTATTAAAGATTATATAATACTCAAACATCTCTCAGGTAGGTATTATAACTTCAGGTTATCGAAATTGTATTCTCCGTTGACAAGTAAGAGTTAAGTTATTAATTAGACATTGTTAGGATATTCTTGTGAGATTCTTGTACTTAAGTTAGAATTAAAATTAAACTATGCCTAATATTTAAAGTTTAAAATCTAGTCTCAAGAACAGCGCTTATATTATCTTAAGATCTAAGCTGTCGCTGTGGCTGGAAGACACTAAGTATATCAAAACATCAACTAAATTACCTGCGAGAAATGCACTTACGAGTAGAGTAACATTGTGATGCAAATTTTGCACTTTACAATACCTAAGAGATGAACACCAGGAGAATATAATATAGAAAGTTAACTTTATGTAAAACAGAAATTTAATGTTCGTGGAATGTTTTAATGCAATGTCCATTCGGACATTATAATCCTGATAACTGAGTTTCTATCTAAAATGTAATTCGTTGCTTAGCGCTTCTTAGTATTCTAAATGTATAATAAATAGTCTCTAATTGTTCTCTTCTCTCTTTCACACTCTTCTCTCATAGAACTTCTTCTAGTTTTCTAATATAATTTTCATCACAGACTGAATGTATCCTATAGACTAATTTAAGAAAGTAATTTCAACTTGAATAGTTTTTGTTTGAGATTTGTGATAAATGAAATCCTTAGGTACCACTACAAGTAACTTACTTATGTAAGGGTAAGTTATATATTTTAGTACCTAGTTCTTAATTTTGTAAAAAAATCTTAATATATATTAACTAGCCTTTATCTCCGACTTTTTCTTAGGTGTTTAAGCGTTCAATTTAATTTTTTTCTAGATTTTTTTCTTTTATGTATCCCTGACAATATGTAGCTACTTATGCAAATTTTCATGATAATCGGTTAAGGTGTAAAATCATAGCAAATAAACAAACTCACTTTTGTATTTATAATATTAGTAAGTTAGGATTATTCTTTAGTTTAATACTACAGTTGAATCATGGAATTGAATGCATACACGAATTCTTCTATTTGTCGTACCGATTCTTTTAACTAACTACACAGTCATGTGTATACATAGAAAAGTAAAAAATCGTGTAACAAAAGCTCTCTTATCTTTCAGTATGGAGTAAATCCAGACGATCACCTAGCTTGGTTGATTGAGGGCTTTCCAAGGATTAGGGAGGCACAAACAAACACTCGCATAGGACCCTACCCAATGTCTCGTCTCTTGCCCATGTTTTACGAAGACTATTTCCTTTACTGGGGAAGATTAGATACTGTGGCTGGAGAAAGTCACACGGTCAGGTGGTTGGTTCCGAGAGCCAACCTGCACGCTTCATTTGAACAGGTATTAATGATTTCAGTACATCCAAAAATAACATTTAAATGGTTGAAAGAAGGATTGTATTAAGTGTTCAAGTTTATGTTTTTTTATGCTAAGGTCAGCAGACAAGCTAACGATCCACTTGATGGTAGGTGGCTACCGTACTCATTTACCAAAAAACACACACACATACACATGCTGTTATTTCAAAGTGTTCTTCTGTAAGGGAGTGGTTACTGCCCCAATGATTACGACACGTCGTGCTACTACTTTCCAGATCCAGACTAGAGCCACTTATCTATCGATAAGTAATGTGTTTTTTGAAACTTAAAATTTTGAATTGGAAATTCCTTACACTCTCATATCTGTTAAGAAAAATCTTAACTTCTGAGTACTTGCTGAGCAGTCTTGATTATTATGTGATTTGTACGATAACTCCTGGAACCCCGAACGTAGCAATACTTACATGAGGGTTAAATCGATAGATATAGAGGTCACCCATTGTTCTATGATTCACCTCATTTGCTGTCCACTCTCTGTAAAATGAGATAGATTGTGGTATCAAACTGTATAATCCATGTCGATCCCAACAACATGATAATTCTGGTAGAATTTCTAGTATTTCCGGAGAAATTCCTTCAAAGTACTTGAAGTCAGCCTTTATATGACAAAAAGTACTCTTTACAGTAAGATTTTAATTTTAAAGAAGAAATTTTGGGATAAATAAATTTGACCTTTTCTATATTATATGATTGATCTCTTTTCTCTATTTTATGAGAAAAATGTTATATAAGATATTTGCGGATGCCTCGAGCGAGGGCTGTTTAGGTAGCAGTAACATTAAGGGAGGTCATTGAAAATTGCGGGATGCAAAATGTGAGTGCCTATTTCTATGTTCTTCGTAATATGGGCCATTATGGCCGAGAGGTAATGGGCCGTAGCAAAATTATTTCCCGAATATTAATAATAATAATAATAGTCCCCGGACTAATCGCAATAATCGTATTAAGAGCCGGTTCACTCTTATTTCTCTGAGGAAATGAAACTTAGAAAAATATTTAGGTACATTCTAATATAATTCAACAATTTTATGTGATTTGTGTTTAAATAAGTTGACAATAAATTGAAATCACAATAGTTAATTTTATCCTGGATATTTTTCAGGGTTTTTAGAATTACAATATTTTTTGTTCCTATTTTTAAGGATTTTTTATATTTTGTATTCATAATAATTAATCTATGTTAATTGACACGGTGTTTTTTGAAAGTTGATATTTTGGACTATTTATCGAAGAATAACTTAACTTTTATACTGATATGTACTGATATGTATTTTATTAGGAACTTTTTTAATTTAACTACTTATAGGTAAACATCAATAAATTAATTATTTGTGTCTAGATTACAAATCTAGATTAAGTAAATATCTTTGGTATATTTGTATGTCACAGTAGATATTATCTAATAAGTAATAGTGCGGGAACTATACCTATATGTTAGGCGGTTTGTTTATGTCATGGATATATTCGAGTTTGTTAAAGTTATTACCAACCACAACCCGCAACATCTTCAATCTTGAAATTTTCATATAATCGATAACCGTTTTGGCTAAGAAAGTTTCCGAGTAGCATTGACAAATACTTACTGTAGGTACCTACCTATTTTGCCTAGGGTTGTTTAGACCACATAGCCAAGTCAGAGGGTGTGTAGGTAGGAGGTACTGAATAAGATTAGTCTTGATTTTTTGGGGAGCTTGGTGAGAGTGGATATAAAAATGTGATAATTAATTTCGTATGTATTAATTTATCATCATAATACGGAAGACCGACGAGCTCATTGTTGGATTCCGAGGTTGTAGGTTTCAATCTAATATCTCGACCTTACCAAGTGACGTGGCTAATAAATTATTTTTCCAATTTACAGATGAGTGAATTTCGTAAGTTATGGGACCCGTGGGACGAGCCGAACTTAGGTAACTTTAGACCTCTTCAGGAACGAGAGGACAGGCACATTTTTTTAATAAATCCTCATTGGAACCAATACAATTCTTTGCTGCCTATTCCAAGAGTTCCAGAACCTTCGATATCCGAGTTATCACCGGCGTACCAAGCTAATCTTTGGATGTTACCGCCTCAAAATAGACCACAGTCTGACGAAAATGCAGAGTAACATAGTTGATAAAATACAGATATAATTGCTATTCCAGAAAGAAAAGGTACCAAAGAAAAGGTACCTAAGAAAAGTTAAGAAAAGCTCACAGGCAGGTATTTACCCTTTTTTTTTTTTTTTTTTTTTAGGAGGGGAAATGACATTTACGCACTATCCCTCGTCGACGGGGACAGTCGACGAGGGGGAGTGTGGGACTCGCCCGGTGAAGTGGCTTATCACCGGGAATACCCACTAAAACCCCCCCGGTTCCACCATCAGCGGAGATGTGTGGGTCCAAGATCACAGCGAGGCCATTTCCTCGGATCCTCACTCACCGCTACGTCTGCTTGGGACTAATCTCGTGGCGAGTATTCGCCTCACATTCTAATGTGGCGACTCAGGAATCCCGTGAGCGGCCACGCATCATTTTTTAGGTGTTTCAGGACATCTGATGTCCCCGCCAGACGCCCTGAAATTTATCACGCAACGTGCGCCGCGGTGTACGCCCGGGCACGTCGTTCGACTCTTCGGCGCCTGAGTGGATCGGCCTGGGGGTCAATCTCACGAGACCGCTCATTTGCCTCTTTGCAGGCAGGTATTTACCCTGCTGTAACGAAACGGTTACATAATTACTTATGTAGTTGTTTTAATAAAATGACTCCCAATTACTTCGCTCTTCACTCGATCCAAAACTCTCGCTAGATAGTAGATATATTATGTATCTAAAAATAACAAAACAGTGGACGGTAAGATTAGGTTTTATTTATGGGATATTGACCTATTCCACAGTTCTATAGTTCTAAAGCTAATATGGAATAAGCTAAAGTTAGAAATGTTTTCATCTTTAATCTACTTATAGTAGGTATAAGTAGTTTTTGTTATTTGGTATGTATTATTATGTAGGTAATACTATTAGTTAAGGGATTCACAAAGGCGAATGACATTGACGATTTGACCTTCACCGATATGACCTTTAGAATGTTTATATATATCATAATAATTCCGCACGAAAAACACAAACGTAATCCACACCTCAACGCAGTCACTAAGACACTGTAGCTCCATATATTTAGAGTTCCGAGGCGGCGGAAACAATTCAACAGGCCTGATAAATTTGGTTTTTTGTACTTTTCATTAAAACTACATTAAAAAAAAATAAAAAAATCAATACATTTTTTTAAAATGATATTGACTTATTATTCGGTGTAGGAATCATTTGCGCGCAATAAACCGTTTTCGCAACATATTTCAATATAAGTCAAATTCTTCTTATGTTCTAACTTTTATTGTGGGGTTTCTACTACTTCGATGGAAATTCTAAACAATGCATTTTGTTCTTCACATGTTTAAGTATAACATATATTTTTTTCAAACCAATTGCATTGACAGTTTCTTGTAACATATTTTTTTAAAACTGCAAATTTTTAAGATTGGCGTGTGTTTACACCTTAAGGTGTAACCCCACAATAAAATTTAGAACATAAGAAGAATTTGACTTATATTGAAATTTGTTTCGAAAACGGTTTATTGCGCGAAAATGATTCCTGTACCGAATAATAAGTAAATGTCATTTAAAAAAAATGTATTGATTTTTTTATTTTTTTTTAATGCTGTTTTAATGAAAAGTACAAAAAACCACATTTGTCGGGCCTGTTGAATTGTTTTCGCCGCCTCGGAAATCTAAATATATGGAGCTACAGTGTCTCAGTGAATGCGTTGAGGTGTGGATTACGTTTGTGTTTTTCGTGCGGAATTAGTTTGATATATATAAACATTCTAAAGGTCATATCGGTGAAGGTCAAATGGTCAATGTCATTGGCCTTTGTGAATCCCTTAATGCGATATCGCATATGCTCGCAGAGATACCTATACTATTTCGTTGATCGCATCATAGATTTAGTATTGCTACTATTGCTACCGTTCCGTTAGATCGCATACCTATACCTGTACCTGTAAAATAAAATTCCACAATAAAAGCAAATACTTGCCTAACTACGGAAATTTTTAAGAATGATTTGAAATCACCGAATGTCTCACATATTTAAGTAACTTTTAATGCTTTTAATATTAAAATTCCTTGGATTCGAATCGTTTATAAAGTGTCTGCGTATAGCGAAACGTTAGCTATTTGTCAAATGATAAATCCAAGGATTTTTTAATAATATAACAGGATTGATAACTTCGAAAATTTGCTTTTAAAAAATTAACTGTATTACCAATAGTTAGAGTATATTTTTCATTGCGCCTTACACATGGGCTAAACCGAGAAAAAAAGAGATAGCCAAACTAAGACGAGCGTCTCGCGACAGTAACGTTTTGGCACCCGCCAAATTATAGCTTTAC
The DNA here is from genome assembly GCA_947623395.1 of Synanthedon tipuliformis. Classification (NCBI taxonomy): domain Eukaryota; kingdom Metazoa; phylum Arthropoda; class Insecta; order Lepidoptera; family Sesiidae; genus Synanthedon; species Synanthedon tipuliformis. The sequence continues at coordinate 2,187,306 of OX392415.1, read as the reverse complement.
AATCCGCCAGATTATAACTTTATAATCTGTGCGCCCGCCGCCATTCCGAATTTCCGAAATCTGATTTACCAATCCAAGCAACGCAAGTGAATATTTCGTAGATGTTTTTATACTTTTCTTTTGTTTAAATGTCTTTTCCAGGAGAATGTCATCCACTAATCAATATATTCATATAACACTATATGAATTTTATTTATAGAATAAAACATTAATTGATCATAATATGACAACAGACAATATATAAAAATAAATTTAATATTCTTTTGACTGTAGGTACTTGCGCGAACTGACGTTCGCAGAACTTATTATAGTTGTTTGGTATTATCTTACTTTACTGCACTACAAGTAGTCCTACTTTCTACAATTAAGAACTGGATTAAATAATCTATGGCAAAACAATCAATGTACATAAGTTTGTTGTCTGATTAATAAAACATTGTTATTATTATTCTCATGTTTTATTTATTAACCTTAATTACTTAGACAGGTGCTTATTAATATTTCTAGAACTAAGTTTTTATCCTACATTCTTGAATTTCAATACTTACTTACATAAGTTTGGTAATACATATTTTATTTTATTTAATAAATACATAACAATAAAGAAAAAACGTTATGTAAAAGTATAAACAGCTATTCTCCCACAGCGCCGACAAATTCAAAATTTCGCGCCTTATGTCGGGTGCCAAAACGTTACTGTCGCGAGACGCTCGTAAACTAAGGCCTTGTGTCCCTTTCTTTCATCTTGCCAGACTACAAAAATGTATTTCATTAAAAACTAGATTCAAAAATCTTAGATCAAACACTATGTATTAATATACATGTATTAATATATATTAATAATAATATATATTATTAATATGTATTAACACTATGTATTAATATATATTAATGTATTAAAATAATTAAACTGCAATTAATATTGCAGTTTAATTATTTTAATTGTTTTTAAATGAAATTATTATAATAACATTAATTTTGTGATGTATTACTAAATTACAAAAGATATTATTTATAGTTTCAGTACTATTTTTTTATTTTATTTTCTACTGGCATCCCTATGAAATGTCATGGCGGTGTTTTTAAATAGCAGTTTATATATTGTTTTTTAAAATCGTTCATAGAAATTAAATTTAAACTTAAAATGGTGAAAAAGTGTTGCGTGTATGCTTGTCCGAGCGAATCCTATGGTGGTTGCAATATATCTTTTCACAGGTAAGCTAAAAATAACATAATAATAAATCTACCAACTATGTTAACCATAAATTTGTAACGTTGGTGGATATGGTTATGTACAATTATGTTAATCTAGTAAATCTAGTTGGTCCGATTCATCTATTTTCTACAGTCCATACAACTTTTTTAGAGTTTTCAAAGCGGGATATCTCCAAGACCGTCGGGGATAGATGGGCAGTGTCTTTAGCAAATAACCATCGATACATTTCTCAGTAATCGTCCATTGCTTATGTGTTTATTTATTTATGTTTATATTAAAAGAAACTACTACTACCTATATATTAGTAATTTTTTGTATAAATATCACTGTAAGTTTTCCTTGAAAATAAATAAATAGAACATTTAAATTTGTCTTATACAACAAAAATCTTATGGTCACCCTATTAGAAAGGGACACACGGCTCCTCTTCTATATATCCTACTTGGCCCGCTTTTTAGCCGCAAGTAATAAATCCTTATTATTATATTAAATCCATGGATAAATCTCAGCGGTCAGCGGCATGTCAGCGGCATGTCAGCGGTGTCAACTTGTCAAGACTGTCAAGTGTCAGTGTCAACATCAAAATAACCTACAATACGATACGAAACTAACTAAAAACAATCATTGACTTGACTACGTTTTATTAAAAAATGTTAAGAAATATCGCACGTACCAGCCGTTGGTTGGTACGAGCACAAATCAATAATTATTCTACATCGGTGTTACGTTTGAATTTATGCGGAAGAAAATACAATTCCAGTCATTTTCGGACAACTAGTCGAAGCTATTCTACAAATCCCGATAAAACCCAGCTAGATGTCGATCCTATAGTTTACGAACAAATTTGCAACGAAACCCTTGAATCCCTTTGCGATTATTTTGAGGAATTACTCGAAGAAGACCCAAACCTGAAGGGCGCTGACGTAACCTATAGTGTAAGTTTATTTAAGTATTTATTTTTATAAATAGCTACGTATTTTATCAGTTTCTTGTATTTTTGTCAATAAGTACACTTTTTTCATCATAAAATGATGGTTAAAAATGATGATAAGGCTCTTAAAAAGTCCTTTCTATCTATAGCTAATTTTATTTATGGGTTTTTTGATAAATTTTATTTTATTTGCCTAATTTCAACACCTACAAAATATTTAAAATAGCAAAATAAAATAAGCTTAGTTTGCCTTATTAACTAGAAAGAAACCTTATAAAATTTTGTAGTATTTTTTTGTGTTAAGGTTGAAAGACAGAGTGACAGTCCAGTATGTTTTTGATAAGGAAATATATTCAAATGCCCATGTGATTTGACATTACATCTATCTACATTATGTGTAGAATATACAATACGTAGATATAATATACATTTATGTATAATATACAATTATACATAAATGTATAATTCTATATTTTATATTAGTTAATAGTATTACCATTCCAAAGCTCATAAGAGCCTATAGTCGAAATATGACAAATCAGGCTATGTCGCTTAGTAGGAGCAATTTGTGCATGTTAACAAGGGCACTAACGGGACACTGTCGTCTCAATAGGCACCTTAAAATAATGGGTCTCGCTAGTACGGGAGAGTGTCGCTTCTGCCATGAGGCAGAAGAAACACCAATGCATATCCTGTGTGAGTGTGGCCCTTTGATGCACAAGCGTAGTCACATCTTAGGAAGCCACACAATGGCTTGTGAAGATGTGAGGAATGCCTCTATCAAAAAAGTACTACAGTTTCTTGACGTGGTAGGAATTGGTAGAGAGCTTTAGTTTACGTGGTGATCACAATATTTCAGCAATGGACGAAGTGATACTGGCACTCTAGAAGACAGGAATAAATAATAATTATGTGTAGATGCAGATGCACCTCCCTGACGTAATCCTGGCGGGGGCCATGGCTATTTTGATCCTTGAGTTTAACTTTATGTACAAAAACCTTTTTATTTATTGTTACAATATTTGTTTTTTTTACAGGATGGAGTTTTAACCATAGCGCTTGGTGTTCACGGAACATACGTTATAAATAGACAATCCCCTAACAAACAAATTTGGCTTAGTTCACCACAATCAGGACCCAAACGTTATGACTTAGTGTTGAAGGATGGTGGATACTGGATATACAAACACGACGGAGTTTCATTACATAAACTGTTACAAGAAGAAATATCACACATAGTGAAAAATAAAGTGGATTTCAAACTTTGCTCCCATAGCTTGATTTAAAATTTTAGTTGTTTTATTTGGTAAATAGATTTATTTTATTATTTATTTTATAGTTTTATTTTTTTAATTGAAATGGAGGTCATCGAAGATGGTAATATTATGGATCGAATTCCTATACTTTTGCAAAGAGATTTAGAATACTATCAGGTAATTATTTAAAATCTTTTATATGATACATACTCACATGTACGTTTTCACATTATTGATTAGTTTGCACTACTTGGAGCTATTCTGAATTATAAAATAACTTTTCAGACTAATCAAACAGTTCTATCGCAGACAATATGTCTTGGTGTCGTCGGAGGAAGGCTTGACTTCCCAAGGAATGCCTCTTTTGCTTCAGTCAAGATTGTTTTGTGGCTCGAAGATGAATTCTCCATTGCATTTAAGTGAGATTATAAAATTTTGTATAAATATTAACTACATATATTGTTAGTTAATAATGCATTTGTATTGTTAGAATTATTGGAGTTTAATTGTCACATGGTATGTGTTACATTTTATTTTCAAATATTTTAGAATATTCTGAAGTTTCAGATATATTGCGCCATCTACACATCTCTGAAACTAGAATATGTTACGTAATAATACATCCTTACGAACAGAGATGGCGCTGATATTAATTCGTTATGATAAATGTTTTTATATTATAATTTATATTATGTATTTTGTAATCGTGAGGAGTAAACACCAGCCGAACGTCGGAGCTGACACACACACTTTTTTAAGTGTTGTAGACTAAATTTGAAAATGAGATATGATTATTTTCAGTTAAAACCTGAATTTGAATTCTCACAAGTAATGACACTACTTATTTTAATCTTTGTAACTGTAAAAATCTCATATACTCATTTTAAATAACAAAAATACATTTTACAGACATGGCTCTGGAATGTTTGTTAAGATTGAGGATGATGATAACACAGATGGTGGAGTAGCTAAAACATCTGACCCAGAAAAATTCGTTCAATTGGCGGTTAAATCGTCGGATTTACTATTAGGTAACATATTAATTACACTGTTTTTCTACAATGAATATAAGATTTATTTTATAATTTTCAAAAAATACATAAATATTAATTCTGTACTTCTGAAAGCATTCAAGCCCACTGTCACATGTGTTTCTGTAGGTAATCGTAAATATATACTTGCAGGCACTAATACTTAGTTATTAATACTTAGTAGTAGCAGGGCATACTGTGTTTCGCATTCATTTTGGAAGCCCGTCTGGCGACAGTAACCACCCCTTACAGAAGAGCACTGTGAAGTTCTGTTGTGTTTTGGTCAGTTGAGTAAGGGATGCCAGAGCCCATTTCCCTATACCTTCCTGTCCTTCCGAATCCCTATCCTTAATTCTACTATGGTCGGCAGCGTAGTAGCCTGTGGTAGTTCTTGTGTTACAGGCGATGGTAGTCACCTACCATCAAGTGGCCCTGTCTGTCTGTCTGTCGAGCTTAACATAAAAAGAAAAACAAAAGCCTAGATCTTAAGTAACTATTTCACGTATATTTTAGAACACCTTCACATGCTAGCACAAGAGGCTTTGGACCATGCAGATCTTCCAGTGCTGACAGCAACTTTGGGTGCAGCGGCACTCCTCAAAAACAGTTTATTCTGTTATTTGCAATATGTGGAAGATTTGGGAAGTTCCGATAGTCAGTCTATGTTGCAAGTAAATGCATTTTTTTTCGCAATCCATACTTGTCCTGACTGTTTGGTAGTCATCAATGCAAATCCAATATTACTAAAGCAAGGCCAACGAAACATTGCAAAACAAACAATTAAGTGACTTCCTATACCAAGACATGAAACAGATAGTGCCGGCCGCTTCATGTGAGGGAAAAGGACAGAGGCCCGGCTTTGTTTACATTCTTTGCGTTGCCTCCTTGGCTTTACTATATATAAGTCTTTACAAAGCTACAAAATTGTGAAATTTGATATACTGTTACATCAGTGGTATTTCCATGACTCGGTAACCTTGATCTGATGCCGCATCATGAAGAAGTCTGCGGGACACCCAATGACCCAACTCCTCAGAAACTTACAGCAGATAAGAAAGATGGTTACTTTATAATTTTAACTATAGCTTGTATTACCTACTACATGTTTATTGTACACACAGTCAGTCGTGTGACGAACAAACATATAAGTTAACAAGTTGTGACTGTGATACTTACAGTCGTGCTACAAACGCTATGTGACTATGTCTGAAGCAGTCGGCGAGAGGGTTCTAGATTTGCACAATCGCGTGTTGTCCCTGTACATCCTTCAGGACTCTGGCGGTAGACCGATAGACGACCAGACGAGGACTGTTCACAATGCAGGCACACCTTCAGTGCAGGGATGGTGGCTTTACATGAATGGTTAGCTAATTTATTTACTTTATCTCTTTTCCTTTTAAGGCCTTCTACTCACTTTCCGAAGTCATCCTTTGCAATTTGAACTTTTGTACGTGTATATCGTCCTGTTAGTTGTTCAAGGGTGTTTCAAAAATTATGATTTTTTTTTTCATATAATTTGCAAAAAATATACATAAGTAATTTAGCTTTAAATAAAGTGACATAATATGTTTTTATTTACGCTATTTTCTGATAGGTTAACCACAATTTGTAGTATATTATTATATTATTCAAATCTTGTCAAATAGGCAGATTATCAATAAGTTAGCCGAATAAGTTAGATTTATCAATGAATGTATTCCAGGTAGCAGAAAAGACTTGTGGGACACAGTACCTCCAAGGATGGCGCAAAGAATATTTGCCGGAATGTTGAACGAAACTTTAACAATTTTGACTGTCAGATATTGTCAAGTAAGTTTAACCATGACATACATAATCTAAAAAAAAAATACAATAAAAAGTTACTCCGTGCTGTCATGTTGGGTTTCTTTATATTAGAAACTACAATAAGATAAATCAGAGTGTTCAAAATAATTTTGGTAATTTTATTAGATATTTAGATTTATACCTACATATCTATCTTTGCTTTATCACTAAAAGTCCTGTTATATAACAAATTGTGTACAATTACATAGGTATTTAATGCACCTCGTTAATTATATTACTTATGTCAGATTCTCAGTCAGATTTTGCAAACAATAAAGACAGCCAAGCAAACACACATCCATAACACTACACAAACAAATAAACTACAGGATTTATTATGTTATGTATAATTTTTCAGACGAACACAACAGTCACAACAACACCTCTGCTCATAAACGATATTTTAAATATACTTCTCTGCGTGGCTCAGCTGTTGCCCTCAATATGCAGTAGCGGTTCAGATTTAGCCGGTCTAGAAGTTAAACAGGTCACGAGGGACGTAAGGGATGTTCATGCAAAGTGTAACGAACTCTTTAAATGTCTGGTTTATAGGGGAGCGGAATTACATTTCATTCATCAGGTAAGAGATTATAATCTACTACTAGCTGAACCCGGCCTCGCTTTGCCTCGCTACGCTACGCTGGGAGAAAAGCTTTGCGATTGGTCAAAATTTTATGTGGGCGTTACAACAACCAATCACCGGGCTTTATTTTCTATCGTTTCGTACTTATTAAAAAATAAACTTTAAAAATAATACATACACAAAAGCTCCAAAAAACAAAGAATTTTTTCAGAAATAAAACAGTTAAATTAAATTAAAACTTATAAATACAAAAAAAAATATATTTATACAGACAAAAAAAAATATAGAAAAACAAAAACAAAAAATATAATATTCAAAAGGCACTGGTGTCATTTCGCAGTTGCTCCTCGCTTTTTTGGTGTTCGAATATAAATTTCTTTAATTTATTTCTAAAACTAGCTGGTTCCCGCGACTTCGTCCGCTTTCTGGATGAAAGGTACCCTATGTTCTTTTTGGTGTCCCAGACAACGCGAATGCAAAATTTCATGGTGATCGGTTCAGTAGTTTTTGCGTGAAAGCGTAACAAACAAATAAACAAATTCACATTAAAATTAATATTAGTAAGGATTATTAGTACTTTGCAGGTCCCCCCCTGCAGGTATCTTATCCATCAGAGACTATGCTAGTCCAGTCCACTCCATAGCACTCTAACTTATGGACCAATCCTGAATAAATAATATGTTTTCTTTACAGGCCTTCAAAGAACACAAGGAAACGCCCAACATGACCAAAGACTGTCCGTTTCCATGGTTCACATTCGTGAGTCCGCAACTCTTTGATAACCCCGAAGATGCGACTGTTAAAAAAACCCAAGATATGTCAAAGAAGACCGCCATTGGATTGGAATTGATTGTTTTACTAGCGCAACCTCAACCAAGTTGGGCTTTGTTGATAAAGGTAAAGTCATAATTATACATAGAATAAAGTAGCTGTCTGCTTCTGTTTGTTTGTTTCTCCGCTAACTTCTTTCAAATCTTAACGTGTTTTGATAAGGTTCTCGCTAATAAAAAGATCGATAAACAAGGAAGGTTTGTGTTTTAAGGTCACTAGATAGTGACAGTGACCATAATATAAAATAGACTCTAAGGGCCTCTTTCACCATCTGTCAAGTAGGCTAATAACCGTCATTTAAAGTCACCTGTCACCGGGTATAATTTAGCTGATATAATTATATACCTTTGTTTAAATTTTTTAATTTTTTTTTGTTTAAATTAATTTGTTTAAATAAATGATTTGATTTGATTTTGATTTTGATTTTGTTTATACGCTAAAAGTCCCAAACATTATCACACATTATCACACATTCCAAACAGCACCATCTAGTTCCAAAGTAAGCAACTTAATGCTTGTATTATGGATACCAGACAGTTGATATACTACATACATTACTTTTTTTTTTTTTGTAAATACATACATATTATAAATACAAAACATCCATGACTCAGATGCAAAGGTAAATGTTAACACATAAACATTTGCCCCTAGCGGGATTCGAACCCGCGACCGCTTGGTTAACAGCTAGGTCACTAGCCACTAGACCAAACGTGTCGTCAAAAAAAAAAAATTTAAAAAGAAAATAATAAAAAATATTCGCCTATCGAAGGATGCACTAAACAGAGTGCATAATTTAATAAAACATAAAATTATTTCTGAAAGTAACTAATCAACACTTTACTTGTAGTCTTTGAAAGACGAAATTAAATGTACTGAGTAGTAATCCATACTAACATTATAAATGCAAAAGTAACTCTGTCTGTCTGTCTGTTACCTTTTCACGCCTTAACTACTCAACCGATCATCATGAACTTTACATACACGTTGTCAACGATAGAAGAAAGGACATGGGATACCTTTCATCCAGAAAAAAAGTACTGTTCCCGAGTGATCGTCTAAAATAGTGTAAAAATTGGGCGCCACCGTCTACACAGCGATAACGATATCGGGCGTTATTAATCATATATTTTCTTTTGTGTCTGTTCATATATGTCTGATAACTTAGTGGATAGTTGTGATTAATTGGTTATTTTGTTATTAGTGTTCAAAAAAAATATTGCACATCCCAAAGGGTAGAATGTAGCGAGCCTAATTCATTATAAAACCATTGTAATTACCTATATTCAGCAAATAAATTATTATTACTATTTTTCAACGCGGTCAAAGTCACGGACACCAGCTAGTATTGAGTATTTTTTGCATGAAACTAGCGTAAATAAAATTTTACTAAACCGCTTCCTACTCAGTGGTGCGCGACGGATACTTTCTCATATATAATATAATAGAGTTAGTTCTCCAAGGTTATATTTCTGTTTTAGATTTTAATGATGCGCAACAGCCACTTGTCGAGAATGTTGCTCATTCATACAATTCGCAATATGTCCATAGACAATTCAAAATGGCCAGCCAACGGTTTGTGGTATTTGTGTGGTGATCGAGAGCGGTGTGACGGTTTTTTGTGTACCGCCGAAGGGTTTTGCAAATTCAAAGGAGATAGTGATGGTAAGATACAGTTCTTATTCTTAGCCCATCACCATCCTTATCCCTTATCCTTAATCTTTCTACCATCCATCAATTGGAGCGTCAGCTTTTCTATCAAGCTTAACATAGAAAAAAATCAAAGTAAACATCTAAAGATTTTTTTCTTTATAGATTTACTATAAATTTAACTTTAACGCTTGAACTTTCAAAGAATAAAAAATAATTAAAGTTTTTTCAGTATTTTAAAAAGATTTTAACTCTATGATCTTGATTCGCTAAAATTCAATCGGCGATTCCAATCTAGCGGTTTAATTGTTCATAGACAAAGATTAACATGTTTGATTCGCTAAAATTCAATCGGCGGTTTAATTGTTCATAGAAAAAGATTAAATGACATGTAATTGACAAGTTTTTTTAGTTATATCAATACCAAAATCTCTAGTTTACTCTTTAGAAATTTTGATATTTGTATTGCACAATCGATATAGTGTCGATCAAAGAAATTTTAACTTCAAAGAATCTGAGAAGAAAATAACATTCCTACATTGCTTACTATAGAAAAAAGGACCAAATTCTGCATAACTTATAAAATAAAATTAAATAAGCCTCCATTCTCTTACAAGTTACAGAATTTATACAAAAATATGCTTCTATGTAATAATAAAAAATATATATACATAATCTAACTAAATTGATAAATAAATAAATATTTATTATTTATTTATCAATTTCCGAACCCTGGTAAATTTAAATTTATAATGACGACCATAAGAGTTTCATTTAGAAGCCCAATTGATAAATAAATATTTGGATGTTTTTGATTTTTTTTTCAGTGGGCGAAGAATGTTCTCGGGTTGCTGGTGCACTTACATACGTTCTAGCCGTTATCGGCAGCAAAGAAGAAATCAAATCAACTTTATGTTACGCCTTGGAAATATCCGGAAGAGATTGGGCATCTTGTTTGGATAAGCGACAGGTATGAATGTTTATTTTCGCTTATTATTTTTAACTAGTGTTACAGTCCGCTATTTGTCTCGACTGAAGTTGACCTAAAAGATTCAGATTCATTCGATGAGAATTGAGACTCAATATAAAGTGCTCAACATTAATGTACCCGAAGTAGAGGGTGCTAACACTAATAATAACAATACACATACTAATTACTTCCCCTCAGTACATCTCTTGACACTTTAGAAAAGAGCTAGTGTAATGCAACTATAGAGTCTTAAAACTGTTTGTCTAGACTACTTAAATACATTAGGGCGCAAGAATAATGTGGTCCTAAGATGGGACCTGGCCATATGGGGATCGAAGGCAATGAACGTGCCGACGAACTGGCTCGAGTTGGCACAAAAGGTAGGCTAATAGGTCCTGAACCTATGTGCGGACTACCAAACAGCCTAGCTCGCTGGACCATATGGAACCAGTGCTTTATTAAATCTCACAAACGCTGGACTAACATGCCAGGGCTGAACCATTTCAAAGCGCTCATAAAAGCATAATATAGTCGAAACGTGACAGACCAGGCTATGTCGCTTAGTGGGAGCAATTTGTGTATGCTAACTAAGGCACTAACGGGGCACTGTCGCCTCAATAGGACCTTAAAATAATGGGTCTCACTATTAGTACAGGAGAGTGTAGCTTCTGCCATGAGGCAGAAGAAACACCAATGCATATATCTTGTGCGAATGTGGGCCACATTGATGATGCACAATCGTAGTCAGATCCTAGGAAGTCACACAATGGCTTGTGAATAGGTGAGGAATACCTCTATCAAAAAAGTACTACAGTTTCTTAACGTGGTAGGTATACAATATTTCAGCAATGGACAAAGTGATACTGGTACTATAGAAGACAGAAATAGCCACTAAGAAGATAATAATTATAGTAAATAGTTCAAAGACAAAGTTGACTTAATATTTTAGGTATGGTGTGACCGTAGACCACCTTGGTTGGCAGCTATTTTGGCCATGGTCGGCACCACCTTACAATTCCTACCATCTATCCTTGTGAACGCAGTGCAAAAGGGTGCTTCTATGTATCAGGTAAATTATTTATACAATTAAATGCTATGAACTGTCAATGTAGATATCTCAAATCACTGTTATTTTTTGGGTTCCTCCATCCTCCTCCATCGCAGATGGAGATTTTAAGGTCGTAATGCAGGCTGACGGCTCATTTAATGATAGGTGGCTAGTGGCTACCGTCGCCTATAAAAAAAAAACAACGCTGTCAGTGCTTCCAGAGACTTTACATTGTACGTAGTTGGATTAAGGATAAAGGATTAGGCATCCCTTACTCACCGAAACAAAACAGCACACAATCCCCCTTCCTTGTTCCGTATCATTCACTTTATGGATAAAGCAAACGTTATAGACATATTAACCTTTAAATTCAAGTCATCTTTAAGGTTAAAATGTCTATAACGGTTGCATTATCCATAAAATGAATGATACGGAATAAGGGGGAATTATGTTGTATGTGAAGAGGTGCGTATTTCGAATAAATTAATAAATCGGGTGGTCTTTTGCCACCGTTATAGGGTATGGCCAACAAAGGGGTTGTGGCAGTAACCATTACACCCCTCAGTTTTGGTTACTGCCGCCAGACAGGTTTCCCAAATGACTGCGAAAATGTGTCGTGCTACTATTAAAAGTGACAAATAATAATATTTTCAGACCATGTCCCTCTGCCTGAGCTGCATTTCGAGATCCCTCGACTGCCTCCCCCGTTACTTGATAAATGTCACCACAATTATTGAGAATACTCTGCCATCGAACATAAATCCGGTCGGTGGTTCTGTGTTGCTGCAAATGTTGGTAACAGTGGCATACGAGGAGTTGCTCAATTGGGCTAAAAGGGAGGCTGTAAGAGAGAAATCGGGTAAAATGAACTTTAAATACATAACTAAATTGTCTCTTGATCATATTACTGTACACTTTGGTTAACTGTCGACCGTTGTGCAAGCGATGGGGTTTATTGGTGGGTGGTAAGTGATGGTAACTCGTACCCACAACTGATGGTAAACGCGACCAGCATCAAGAGGGATTCAAGTGTTGTACTACAAATTATAATTGTATATTGTAGGTTTTATATAATTATTGCTGTATGTTGAATTTGTCTCCTACCTTGAATTGAATCGAATTGTTCTCCTACTATCTTGAATAGTATGTTGAATAAGTATTGAAAAAATTGGAACTATTCACGAAAAAATAATTATATTTGAAGAAAATTAATTTTGTTCATTTTGTAAGTAAGTAGTATTTTTGAGGCTGTACGAAGTTCGCCGGGTCAGCTGGTTATAAATAAACACAATTCTTGCTGAAATGATTTACATATTGTTAAAATTTGGATATTTAAATTTAATTTCACTTTGTATAAAACACACCATAGGCGTGACGAAGGTATTATCGTAAAAAAAATATTTTTCATTTCAGTAGCAGTTGAAGCAAACGGAGAAGCGCACAATATGAACACGAGGACAAGCAAACACAGAACAAAACACGTCAGAATCGTCAGCCATGGCACTACAAGTAAGAAAAACTTTCTTGCTCTACAATAACAGTAATCCGCTATTTGACTAATTTTAAAAAAATCTATTTAAATTGTTCTTTATTACATAATATGTAAGCACACTACATTGATATTTCCGGGAGATCTACTGTATTATTAATAAATAAAAATCAATGTTAAAGTTTAAATTTCCAAAAAAAAAAACGCTGTTTCTGTAATGGCGCTTGATCTTTGATACGCGTGACGTCACACGCTAGTAAACAACTCAATAACGTGCAATAACCTAAACATTTTTACTAGCGTATGACGTCATCAGAGTTGCAACCAATCACAGGGCGTTTCGGTCGCAGATAAAATTTCAAAAATTATGATTTTTTTTTTCATTATAATTTGCAAAAAATATACATAATTTAGCTTATAATAAAGTGACATATGTTTTTTTACGCTATTTACTGATAGGGATAACCGCAATTTGTAGTATATTTTAAATCTTGTCAAATAGCCAATTGTGCTTGTGCTTAAGTGCTTAAGGCGACAGTGACCACATACCATCAAGTGGACCGTCAGCATGTCTGTCAACGTTAGTATAGAAAGTAACGAATCTGTTGCAGCCACTTCAAGCTCGATCAGCTTCGACGGCAGCCACAGCACTGCGTCGTCCATAGGACTGGCCATAGCCGAAGCTCTTTGCTCCATAGACGAGGACGACAAGCACACTCAGGAGATTCAACAACTGGTCGCACTCTCCAAGAAAACTCACACACTGTCCAATCAATTCGGATTGGAAGATTTTCCAGAATTCGCTGATTTCTTTGAAGAGGTAACTATGTGGATTTTGCAACACATTTTTTTCATAAAATATATATATATATATATATATATATTCACACATTCTACAAAGCATCATCTAGTTACACAGTAAGCAACTAATGCTCGTATTAAGGATACCCAGACAGTTGATAAAACTATGTGGATATTGCAACACATTTTTTCATAAAATAAAAAAAAAAAAAAAAAAAAATATATATATATTCACACATTCTACAAAGCACCATCTAGTTCAACAGTAAGTAACTAATGCTCGTATTAAGGATACCCACACAGTTGATAAAACTATGTGGATATTGCAACACATTTTTTCATAAAATAAAAAATAAATATATTCACACATTCGATACAGCACCATCTAGTTCAACAGTAAGCAACTAATGCTTGTATTATGGATACCAGACAGTTGATATATTACTACATAGATTACTTTTTGATTAGATTACTTAGGTACTTGATGATTACTTAGTTACTTACTTTTTGATTATTTTACTTTTGCTTTTAGATTCATAGGAAAGTTTGTTTGAAAATGAAGCGTTTCGAAAAGTGCTTGCCATAACATTTTTATTTATTTATTTAAAACAGCAACAAACCTAGCACACTTAACATTCTAACCCTATCGCCCAATACTCATATATTTTTTCACGTGTTATATTTTTAATTTTCCAACGCGAACGAAGTCGCGGCCACCAGCCAGTAAGTCAATAAATTGGATTATTTTTTCAGGGTAGTGTCCCTGGGTCAAATGCTGAGAGATCTGGTGATGCTGCAGCCTTGACTAGTCAAATCCTGATGACGGCAGCTGGAAGGCACAGTTTGAGAGTAAGAATTGGCTATTTGACAACATTTAAAATATACTACAAATTGTGGTTATCCTATCAGAATATAGCGTAAAAAAAACATATTTATGTCACTTTATTTTAAGTTAAATTATGTATATTTTTTGCAAATTATATGAAACAAAAAATTGTAATTTTTGAAATTTTATCTGCGACCGAAACGCCCTGTGATTGGTTGCAACTCTTGCTAATTTTGTCTTTTATGGCATAAAAGAACCCCCCCCCCCTCATAAGTCAAAATTAGCATAAAATTTATGGGATCATATTTCTAGCGATTTTTGCGTTGTTGTGTGCCACATACAATTTTTTAAGTGGTGGTAGTTAACTCACACTGCGTTTCGCAGTCATCTGGCGGCAGTAGCCAACCCCTTACAACTTTAAAAACAATACAATTTTAAATTTTCATTACATTTTCAGGTGATCTACGAACACCTTCAACTAAACTCCGAAAGAATATACAACGAGATCGGAATCCAAGAGAAGAGCGAAGTTGTTGTCGCGTTGAACAAAGCGCCATTGCTTTATATAATGTTTCATATAGGAAGATTTCCATTCGATCAGGTAGAATCACTTTTCTTTCATATTCATACTAGCGACCTCCAGGCTTCGCACGGGGGCTGCTTCCCCGTTTATCTCGCTTTCCATAGTGAAAAACGAATTTAAATCGGTCTAGCCATTCTTTAGCTCCGATATTCTGTAGTGACTTGTAAATTATAATGTGTTTTAGTATTATAATTTAGTGGAAACTTTGCTGATTTATGTTTTTCTTGAAACATGTGTGTGTTGTATGTTTCCCTAATATAAATGAAATACAAAAATAAAAAATAAATATTATGCAGTTGTCTGCTCAGTACCTACTTATAATACAGAACAGTCAGTTGCACGGTTACATGACCGTGTCGCGAGTTCAATGATTTTGTCCCATCTCAAAAATGCCTAACGCGCCTAAAGAAGTTTTTACTTAAAAAAAATGTGAAAAAAATATTTATGTTTTTTAATATATTAATTAATTTATTTAATTATTTATACAAAACAGCTTAACATTCTAACCCTATCGCTCAACATCTAGGTCCACTGTGCAAGCCAATTAGAGCTGAACACATAATTCACTTTTGGTACATAAGCTCCAACAAACAAACTTCAAAAATTCGAAACAATGAAATAAAAAGCAAATAAAATCTAAAATAAAATACAAATACAAACAAAAAATTTGAATACTATGTCAAATGTTAAAAGAAAATGTAAAAAGTTAAAAAATCGAAACAATAATCAAAAATGTTAAATTAAAAAAGTCAAATGTTAAGAATTACTCAAAAATAAAAACTATAAACAGTTAAGTATAATAGTAAATACTAGATATATTTTTTTCAGTTTTTCCGTAACGAGTGGCCAATACCCTGGAGCCGTTTGGTCGCCGTAGCCATAGAGTGGTCGGATATAGAAGGAGCCAAAGTGCACGTCAACAGAAGAGTAGATATGAGAAATGTCAAGACACACGGCAAAGGAAATAAAATGCTTTTGGAGTTGTATGAAATGTTTAAAAAGTGAAGTTATATAGATTTCCGTAATTCACATTTAAACAATAAAATATAGTTAACTAACTCTCTTCAGTTGTATTATTTACCTACCTTCCTTTGTAAAAAACATGTGTTTGATAATGTAGTATATCCATACTTCCATACTAATATTATAAATTAAAAAGTAACTCTGTCAGTCTGTCTGTCTGCTACCTTTTTACACAGTAACTACTCGACCGATCATCATGAAATTTTAGATACACGTTGTCTGTCAAGGGACACAAGAAAGGACATAGGATAGATAGATAGATAGAAAACATAGGAATACCTTTCAGATAAAGAGTACTGTTCCCGAGTGATAGTCTAAAAATATTAAGAACTAGCTGGTGCCCGCGACTTCGTGCGCGTTCTGGATGAAAGGTACCCTATGTCCTTTCTGGTGTCCCAGACAACGTGTATGCAAAATTTCATGGTTATCGGTTCAGTAGTTTTTGGTTGAAAGAGTTACAAACATCCATACAAACTTTCGCATTTATAATATTAGTACGGATTGGGCGCGACTATCGCGTGGCGGCGCCACTGTAGTCACAGTGATAACGATGTCAGGCGTTATATTTTATTTTTAACCCGGACGAAGTCGCGGGCACCAGCTACTTAGTTGTTAATAATATTAAAGAAATGTAAAGATAAAGATAGACTGCTTATTGGGAACAGGAAATTTTATAAAAGAACAAAGAGAACTTAAAATCTACGTGCGAGTACATACATAATTCGTTTAAAATCAATATTTAATTATTTCAATTATTAAATTTGATAACTTGATAAAAACATCAATAATATGTTTAATTCCACAATAATTAATAAATATATACACTAGCTACACGCTCTCGGCTTCGCCCGGGTTCAAAATAAAAACTATCCTATCTTTTAAGTTGGACCAAATTACACATAGTTACGAAGTTTTATCAAAATTGGTTCAGTAGTTTAGGGAGTTCATTAGCCTCGAACATGTGACGTAATATTCGCTCTGTTACAGTAGTACAACCAAGAAGTACTACTGGTAGTACAAATGCTACAACGTTTTTTTATAAAGAGATGTGCCTACAAAGTTGAGAAAGTGTAACGTAAATCTGACCTTAGATTTACAAGTTTTATAACAAGTTTTATAAAATTATTTTTGTTATGTTCTTGCGTGCTTAGATTAGACAGATCAATAACTTTGGTAACTTATTAATTTGATATTGTGTGAAGTTTGTTGCTATGGAATCAATTACCTAAATTACTCGCTCGACTACACGATATATACCTACCACATTTCGTCACATAAATAAAGCTTGGCCACTATTTTATCGACATATACTTTTTGAAAAATATTATCATAAAAATTTTTAAACTTAAAACTTTTTTCATCAGCCTTCCGACCTGTCTGTACTCTGTACCTATTGTAAAATGTATCACCATAAAGCTGTATAATCGGCGCAAAACCTAATGGGCTTTGGCGATATCACGTGTCAAATATGCGCAGTAACCGATTTTGGGACTGTTTGTGAAGTTTTGCGACGCGGGGATGGGGGAGCCACGGAATGAGCGAGACGCATAATGATAACATTTGTACGAGAGGAAGCCGGTCCGCCGTATTGTTCGCAATTCTACACGCGCAAACGAAAGATACCCGCTCAAGATCCTAGCCCATTAAGTTTTGCGATGTTAATAACCTAAGGCAGTTGTCCCACCGCTGATGATGAACGAGTAGTAGCGATTAGAGCTAGAAACAAGAAACGGGTTGGCGAGCAGCGAAAAGCGAATATGTAGTTTCGATAGTTTTATCGCTCGGCTATAAGCGAGTGTTCTTTTACGACGGGCTATTACTCACACCACTCGCTCAGGGCGGCTAGCCGGTTATTCCTGCGCGAGCTACGTACGTGTTCTCGATGAAATAAATATCAAAGGATGAGTTTTTGGGATAAAAAACCACCTTCCCATAAACAATTACAAGTGAAAGAAGCAACTTGAAAGATTAACCGCTGCGTTGGTTGCTATCTCGACGAGTCCTAATCGCCAAGCGAGCATCGCTGAGCGAGTACGTTGTCTTTGACAGTTTTTGTCGCTCAGCGACGAACTAGTGGAGCGAGTCCTCGCCGGCAGTGTAAACAGTCAGCGATCAACTATTAATACACTACACTAAACGCAAAAAAGGAACATATTCCAAATGTCAGCTTTCTAGAATTGAGTAGTTTTGGCTGTACCTTGTTAGTCAACCAGGACAACCGATTTTATTTTATTTTACCTAAAACCGTATACCTACATCGTGTATAGATTTAAAGTTAGCACAGTATCAGCCCCTGAAGGCCCGCATTATTTATTCACGCCACGATCGGACGTGATGGGATTGTTATGCATTTGTAGCTGTTCAAATCAAAATTTGATTTATACACGTGTTTTGATTTCTGTGCTTCGAAATGTATGGGTATCGGACGGCATAACTCGTCTATGAAATTACCGATTCGAAATGACATCGGAATTTCAGAAGCACGCTATATCAAATTGTAAATGAGCTCAAGTAGAATAACCCTCTGGCGTAGACGACATTTTGATCAGTTCAATGATGGTATGACATTTATTATGCATTATTGACTTAGTGTTGTATCTGATACTAGCCAAAGCCCGTGACTTCGTTCGTGCGGATTTTATCATATAAAATTTTATATCATATAATCGCACTGCCAAGGTTTGGAACTTTCTGTATTTCCGAGCTCATATACTTAACCCAAATCTTTTCAAAGTTCGAGTGAATAAGCAACTTCTGGATGACTATAAAATTAGTCAAAATCTAATATTATAAATCAAATAAAAAATAAAATGTGCATCGTTAACTAAAATGAAACATTAAAACTAGCCGCCTAGTTTGATCCTAGCCGCCTAAGTGAGATCGCGGCCAAGCGCTGCCTTGACTTTTATAAAAAAAAAAGTTCTACACTAATAAAATAAACATGGAGAATTGGTTTTTTATAACCTTTCTCAAAAATTGTATTGTGTATGAGTAAGATATTCCAGTCAATTTCCTGCTCGTTTGTGCCTTTCTATAAAGAAAAAAAATAGTCAAGTTAATGTTAGAACCATGTTAGAACACTTAACTGTGTCGATCTAATTCCCCAGCAAATAACAAGCTACTGAAACTAAACATGCCTACAAACCGAGCAATCCGATATTACGGTGACTGGAACTAATTTCCCTTAATGTGTGATCAAGAAGTGACCCATTTTAATTGGGGGACTGTCCCGAATTTACTTGGAATTGGTACCCGAAATACATAAACAATGATTTCCAATTTCCCTAGGCAACGATGCCCCTCTAGCGCAATCTTTAACTCACAACACTTAAAAGGCAGTAGGGAAACTGATATTTTTTTTTAAGTTGAGACAGTTCATCTAGTTTTCGATAGTCTATTATTGGAAACACCTAATACTATCAGGCTTTTTCAAAGGAGTTTGAGTATTAAATACTATTTTATTTACCTAATTTGACTGCATTTACTTAAACATCATATATACTTAAATAACAAATTATTACATAAAAAGTTATATTGATTAGTTGATACGTTTATACCTAAGTATTGCTGATAAAAAGATCTCCATCACTGAGAGTCAGACAAATGACAACAAAGTCACAGATTAAATATAGTTACTATCGACAAAGTGTATTTTCTCTTTGGAGGTAGGTACGAAATTTTAAGGATGTGTGCGAATTTTCGTTGGATAGTTCGACTACTTTTTATTCTAACGCCGGTGTAGTGAGCTGAAGCAAACCGTTGACAAAGTTGGGGAGTGAGCATAAATTGTCTACTTGCCAATAGTTAGAAACTAATGTGCTGTCGCCTTTGTAAGTACAGCTATCTTGCAACAAAGCTCAGTTGGCTTAGTGTTCTATATGTTAGTAATTATGGTCGTGGCTTACCGACATCTCGTTTTGTTTGCACCTTTGGTTTGCTTGTGTGGTCTAACTAATGGAATCGTATTGAATTATACATGTTGTTTATTGAAATATATAGGTACGTATATTGAAATCACATTTTTAATGTAAAGGACGTAAGACAGATTGTCACCGTTTACTCTATAACATGAGAAATTTTTTATCCTAAGCCCAGTATAAGGAAAATGGACATGGATAGGAAAATCACATGAATGGATGGGAAATTGGAAATCACATGGATAATTATTTTGTGTGCAATGTTAATGTTGCAATTTTTCTTATTGTACTTAATCGAAAATCAATCAAACAACAAAAATTTTCCAAGACAAAAGTTTTTCTCAGATATGTTGTCTTTAAATATCTAGAAAAACACTGCTTTTTATTTACCTTCATTCAATTCAGTTGAATAGACATTCACATATTTTTATTTATATATTTTATATTGGTCATTGTCGGTACTCTTCCGTTTCACTGTATAAAATCACTATAATACTACCGATAAACTCGCTAAGTCTTCAAATCGAGATCGACACCGAATAACTAAGCTATTGTCCAAGTTGAGGGTGCCGCAATAAATCCGATGCCAGACCAATAGTTTCTAAAGTCGGTCCTCATCGATTTTCTTACGTTCCAACCACAAATTGCAAAACTAGTTCCTGCTATTGTTGTGTTGGGTGCAATATGAACACAAGTACTTGGGCACTGCAGATCCCGACTCCAGCTCTGTTTGTTCCCCGTTGTCACTAGTAATAGACTTTGGATCCTGTCTGAAGTTGTTTACTTGAGTTATTACTTTCCGATACAGGTAATAAATTACTTAAAGCCTCGAAGGAGTTTCAATGTCTTTGTTCTGTTTTATGTTGGCATTGCTGTTTAATTTTTTAAAAATGCGCAGATATTAGACTAGGAGTGGATGTAAGGATTTCGTGGATGAATCAATTTTATTGCAAAGGAACTTATTTGAGAATTACATATTTCAATTGTTTTTTTTTAATTCGTGGCTAAAGTAGAGTTATAGCGTAATGTTCCACTGTTTACTTTTTTTTTTCATTGTGTTCCATAAACCTTCGATTTATAGAAATGTTTCCATCCAATGTACAGGACGGCTTAATACAACAAGGAACCTGTAAGTAATTTATCAAAGCCTCGAATAGGACTGAAACTCAATTCGGTATTGCGAGTTCCCATGGTCGTTAAGGCTTTAAAGTTAAAGCTTATTAAGGCTGTATTTCTACCTTAAAACTCTTTTATTGAAATTAAAGAACAACATTATAGTGAAAAAATTTATTTTTATTGAAGACACTATGTACTACTGAAAATTTTCACTCGGCAATTTATGGTAAAATACTTCGTGGCTTGGCTTCGAGGCGTAAAATCTTGGGAATATTTTTTTATAAGTCAAACCCGGCTCGAAGTGCACTGGATCCTAAACAAGCTTATGCCAGCGAACCTCAAGAGTTGTCTGATAGGAAATATAAAAAATACAAATACAAAATTTACAATACTTAAGCCTAGATACAAAAAGGGTGTAGGGGACCTCCTATTAAGTATAAGAATACTTGTATCAGGAGACACCCGCAAATAATATCATCCTTTATTCTCTTGCCAACCTAGAAAATATCCGCTAAATATTTGATCATCACGATAGCATCATCATGTATCCGCAAATAATTATTTGTTTTGTAAGTTTAATAATTAAGATTTAATGTTTCAATACATTTTAAAGAATTTCTGAGATGTATGTTTTGAGTAGTGGACCATATATAAAAAGTATAATTATTAATTAATTAGTGCGTCATATTTTTATTCTGCAAAGCTTATAAGTGCAAGTGCTCAGAAGGGCAAAATAAACTAGCTTTTTTCCGCGACTTCATCCGCATTTCGTCCACGTCTGTTAAAATGTTTATTCAAGTGTTATTGCTCATAAATATTATTTTTTCTGAAAAAAAAAGATACCCTATTTCCTTTTCTGTATCCATGACGAGGTGTGTGCAAAATACTGATTAAGTATTTAAGGCGTGAAAGCATAACAAACAAACGAACTCACTGTCGCTTTTATAATATTGGTTAGGATATAAAATGTAAGTATTAGCAAGGTCCCATAGGTTGGCGTTTCATGTAACCGGGGTCGACTGAGGATTAGTTTTCACATGAGCCTTAATGACACGTTTAATTTATTCATCAAACAGGATCAACAATTATCTTAGATATGAAATTAGATCTTATTACGTTCAAAAATAAAATTTGGTTAGTAAATTCACTTACGTATACAGAACAATACATTAAAACACTGAACACGAATTTATGTTTGCTTTTTATTAAATTATATTTAAAATATTTAACATTTTGTGACATAACCCAATATAACCCCAGAATTTATCTAGTTTTCACGGTCGATTGCGTTTAAAGCCAATACATTGCAATCTTTTTTATAGTCTACTGCGCGTTACGCGTTAGTAAAATTTGTAGCTAGGTACAACAGTAAATAAACCTGCAACGAAACATGATTTATTTATCGTCAAACGCCGATAGGTGGAATTGTTATTCTGGATCGTGTATCAAAATTGTATAGATTTATCGACGAGAGGACCTGTGCCTTATAGAAGTAAGTCACTTACTACAACTAAGTTTTAAATTTAGACATTTTAGACATTTAAAAAATGTTATAGTCATAAAAATGTTTGAACATCTACCGGGTTCGATTCCCGGCGGGGTCGATTTTGGAAATTAACCTTCAAAGTTGGCTCTTGCTTGGGTCTGGAAAGTAGTGGCAGGGGAGACTGCGTTTCACAGTCATTTGGTTAGTCCTTCTGGCGACAGTAACCACTACCTTACAGAAGAAATAACAGCACTTGTGCTGTTGTGTTTCGATGAATGAATAAGGGTTTCCAGAGCCCACTCCTATCGCTTTCTAATTACTCATCTCTATGTTTGTGTTATAGGTGACGGTAGCCACACCTATCTTGAGTGGACTGTCGCAGCCTGACGCAGCCTGAAAAAAAAACCAGAAAAACAAATTTTATTATAAAATTAGCCTGTGATATTATATCTTTATATGATTCTTCGGGACCAGTACTTCTATGATGGATTGAGTAGTTAAAGCATGAAAGAGTAACAAACACACTTCCATATATTATATTATATCAGTTAGAATGAAGTAAAATGAACGTAACGTACTCAGGCATTTAAAACATGGGCCATGTTTGGTTAAAACAATAACATACGCAAAAATGACATCAATTCATAAAAAAGGAATATACGATTATTGAATTACATTATTGAATTACATAATATCAAATTATTTCATTGAAAAGTGAAATTTAATGTGTCAGATTTTAGCAGACAGTAGACGCAACTTTAGCAATTTAATAACTTTTTTTAACTAAGTATAAGTTGTAAATCTGTGTATCAAAAAGAGAATTCTTGTTAAAAACAAGTGAAGCGAAACCATGTGTTGGAGAAGTTTTGATTTATGGTTGCATTATGACTGCGTTAAAACTAGTAACTCGTGTTATGATTAAACGCTCCCAGAAAAGATTGTTGTTTCACCGGCGAATGTGAGTTTAAGCATTTTATCCACGTAGGGATACTTAATACATATATAATATCTTCCCTCTTTATATTCTTCACCATTATTGAATATCAGTAACTGCCGATATTCAATAATGGTGTAGAATATTCAATAATAATAATAAAATAAAATAACTGTTATTTTAACATAAAAAACATAATTTTAAACTGGACCAAATTCAAGATCTAGTCTTCAAATTCAAAATCAACTTCACTTCTTCAGACAACTTCAAATTCTTCAGAGATTATAGCTGAAGAACCCACTTATTAATTTGATTTTTTTTAAACCTGTGTATGCAGGGATGTGTTACAAGCTTGATCGTCTTTATAAAGATTGACTGGCCAACAATAATTAATTACTTAAGGCATTTAAAGTATCCTAAGATTTAATTTTATTTAGTCCACCACATTCGTGCGATGCTGATTGCTAGTTATAAAGTAAGGAAGTATAAATTTTTACAGCATAGCGGAAAACGCTTCACGTAAATTTAAACGCAGTGAACAAATAACATTAAAAACTAAAACATCGAACACTTACAAAAAATCCGGAATACGTGAATGTAAACTAAGTACTAACTCTTAAAACTTAAATAGCAATTAAACTTTTAAATGTTAAGCTTTTTACAAAATTCGTATTTTGGATGTCGTAAAACACTTGCTTTAATAATTATGCATTCGACTGTACAGGGACGTGTAGTTAGTGAAACTGACTTTTTCAGTCATAGTTCCGCGTAGGTAGGTTACGGTAAATGTTCGTAATCAGAATCACACTGTTTTGTTAGTTTTTACTTCATGAAGATTGTTTTTTTTATTTTTATTAAAATGATTACATTCCAATGGTTTTAATATAAAAAGAAGGCACAATGCGCTGCCATTGCAATTAGTAAGATATTAAGAGCCCTCTTTCACAAAAAAAAAAAAAAAAAAAAAAAAACAAAGAAAGAATATAATTGATAAATTGCTATTATTTGATTATTGTAATTATAAGTAATTAATTAAGTCATTTGTTAAAAATTTTAATAATTGAAAATATACGTCCCGTGGGGGTGGTGTAACCCCTGGGGGGAAATAAAAAAAAATAAAAAAAGGTATTGTGTCAAGTGGGCTAACCGCCATTTAAAATCACCGGTCACCGGGGGATGATAGTGGTGATATACCTTTGTACGGTAAAAGTCCCAAACATTAAAAAGAAAATAATAAAAAAAATCGCCTATCGAAGGATGCAGTGCATAATTTAATAAAACATAAAATTATTTCTTTAAAGTAACTAATCGACGCTTTATTTGTAGTTAGTGAAAGAGGCCCTAAGATTAGTTAGTTCTGAGTTGTTTAGGGGTTACTCTCTACTAACATTTATAATAACTATGGGATTCAGGTTCGTTTAAACGAAAGGAAAATCCTAAAGCACTCGTTAAAGTGTCTTCAATGTTTAGTTAAAATGTTACAAAATATACTCATAGATTCTTATTAAATTATTATAAATTCTAGTCAGATTGTTAGTGGAAACATTTTCTTACGATGCCTGCAACACGTTCATTTGAGTTTTTTTACCGTTCGTTGCGCGTTCTATTTGCAGTTTTACATTGCACCTAACGCTCTTTTTGGTCCGTGCAGGTAGTATATCCCTTTCGTTTGTTATTGAAACAATGAATATAGGTGCAGTTCTTCGCAACGTTTTTCTGGATTTAAATTGTACTTCGATATTTTTACTCAAGCATCTATTGTTTTCCTATACTAGGTGTTAAGTCACTTAGCATTTAGATGACATTCTAATATACTTAAGGCCTCTTTCACCAACTACAAGTAATGTGTTGATTAGTTAGGTACTTTTAGAAATAATTTTATGTTTTATTAAGTTATATGCACTTGGTTTAGTGCAACCTTCGAAAGGCGAATTTTTATTATTATTTTCTTTTTAATGTTTAATGTTTGGGATTTATACCGTACAAACAAAGGTATATCAGCTAAATTATTCCCGGTGAGAAGTCTTTAAATGACGGTTAGCCTACTTGACAAATGGTGAAAGAGGCCCTTAATATAATTAATTAAATTGACAAGGCAGTCATTTGAGCTGCCCGTGTGGCGGCAGTAACTAGCACCACAGTGAAATAACAGCATATTATGTACTATTATGTTTTTATCAACTTACTTGTACTTCACTACTTACTACTTACTTTCTTACTACTTACTACTTTTTCTACAATTAAACTCTTCTTAATATAATTGTATTTGAGAGAGTTCTCGAGCAAAGATTATTTAATAAAAAAAAACACAATAACGAAATGCTCATGCACGGATTGCGATAACTTTTTTAAATACTAGCGGCAATTAATTCTGGTCAGTAACATTTTTTTCGCTTTGTACGACTATCCGTTATTTATAGGGATATAGAATTTTATTTGAATATACTAGGCTATTATTTTAGTGGAAGTGGTAAATTTAGTAGAGACGGCAAAAAGTTATATATACATTAAATAAGAATACTTTACACACTTTTAAATAGTCTTGGATCCACAAAAGTTGCCTCCCTCAATACTGTATAAAATGGTGCATATCGTATTGAGTTCTGAGAATTTAGATACAAATAGCAAATAAGTCGTCTGATCCAAGATACAAATTTAATATAAAGACGAGCACAAACACAATAGTAGTCTCAATACATGCAATCAGTGTCGTTCGCTGGCACGCGGCCAAAGTAAATGGAGCAGAAAGCGTCTATGAACTTACACAATTCATTGGCAGAGATACAAATCTTAAGGCGGAATAGATGGTTTTTCGTAAAAGGGGGTGGGTATTTAAATTGAAATTCACTTGGAGTTGAAGCCAATACACTTTTAAATTAAAAATAGGTGCCTATAGGTACTTTAATTTTAATTTCAATATTTGCTAGCCAAGAGAGAAACCGCCACCATCTAAGGTCTGCAACCTACAAACCTTTCGATTGCTGAAAGTGATCCTGATGTATGAATGTATGAATTTTCTCCTATATAGAAAATGTTGTTAAATATAAATGATACCATGTAATTTTTGTGCTTTATAATGTTTTTAAAAAATCCAAAATACTAATATCAATTCTAAAATTTGACAATAGATAGCGTAAACAGCTGCTAGATTTATAGGTATAATTATTAGTTATGATACATTTTTCGCGAGACGTTTTGCTCAGCATCCATTTGATTGATTGTACCCGGACGTTTCCTAGTACGTTAAAATAAATTGATGTGTTTACCGGAATAAGATCGTTTATTTGCGTTACATCATCAATTTTCTACCGACTGTTGTGATATTCACTCATCGTAATCTCTTGTGACTAATGTTTGCCTCGTTCAACATTTAAAATCTGCGGCTAAACTTCTCCCGTCTAAAAAGTTTCGAAGATAAATGCTTTTCAAGGACTGACTGATACGTTTGCTCTAACGGTTTTCAAGTTTTGTATTAGATGAGTATTAGATGGCGTATAAGCCTTCCTAAAACATGTATAGCTTTATAGCTCTAGGCATGCAAGCCTGTATCGTGTGTTTCATGTATTGTAATTTATATTTTGATATTTAATAAATATCAAAAGTAACAGTTCTTTTTCATTGCTTTTTGAAAGTAAAATCTTAAAGCGAGCTTATGTAAACAATCATTTTTCTATCCCCGCCCAGTCTCAATTCTAATCAGCAACGTATTTACAGCACTTGTGGCGTTGCTTGTATTATAGGCGACGGTAGCTACCTAACCATCAAGAGGACCTTCAGCCTGTCTGTCGACCTTAACGTAAAAAATAAAAAAAATTACAAACCACTTCGAATCCATACAATTATATCTAAATGTGAACTTCTGACTAACATTAAAAAAATCAATAAAATCATTTAGGTAAATTAATATAATTATTTTACTTCATTCATTTTGGACATAACCAATTCGGATCTCATTAAAATAAGGGGCAAGTATCCATTGCCGTTTCAAGTCAGGCCTTTCGTCCAAACGCAACTCCAACGAAAACATTCCTTAATTAAATAGGCATCGGACACGTTGAGACTTGAAAAGCAAAATCCAATATACGTACCAGCAAGAATTCCTTTATTTATATAAAAAGAAAATCTTCAAATTCACAATACACTCACGAAGTAAATAGTATGGGAACTCATTGGATTAATCTATTACTAAACTTTGTGTGCATCCTAGTATTTAGTTCCCAATGACCTATATTTATAGAATATGTTCTATAAATAACAAAAATAAAATAAAATAAGTAAATTTTCAGGCAACTGAATTCATTAAGTATATTAATAGTAATAATTAAATTGATAATGCTAAGACACATGATCAAATTTGTCTGTTTCTCCGGTTCTAAACTGGACAATGGATGCGATAAGCGACGAAGGTTGTGTGTGTTTTACCATTATCCTTATCTTAGCCGAAAAAAACTGTATCAGTGCGAAGAAATTTATAACACATCCAAATAACATATTGAATAAATTTAATCTAATTTTCTTGAAGAAATTACGAGATCAACTACCGAATCATTTATTTACTCTGAAACTAAATGGTAGTAGAGAGCGAATGAAAGCATTCAACAAATTTTCTTGTTATTCGTCTTAATTATTTCTTAATGAATTTTTTTGTTTAGTAGGTATTTCGAGGAATATTTTTATGAAGACATTATTGTTTCTCGGAATTGCTCTTGAAACAATTTCGGTCTTACTACAAAAACATTAAACACACTTTAATCAGGCTTAAAACACGCGTTAAAAAAAAACTTTACTACAAAAGAGTGTCTAGGCATTGTTTAGGGTTTAACAATGCTTGAGCATTATTTAAATTTAACCACCGCCATATGCTAGTTTAACGAGTGTCTATCTAGTTAATGGCCTCTCTTCCTCTGACGTATTGTGTCAAATTTCGTTTTGCATATACTTAATAGTTAATATTAAAGATTTCTTTTGATTTTATAAATGAGTATGGATATTTTAAATTTAATTGACATGGAGGATATGGATTACATGGATAATTTTTGAGATAGAATACATCGTGAGAGAATTAATCCATTCGAATATATAACTTTGGTAACAAGATTATTTATTTAATAAAGGATGATCTACCATGTGATGCTAGGGTGGATACTCAAATAAAAATTTTATTTAACAATTTTAACAAATCAAACTTTACATTTGACCACATTTGACAATTACGTCAGTGTTAGTTACGTTCCATTATGCTCAATATTTTTTGGTATTACGAAATTTTATAAATAATCTAACGTATTTGTTGTAATTTATTACTTATTCCAATCTTATAATTTGCTGATATCATTAATATAGTCCGTAATAATAGCTTGTGAAAACCAAAATTCATCATTATACGCCTATCAGATCTGCGTAAAATGAAAATGACATGAATGCAGGGCGAGTGACTGAATGAATGTTTGCCAAGGTTGCCATAATTCAATAACATTCACGTACTTTAACACTGTCTACCGAAACAAGCGCTAAATAAGGTTTTGTAGTAGGGACATTTTAAACGCTCGCTGACCAATGCTTAAATGCTTAATGCTTGTCTAACTAAGCATGTGTTTGAACAGTGCTTACTGAATCTTTTGTAGTAAGACCGTTTATGTTTAAAATAAAAACGATAATTTAATTGCTATCTCAGATTAGCTGTATTTATCTGTTTCTATCATTGCCTTAAGAAGAATTTATATGCCTGAAGAAAAAACCTTAATATTGAAAATAAAATAAATGAGGCAATAAATAAAGAAAATATTGAAACTTTCCCCCTAATTTTGTCACTAAGGTGGATTGCATCAGATCCTCCTAGCTTCTAGCCTTTGGTAGATCTTCCGTTTATAGACTAGAAAAAAGACATCTGCCCTAAATATTGACAAGATTGTAAATAAATGTTAAATAAAGCAAATACAAAAATAAACAGTGGCACTCCGGGAGTGCCGATAGAAGTCAAAACTTGAACATACTTATACTTACTTATATACAGAGGTGTCGGTTACGGTAACAGGTCGCTAGTTCAATGGTTTTCCCATCTCAAAAATTGTTCTTTTTTAAATTAATATCAGCGCCATCTCTGTTCGCATTGATGTATTATTTCAATTCAATTAGTTTTCGGAAGGATGAATTATTACGTAACATATTCTAGTTTCAGTGATTAATTGTATAGATGGTGTATAAAGAGGTGTCGGTTACACGGTTACACGGTTACGTTACGGTAAAGGTCGCCGAATTCAATGGTTTATTCCCATCAAAAATGCCCAACGCGCCTAAAGAAGTTTTCTACTTAAAAAAAACGATAACTTTCATTGTAATAATAATTTTTCTGTAGTGAATCACTCACTAACGCTTTATTTATCTCCTACGATTGTTCCGATTGGTTGGCCGAGTGTATCGAAACGTTCTTAATTCATTTCCCCCATTGTCGTTGTAATTGAAGGAACACAATCAAATGTGACTTGATTTCTGTATTGCCCTTGGGGAGGCCTTAAGAGCACTTCCCGGGATTTGTTGACCTCCCCTTTACTTGGTGTTGACAATGCCTTCAATTATTTTAGTCGGTAACAGCAGTAATTGGTGTTGGGTGCAAATGGTTTCATTATTTGTATTGTAAAATTACTTCACATTGATGTGTGTGGGTGTATATATATGTGTGCGTGTGTGTGTGTTCGTGAATATTACCTTTAGTTAATTGAAACAAAAGAACGAAACTGTTAAAATGTCCATTAGGGAAATATTTTTGACACAATTAAATTATAATAAAAGTAAGCAAGCAGCACTCTCTTACTGAGACAGTTTCATAGTTTTGAAACTTCAGTCTGTTTCCTGAAAGGCACGAAGCGCTTAAAGTATAATTTAATAGCTACCTTATTGTACCTGTTTCTCTGTAGAAACGACTGATATTTTTTATTTACACTTCCTTTCTTTTCTATTATATAAATAAATAATAATATATAATATTAAGTTACTTAACTAGATAAATACTTACTTAAGGCATTACTTAGTAAATATGTGGCTAAGAATATAATATAATATAATATAATATAATATAATATAATATAATATAATATAATATAATATAATATAATATAATATAATATAATATAATATAATATAATATAATATAATATAATATAATATAATACGGAGAGCCGACAGCCGGAAGGTGCCGGAAGGTTTTCGGGTTGAGACTACGGACCGGCAACAGACTCGAGTTGAGGCGATCTGATAAGGGCTGCGGGCCGACAGTTGACCCAGGCTGCTTCTGTCCGGTCCTATTAGAAAATTATGAGGGAGACCCATGTCCAGCGGTGGATGTCCAACGGCTGAGACGATGATGATGATGATGATGATGATGATGATGATGATGATGATGATGATGATGATGATGGTGGTGGTGGTGGTGGTGGTGGTGGTGGTGATGATAATGATGATGACAGTGGCTACTAGTAAGCATTATTATTTAAGTTAAGTTCTAATTAAAGAAAATAAAAGACAATTAAAAAATTGAGGCGATGAAAAGTTTTACTAAAAGTATAAAATCTTATAGTATTCAATTAACATTATTAAATGTAAGTTAAACAAGTTGTCTTGAAAGATTCATCTATCGCTTAAGCAGATCAGTTTCAAATTTTAATGGTCCAAACTTCTTAGGGCGTTAGGTCTTTGGAATGAACTTTTAAAGTTGGCCTAAGTCTGAGCCTAAAGTTTCAGTCCATTGTTTTCTTGGTTCACAACACCTGAACAGTCAAATAAGTAAATAAGTTATGTCTCAACTTATTTACTTATTTTAAATCTTCTGCTGATGAGACGATTGAAATAACTTCTGGGAATACTGATCACTCAATAGCGGTCAACAAAGACTTAACATAGTTAAGTTTAAGTTTGGCTGTTAACTGTGATACTGCTATAGAATCTTTTACACAAGGGACGAACTCAAAAGTATCTTCAGTGGAAAGTAAACACCCATATAAGTGGTCTCGCCCCATTTCAAGCGTCGGCCGTAAAGTGTCGTCCGTTCAAAGTTAGGTGCCTATCACGCCACGACCAATTTTCAATCGATTTTCAACTTTGTTGTCGAATGAGTTTCTAACTATTTCATCGGTTTTTGTAGGGAACATACTAATAAAACTTTCACAAAATTGTTTATCAATGTTTTTATTATTACTGGGATTAAATTGAGTTAAAGTTATGGTATTTTTTAATGAGAAAAGTTCTAAGCAAAATCTGTTATTTTTTAATGGCTACTGGATGAGTAGTTCCCTAACTTTTATGCTTGCGATGTTCTGTTTCAGGGGTTCGATTCCCGGCTGGGTCAACTTTGGAAATAAACTTTTCAAAGTAGGCTTAAAGGAGGTAAACCCTTTGACGGCATTAAGCGACTTTAATTTATATTTATGATATACATAGTTTAAAAAGCGAATTACATTGTGATATTAAGTATTTATTTTAATTCCGAATGATTGAATGAAATTTGAATTGAAGCTATGATTTTTTTAAATATTAATAATAAACTAAATTTACCTGTATTTACAGTCTAAATACAGGTAATTTTTTATCGTTTTAGGAATAACTCACATTTTTAAATATTCTAGTGATCCCTTAAATTGTTTTCCTTTATCAACTGTCCAATATGAACTAATGAAAGTAGAATATTCGTGTTCATCCGAATATTACGATTTTCTTATCAAATATGCTTTAAGAATACTCAGTTTCGGGACTAACATTAAATGTAGTGCAAGTTTTTCTTTTAACTCTCGAAGTAATTGTCCCCTTTCGAATGTTTCTCTTGTTACAACAATGTGTTCGGACGAAAAAATCTGGAGGTCGTCGCGGTTTTTCCTTCCAAACTCTCGCAAGTTTTGCTTGCGCCGGCGAATGGGTGCCCGCTGAGGCGATAAATTAGGCAATTTGCGGTTCCCGACCAGTCGGCCAGCGGCATGTTCCGGACCTTCGTCACATTGGATGTAGGAAACAGTAGGTTGCCCTCGGACCTTCCAAATATAACTATATTTACTTGTTAACACAAAACATTCTATCATTTCTTCAGTCAAAACTCTTAAATTGTTATTTTTTTATAATATTTAGTCAATGCTGAGCCTCCTTTAATTGCGGCGGCATCCGCCTAGTGATAATTGGTAGTAACGTCCTATTTTAATTTGATGCCTGCCTCGTTGGGGGCCATGTGAAATAAATAAATAAATAAATAGATTTTTATACATCATAGAAATAGAAATCATATAAAATAATAAGATAGCGAATATCTCCCGGACACTGATAGAAATGTATTTTTTTTAAATAAGGATTTTTTACAGAGTCTACCGAGTTTTTTAAGCGAGGAAGTCCATTGAAATTGATACATTGATACATCTATCCATTGCAAAATAAAAATAAAATGCTAATTATATTATTATTAGCAAAAATTGTACACACAATGGGCAATCATGATGGGAATCACAAATACAGGGAAAGCGTAAGCAGGAGCTAATGTTGGAATTGCAAGATTTGGCTCTGAAAAATATCTGGGAGTTACAGGCATTAAAATCGTTGACCACTTGTTCAAAACAATTTTATGAAGAAGCTGACTTTTAGTGAGATAACAAAATTATATATTATATGGATTAACAAAATAATTAACAGACTATATATCTAAATAAAACATTATAATAACAAAATTAACATTAAACCTTAAATACAAAAACAATTGTAAAAATAATCTAACAGAAACTTAACAGGTCCGCCTGGGGCAGGGCATGACCCTATTATACTTGCAACGTTACTTCTCTGTACTGCCAGAGCTATGCGTTGTTATAAGTAAGTGCCAGCCCTGGGGTCCCCTGTAGTCTGTACTGCCAGAGCTATGCGTTGTTATAAGTAAGTGTCAGCCCTGGGGTCCCCTGTAGTCTGTACTGCCAGAGCTATGCGTTGTTATAA
Source organism: Synanthedon tipuliformis (assembly GCA_947623395.1). Classification (NCBI taxonomy): domain Eukaryota; kingdom Metazoa; phylum Arthropoda; class Insecta; order Lepidoptera; family Sesiidae; genus Synanthedon; species Synanthedon tipuliformis. The sequence goes on along the minus strand of OX392415.1, from coordinate 2,153,834 downwards.
GTAAGTGTCAGCCCTGGGGTCCCTTTTTTTTTTTTTTTTTTTTTTACAAGAGGAATCCATCATGGATACCCACCGGCCTGGGGACAGACCGGTGGGTTATGTCAGACTCATGCCCCGAGATGGTATTGGGGAAGACCTACCGACTAAACCTCTTGGCGTCCTCCGCGTCCGCTATGAGGCGAAGTTGCGAGGGCGGACGAACACTCTTCCGCAACTCCGCCGCGGGTGTCCGTAACCGGGCACTGCTCATTGGGACGGCGCACCCGAACTGCCAAAGTGCGCCGTGCCTCTCAGGATGAAGCGGGCGGTAGAGTCCCCATCTACCGCCCTAGTCCTGTCAGGGATCCAGATGGCGAGCGTACGCCAGCCGCCTGCGTCCAGTTCGTCGGCGACGGAGAGGATGGGATAGGACGTCGTCCTCCCGTTCTCTCTCCGCCGCCTCCTTCTGCGAGATAACATCCTCGCAGAAGTATTGCGTCACTCGCCAAGCGACTCTGCTGCCGACCATAGCTTTTACTACGGCCGGCAGAGAGAGATCCAATCCAATGGTCGCAGCGAGCTCAGTTCGCTGCGCCGACCATCTAGGGCACTCCGCAAGAGTGTGCTGTGCGCTGTCCTCAGCGCAGGCACACGAATGACATTCTGGAGTTGGCTCCCTACGAGCCACCCGGTGGAGATAGCTCCCGAAACAGCCGTGTCCCGAGAGCACCTGCACCAGGCGGAACGTGAGAGCCCCGTGTCTCCTCTGGAGCCACTCGTCCAACACTGGACGAATAGCCTCCACGGTGCGGTGGCCGGCACTAGGCTCGGCCAACCTCTCGCTCCATTTCAGGAGGAGGTTTTCGTGTGCTCGCGAACGGATTCGCGAAACAACCTCTTGCGGAGGCTGAGCTCCCCGGGACCGTACATCTGCAATGCCCAGATATACGGTCGCCTGCACCTCGGCCTCGAGATCCCACGGTGGCGTGCCCGCCATGACGCATGCAGCCTCAAAGGACACTGTCCGATAACCCCGGACGATCCTGAGCGCTAACGCGCGTTGCGCGCGTCGCAGGTGCGCCCTGCATTTCTGTCTCAGGCCGTCCGCCCAAATTGGGGCTCCGTATAGAGCCATTGACCGCACTGCCCCCGCATACAGACGACGACAGGCGGTGTTTGGCCCACCCAGGTTTGGAAGCAACCTGCCCAAAGCAGCAGCGACTCCCACCAACTTCGGTTCCAGGAGCCGAAAGTGTCCCTCAAAGCTCCAGCGGCTGTCCAGGACAAGGCCGAGGTATTTCATCGTGGGCTTCACGTCCACGGTGACTCCCCCGATAATAATCTCTGAACCCGACGGTGGTGCATTCCGAGGCCCGTGAAAGCACATGGCTTCGGTCTTGTTTAAGGCTACGGTGAGCCCCAACCGCCGGATTCGTTCGACGACGTGAGCCACGCCAGCCGTAGCCAAAATGGTACCCCGTCTGTGGTCCGGTGCTCGGGCTGTTACCAGGGTGTCGTCAGCGTAACATGTCACGCCGACCCCCGGCAGGTTAGCGCCTCTGAGCACCGAGTCATAACCAATGTTCCACAGGAGCGGCCCGAGGACCGACCCCTGTGGGACTCCGCACGTAATATGGCGGTGTTTCAATCCTGTCTGCGTCGGATAGCTCACTGAGCGATCAGTGAGGTACGCAGCGACAATCCGGCGCAGATATCCTGGTACTCTGTGGTATTCCAGTCCAGTCATTATGCATCGCCACGGTAGGCTGTTGAAGGCGTTAGCAATGTCCAATGACACCGCCATCACAACCTGCCCGTGGGCTACTGCATCGTGCGACAGGTCACGCACGCTCGCTATCGCGTCTATTGTAGACCTACCACGACGGAATCCAAACTGGCTGGTGCTAATGTTCGGCCCAGTTCCTTCGATGTGCTTAATGAGGCGAGTGGCGATAACTCGCTCAAACAACTTGTTCACCTCATCCAGCAATACGATGGGGCGGTAAGCCGACGGGGAGTCCGCCGGTCGTCCTTCTTTTTTGATTAGCACCAGCCGGCCTTCCTTCCACTTGCGCGGATAGCAACCGTGCCGGAGACAGAGGTCCATTAGCTCTCTGAGACGGCACCCGAGTGGCCCCGCGGCCAGAGCTAGTGCTCGGCCAGGCACGCCATCGGGCCCCGGGGCAGTTGCCGGCTTCTTGCGTAGACGCAGTAGGGCGGCATCCAGCTCAGCTTCGGTCACCTCCGGTGGGAGAACCTCGTCATCCTCTCCCTCGACCGCAGCTTCCACCAGCGGAACCGGCCCCAGTGAATGTTCGACCCGGTCGGGGAAGAGGTTATGCACTACTCTCTCTAGGAGCTGTGGTTCCAGACTACTCGTCAGCGGAGGTGCCCACGGGCGCATTTTCTGCCTCACAAGCCTGTAAGGTCTGCCCCACGGGTCGCCGTCTGCTATTCAACAGCTCCGTCCACGAGCGAGACTTCGCCTCGGCGATAGCTGCCTTCAACCTTAGGGATCGCTCTCTGTACTCAGAGTACAGTAGGGACTCCTGCGCTTCGTCCCTGTTCCGTCGCCTGCGGCTTCGGGTGAATCGGCGTCTCGCCCTCACGCACTCCCAACGGAGTTGCGCTATTTCCTCTGTCCACCAGTAGACCTGTCGCCTTTGTGGAACTCGCCAGCTACGTCGAGGCATCGCCGCGTCGCACACCTGCTTCAAAGCTCCTGCAAACCAGTGCGCAGTCGTGTCGACATTCGCCGGATTCACAGGACCGGATACCCACGCCTGCACGATCGCTGCTTCCTCGATGAGATCCTTGTTGAGGTCCTTTATTGACCACCGTGGGCCGGTCCATCCCGCCACCGAACGAGAGTCGTTCGGGGAATCCCGGGAGGCGGAGATACCGAACCTTATGTAACGATGGTCCGACAAGGTCTCGACGCCTTCGAGGACCCTCCAGCCTCGGACACGGCGTGCCAGGTCAGAACTGGCAAACGAGAGGTCCACAATGGACCCGCCCTGCCTGCGGACGCATGTCTGTGTCGACCCTCGATTCAGTAACGAGAGTCCGACGGAAACGGCCCACCTTTCGAGCCGACGCCCACGGTTATTCGAAGTCGGACAGCCCCAAGCCAAGGACTTGGCATTAAAGTCCCCGGCGACGAGAACCGGGTGCGGACTGCTTCGAAGGACAACCTCGCCCAGATCCAACAAGGATCTTTCGAATTCAGCGATACTCCTGTTGGGGGAGAAATACACTCCCACAACAACAGTACCACCTACTAAAGCAGCGACGTACCCCCTTCCCCGGACTATGTTCCTGAAGGTGGAGGAACCAGCAGCAGGTTGCGACGCGAGCGCTACCACCCCATCTCTGTCTCCGAACCAGTTTGCCGGGATCAGATATGGCTCGGCCACTATTGCGACGTGTATCGACCACTGCGCCAGACTCTGGCACAAAAGGTCCTGTGCCCTGGCGCAGTGGTTAATATTCGCTTGCAACACGTGAAGGGCCATTATTTGGCAACGGTCTCAACGTCCATCGCACCGTCCGCCTGAGAGGCAGGCTCGGTTGCGGGTTGCGGAACGATTTCAGGACCATTTCCGGGTTTCCCTCCATTCTTTTTGTTTTTTGACCTTTTGCGGGGGGCAGCACACGATCTGCTGCCCACGCTGTGCCCCGCAGGTCTTTCCATTGAAATGCACACGGGGCATTCTGGCTCCGCTGTGCACTCTCGCGCTTTGTGACCGGGCTTTCCGCAGCGGAAGCACAGCGCGCTGCGGTCAGTACCGGAACATTTATGGCGGGCGTGCCCCGTCTCGAGGCACCTATAACATCTTGGCGGTCTGGGTGCCAACAGCTTGACTTGGGCTGATACCCAGCCAACCAATAGGCGACCGCCTTTTACCACTTTAGCCCTGGGGTCCCCTGTAGTCTGTACTGCAAGCGCTATCCGTTGTCATAAGTAAGTGCCAGCCCTGGGGTCCCCTGTAGTCTGTACTGCCAGAGCTATGCGTTCTCATAAGTAAGTGCCAGCCCTGGCAGAGTCGACCAGCCGTGCGGGCAGTGCTCTTACAATTTTTTTCATGTCAGTTGACCATGCGCTCTATGTCTTATATATGCATATATCGGTACCAATCTGTACTAATGTTAAATTTTTAACAAAATACCTACTTGTTTCGTTAATTGTTGTGCCAATGGCGGGGACTTTAATTAATTATCCACACGCAGACTCCGACTATAACTTAATCAACCATCAATATATTAACTGTTGGCATCGATTTCCATTTGAACAGTTCTGTTTGTTGCTTTCGTATATCGGCCACTGTGATTGTAGTTAATAGGGCGAATAAATAATGGACAATTTCTAATGTGGAAATGCGTTTCTTTGAACAAATCAAATATTTCTAGTCGAAACTTTGTAGTTTAGTTTAAATATCTAAGTTCCGCGGCTATAGTTAATTATATTAATTATAGTTAATTAATCTTAATTAATTAATCTTAATAAGAATTTACATGTACCTCATCAACCTTAACTACTTATGAAGCTATTATGCTAAACTATAATAATATGCTATAAACATTTTTATACTAGAAATCTAAAAGTATTATACTTATAAAATCGTTTGTCCAAACTAAGTATCAACACTCAGCTAAAACTATTATAAGTGTAGAAAGCTGAAATTTGGAAGCAGAAATCTGAAACTAAGAGAAGATTTTTGAAAATTTCAACTCCGTGCAAAGCCACAATATACCATTACTTGTACATACTATACCAACATTAAATTTGTACATATACCTACACTTGTATTAGAAAATTAACGAAATAAATAAGTAAGTATGTCTATTATAATTACAGACCCGTCACTAGCAAAGTCGACAATTTAGCTGTCCGTCTAGTGGTCGAGTATTAGGGGCCGATAAATAAGAAAAGCCGACACACGCGACAGGTTGACCGGAAAATCGATTAATTACTCGCACATGTTGCTGACGACCGTTTAGCTACACCAGAAGCAACTTATACGAAATATCGCGGCCTATATTCCAGTGAATTGATTTATAAACGTCCTAAAAATACATTAGAACAAGTCCCATGATTTATTATTAATAATAAAGTTACTTGTCGTCTAAGGCCGATATCAACCATTAAAAGACGCAAGATTGAATATCTTGGCCACGTGCTTAGGCACGATAGATGTCTGCTCCGATTGATTATGATGGGTAAGGTGGAAGGAAAGAGACGCGCTGGGCGAAGAAGAAAGTCGTGGCTCAGGAATATCAGAGAGTGGACTGGAATTGGCTCGGTCGAGCAGCTGTTCCAGTTGGCTCTTGATAGGGACCGGTTCAGGAGGTTGACGGCTGACCTTCAGGACTGAAGAGGCACTTAGAGAGACATAGGGCCGATATCAATAAAACAATGGTCTATATTCAAAGGAAGTAATAGTAGCCCCAAACACTAGCATCTGCAGTCTGCACTAACCCGTAGTTATTCTCTTCAGTTCACATGGTGAATAAGTTCGCTATATTCGCGCTCCAATAGTGCTCCGCGCACATTGGATTAATACTATTGAATTTCTGATATAGGTATATAGTATAAATAGTACGTATATATATTAGCAGTATTATATAAATTAACTAGCTGACCCGGCAAACGTTGTTTTGCGAAAAAATAAATTAATGGGTTTAAATTAACATTTAAGGGTATAAAAAATGTTGGCCGATTCTCAGACCTACCCGATAAGCACACAAAATTTCATCAAAATCGGTCTTGCCGTTTCTGAGGAGTTTGGCAACAAACACCGCGACACGTTACATTTTTCATGAAACAATTTTTGAACTTTCATGAACTTTGAACTTTGAAGTTTTGAACGCAGTAAGCAAGTGCCACTACGAATTTCTAAAGCGAACTCATTACCTTTCCAATAATTGACGTATACACGAACTAAATATCCTACGTTACATGAAAATGTGCAATAATTGATTCGACATAGCAAACAGCCCGTAACAACAGAGGCCTGATGACGTATACGTACAACCTCGCAAATTACACATCAACCAGGATAATATGAAAACAGTATGTGGCAGGCGTTCCATTTTCTGATCGAAATTCAATATCGACTCAAACTGAATTTCCGAACTAATTATAAGTAATTTAAAAGGATATAATTGATCAAATTATCTAATAATATAAGTTCTTAGGAAGTTTTTATTATGTTATGTATTTACATAAATACAAAAATGGCCTTATTTGAGTAAATAAATCTGTTCTGTTTAGAAAATTGACGTCAAGTTATCTAAATCTATTTTTGAGCAATAAGTTTCGAACGAAAAATATTAGTGAACGAATTTTTTTACTGTTTTTATTAATTTGACATTTTTTTCTGTCAAGGTCGGCAGACAGGCTGACGGTCAATTTGATGGGAGGTGGCTACCGTCGCTTATAACACAATCATAAGGCCACAGAGGTGTTGCAAGTCTGCTACTACCAGTAGGATTAAGGATAAGGGATTGGGAAAAGATAGAGAAAGGTTTGGCATACCTTTCTCTCATCTAGTAAGGCATACTCACTCATCGAAACACAACACACACATACTGTTGTGTTTCGATGTTGTGAAACACAACACTAAATGTACGGGAAATCCTTAACATTTAGTGTTTGTTTAATTTCAATAGGTTTACAAAGAGCAAAGTTATACAGGAATAGCAAACGTACAAAAACCGCACTTACGAATTTGCTAGTGGTAAATATATCAGATCTCATTTGCTTACATCTTATTTTAGTTAAGCTAATCATATTTTTTTGTATTTATTGTTTTGCATAATTTTTGTATAATATTTATAACTGACAAGTTTAGTAGGTACTATATATTATATAAGGTTCGTATGTTACCATACGAACTTTTCAGCCCAACTGTTATTATGTTAAAGTAATCAATTTCAGTAAAAATATATTTGTCATTTAGGTGGCACAAATAACTAAATATCTGGTTTAGTAGATCATACCTGAACAAAGACATAGTAACGTTCGATCCGCAGTTGAGATATTTATCTTGTAAAATCTGTTCACCATTGAATCATGGAAGAGCCATTGTGCCCAATAGATTGTGTCCTATAACTGATTACTACAGGTAATAGAAGCGAAAATGCGGAGAGTACAATGGGATCTTCATCATCCTACGGTTTGAGACACACTGGCGTGCAGTTTGTCACATATGTGGGATTCCTTAACTGTATTACCTACATATATACCTTTTAGCCCAGTAAAATCAATAAAATCAGGGGAAATAATTCGTATAGTTTTGTAAATGGGTACAGATACCTTGTGGTATCCAGATGAATACTAAAAGTCCTCAAGGGTGTGATGCTATTAGCTAGTATATATGGTTGTGCTGAGGGTTTACATAGTTTATATAACTTGGAGAGGGCTACGCTCCCTGTCGGCGTATCCACAAAGTCAAGGTACGCCGTTCATCACGGTCATCACGACGCGGGGTAGTCTCCCCAAACGATCGCCCAGGGGCCCTAACCAAGAGCAAACGTACAGTCATTAAACGCTACGCTCAGGCTACGCTACGCTTGGGAGAAAGCTTTGTGATTGGTCAAAATTTTATGTGGGCGTTACAACAACCAACCACCGGGCTTTATTTCTTTCGTTTCGTAAGTACGCAAAGTGAGCGTTTGCATTGGTTTGGAAATACCTACCATCAAGTAGAACGTCAGCGAGTGTGCTGCACTTTAAATATATAAAAACAAACAGTGTTTGAAGTTATATATTTTTTGTCTACACGATACTTCTGTGTGTTGCGTTGGATCGTAAAGCTTCGAGAGAGGTTTCAGAGCGTCCTTACGGGCGATTTGGAAGCCATGTTCAATTATACACTACTGAGCTATGAATGGTGTTTCTGCTTGATCTGCTTTATTTCTGAGCACTGACTTAACTCAGACTCTATTGTTCCAGTTTTCTGTAGCAATTTGCGGAAAAACCAAGCCTTCCGATTGAACATTCTCTTTATACAAATAATTGTTTTGTTATTATAAATATGAAAAGTTTCAAGTTTGTATGATTGCTTCTCAATGACTAGTAAAATATAATTAAACGAATATTAAATATAAATTTTACCAACAAACTTAAAAAAAACACATCTGATATATATTTTTATACATATAATTAAATTGTAAATCGTAAAGGACTAATGTCTGTACATTAAATATTTTTTCAATAATACTTTTTAGAATTTGGGCCTGTACATGCTAATCAAAATTAAATTAAAACAAATTGTGTTTTGATTTTTTTAAATTTCATCTTAATAAAAATAGTTTCATTAAAAAAAATACATGTTTTGATATTTTATAGACATACGATAAAAATATTTCTAAATATATATAATTAATTTGATTAACAAAGTAACAGATATTAGTCAAAGATATAATAGATAAATGTAAAACTATTAGGGTAAGTGGAGTGTGGACCAGATTAATGTTACCTTTGATTAGTACATTACCATCAGTTCACTTAGTAACGTACGGTCTGACCCATTATGCTTATAAAGCGCCCGGTGATTTATTACGACCACAGTTCGACATCTTTAATTTGATTTCCGTCTGTACAGTGTGTTTATTTATTCGCTCTTCTTTTCTGCTTAATTAATTCACCATTTATCATTAATTAATTCATATAATATAAATGATTATTATGTGAATATAAATAAAGAAAAACTAAATATTACTTGAGGATTTAGCATGAGTTTATAATAGCGAGTGCGGTCATTATAAACCATAAACTTATGCTAGACCTACTTTGTCCATTGACGTACCATTACTTAACGTGATTAGATATATGCGATTATTATATTTGTTTGTTTGTTATAATTTTTTAAGACAGTGAGCACTTTGGCAGTTGTGATGTTTATCACAACTGCCAAAGTGCTCATAAGTTTTTATGTGTAGGTATATGTGTATGTATGTTAGTATTTTTTTTTAATATTATGTGATTTGTATAATTTGTAGGTACATAATTGTATAATTTTGTTATATATTATTTATATTTTGTGATGAATAAATAAATAAATAAATAAATAATAATGTTACTAAGAAATTGATTTGTAGACAGCCGCGGAGGCCAAAAGATTCCATAACTATTCCAAGAACTAGCAAGTCCAGCGTATGCCGTCCATCTACAAGTTGGACAGACGACCTAATAAGGGCTGCGAGTTGATGTTTCATTTAGGCTACTTGTAACCGGTCATCTATACTAATATTATAAAGCTGAAGAGTTTGTTTGTTTGTTTGTTTTTTTGTTTGTTTGAACGCGTTAATCTCAGGAACTACTGTTTCGAATTGAAAAATTATTTTTGTGTTGGATAGTCCATTTATCGAGGAAGGCTTTTTAGGCTATATAACATCACGTTGCGACTAATAGGAGCGAAGAAACAGTCGAAAATGTGGAAAACGGGGAAAGTTATTCATCTTTGAGGGCTTCCGTTGCGTGCGCTGCGAAAACCGTTCGAGATACCCAAATGATTCCCAAAATAACTATTCCACGCGGACGAAGTCGCGAGCACCAGCTAGTTTTGGAAATTATGGGGAGGGCTATGTCCAGCAGTGGACATCCTTCGAATGTTATGTTGAGTAAGAGAGTGAAAACTGCAGAGTTTTATAATATAATCCAATTCAAATGAAGTGTTGCCCCCTTGATTTTTCTAAAGGAACATGCTCATGAAGAAATAACCGCGTCTAAGTTAGCTTGACTACTTAATTACGGAGGCTACGAAGCAAAATTGCCGATACTTACCGAGTCAACCAAGTTTTGCATCTCGTTAAAACCAGCATGTATGAGGTAAGTATAACAAGGTATAGAGTAGTTTTCTGTGGTATAGAGTGATTTGTACGATTTATTTATCTGTTGGGTTAGACCATACAGTAAATAGTACTTAACCAGTAGTTACTCATTTTAAAATTAGCACTTTTTGCGTTTAAGTGCTTTTGATATATAGAATTTGTCTCTACATACCCTAGTCATCTTGTGCGCGTTACTTGGAAATACTTAATGACATTTATACTTCCGGATTTTGAAGAAATATTTTTATGTGTACTTACATAAGTTTTGAGTTGATTAGTGGATGGTTTATATTATATTTGATGGTTTGAAGATCCTACAGGAACCTCACATTTTTCCAGGATAAAAAGTAGGTATCATATGGGATAAAAGGTAATCATCAATAAATCAGTAAAAACGGCAATCAAATCGATTAAACTGTTTCTGAAATTAGGGTGTACAAACGCACAGACAAACAGACAAAAATTCTGAAAATTTCAGCTTTGAGTGGTAAAGGCTAGTGAGCGGTCCCGTGAGGTTGACCCCCAGGCCGACTCATTCAGGCGCTGAAGAGCCGACCGACGTGCCCGGGTGTACGCCGCGTCGCAAGTTGCGTAGGTAAATGAAAATTTAACTGAAATGAATGTTTAACTGAAAATAACAACAGCCTGTAAAACTCATACATCTCAGAGTGGAGCTGAACAACACAATTTTACCTTCAAAGACTGATTACGCTGTGGCACATGCGTTTAAATAGTTTTACGAAGATTTATTAGGGAAGGTTTCAGTTTCGACAACTTGACAGTACGGACACAGTATAGGCTATTGGATTTTAGTAGATGAACTCTTTGAATTTTAAAAATTTTATACTTTAATTTATTTGATCTGAAAGTAAGTTCTGTAGCCCTGAATAAAATATGTATATAATGTTCTTTATCTTTGTCAAAAAATGCGTGTCCGATATTATTCGAAAATACGAATATGTATTTTTATTTTATTAACCCAGGCATCATCCCTGTTCATAAGTAGGACCAGGGGTAATGAAAAATCTCCCGTGGTACTACTAGGCAGGATAGTAGTACTACGGGCAAAAAATAATCCCCGTGGTACTACTAGTAGTGTCACAGGTAGTACCACGGGTAAGATCTGGAAAATTATGAGATTTTATTTTATAGTAGATTCAGACTGTACCATCAATAGATAATGACCGCACTCGCTAGTGCGAGCGTAAAATATTTATATCTTGTCACTTGTCACTTGTCACCGTCACCGTCACCGTCACCGTCACTGTCAAATTTATTTATATCTCATCGACACAACAAGAAGGAGAAAGGGGTTATTTTCATGAAAAATATGTTCTTTTCATCTACCATTTTACCTACCTACTGTTGAGTTAGTTTACTGTGCCTCATGGGTGTCAATTGATCTTCACAATACTGAATGCCGTCATTATACGAACTCAAATCCTATCAATCACTTGCTTTACGCTTTTGGTATAATGTGAACCACAACTTGTACCTAACGTATTACAAACCAAAAATAGTTTAATCAAAATTAAATACAAATTGTGTAGAATAAGATTTATTAACATCAAATAAAACTCTAAGAAATAGCTTTTTTACTCTTACTGAGTTTGCGTTTAATACGCTCTGTGTATGCAGCCACTATATTTGAGAGTAAAGGAAGACCCAATGATCTCTCATCATCTTTCACTCCTACTTCTGAACACAGCTGCACTCTGCTCTTTTTCACCTTATCCATTGCAGCTTCTGATGCCATTACTGACGCTGTATACAAATACCCGTTCCATTCCAAATACTCCCTCACAAGCTCATTCACTAGCAAGACTTCGCCAGTTTGCGGCGGTGGCTTTATTGCTCTTGCATCAGAATTGAGACCTAGTTGTCTATTTTGTAAAGCTTCTGTGATTTTCGCGCGCATCTGTGAAAACAAAAGTGTGCATTTAGAGAAACATTGATAGAGATACATAGGTCTTATCAACCTAACAACAATGTCATAACAAAATTAAAACGATAAATTAATAGTTAGAATGACAGTACCGGCGTTTGAAATCGCTAAAAATGAAAAAATTGGCTTAAATCGATTCGATTCGATATTCGAACTGCTGGACATAGGCTTCTCCCATAGCTTACCATTAGGACCAGTCAGAAGCATCCTAGAGCGAGGCTTGCGAAGACTGGGGGGCCTGGTCGTATTAATTGATCATGGGGGTAAACTGCCAATACTGACTACGCTTGGCAGACGAGTTGACGAGCGCACTTTATTATAGTTCTCTGCAGAGAACTATAATAAAGTGCGGCGCTACTGTTCGCACTCTGATGGGTTTTAGTCTTTAGATTTTTTTAGATTTTTAGATTTTTTCTGTGCCTACGATTTGAGATGGGGCGATACTCTGCTGAAATTAAGATCTAATAGTCTATGTAAATTTTAAAGTGACATTTTAAAGAAGGAATTTTAGGAACTAAATAAATACTCAAATATACCTACTTATGAGAAAGTTAATCAGTAATTTTCCTGTTTCCGCTTTGATGTTAAACGCGTGACACATAGGAGTTACTTCGGGGTCTTCAAACGTAGGGTAAATGGGCATCTACTAGGTAAGCGTGGTCACCTAACATCAAGTGAGATCGCGGCCAAGCGCTGTCTTGACATATATAAACAATGTAAAAATTTTAAATTACCTCCGCCTGTAATTTGTTTAGATGACCGTTCTTCTTTAAAAGATCCTTAATAGCACTCAGAAGTTCTTTCTCTGAAGTCATAATTTTGTTAATTCAGGTATTCGGTAAAAAATTTTACTTGTAAAAATATCAAAGACAGAGAGCCATGTCAAATATGACATTTGGATATACTTTTTTATTCTTAAAATAACCTAATACAATGAGTATTACCTATCTAGGTTAGTTACAACTGCTAACATAGAAAGAATTATTTTAATATGTATCTTAAAGATATTTTTTTAATCCAAAACAATTAATAACTGGAAAAATAACAGGTCTAAAATACTTACTAAGACTCCTATTAAACTTTCCAAAAAAAAAATCTCCATACGCGAAATTCCCCACAGACTATTTAGATCCTCTATTAAGGCGCTTAGTGCCGTCAAAATTTGGCACTTTCTCAAGCCCTACTCCTCATCTATGGTTAGGCCAAAAAGATAACATTTAGATTATATATATTTTTTATCTCAACACTTCTTTATTTAAAAAAAATGTTAAATCAAACAGTACACAGTACAGTACAGTACGGTGATTGGAAACGCCTATTTACATGCAAAAATTTAAGAATCTATTGTACTGTAAACACAACATAATAAATTATGTAATTCAATCAACATTTTCATTTAAAACATCGAAACAATATACTATTTCCGGTATGCCGCCCGGGTATAGCGGGCTACACCCTGGCTACACCCCGCCCAGACGGCCAACGCCATTGACGACTCTAAGCGCCTTAATTTGGGCGGATACAGAAACAGAGACTTTTCTGAATAGATAAAACTAAATAATAAAGCAAGAAACACAACAAGGAAATAGAACGAAAGCTTTCAGTGATTCAATTCAAATAATAGAAGTTTAAAATTGAGGGGCAATTCGCAATCGTAAAAGACACGGCAACGACTCGCGTGTGCCCGCGAAACATTTCTCCCCAAATTGCAGGCGTAAAAGCCTATATTTCAAAATCAAATACGTCCCTGAACGGCGTCGTTTTAAAGTAATAAATTGCCTTCGATCGAGAAGTCTCTTTAATCCTTTGCATTTAACTTGAAAGGCGGTTTTCTTTTTATAGACGGATAAAATGACACGTAAATGCCACATTCCACGAGACTCTCCCGATTGAGATCTCTCAACAAAAATAAAGATTTAAAATCGATTATATTTCTGAATGGAGCAAGATTTTTAAATGGTACACATACTTCTTCAATCAGCTAGCTTAGAGTCATGATTAATATCTACTAAAGAAATGTAATATAAAAAAGTTGAGTGTTAATGAAGAAATATAAAGAAATATAATGAAGAAAGAAAGAAATATACTAACTGTGGCACGTGACTGCGCCCTAAAAAAAACTACTAAGGTTATAATATTACAATTATAACCTTAGTATAAACTTTATTACAATTATGTTGGCTACATTCACTTAATTTTAAGAACATTACTATTACAAGATGCACGTGTCAAATATAAGTACCTACGTGTGTGTAATCTATAATATTACCTATGTATTATATCACGTAATATATTAATACCATCGACGAAGGGTGTGCGGTGAAACTCCAATGAGATCGTTTCCATACGTTAGATGTAAATAAAAACGAAAAACAAAAAAACAGTGGCACTCCGGGAGTGAACAGAGGTGTCGGTGACGGTGTCGGTGTAGGTTACAGGTCGCGACTTCAATGGTTTTTTCCCATCTCAAAAATGCCAAACGCGCCTAAAGTAGTTTTAACTTCAAAAAAATGTTGACGCCCTTTTTGGATTATCATTGGCCGTTATCTATTTTTATTTGAAACAAGCTGACCCAGCGAACTTTGTTCCGCTTTAAAGGCAATAAATGAGCAGACTTGATTTTATCATGGTCAATTTTTTATTTGGATAATTAATGTAAATTAAAAAAGCAAGTATTTAATTTACGGGAACGTGACGTGGGACGTGACATAAAACGTGGTATAACAAAACGCAACTGAAAGCAATTTATCAGTAAAAACCCGTTCATCCCGTCTACCCGTTAATTTGTTAAAAATGGTAACAATAACAAAACAAAACGCAACTGTCAGCTAAACGTAATCTAATCTATGGTTAATTATGCAATTTATTGGTAAAAAAACAATCTAGCCGTTCATTTGTTAAAAGTGGTATAACAAAACGCAACTGTCAGCTAAACGTTATGTAAATTATGTAAATAAAAAAAATTAAAATAAAAAAATAAAAATAAAAAAAAAAGTATCCTATGTCCTTCTCCTGGTTCTGAGCTATCTCCCCACCAATTTTCAGCCAAATCAGTTCAGCCGTTCTCGAGTTATACGTGGTGTAACTAACACGACTTTCTTTTATATATGGGTGAATATTCAAAAATTGGGTAACTCAATGTCATCAGTCAATAGATACGAAGTATTATTATATGTTATTGTTATTACATTTTATTTTAAAATAATTAAAAGTCCCTTATTTGGTCACCCAATTTCAGCTCTTTATTTTAAATACAAGTTAGTAAAAAAACACAATAAATGTTTAAAAAGTCAGTCCTTTGGCATGTCACAATCCCGAAAACCAGCAGTCAAGTGACTGTCTGTTAAACATTATCATCGATTTAAGAAAACTTATTAATTCACTACAATCTGTGAAGTACATAGTAATGTATACTACAACTTTCATAATGTAATATTCTCCACTTTATTTAAAAAAAAATAAGAAACATTGTGTTTAGTTTTTTTCGTCAGTCCGTTGTGTGTTGTTTAAACTTGAAATTCTCGCCAAATATCACCAACTCAAGGTGAAATCCCTGTTAGAATTTTAAAGTAGTAATGAAGTTAGCTGCGGACCGCACCATTTTATGGCTGTTATTGCTGTACCAGTGCTAGAGTTGTGTTTACCTTGTAATACACGTGCTGATCCAGTCAAAATATCAGTCTCTTGGTGAGTCGTTATTTTCTTGTTAACCTGAGGTTTATTTTGATTTATACATAGTTAACTATGTTTTGTCAAAATGTAGCTTGTTGATACTCGAAATTACCAAAAGAAACATTAGTTCTAATTATAACATCAAATTTATGTATTTTTGTGAGTCCGTTGGCGTCAGTCCGTTGTCAGTTATACTGATGTTTTATTTGTTTTAGAGCACTTTTATGTTAATTGCTACAGTGTATAAGCATTTCTATTTCATATTTCAGTTTAAAACATCATGCGGCATGCTAAAAAAATTGACCAGGATTATATTAAAAAAAAAGAGCCGAAAAGTGACTGGCCCGATTTGGAACAATATATTCATTAGATCAGCTATCCTAAACACCCGAATTTGTAGAAATTTGATTCAATAACTACAGTAAACAAAATATGGTCAAAAGTTACCCAACTTTTGTAGAATCACCCATATATAGATTACTGTATTCTTTTATAATTGTCAATAGAGGTTTCGGTGTCGGTTACATTACGGTTACAGGTCACGAGTTCAATGGTTTTAAAACCGCGTTTTAATACCGTTTCAGCTAGTAAAAAATAGAAAATGTGCTTCATGTATCTGTACTATTATAATAAAGAGAGAATATTTGTAATTTTCTTTGTAATAAATAAACTTAAAAACTACTAGACCGATTTTGAAAATGCTTTCACCTATAGAAAGCTACATTATCAACGAGTAACATAGGCGTAAGTATGTTGTAAGGTAACGCTGACAAAGTCGCGTGCAACAGCTAGTATAATATACACACGTTACGTTGCCTTACACAATCTCATTCTTCCCTGTGTAATGAGATTACAAGTAGGTAGGTACATACAGTTCCTGCTACAACAAATGTAGGAATTAAGGCAAGCTAAAACTATTTCCGTTCTCCATGTTGGTGAATAAATAAACTTCTGCGGACACAAGTGATCTTTCATCCGCTGTGTGTTTCCATTGTTTCCAATACAGACAGGAGCTACGATTTTAAAGAAAATAAAATAACTATGCTATTGTCAGCCTTTTTCTTTGAAAGACTGTAATTTTGTTTTATAAACTTGAAATGATGTATTGTTATAGTTTCTTAATAAAAAGATAAATACGACAGAAGTTTTACATATAAAACAAAGTCAACCGCTGCGTCTGTCTCTCTGTATGTCTGTATGATTGACTACTAAACGGATTTACTATGCGGTTTTCAAAAGCGTTAAACAAGAAAGGTTTTTATAAATTGCAGAAAAAATTGCACCCGAGCGAAGCTCGGAGCGGGTCAGCCTATTTGTCGACCTTAACATAAAAAATATTGCAATTTTTGAGTGAATAAAAGATGCCAATTCTTTTATTCCATCGTTATCGTTATCCTTTATACAATAGAAGACACATACACGGACTAATAAGAGTCTTCGATCGTTACTTGTTTCGTATAAGAAACAAAATAGTTTTCGATCGTAACTGGTTTCGTACAAGACCGAAAAAGTAGTCGATCGTAACTGGTTACGAAGCTACGGTTACTTACGCGGCTAAACCGATCAATATCATCATTGTCGTCTCAGTCGTAGGACGGCCACTGCTGGACCGAAAAGAAGCAAACTGGATCCACCTGGCCCCTATAGCATTGCGTATTATTCAAAAAATTAACAATTTTTAATTCAATTTGTTATAACAAAAACCGCCTGACTAACATAGAAATAACTCATTTGCAAACATCGTAGTGAATTAAAAACCTTAATAAAGCGAGAATAAAAAAAAACTTCTTACGAAAGCACCGGAAAGTTAGAAAGGTCCGAAGTTTTCATAGAACGTCACGCCCTTTTGAACGCTCATCCGAACGCGAATGGATAGTTTGACTCAGTTTCTTGTATACGGAGGAAATTGTTAAAATTTTATAAGAATATCGTTAGTGATTTATAAAACTTTAATTTCAACGCGTGGCTTTGGCCGCGTTTACTATTAGTTTAGTCTAGTTTGCTATACCTACTCCCGATTTTAATTATCTTTAATTAAATGAAATAAAAAACACAAAGTTCTAAAATAGAATCTAGAATAGATGTGTCGTAGACTACTTGATGCTACAGCATCAAATTAATGTTACCATGTCCTGGAAATGCCATTAAAAATACTGAAATTCCTTCAAAGGGTCTTCAAATGTAGGAACAGATGTTTATAAATTGCTAAGAACCATCTCGATCAACAACAAATAACAAAAAAAAAATACCAGATCAAAATTGGTCCATCTTTTTGAGAGCTACGGTTCCACAGTTTGATTTTTTGCATCGGGCGTCAGTGGTTAAAAATAACCGAACGCAGCACAGTGCATTTATTACCTTATTACCTATATGGTTAGCTTTTAGGTGTATTTGTTTTGTGGAAATTCTCTATAGTATCAATTTCATATAACGGAAACGTGCCGCCACAGAGTAGATATTTTAGAAAGCTCACGTCTTTATCCTACTGACTGGACCGTTTGAAAAATATAGCTTCTGTACGTCTCGGTATGTTTTCACTCTTCATTACGGAATTCGACGTATCCATTTTTCTCGAATTCAGTGTAAAAATATACTATTTTTATATATATTTTGTTAATAAGTTTGATGAATGCAAAAGGCATTGATGTGTGCGGGTAAGAGGTTATGTATAAAATATGCGTCAGTCCAAAACTAACAGCGTCAAAAGTGAAACTTTTTATGTAATTCAAAAACTGTCAATGAGTGTACAAAAAAATACATTGCAGCAAAGAAAAATTGACTGGAAATTATAATAAAAATGATTTATAATAAAAATCAAGAAAAATCTACAGACTATCCCGAATTAATTACTACGGAAGTTTCACTCGTACGTACTATTATTTACATATACATAAAACTATATACATATACGTACAAGTGAAACTTCCGTAGTAATTAATTCGGGATAGTCTGTAGATTTTTCTTGATTTTTATTATAAATCATTTTTATTATAATTTCCAGTCAATTTTTCTTTGCTGCAATGTATTTTTTTGTACACTCATTGACAGTTTTTGAATTACATAAAAAGTTTCACTTTTGACGCTGTTAGTTTTGGACTGACGCATACATTTTTTGTATCTTCATTGACAATAACTGAGAATAAAAACAATATTAAATAACTAAAGCTACAGGGTAGCCGTAGCATATAGAGAATGAACTATGTCTGTGTAGTACTCATTTTATTCCATAATATTAATTAGTTGTTCTGTATTTATCCAATTTATCCGACACAGACTGTCAATGTCAACAGTGTCACTGTCAGTCAACATCAACAATTTTCTTTGTTTGGAACTTCAAACTTGGAACATGGACTGGAACACATTTTTTCCGCCTCTCTCACTCTGCTAGAGTAAATGGTAATAAGAAAGAGACAAGGAGTTTAACAGTTTTGTTAGCTCGACGAGTTAACTCTCATGACAATAGTGTCCCATAAAAAGTTTCACTTCAATTAATATGACTTATGTTAATGAATCACAGATTCAAATATCTCATGACAAAACGCTAGTGTCCCATAAAAAGTTTCACTTCAAAAAAGATAAAATGGAATATTAATTAGTTGAGTATATAAGAAGTATAAGCATCAACATTTGACAAAAAAAATAATTAAATTTTGAATACATATCTCAAAAAGCGCCATCTGCCGCATTAGTGTCGAACTACAACGAATCGTGTCAAAGGTTATCGATTATTTATTTATTTATTTTTAAAGCGCCCTCTGCCGTATTGGAATTGAACTAGAACAAATCCTGTCAAAGATCAAGTTAAGTAAAGGTCGGATGCAATGTGTATGTATTCTGCAGTTATGTATTGTGAGACAAGATAACGATGCAATTCATTGAAAAATTCATGCAATTCATGCAATTATTCATGCTTTGTACGGGGATGAAATTTTTAAATTTATCAATTTGTAAACAAACAATCAAATATTCTGTCTAACGAGTGAGAGAGAGAGAGTTGCTAGAGTAAATGGTAATAAGAAAGAGACAAGGAGTTTAACAGTTTTGTTAGCTCGACGAGTTAACTCTCATGACAAAACGCTAGTGTCCCATAAAAAGTTTCACTTCAATAATTAAATTTTGAATACATATCTCAAAAAGCGCCATCTGCCGCATTAGTGTCGAACTACAACGAACGAATCACGAATCGAGTGAGAGAGAGAGAGTTGCTAGAGTAAATGGTAATAAGAAAGAGACAAGGAGTTTAACAGTTTTGTTAGCTAGGAGTTTAACAGTTTTGTTAGCTCGACGAGTTAACTCTCATGACAATAGTGTCCCATAAAAAGTTTCACTTCAAAAGATAAAATGGAATATTAATTAGTTGAGTATATAAGAAGTATAAGCATCAACATTTGACAAAAAAAATAATTAAATTTTGAATACATATCTCAAAAAGCGCCATCTGCCGCATTAGTGTCGAACTACAACGAATCGTGTCAAAGGTTATCGATTATTTATTTATTTATTTTTAAAGCGCCCTCTGCCGTATTGGAATTGAACTAGAACAAATCCTGTCAAAGATCAAGTTAAGTAAAGGTCAGATGCAATGTGTACTGTGAGACAAGATAAAATAATAAGAAAGAGACAAGGAGTTTAACAGTTTTGTTAGCTCGACGAGTTAACTCTCATGACAAAACGCCCGTCCCATAAAAAGTTTCACTTCAAAAGCGCCATCTGCCGCATTAGTGTCGAACTACAACGAACGAATCGAGTGAGAGAGAGAGAGTTGCTAGAGTAAATGGTAATAAGAAAGAGACAAGGAGTTTAACATCTGTGAGTTTAACAGTTTAACACTTAACAGTTTGTTAGCTCGACGAGTTCACTCTCATGACAAAAAGTTTCACTTCAATAGTGTCCCATAAAAAGTTTCACTTCAACAAGAAAGAAACCATGCGTAGAGTACATTCGCATTCGTATTCTTTCCCATGAATAATGCTCTCACGCTCACTCTAAATGCGGAACAATCTGCGTCTGGTGGAAGTTAAGGTCCACGGAAAGGGTCTGAGAATAATGAATGTTGATTTTTGCCAATTTTCTTTAAAATACATGAAAAACACGAATGGTTTTATTTTATTTTAAGATGGGTAAGTAACTTTATTTGACTACTAACTGGTGCTCGCGACTTCGTCCGCGTGGAATAGTTATTTTGGGAATCATTTGGGTATCTCGAACGGTTTTCGCAGCGCACGCAACGGAAGCCCTCAAAGATGAATAATTTTCCCCGTTTTTTCCACATTTTCGACTGTTTCTTCGCTTCTATTAGTCGCAACGTGATGTTATATAGGCTAAAGCCTTCCTCGATAAATGATCTATGCAACACAAAAAGAATTTTTCAATTCGAACCAGTAGTTCCCGAGATTAGCGCGTTCAAACAAACAAACTCTTCAGCTTTATAATATTAGTATAGATTAAACTTTACAGTTTTCGTTATTTAAAAATTATGAAGGTCTCAGGGGTGTGGGATCTTGTACTATCTTGATACTTAATGGTGCAATTACTATGACAACTCCGCCCAGTTCTAAAAAAGAATCGTTCTGCCCAAACAGGAAAATAAGGAAACTATAGGAAAATAACTTTCACGCTACACAAAATATATTGTCGCAATTCTAGAATGCACGAGTCTCCAAACGTATCATTCCTTCATTTACAAAATTTTTGCAACTTTCCATCAGATACGCGTCGTACAAAATGCAGAAAATTGCACAGAGAGAGGCGAATTTTCACGAGTTTCCACGACGTTTTCCGAGCGAGTTCAAACTTGGTTGAGCGAACTCCAACTACAGTTTTCCTCGGTACACCATTGGGGGTGGACGCTTAGCGCTTTGTTCGTCATCCCTATAGTTCACGTGTTTTCAAATTTAGTGCAAGTGAAGTGTGCCACTTATATGATTGTGTAAGCTGTACGTTTCAAGTGATTCGTAATAAGTTAAAGACATTTCGTTTAAGGTAACTAACTTACTTTTTATTTCTTAACTTGATAAATGAATAGTTTAATTATATTTATAATATTATGTTATAACAAATATTTTTTTATTATAAATGTTTATGTCATATCTATGTGCATATTATGTCTATGCAAATAAATGTTTTCTATTCTATTCTATTTTTATTAGTTATTTGCCAGCAATAGTTTAAATATTTTTTTGTTGTTATTTATAGTTGTTTTCATTATTATTAAGTATTGTGTGGTATTTTTTATTTGAATTTTTTATTTAATTGTGTGTTAATTAAACGGATTTTTTTTTATTTCCCTTACTTATATTTTAATGAAAATTAGAGTAGAGACCTCGGCCTCATAAACCAGCTTTGTTCAGAACATTTTCTAATTTTTCTCTTAATACATCAATGGAGATATCTGTTTATTAATAAAGTAACTCCTGTATACCTTTTCATCATCATCACCATCACATTCAGAGAGCCTCTTATAGTTGATACAGGCCTCCCGATAAAATTACTAAAATTACTAATCAGACGTAGAAGATCTACTATAGTTTTTGACCCGCACCCCTTATTAGGTAATATATCCATCTCATAGGTGGTAGTCCTACGCTGCGCTTTTCCATTCGATATATTTTCGAGCCCACTGGTATTATTATCATATTGTTTTTTTTCCTTGTCATTCTTTCTCGTCCTACGCTGCTCTAGCTTGTTGGGCTTGACGAAATTATTATCTTATTATTCTTTACTAGATTGGGTGACCACCTTCGTTAGGGTGAATGAAAGGTTTAAGTCTTTCTTACATGTAAAACGTAAGAAAGAAAGTCTATGAAACATTATAGAAAAAAAACGAAGAATACTTGAATTAATAATTCAAAATATTATAATACGAGTAAGCGTTACTTTTGTAACTGTTCCGTTAAAAAAACTACCTAAAATGAAAAATTAATACCTAACAACCTAATCCTAGATTTTCGTCAAAATTGTTAGAGCCGTTTGCGAGATCGTCGTGGCATTCAAAAATTTCTCGTTTAGTATAAGATATAAGATAAGATAAGATAACTGATTCATTTTTTTACTTGTATTTAGCGACACGTGTACAAAACCCGGTAATTAAAAAACATTTACATCTAAACTTGTTCAATTAATATAGCCAGCGGGGAATAAAGTCACTTTTAATAGAGTATGAAAAATTTCGTGAATATCTTGTCGGCAATTACGCCCGTGAATTTTATAAATACAGATATTTTTTTTGTATTTATATTTAGACTTTATATGTGTATTTTATATTTTAATTTTTTATATTATGTGTTTTAGACTATATAATACCTACTCAATTTCAACAAAATCCGTTTAGTAGTTTTTGTGTGAAAAAGAAAATACAATCGTAATACATATACCTTTCGCTGTATAACATACAATACATATGTGGATGTCCTCACATACTTTTATCACTGGTGTTCGTTTTTCTTTGTCTATTAGGACTGGTTGATACACAAACTAAGGAGTTTCATATCTTAACACATCCTTTAGAACACATCTTAACATATCTTAAAAATACTTTAAACTTACTCGTATTACAAATATAATTAAAACTAGTTATTTAAGTACTTGAGACCATCGAAATAATACAAAGTAGGTAATAGGTGCTATATTTATTACAGTATTAAGCTTATTATTAATTAACTTATGAAATAGGTATATTTATAAACTATGTGACATATTTTATTGTAGTGCATTTTACATATTTTTAGGCAATAAATTTCAATTTATGTATATGTCTGGCATATTCGCCTTTATTTATACGGTTTACTATTAAGTACTAGTTGGATACAATAATTCGAGCTAATTATCTTAACTATAACCTTTTGCTGGACTATCAATAGGAAGGCATGGGGAGTTTGGAACGACAGCTAGGACAGTTAACTGTAGTTTTCGAATTTTGAATTCATGAATAAGGAGCTTTTTTTTTATATATAATACTAGTTACACGCTCCCGGCTTCGCCCGGGTTCAAAATAAAAACTATTCTATATTTTAAGTTTGATCAAATTACACATAGTTACGAATTTGATCAAAATCGGTTTAGTAGTTTAGGAGATCATCCCGGATACTCAACGTAATTTTTAATTATATAAATTATTTTAATCTCATTTCAATCCGGAATTATAGAATAAAGCTTATGTATTATATTATTATTAATATCGGAGCTTAGAGAATTTAAATGCAATTTATTTGTTCCGCTTTCAAATGAAATATGTAGATACTTTAGCGCTCTAAATAACAAATTGTTTTTCAATTTAAATACTACAAATAGAACACGTTTATGGAACTGTTAGCATCAACATATTCAGACTTTCGAAATATTTCTGCCAATTTAAATTTGAAACTATGCACAGTTGAATGCATAGAATGGCTAAAACATTTAGCGGAGATATTTATTTTATTTAATAGTATTTACAAGGTTATACTTGTAATTAATACTATCATTATCATCATCATCTCAGCTGCAGGAAGTCCACTGCTGGACATAGGCCTCACCATAATTTTCCAAGAGGACCGGTCAGAAGCTGCCTGGATCCACCGCCTTTATTAGGTCGTCTGTCCACCTTGTGGGTGGATGTCCTACGCTGCGCTTGCTGGTCCGTGGCCTCCACTCGAGAACCTTCCGAGCGGCCGTCAGCTCTTCTTACTATATGCCCTGCTGTAAAGAGGATACATGTTAGTCTATGTGTTTATGGTATTTACGTTGCCATGGATATTTGTAAAATATTGATTGTTATTATCTGTCAACAAATGTACATATTATTTTAACTAAAATAATATACGTCTTTACTTGTTTAATCCTTTATTTAATTTCACATTAAAAATTTAATAAAAACCACTGCCACTTTAACTTACTGATCCGCCGGCTTGTGTCGGTAACTTTCGTACGTCTACAGATCTCCTCATTTCTGATTCGATCTCGCAGTGTAACCCCGAGCATTGCCCTTTCCATTGAGCTTTCTTACGAGGCCCATAATTAGAAACCGACAACATACACTATAGTAGGTAAAAAAACCTTACTACCTTTTGACACACCCTTAGTGCCTTTCTTGCCTCAGTGCTCTGTGTTAGAGGTCTCTGTGCTAGATGGGATGTCAAAATCATAACCACTACACGTAGAAGAACGTTTGCATTTTGGAATTTATTTCAGGAGGAAAAAATGTTCTGTTTTATTCAGTGAGAAAATTGTAAAGAGTGTTATAGTTAAACTAGGTATTTTATTAGTTTTATCAGGAAATTTATTTTTCTAATGGTGCATGAAAAACAAGAATCTGACGAAACAAAATCTGTCAAAATTGTAATAACTCGAATTATTTCATTTATATTTCCCATAAAATTGTACTGGCAACACCAATTCGAAGTCGCTCAATTAATATCTTTCCACATCCCTCATCGAAAGCACAGATAATGTGAAAACTTGGTGCGGCTTATTGTATCGTAGCGTTACTCTTTATCGAGTTTCGATATCCATTTAATGAAACTATTAATGGGTTTCTCTAATATTAACGAAACTGGGAAGTAATTACGAATAGGTTGTATGAAATATATAAGCAGCAACTAATTTCACAAGTTTTATCACAAAGTTTCAATGAAAGCGAGAGTTTCAATGCCGCTGAATTAGTTCCTCCATTTGAGGTCCAATAATTAATAAACGTATTTTGTGGATACAAGTTTATATTATAATATAGTTTATATATTGATTTTTAGCCTCTCTATTTACTACGTGAATGTCCTTTTATATGTGCCATTGTAAAGAGACATAATTTTAAGTTTATATTTAAACTAGATGCTGCCCGCGACTTTGCCCGCGTAACTTTGTAAATTATATATTAAAACCTTCCTCGAGAACCACTCTATCCATTGGTGAAAACAGCATGAAAATCGGTGCAGTAGTTTTTGAGTTTATCGCGAACAAAAAGATAGACAGACAGACGCGGCGGAGGACTTTGTTTTATAATAATCGATATCTATACTACTAATAATATAAAGATAGAGATTTGTATGTTTGTAATGAATTAACTCAAAAACTACTGGACCGTTTTTGAAAATTCTTTCACCTATAAAAAGCTACATCATTTGCAAGTAACATAGGCTGTATTTTATAAACTTACTCGGGGAAGTCGCGTGCAACAGCTAGTGATATATATTATGTATGTAAGCAGTCACATACAAATGTTAAAACTAAAGAGAATTTATTACAAAATCATGTGTACAAAAATTTCACGTGTTTGAATAAAAAAATAGCTTTTGTAAAAAGTCTCAGATCTTTGCAGAATTCTCAACGAGTTCAACGTATCCCAAACACTGAATATTTTCTAAGAAACTGTTAGACTAGGTAACATTCACAAGTGATGGATTGAAGGAAACTCGCGAATAAACTATGCTTGCTTTTTCCAATACAACAAAATACACTTTGAGGTAACAAGGAGAAGTAAAGACAGAAACCGTTTACTTTAAACTGATGATTCACATGTTTCTGAAGAAAAGAGGGCGACTAGTGCAACTTTTGAGCTATTTTATAGTTAGCAGTTAAAATATATTGCTATGTTGCAAGGAAGGAAAGAATGTTAAAGAAGTTACTTAGTTAATTAATTTTGTTCACAAAATTATTGTGTTTTAGCAAGAACTGCTCTGATGTCTTATAAAAAATAAAATAATGCCACAGATAATGACTAATTTTTACTTATATTTTTATTGTAAAAAAATTAAAAATGACAATTTTTTTTTTGGTTTGTAATGAATAAACTCAAACAAACTAGCCAGCGCGTACGAAGTTGCTGACTGCAGCTAATAAAGACATATGAAAACACATCAAAAGATACAAAGACTAACAAGGAACATTTGAAGACATAATGAACTTCGTTTAAAGCCACTATAGCCTTTTTAACACTTCAATCTGTGTTGAACGATTAACTCATCAATATCAAGGCGCATTCAAGAATGAAACATTAATCAAAGAAATATACTTCAGTGTTATTATAAGCGCTACTAGTTCTTAAAGTCTCATATTTGTTTCCATGTTAATATTACTATTCCGACGAAATTAGGTTTTGTAAGGGTGTATAACAGAAGCTTTTGTCGCCAGCTGACTGCAGAATATTAGTTTTGAAAATAACGCTTGCTCGTGGATGTTAGTCGAGTTTCTTTCCGAATCAAAGTTATTTTGTAAAATTTACTTCGCATTTCCACGTAATTTTATAAAAAACAGCCTGTTACTCACTGATAACGTAGTATATTAAAATTGAAAATGGGAGAAGGTGTAAAAATCAAAATATGGTAAAAAACATAATACGTTGTTTACAAATAAAGCTATTTTTTTTTCCTTGAATAATAAGAAGCTTATCGTTCCCAACCGACGAATTGACAAATTGAGCAATGTTTTGTAGGAACAGAAAAATTTATTTTTCGACAACATTGTGTGTTCGGTATATATCCCAATTTAATTAATAAACATATAAGAAAATACACATAACATTTTCGTCTACAATAATGTTATCAATTATATCGTAAATAATTAATGCCAGCAAGGTTTTACCGGAATAAATAAATAAATTAATAAGACTTTATAATAAATCCCAATTTCAATACCTGTCACTGAAGCCATTTCTAGTGGATCTCATCATAATAATAATTATGTGCTATTGTTTTCATTGGTTATAATTATTTTCATAAATATGTCAATAATCAATACTAATAATATATCTGTAAGTGTTGGTATTGTATGTATGTGTGTATGTATGTATGTTTCTCCATAACTCTTAAACGAATTAACTGATTTTCATGAAACTTCGTAGATAAACATTCAGACGTACGGGACACCGGATAGGCTACTTTTGTCACGCGGGCGAAGTCGCGGGCGCCAGCTAATAATAGTCTTGTGTTCTACCTACACCTATAGGTACTATATACTATCTATATACTACCTATAGGTTTTTGTAAAATACAAAACCTACAAAATACGTTAAATGGTTTAGAAAAAGTTAACGAAGAAACAAACAGTATGCTTTTTTCCTCTTTAAACTTTTATATCCACCGTTGGATTAGTTAGAAGCAACTGAATAAGCATGTTAAAGACAAAAGGCTTTATCGGACTTGTTCAAAAATTCCATCTCCGTTGACAGAGATCGGGGGAGAGCGATCTGTAAAAATCCGGGATCCATTAAAAGTTTAAAAATGGCATTCAACCGATCGTTTTATTAAATCGCGCGTCATTACCGGCGCTCCTCTCTCATTACCAGAGCGGTGATCGTAAAACTTTGATGCGGTCATAATGCCATCGCATTTATCAAAGAAGAACGATGAGATTGGACTGAAATTGGCGTTTGCAGGCGATGGGTTAGAATTTTGATTTTTGTAAAAACATCCAATATATAAAAAGACCTTTTTCATATGTGATGACTGCGAAACGTAGAGTAATACTACTTGTAGAGATTTTGTGTTGAAAAAGAATTTTCATTGTTGTGAAAAAAAATTAGCAAAAATGTAGTAAAATTAAAACAAAGGAGGTGTTTTTTGATACAGCATGCTATTTTTATATAATGTTTATTCTTTATAAAACTATAGTCTTAGGGTGACGTCACTTTTAGTTGATTTGTATAAATTTAATTAAATGAACTTTTTAAGAGTAATAAATTTATTCCTCAACATCAACGTATGTGCTATTTTAATTAATTAAAATGTTAATTTTATAACTCATCTTTAAAAAATAACAAGAAATAATGGTTTGTTTCTGGAATGCCTATATAACACATCCTTAAGCTTAATTATTGGATTCTGCGGTTTTTGAATATTCTGGCAACATTTTGTAGGCAGGCACATGTGGTAAGGTTTGGAGTTTAACTTACATTTTCCGGTTTTAGTGATATTTATTTGTTAACTTTTATTCTGTACTAGCTGTTGTACGCGACTTTGTCCGCGTAACTTTATAAATTATAGCCTATGTTACTCGCTGATAATATAGCTTTCCAACAGTGAAAGAATTTTTTAAATCGGTTCAGTAGTTTCAGAGCCTATTCAATTCAAACAAACAATCAAATCTTTCTCTTTATAATATAAGAATAGATTACCTAATATATCTTCTATAGAAATTATAAAATAAATTCTCTGTTAAATTCTAAATCAACCAACCGTTTTTAATACGTTTTTCACTTATGGAAGTTTGTAGAATATCAACAATGAATTTATTTAAAATAACAATAAATCCTAAATTATATATTTTCACACAATGAATTAAAAAAAATGACAAGTTTTAAGAAATACATTTTGTTTCAATACCAACACTAAGTATTAAAATAAAAAAGTTATTACCATAGATAAATGATTGGTCTCGCTGCGCTCGACTAGATACCGCCTTCGTACTTGTAAAATGCGGCATAAAATAGTACGCCGATTTCGGCGTACCCGAGCCAGTCACACTGCAAACTCTCTGTGATGTGTACGTGCCGAATGTTTTATTAAATTTTAGGCATAATAAAATACCAGTTTGCGTAGTGAAATTGTATAAAAATATAATAAAACTATGTAAAAAGTGATTATTTTTTACACACACTACAATAAAAAGTTGCCACATTTTCGGAGCTATAGCTTTTGTATAGCGCTCTATCTAGTCGAGCGCATCGAGACCAATCAATTATCTTTGGTTACTACACAAGATAATTATCAAAACTTGACACGCACTAACCCTTGTGGGGTCAGCGTTAGGATCCACACAGTATCTACTGATTTATTTTATTTAGGTAATGAATAGATGGAAAAACAAATTCACATTGTGAACAAATTTTAGGATTAACAGCTAGTTGTGTAATTTTTTTTTTGTTTTTGTAGAAATTGTGCAAAAAGTCTGCACAAAAACACCGACTCACTACACAGAAGTGTGGCATGTAAATATTACAAGCAAATTAAGTCGCGTAAGAATCAATAGTGGCATGTAAGAGCGAACCGGTTATCTTGTACTGGAAGGTATGTTCCTGGTCAATAAGTCATATTTTTTTTTGTATAAATTGTGCTAAAAGACTGCACAAAAACACTGACTCACTGACTGACACACAGAAGTGTGGCATGTTAATATTACAAGCGAAGGAAGTCGCGGAAGAATCAATAGTGGCATGTAAGAGCGAACCGGTTATCTTGTACTGGAAGGTATGTTCCTGGTCAATAAGTAATTATTTTTTTTGTAGAAATTGTGCAAAAAGTCTGCACAAAAACACCGACTCACTACACAGAAGTGTGGCATGTAAATATTACAAGCGAAAGAAGTCGCGTAAGAATCAATAGTGGCATGTAAGAGCGAACCGGTTATCTTGTACTGGAAGGTATGTTCCTGGTCAATACGTAATGTAGGTTATTCGATTTACCCGAGGACGTTTCTGTTGGATTTTTACACAGGAAATTGGTTCGTTCTACGTTCGCATAAATCGAACCTTTCCCAGCATGAGCGGATACGTTTGTTTGCGTTCATAAAGGTGTTCAAATAATGACTCAAGGTTGCAAATAACGCTTTGGGTTTAGAAGATTTGAGTATTATTTTTTCGCAGTAACCGGCTATTGTAACTCAACAAAGAATATACTCCGGTTAACAACACGGATGTTAAAAAAAAAATTATTTTATGATAATTCTGTATAGATATAGATGTATATCAATGGATATCCTATTATCCTATCCTATCCTATTAATATTATAAATGCGAAAGTTTGTTTGGATGTATGGATGTATGTGTGGATGTTTGTAACTTTTTCACGCAAAAACTACTGAACCGATCACCATGAAATTTTGCATACACGTTGTCTGGGACACCAGAAAGGACATAGGGTTCCTTTTATCCAGAACGCGGACGAAGTCGCGAGCACCAGCTAGTACAATATAATAATAATAATAATAATAATAAAATTTATTTGCCAGAAAACTTGGTTACATCAGGTTATATTTATTGTTTTAAAGTACAAGTTTTCTACCTGGGTACAGGTGTGCAAATATTAGGTCAATTTGTACAGTTAAAAAGTAAGTAAGTAGTCAAGCACATTATCAAGCAATATATAAGGATACAAAAGCAACTATGTCATATATAGAATCAATAACCCACATGTCAAATTTAAAAATACTAACTAATCAAATTATTGTTGTCCACTTCCATATTGAAAATATTCCCTAATATTATAAAAGCATTCATGTTGCAACCACTTACACAGCTTGAATTCAAATGCTTTGGCAGATGTCTGCAATTTTATTTCATTTGGTAATTTGTTAAATACTAAGATGCACATATTATAAACATTTTTTTCATATATACTTTTGTAGCTACGTGGTTGATAAAGCAAATTTAGATATTGCGATCTTTGCTGTCTCGAGAGGACATCTTTTCGATTTTTAAAAAGTTCGGGGTGTAACCTAACAAACATGCATAAGTCCCTAATGTACATACATGGCAGTGGAAGTATTTTCAACTGATTAAAAAGAGGCTTGCACGAATCGCGGGACCACAACCCGCACATAGCACGAATGCACCTCTTTTGGAGCCTGAAGACTCTGTCTATTTCAACAGAGTTTCCCCATATTATTAAGCCGTAGCTAAGAACTGACGAAACGTGTCCATGGTATGCTGTAAATGCAGCCTCTTTTGACACTGTATTTCTTAGTTTCCCTAGTGCAAATACGAAACGATTTAGTCTATTACAAACAAAATCTACATGCTGTTTCCAATTTAAATTAGAGTCAATAATTATTCCTAAAAAATTAAAGCTATTTGTTTCGTCTATTATTTTATTATCACTAATTACACTTAGAGTCGCCGCTGATGTTCTGTATGAACGATACTGCATGAATTTAGTTTTATTTATATTAAGCATTAGTCTATTGCTATACATCCAATTTGTTACGTCTTTTATTGCTGTGTTTATTGTCTCTTGCCATTGAGCTTTGTCGTCACCTTTTACTAAAAGAGTTGTGTCATCTGCATATAAAACGCACTTATGTGTCGTGGCCAATGGGAGGTCATTGATAAAAAGTAGAAAAAGAAATGGACCAAGTATGCTTCCCTGTGGAATCCCTACGCTATTGACTCGGGCTTTCGATCTAAATCTTTTTTTGACCATCGTTTTTCCATTATTTAGATTTTTGGTAATTTCGGTTCTTTGTGTTCTGTTGGCTAAATATGAAGCTATCCAGTCCCATGCCTTTCCTCTAATACCATAATTTTCAAGCTTCCGTAAAAGCAAAGAATGATCTACAAAATCAAAGGCTTTACTCATGTCGAGAAAAACAGATACTACGGGTGTATTAGCATTGATACAATTCGCGATATAGCTAATCATATTGAAGCATGCATTTGTGGTCGATTGTCCTTTTATAAATCCAAACTGTTGAGAATTTAGTAAGTCGTGTTTTTGGATGAATTCATTTAACCTACTGTATATCGCTTTCTCAAATACTTTTGAAAAGACTGGGATCAATGTTATGGGCCTATAGTTATTTATGTCAGTCCTTTCACCCTTTTTGTAAAGAGGCCTAACTATGGACAACTTCAGATCTTCAGGAAAAATACCCAAAGTAAATGATAAATTAATAATGTGTGCCAGTGGTGCACTTATGTAGGATGCGCATAGTTTTACCATCTTTGTATTGATGTCGTCGTATCCCGTACATTTACTGTTTTTTAATTTATTTATAATTTTAAAAATTTCCTCGCTACTCACCGGTTTTAGAAAAATGGTATTTTGGTTTGTAGGGATCGTCACTACACCTTTGCTGTCCAAAGAAGTCGACTGCTGTTTAGCAATGTCAACAAAGTAGTCATTAAAAATCTCACTGAGTTCCTGAGGGTCAGATTGAAGAACGCCATTTACGTTTAACGATTTTATCTCATTATGTTCAGCGTTTCTAGGTGATATTGATGCTATAGTGTCCCAGGTTGCCTTGCAGGAGTTTTTCGCATTCTGAATATATTTATTATTGTTAATTTTTTGAGATACTACCATACACCTCTGCAGGATCTTGTTGTATTTCTTGTAAATGAGTTTATTCGCCAATTTATTTTTATTCTCCATCTTATATTTTAAATATAGCCTACGTTTAATTTTACTGCAAATTTTTAATCCTTTAGTAAGCCATTTAGTTTTTATTGGACGATTATTCATCTTTACTTTAATTCTATATATTTTCTATATATTGTTGCAAACGCCTTTTCCAGACTACAAAGCATTTCTGGATTGAACTTTTATTAGATATGCGATTCGGTATTTACCTCGTCTATTGCTTTCCCCTTCAAGGTTTTCTTCATCATTGGAAGGAAGCGAAGAAAAAGTCTCAAAGAGGCAAGAGTGTCAAAAACGGTGCCTGAGCTATTAAAATTAAACTGTTTTTTTTGTAAAAAAAATTGCAAACAAGATTCCTATCACGCCTACCATATTTGGTTAAAAACTTGATAAAAATCTCCGCTCTAAGTAAATAAAACATGTCTCACTAATTTGTACATTAAAAAGAAAAATGCATCCGAAATTTTCGAAAATTGAAATATTAATTATAAAAACGAATATCAGTAATTAAAATTAGGTATTTAAATTCCAAATATCAAAATTACGGGTATTTTCGATCAGCCCTCGCATATTTAAACGTACTTGCTTTAAGCGTTTTACTGAAAATCGGCAATGAAAATGCGCTTAACAAAATATAATTATGATTATGAAACTTTTTTTTTATTAATAATAATTATGGAGCTTACGTCCAATAACGATTGTAATATGTATCTAAAATAGGACTTATAATCTAATTCTTAATGTTTTGTTTGTAAACATAACATAAAAGTATACAAATCTTTATACTTACCATAGTTGTATAATTTAAAGTTGTTTTCCGCGTCTTTCTTTATGTCCGCTAACTCCTCCTTAACCACGAAACGTTGCGTTTTTCACCAACAGTTAGATAATTTTTCAAGGAATTTTCAAGGAAAGATTATATATAGTTAAGTAAAACGATAAAAGTCAATATGCTGCAGTATAATATACCTATATTTATATAGTTTGATAATTACTTATTATTTAACTGTATTTTTATTTAATACTAGCTGTTTTTTTAGCTTGTTTTAATATTTTTATATCATACCTACATATAACAAAACCTAGTTAGATCACTAGTTATAATTCATAATAATATTCCCTCGTCTCATAATAGCCTCGTCTCATAAAGTTCGAGGTTCGAGTTGACATTATTTTATTTGAACAATTGTACGGTTTGTGAGAAAGAATAAATTACATTGGCAAAATTTTTATAGAACTATTATTAGTTTTGAATAAATAAAGAGAAATAAAATAGATAATAATATCTATTTTATTATTCAGAACATGAAGAATAGAAAATTTTCTTATGACTTTTTATTATGCGTTGAATGGTATTCTTTCTTTAGGTAGAGACAACTTCTATAATTTGTATTCATTTCCATAATTTACAATATGTATACGTTTCTAAAATATTACTTTGTCACGTTGAAAAATAAAAAAATATAACGATTTCTGTTTTTGCCAGGCGTTGGATTTTTAATTTTAGATGATTCCCCGAGAACAGTATCTACTTTATTCTGAATGAAAGATTCTCTATCCTTTTCTGTATCCCTAACAATGTATGTATGCAAAATTTCATGGCTATGGGTGTAGTAGTTAAGGCGTGAAAAGTTAACAGAAAGACAGAGTTACTTTTACCTTATTATTTATGTATTACAATCCATATTATAGGATACTAGCTGACTCGACAAACGTTGTTTTGCCAAAAAATAAAAATAAAAATTTTGAATTGGACCACCCTAAACATTAAGGGGTATGAAAAATAGATGTTGGCCGATTCTCAGACCGGGTAGGTAAACACACAAAATTTCAACAAAATCGGTCCAGCCGTTTCGGAGGAGTTTGGCAACAAACACCGCGACACGAGAATTTTATATATTAGATGTATTACATCCTTCGTAACACTATTGACAAATTTATTATATGGATGCATGTGGTGGGATATTGTCATGGTTAAGGCTATAATCCAAACAAAGACAATATAATATACAAAAACAAATATAAGATGGCACTTGCAAATAATTTAATATTATAAAGTAAATAAACTTAAAAAGATTCGCTCCAGTTCACGCCTAAAAATAATGTAAAAGTGTCATTTTTCTACTGAAAAGACTCCATTAACTTAAAACAGCCAATCAGTTAATTAGCTACAAAGGTTAAATTCCATTACGGATTTCATTTTACAATATCGCCCACATCGTTAATTGCAGCCATGCCCTCTAATTTCCCTGTCTCTTTTTTTCGTCCGAGGTAAACTGTTAACAGAATATGTATTAGAATTTATTACGTCCCACTCTGCTACGGCGGCAATCATTTGGGCAGCCCGGCTGGCGGCAGTAGCCACCCCTTTACGGGGGACCACCGTGGAATAATGAACGTATGCTGTTGCGTTTCGGTAAGTGAATAAGGGATGCCAGAGCAGAGCCCATTTTCTATATCCCACCTCTGGGTACTGGGAACCCACCTCAGGGTACAGGTACCCACCCCTGGGTACCGGGTACCCACCTCTGGATACAGGTACCCACCCCTGGGTATAGGTAATGTATACAGGGTAGGAATAGCCTGATTCAGAGCATAGGTTTATTACGCGATGAAGTCGCGTTTTCATCACCGCTTTGTTAGTTATTTTGAGGTGACGTTACACGCATTTGCTTCGCCCCGACTACCTTTGTGTCAGTACACGACCTCTTTTTGTCTTTCCCTTTTTTCTATTTTTTTTTTCTATCGAACAAGGCCTTTGTTTGTCGTGGCAGGGGCTTGGCATCGATTTAGCAATTTCCCGCCCGCAAATGGACGCGCTGTGGCGTCGCTTACAAACACTAATATTTAATGTGCGATGAAGGATTTTTTAGCTTTACACATATTGGCTTTTCACGTTAAAGTGGTAAGTGGTGATTATTTATTTAAGCTTATTACTGAACCAATCTTTTCGCCACTTTGCTGAAACATGACTTACGTTTTTTGTGTATTTGAACTATTTTCGCTTAAACCGTCTGAAGCGTTGCTCTACTTATAAATTTCTTTTTATATTATAATAAAAGAGGTAGTAAAAGAAAAGTAATTTTGTATTTTTATTAAGTAATTTAATATTTCTTTATTTAACTAAGTTGTATACCTACATATTTTAAGTATTGTTTAGACTTTTCCAAATAATTTGTCGGCCTTAATATTAATTCCCACTGCAGGCTCATTATAAAAGGGTATGGTCTAAAGACTACCACACAAGTCTACTGTCCACAGATTTTCAGATGTCATAGTCATCTAGGACAAAGATTCGCCCCAC
The DNA here is from genome assembly GCA_947623395.1 of Synanthedon tipuliformis. Classification (NCBI taxonomy): domain Eukaryota; kingdom Metazoa; phylum Arthropoda; class Insecta; order Lepidoptera; family Sesiidae; genus Synanthedon; species Synanthedon tipuliformis. Next base: position 2,118,052 of record OX392415.1, on the reverse strand, counting down.
AATATTAGATATTCCATATAGTATGAGGAAATAGTCAATATTTCTAATATACATAAATGAAATTAAACAACACTCACGATCAGGTTTCGCAAAGATCGGTTTTTTTTATTGTCCTATTGGCTAGGGTTCCTCTGACATGGGTCAGAGACCTTATGTAGCTAGTAGAGTAAACGAACTAAATTCACAATGATACAGAGTACTGATCGACCATTTCTTTTTTTTTTTCCTGAAAATTGAGTAATACCCCTTTTTTAACCAATGTCAACCTTTTCTTTCTTTATTTTTTTTCTGCACACATATATAATACTATATACAACACATATATTTATTATAATATATATTTTTCCATTGTTTGGGAACCGAGAGTTCGAACGACACGCAAAGATCGGTTATAATTAATAACATCATTTAATCATGAAAATGTACGAACAAATAAAAATAAAATGCTTTAACATGAATAAATTTAACTATCAAGTCAAACGCAGCATTCATTGTAGTAAACGTAGTTTGATATAACATTTTTTTACGATAAAAGCAACAATTGTCAGTTGCCTGCCTGGTCTTGACACACGGAAATGACATAGTGATATCTTTGTTGCAGAAAATGAACTGACTTAATGTTACCAACGTGTATTTTCCCGCCTTTTCTTTGACAAACGCAATATTATAATATAAGTTAAATTAAATGTTTAAGGGCCGGTATTTCAGTGTCTTACACTTAACTAAGGTTCGCTCAGGAACGAATTTGTGTCGAGTGAAAGTTCAACTTTCACTATTTCAATACGCTATAGTAAAGTGAAGCCTCACTTAAATTTTATTCCTAAGAATAGTAACAGTTGAAATACCGGCCCTAAATCTAATATCAATACTAATAATAAATCTGTAAGTGTAGGTATTGTATGTATGTATGAATGTATGTTCCACCATAACTCTTAAACGAATTATACGAATTTCATGAAACTTAGTAGATAAACATTTAGACGTACGGGACACAGGATAGGCTACTTTTTTCACGCGGGCGAAGTCGCGGGCGCCAGCTAGTACAATATATAATAATATACAATATTTTAAGAAATATTCATAACTTCAGAACAGAATTAACAATGCCAAAAAACAGAAGGATAATACTTACTTATTGTGTTCATTCTTTGGATTAATGTAATCGGACCATCGCGCTATAGGCTTGCTTCGTCTTCTTTTGCCGTCCGGGCCAGAGCGTTATAACTTTAGCCCACTTTTCATTGCGCATTCATAACCAAAGTTTCCAAAAATAGCCCAATACAGAGCAAAGAAAAAAAAATGCAGGAACTGGGGGAGGCCTACCGGAGGGGTCCTTACCAACTTGAAAAATCGATAAACTGATAAAATGCTAACTTTACCTAATTTAAGTTAATTCAAGTAAATGTTAACTTCATTATAAAAAAAAATACTTTTTATTATATTTTGGTGAAGGAATAAATTGGCTTTTTATTTTATCTTGTTTGTTTATTTATTATATATTATCTCTGAAATAATTTAAAAATAATGAAAATGTAATGTAGTGCTTGGCTATAAATTCTTTTCAAATTCCACATACATAATTACTGTTAACATTTTTTTAGCAGGTTTATCGCTTGTGGTTTTCCAAAATTTTCTTCTATTCATTTTTTAGATATTGTAAATTGTAAAAAAAAATTTACACGTGCCTAATTTTACAACAAGCGGCTGTAACCATCGAAATAATATATATTTGCCAACGAAATAGTATATCTCTGATATTTGCTAGTTCGCTGACTTATCTTTTGCCAGTCAAATCAAAATAACAAAACCTTACAACTTTCCCCTAATCCGACGTGGGATTACGTTATAGTAAAGATTATGTACATCTGAACATATTGTGAAGGCTATTCAAATAATAATGCTGACATGAAAGGAAATTTGTTCGAAATTTTCCTCACAAAAGCCGAACAAAGCAAATTCGTAATACCCTGTTACCACTAAAATATACCTACATTTATCAGTAAAATAATCAAAACGCCTTATCATATGAAGAACTGAATTGACTTTTTGAAATTGCGTTTTTTTTCGCACTAGACTGTACATAATTATTACTTATGAGAATATACGTATACACTAGCTGTGTTCCGCGGTTTCACACACCGGTCATCACCGGTGCCCGCTATCAGGGGCCTTTTTTTTTTTTTTTTTTTTTTAACGTTGGGAAATCCTCTTGGATACCCGGCACTAGCCAAGAGCATGTACAGTCGTAAACGCTACGCTCAGGCTACGCTACGCTTGGGAGAAAGCTTTGTGATTGGCCAAAATTTTATGTGGGCGTCACAACAACCAATCACCGGGCTTTATTTTTTAACGTTTCGTAAGTACCCAAAGGGAGCGTTTGCATTGGTATGCTCTTGGCTAAGGCCCCTGATCCCGGTATCTCTTTGTTTTTCAAAATTTCCTTCATTGACCAAAAGCGTTTCCAAGAGTTACAAATTAGGTAAATATTATAAAGGATTATTGGTAACAATTAGCATTAATTAAACCTGCTAGTTGACTAAACTAGCTAAATTAGTTAAATTCGTTTTTGCATAGCGCTCTTTTTAACTTTCCTCAATAATTAAGCTATTAAATGCAAAAATAATTTTAACCAATCCCGTTTAGCGCTTTGAAACGAGCGAACGAACAAAATCTTCTATTTACTGTGTAAAAAAAAAAGGTAAAAGGTAAGGTGTGTAGGTAAAAGGTACACTCCAATACACTAGCCCACAGCTGATTCATATTATGTACTTTAAAAGTCTTTGAATATTTTTGTCTTTGCCTATGAAATTGGCTATTCTTGTGTTGGCGAGCTGGGTTTTGGATCTGTAATTAAAAGACTTCTTTATTTTAGCTTCGTTTATTTTAAGTTAGTTATCAATCTCGAGAATCGAATGTAGAGTAGATATTTTTACCTGCTTTCGATATTCACAAGCGGGCGCGTTGTGTTGCGTTGGTTAGAGGTATTGTTTGTATGTATTTCTGTGTTAGGTTTTTAATTCTTGTACCTACTATTCTTCATTGTAGACAACTCAGGTGTACGCTAGAAACTCAACTGAGTTTATAGTGCACCTCAACTGTGTACCATAATATATTGTTATTCTTGTGTAAATAAATAAATAAAAAATAAAAAAAATATACAAATGATTTCTAATACAGGAGTAGGTACTACTTACGTTTCATGATTCTAAGGAAATTACGATAAAAATATTTTTATTGCGTCAACTTAGATACTTGAATTATTGATATCTGTAAGGGTAGGTGGACCTCAATAAATTTATACCTCTTCCCATTCCCCAGAAATTGGACCGACGACTACAGACGGACGGACGGTGTGTACGAAAATGTAACTTTCCCTGTGAACTTACAGATTACTTACAAATACGTAAAAAAACAGTGGCACTCCGGGAGTGCCGACAGAACTTGATTACGTAAACTTGAAGAGGTGTCGGTTACGGTAATAGTGTCGCGAGTTTTATTTGAAATTACTGTGTTCTTTTATAATTGTCAACAGAGGTGTCGGTTACGGTAACAGTGTCGCGAGTTCAATGTTTTTTTCCCATCTCAAAAATGCCCAACTTGCCTAAAGCAGTTTTCACTTCAAAAATATTAACAATTTTAAAATGGATCAACATAAACAAAAACAATTTAAGATATTAAAACTTCAAAACTTCTAGAACTGAACATTTTACGCATTCTTGTTTCAGATACATCCATTAAAGATGAGAGTGACTTAAGTGCACAGTGATCAAAATGGGGACTTCTAATTTAGTATTGACACTAGTTTGTGTCATATCATTTACCTGCACTCACGCGAAAATCGGTAAGTTCCTCTTTCATTTTCAATTATAAATGACTAGCTGTTGCACGCGACTTCGCACCTGTAACTTTATAAAATATAGCCTAGGTATACCACTGAAATATACTAAAAACTTATCCAGCTCCAAATGTTTTTGCTTTACGTTTTAAGCAGTAGGCAAATAAATTACAACAAATTATTAGGGTTAATTCTAAAATGACTTCTTTGAAAGCCAAGTGAATTGCGGTGAATACATGCATAGTTCAAATTGAATCGTCGAATAAATCACTATATTATTCAAGTGGTCCTATACCGTGTTCACGTTAAAAGGGTTATCTGGGATAGTCAAACTAGATTCTCTAATTAAGCCTATACAAACATATCAAAGTCAGTAAGTAAATGGTTTGTTTGGTCTACACCTTAATCTCATCTTTGAACGTGGGAATAAATATGTAAATCGTATTTTAATATCAAATCAATATCTAAGTTTTTACTAAGTTAGATCTATACTAATATTACAAAGAGCTAAAATTTGTATGATTGTCTGTTTATATATAGATAGTGCAAGCGATGCAAGCTGTCTTATATAAATGTAGAATAAAATAAATACAATTATTTAATTATTATGGAAGAATTATTGTTTGCTTTTAGATGCTATTTAGATTTACATACCGCCTACGGTTGAATAACTTATGTATAAGTACCTACTTAACTTATATTCAGCAAATAAATTATTTTGAATTTGAATTCTTTATATGTAGGAAGCAAAGATAATTGATTGGTCTCGCTGCGCTCGACTAGATAGAGCGCTATACAAAAGAAACAGCTCCGAAAATGTAGCAACTTTTTATTGTAATGTGTGTAAAAAATCGTCACTTTTTATCCAGTTAAAATATAATTTTACACAATTTCACTACGCAAACTGGTATTTTATTATGCCTAAAATTTAATAAAACATTCGGCACGTATACATCACAGAGAGTTTGCAGTATGACTGGCTCGGGTACGCCGAATTCGGCGTTCTATTTTAAGCCGCATTTTACAAGTATGACGGTGGTATCTAGTCGATCACAGCGAGACCAATCATTTATCTATTGCAGGAAGTAAACTCTGAAATTACTCATCTGATTACAAAAATCTTTCACCAAGTTAGAATAGAATTTCAGGACGGACAGCTCTTAGTATTATAAATATTAATTCCTTCTGTAAATGTGCCTTGAGACTATAATAATACACATAGTGAATGTACACAAAGGCATGGGGTAGTAAATCTGTCTAATGGATGCCCGAACTGAGAGTACTCTTGTTACACAAGACGCATTCTGCGTGCAATACGTTATTTAGCAACATGCTTCAATAGTGTGGAGTGCTTAGTAAACTGCTGCTGGAACTAAGGGATACAGTATAAGATCTGATACAGTAGTCTGATTACTTATCAAATAATTTATTGGCAAGTGATGATGACAATTATTTATTGAAACAAAAAATAAACAACAATTTAATTTCCATCTAATATAAAAACTTAAAAGTATAGATAATTAACAGAGCTAGAAAACTTTGAACCGCCCCAAAAAGCCGTTCAATAAATAATGTATGTCAAAGCGAATTTTCTACATTTTTTTAAAGATACAAATTCAACAAAATCAAAGATAACAGATTAAAAGTAATGTTAGTAATTACTTTTTAATTGTGAATGATTAAGATGTTTTTATTTATTTTTATAAATTTCATAATATAGATATAGAAGATAATATAGAAATAATAGTAATTAAAAAAAATAATTGAAAGAGAAATTATACCGTATAAATTATTTTATTTTTGAAGTGAAACTTCTTTACGCACGCTTGACTTGGGGAGTAAGCTGGCGAACGCGTGACGTAAGCGTTACGAAAAGTGTGATCGGGCAAGGCGAACGGAAGTTATGTGGGGGATATAAGCAAGAGACAGCAGTGCGCGCGCACATTTTCTTTCTCTCTTCCTCTAATAATAATTAATTATTATATACACATATACATAAATTAATATATGTATATGTGTATACATGTATATATTGTACACACACATATATATATATACATACAGATGGAGCGAAAGAAGTTTCACTTCAGTCGTGTGGTCATAAGCACACTCGTTTTTACTCAATTTATTTATTTATTCAAACGTAAGACTTTCAATTTTGCAAGAGCAACGTTATGTTTTATGCTTTTTAAAATATTCGGTCCTCTACTGCAATTCATTTATACTGTTCACGCTGAAAGCGTTTCAAATAGAACAGAACGCTCGGTGACGCTATGTAGTAATCAACGGGTTTTATGCGTGTGAGAACTGACACTTGAAGCCTTACTGTGAGAAGTGACTCATAACTACGTTGTTGACACTTTTATCTTATTTCAATAGAATTATTAAAACTTCTTTAAAATATTTGACATAGAAAATTATTAAGCTAAAAAATTTAAAATTATTAAAATTATTACGAAATGATAATTACTTAGGTATTTAATATTTATTTATCCCATGTAACCTTTTCAAAGCAATTATTTGTAGATTGTCGAACAAAATAAAATATAATTTCGAAATATATTTCTACGGGGAACATTTATGAAATCCTGGTAAATGCTATTTATGCAATTAAATCTTAAATTAACAAAAAGTATTAATAAAAATCATTAAATGTCAGCAATTAATGATCAGCAAGATAGTTTAGGTACTACACTATAGTAAACTTAAGTACCTACAAAATTTTCTATTGGTACCTACTTATATAATTATAGTTTGCTAGATTTTTTCATTTGTCAGGATGCGTTTTAACTATTAATTTTGTAAAATATCTATGTAAATATTAATAATTTTCTATTATTCCCATTATTAGGTATTGAATCACTGGCTTATAGGCACAGCCTATAGTAAAGCCGATTAAGTCTTTTAAGACAGTATTTTTTTAAATGTTGATTATTACAACAAATTATTTCTGTTATTTCACCATTCCATTATTTCTATTATCTTGTATATTTTGTTAAAAATAACACAAATATATTTAGTTAATATGAAAAATGAACAAACCTAACATAATCGCATTACAAAACCAATAAATTTCAGAACTCATAATGTTATTATTATCGCTTTTCTGTATTCCAATGACCTTATTACCTTTGAATAATATGATTAATGACTATTTAGTGTACGAGTACAAAGAAGCATTATTCAAGTAATCTGAATATCATTACTCATTTTCAGCGTCAAGCTGCAAGATGTTTCGATAAATAAATTTTTTTTTCGCGTGACAATATATACTCGTATCTAATTAAAAAGTGCAACTTCATAAATTTGAAATTATCTTATTTCGTAAGACCAAATTTTAGTCAAAACCGTCTTATCTTATTACTAAATTAGCTGTGCACGCGACAGCTAAATTACGTGGTATTTCGGCATAACTTTATACATATTGGAATAAAACATACGCTAAATGTTACTGGAAGACCGCTACAATACAAAAGTGTAGTCGCACTCAAACGGTTAAGCGGCATGCATCCACAAATGCATTTACATTTGCATTCCAGTCACAAGTAGGTACCACAGCTATTGAAAACAAAATATGGAGACATGTCTATTGGACGTATTCCTTCAAATCCTCGTATTCCTAACGAAGGTCCGAGTAATGACTTATTGATTTATGGCCTGAGAGTAGTCGACGCTTAGGCACGTATCCGGTCGTTTGCTATTTACTTATGTATGTATCCGCTCGTCCGTCCCAGCTTTGTTTTATGTCCAATCCTTAGACGTGTGCAAAGGTATCAACCTTGATTTTTCAGAAAATGTACCTAACTATAGTTGAAGTGTAATATCAAATATACGCAATAAAGGAGTGTTAGCACAAAAATGGAGTTATGTTTAAATCATGCTCAACCTATAAATATTAGATACCTACCCATAAAAACCAAAAAATATATATAGCTAATGTTATTTTTACAGAAAAATCACACGAGCCGTCGACAGCTTTATTGAATATCCATACTAATATTATAAATGCGAAAGTTTGTATGGATGTATGGATGTTTGTAAATCTTTCACGCAAAAGCTACTGAACCGATCACCATGAAGTTTTGCATACACGTTGTCTGAGACACCAGAAAGGACATAGGGTACCTTTCATCCAGAACGCGGACGAAGTCGCGGGCACCAGCTAGTATTACATATGTCTTAGTTCGATAGATATCTGTTGAGAAACTAAGCTTTAACAAGGTCACTGCTTGCCTAATTCGCTGATAATCATGCTTACATAATGTGTAGGTATATCTAAGTCATAATTAGGTAAATAACAATATCCACTTGTAGGTGATACGTAAGTAAGCACAATCTGAGAAAGTGTCGTTTCAATTATAAAAGTTATCTATGACGAACCAACTCAAACCAAAATGGCGCTGCCATAACTTTGACCCATGTATTCAATGTTTTTTTGTTACTCGTTACTTAATAGTTTCATAAATTATGTAACCTACGAATTTATTCGTAGGGAGTAACATACAAAAGGGACATCAATATTATTTGTTATAGCACATTACTTATTCATTAAAAACATTGGTTTAGTATTAGTTTTTAATGGAAACAATTTAGTTAATTCGATAAACCTTGCTTACATAACGTACTCGTCAATAGAACCAGCCGTTAATTTGCAGTATTAAGCATTATTATTTGATTTTTTTTCTTAGTAACTACGTATTCTACTAGCTGATGCTCGCGACTTCGTCCGCGTGGAATAGTTATTTTGGGAATCATTTGGGTATCTCGAACGGTTTTCGCAGCGCACGCAACGGAAGCCCTCAAAGATGAATAATTTTCCCCGATTTTTCCACATTTTCGGCTGTCGCAACGTGATGTTATATAGCCCAAAGCCTTCCTCGATAAATGATCTATCCAACACAAATTCAATTTTGAATTTTTCAATTCGAACCAGTAGTTCCTGAGATTAGCGCGTTCAAACAAACAAACAAACAAACAAACTCTTCAGCTTTATAATATTAGTATAGATTAAAAATATACGAAGCATATCAAGAATATCGAATGTGGTATAATTTTTCAATAGAAATGCGTCACACCCTTGAATTGTGAAGGTGGAGTCAACTAAATTTTTTCACGGAACGCGTTTGAAACGTGATCTAGAAATTTTAGAAGTATTACGCCTTTATAAGCGCTGCCAGCATTCGAGGAACTATAATACACCTTCTAATCTGGAATTCCAGTGACTTTCACTCAAGAAAATGTGTTTCAGAAATTATGATTTATTTCGGGTTGTTTATTATTTTATGAAATAAGAAACAAACTACACCACTGAAGAAAATTAAAAGGAAATCCTATACTTTGTTGATTTTTGAAATTCCTCAGTGAAAATTTGTCGTATTAATAATTTGCTTCTGCTGTTAGCTGAAATGGTTTCATAGCAAACATTCAATAATAATAATAATAATAATAATAATAATCATTTATTTGCTGAATATAGGTACAATGGTTTTACAATAGATAAGTCTCACTACATTCTACCCTTCGAGGGTGTGCAAATAATTTAAGTAAGTATACTACATGAGACAATAAAGCTAATTAATATTACTAATTATTACAATAAACTATCAGTCATATAATCTTTTATACTATAATAACATTTATCAACGAGTATTTGCTTCATTTTCTTCTTGAATAAGTTAATATTGAGCTCTTTAATGGTGTTCGGAATTTTGTTGTATATTACTGGTGCTTGACAAAAGACACTTTTATGCATCAGGGCTGTTTTTGCTTTTCGAATGCATAATCTGTTAGGATCTCTTTGGGCTCTTTGACTATTGTCGGATACTCGCTTAAATAGGTTAGGGTTAGCTTTTACATATACAACAACCTCATATATAAAAAGTGATGGAAGTGTCAGTATCTTGTACTTTTTAAAAAAGGGCATACAACTTTCCATTACGTTTAATTTAAACATGGCTCTAATACATCTCTTTTGTGCCTTAAAAACAAAGTTTCTGTCTGTCGAGTTGCCCCAGAATAGAAGCCCATACCTTAACACAGACTCAATAAGTCCGTAATATGCTAACAAGAGTGCGTCAATGCTCAATGGTTATACAACTGAAATTCCTTATCTATACTAATATTATAAAGAGGAAATATTTATTTGTTTGTTTCCAATGAATAGGCTCCGAAACTACTGGACCGATTTGAAAAATTGACTGTTCTACATTGTCAGGGAGTAACATAGGCTATATTTTATAAAGTTACGCAGACGAAGTCGCGCGCAACAGCTAGTTATATTATAATATGGGTAAATTCAAACTCGGTATAAAAAATGTTCCATTATGTTGTCGCCTTCAAAATCACTATAGATTTATGACATATATTCTAGGCATCTAAATAATGTATCTCATGCTACGCAATTATCATATTAATTTTGCTTTTATAGAGCAATATTAAAATCACCACTTACAAACGCCCTGGGGATATCTGGATTACATTTGTGAAAAGTAAAAACTTGAAATTATATTTTAAAAACGTTATCTTTGTAAAATTACTAGATAAACTAACATTATTACAAATCAAATAGAAAATATGTCATCTAATAAAACTGAGGAATAAAGGAATAGAATATTTTTAGTCTTGTGCTTGTGGAATATAATCTAGATGTAGAAAGTGCACAAGCAGTCGTTGTACCGTGAAATGAAACCATCGCTTACTCCCAAGCTTGGTTCTAACGTTATACAGTATGTTTATTGGTCTCCAATTTTATTAGAATTCTTCTATTTCCATTCCTTTCTATTCTCTTTGCCAGTCTACAAGTTACAGACGTGGATATAATAAAATGGTTCTTTTAAGAGACATCCATAGAGCTAGAAAGCGCGAATTTGTTGTTTCTTTATAGAAATCTTTGTAACAAACTAGTGAAGAAAATTCCGAGATAAGTTGTAATACATAATGATGTAGTTAATTGTTTTTTTTTCATATATCATCTCCATAATTATATTTTTATTGATTGAAATCAATATAAACAATATTTGAGTTTTGAACCAACACGAAATTAAATTTTCTTAAAACCAAACGTTTGTTCTTAAATTAGCAAAATATCATTAGTTTTAATAATCCTCATGGGGTTTTCCTTGGTAATATATAAAAAAAAAATATAACAAAATTATACAATTACCTACAAACTATACAAATCACATATTACATATAAATGCATATTATACACATACATACCTACACATAAGTATATCACATACTACTCACATAGAACTGCCAAAGTGCTCACTGTCTTAAAAACATTGTATATTGAACATATACATAATCAATGTAAACGCTAGCCTGCAAGAATGTTACCAATGCTATTCCCTATTATTGAGTGTTACGTTTACAAAAAATTATGAAAATTTATTGATACGACAGTACTGCGCATATTAAATAAAGAGTTAGCGTACCACTGGTCAGTTTCCTAACTCGTCAATTTCACTAATTCACCATTTTAATCATTAGACAGAAATAATACTATTTGGAAAGTTTACATTATTAAGGATTTACATAGACTATAGTTTCGTGAATTCTTAGTGTGAATATAACAATTTGTAACAGTTGAGTATTATTTTAAATAGAATAGAATAGAATAGATAGAATAATATTTTGCCACAGCCTGTATTAATATTACATAGAAAAACAAAAAGAAACTAGTGGCTGTTTCGCTATTAGTTTTTTGCTCGCTTGTACACGAGGGACATTGCCCTTGACGAAGATATGTAACTGTACAAGGAAAATTGCACGTACGAAGGATGAAGAATATATCATGTGCAGCAAATATTTTTATACTTTTTGAAAATGTTGCAGTATTTGTTTTTCTTCCAAGAAAAAATACCCTTAAGAAATATCTACCTAGTTTTGATTAAAAAAAACTAAGATTAATATATATATATATATTATAATTTGTTATATTATATGTCCCACATATATTTGGGACTAAATTTTAGACGAAGACACGACGTTAAAGAAACAAATACTTCATGTGTGAAATTCGTGATAGTCTAAAACAATGTAATGTCTAAAAAAATTTTGTTGTGGAAATTCAAACTACAACAAGAGAAAATGATTTATTTAATGTTTTAATGCGAAGAGTAGGAAGCATCCAACTAATTATGCATGAACTCGGTACCTCTAACACATTTATGTTCGTTAATCCTGTGTGAATTCATCATTTTTTACTATACATATGAAGGTATTATATTATACCTGTATACTCCTTCAATTTCTGTACTCCGCATTGGTAATCTCTTTTGAAAATTCATCATTACGATTATTTCGTTCGTCGAGCTTCCCTTCTTTTGTTAAAAGTAGGGCAGTACAATCAGGGAAAAAACTTTAACCAATGATTGATTTGCAAATAATTTAACATTTTTTTCATTAAATTTAATTAAAAACTGAAGTAAAGAGTTCAGTTTCTAAAAATAAATCACTGCAAAAGTTTTGCGTGTTTCTTTATTTTTTTCTTGAATTTTATTATATTACTTCTTTAATTTCTTGTTATTTTCCTGTTAAGTATTTTCTAATGACGTTCTTGACTAGTGATGTTGATGTCAAAAGTTTGTGCCCAATAAATATTTTCTAACTCCCAAAAGCTTAGTAATTTACCATTACTTTTTATTTTGAAAAAAAAAAAAGGATTTTTTTTTGTATATTACTTAATTATAAATGGAAGACACAAGACAAAGCCTATTTAATTAATAATTACCAAATTATTAACAGAAAATTACCTTTCTAGGCATTTTATTAAGATGAACAAAGAAACGCATAATATCGATTTTGTTACTGGCTGCAATTTGCTAAAAGGGCGATCCTGTCCTACGCATTACACAAAACAAAATAACATGAAAGTTACAATTTGCATAATCGTTTGTCACAGGCATAATTAAAATAACATTTATTTCGCGCACTTTTGACAGACACATGTCTCTCTTACCCGCATATGTTACGCTAGGGATTGTTTCCTCGACTGTACTCGGTTAGGCACACTCAATAAAGTAAACAGAATAGATAGTAGTTAATTATGATTTTTTTCTATGTATTATTTTACTTAACTTTTTGAGCAGTTCGAGCTGTTTTTTCTTTCGGTTCGGTTATAAGTATATAAAACAGCATATATATACTTCCACAATAACATAGGTCTGGGGCTTCATAGCTCCTACTCTATTTGGTTTTCGTCTGGCGCTGTGATGAGCGCATTCAAACAAAACAAACTCTTCAGCTTACCTATAAGTAATTTTATTTATCATTACGATATTATTAGTGTACATCATTATTAGTATAACTGTAAGTATTATAATATATTATTGGTATAGATTGTGGTTTACGTCTGTATTTATAGTTCTTGCATTGCAAGGCGAGTGGGATATACTTGTAGTAAACACTTGTCTGTATATGTGTCACAGTGTGCGTGAGATCGAAAGAGGGTATGGTTTGTATAAAAAAACGCAACTTACCGCTCCGTCAGACACGCACACTATCGCAATGTGCGTTCAACCACAAGCAAAACTCACTCGCCTTCGTGAAATGCAAAGACTATACCTTTAAAATGACGTGTAAAAAAGTAATATTACCTACTGTTGACTCTAGCCAGTGTTCACACGAGCTCGCGATGGTAGATAATTTAGGCTTGCTAATCACAGGCTGCCCGCTCGCTTTGTTGAAGGGTAACACTTGATTGATGATCCGACTTTGCCAATGTCGGGTTAATCTTCAAATAGCAGCGTATACCTAACACGCAGTACCAAACAATGTGGGCCGCAAAATTGCTGTTCAAGATTCTTTCACCTTTTTTGGCAATGCGACAGTATTACATTAATTACAGTACCCGACATGATATAACTTTGTTATGGAAAATTTTCTATGTAAATTTATCGACTGTATTGTTTTTACTTTGTGCAATTATTTGTGATATTGATTACTTTTCAGTAATAAGTTTCCAATTTTAGAATTTAAATTTAAAATCACACTTTATTTCAATAGGATATTTGAATCAACTTTAAAAAAGACAGCGCACGTCTTTTTAATCATTGATTGAAGTTGTTCAGGTTTTCTGTAAAGGTAAAATGTAAAGAAACATCAGAGTAGTCAGCTTGAAAAGGGTACAGTGGTATAACCTTGACACCTTTTTAAATAAAAAGAAGCGGAGGCAGAAATGAGGGAAGGCTTTTGTTTCTCATTTGCTTGCTTAATGACACCCTCAACGGTGTATACGAATGGTTTTCAAAATTCAACATGCGCTTGCAGTTTTTGGGTTTCAAATGGCATGAACTACTAATACACAAATGTATAACAGTTCTTAAAAAAAAATCTAATGTTAACGTCGATAGTCAGGCTGACAGTCTACTTGGTGGTAGGTGGCTACCGTCGCCTTGAACACGAGCAATACAACAGGATACATGCTACTATTTCACGGTGGTCTTTGGTAAGGGTATGGATACTGCCGCCAGACCGGCTGCTCAAACCACTGCGATATGCACCATGCTCTGCCACTTCTTTCCAAATCCAGACTAGAGCTAACTTTGAAAAGATTATTTCCAAAGTTGACCCTGCCGGGAATCGAACCTTGGACCCCTGAGACATAGCGTTAAGGCGAGCACCCTTTTTTTTTTTTTTTTTTTTTTTTTTTTTTTTTTTTTTTTTTTTTTTTTTTTTACGTTGGGAAATCCTCTTGGATACCCGGCAGTGTAGGGGGTACTGCCGGGTTATGCCGGATTCCTACCGGCTAAAACCCAACGACTTTCTATCATCGCGGCCATTAGCGGGCGGGGTCGCGGGGACGTTGTTACACGACTTCGGCGCCCCGCCACGGCTATTCCGCGCGGGGAGGCCAGTGCTCCCTGTCAGAACCTCGGCGTACCCGAAAGTGGAGGTACGCCGGCCATCTCGGGGGACCTCACGAAGGGCGGCCGTCTCCCCCAAGACCACCGCCCGGGTCCCGGTTAGGGTGGAAGGCGGCGGATATAGGCCACCCGCCTGCGCCCGAGCCTTCTCCGGCGGATTGGCTGGGAGAGGGGGTCCTCTTCCCGTTGCCTTTCCGCCGCTTCCTTGCGCGACATAACGTGCTCACAGAACGTGAGCATCGCCTGCCACGCAAGGTCACTGCCAACCATCGAATTCACGACGGCCGGCAGCGAGAGATCGGCGCCCACGACAAGAGACAGAGCGGCGCGTTGCTCCGCCCATTCGGGGCATTCAGCCAAAGTGTGCTGCGCAGTGTCAACCGCGCAGCCACAATGATGGCATTCCTCCGTGGGCTCTCTCACGGCCACCCGGTGAAGATAACGCCCGAAGCAACCATGCCCCGAGAGCACCTGCACCAGGCGGAACGTGAGAGCCCCGCGCCGCTTCGCCAGCCATCCCTCTAGGGAGGGGCGAATGGCCTCAATTGTCAGGTGGCCCGCACTGGGCTCCTCCAGCCTTTCCTTCCACTCTTGGAGGAGGATCGTCTGGGAGTGTCTCCTCAACCTGATGACCTCCTCCGAAGACAAAACCGAGCCGCGCGATCGCGCATCCGCGACTTCGCGGTACACCGCCGCCAACACTTCGGCATCCAACTCCCACGGAGGGGTGCCAGCTAGTACACACGCCACCTCAAAAGAGATGGTGCGGTACCCCCTCACGATCCTGACTGCCATGGCCCTTTGCGCGCGGCGCAAAAGTGGCCTATTACGGGCAGTCAGACGGTCCGCCCAGATGGGGGCCCCATACAAGGCCATGGACCGTACCGCGCCAGCGTAGAGGCGGCGACAAGCCGTATTCGGCCCACGCAGGTTGGGGAGTATTCTCCCAAGTGCAGCAGCGGCTCCGATGAGTCGCGGCGCCAATTGGCGGAAATGACAATCAAATTTCCATCGACTATCGAGGACGAGGCCTAGATACCTCATTGTCGACCCGACATCGATGGAAACGCCTGCAACCACAAGATGGCTATCAAGCGGTGGCATGTTCCGAGGGCCGTGGAAACACAGCGCCTCGGACTTGTCGAGAGCCACCGACAAGCCCAGCCGCCGCATCCTTACAACCACGTGGGCTACGCCAGCCGTGGCGAGGATTGTTGCCATCCTGTGGGAGGCTGCTCTGGCCGTTACAAGCGTATCATCCGCGTAACAGACCAGAGAGACACCCCTCAGGTTCGTCCCCCGCAGAACCCAGTCAAACCCGATGTTCCACAGGAGCGGTCCAAGCACCGAACCCTGAGGAACACCGCGCGACATGTCTTTACGACCCCACGAGTTTCCGCTTGTGGGGTACGTAACAAACCGATCGGTCAAGTAGGAGTCCACGATGCGACGCAGGTAGCACGGCACACCGTGGTATCCGAGCGCTTCTCGGATACAGCTCCAGGGGAGCGAGTTGAACGCATTGGCGATGTCGAGCGACACCGCCAACAGAACCTCTCCCTGGGCTACTGCCTCCTCGCTCGTGGCTCGCACACTGGAGATCGCATCCAGCGTGGAGCGGCCACGACGAAAGCCGAACTGATTGGCGCTCAGATTCGGTCCCACCTGTTCGAGGTGCCTGACGAGACGGGAAGCGATCACTCTCTCGAGTAGTTTCCCTATCTCGTCCAAAAGCACGATCGGGCGGTATGCCGATGGCGAGTCGGCGGGGCGTCCCTCCTTACTGATTAGGACGAGTCTACCCGTCTTCCATCGGCGTGGGAAATGGCCTTGTGCCAGACAGCGGCTGAAAAGCCGCCTCACATCCGGCTCCAAGGGGCCCAACGCGAGATCCCACGCACGACCGGGAACACCATCAAGTCCTGGGGCGGTCTTGCCTTTGGCGCGCAGCCGCAGCAGAGCCGCCCCTAGTTCCTCCTGCGTGACGACGGGAGGCTCGTCAATGTCATTTCCAGTGGAGCCCACAGCTCGTGTGGCCATAGGCGGTAAGGCGAGCACCCTAACCACTCATCCAGGGGGCTCGTTAAATGTTCTACAGGAACTAAATATCAACTACTAACACAATCATAATGAATATTTATAAGACATGTGAATCCCATGTTGGGTACGATTACAGCTACGGAGGTCTCATTAGTGGCTTACTGTTGAAAATTCATATAATTATATTCACATTTACATTCCCCTATTCCCTTATCGTTTATCCTATCTAGGGTTCCACCACATTTGGCTTTGCTTTTCTTAATAGACGACGATTACCACCTACCACTAATTATAATTGAACCGTCAAACTGCTAAGACACGTATTTTATTATACATATAATATGTTCGAGATTCGGAGCGCCACAAGCGGAACCCCAACTGCCACAACAGCACTTAATAATGCCTTTATTTCACCCAACATGTCGATTTAATTACAGCGACATCTAAACAAAGAGTGATTTTTTATATAAGTACTACTCCGCTTCCAGCGCAAAATAACGTGCTCACAAAATGTAAGCTGCGCCTGCCACGCAATCACGCAAGGTTACTGCCAACCATCGATTTCACGACGGCCAGCGGCGAAAGATCGGCGACCACGACGAGAAGCAGAGCGGCGCGCTGCTCTGCCCATTCGAAATCAAAAGTTGACACTGCCCGGAATCGAACCCGGGAACTATAACTTATAGCTCATACAACCCAAATCTTTTAAAGTTCGAGTGAATAGGCATCTTCTGGGTGAGCTCGCTCTATCTTAGGCCTCATTTTCGCTGCACAGCTGGATTTTGGCCAAGAGCAAACCCATCTCTAATAAAAATTTAAAAATAGAACTCTGAGACGGAGTAAATTTTTTAATTATTATTATTAAAAATAATTATTCATTTATATTAAAATTTATGTCATTTCAATAAAAATCGTATTTCTATTAGAATAACGTTAACTCCCAAACGCTGCATTTGGCTGCCACTAAAGAAAACTCAACTTAATTAGACAAAATAAGCAAGTGTATATAATAAAACAAGAAGTTTATATGTACCTACCTCACTTCTAAGTGTAATGGGAAAACTTCATTGCTTCGACATAAAAGGGATGTATTCATCAATCAAAGGGGTTATTATGCGGTCGCTGTGTGCGTGCGCGGACGTAAACCTGCACAGTATACAATACATATATAATTTATACATCTATAGGTATTATTATATAAAACAAATAGTGCTGGAAATATCCGCACTCGTATTCATATAATTAATTATAATATAACTAACTGAACTCGACCACGCTTCGCTGTGGCTCAACGGCTAACTTCCACTTTAAATGTGACGATGCAGTACAAAATTTTAAAATAAAATATAATGCAATTTTTGAACGCACTTTCCAATGCCGAAGCTAGAACTCCTATGGAAAGAAATAATATTCATTACTAGCCTGGTCGATAATACTATACTGATTTTAGTAATACTGTGTTTCACAGGTCGGTCACGCGACGGCTATACCGCATTATATTCAACTCAGTTAGCAACAAGCCACTTCTGATGAAATCATTTCTTACATAATTCATTTTCTTATTATAAAAGTTCGTTGCCAATCCTTCAATTAATTAACTTTGCTGTTGGTGTGACGAAAAGTAGGTCGAAGAAAGTTGATTTTTCTTCACCCTACTTTTCAAAGACCGGGTTGGCTTTCATAGAACGGTAATGTCGGCTACCAAGAGTATAAGCTTTACTGGTATGTAGCTGATATGTGCTGTTGAGATTCAAAGGGAGATTGTCCCGTTCAAAATGTTGATTAAAGATACTGACGCTTTACTAGCTTGATGTCGTACAGGACCGACATACGAATTATTCTAGTAAAGGTGTCTATATTTATGGTACATTGTACCAAAATTGATGCTAGTGTTCTCTAACATCTTTTGAAGAGACTTTAGTAGTATAATCTACTAATAACTAAATATGAAATCGCCAGCAGGCCAACTGCCTAATTCATGGTATGTCATGTTCACGGTGGCACCAGTAGTTTGCAAATGTAAGTAATATTAGCATATATGCTGATAAGAAACACTTTTTTATAGAATTTCTCACTTACGCAAAGAAATATTAGAACTGTTATTTCAAAGGCCATCTTTAAGGTTACTACTGCCGCAAAACATCACTTTGGTAGCATATTCTATGCTATACAAACAATATACCCTCCAAATACCTAATAATAAACAGATTCAATGTCTCGTATTTAAATTATGTAAACATTATTATTTTATTTCGCAATGCAGACTTTGTGAGTAGTACATTGAGATGATACTTACTTATCCAAGAAAAGCGTCTAGGATTCACCGATCATGCGAGCTGCGAGAGGTTTTGTCTGTATGACACTGATAAATGCTTGTTTATATAAATAATTTTATCTTGAAAATCTCTTTTCATAGTGACGTCATTTGTATTTGAGGCATGAAATTTCACAGAATCGAGTTATCTTGATTTTATAATTATATTGAAAAAAGTTGAAATATATTTTGACAAACTAAAAATGGACTTGTTTATATTTCTATGAAGTATATTATTTACTAGTTTTTAACCAAGACTTCACGTTCTCGCCCCTTTTCCTAAGACGTTGATTGAATTTGACAGCGCTTATTCAAAATTTCATGGTGATCGGTTGAGTAGTTAAGGCGTCAAAGAGTAAAAAACAAAAAAACAGACTCTATAAATTCAATTATTTATTGCGAAACCATAATGTATTTATAAAGGTGTTACAAAATATATAAAGACCAGGGTCCATCCCTGTCGGGCATGCAACTTGATAGTCATATTGTTAGTCTGCAGTAGTATTTTTTTTATGTAAGCTTGTCAGACAAGCTGAGGGTCCATTTGATGATGTGGATACCGTCTACTAACATTAAGCAGCGCTACATGTGCTGTAAAGTGCGCTGCCGATCTTGATAATGCCGATTGATAAGTATTAGGGCGCCTTCACATTAGGTCGCAAGCACCGCGGCTCGCGACCCTTATAATACTAACTCGAAGCCGACCTTATACTTGCGATCAAGCAGCTGCCGCGCTGCTCTTTTTAGCATGGAAGCCGTGCTGCTGCCGTGGCGCTTGAGTACCGAGCTAGTGAGCCAAGTACAAATCGACAAATAGCTATCATACATAAAATTATTAATCAGAAAGGATTATCGTGTGAAAAATCTGATTTATTTTAAACCATCAGCTGAAAGCTTATCTATCTTTTTTGTTTTTCAATCAGTTCAGTAGTTTCCAAGAAATAACATACAAACTAAGAAAATATTTTTACATCCTCACATCCTTTGTCTAGATAATAAAATTCTCGTAATATGAGGGGAATTCTGAATTCGTCCTTTTGAAATAATGAAATCCAATTTATTAACAGAGTCCTAAACAAAACAGGGACCGTAGTGATATCTACGTTTAATTTCTTTCCGTCCTTATTTCTTTTTTTCCTGTTTTACTTTCGTCTCCCGTCTCTAGGGATCTCTGCCCGTTTTGACTCCGAGAGGTGACCTATTTCCAAATTGAAATTAATTCTAGTAATTGTGTGTCGTTCGGATCTCGTTTCCGAAATCACTGCGTGTTGAATACCTTGAGTAAAATAAATTTCAAATTACTCAAATAGAATTGGTTTGATATACTTTATTGCGTAGAATTAAATTTTTTACACTAAGTACCTATATAGCGTTCGCATTCTGCAGTAGGTAGGGAACTGATATATATATATATATATATATATATATATATCAGTAAACTTCTATTTTAAACTTCTATTTTTTAATATTTTGTTCTATCACATTGTATGGACACTTATTATCATCAATACTAATAATAAATCTGTGAGTGTAGGTATTGTATGTATGTGTTTATATATGTATGAATGTATGTTCCCCCATAACTCTTAAATGAATTAACTGATTTTCATGAAACTTGGTAGATAAACATTTAGACGTATTTCCGAGCACATATAACCCTAATCTTTTCAAGGTGCGAGTGAAATAGGCATCTTCTGGGTGAGCTCGCTCCATCTTAAGCCTCATCCTTGCCACATGGCTGGTTGTTGGCCAAGAGCTAACCCATATCTTATAAAAAAAAAAAAAAAAAAAAAAAAAAAAACGTACGGGACACAGGGGCCCTAGCCAAGAGCAAACGTACAGTCGTAAACGCTACGCTCAGGCTACGCTAACGCTTGGGAGAAAGCTTTGTGATTGGTCAAATTTTTATGTGGGCGTTACAACAAACAATCACCGGGCTTTATTTCTTTCGTTTCGTAAGTACGTATAGGAAGCGTTTGCATTGGTTTGCTCTTGGCTAGGGCCTCAGGATAGGCTACTTTTTTCACGCGGGCGAAGTCGCAGGCGCCAGCTAGTCACTTAATAATATAGTTGAATGTCGTTTACATTAATGATCCTAGACGTTAATCTGCCTTGTGGTTATCGATTAACATTTACCCCCAAACATGATATCCTCATTATTGACTATATGTTGGTCGTTAATGGCTTTCAATTTATTCACATGTATATAATATGCATATGTCGGTATATAATAGTATGTTATTAACTTGACGTTAATTATCTTAATCTTATCTGATGCTTACGACGTCACACATATTGTATTACAGCGTCAGCGTCATATGGTTGGAAATCCCATAAGCCGTTTGAACAACTTAACTTCCTGGTGTCAGTTATAATGCATATTGTGTCACTACTTGAACGTGTTTAGTTCAATCTAGGGCAAATGTCGCTTTAGAGATATTTATATAGTGAATTGTGGTTTCTGAGTTTAAAATAACACTTTGGAGATCCAGTTGGATTTGTGTCGACCACCTCGGTTTGCTTCTCCGCTAATTTCTAAAGCATCCAACGGATTTCAATACGGTTTTCACTAATGAATAAACGATAAACGAAGAATCTTTGCAATCTCAGCAACACTTGAAAACCTTTTTATGAATGTTTATGATTTTTTTTTTATGAATGGTTACGCTACTAGATATACCTAAGTGCTTGTGAAAGTTGATTTTTTTAAAAGTAAAAATGTGTTGGGCATTTTTAGTATGGAGCAAAAACATTGAACTCACGCCGTCACGCTCTAATGAAATAAGCGCCATCTACCCTAATTAGTAAGTACTTCTTGGTTCATAATGACCTTAACTTCGTCAATAGTTCGAAAGTCACAACGGTAATATTTAACGGTTTGCACTTCTAACGTGCAGTCCTACGGCTGACGTTTTATATGTTTTTAATGAATTTTGATAATAATATCAATATTGAATCATTTTCATTTTATTTAAAAAAATATTATGAACCTTTGAAACTTTGCTTTGAAAGTTTATTTACATTGTCTTGCTCGTCTCCTTTGTTTTGCTCTAAGTACCAATAATATAATAATAATATATATAGTAGTACAATAACATAGTTTTATAATATTATACAATAATACAGTTATGTTATTACATCTGTAAAACAATTGTTATTTTAAGAACATTAATATAATTGATTTTCACCTCGCATTTTTCCCCATTAATTTACCTGAAAATGAAAGTTTCATTAGAAATCAATTTCAGCGTATTGTGCCAATTAATTCTAATAGTGCTGCAAAAAAAAGCTAAAGCGCGAAAACGAAAAATTTTAGTGAAAAACGGTCCCTTTTGTGGAAGAATAGATGGTTGGATTGTAAGAGGAGCAACGTCAAAGGAAAATTGTGAATTACTTACAATGCCTTTCGCAGGCTTTAAACGTGTTTGTGAAAATATTCTACGGATTGCGCTAAGCGTTGGCTTTTAATACTTGAATGTGTGAAGGAATGCGCCTGTCGACACGCGTTCACTTTAATAGCTACGGTTGAATTTTCGCGTTTTATTACGTTAAAAATTAAACTTCAACATTTCATGATAACGGACTGCAAGTAGATCACTTGACGGTCGCCTTCAAATACAAAATTATAACTAAGGGTGCTCCCCGCGCTATGTTTATAGGATTATGGAAAAAAAGAAGTGTTCCAAACATTATAAAAAAAACTTTCAATGCCTTGAACAATAGGTACATACAAAATAAAAACATTTCTACTTTATAAGTATTTATCACTAAGATATAATAACATTATATAAATATATAACATATATCTACTCTTAATATTTAGTTTTTTTTATGCCTGCCAGTACATTTGATTAAAAACTGCTTCGAATAATAAATATTAAACTGACCGGGGCCTCGACCACGGGTGTTCGACCACTGGGGGCGTAAGCCACGGACCCAAAAAGAAAAAGCAAGCGACTCGCCCCCGACTTCCGAGCATATTTTTTCCAATTTTTCTCTTCATACGGACCTTCCTTGGACTTCAACGAATATTTGTATAAAAAATAAAATAACTGAATTGGTCCAGCCATTCTAAAACACATTTAGCGATTCATTTAAATTTGTATATATTTTTTATGTTAAGGTCGACAGAAAAGCTGACGGTCCACTTGACGGTAGGTTGCTACCGGACAATGGGCTCTGGCGATTGTGTTATCTATTAAAAAATGTTCATGGACATCCTTATTAAAAAAAATGTAAATGCTACGTATCTATTACACATCACAGTATCTGTTAAGGACCCCTACTCATATAATGAAATATGAGTGAATACTCGGGTTTTATTTCTTCAAATGAAACCACGAGCCTAGGTAGGAGACATATTTATTTTATATACATTACAACTTATTATTATCGACGAAACACTTCATGAGCGTGTCCGCGACAGTATTTGCGACATCTAGGTGCATTTGTACAACCGTTCAAATAAACATTTCAAAATACCCCTAGCGCTGTCTAAAATTCTTAAATTAATATTTATTACATTTAACAGTATCCGTACAAAGAAATGGTAAAAAAATTAAGTTTTGTTATTTCGCTACAAATTTGTACGCATACATTTTGCATAGGTTCCAATGCATTCGAACTCATAACAGTAACGCTTTTAAGAGGCGCATAATAAATTAAGACAATTTAATCCGCTGGCAATACAAATAGCTTGTCTAATTTATATCGCGGGTTGAATTCAGCCGGATTTGCAAACTTTCCGCGCGCTACGAGAATATCGCCGATATAAATTCACTAGAAGTGACATTTAAGCTTACTTTAGACGACTACTCGTAATATAAGATAAATCTCGACATCTTACGGAATGTGTAATCCTTATATACTAAAAATTGAAGTTGCTTTTCATCTCTCTCTCTCTCTCTCTCTCTCTCTCTCTCTCTCTGTATATCCTCTAACTCCTACTAAACTAGGAAACGGATTTGGACGTTGTTTCCACTAATGGAAAGAGTGAGGAACATTAGAGATGGTAACAAGGATTGGGCCTAAGATGGAGCGAGCTCATCCAGAAGATGCCTATTTAGTCGAACTTTGAAAAGTTGTATTTGCTGAAGATTGTCATTATTTTGGAGCAATGAAAAATAAATGAAAAACATATAAAACATACTTTAAATATGGACTAGAGTCGTAATAGGTGACATCGAGGCATAAATAAAAAAAATCGCAAACCAATCCTATGACTTCACATTTCAGTCTACGAGTATTAGGTTGGGTTCATCTATAAAATCGGTCAATTTGTTAGTAAGGTTTCATTTAAAAGGTGAATGATTAATTATATAGGTATATCTAATTTAATATTAGATGGATTATGGATAATTATGGATCTGAAGATAATTAGAAAATATTTTATTAAAACTTTCACACAATATCATACCGTAGTCATACTATTAATTTATATAGTAATAATAATATATGACTATAAAAATATTTCATTTTTTATTCGTAAAAAAGTCATTTTTGTATAAGTAATAATTCCCTAGGACGATAAGTTTTTGTGTTATTTCGAAAACGAATGGTATTACGAATGGTTTTGTGAAGATGGCGCAATATCTGAAAATATACACGTAACACGGTTATGTTACGGTAACAGATCGCGAGTTCAATAGTTTGTCCCATCTCAAAAATGGCCAACATGCCTAAAGAAGTTTTCACTTCAAAAAAACACTACATCTTGAATGCCATGTCACATCCAGCAGTGCTTTTGAAATTTTAATGATCAATGTTTTGAATACGCTACGTGTTCATCAGTAGGTTGGGAGGGTCATTAATCAGACGTTTTTGCCTTGTCTAAGCCAATGTGAGGCTCAACCGCTCGAGATAAATTCACGTATTACTACGACACGAATTTCGTTAGAAATACTCGAGAAAAACAAGCATTTCTTGGAGAAATTCGTTTTCGCAGAAGCACATTAATATATTTGCGTAGCACAGATTTATTATTATATGTCTCTTTGACGCGAATCTTGCGACGCGTAAGCTTGTTAGCGCGAAACCTTTTTTATGCTTTTACCTTATCCAAATGGATTCTATTTATTTAAATCCATAAAACGTAAATGTAATTACTTCTTTATCTTTACTTGGATTATGTAATAAATAGTAATTACTATAACATTTTTTAATTCTGATGGTTAAAAAAATATGCATAGTTTTATTTTGTATCTTAATACCTACATAATTAATAATAATTATTATTATTATTAATTATGTACGTATTATTAATCAAGAGGCTCTCACTAGATGGCTGGGTCAAGGGTCAGATGCAGAAGGCGGTACTTCTTGACACGGCACGAATTGTCAGGAGGTCCCTCACTCTGCAGCCCTAACCGCCGGTAGCTTGGGCCTAGCCCCGCTACTTGCGGCCCTCTAGTTCTAAATTTTTTTTATAATATTTATTATTGTTTTTATATAATTATATTGTAAAAAAAAATTAGGATTAAGATAGAAAATAAATATGTATGAATAATAATAAATAAATAAAATTAAATACTTTAAAAAAAAAAAAACAATTTGTGCACCGTAGTCAAACAAAAGTGTACTTTTGTTACCGAAGTCAAAAAAAAGTTTTTACAATTTTTGTCTGTCTGTGCGTTTGTGCACGTTAATCTCAGAAACAGCTAAACCGACTTGTATGCGGTTTTCACTGATGTATTTGATGATTTCTTGGATTAAGCTGTAGAATACTTGATATCCTGCAAAAATGTTAGGTTTATTATAATATTATATAATAGGATTATGATATTTATTTTTCTTTGTAACTAAGCAATATACACCTATATCGCCTCACGGATAATGTATATATATATTTTATTGATAATAACAAATTAAATAAGAAATATCATAATAATACTACATTTTGTTATTTACTTATTGTTTTTATCAACTACAGCAGTTGATAAAAACAATGAAAAGATCACGAATTTTTGTGAAAAATGATAACAGAAAATAAAAACATATTATTACGTTTTTTCCTTCTTGTTCCCTCTTTTGAATACTTCATAATTCATCTTCAATTTTTTTTTCATCGCAATGAAACAGGTTTCGTGCAATAAATAATAATTGCTATTCGAAACACGTGTAAGGGTCGTTCATTCTTGACTTACCGTGACTTCTATTAAAATAAGGTACCCTTATTTTAATGAATTTTTATTTTCCAATTTAATATTATAACATATTCATTATTCATTACAAGAAATATCAGACCGCCATTTTTTATACATACTTAAGTGAATAAATGTAGGTAGGTACCTACTTTTATGAATTTATGTATACCTTGCCTATTTATTGCAACGTGTACTGCAAACCATCTGCTTAAAGTCGACGACTGATCGCAGATTTAACAGGATAAAAAAAAACTTACCTATTTGAAAACAGCACGTTTCACGCATCCTGACTATGTAGATAAATCTATATATATTATACTAGCTGGTGCCCGCGACTTCGTCCGTGTTCTGGGTGAAAGATACCCTATGTCTTTTCTGGTGTCCCAGACAACGTGTATGCAAAATTTCATGATGATCGGTTCAGCAGTTTTTGCGTGAGAGAGTTACAAATGTCCATACATCCATACAAACTTTCGCATTTATAATATTAGTAGGTACGGATTAGTACTACTGATAAAAATTTCGTGTCACGTTGTTTGACGCCAATGAACTCTTAAACTACTGAACCGATTCTGATAAAATTTCGTAACTATGTGTAATTTGGTCCAACTTAAAGGAGCGACTTTATTTTGAACCCAGGCGAAGCCAGGAGCGTGTAGCTAGTGTACAATAAGAATGGAAACTCTTCCTTTTAGAATCATAAATACATGATACAGCTCTTCTTTTATAACAGTTCGTACTAATATTATAAATGCGAAAGTTTGATGGATGTATGTATGTATGTAGGGGTGGATGTTTGTTACTCTCTAATGTAAAAATTACTAAACGGATTTGGATTTGAAAAAACGTTAGATTTCTGAGGGATCTTAATTTTCTAATCTTAATCAACATTTCTTACAATATATTTTTGTATTGTTTCAGGTTACTTCTGGCACATAACGGACTTTCATTATGACCCTCTTTACACATCGCAAGGAGACACTAGAAGACGTAGGTACAAAATACGTATATTTTATTTATAATTTATTTTTTAAGTGCTTCTTAATCTCATACTTCCTAAGTATTTAATTTAATTTATTGTTACTAACTAATCTTCTTTAAAACAATTAAATGTATTCAAAGAAGATTAATGCTACTGTAGTCGGCAGCACTTGTACCGCCCTGTGGCGTTGCTTGTGTTATAGGCGACCATCAAAGTGGACCGTCAGCCTGTTCAAGCCTGTCAGACCGCCAGCCTGTTCAAGCCTGTCAGACCGTCAACCTGTTCAAGCCTGTCAGACCGTCAGCCTTTCCGTTCCAATTATGGCCAGCTCTTAAGGCAACACTAACATTACCTCCCCTTAAATAAAAACCAAATGAAAATTTTAAATTTCACACAAAACTTACAAAAAATACGAAAATTTCATTGCTCGTATTGCTTGTAACTTTATTTATTTCTGAAAGGATAAAATCGCTTCAAGTTACCCCATTAAAATTTGTCCGAGTTTATTTTAAAGTTTCACAACCTAAAATCGGGGTCCCGGAGAAAATTTTAATTACCTTAGTGTTCAGTGCCTTTTATTATACCTTAAATTAGGTTGTCGCCATTTTAATTACCTGTCCAGGCGCTTGTAGCTGCGACAAAGTTACCTCTGTGTTATGTTTACCTTATAAATAATACTATGTTACAGCTTTGCTTTTAATGTTTCTTGAAATAAAATTAAGATTATAAATGATAACGCTAGCAAGTGGTAATATAATTGGGAATTTATAATGTATTTTTATATAAAAATCGGATTATTGGGTCTATAACAATATTTCTAGTACCTATAGTAACTATAATACTGGTAGCAATCTTAATTAGAAATTATAAACACAATTTAATAAGTGCAAGTTACTTAGATACAACTTATTTCGCATACACGATGGTTTTTTTATGTTAAATTCGCCAGTCAGGCTGACGCACCACTTGATGGTATGTGGCTACCATCGCCTATAAAACAAGCAACACCACAAAAATAAAAATCAAAATATTTATTTAGCAATTGGGTTTCTACAAGAAACTCTTATGATCGTCATTATAAATTTTAAATTTACCAGGGTTTCGGAAAAGAGGCCAAGATGACGATCCTGAGAAGAAATCCTGAAAGAAGAGCACATGTATGTTTGTAACTTTTTCACGCAAAAACTACTGAACCGATCACATTAAATTTTGCAAACACGTTGTCTGGGACACCGGAAAGGACATAGGGTACCTTTCATCCAGAACGCAGACGAAGTCGCGGGCACCAGCTAGTAGTTTATGTTACAACGTTTGCACTATACTACTAGCTGCTGCCCTATGTCCTTTCTGAGTTTCTGAAATAGTTACAAACATCCATACATCCATACAAACTTTCGCATTTATAATATTAGTACGGATTATAGGGCAACTATTATAGAGTTGCTTTTGCCAATAGGTGACCGTGGCCACATACCATCAAATAGACCGTAAGCTGGCTTGATTTTTGATACAACCCGTAGTTCAACTTTTTTATATTAGTATAAGACATCTGATAATGTGAGATTACATACTTTGAAATATTATACACATCAATTTTACAATAACGTAGTAAACTCTTTTATATAAAAAAAATATATTACATTTTCGATCTTCAGTGAGGTTTAATT
This sequence comes from Synanthedon tipuliformis, assembly GCA_947623395.1. Taxonomy (NCBI): domain Eukaryota; kingdom Metazoa; phylum Arthropoda; class Insecta; order Lepidoptera; family Sesiidae; genus Synanthedon; species Synanthedon tipuliformis. The sequence continues at coordinate 2,089,204 of OX392415.1, read as the reverse complement.
CGTTAAAGCAATAAAATATATTTGCTATTAGAAGCGCAAGGAGCGTTTGCCGATTGCAGGAAAATCGCCGGCGGCGGTCGCGGCTTTTCTGAAGATAAATCCGGAAAGATTGCCGTCTCTAATAAAGTTCGAAGGATGACAATCCGAACAGAAATTGTTAGAATGATAAAGGAAAATATATGTTCAATGTAAAATGAAAAATCGAACTGAAATTCAGCTTCGAGCTATTAGCCAAATGAAGAAACGAAGAGCTGGAAAGCTGAAAGGATAATCCAGTAAAGCTATCGTACCTAATGCACCTGCTGCTATTGAATAGGTTTTTGTCAAAGAAATGTTCATTGTGAAATATAAATGCCGTGAATATTTAACTAAAATTATATAATTCTGAGTTAATAAAACAACATTTATTTACAATTCAAAACTTAGATATAGTAAGTACATACTTTTATTTAAAAAAAACTATCAATAAAATAAAATAAAAATAAAGTAAGAAAAACTATCTGAACTAACTAATTTTAAAAAAATGTTCGGTTCCCGAAAGATGAGATATAAAAATTGGACGCCACTATGTTATTATGTCAGATATTTTCTGAGATATTATGTTTTTCACTTTTCCCGTAGTTTTTTAATAAAAACTTACCACATCCCAATTATCACACAGATTGTCGAAGAGCGGACGAACGCGGGAGTTCTGGGCACCATCGAGCTCTGGGACGATTTGGGGATTACTCGTGCGACAGTTCATTGGAGCTGATAGAGTCAGCCGCACGACACATGCGCACGCGCCATTCAGAGAACGTAGAATTTGTTTTGTGGACCGGGTAAGTATTGTAAAATTAATAGTTCGCGATTTTTCAACGATTTTGAGTCTTACGACAATATTTCTAGTAATATATTTACACAAGTGTTAGCTTACAATATACTTACGTATTTTAGATATTTTGCACAGGACTTCTAGCATTACACAAAGAACAATAAGGTCTAGTAGATTTCTTCTAGACCTTATGATTTCTTATACTGAATCTATATAGGTGCATAAAAAATATTAGTTGTATTACTATTGTGATTACTATAGCATAACACTGTATTTACTATTTTTGTAAGATTCAAGTAGACTCTTATCATTTGGTAATATAACACTAATTTAATGTCAATCTCATTTCTGCTTAATTGCTACATCTTTTTTTTAAATAATGTTATCTATTTCTCCATAAGTAAGCTTTTATACATATGCGATTTTAATCTAAAGCTTGTTTGTTCTGACAATGCCCAAATGGGATAGAGTTGTTACGTTATTATAGGTTGTTAAAAGGACATTATTCAATAGAGATCATCGTCGCGTTCAATAAAAGCCTCGATTAAACCATCAGCGAATAATGGCGGAACGTGCAGAAAAGTTGTTTCGCTCATCATCTTCACTCGTGTATTCAAAGCGGCCCATTTAGGTCGAGTGCCAAGCGATTGACTCGTTCGTGTAAGTGGCAAATGCATCGACAAACTCAATATCTTGAGCAGATATGAGTTTGATATATACGTAGACTACAACGAAACTTCTTCGAAAAGATTTATTTTAAATTGATCTAGGTAATACTTCAAATTTAAATTTCAAATATCTAAATTTCAAGTCCAAATGTTATTCAAAAATGTTTGTAAGCAAAACTAAATGATGAGCTATTTTATTTGATATTTTATATTATACATAATATAATGTTACTTGCTGATAATGTAGCTTTCTATTGGTGAAAGAATCTTTACAATCGGTCCAGTAGTTTTTAAGTTTATTCATTACAAACAAAAATAGAAAAATTTTCTATTTGTAATATGACTATTATTCGTATATGGATAAATTATTTAAAAAAAAAATATTGCTAAACTTTAAATGGTAGAACTTTTTAATTTGTTATTGCTACTAAGTGTGTCCCTAATTAATAAATTTTCTAGATGGCCTTTTATAGATAAACATTGTAAACTCTTCCGAAAGCACAATAAATCCTTTTTGTTATTAGATTTATTTGCCCTTAGAAAGGAAAATTTTAGGAAACCATCAACTAATCCTTAGTGGGATTACGTCGTGACTTATTTTAGGGTAAATATTAAGCCTCTTTTTGTGACTATCCGTCGAGTACATAAGCCTTATGTTGTTGGATTTTTATGTACATTGAAGTACTCCGTACACATTTTATAAATTATTAAAAACATAATTTATAAAATGTATTTTTGAAACTATATCAAAAATTAATTGAGACTTCTTTGCAGTGACATCATCGCGGCCAGGTACAACGGTGACAGGTACCAGGCGATAAGAAACATGACAGACTTACTAAGTAGAACATTCAGTTCACACTTCGTGTTCCCAGTGCTTGGTCACCTGGACCCTTCACCGTCCGAGAATCTGACGAACTTATGGATGCACTGGCTCCCTTTGGAGGCGCTGCAAACTTTTAAAAATGGTAAGACAATTTATGATTTTAGTCGCATTCTTCAGCCGGTCTGGCAGTAGTTATTACCGACCGCTAACAGGAGACTACGGTGAAATAAAAGCACGCTATGCGCGAGTCTGTGTACAATAAATTTTTAGAAAAAATTACATCCATGTAACGCCGAGGGTTGCTAGAATAAAAAAGAAAACAATTAGTCAAAAATATAGTTTTTAGAACTTTTTTCTGTCTGTTTTTGTATGCTTATCTCAGAATAGGCTTAACGGATTTCGATGAAATTTTGCACACAGATAGTTTATTACATTATTAAATATATTTATTTATACTTTTGATTGTGAAAAAATGTTAGGTTCCTATGGGATTTTCAAAAACGAACTATAGCGCGTACTTCGTCACAAGAGATAGCTCGGAACAGTTACAACTGTTCTACAAGCGCATTGGTCGCGTAGCTACTTCGTAGTAGTACTTCGTAGTTCTACGACTATGACTGCTACGAAGCAGCTAAACTTAATCATAAATGACATAAATGTGGTAGCATCGCCATTTACATTATTGATATAGTTTATGTGCTCAACGTATGTATGTCTTTTATACTTAAAAAAAGTTATTCTGCCATTTATTTCCGTCGTCTTAAAATCAAGGTTGGTCCCTAATTTGTAAAAAAAGTTATGTATGTCTGTTGGTATGTAAGTAAGTAGGTATGTTAATATAATATTAATTTATTGTTCCAGGTGGTTATTACACGATAGAACAATCACATAGCAAGTTGAGGATAGTAGCGTTAAACACAAATCTGTTTAGTCTTCGTGAGGTGAATAACGCACACGCGCGACGTCAGTGGGAGTGGCTTGACGCCGTATTAGATAAGGCAGCAACTAATAAAGAAATGGTGAGTCATTCTGCAGTTATATCACGAATAAGAAGCAACTTTTGTTCTGTTCTCTTAAGTCCCCCCGTGCACTAGGCAGTCAGGCTGTCGTGGCTATGCTGCCCCAGATATTAAAAAATAATTATAACGATATAATGGAAGCTTATTAAATAACTTGATCAATGTTCTAGAATTAGTTTAGAATAACGCTGCAGAGATCACATTAGTCTTACACGATTTAGGTTTGTGAGTTATAATAATATAACCCACATTCACAATTGGTAACATTTCATATAAGATATTTTCTTTATCTGACTGATTATCAAGATTACACATATCTGTCTCAATATAATAATAAACACATTATAACCTTTAAATAGAGAATTTTGAGATCTACAACTTTGATCTGTGGTACTGTTTGATAAAACTTACCGTTATCGAGAAAAACCCAAAAAACCTGAAATGTTGACCTTTGACTCCGAATAAGTTTTTTAGCACACATAGGATCGATGGGGAGTTTTGACAGTTTATTTTTAATGGTAAACCCAAGGTCTCTACCAAAATTTAGCTCTGTCGGAATTATTGTTATTTCAATTGTTTATTTTGACCGGACTATAATAACAGGTAAATATTTTTTGAATGGGACGTGCAATAAAATAATTAAAATATACAAAATGTTCGAACCGCAACCTCAATTGGCGGTTGAAATATCACGTCCAATTATATACATACTTTTCGTGACTGAAACTATTAATCAACGCATTTTAAATGATATCAATATTTACTCAGAATATTAATGAAATGTTCGATTTCAATATTATTACCAAACTTCCGTCCTTTTGGGACGGCATGGCGTAATTTTTGCCAGTGAAAAATATCATTTTGTATTTTTTTTTTCAACGAAATACTCATGGAAACTATAAGCTATACTTAAGTGCGCAGCACTTTTGCGTTCTCGTTTCACTATCACAAGCCATGTGTAAGTAGTTAAGACCACACACAGAATTCGCATTTCACGTCCACACGAGTACAAAACAAGTTATGTATACAAATAAAAAATATTTTTTATTTATTTTGTTTTGCAGACGTAATATTTACCATTAATATCTTAGTTGCAAACATAAGATAATTACATAAATATCTTATTATATAAAGGTTTCACTTTTTTAAAACTTTAATCAATAGAATGTTCCGTTCAAAGGATTTTTTGGAAATCTTGTATTTTAGCTTTAAATGAACAACATAAATTTAAATACCTACAACCAAATAATAAGTAGTTGTTGAACAGTTTTTCTTTAAATCTATGTGGCTTAGTGTTTTAGACTTTTTTCAACAGACTATTCCACCATAACATAAGTTCTCAATTATTTTGCAGTCTACACAGTACTAATAATATTTAACATAATTAAAAAAGGCTTTAATTTTGTTATAGACTACAAAATGACCCTATGTAATTTTATTTAAATTCTGTCACCACAAAAGGAGCTTTCAAATAACAGTGTTCTACTCTGTCATTAAAGTCGAATGTATACAACAAATAGACCCTCACACAATACCTGGTTGGCCGTAATCATTTCAGCTTCTTTAAACCCCTTACAGAAACGCAACGCAACAAAACAACTTCCGTGTTCTCGGTATAAAATGCCTCGAGTATGTCAAGAACCGTCATTGTCGTCACTCTAGAACTCTCTTGGTATAAATGGTGGAAAATTCTTAATAAATAAATACATGATTATTCGCGTGCCTTGGAAGACCTTGCCTTCTAAACATAAATTAAATAACTCAACAAAATTAAATTCAAATTCAATAAACAAATGCTAGTGTGCAAAGAAATTAAAGTATACATACATTACTAACATACCATCAGGTAGGTAGCTCTTATGTTTATTATGTCCTATTATTGAGACTCTTTGCTGGGTTTTTATACATTAGCTTAAGACACTTCCTAGGAAACCCAATAACTCAGAAAAGGTGGTTAAATATTAAGTAAACCATGCTGCCCTTTTCCGTATTAGGACACAGGTTGCTTGTCTTGAAACATTGCTATTATCTATTATCAGATTACGTATGTATTCAATCAAACTATAAGCGACCGTAAAATACTGGTTTGTTAAACGATAAATTGTATCTCACCTCATGCCAATAACATTAAATAAAATATATTATCATTACATAGCAAAACAAGCTATAAATTTTTCCTTTGCCATTAAAAAATGTTACTACTACTAGTACTCATGAAATATATGACTTTATATTTAGTTCACTGGTACAGATCCGATCAGGATTCGAATCGGTATCGAATTCGGGAGTTGTATTAGTACCTAAGCTTTTTGCTCCACTCATTTCCATATTCGTTAAATTTTGCGAAACGTTTTCAGCTTCCAAATTCTATAATTCGTTTACAACAAATATAACACACGTACCTACACCTATCCTATATTTGGGAGTAATTGAATCTGTGTTCCCTTGTAAAATTATAATGAAGCGAAATCACGTGGATTTTTTTCGCATTCATTTGGTTTGATTACGTTCAGAATAATAAATAGGTTTTGTTTTAACAACCGTATTCCTAACGATATTAGCATCACCACAACATATGTACAGTTTTTATTAAAACGCAATCATAGCGCAATAATACGCTCGACTGTTGCTGTGGTATAACTACTTTCTCAGTGAAGGAAAATATATACCTATTGAGGCTGGGGCAAATACTACAAAACAGTATTGTTGAGACACACAATATGGAGAGCTGATGGCTGTCGGGGCCGGAAGGTTCTCGAGTGGAGGCTATACGCACGTCCACCTACAAGGACAGACGACCTAACGGTCTAGATGGTTAGAGTTAGAGTTATAAGAGTTATTATATTGTTGTTTGTACAAATTACAATGTTGTATAATAATTTTGTTTTAAATTGTACAAATTATTGTGTATATGGGATTCATTTATTTCAGATAATAAAATTTTTACAGAGGTTACATTATACCTACTTATATACAAATAAAACATTATAAAAACAAACTTAACATTAAACCTAAAATACCAAACAATTGAACAATACAAACAATTGAGGAAGTGAGAGAGAGATTCGAAGAAGAACTCCAATGTCCAAGTCAGATGAGTAAACTTATGAGAATATGGCAAAACAGAAAAATCTCAAATAAAACCAAAATAAGAATCGTGAGAACATTGGTTTTCTCCATATTCTTGTATGGCACTGAATCTTGGACAATTCGATCTCTGGAGCGCAAAAAGATAGATGCTTTTGAAATGTGGTGCTGGAGACGGATGTTGCGCATTCCATGGACAGCAAAGAGGACAAACAGCTCGATCCTCAAACAGCTTGCGATTCGGACCAGACTATCCGCCACCTGCTATCAAATAGTTCTCAACTACTTCGGGCACATAGCCCGCAGAGAACCAGAAAACTTGGAGAAGCTGGTGGTGGTTGGAAAAGTCGATGGCAAGAGGTCTCGAGGTCGATCTCCTAGCCGATGGACAGACCAAGTTGTGCAATTCACAGGTCTTACAGTCGCGAAAGCTCTGCGAAAGGCTGAGGACAGGGTGGAGTGGAAACAGCTGGTGGTCGATGCCACCAAGGCAATTCTTCAGCAATGAAGAATCCGACTCTATATATTACCAAACAATTATAAAAAGAATACCCGGTCTAACAGGTCCTCCTGAGGCATGGACCCCAAATATATTATGTATAGGCTATACAGGCCACAAACGTGCCAAATATATAGGCTCGGTCAGTAAAGTCTAACCTCGATATGTGAAAATGCGGTAAGGCGTTTATCAATTTTCTCCAACTAAAAGGGTTATGTAAGCAAAAAACACGGTGATTATGCCAATTGAGTCTCATAACTACTATAGCGGAAGCGGTTGAGGGAAGTCCGGCCTTGCCCGTTAATAAATTACAGATTAGAAACTCGTTAATCTAATCGCCCACTCAAAATTGTGAAGAAATTGTAATTTGTGTAACAGTTTCAAGTTAGATATTGTTCCCATTAATATCGTATTCAAAGTCATTAGTGGATTGTGGTCGGATTTTATTTGCGGATATTAATTTTGGTAATAACAAAAGATATTTTTTAAAAATTTCATTAACTTAAAATGATATCATCATGTATCATGTTCTTCAAACTTTGAACTTTCAATAATTTGAACATAAGCACAAACGGAATTTCATATATGCACGACTTACGAGTATTTCAATATTTTAATATTCATTCCTGTTTTTATTCGTCGGCAAATATAAACTTGATATATTCACATCCTGTCAACTGTTAGTCGGTTTGCGTTCTCACGTTTTATTATTTATTTGATTGTGGTTTATGTAACGGTATGAGCTTCCGTTACGACAATTATGAATCATTTACAATAGAGTGGCAATAATTTACAAGTTGCACGACCGTTTGTGGGACTGAATAATGGGATTTGATACGGCCTCATATTTTGGCATGTTTACTACGACTTGGTTGTGCTTTTTGCTCTTAGCGGTTACGTTGTTGGAGTGTGCCACAAATAATAAGTCGGTGGTTCGCTGTTTTCCTATTTATGCTAACAGAACTATAAGCGGAATAAGCGGTTTTATTATGATAGAACGTGAAAACTCTAACACAAATCAATGAAGCGGAATTTTTTCCTTTAACATTTCTATTGTAGACTTTACTGTCTTTCTACTTATTCTTTTTCTTTGATTTAAGATTTCATAACGAATAATATGTACGAGTACAGTCGGAAGAATTACCATCACCATCTGTATGGTGATATTAAAAATACAAACGTAAAATTAAGATATAAGTTATAATATTATAGATTTAGGGGAAAATTTAATTCTTAATATTTTGGTTTGTTAACATCCACAGAGTACTATTGTCATTGTTAACATCCTATTCATTGTTCAATTTCTTTTTCATTTTCTTAAATTACTCTTCAGTATAAAGTTAAAAATATTATTTAGTAGACTAAAAAATACAGATTCGAGAGACTTCACATAGACCTTTTTAATTTTTCAATTTATAAATTTTAATTTTTTACTAATTTGGCTCTAAGTAATAAGATAATTTCATATTCTTCAATCAATATCAAGAAAAAAATAATTCTTTTTTCAAACAGGTGTACATTGTCGGCCATTCAGCACCTGGATCAGACTCACGACATGGATATGAAATGCACCCAACCGATGCCAACTCAAAATATTTGCGCACAGTTAGAAAGTATGCGAGAATCATTGCGGGACAATTCTTCGGTCATCTCCACGCAGATACATTTAGGATCATTTATGATCATGGTAAGTACAAAACAAATCACCCCTAAAAAAATTATTATAGATTACTTTAAAGATACAAGAGTAGTTAACACATAAAATTTCGAAAATTTGGAAATAGGTTCATAACATAATTCTTTGAGGTAATATATTTTTAAATTGAATTGCTTAAAAGTTACAATTTGAACAGAATCAGAAAAGTATATTTTGTTAATTTATATAGCATTTAATCTATATAGTATTTTTATTTAAAAGTTTACTAGCAAATACTTTTACATTTTGTATTGATAGAGTTAGTTCATAATTCATAAAAAAAAAATAAGTAGGTAATCCAAAAATTAGCTGTAAATGAGGCGATAGAATAATATAGTTGATAATAAAATTAATCAATAATCTTATCTTATAATGTATTTATTCTTATAACTTTGTTTCAGTAATTTGCATTTTCTCTAAATATGTACCTAATATTTTTCTATAAACCAAAGTAAATGAACATAATTGTTGTTTAGTTACTATATGAATATTAGAAATAAAAGGTTTTTCCTATAATGTTTCCGTGTAATACTAAAATCAAACGTCTTTACACGTACACGTGTTAAGGTAACTTATGGACATTTGTGATCGATGAGTGTATTACGTGATTGCTTTTTACTGTGTCTTTGTGTGCACATAAAACTTCATATATATAATTATAGCAAACAGAAAATAGTTAAGAATTTTTACTATAGGACAGAACTCTATGGCCTATCACTTTTAACTTTTTTTAATAGTCTTTTACTTAACTAAGTTTTACAAAGTTATTTACATTGATGCTTATAATATTCGTTTTCACATGTTGTATAGATCAACCAGTATCCTGGGCGTTACTGGCGCCTTCAGTGAGTCCTCATCGCGATCCGTCAGCTTCATCCAATCCTGGCTTGAGATTATATAAGTTCGATACAAATACTGGAAAGGTAAGGAAATAGTAAATGAACTTTACTTAGTTATAAGAATCATAAAAAATATAAGTTAGTTTGTTAAGGTAGCAACTTTTTCATTGTAACAAAACTATAACTATATATATATATATATATATGTAATAAGTCCTTTAATAGTTATTTATATATTTTATTATTTATATGATAATTGGGCCATATTCAAAAAAAAAAATGAAAAAAAAATTATAAATTACCTAAAAATATTTTATAAATTTGTTTGCTCTAAAGTTATTTATTCTGAAAATGACAAAATATTTCTTTAGCATTTTGTTTAGATTAATCCGCAAGTAGGACTACATTTAGATCCAGGAATGATCATGATGATCAAGGAAAGATTATGATAGTTTGACAGGTAAATAAAAATATGCGTTAAAAATGACATTTAAAAATGAACTTTAAAATTTCATATTGTCCATACAGGTGCTAGACTACACACAGTACTATGTAGACTTGGCAGCGGCAAACCGCGGCGGAGTAGCCGAGTGGACAGCCGAGTATAACTTGACCCAGTACTACGGTCTCCACGACGTCTCAGCTCATTCCTTCCACAATCTCGCAGACAAATTGAGATTAGGGTCACCACACGAGACCATGGTTTTTAACAAGTAAGTTAGTTGATTATATCTGACGTATTATATCTTAATATGTATTATCAAGCTATAAGACGGCTTTAATAACAAATTGATTAAGTAATAAAAATTTTAAACCACTTAAAATAAAATTTAAGCATTGTCGCTTTAAAAAATAACAGACAATAAGTAGTCATGAGCCTTATGACTCGGGAAATTAATGGCAACATTATGTGGTACATGACATGAGGCTGTTTTGATTTTGATATTGAAAAAAAAAACACCTGTTATGCAGTGTGTACCAATGAAGAAAATTTTGCAATTTCAAATTAATAATACTTTTAAATTACTTAGGACTTTTTCTTTTAAATTTCTAATAAGTTGCTGGAAATAACCGTCGGGGTATTTTTTAATAAATATTGGCTTTCTACAGGTATCTTCGAGCGTACAATGTTAAGCATGAAACAAGTGAATCCTGTGACGGCGCGTGCGCCCATCAACACTTTTGCGCGATCACATGCCTGGAACACCTTGCGTACAGACAATGCGTAGAAGCAGCCGCTAGTGCTTTAGCCGCCGCCGGGAAATCCGCTCCGCTCATCGCTCCGCTCATCAACACACTGACAACCTTATTCCTATTCATTCACTTACTAACCTAACAATTAAATTGTATATTTACGTGTACATGTGCTTCAACATTCTAAGCGAGCTACGACTTACATATGCTCACACGGCAGTTTTGTGATAAAGCTATTTGTCTTAGATGTAAATATTTAATATAGACAATGTAAATAGCGGTTGTAAAATCGTAAATAGAAGTCAACGACACGGGTATGATATTTTTTAATTTTTGAATATAATACTGGGATATATTAATCAAAGAATAATTTGTATACAATAGAAATTTTTCTTTGAAAAAAAAAAACTAAATTAATGTATCTAAGTATAATTTCTATTACCCTTTAAAAATGCTTTTTATCAAAGATTTGAGCCATAAAATAAGATTTTTTCCTGTTAGAGATTTTCATAAAAAATCTTATTCATAAATTTCTTTTTTTATAAATCTTCCTTCTTCGTTAATTTGTATCGTAAGATTCATAAAAATAAGAATGTAGTATTAATTTAAGATTTTATACGCCACTATTATAGTCATAAATGCCGTTTAGTAAATAAAAACATGAAATTGTAGCTATTAGTAATAAATAGTTAAATATTGTTTAGTTTAATAAAATAGATATAGACCAGTATGTAATTTAAAAACAGTTAGGGAAATTATTTGTTATCAGGTCCCAATCGGATTAATATTAATTAGATAACTTATGTAAGTAATTAAGTACATTAAAATTTGAAATTGTAAAATTAAAATTAGCACAACAGGCTTTTCTTGAAAAAATGTGATTTAGTCGTAAGTTAAAGTAATTGTTCATGTTATAGAATAGTTAATCATTAGTAAGTATTCGCATCGGTTTTAATAAAAACTTAAATTTTAACTTAATCCGGCTATAAGCCGAGAATTCTTCAGTGTCTACTTGTTATTTTATTACTAGTGTTCTAATTCAAATTGTGGACTCAAAATTTTTAAGATACAGGGTTTCAGCAAAACAAAAATGTGGTGGTTCAATGAAGAGTTTCTAAATGAGGTATTTCGTTTGTAACACTTTGTTCATAACTTTCAAATTAATATTTTGAACTGGTTTAAGCTATTTAAATTTTAAGCCTTTGTGTTGCTTAAGTAATGTTATTTATGTTCATTTGAATGTGGTAATTTTTGGGAAGACAGTTAAAATGCCAACGATATAATGAGCCAGTAAGAGTATTATTTATTCGTACGCCAGTTTATTGTCACCTTAACGAATTTATAATAATGTGAAAGTATTTGCTACATTTATTACAGTATAGAAATGTATGCAAATACGAAGTTATATGTATACGCGTATCTCTCAGAACCGAATAGATTTTTGAACTCCACGTTTAAAAAGCAACTTTTGTATCTCAGCCTGGTCTTGTATCTCAACTTTTGTATCTCGGGATAATATAAAAAACAAATATTGTCAATGATATGTAAAAAAAATATTTTTAGTAAATACATTATATCTGTTAAATAAATAACAATGGCCTATAAGCAGTTCCATGTATACTCGTATATTCATATACTGTTTTTTTTTTTTATGGAAACAATTAAAAATATATTTGTTTAACAGATTATTTATTTTCTTTATGAATTGAAATGTAAAATATTTGACACATAAAAAAACAAAAAAAAATTTTTTTATATAATAAACACGTGTTGATTCAGTTTTTTTTCTAATCCTGACCTAGAGCTTTGAGTCTTCTATTTTATACATGGATTAGAAATAATGATAGGAAACGCTGTGAAGAAACCTGCTGCCCTAGAACAATAGCGATAGTGGAATACACGTCAAGTTTACCAATGAAACCTATAAACAACCGGACGACATAACAACTAAGACTAATCAACTAAGTAATGTAAAGACTAATTGCGATGAAGTGGAAGATGTATTTTATAAGAAACTTCTGAAATAATGAATAGGTTACGGCTAAATTCCGAATTGGGAATAATTTAGTTTTAGCCGGTTAAAACTGAACACAGTGGAGATTGATTAAATGTAGGTTTATACCTACATGTATATTAAATGTAGTTTGAACATAGTTAGCTAATAACTAAAAATCAACCCAGGAATGGTGCCAAACTGGTTATTATAGTCATTCTATTCAAGGAAAAACATGTATAATCTGCACATGTACAAGAAGTTCTTCAGTAAGCTCTAAGTACTGGGGGTAATGCTCACCAGTTACTCTTACCTACGATTTATTATTTACTTATTATAGCCAACCTTTAAATTTTACATTATAAAAAGAAATATTATACAGTTCTGACACCGTTTCTTAAAGATTGTCTTTTCAGCATAGGCCTCTCTTAGAGCTTTCTACAATTTGCGATCACGAGCCTTTACGATCCAGTTTTTGCCTGCTACCTTACAGTACCTACGATATTGTGTTGCTTATACCTAGTTTTAGCCACAAAAAATGGCTTGACTAAGATATTCGCTACCTTGTATCTGGTTTTAGCCGGACAAAACTAGGTTAGCCATAATTCGAATTTTAGGCGTGACATTTTAGCTGAAGGAAGTTTTATAGTTGTAATAATTAAATGCATACTAATGTGTGCATCATATTTTCTTTTGAAATAGGTAACTAATTTATAATATTTAAGGTGTTTTCTTTTTAGGTAATTAGGCATTAAATCTAAATAAAAAATAAACAGTATATAAAAAATTGTAAATGAGGAACAACTAGTTTGTAAGTCATACGGTCATACTGTACAATCTAATTGCTTATTGATGTTTAATTAATTATAATACAGACCAAAGATTAATTTCTCGTGTACAGTTGGGAGTGAAACTAAACTTTAAAATGATTTAACTTTATTGAGTTAAAAAGAACGTTTTTATAAACAGAGCTTTTTTGTTTTTGAATACCTTCAGAACGGTACTTTGTAATTAAATTTGGTTTGGTCTCAAACGTTTATCTAGAGAAAGCCGGAGGATGTTGTTATTTAATGATTACTAAAAGTTAACAATTCATCAACTAAACCATTTGTGGATTTGATTGGAAAATATGATTGCATTATAACACTAATTGTAAATCAAAAGTCATTAAATTTTTCTCGCTCAACTGTACCTACATTTTATTTAGCATTGTGTATAGCTTGTTTTAATTACAATATGAATGTTTCCATTATAATTAAAAGTGGGTGTTCCAATTAATTTTTAATAAAGAATTGTAACAAATATTATTGCATTTAATTTCCGCCGTTTTGTGAATAATTATGAATTCAAAACGGAGTTTCGATTTTTTTAATATAAAAAAATAGGCATCTAAAGTTTCAAAAATTTATACTAATTCACGTCATCGAATCATCATAAAAAGTTTCATACACATTGTCAGGTAAACAGAAAAGGACTGGGTACCAAACATATAAAAAAATAGTTGTACCCGAGGGATCCTATAAAAATATAAATATTTGAGCAAAAACATATAAGCAATAAAGATTTGTTTAACGCGTAAGAAAAAGGAGCTCGAATGATGTCGCGGGCTCTCGGGCAAAAGCTAATGTAATAAAACTGAAGAAGAAAAGAACGCGCCAAGTTAAACTCCGGAACTATAAGTCGGATTTAAAAAATATTTTTGAATTTGGTAGCCAAATTCCTGAGAAATGCTATTTGGGTCAATCAACTTTTAAATGTCTCGATGATGAATATTTTTTTTGTCTCAATGTCTACTTTTAATTATTGAATTTCAAAGATAATTATCTATTATTTTTGATTCCACAAAGAGCAGAGCCGTATTTTTTTAATTTACAAAATTTTACTAAGATTCTGACAACTCAAGTTAAATCTATCCCCCTGGACAACTAACTCAATAGATTTTATAAACATTGTGGACAGAATTATGATAAAAACAAACACTTTTTTAAATTAAGTAAAGCATATATTTTAATTCCTCGTTTTTGTATATATAAAATATCTTATAATTTCATAAATATCTGCGCTAATGCTGTCCCCTGGACAACGTGTAACTTCACACAACCAAAACTTTTCATTAAAACGCTAAATATTAGGATTATTAAGAGCAAATTCCTCGCGATAATTTTCTTTTATATTGTATTACTCATCTTATAAAATTTAGTAAATTGTTTTATCATTTAAAAAGAAAAATACGGTAGTCCGGGTGACCTACGCTGAGTAAAATATTATGGGGACAAAAGTAGAATGTAAAAAAATCTTAAATTGTTTAAAGTAAATAAGTAATCGTTATGTTTCTGCACTATACACATCCATTTAAAAGAATTTGTGTAATTGGTACTAATTCCATAATAGTAATATTTTTCGTGTGGCTAAGTTTTGTGATGATCCGTTGCTTGGGGACATTATGTGATACTATTGAAAACTAACTTTTGGTCCTTTGGACAACCATAAAAAACAGATAAATTGCATACAAATTAAAAATGTTTTGTATTTAATATATTAGTATATAGTAATAGGAATACAACACATACAAATAACAGTCATTAATTCATTATTATTAATTATTAATTATGTTTTTGGCTAGGGACAGGGTGCGACTGTCGTCGGACAAATAAAAGTTGATTGACCCATTTATGATCACGCAATGACTATTAAAAGCCGAGAAATTAAAAAAATAAAGTTAAAATAAATCAAGGTAGGTTAAATATTATGTAGGTAATATGTGCAACACTTGGTACGGAGCCCGAGGACAGTAGTCCGAAGAGAAACGAGCATTTATCGAGAAGAGCCAAAATGAGCATGCTTTTCTCAATGTTAATGGCGAGACGCGGACAAACCGCGGGAGATAACTAGTCAGTATTAATCAGAGAAGGTATTGAAATCTATTTTGCTGAATAAACCGTATCAAGAAGGTGGATACAAAAAGTTCAATTGTTGAACTTGCAATGATAATTATTGTAAAAGCGTTGGGATAACCGCTAACCTACCAATCTGATAAAAAATCTTCTTTTGAATTAATTGTAAGCTTTTATTATGATCATCATCTCAGCCGTCTAGGGATCTGTTTTACAATAGGACCGGTTCTTATCAGGTCGTCTGGCCGCTTTTTGGGTGGACGTCCTATGCTACGCTTGCCGGGCCGTGGCCTCTACTCGAGAACCGTCTGGCCCCAGCGGCCCAAGGCTCTACGTGCTATACAGCTAATTTGATTATTGCTTTTATTATAACATACTTATCTATTTTCACACCAACATACATGCATACATACATATATTCACATTAAATCCATATTATTATAAAGGTTTCATTACACATGGTGTTCCTGTATCTCTAAACAAAACTTAAAAATTAATTTCGCACTTAATTTAAATTTAGAAGGGTTCGTCTATTTAAATAGAGTCTGAACTATTATTAAAGTTGGACTAATATTGTAAAGTGCTTCAACGTCACGTCTCACTTTATTTAAACTATCTCGAAAAGGCAATTCAACTTGAATTGAATACATAATGAGTTAAGTAAGGAATGACATTAGCCTTTCTTACTCTTTCAACAAATACCTGCTATATCTTCTATTCTATACTATATTAAAGCGGAAGAATTTGTTTATTTGTTATGATTTCACGATTTATATAATCAATCGATTACCAGGAAAAATTTATTACACGTAATAAGGGGTACTGAAAAGTACAAAAAAATTACAAAAAAAAACTGCAAAAATATCGAATACCATGCTACCTTTACAAAAGCAAATACATATCTAAATAAATATAAATAAGTTATGGCTAGACCTATCTTAGATTCCAATTATATGTATTAATTTCCGGATACCCTGTATTGAACATGGGACGAACTAAGGTAACTGCGAGATCGGATCAGGAATGACATAGCTCAGCGCATTAGTAAGTTGATGTGGCAATGGCCAGGACCCAATACGGAGAACCGAAGACCGCTAGGCTCAACCAAAACATAGACAGACGTCCTAATAAGGGCCGCGAGTTGATTTTCGATGCAAACTGCTTCCGATCTCCTATAATTTATTGGATAATTATGAGGGAATTTGCCCAGTAGTGGACATCTTCCGGCTGATATATGTGTGTATACATATACACGATATATACTACAAATATAGTGATATTCTCTATATTTATAATACCTATAATTGAAACTTCCGAAAGCCCAACTCCGCGTTCACAACTTTGTTCGATAGATGTTTGTACCTATTGAGTAAAACTGCTTGCAACATTTCCTTACAGCTTAATATACATGCGAGTTTTCAAGATGCTCTCTTGTATATTATCGAGAGACCGCATATCGACTTTTGTGCTTTGCATAAATTTGCATGACAAGATACAAAGCTCTTGTTTATGCTGAAAACACGACACCACCCTGAGGTATGTTCATTATCACAGTACACTAAAAAGCATCAATAACAGTAGGTAGTATTTGTTAGACTCCACAAAAGGTCTTAACGTAATACCAATTTGATATATATTTTTTTCGAATAATTTCTACTTTCTGTTTGATTTATCTTTAAATCTTTAAAAGTATATGTGCTTTTTCGCTGTTAATAATATAGTCTTAATCACAGAAGTATATACTTCGTAATATTTTAGAAGTAGCAAACGGCTGTGTTTCATTCAAAAGATCGAGATTGTACTCAAAGTTGGTGACGGTGACAATGATATGATAGCTTCATAACTTATGAATCTATCTTTATATGCATATGAAGATTACTTCAAAGATATAGGGGATAGTGTGTATAAAAGAGCCGATGCTACTTTCTCCTACTTACTAAAATCCAACCATAATTAATTTGTAGTCTTTATATGGCACCACTAAATATCCGTCATTTGACAGTTCTGCGAAAAGACTACAAATTAAATATGGTAAGTGGGAAAAAGTAGCATCGGGTCTTTAAAAGCCTGGCTCTTTCATACACACTCTAAAGGTATAAGATGATAAAATAATTCGTAGGTAAGTATATCGACAAAAAACATCTTCTCACAGCTTGTGCTACCTACCAAGCTAACAACAAAGCTTTACACTACCAACATTCTATTATTTGTCTGAAGGATATAAAATAATATTGAACAATCTTCGAATACCGTATATCTGTGTGTTATGAAACAACGCTTGGTTACATTACGTTGCAATGTATCATAGAATTTATCAAATTTATTACACAACTCCCTGGAAATACGTATGAAATTTCGACAGCGCTATCTTTGCGTTGCGAGCTTATCGTATTTTATATCCTTAAATAGCTGAAGACGAACAACTAATTCAGTTGTTGACAAGTATAATATGAACGTGATTCTTGCGAAATATATTCAACATTTGTATTAACAATGCAATAAATTATATTAACAATTAAATAGGTTTATTAAAAAGAAAAGTTTTTTAAAGAAAATTGATATTGAAGAAACTTCAAAAAAAAAACAAATTATTAACTTGTAACTATTTTAATAAATATGGGTAAATATACAATTGATTTCATAATACAAATGAGAATAAGTAAGTACTTACAACGTAACAAAATCGTTTCTCCACAGAATTATCCGAATTGATTCCCTCAAGGGCTTGGCGCTAATATTCTAAACAAAAAGAATCAATATAATATGTATAAAACTGATAATAATGTATTTTTATAACTACGAAGAGTAACAAAGAGAAAGAGTGACTATTATATTACACTTAGTAGAGCGAGAGAACTATACAATCAAAAATTTATTTAGGGGTGAGTTAATTCAATAACAATAAGCATAAAATATTCCAAATTGCTTTATTAAAATTTTTTTTTTTCACCCAATTGCTACCTAATGGCTGTTTAATAATTCAAGCAATAATAATGCCAGAACACCTACAATAAAATTAAAACGCACGAATACTTTTTTTAACAAAGAAATAAGTAGGGTCTTTTTTGGTTGATCTGCATTTAAAATTTAAAAAAAAAATGAAGAAAAATTGTACTTTGGCTAGTTAGAATAAAAAACAGATTGATAATTTCTTGATGTTTTATTTTGATAACTCGTTATAATATATTATTATTGCTTTACCACAAACAACTTGGGTAACTAAAATTTATATTTGTTTCTCTAAACAAAAAAGGTTGAACACAAACAATGAACACAAATGTATAATTTCTAGCACGACTCGTTTCCCGTTGACATTCGTCGTCAATAATTATGAAGGTATTATATTTTTTGTATACATACCTTAGGTATGAACGGTCGGCATAATTTTGTACAAATGTTACGATGTAGGTCTCCGATAACAAACCGATTTCTGTCGTTTTCACCTCACTAAAATGAATATATTTATAATTAATAGGCGATAGCATCAAAGGTCAGAGCCGTTGCGTGAAAACCGTCCGCTCGAACAAAAAAATACACTTTTATGTTCTATAGTTTGTCGAAAAACAAATTGAAGTCTCACGTCAACGTTCTGAAGAGTCTGTTATTATGGTGAAATAGAAAAGAAAAAAAAATGTCATTAAAAAAGAAAATATATTTGTGTTACTTCACGCTGCAACCTTTTATACTACTACCATAGAATAATTAAGATTATTTAATCCTTTAGCCGCCAGAGTCGGATTTATCCGACAATTATTTTCGTGTCTATTTCGCCACAGCAGTATAAGTATAAGTATAAGTATAAGTATAGTACAGTAATATACGACAAATTCCTCTACTTGAATAATACCTATTTATTTTTATATCATTGCGTTGCTTTCTTTAAAAAAAAAATACGAGTCAAGCGCTTGGGGCACGACAATTCCTACACAAACAAGCTTATAAAGGGTTGATTCAATTAATTAAGAGGAATTTTAATAAAGAAGACGATATCCGCTTTAAACTAGCCTTCTCGGTGTTAGAAAAAGCAGTAAATTTTGCTATGATTCTGCATATTTTACTGCTACTTTTCTTAATACTACTGAACATTTCTGAGAGAAACTGCAAAACATTCCTTTGTAAGCGGCTACCATCAAAGTCTCTCCACAACATTTGCATTATCATCGGATTACTTTTAGGGAGGCGTTCAACGAACCGTCACCGAGCACATTATCGGCAATTATAAGTCTAATTGCTACAAAGGTATCGATTCTGTTTCATGTTCTAAGTTATTAGCTTGGCAGCCCTTCTAGCTGCAGAAATCACCGCTTTACAGAAGACTGTTAACAGAAATAACAGCTCAAATGTTATATTTATGTTATGTTATGTTATGTTATGTTATGTTATGTTATGTTATGTTATGTTATGTTATGTTATGTTATGTTATGTTATGTTATGTTATGTTATGTTATGTTATGTTATGTTATGTTATGTTATGTTATGTTATGTTATGTTATGTTATGTTATGTTATGTTATGTTATGTTATGTTATGTTATGTTATGTTATGTTATGTTATGTTATGTTATGTTATGTTATGTTATGTTATGTTATGTTATGTTATGTTATGTTATGTTATGTTATGTTATGTTATGTTATGTTATGTTATGTTATGTTATGTTATGTTATGTTATGTTATGTTATGTTATGTTATGTTATGTTATGTTATGTTATGTTATGTTATGTTATGTTATGTTATGTTATGTTATGTTATGTTATGTTATGTTATGTTATGTTATGTTATGTTATGTTATGTTATGTTATGTTATGTTATGTTATGTTATGTTATGTTATGTTATGTTATGTTATGTTATGTTATGTTATGTTATGTTATGTTATGTTATGTTATGTTATGTTATGTTATGTTATGTTATGTTATGTTATGTTATGTTATGTTATGTTATGTTATGTTATGTTATGTTATGTTATGTTATGTTATGTTATGTTATGTTATGTTATGTTATGTTATGTTATGTTATGTTATGTTATGTTATGTTATGTTATGTTATGTTATGTTATGTTATGTTATGTTATGTTATGTTATGTTATGTTATGTTATGTTATGTTATGTTGTTATGTTATGTTATGTTATGTTATGTTATGTTATGTTATGTTATGTTATGTTATGTTATGTTATGTTATGTTATGTTATGTTATGTTATGTTATAGACATATTATATGTATGTTGACTGTGTGTAAGTTTACCTTATCCCTTCTTTGTCCATTATCTTTATCCGTGGCAACTCATATCCACCTAAATGTGAAAAGAAAGGTTCATTAAGATATTTTATTTCAAATAGGTACATGGTGAAGATACGCTTCATCAGTAGGTATGTTTGCGTATGAAACGAAACCTTTCATTGTCTTGAATTATATAAGTATTTTATCACTACCAAAGCAATTGTAATAATAGAAGTATTGTGCCGAAAATGCGTCGTTTAATTAAACTGAACTTTGACGAGAAACTTGACGTCGGGTGAGTGCGTTTGAGGTTAACGTGGTTGGTTCGATTCCCGGAAATAATCTTTGGAAATTAATATTTCAGTTGAATCTGGTCTAAATTTGGAAAGTAGTGGTTATGAGCATAATATTATATTCGCAAATTATTATATTCTCAAAATATTATATTCGCAAATTATTATATTCTCAAAATATTATATTCGCAAAACATTACATTCCCAAAATATTAGAAGTACAATTCAGCACAAATGTTACTCAGAGACTACATTTAATAACACAATAACACAACTCTTTTATTCGTATATATCTTTAAAAATCCCACCACAATGGAAGCACCGAGAAATATGAAACTTAATTTTGTATCTAAATAAAAGTGCTAACGATTCTCAATTTAGGAGTCGTGCCAAGAAAGCGGTCTTAAGTAAAGTGGTTTAACCTACTTCAAGACAGTTCTAACTAGTAGGTAGATCCTATCACGGACAAAGCAATAATAGACTATCTTATTTTTTATATATTTGCATTTAAATACAAATATTGCCCTTGTAGGGTAACATAGTAACTGCTGCATATAAACGTATATAACTGCATATAAATGCATATAACGTACGTAACATAGTGTTTGTGTTGTCGAAATTAGTAATCGGTTTTGAGCCCAATACAAAGCGGAAGTGGACTGTATATGCGGGAGAACAACCTATTCTACGTACTTACCTGAGTGATCCGCGGAGTCTTCTTGCAGGTCTTCTTCCAAGGCCTTGGATCTTCTTTCAATTTCACTCACGACACGAATCACACAGTTCAGCACGAGAAAATAGGCGTTAGCGGGTGTATAGGCAATAACGGATTTAAGCAAACGGATTAATATTACTTGTAGATGTTAGCGGCACGAATTACTGAACACAATTTATGCGGAAAAGCGGTATTTTATATCATAGCAATTAAAAATGCGTTCGCACTCTTGCGATGCTGAAACTCGACGTTACTACTGAATATAAGATGGCGGCCGGCTAGCGGGTTCTCTGATTGGCCCGAGCAAATGAGATGACCAATCAGAGACAATTCTGTACTAATCAATACACAAGCGGCAAAATGGCGCGAACAGTGTTCGTGCAAATAGAGATTTTATTTATTATACTAGCTGGCGCCCGCGACTTCATCCGCGTGAAAAAAGTAGCCTATCCTGTGTCACGTATAGTTCTTGCATTTCACGAAGGCGAGTGGGATTTACTTGTAGTAAACACTTGTCTGTATATGTGTCACAGTGTGCGTGAGATCGAAAGAGGGTATGGTTTGTATAAAAAAAACGCAACTTACCGCTCCGTCAGACACGCACACTATAGCAAAGTGCGTGTACACGTTCAACCACAAAGAAAAACGTCTAAATGTTTATCTACTAACTTTCATGTAAAATTTCGATAAAATTTATATGGGACCTCTTCTGAAGTATGACCTACACATAACAAAAAAGGAATCGATTTTGATTCTAATTGGTGTTTATTGAGATAAGTAACTTCGTCTATTTGTGCAACACATGACATTACGAATACGACAATAGTTCACCATAAATATTATGCTGTATTGTATGTAGATTGTGTTTATGGTATCCTGTGTCTTCGTTTCTACGAATAGTTGTCAGTGGAAACCCATCATTAAGTAGGACTAACAACTAGACACAACTTGGGTCATTCAAGTTACGTCGTACTGTCGAACTCCGTGCTATTTGAAACAACAAAACTTGCTTGTCTAACTTGGACTTGGTACAAACGTACAGACGAGACGTCGACTGTTTCATTAACTATATTTTGTGTGGTGACAAATCTCTTCAGATAGGATACATCTATCTTAAAGAAAGTTAAATCTTAAGATCTTAAGATAAGTTAATCTTAAAGATCGTTGAGTTTAAGTGAGATTACTGCTAAAAAAAGTACATTGACTTATTATCCCGTTATAACAATTTATTCAACTTTGTATACAGCTACTAATTGGATTGAATTTTTTGTAAGCGAAAATAAATTTTGTATACGTTACACGCAAATCCTTTATTTGTACTCGCACCTATACGGACCGACCGGACACCTGATGCCAAAGGGTTTGCCGTTTAGAGAAAAAAAATAACACAGATATTGTATGGGTATGTCCAGATTTTTTTTAAATTAAATTTCGAGCAGTATACAAATACATGTTACTGATAAAAAGTATCAATAGCTTTTTTAAGATTAATAAACGTAATCGCATTATCGTAAAGTATATTAGTAGGTATGATAAAATATTATTATTGAAGAAGTATGACGTGCTGTAGAATATTCGAAGTTATATTTAAATTGTTTATATTTTTTATGCTTTAACAAAAATCAAGCTATATGACGCCAGTTTACATACATGCTGGCTGCTTACTTGTCACTTACTTGACAGATTAGCTCACTTGTCATTCGACAGTTTACACAACCTGACCATGTAAATCTCACATACATGTCACAGAGTACATGCATATCAATACAATTTAAATATAATTATTACAATATTATTAAGGGCCTCTTTCACCAACTACAAGTTAAGTGTTAATTAGTTACTTATAGAAATAATTTTATGTTTTATTAAATTATGGATTCGGTAGGAGATTTTTTTTTAATATGTTCTTTTTAATGTTTGGGACTTTTATCAGCTAAATTATTCCCGGTGACAGTAGGTGACTTTAAATGACGGTTAGCCTACTTGATAGACGGCGAAAGAGGCCCTAAGTCTTATAGGTGACTTTACATTTTAATATTACAATTATAAATGTATTACATTAATAACACATTTGCAATATATTAGACAAAGTTAATTTATTTATTTAATTAAAAGTTTATATACCGAATTTCAGTACTTTGGTAGAGGCGAAGGTTTACTGGATGAAAATCCAGTTCATTGTAGGTGCTATTGTCGCCTTATAAAAGTACTTATAAAGTCCTTTTTAAACTTATAATACTTGCATAACACCTTATATAGAGAAACTATCGATACAATGATTAAAAGCCGCATACATAGGAACAGATGTCACATGATTTTCCCCAGCTGGGGAAAGACAGCATAATTTCCGCTGCTCTGTGCCTGTCTTACTCGTTCACTTTAAACGTCACGTTGTCAATTGTACAGTATAAAGACACCGCTGTATTGTAATGAAAGGAACGCAATAAATTATACAGGGCGGACCAGTATAATTTACTCGTCTCGCATTGGCACAAAATCGGGTTAAGCAAATGCAAAAACAACCGCGGGTCGAGGTAGACCCGACGCATGGCTTTCGACAAAATGTTGCGAATTTAAATTTTGTTTCATTTAAAATTCAGCTCGGCGAAATCCAAAACAAATGACCACGGTGATCGCAATTAGTGAAGTCGGTTCTGTATTGTCGAATGCGTAACTTTACATGACCGTTTTAATCGACAATTAAGGCACACATTGGAATAAAATAAACAATAACAGAATATCTTATTACAAAATTACACATTGTAATAATTATAATGGATTATAATAATAGGTATAGGGATTCAGAGAAGTAACGCAGCCAGAATATTGGGTACCATGCCACCTGGATCCAAATTTAATTGTATCATTAATTTTTAAATAGTAAATTCCAGTGATATGTTAAATGTCTTTTTAACATATCACTGGTAAATTCATTTTATTGTATATTATCGTAATACACTTAAACATAATAATATATTATAATACCTATATAATATTATTATATAGGTATATAATATTATTAAAACAACAAAAAATACTTAACACTAAAAATTTCAATATATAGATATATCCTGATCACAGAGCAATATTTTGCTTATGGAAGCGAAACGCTTATGGAGGTATCTTAAAGACTATAATACAGTGACTAGTGACTTGCCCTTGGCTTCGCATGGAATTAAAAATTTCAAAAATATCCTTTCTTAGCGGCTGAGTGACTGACAAATCTGACAATTCATATACTCGTATTAGGTATCATATGACCTCCTAATAAGCAATAATAAGTGGTAATAAAAGTTAGCTGCTGATTATGATAAGATAAAGGGTGAGAAATACAGTAACGGAGTATATTCTATCACTTATATACTCATATATTTATATATAGTTATATTTATATATACTCATTTACGGAAACACAGCAGTACCTACACATACTGTTATTTCACAGTGATGTTATTCTTCTGTACAGTTAACGAATGCGGAATGCAGTGTGCTTTTTATTACTACTTGTTTCAAGTGGAATAACTCTCAATTACATTTCATTAATAATAATACTATGAATATTTCCACTCTATTCTACACTGAGTGGTAGAGAGTAAAATTCATGATACTTTCGAGAGGGAACGTAGAAATAACACGGCAATTCATCAATCTTAATTCGTAAGGACAGCCGACTCAAAAGAAATTTTTGCGCTGAGTTGTGAGAAGGGACATTTCATTATTTCTCTCTACATTCTGAAAAGCAGGAAAGTTTTTTATTCGTTCAAACAGAAAAAAAAGGAAATACGGCCTTGAGCAAGCACCGGCCAGTGTCGACTTATTGTTTGAACTTGGATGCCATTTACATTGTTAAATTAATTATTTGTTTTGAATATAAAAAGGTACCTTAATGTCATAATTAAGTATTGACGCTATATTTATAGGTAATGTTATTATGTCAAGTTAAACAGACATTTGTAACTTCTTACTAATTTCTATACTTATATTATAAAAATTACGTATCACAATAATTATGTTTGTTCTCGATGAACTCAGAAACTACTAAACCGATTTTGATAGAATTTCGTAACTATGTGTGATTTGGCCCAACTCAAAAGATAGTTGTTATTTAGAACCCGGGAGAAGCCGGGAACAGGTCACTAATACAATATTATCTTCCAGTTCCACCTTCCTTGTCCGAAATGCTAAGGAATGGAACTCATTGCCTGCCTCTGTGTTTCCCCAAAATTACAACCTCGGGGTCTTCAAATGTAGGGTAAATAGGCACTTCGCATCTGCACCTTACATCAAGTGAGATCGCGGCCAAGCGCTGGCTTGATTTTTATAAAAAAAATCTAATAATGTCCATTGCTAACAAAATTAAAAGATACAAAAATAGTATATATAACAGCTTGTACGTCCATATAAAAATACAGTAAAACAAGTATGGATACAAAACATTATAAGCGAAATATTGTAAATAACGTCAATGCGCATACACACAGTATGAATTCCAATCAAAATACACATTACCACGTAATCAAAATCCAGTGTAAACTGGTCTCGGACACGGAGTGCGGAGGCTTGGTCGGTTTGATGATCTCTAATCCGTGTTACATAATAATGGCTCAGTTTATACTGTAACACAAAGCGGTTAGTAACAATCACGTTCTCCTGCCAATGCTTCGAATCACATTGTAGGTAAGGTGCAGAAACTCATCTTGTAAGATTAATTTACCCTGTTCTATTATTTCAATTCATTTTATTGGAAATATATTCAGTGAAGTGCTTTTATATGGAAGAAAAATAGTTTAAATTTGATGACTAGGCTGACGATTCTCTGGATGGAAGATGGTTATATATATCGCTAGTAATATACAGAACGCCATAGGTGCTGCCAGTGTGTTGCCTTGCTTATATTAAGTAGTAGAATGAAGGATAATTCACTGAGGTTTTCTTTGAGGGAATGATTGCTGCTAATTTAAGTATGACTGCGAAACGTTCAGCCGTTACAAATGATTTTTTTTTCTATTTTTTTTATGTTAATGTCAGTAACAGGTTGATGGTCCACTTGATTGTAGATTGCTACCGACGCCTGTAACATACTCGTACATACAGACACACACCATTTTAAGTGATGTAACCAGTGATTAAGTATACTTGTTATACTTTTCAGTAATATTATATATTGTATAATGACTTACCTATTTATGAATTGGTTAAGACCTATAAAGAAACACCTCGTATGTAGGATCATCAAACAAAAAGTAAATAAGTTTATAGTATCTCAAAAGCCATTTCATGTCACAAGACAAATGACAATCCCCTTTGCGTCACATATGTATTAATCACATTGCAGGGTTTCAGCTTTAGAGAAAATCTGTCTATCCTATTTTATTCCTTCCTGAGTATTATTTATTTTCACATGGCTAATACAAAAGCTTAGAGTACAGAAAAAACAGAAGGAACGTTTAATCATGATTACAAGTCGTGCTCGGAGTATAGAAATAAGATGGATGCTTCATTCACGAATTAAAAAAATGTATTTGTTATTTAAAAAAAAATAAACTTTCAAGTTTGTTAATTTTTAAGGTTAATTCAAGCGCATTTCTTATCAATATTGTGACTAATGCTGGCAAATAAATCTCGTGTTTTTAAAGTCTACAGAAACTCTTTCGCGTGTAGCATCTTAGGCTATGGTCAGGTTACACCACTGTTTGTTTTCTCCCCACTGCATCTGAACACTAATATTTGCCCATTTAACTGTGTAAACAAATCCAGCCCGTGTTTCTTGTTTGACTAATCGGTAACGTAGTCGCTCGAATGCCAATAACTCGTCTTGGTCTTAAACGGATTAGCCAAATATACTTTGTGGTTTGAGCTTACTTTAACACATTTGTCTATTTGTTTAATATATATCATTGCCTATAAATTATAAATCATAATATTATAATTGTGAAATAACTCTGTCTGTCTGACAAGAGGTCAAGCGTTATATTATTGCTTTGAATATTTTTTTATTTTTCAACGTGGACGAAGGTGGTGTGAGAATGTTTTTTTTTTTTTTTTTTTTTTTTATATATAAGTCAAGGCAGCGCTTGGCCGCGATCTCACTTGATGTTAGGTGCAGATGCGGCCGAAGGTGGACCACGCTTACCTAGTAGATGCCCATTTACCCTACGTTTGAAGACCCCGAGGTTGTAATTTTGGGGAAACACAGACGCAGGCAGTGAGTTCCACTCCTTAGCAGTTCGGACAAGAAAGGTGGAACTGTAACGCTTCGTGCGTGACCGAGGAACTTCAAACACGAAGGGATGAAATCCCCGCCCGCGCCTCGTGTTTCGCAAGTGGAACGGTTCCGGTAGGATCAAATCGAAGAGAATGGACGCACACTCTCCATGGTGAGACGATAGAAAATTGATAGGCATGCTACTTTTCGGCGATGCTGCAGGCTTTGAAGTTGAGACTCCACAAGGGAGTCGTCGCCAATGAGTTTCTTAGCTCGCCTTTCAATCGAGTCTAGTGCAGCCAACTGATATCGGGCAGACCCATCCCAGAGGTGGCAGTGTGAGAAATGTGGGAATCAAATGCGAATAATTTTGATTTTATAAGTCATTTTACTACGAAAACCATAAAACTTTGCCATAAAAAATACTCAAAAGCTTTTCTTTTAAACCTACGACACGTTTGGTCTAGTGGCTAGTAATTCTAGCTGTTAACCAAGCGGTCGCGGGTTCGAATCCCGCTAGGGGCAAATGTTTATGTGTTAACATTTACCTTTGTACCTGAGTCATGGATGTTTTGTATTTATAATATGTATGTATTTACAAAAAAAAAGTAATGTATGTAGTATATCAACTTTCTGGTATCCATAACACAAGCAGTCAAGCATTAAGTTGCTTACTTTGGAACTAGATGGTGCTGTGTGGAATGTGTGGAATATGTGAATATATTTATATTCAATAAATATAAATATATTCACATAGAGAAATTTATTGGAAAACAAAACGGTGTTAAAAGTCTCTACACTATAAAAAATCTTTTGTTTCTAATATCAGGCACTTAAAACTATGCGCAGTTATTATTAAAATCATTTAATATTTTATATAAAAACTAGCTTCTAGTCTACAGTTTGCAAACTCTCAAACAAGCCACAGAGACACCACAATTACTACTGCAATGCTTTATTAAATAAAGTAATGTTTCCAATTCATATTATTTTTCTCTTAGTGTTACACAGTATATCTTTTTTTTTTTTTTCATTTTTCAACAATATTAATATATGATTTTTTTAAACGTAACTGTAAAACAAAAGCACAAAAGCTGTTGTATATCGGCGAAGAAACAGTAAATCCCATTTCGTCATTATATCCTTATCTTATCATAAGGCTTTAATGGCGGAAACACACTTTTTTTGGACTCCTTTTTACAACGCCATCTGTCGCTATCGTGGACATTCAGCGGTACGTGTGTAATGTTTAGCTGGCATGCCGGGATGGATTCAGTAATACAACCCTCTAGATGGTCAGTCGCTAGCTAGTCAGGTAGATAGCAAATCTGCTGGCAGTCTATTCCTTAAGCGTCTGTTTGTCGGGACAATTTTCATTAGGTCCTGGGACACACTTGCAACTAATTTTAATAAGTATGTAAATTTATTGTTAAGATATAGTTAAAATTAATTTTCATATTTGTAAATCGTGTACATAGAAAAGTAGCGGAAAAGGCGCCACTGTACATCTTTAATTGTCATAATGATTATATTTGAAATTTAAACTTTATTCGTTGCTATATGAAGAACTACCTATAATATAAAGAACAATGGGAAAGCTCGCAAAAGTAATTTCTAAGATAACTGTGACAAGTGAATCCAAACAAAGTGTTGAAAACTTATTTCCCTCCACGATTGGAGTTTGTACTTGAGTATTATTCCCATGAACATTACTGTCTGTCATTTGAGCGAATTTATTATCGTGTATATTCAAAGGAGCAACACATTTCGTTTTTACTTCAAAAAGTTCGTAATCCCATAGTGAATACTAAAGTTTTTTTACAACGGTTTAACTTTCGATTTTTGTCCAATTTGACAATAATTTTCTTTTAGCTAACCCAAATTTTGGGACATTATGTGAAAACTCTCATTTTGTGCTTTTGGACATTTTGGACAAGTAGCAATAAAAAAAAATGTTCAAAATTTACAACACAAATAACTTATGGTGAAAACCGCATAAAATCCGTTGCGTGGTTTAGGAGGCATTAATTAGTGGCTATATATACAGACAGAAGCAAAAATAACTTGAAATAATACTACGTAAAAATATAAAAGATATGTATGTAAGATATGTAAAAATGAAAAGATAAAATTTATTAATAAATAAATGTAAAATATCTGACTAGATTTATCATCGCACTTCTCGTTTTGCATTTCAACAGATACAGAATTTTAGTACGCACTTTAGGACTACGAAAAATTCAGCACCTAGATGGACAAAGTTTGTATAAAGAAAAAATTTAAGAAGAGCGAAGCTGCATCTAGTTCTCAAATGAATTTTGAGTGATAGAGCTACTAAGTGACAGAGACAGGTTATTGTGCTGCCTATTCTTTTATCTTGCTCCTAAACCTTTAAAGTTGCAGTGCTACTGTGACTCCCCTAGACAGGTCTATAGTCTGCCTATCATCATGTGTTATCTTAAAAAAAAAAAAAGATTTTTATAGATTTTCTTCTACTATTATCCATTAGTCTTCATCAAATTTGTCTTGTAACTGTCTATTGACACGTTTTCTTTCCAAACCCCGAAGGGCGCGCCGAAAGTTGTATGGAGTAACCCTTTTAGAAGCTGCACGTCAAAATTACAAGAGAAAGCACTCCCTAACCTGATGTGGAGCCATCAATCTTGATTATGAAGACAGTATCAAACTCGTGTACGTGTTGAACAATAATTTTTAATTTTTTTCCAATTATCTGACACGTTATCATTTAGTATTTTATTATTTTTTGATGTCGAACAAGCTTGGATTGAGTAATGGATTGTGTTTATTGAGTAATTAGAACTTGAATAAACATTTTAAGATTCACGTTCGTGGCATGAACTTTATATGTGCC
Source organism: Synanthedon tipuliformis (assembly GCA_947623395.1). Lineage (NCBI taxonomy): Eukaryota > Metazoa > Arthropoda > Insecta > Lepidoptera > Sesiidae > Synanthedon > Synanthedon tipuliformis. Next base: position 2,058,375 of record OX392415.1, on the reverse strand, counting down.
AAATTTCATCCAAATCCGTTCAGCCTTTTTTGTGTTATCGAGAAACAAACATCAATTCACATTTATAATATTAGTAGGATATTCACAAATGTAACCTACATTGCAGTTAAGTATAACAGGTAAGTACATACACTTTAGTTATCCACTTCTGTACTCCTCTGTAGCTTAAAGAACCATTAAAATGAAACCATTAATTTATCTAGTTATTGCTGAGGACATTCAAGAAAATTTCAACTAACGCTAACTGGGACTCCTTTCAAAGTTAAGTCTGCTTTCAGACGGATAACTTTTAAAATTTACTGTATTTGACAAATGATTTATGAATTTTTATCCTTTCTTTTTAAATGATTCCTTTTTAAAAGCTTAATTACATAAATTTCAATATTTGTAGTTATAAAATAAAAATATTTAATATTTTGTTATATTTGTAAGTAAAAGTGATACGGAGGTGAGATATTTAATTTATTAATTAATAAATTTCATAACCTTCATAATTTTTTTAATAAAATTAATAATTTTAAATATATCCCTACATAGTAATAATATTAATAAATGCGAAAGTGAGTTTGTATGTTTCGCTTTCACACCATAACAACTCAACAGTTCTGCATGTTTAGTACAGAAAAAAACATAGGGTGTCTTCAATAACAATATGTTTCCTAGTATTCAACTGAAAATAAATATAAAACTGGAAAATCAAATGAACAATAAATTTAGGAACCCTTAAATAAAATATAATATTTTAAAATTAATTATAATTTTCAATTAGATGAATAGCAATCGCATTAGATTGTGTCTTCCGAAATAATTCTTGTAAACAAAGAATCTACCTGCACGGAGGAAGAGGGTCGCGTTTATTCAGTAATTCGACTGGCAACGTCGTCGTAACAGGAGGATTAAATTGCTGAGGGTCGCGACGCAGGAAAAATGTATGAGGAGAGGGAGAAGGAACCGATACAGTGAAAATACAGTAATGTATTTAAAATTATGACATGGATATTTTTTTAAACAAATAATACACACATATGTTTTATTTTTATTTTCATCGATCTTTGTTAAATAAATCTATTCAATATAAACAAATTTAATTTATCTATCAATGTAACATTATAAATAGACTCTTTCTGGATCATCTTTGCCTTGTGAAATTCGCATGTTCCATCTATCCTTTATTAATGTATCCTCACTGGTAGGGATAAATGTTTGTTTGATGCATGCTTTGTGGAGGCCATGCATGTGAAATAAATAAATATATAAACGGATGTTTTAATATTTACTAGCTGCTGCCCGCGACTTCGGCCGTGTAACTTTGTAAATTATATACTAAAACCTTCCTCGAGAACCACTCTATCCATTAGTGAAAACCGCATTAAAATCCGTTGCGTTGTTTTAAAGATCTAAGCATACATAGGGACAGACAGACGCGGCGGAGAATTTTGTTTTATAATATGTAGTGAAGTGGGGATCTATGGAAATTATTTGTCAATCTATTCCTACTGTGTAATAGTACAATCAGAATGAGAACTCTTCCTTTTAGACCCATACATAAAAGCGAATTGAATTTTAAGAGCCCAGGTGCGTTACTGCAGTTTATTTATTATGTGATGAGAACGAGCAATTAGTGGCGGAGCGGGATAATTCCCGACCTCTCGTTGTGTCCTTATTACATGATTCTCCGGAAAAATTAGTAACAGTAAGCCTGTCAGTTGGTCTAATATGTTAAATTTTTACAGCGTTTTCTGCGCAATATTTTTCTACTAAGTAGTTTGTATAAAATTAAAGTGTAATCAAATAAATTGTTGAGTTTAATTAAATTCTGTTACAATATTCCATCTGAATTTTTTACAGTAAAGATCGCTAGAAAGCTGACTTTGCACTTGATGGTAGATCGCTACTGTCGAGTGATGCAAAACACAAGCAATGCAAAATGTGCTGCAATTACAATAAGGGATAAAAAAAAGTCATTAGTTACGAACTCACTGAATCTTCTCTAAGGAGGTGGTTACTGCCGCCAGACTGCCTGCCAGTATCTTAACAAATTACAACACAAATATAACTATTTAAGACTATCATTTATTGTTTAGCCCATAACTATTCTAACAACGAGCTCTTAATCACGTCAACTTTTTCTTTTCAATTATATTAAAAAAAGTTTTTTAATACATATTGTGTATCCTCAGCATCATCACATTATCTATCCATTCCTCAAAATATGAAAATTCATTATTATTATTCGATTTTTAAAATTGTTATTCTTGCAACACAGCTCTTGCTCTCATCTCGCTTTGCATCCGACAGTTACGCATTTATCTGTAAAAGAGACAATTTATTTTATTTATATTCACGATACAAATAGTGAAGTGATTCCATATGTCTTTATCATTTGTTTCGTTTAAAATAAATGACACATTTCGTATGTAAATGGCAAAGTTTTTTTAAGCTATTATCAGGAGTCGTTTCAATCTGTAATTCTGTAGCCATAAACTTTTAAAGAACATAACGGTATTGGCAGGACACATCGTGTTTCGCAATTATTTGTGCAGCAAGTTTGGCAACGGTAATCACCTCCTTATAGAACCTTTGACTACCTTGCAATAATACTTTGTGCGGGTGTTTTGGTGAGCAACTATGTGATGTCAGAGCCCATTTCAATATTCCTGCCTACTATAGTCGGTAGCGTACTTGCAGAACTTGTGTTAGAAGTGACGATAGCCACCTAACATCATCAATTGGGCCGTCAGTCTGTATTGTTTTGTTATATCAATCACTACTCTTCTTCTTCTTCTTCTTAGGTTTAAAATGGCAATGCGGCTCATTTTAAAATGGCCATTATCTAATCACTACTCAAGTCATAATAAATAGTTGTTACTTACAAGAAATGTTATGTTTTGTCGATTACATTTACACGAATAAAAAAGTTGGGACTAAATAAAAGATCTAACGAAAGCAAATTCAGCAGACAGTAAGAATAAAAAATAAATAAATAAATATCTTCACTCATTTCACACAGCACCATCTAGTTCCACACTAAGCAACTAATGTATTATGGATACCAGACAGTTGATATACTACATAGATTACTTTTTTTTTGTAAATTACATTCATATTATAAATACAAACATCCATGACTCAGGTACAAAGGTATAAATGTTAACACACATAAACATTTGCCCCTAGCGGGATTCGATCCCGCGACCGTTTGCTTAACAGCTAGGGTTACAAGCCACTAGACTAAACGTGTCGTCTTATAATAATAGAAACATTAAGCGGAAATCCAACTAAAGATGGCAACGTGAATCTTATTTCCGATTCAATTTGAAGAAAAAAAAAGACCGTTTACCGACGAGTTTTACTACAACAGTAATGGAACTATCCTGGCAGCCTTAATAGAATAAACTTATTCTATCAGTTATACAAATGTTTTCCGGACGTTATCTAATCCCTGGAGAGGGTAAAATGGAAAAATGTTCTTGAAAACGCTACTACACTGTATACGGAATTTTGTGCTAAGCAACGTTGTAATAGATAGTGTTATTATAAACTAACATCGTGCACTATCTAGAAACATATTAGTATGGCAAAAGTTTGCAATTATAACAATTTCTTAGTAACACTTTTAGCACTTTTCTTATAAGGGTCGAGGTCAGATCCGGGCTGCTTTTGAACGGTCCCACAGAAATTATTTGAGATGCATTGTCAAGCAGTAGAGATACATTGACAATTAAAAAACAAAAATAATAAGATCACAGCCTTTTCAAAATGAGGAAGGTAGGTACTAGAATGGGCTTGAAGTATATGTTACGGTTTTATATAACGACCCCGCTCCGAAGCCTTGCCCGGGGTGTTTTGGAAGACTGTAAAAAAACAGTAAAATAATATTATAATATTAACCGGAAATTTTGTAAGTACAATTTTATAGCTTATGAAATAGGTAACATAATGACATTACATGTATATTATATGTGTATTTTCATCTTTTCCCATGGGAATTATCATATGCAATTTTCAAAAAAATAATTACATTTTTACACAAGGTGATTATCATCACATAAATGTAGGAAATTTTTGGTAAAAAAAAATAACTTTCTTGTGTTCCCAGCTATCTAACAAGGAAAAATAATACAGCAAAACTGCAACAGTTGGCACGTTTGGAAACGGTAAGTTACAAAAAGTCAGAGCATTTTGGACAAAATATGTTCGTTATACACATTTTGAAAATAATATAAAACAAAAGTTTGATAACAAAAAGTTTATATACACATTTTGATATCAAAATTTGTGGAACTTGTTTAAAAAGCATATTTAATAAATAACTTACTATAGACTGACGTTTAAGAGTGTTTCTTGAATAAATAACCGCAAAATTGCAGAACTGTAATTATTGACAATTACTTGCAATTTAGTTATCGCATCGTGCTGACGGCTATTTAGACATGCTAATATTCAGTAATGTTTATTATCATAATATCAACTAACTGTGTTAGTCTAACAGACGTTTCGATATATGTTATGGCTGTTATAGCAGGTGTGACGAAACTGTTCCGTATTACCGGCGTAATTGGCACTCGGCCACCCCATGTCATACCCACGTCAAAGTGAGGCTATTTGCTTTGAAATATTCTCTAGAAATTCGGCTTCTCAACTGAGAGGGTTCATAAGAAGCAAACGGAAAGTCACTTTAAAATGTAGCCTATTGTCAGTTTTCATGAGTTGTGCACACGTCACTTATTTCGGGTCACACGGCGTTCGTTGAGTTGAAAATAGTGTCCCATGTCAATCAACATGCCACTCAATAAAGGCAGGCGTTCGTATGTACTTATGTGAGAAAACGACTTGTTTTGGACTTTTCTTCTTAATTAGTTGCGAGTTTGTCGAAACTTAAGCATTGCCTTTTCTGGGAGAACGGAAATAACAATAGTAATGACAACACCTACTACTAAGCATGATCATTTTCATATCAGTTTTAATAAAAAAAAATTATTTTTATTTATATAAAAACTGTTATAGCTTTCTATTTTAACTTTAATATTGGTTCCTTTTTTAACGTTGGAAACTGCGCTGCGGAGTTATGCCCGATTACTACCGAAACCTAACTAACGTTCGTGGGAATGTTATGACACGTCATCCGCGACCCGCCTCGGATGTCCATCGCGGTGAGAACTGTGCTCTCTGTCAGTACCTCGACGTACCCGAAAGGCCAGCTATTTCGGGAGACCTCGTGACGAGTTTCCCTACGAGCTGAGAGGTCGACGCTTACGACCAGAGACAGAGCGGGTCGATGCTCTGCCCATTCGGGCAGTGTGCCAATGCTATGCAGTGTTGTTGTGCAGTGTCAACTGCGCAGCCACAGCTTCGGTCATCTTAGCTGATGATGTTAGCCTGCCGGGAATTGACACGGACGTCTTAGTCAGAGCGCTAAGGGAAGCACCTTAACTATTCGACCACTGGGCTCGTCAAAATAATAATATAGTCGTATAGTCCAATAAATAGTTTTTATTTAAATGCATATTTGATATTTATGTTTTCCAAATTAATGAGATACAATATGAACATTGAAAACAATATCTGAAATTAGTTCATCGTAATGTGTTTCACTGGCAGTGCTATGTAGGTCACATATTTCATTGTGGTGTCCATTTCATCTGGAAATTTAAAATGTTTGCAATTAACCGCAATCATCACAACAGCTGCCCCGTTTCACGCATAGATACAAACAATGCCATTTTGTGTACCATTATTAACTTGGTCCGTGAATTACAGTATTTGTTCAGTTTCATTGACAACCGATAATCACAAAGAGTACTATTCAAATTAAACCCCGTATTTACCTTTCATTTCAATACGCTTTTGTTTTGTTTTATTTTTATAATTACTTATAGGTACATAGATAAGTTTTTCATGTTTTCTGATTTATGTATGTTATCAATTAGTTTTCCTAGTACATACACTCGTATGAAGTACACTCCTACGAATACACTCGGTTTGATGAACTTGTCAACGCAGCTATTCTTCAAGCATGTGTAGGAGTAACAAAACAATTCAAATGATTTTCGTACAAGTTGGTCCCCCGACTACGTCCGCGTTGAAAAAAAGAAATTAGCAATATAATGCTTGACCTCTTGTTGCTATAACACTTTGGTCAGGCGTTAGTTTTTTTTAATTTTATTTTAGTTGATCTCTTTGGGAACAGCAATTTTTTTCTGTGTAAAAGGTACCCTTGTTGCTATGTCCTTTCTTGTATCCCCGATTTGAATGCAAAATTTCACGATTATTGGTTAAGTATAGTTGAGGCATGAAAAGGTAACAGACAGACAGAGTTACTTTCACATTTATAATATTAGTATAGTACGGATAATCTTACAACTGTACGTATTGTTTGTATAATTTTATAAAATTCTGTAGAGTAACTCTTAAACGTGGATAATAACAAACAATAGATAGTGTTGACACGAAAACCCCATTGTTCGCTTTCGATTGTAACAATCGAATGAAACAATACAACGAAAGTGAGCACCCGCCTCCATTATTGATACACATTCAATTTTTAATTATTTCGACGCGGAGGCTGCTCGTTATTATTCCGTTGAATTGATTAAAACATTTCCAATGCGAAGTGACGGATTGACACCTTTCGACGCCATATTGTTTTCACGTGTTTATTTTATCTGTAAAATTTCGTTCGCGTTTCGCATCAATTTTGTCAGCTTTGCTGCAAAAGGCATATCGCACTATATCACAGTAATAATGATTTATTGAAAATGTAAAATATATTTTATAATTAAAATACAATAATTTATTACGTGTTGTTTGATAAGATAAATGATAGTATGTACCAAATTTGTAATATTAACTTGTTAGAGTTGAGATGTTTTTTTTGTAATAGTAGCTAAGCGCACGAAGTCTCGCCTCCGATTCGCAACAACCAACGTTCGAGTCCCAGGCGATGACACACCCATAACTATTTTGGTCAATATGAGAAAAAATATGCGTGATATCTGGCAAACTGTATCAGCCTCTGTCAACAAACATCATGCCTTGTTTTGCTGCTATTATTTTTTTAATTAATTCTAGGCTAAACAAATTCTAGGCTAACGCTTTCCATCTTATTAAAAGAGCTGTTTCATTTGACACTCGCTAGTTGCGAATGAGGTAGTATCGTCCGCATATCTTAGATTCGAGATCCTATCCCCACTAATCGCGACACCAGCCATCCAGTCTTCTGGGTGACTCTCGTTGTGGCGAAGGCCATCGAAGTCGTGTCATAACGTCCCTGCGACCCCGCCCATCAACGGCCTCGTTAGAAAGTCGTTGAGTTGCCGGTACGAATCCGGCATAACTAGCAGTGTCCCCTAAACTACCGGGTATTAAAGAGGATTTCCCAATTAAAAAAAAAAAAATGAAACTCTCGTTATTAGTTCTGTATATACCTATATTTAAGAAGATATAATGCATTTATGACGAACTCTCGCTATGGGTTGGAAATCACTCGAAAGAAGTGCTACGAAGACTATTATTTATTCGTAGACCCTTTGATAATATTTATCCCAAATATATCCATATAAAAAAGTAATATAAGACACAGTAATAATATTTTTATGTAATAACTTTTTATTAATAATTAAATAATATAACTCTTTATTAATAATTAAACAAATATATTAATGTATTTGTTTAAATATTTACAGTTCAATTGATGGTAAAATGTCATTAAGTCTAGAAACATTTGTTGGCTGAAATACAAGAAGTATTTTAAAGTTATACAGTAAGCAAACAACAAAATAAATATACACTGGAATCAAGTTTGAGCTCGAATAATAAACCGTAGCATTTGTAGTACCACGTTACAAACACCGTGTTACGTTTTTTTACTTTTTTACTATTGTGATAAAACCGACGCTCTTTGTGATGGGATCACGCGGGCGGAGCGGATATAAGGGAGCACCGCCCGCCTCACTGATTCCCTAGAAATTTTACAATAAAATTTCACTTGAAGATAAAATTAAAAACTGCTACAATACAAAGACTGTTTAAATTGCGACTGATTTTAATTTGTTAAAGTTCAAAGGAAGATTCTTATACTACTGTGATAGTATACACAGTAGTTATAAGAATCAGGCTTTTCCAGAATCTGCCTGCGTAATGTTCTGCTTTTTGTCTCTGAAATTAACATTAAATAAATGATTCAAGTAAATAAAGTTTTGTTTTTTTATGTTTTCGGAGATTATCCAACATTTTTTTTAAATTATTTTTATTATGTACTTGTACAATATATGTTTAACGGTAATTGTGAAAAAAAAATCTCATAGTGTCTTGATAAAAAAAAAACTAAATTGTCATTAAATTTTAAGTATCAAAATTTACCTTATAAAATTTAATTGATGTATTTCAATTTACGCTTGACTCGAGATATCTCAGTGCTTCATTAAAAAATTTAATGACACCCAGAATTACTCCAAAACATTAATTCTCCAAAAGATTTTTTCATGTTATGTTCGTTTTTGTGTAAAGGTTAAAATTAATTGTGTACGCTAGAAACTCAACTGAGTTTATAGTGCACCTCAACTGTGTCCCATAAAATATTGTTATTCTTGTGTAAATAAATAAATAAAAAATAAAATTATTTAACATGTAACAAGATTACTTACCGATGATACGATATTCCCTGTTCCTTTTTATCTTTAGTGTCATAGTTTTTGCAGCCTTTTACAGCGCAACTAGGCATATTTATAATAATTTAATAAAAAGTTCTCTCAACCACAATCTTGCGTTGTATGCGTTGATGTTTTGTATGACATTAATCACGTGTAACCACCGCACTCTGTATTATATGTCAACTAAATGTCAACTGCAAATGTCAAGGCATAAATTATAAGATAGAAAAGAGTGAACACTTAGGTGAACATGTTTTTTTACATTGTTTGCAATACATATAGCTATATAACATATCGTTCAAAGATAATTGATTGGTCTCGCTGCGCTCGACTATATAGAGCGCTATACAAAAGCAATAGCTCCGAAAATGTGGCAACTTTTTATTGTAGTGTGTGTAAAAAATCGTCACTTTTTATCACTTTTTCCCAGTTTTATTATATTATTACACAGTTTCACTACGCAAAACTGGTATTTTATAATGCCTAAAATTTAATAAAACATTCGGCACGTACACATCACAGACAGTTTGCAGTGTGACTGGCTCGGGTACGCCGAATTCGGCGTACTATTTTATGCCGCATTTTACAAGTACGACGGCGGTATCTAGTCGAGCGCAGCGAGACCAATCATTTATCTATGATATTGTTATTAATTGGACCATAAGTCTAACTGCCTTATAGTAGAAATGGTAGTTAATATCTGATATTAAGAGTGCTTTAAGAAGGCGGTAGTTGTTTTGCTGATATCCTGTTCCACATTTCTATTACTAATCTTCCCCAAAGAAGATTATTCTATTGACATCTTTTCCGGTACGTCGCCTCTTACGATAGTGGTAGTTGGATTAGGTTAGGTGCTTTTATATATGTAAGCATCCAACCCTACATACTTTATATATAGTAATTGCGTTTATAGCCTAACCAAAATTGCCACAGACGCAAAAGTTTTGAATAAAATCACAATGTAGTTTGACATGCAAAGATGTTGTTTTAATATTAATAGGCGAACCTTTTTCATGAAAACCTATTTCAACAAATCTTAATTTCAATTCTCCGTTTGCCATTTTTTTTCTTTGTTTCTCTACAATTGGAATTATTTGCTTTAGTCCCTTTTGCACAAATGTTTAAATGCTTCGTTTAGAAAAAAGAAACGACAGCAATCTCTAACTCAAATTAGGTGTGTTCAGTTCGTCAATATACATTTTGCGTCACATTTTTAACTTAATTCGAAAATTTAAAATTTGTGATATACTTAGCTTTGTTTAATCTCTTCAATTTATTATGCGAATTAAAAAATGTTGATACTAACTATATATTAAAGTGTGAATGACTTGCTAAACAAAACACTACATTGAGTTATGCATACTAAAAAGAGGATAATAACTCATAAATAAAATGAAAAAACTTCGAGGCGAATGAACGCCTTTTTTTGAACTTCATAAGTTTCGCTACACTATGTAGTTTAATAATTGGTCTCGCTGCGCTCGAAATCTATGTTTCGGTAGATACCATTTTATGTTTGGTAAATAATTGAATGGTCACTAACAAGGGTAGTAATGGAGGTAAGGCATGAGTTAACATTTATAACCTAAAGTATAATAAACTTATTTCAGGAATGTAAGAAGTCTCCTGCTATGTGGCTTCATCTGTCAACAATTATTCTCGTTTGCTATTAACCCATTACAGCCATATCATTGTCTCAGAGGTCTTAAAAGCAAATGTAAGGAGATATAAAGCGTCCAAGGCGTTAAGCTGAATTTACGACATCGCTGTCACTCCTGACTGTGGCACAGTTTAAGATGTAAGCAGTGCATTACTTAAACTTATCATATGAATGAATGTTAATCTGATTTGAATCATACAGGTAGAAGCCATTATTGAACATTAGATAAAATTGATTGGAATGCTTTTAGGTTACAATTAATAAAATAGAGATTAATTTGGATTTGGAGATTCTGCAGCAATTTGCAGGTGATTTTAATCTTCTGATTTAAATTTTAAATAAGTATAGGTTAACATTAGAATTTATTTTGTTACTAGCTGGTTCTCGCGACTTAGTCCGCGTGGAATAGTTATTTTAGGAATCATTTGGGTATCTCGAGGTTTTCGCAGCACACGCAACGGAAGCCCTCAAAGATGAATAATTTTCCCCGTTTTTTTCACATTTTCGACTGTTTCTTCGCTCCTATTAGTCGCAACGTGATGTTATATAGCCTAAAGCCTTCCTCGATAAATGATCTATGCAACACAAAAAGAATTTTTCAATTCGAACCAGTAGTTCCTGAGAATAGCGCGATCAAACAAACAAACTCTTCAGCTTTATAATATTAGTATAGATTTATGCAAATAAAATTCCAATGTATAATTTTGTGACTATATTTATCAATTACCATTAATACAAAAATATTTTAGTTAAATCTTTGTTGTATCCATGCTAAAGTTGTCATTATTTCTTCGTTTACAAGATCTAGCACAAAATTCGCTAAACAAATCTCTGTTGGGTTTCAATAACCAAAAAATCAAATTTATTAATATTATTTGTAAATATAACAGAGCTAATTGAATGCTGATCTTATTAATGGTCGTTATGTCAATTACAAAAATTACCACCATCATGAATCCACTGGTCAATAATGTAAACGTTGCAACTTGGAGCTTCTGAAAGAACCTCGTCGTAATATTGCTTCTTATATTAGTTGATCTCACCAATGAATATACAACTTTCAAATACAATACAAAGTTGATCATTAAAACGAAAAGCCCAAATAAATCATTATCTATCATAGCACCCAAAATCCGTAGTACATATGATTCATATAGTTTTCCCATCAAAGAAAGTACAGATTCCACTGTTGGAAATCCCCAAGCTAAAAGATTCGCTTTTAAATACTTTCTATCTACATCCACATTAAAAACTTTAACAACGTCCTTGTAAATTTCTATAGACATAATAAGAAGCCAATATCTGAAACTAGAAATGGCGAATTGAAACATATATATTGCTATATACATACTAATCGTGGAATCACTAAAAATTATGAAAAAAAATGGACTGTCAAAAGCAATAGCTCCCGCGAAGATAATGTTCATATGAATATAATTTTTAAATCGTCTCCATTTTGGAATGCATATCCATGTTGAAATACACGCGATTGTTGTTACAAAAGACAATATTGCACAAATAAACCAAAATACCACAGTGAATAAAAATAATTCATCATCAAATTCCTCGTCCTCTTCATATTCACTGGTATCATTAATTGTTCTCACTGTAGTAACGAATATATTTTCTGTTGTTTCCATTAGTACAATGTTACGTTGTTGCACTACAGTGTTGTGAATAAAAATGAAATGTTTATCATAATTTTAATTAATCAGCAATAAATTAACTTCATTAACAAGTTAACATTATTATTTTTTTTCATATCAATTAGTTTACCTAATAATACTGATAACATTTTGATGTGTTTCCATGTCAAACTCACAAGGAAGTAAATATTTTAAATATTTTTTTTAAAAACATACACGTCTTACAGGAGAATAATATTACTAAGTACAAGAGAATATATATTGCTCATTGTTTTATATCTAATATATAAAATTCTCGTGTCGCGGTGTTTGTTGCCAAACTCCTTCGAAACGGCTGGACCGATTTTGATGAAATTTTGTGTGCTTCTCGGCCAACATCTATTTTTTTTACCCCTAAATGTTAAGGGTGGACGGTCCACCCCAAAAATTATTTTTTTATTTTTTTTGCAAAAAAACGTTTGCCGGGTCAGCTAGTTAGTAATATATAAAAATCATCAAGCAAGCTCACAATATGCGCAAGTATGTCCAGGAGGTGAATATATAGCCATTATACGATATGTGATCAATAATAAGATTTATAAACTAAGGAAGAATAGAAGAATAGGCTCTAACATCATTTACGTACTGAAACACGACAACACGACTCGCTAGGTGACAACAATTCAATAACTTGCCGCTATTAAATTTTCATATAAACAACTTTTTTCCATCGCCTCAAATATTTTCGTCCATCTATCGCATTTCGTTTGTCATAGTATTTAACTTGATTTCAAGTTATCACCAAACCAACTGTCAAGCGCCATATTCTATATTGAAGATTTGAAATTGAATATTTTCATCATGAGACCAATGTAACTAATATATGAGTAAGTTAGCTTACTTAAGAACCTCCTGTTTAAGAATAAATTAGAATACTTATTACATACAATATAAAAATGTTGACCGAATTCAGTGAGTTATTATGTTAGCATTCTGCACATAGTTTTTGTACGGTGTGTGTAGTGTCTCCACTTATTCCCACATCGGGAAGTGTTGGGAATACGCCAAAGTGCTAATACTCCTCTTTCCATATGCCATGACGTGTCTAAGTTAGTCGCCTTCAGAATAATGCCGCGGTATTGTCATAAATTTTATTTGGTAATACTAAGAAAGTTTTTTGAGTTATTTAGTTACCGCGTTACAAAATATGATATTACCTTCAAGCTATATTTATGTGATAGTTATATAACTGTAAATATAGTTTCTATATATATAACCCAGTCACTCAGACATCTTAGGTTAAATTTCATAATAATAGAGTACAGTGTTTCAAAGAGCTAAATGTAAATTTAGAGAAAGTCATATACATATAGCACTAGCTTTTGGCTGCGACTTTGCCCACTATGAAAATAAATAAATCCACTCCTCTTTTTATTTGTAATTTTCACGTTTTGTATTTTGACGAGGCCTTTAAAATGCTGTATTATTTTTTGATGAGAATGTGTACTCTGATAGTAATAAAAAAATAAGCACAAACAATACACGTTCTAAATGTTACATAGCCTAAAGCCTTTCTCGATAAATGGAATATCCAACACTGTTCCGTCACCATAACGTTCTAATTCAAATTTCGCGCTACCGATGAACGATGTTTGACTTTCGTACAAGCAATGACAATGACAGCTAAAAAGAATGTTTCAATTTGAACCAACCAACCAACCAAACTAACTCTTCAGCTCTATAATATTGGTATAGAAGTATAGCTATGGGTGTTTATGTTTACCTAGGTGTCATGAATCCTTTGTTTTTCTTGTATAATTTGCCAGAATAACTCCCCAGAGGTGCGCCACAGTTTTTATTCCATGATACTAGTATTAAAACTTGGTCAAATGTGCACTCCTATTGTTCCCCAGATCCCTTTGTTTCTGCTCTAACCTAACATTTTTCTTCATTGCGGTTTTTTGAGTAGACACTAAAATTTATTGGAGTCTCTCTGACTGTGAGCCTAATGAGTCCATTGTTGAAAATTAGATTTTTGTTTCTTTAATAAAAATATATATTAAATTAATTATACAATTAACGTATTCAGAAACTAAATTCATCGTGTATTTAATATGAGAAGTACTTATACAGAATTCTGTTGCTTTATATAATTATGACATTAAACGAACTAATTTTCTTGAATCCTTTCAATCCTGTGAGATTTGAAGCCATTACTGTTTTCGTAGAAATTAATCATGTCGCTTTGATGATTGCATTAGAAATATATATATAATACAGTAAGTTTAGCATTTCACTTCGGAAAAACTCGAACCAAGCTAAAATTTGTATACACGTACCTGTTAGCTCCCCAAATAACCTCTGAAAAGTCCCACGAGTCCAGGGGTGGGCATAAAACGGTGAAAAAATTTACCTTTTTCAGTTTTTTGCCTATATCTTCGTTCCTGTCGATCTTACCGGTATGAGGTATATTTATAAAAACATATACGCCATATTAACGTATTTCTGTGTTCATGTAGGTATTTATGAATAAAAAAAAAAAACAAAAAAGGCACTTCTTTGTATTTGAACTGTTTGCAAGAATCATCACAGTTCAGAACATCAGAAAGCTGTAGTGAATAATTTGTTGAATGCACTTTTTATTTCAACATGTCGTGTCGATGTTTAAAAAATGTTTATTTCCGATGTATTTTACATTTCATCTCGAATATTAATGATTCACGGCGGTTTGTGCACTCGAATGGGAATTTAAAAATTAGCATGCAATATTCCAGTTAAAATGAGAATATGTTTTAATGTGTTCTGATTCTTAATACGAAATTGTTATCAGAAAACAATGGTTAAAAACAAGAAGGACTATACAATTCAAACAAACAAACAAACAATCAAATCTTACCTCTTTATAATATTAGTATACTGGCTGGTGCTCGCGACATCGGCCGCGTGGTATAGTTATTTTGGGAATCATTTGGGTATCTCGAACGGTTTTCGCAGCGCACGCAACGGAAGCCCTCAAAGATTTTCCCCGTTTTTCCACATTTTCGACTGTTTCTTCGCTCTTATTAGTCGCAACGTGATGTTATATAGCCTAAAGCCTTCCTCGATAAATGATCTATCCAACACAAAAAAAAAATTTCAATTCCAACCAGTAGTTCCTGAGATTAGCGCGTTCAAACAAACAAACAAACAAACTCTTCAGCTTTATAATATTAGTATAGATAGAAGACCAACACACAATGACATGAACAACTAATACTTTCTCAAGCCACGATCCCAAAAAGGGACACTTTTAATTGTCCCGCAAAGTTTGTACATTCGTGGAGAGTAGTGCACGAGTCCCATGAGTGCACTAACCGAGTTACTGCCCTCTTGGCAGCTGTGAAATGACCGCTGACAAGGCGATCAACAAACTTAGACGGAGCTAAATGTAGTCTTGTTATATAACAATAAAGTTTGTTTTAGTATTAATGTAGAGCTTGTGAAATCTTTTTTCGATTTGAACTTTTATTTTATAGTAGATAAAAAAAATTGACCTTGTTGCTGTAACATTTTGGCTAGGCGTTAGTTTTAATTTTAATTTAGATGATACCTTGGGAACAGTACTTTTTTTTCTAGATGATAGGAGTATGTTCTTTCTTGTATGCCTGACCAATGTGTAAGCAACATTATTCATGATGATCTTTTTTGTAAGGGGGTGGATGGTTACAGCCACCAGTCAGGTTGCAAAATATGACTGCGAAAAGCAGCTTTTCTTGTTATTACTGATTCTTAATATGTGATTATTACTACAGATATTTCCTAAGAAAATCTATGTAAGTAAACAGATGTTAAGGGATCTGGGTAAGGAATTGGAGTGAAAGTGGACTTTATGAACTCATCCCATCAAATAACTGTAATGGAAATCTTCCCCATAACTTTACACCATAACATTAACTATGGTTGGAGGTTAAAGTATAACTTTTTCTGCTTACACTGTTTTCAACTAGATAAGAGATAAATACTTACCCTATGTATTTTAAAGTAATACCATTTTGTTTTGTTTCGAGTCAACATCTGACAAGAACAATATGGTAACAGCGTTGTTACACTTTTAGTTCCACAAGGGAAAACAGTGAAATTATTTTGCCACGACTTTTAAACTGAGAATTCCACTTTGTTTTCTTTAGAGCAGATGTTGCAACTAACGAAATGAAATTCAACGATTTTCAACGAAATCTTATATAATTATAGCTTTGAGTCTCGTCTTCTTTTTGCTGCTGTTTATTTGTTTTTTTAATTCAAAATAAAAATTTATTTTTAAGTAATCTTTGCGTCTTATAAGCAAAATTCAAAGTTTGAAATAATATTTTGGAGTGTTTATTTGAAATTAAAATATTTCAAATAAACATTAGAACATTTATTAACATTAATAATATTTCATTTATTATATTTCAAATAACATTACATTTATTATTGTATTAGAGTGATATGAATTAAACATATTAAAGTTATTTCTCTGATCTGTTGAAATCTCATTCAATTTGGCGTAAAAAATAA
Organism: Synanthedon tipuliformis; assembly: GCA_947623395.1. NCBI lineage: Eukaryota > Metazoa > Arthropoda > Insecta > Lepidoptera > Sesiidae > Synanthedon > Synanthedon tipuliformis. The sequence goes on along the minus strand of OX392415.1, from coordinate 2,041,903 downwards.
GTTACCAGAATCTAACGTAGCGAGCGTCATCAGCGAAGCTTACGGGTAATTTTGTACTTATTCATTTCTAGCACAGTTGTACGAAATAACAAACATCTGTTTCACTCACGGCCTTTGTGTTCCGAAACTATAGTTGAGGGATGACACAACAGTTGAATTAGATTTTGTTAGTGAATCTCTGTGTTGGGTTGAACCTACGTTGAACTGAACTTTTGAAACAAGTTTTGGAAACTTTGGTGTAGGCGCATCACGTCACATGCTGTCTTAATTCGCTGCCTACATTTGATTCGATTCCCAACAGGGTCAAATTTTGAAATTAACTTCAAATTTTGCTCTGATCTGGATCTGTTGGGCAGCCTATCTGGCTTACAGAAGACCACCGTGAAATTATAAATAGGTATGTGGTACGTCAGTGGTATGTGTACTGTTGTGTTGTTGTTAAGGATAGGGATAGGGATAGGGATAGGGATAGGGATAGGGATAGGGATAGGGATAGGGATAGGGATAGGGATAGGGATAGGGATAGGGATAGGGATAGGGATTTGTTGCTTTTATTTTGTTATAGTTAGCCGCCCTCATTATTTGTGCGCCTAAATCATAAATTTCATAATATGCAATTATTAATATATTTCTACCTATTCTTGTCAGATACGTAGGTACCCACGAGTATTTTAATTGTATTTGAACCGCGAGCCGTACATTATTAACCCTGTATCTCTACTGTTATCTTAAGAACGGGTGCAGATGACATTATTGTGACAATAAAAGCTGTCTCGTGACAAATACGATTCTATTCAAATCACGAGAGAGAATTCCGACTAAATCTTACTTGTACAAAATTGTTTTAATTTATTTGGGTTTGTTAAAGGAACTAAACACTTTTTCCATTGATAAAGTTATATAATTATATATTACTATTATTTAAGAAATAACTTTAATTTGTTAAGATTTGTTTTGAACTATTTTTATTATTATTAGGTATATGTGTGTTTAATTTTAAACTGTAGAAATTGGTGACCTTTTTAGGATTGCGCAAACAAAATTGTTTCATTCTCTCCTTTTTTTAAGAGCTTCATAGCAACTAACAATAAATATTATTCTTAATTTGCACCTACGGAACCCAAAATGCAATTTCAGTCATTTCTGCCGCCAAATGGCTACAGATTTAGTGAGCAGTCCGTTCGAAGTTGTTGAGCAAATTTAAACCTTGCGAACATTTAAATAAAAAACATATTTGTGCATTTTAGCATTGTTCAACGTGTTGTCGCCTGTTCAAACAGCGGTAATGTATGAGGCGTGAACCTGTGCGGTTTGCGGGTGTACCTGTGTGACACGGAACAGTCTTATCCTAGTATAAAAGCAATTCTACCGGTCGCTGGTTTGGATACATTTAGATTTTTTTTATATTTTAATTCATTTTATTTTTCAAATATTTATTTTAAAATGCTACTTAAATTAAATAGCTTATAGTGAGTTTATATTACATATACCTAAGTTGGTAAGCAGTCACAGTATTAAAAAAATGAATCATGTATAGGTATTAACATTTCTCTTTGAGAATTAAAATTCACTTTTGAAAGGTCGAACAGTCAATTCGTATGTTTTATTTTTAAAAATATCTGCAGGTTTTTCAACTAATTGGGAGGTTGTTATGGTAACACAAGCTGTGAGATGTTAAGTAAAACCAACGTCTAAGTACGAAAAATATCATGCCTATATATTTTTCAGAATACTAAAAGCGAAAATAAAATATTGCAACACCTGAAGACAGACGTGTTTTAAATAGGGAAATAATGTGTATGTTACCTGCATTATAAAAATTAAGCTCACTAATAAATGGGTATTAGTCATAACCTCGTAACGCACACCTTGCGTTTTACAGTCATGGAAATGCTGACCAACCCAGAAATTACAACATAACAATAATTATGTGCTTTGTGTTTCAGTGAGTTAGTACGGATTACCAGTTTATCTTCATTAATCCTATTTAATGAGCGAACATCGATTCCAGGCACTTACGTTCAGCATTGCATACTGTTGTAATTAAATTTACTATTTCACAGATCTACAGGTGTTGGTAAAACCTAATTAAGCTGTCTGCATGCTAGTCTAGTTCACATGTTGAAAAAAGTGTTAATTTTTTTACTGCTAATAAAGTCCAGGGGTCCTACCTAGCCAAGAGCAAAGCAATGCAAACGCTCCCTTTGCGTACTTACGAAACGAAATAAATAAAGCCCGGTGATTGGTTGTAACGCCCACATAAAATTTTGACCAATCACAAAGCTTTCTCCCAAGCGTAGCGTAGCCTGAGCATAGCGTTTATGACTGTACGTTTGCTCTTGGCTAGGGCCCCAGGTATCATTTAAAATTCCTGCCAACTCACCACAGACATAATTGTGTTTAACAAAAAAAATAGGTACGTTTGGGTTTAGGTTAGGTTTTATTGTTAAGGAATATTGACATTTAGATTGATATAATATCACATTGTTGAACGTAAAATAACAAAAACATGATGGTAATATTTATAAATTATTTTAGTTTTGTTAGCATGATGTAACAGCGTCATAAAATGATTTAACTCATTTCTATTAAGTGAACAAAACAAAAACATTTGTATAAAGTATTATTGTTATTAATGACTACATAAGTAATAAAATTACGGAAAGCAAGGGAAACCCTTTAAAACAGGCTTGTTGGAATTTCTATTCCACATTTTGTTACGAACTCGTGATTTTTGACGAACCTATTGGCTTAGGTAGATTGCATTATCGCTCTGTCTCAAGACTACCGGGTTCGACTTCCGGCAGGGCCAACTTCGGAAAAGTTGCAGGGCACACTGTTTCACAGTCATTTGGGCAGTTCGTCTGGCGGCAGTTACATTCCCTTACTGATTTTTGCTTTCCTCGATATTTAAAAAACATTCTGAATTTAAGTCTGCTATTTTAATATCAGTTAACTAACAAATTTCGTTTGATTTTTAAATCATGTGAATTTCAATAAGCCTGCTATTTTATTTTAATTTAAGTTAGATAAAAATACACTCACAATAATGCTCAAGTGGGTTGATTCTTGCACTTAAAATTAAAAGGCAACCGCAAAAGCCAGTTGCAGTAGCTATAGTATTAGCGACAGGGGACTCGTCACAGCTTAGAGAATACGACTGGCCAGCGGTTTGAGACCCCACATTCTGAACCGTTATACTCAATGGCTCAGTGGATATAAAATGTTCGCGCTAAAAACGCAAATACTACTTGGTACTTACAAATTAAACTTTACAAAAGAAACCTGTAATAAAACAGTCCTATTACACAGTTCTAACTGCACTTGAAGCTAGCACAACTTAGAACTAGTTTTGTGCTAGTTTTGTACGGAAACACTTCTGTATTCTGATTGAAAGCTACCCTTATGTGATTTTCTATATCCCTATGCAAAATTTCCATGGTAATAGGCTAAGTAAAAGGCATGAAAGCTTAATAAACAAACAGTCGCTGTCGCTTTCATAATATTATTATAAATATACACTGTAAGGGAAGTAAAGCTCCTTCGCAGGATTCCTTTTGCAAGCGGTTTATCCTTCCAGTGTATATGTATTTGAAAATAGGATAAAATATACATATATTTTTCACTTTGTATCTTATCTAGTACTAGCTGGTGCCCGCGACTTCGTCCGCGTTCTGGATGAAAGGTACCCTATGTCCTTTTTGGAGTCCCAGACAACGTGTATGCAAAATTTACAACGCCATCTAGGGAATTCTGTTTGAAGCAATGTAGTACTCTAATTCATCTAATCTCACTTCGAATAATGGAAAAAGTCTGTTAACAGATGGCACTACATGTTAGTTATAGTTTATAAAATTACGTGTTAATAAAATTAAAGCTGCTGCCCGCGACTTCGCCCGCGTAACTTAGTAAATTATGTACTTAAACCTTCCTCGAGAACCACTCTACCCATTAGTGAAAACCGCATTAAAATCCGTTGCGTAGTTTTAAAGATCTAAGCATACAAAGGGACATAGGGACAGAAAAAGCGACTTTGTTTTATACTATGTAGTGATTATAAATAAGTAAATACAAATCTTCAAATATTTTTATTCTACTTTTTTTACTATTTTTAACTACTTTTATTCTTTGGTTAGACTACACTGCCTGTGTTATGTCCTCTGCCTGAACGTATAGTTGGTATATTCAATTAGTCTTTGTTTTCAACTATTGTTAGATAGGAATAGTGGATTTTAATGGTTTCAGTACGTAAATATATTTTCACCACTTTTTAAAGTGGCTTTTAGTAACGTTACAAGCTTTTTTGGAATATGGAAACTGGAAAGTTTCATTCAAACTAACACTTTTTGAAATATACATATTTTTATGTTTTTTTTTTTCATGAAAAGGTGAGATTGGTCTGATTCTTATCCGTACGACTATTGAACAAGGCAAGTATTTCATTCAATTTAAATTTAAATGATATAAACGAACGATGGTACGGCACAAATTGAATCAGCTGATTTCATAAAATTAGACTCGTCTTCTTCAAGGAGTATTATTTACAAATCAAATTTTTCGAAACGAGGTTGGTTCTTTAGGATCGTTTACTAATGTCTTTTATGGAAATGAGAGTTTTCTTCCGTTTTCACTGTGCATAATAATAATTGTATGATCTTTAACAAAAAAAAACATTGTTATTATTTTAACAATGTTTTTGTTTATAAATTTTAAACAATGCAGTAAGAAAAAACATGTAAAAACATTTATGTTATGATTATTTTATAATGGTAATAGCCTATGTATACTAATATTCATACATAGATAACTGACTAAAATTTGGTATCGTTCATTATATGTAAATTTTTATATTATTTTTTAAAGTTACGATTTTTGCTATATGAAACTGGAATGGTCTTAAGACGAGCAAAATAAAATGAAAAATGTATACATAAAAAGCTGTTCAGTACAAATTCAAAAAGTACGGTTGACAGAAGTGAGACATATTGCCGATGTGACTACCTGTGAATCGTAAGCGCTTATCAACAAATTGCTATTTCCTACAAGTAGGTGCCCCTACTTGCTAACCTCACCGTGTTAGCATTCAATAAGGCTTCAACCTTTATAAGTCTTTACCTTTAGACAATATTATTAAAAAATTATAATATTTAAAAAGCTTACTAATTTTTTGTTTTTAAATTAAATATATATCTGACATTCTCCTCATATATCATTTTATAGATGATATAAAATATCTATGGCTGTATATATGCCTTGGATTAACAAACAAATGAGAAATATTGCAATGCGGAATGCGTCGTCAATTCAGACCGGAGTCAATTTTGAAAAGTACATTACCAAAGTTGGCCCTGCCGGGAATCAAACCCAGGACGCCTAAGGCTTAAGGTGTTTGCCTTAAGCCTAAGCCTAGCCTTGACGAGCCCATTGACAGTGGTTCTATGAATAAAGAAGGTTCTATGAAGATCGGCTGCCAGGGTAAGGACCCACTTATAAGTAGGGAGATATTGTAAATGCTTAAGTGATGCTTACTTACTCACTCAGATATTTCAGACAACTGCTGTTGTCTCATGACGGTAAGAATATTTTACTGACGAAAGACTGTTTGTCACTGTATGGCAGTGTGCCCAGCTAATAGAGTCTGATTAAGTAATTATTAAAAAATATTATATTTTAAAAAATCATATTCGCTAAATAACTCGAGCTTTGTAAGTAACAAGTTACGACGCCAGCGCTTCTTGCTTAGTTTACTTTAGTAAGTGCTGGAGAAAATATCAGCTCCCCACTGTGAATTTTGCTATAAAATTTTTATCATTGTGTTTACTCACCGATGTGTATCTTTGAGAGTCAACAGGATTGGAGCGAAGAGACGGAAACAGGTTCTAGGAAATGTTAGCACGGGACTATTTTGATCGGAAAATAGAGACATTCTGTTTTGAAATAAAACCTCAATATATGATAGGTATGTAATATTAAAATATATTACTGTTATATATATTACTTATTATATGATACTAGTACAACTTCAAAATATTGACCACGAAATGAAAATCACAGTGGGCAACACTAAACTGATACTGAAACAAATGTCTACAATACTTACAATATTTTTCGTAAAATATAAATTTTGTTTCATTACAAATATCCTCTGGAAATCCAATTAGCCCCGTGTAACGGTACTTGTATAGATAATAGATAGTTATTGTCACATTTAAGAACACATAGTTTAACAAACATACCCAAATATTTAACGCCTAAAATATTGTTTGTAAACATTGAAGGTGATCTGTATGTTTACGAAACGTCGATATGTAACTAAATTCATTAAAAAAGGAATATTACTAAAGAGGTACAAACTTTGTCCTAACAAGGGCCACAAACCAATTACAACCGGTTTGTACTGCAGAAGTTCAATGTAAGTATAATTATTTATAAGTAGACTGTCTGAAGTTTACAACTGATTAGGTTTTGATCACAAACACATGTAAGTAATGTATTTAGCTTTCTTAGTATTTATAACTTGTTATTTTTCTGGTGATCTTTGTATTTTTCCCATCCTGCTAACTTATTTCGTCTTTCGTCTCTTCAACAATTTCAACATCAACTATAGTATCTTTATAAAAGTATTACCTAAAATTTTGTTTATTTAAAAATAACGAAGGTGATCCGTATGTTTATATAACGTGAACAACTAAAAGAGATACAGACTTTGTCCTGACACGGGCTACGAACCAATCACAACTGGTTTGTACTGCAGAAGTTCAATATAAGTTTATTTATTTATCAGTAGACTAAGTATATGAAGTTTACAACTAATTGGCTCTTGATCACATACACATGTAGGTAACATATTTTATAACGCCTACTTATTGCCCGTGAGATAATTTTGTGGTGATTTTGTGTTTTTCCCAGCTTGCGTACTTCCCTATATATTTCTTATGTATATATATAAAGCCGAAATACCACTAATAGTATGACACATAAGTTTCTTATATATATACCTAACATTTCACTTACAATTAATTAAGTTTTGTAATTGTAGACAAATTAATTAATTTAATCAATTTCAATTACCACGCAGAGTAGTTTCCATTGTAGGTACGTTATTCAAAATCAAGTTTCAAACAACTTTGACAAACTATGTACGAGTTATGGAATATTAAAGAGGTATCAATCTTTAACATTCCCGTAAACTCTCCGTCTCTCTGTTAGGATAGCGTTTATTTCGAACTAGCTTGTGCCTGCAACTTCGTACTCGTTTCGTTTTTTGAAAAATCCCACATTAAGCCAACATTTTTCCAAGACCAAAAATATTCAAATTCAAATTCAAATTCAAAATATTTTATTCGAAATAGGATTAATTAACAAAATCTCTTTTCGACGTCAGAGAGTGGTACGTTCACTACCAAAGTGTGCATTCCTCTGTCGAGAAGAACGCCCAAAGAAACTCCACAGGAATCGCATCTTTTATATTTTCTTTTCTACATAAACAAATATTACATTATATTATTTATAAATAAAGTACGTATATACATATGTATATTATTCTTATGCATTATGCTGAGTTGGAGCAACCATAGACCAGGCGTCATTATCCTCTAAATAATCATTTACCTTGTAATATGCCTTAGAATACAGGATCTTTTTTGCCTTAGTCTAAATTGCGGTTGCACTATTTTATTTTTATTTCTAGTGTTTACGCTGTGCACATCAGAACCTTTCAGATATAATGATTTATTTTTGCGAACATATAAGATGTTTTCAAATATGTACTGTGAGGATACCGTGAGAATATCAATTTCTTTAAACAGGTCTCGTAGGGAATCAATTCCCTACGAGACCTATGGACTAAATTCAATGTTTAGTCCAGGTAATCGTCAATTCATCGGTGAAAACTGCATTCAAATCGGTTAAGCCGTTTCTAAGATAGCGTTTACAAACGCGCAGACAGACATCGGTTCTAAAAACTATTTTTTGATCTCTATACCCTTGTTTTAACGTTGGGAAATCCTCCAAGATCCTCCAAAATCCAAGAGATCCAAGAGAGAGATCAAGATTATCCAAGAGGGTGCACACACTGCGGGGTTCTAGCGCGGCCGTTATGACAAGAACTACAACTACAACCTGTACAACCTAAGTATATATAGTGCACAATTAACAACTAATTGTGTACGTTCACTAATTGCCCTATTTCGACGATTATATAACTTATTTCCAAGCGGCACAGCGAATCATCTAGATAATTAACAATTGTTTTACATGATGTAGTAACTACATTATTCCTATGTTAACACAGTAATTAAATGCATCGACATAATTAAATCGAGAAGGAAAAAAATATAGTATGAAGGAGTAATATTATAAATTATATAATTAAATATATAAAATATATCTGTATTATAAAATCCTTCAAACTACTAATGTAACTCCATATTTTATATTATAATTATACGCTGGAGATTTTACAACTTGCGCCTTTCTTCGTTGAATCGAAGCGCCGCCGCGCCGCCGTGCCACACTATAAAGATGCGGTCACATTAGCGAAAGTAGAAGATTGAGTGACTTATATTGCTACAAACACAAACATGGAAAATCGTATTTTACACTATACTTAACAGATACATTAAAAAAAATAAAGTATTTGAGTTGAATGAAAATTAAGAATTCTCTTACCTGTCAAAAGCTATTGGCGGTGGCAATTGATATAAATATAATTTAAAAAAAAAAACAATAAACGAGTAACACAATAATATATTGATGGTTATTAAATCTCAAAAAATAATAATTAAATATTGCATTATTTCTTCTAACGTGATCGTAGCCTAAGTAACATATGCTACGAATTGTTGTCCCATTCTAATTCATTCCAGATGTTGCTAAATAGGTAAAAGGGACACTGGAAATAACAGAGACAACGCTTGTCAAAGTTCAGTTTATTTAAGTTTTTTTATATATATTTTATATATTTATATTATATTTATATTAATTATATAAATATAATATAAATATATAAATATATTTTATATGTATACTTGATGGTTGTATTAGAAGTTTTATTTAAAGATAGGTAATTTCTGAAAAGTTTTTATCACGCGAAGCATTATATTGAGATAGTTAATTTAATATAAACAATTTTAGTTACATTTTTGTCTTCGGAAGTATAATCGATCTAAGTATAGAACTTATCTTAAAGTATATATTAAACAATCATAATATCAAGAATAACAGACAAGATCTACAGACTAAGTAGATCCTGCTCTTCTAGATCTAAGTGTTTTCTATCGGAAAAGCATATTTTTATAGAGCATCACAAAACTTTGCACTCATAGATTTAAAGAACATCAGCTTATTTCCTAGTAGACAATGGGATCTTACTAACTCCTGCATGGTGTGAAATTTGGCATACTGTTACTTCGGTGGTATTTCCATGAAATGGTAATCTTGACCAGATGCTGCAGCATCAAGAAGTCTATGAGATATCCAACCGCTATATCTGCTCTTACAGCAAGTTACAGCAGATATAGTGTGTCTGGGCTCAATAAATTTGTTATTCATCATTTCACTTTGCTGAGCTTGCTGATATTGCATATGTATCGCAAATCACAATTAAATTTAGTTTTATAATCATGACTATTTAAATTTGTAGAAAAAACTTCCATTCAAAGGAGAAACAGTTCACCGTATTTTGTATTACAGTGTATCTCCACCTAGCAAGTATGTTTAAACAACATTATCAAGTTGTTTAGTTCAAACCAGATTTTCAATTGATCTCCGACCTTTCCTATCAATATTCTCAATCATCACGCGAATGAATGTAAGTATTTATGTTTCATCCACGCGTTCATTTGGAAATTGCGCAATCAAAGTAAAAATTAAAATTTGTTTTAAATTTAATATCTAGTACTTATATATTTGTTTAGATGAGTTACTGACCTAACAAGGTTATGTCACCCAAATATAATATTATAATAACATTTTATTTAAATTTAAACTTTAAATTAACGGGACAAAGTCGAAAATTATTTTAACACCCACTTCCTCACTGACCTTGAATGAACACACAGGGGAGATTAAAAACTGTTTTATTTTTATTATCGGATACTGTAAGCAGATAGAGGTTCTCACTGAACACAATACATTAAAAACATAATAGTGTATGTCTGTGTATTGAAATAATGGATTAAAAATTTTTTTCATATGGTAGGTACATGTTTGATGACTACCATTAGTCTATGAATACAAACACTCCGACACCTGATATTGCCATCTCGAAGTACTCATAATGAGAACGAGCATTATCGAGATAAGCTGAAATATGCATGCCTTTGGCGAATCCGCGGGAGACGGTAATTCTGAATTTTGTATCTAATAAACTGCGTAATCTAAGCGGGTGAAGTTAGCTAATATTATTGAGGGACGAACGAGGAATTTTTTGAAATGTGGGACAAAATATCGCGTACAAATCAGCTAAAGGGACCTATTAGCTATTGCGTTTAGCAGCGAGCATAACCCGTTGTGTTCCAGTGAGTTAGTTAGTGGTGCCAAAGCCCAGATCTATCCTCTACCCTGGAACTTGCAACCACTGTGTCATAGAGGCATTAATTTATTAGAATACTCTTGTGATATTATTGACTATATAGACAGGTGTGGTCCATATGATGAAGTGAATCCAATCAAAAGTAATACGAAGACATGGAACGATCAGAGTATAGATTTAAAGATATTGGCACAATAAAAAAAATGACATAATTTACTCGTGTAAGTTATCAAACTTTCGATAAAAGGTGGGAGGTGGACCACAGTTTATAAACTCATTTAAAGTTATAAGTTATTTACGACAGTATATCTTGGAAATGTTTACATAAAGTCCCGGGAAAAAAAATACTTGAAAGATTTTTTTTCCCCTATCTATTAAATTAAGTGTAAATATTTTAAAGGTGACAAAAAGAACAGTATCCTGAGTTTCTTTCGGGATTTCTTCTCGGGATCGTCGTCTTGGCCTGTTTTCTTCAAGTTCTTTCAATCGGAGGTGCATCTCCGACCAGAATTTCATCCAAGACCGCTGTATCGGCAGCGATAGGCATGATCTGCTAGTAACTAGGTCATCTAATAGAAATTAAATAAAATTATTGCGTCAATATCTACTAAAAAAAAATTCTAACAAATAAGTTTAATAAACAAGACCCCAAGCAAAAGCAACGAATCAAAACATTGATCGGGGTTAGCGATCTTGAGCGACCTCGCCCTTAACCTTTCGATTAGTCTTAAAACAAACGAAACTACGAATTACTTAACTAAACAAAAATTTTCCATTCTATTTTCCAATTGCCAACAAACCGATTATTTTCAATCAATTTGTACAATTACTTTTGTTCCGGTATTGATAGGTCGAAGAGTTTTTGCTAACTCAAGGTTCATCATTATGCGAAGTTTTTTTGCGCAATTTAAATATAAATAAACTAAATAGACTACAAGAGATTACGGTACATTCTTTTATTAACATTGCATTCTAGAAAAACGTTATTTATAAATATAAGTAGGTATTGAAGGCGGCTGCTTATATTTCTGTAAGTTGTTAATATTTCTATTACTTGCTTACTATAAATTTAGCCAATCTGCGGAAACAAATTTATATTTATATTTTTATGCAGACACTTTTAAATCATTTTTTTTTATAATTGAGCCATTTTGTTCCCATCTGCACGGTCCGTATGACTAAAATTATCATTCTGCGAACTATTTGTTGTTTCTATTTTTGATTTCTATTGTACGTAATATGTAGGTAATATTAGCCCATTACGTAACGCTTTTCTTACGAAAATACAGTTTCATTAGGTGATTATTTGTGACGAAGGCGCACGACAACTGAAGCAACCTCCTTTTTCACTGATTCTTCGAAATATATTATTAGCTTATTATGTACAGTTAGAAGATCCGACAATCACACCAATAGTTATCGATTCTGCGAAGTCGAAATCAGAGAAAGCCTTCTTGACGGCATAATAATTAAGTAACACTATAAGATTGAATTTATTGTGCTGTACATGTTGAATATGTGGAATTTCAGATTTATATTTGAAAATATAAATTAAGTTATGAAATATTTTAATTTAAATATTGTTTATGAAGAGTAATTTAAAAATAAAAATAATAATAATAATTTATTTTCAAACAATTGAATTACAATAGCCATAAGTTATCGTTGGGTGTCTACTTAAAATACATAAGCATATAGTTAATTAATTAATACAATTTTTTATTAATTTAAAAAAAGTTTATTTATTTATTTTTCAAAAGGTACACCAACAGCACAAATAAAAAACTAATAATAAGGTAATATAATTATGAAACGTATACTTAAAAAAAATAATTAGTGTGTCTGTCTGATAAATTAACTGAGTAGGTACGTGCCAGTTGAAATAAAATTTAGAATTATTTTATTAAAAAAAATATTACGACGTAAGTATCTTACTTAACCCAAACAGCTGAGAGGCATCTATGATTGATCACTAGGCTTCCTAACGAAGTACAACTTGATGTAAAATGTTTTCCTTTCAAAGCGAATAACAATAAAATACCACGCGCCTCACTCAAATGGAACTCACAAAGAAATGAGGAAACAAAACAGTCGACGGCGACAAGAGACAGCCATCACCTTTTCTTAAAATCTTTGACTGACAAAGGAAACACGACATAATTTCAGTGTTTACACTTAAAAATACTTTTAGGTCGTCAATTACCACACCAATTAGTTTTAATTATTCATATGCGATAATGCGAGTAATAAATGCGAGAATAATACCGTTTGTTTGTACGTTGTTGATGTTTGTAGCACACATTTTTTGTAAATAAATATTTAGTCCTTATAATTTGTATTGCTTGCATTACAGACTCCGTTAGGGACGCACCATTAAGTGAGTCCTCAGAATTGTCTGTGAACCTTGTGCCTTATGAAATAAATTTTATTTATTTAAAAAAATCAATTACATTATTTAAGTATATTATTTATGTATGATTTTTTAATTAATATTTTTATAATTTATTAATAATAATTTATACCAACAATATACTATAAAACAATATTTCAATAAACTACCACGATTTCATTGATTACGTTGTATTATTAAAAACAAATAAATTTATTATTGTATTAGACGTTTTAAAAACAATCTTTTATTGGAACTGCAAAATGTATTATTCCATTAGAAACTGTTTAGTAATACTGCGATTTATATTTAAATTTATTATAGAACTGATAACAACCATAACACATTTAAATTGAGTGATTAATGCTACTGATTTGCTATTATTATTTATCTTAGAATGTTCTGTAAGCTATATAAGTCAAGCATCGATCGTTAACTTATTAGTGCGTGTTTACTCGCATTACAAGTAACTTCAACATTGCATTTTACTTGTTATATATTTTATTTCTTTTTGAATTTAAATAAATTATACAATCACAATGATTGAAAAGAAACAGCCCGCTTTTACTGAACTTAATGAATTTGCTAGCATCGGTGTAAGTGTTCTTGTATTTTTATTTAAAAAAAATGTTATTCGCATTTATATATGTTTTTTTCGTATGTAAAATGTTAATGTTCGTAAATATTAACATTCAGCATAATAAAAATAAATTAGTAAATTTTTTTGTTTATAATTAGGACCTCTTTCACCATCTGTCAAGTAGGCTAAAGTCACTTGTCACCGCGAATAATTTAGCTGATATACCTTTGTTTGTACGGTAAAAGTCCCAAACATTACAAAGAAAATAATAATAAAAAATCGCCTATCGAAGGATGCACTAAACCGAGTGCATAATTTAATATAACATAAAATTAACTAATCAACACTTTACTTGTAGTTCATGAAAGAGGTCCTAAGTCAAATAAAAAATATTTTTTAAAAATTACACATTTTAACAAAAGTTAACAAGAAAAGTTAATCGCCTATAGTATAGTATAGTATAGTGCCTTCGTTTCTCAGTTAAAAAGTAATAAGTAAACTTCCAAAATTTACCACCTACTTAGGCCTTATATGGCAGAATATGTGGGTGTTTCATAGCATGGGTCCCAAGGAGTATCGGAGCCCTTTTTCATATTGTCCCTTATCACTTATTCTATCAGTATCGTCAGATCATTTTCATTAACATAGTGCAGTGATCGGGCTCTTTTTGCTATTTTTAAATGGTCATGTTTTATATAATATAATATAATAATAATAAATAGATTATAAATTAAAAGTATATAATAAAATATCTACAAAATTATAATTGAATAAATAAAATTATCTCAAAAATGTAATCTAAAAAATACTTGTTATATTTTACTCAGGCTGGTGGAAAGGTGCTGTTTGCAACAGACGACTTTTTCGCAATATGCGAGAACATGATATCAGATGCCGAACCAATTTTTCTTGCTGATAAATTCACTGAACACGGCAAATGGATGGACGGATGGGAAACGCGTAGAAAAAGAATTCCAGGACATGATTGGTGTATTATAAAGTTGGCTGCAAAATGCGTTATTAGAGGTAAGATTTATTTGTTTTATTTTATAAGCTTAGTGACAGCAGACAGGCTAACAGTTTACTAGATATTAGAAGGTTACGTTCGCCTAGAAACACAAGCAACTAATGTACGCAGCATTTCATTTTTTGAACCTTCATTTTTTTTGCTCTAAACCCTATTTAAATTGGAAAATTATCATAAAACAATAAGACTATTTAAAAAGCGGTCTTATTATCTTAAAGTAGGTATTATAGTTTTTAAAGTTTAAATCTATTTCCAAAAATATCCGAATAAAACAGAGCCGATCTTAAAAAGAAATAAGATTGGTTTTCTTTTTATTAAGAAATAATGTTAACGTGCCATTTATGTAAGTAATACGCCAAAAAGCATAATAGCACATAGTTATATATTAATTTCTTCTTTCTATATCAATATCTGAATTTTTCCCATAGGTCTACTGGTAGATACTGCCTTTTTCACTGGGAACTACGCGCCGAAATATTCGATACAAGCAGCTTGTTTAACATCGGAAGGCAAGTAATGGAAGAATATTATTTACTTTTGAAAAATAATCTTGTAAAATTTTAACTATTTCTTTTTCTTTTTCATACAGAAGAAGCACTAATCCCTCAGAGGGCTGCAGCAAAAATTGGTACAGCGTGCAACGAATGCGAGTTGGAAGAAATGAAAAAATTACAAACTGATAAATGGGACGAGATTGTACCGATAACAGCGTTGCTGCCTGGCTACGAGGAAACAAGAATGAACTTTCAAAAGGTAAGCTTTAATATTTATTTCAAGTGACAAAGATTTTTTTAATCCATTTTAAATCCGTTTAGTACTAAAGTTGTTTGAATATCTTATAATTAGAAATAGAATTTTATTGCTAAATTTAACCAATTTTAACTACATTTTTTTAAATTATCTTTGAGGTCCGAGAAAAGTTTTAATGAAGACAAAAACTTAAAAAGTTTTCCGGATTTTCATATATATTTAAATTACACAACTATCCAATATTCAATACTTTCACACAAGATATTGATAATTACATTATAGTGACTAATGTAATTAAATGAACTTTGATTTATTATTAATTTCTAAACTATGACGTAATGTTATTTTTTTAATGTTAAGGTACTAAGCGACGAAGGTTGGACTCACATTCGAGTAAACATGTATCCAGATGGTGGAATATCAAGATTAAGACTTTTTGGAGAAGCAAGACCAGATGCACCGCCTTCTAATCAGCTTGTTGACCTAATGTCGTTACTTAGCGGAGCGTCATGTCTAGGTTAGTTCTGATCCACTGTATGATTTTAAACTTTCAATATTTTTGAGTGTATATTGATACTGATACTAGACGAACAAATCGATCTACTTTTATCGGACTCTTATGATTTATTTCCAAAAGTGTAACAGTAAGAATTATAGGTATAGGATGTACTATAGGTAAACTATAGGTACTCATTTAGTATTTAGTTTACTTCGATTTTAGTACTTTAATAATTCAAAATTTGTAAACTTTTGCCATAGTTTCATTTTTTGTTCTACATTGACTAGAGGTGCAAGACAGGGCGCCGAGTTCGAGGCAAGATAGGCATTCCCGCCTGAAAAAAGTAAAACAAAATAAAATACTCTAAAAGATTTTATAAAACCAAAATGAAGATACAATTTGCATAATTATATTATTTTGTAAATAAATTGCCCTATTATTTCCTATAGGTTACTCCAACGCCCATTACGGTCATCCTAGAAACATGATGAAGCCATGTAAAAGTAGATGCATGGCTGACGGATGGGAGACGGCAAGAAGACTTGATAGACCCGAAGTTATTGAAGCTAGAAATGATGGAACATTGAAAATACCGGGTAAGGAAAACTAGTTATGTTGCACTTTAAAAAAATATATAAAAAAGTATATTGGTTATGTTATTGAAATCGAGAAGAACAACTGATTACCATATGACAAATTATTTTAATAAATATAGAATTACTTAAAATAAAATAAAAAAATATGTTTATTTATTTGATACCTACTTGTCAAAAGATTTAGTAAAAATATTTTTTATCATTAATTAATTGATGTAAATATTTTTTTTTAATTTATTAAACTTATTTTTTTTTTACGGCAGACAGGCTAACGGTCCATTGGACGTTAGGTTCCTTACTTAATTACTTAAATTACTTATATAATGGAGAGTCTCATCAAAACATTTTTAAATTTAATACAATAAATATTCGTTCTGTTTAGGAGAAGAATGGGCCGTTTTCAAACTGGGCTTCTCAGGAACAATTGAAAAGATTTGTGTGGACACAGCGCATTTCAAAGGAAACTTTCCTGACTCGGTTAAAATTGAAGCAGCGTCTTACGCTGATGGATCACCGGAAGAATCCAAACACATTGTTTGGCACACCATTCTTCAGCCTACTAAGGTAAGTGGCATAGCCAACATTAAAATATTTTCTTTTTTAATCCTTTAAATCCTTTAATCCTGCTTACAACTATTTTTTTATATAAAGGTCGACAGACAGGCTGACGGTTCACTACCGTCGCCTATAACACAGATAACGCAACAAGTTCAGCTTACTCACTGAAACCCAACAGCACACGTGCTGTTATTTCACGATGATCTTATGTAAGAGGTTGGTTACTGCCATCAGATGGGTTACCCAAATCACTGCGAAACCAAATAAAAAAGACAGACGTTGGTACAAACCACGTGTTTAGGCGGCAAAATTTAAACGTGATTTTTTGTGTTTTATCATTTTTATCCAGTTACAATTTATGCAAAACAAAAAAGTCACTATAATTAAGTTTTAAGCACGTTTTGAAAAGGAAAATACCCTATTCTTAAATTTACTTGCAGCTTTCTGCACACAAGGAACATTGGTTTAACTGCAGTGGAAGACAGCGTTTCACGCATTTAAGGGTCACAATGGCTCCCGATGGTGGAATCAGCAGAGTCCGTGCATTCGGCTACGTTCATTCAAACATAATTTCTTAAATGCTTACTTCAATTGATTTTATTTTATTTAGTAAATTAAATTATAAGTTATTTTTAAAATGTTATATTAAACAAAAAAATTAATATAATTAAATATAAGAGCCGCACTTAAGCAAAATAATATTTTTGTGAAGTAGTTTGTTCTTGATGTAATTAATTATTTTTATCTTAATAACAATTCTATTTTACTTCATCTGCAAATAATAATAAAATAGTTAAGTTAATAATCTATACTTAAATGTATTTTAGTTCTTATTACAATATGTAAATGATTAGTTAATCTAAAAATATTAATTTGATGAAGGAATATTGTCGTAGATTATTTGCGGGCAAATAAATCAACGACTTTTTTTAAATTTAACTAAGATGTTTTTATGTTATATTTTAATGTTATTTAATGTTTTTATGCTTAATTATGATGGCTGTAAAAAAATTCTATTTTGCACAAGTACCTGCTTAAATTCATAATTAATAAGTTTTATTAAATGTCAAATCATTCAATGTTCTAAGAAAATCATCAATTTTAGTCATTATTGTCATACTCTCGTATGTCACTATATTTATAACATAGCATTACATTTTTTCTGACTGACTGTTTTAGAATAATTTAATATGTCTAAATTTCTATGTAAATTTAGTCAGTATTATCTTGTGAATTATTTTCAGAACTGCGTAGTTAAAAGTGGTAAAAATAAGACTTATTTTAAAAATATGTACAAAATTAAAGAGATATTTTCTTCTGAAATTGTTTTTTTTATACAGACTATTATTTCAGTTGCCTATATTACTAAAGAGATAAGGGTCAAACTTCTACAAAAATAATGTACGAGCAGTTGCCTCGAAGTTGCACTGCACTGCTTCGCACGCATCTTTTGAATGAATTCAGAAATAATGTATCTAAAGCATTGTTCCGAGAGAAAGTTTACCATGCTAACCAGTAACCCAAGTGATAATGAAGAATATACCTAGTTTTTTTTTATTTAGCGATATTTTGAACCTTTATATTTCTTCTTTTTCGTCTCAGCGTGCCACTTCTCTACGAAGGTTGGCGACCATCATGGCTATTCTGACATTGGAAGCTGCTGCGCGAAAGACAGAGCGGGTGCTCAAGAATGGTTCGGCCATTCTCTTAAATTCTTCAGCCAGGATGTCTTTCTTCTACCCCTGCTTCGCTTCCCCTGTATTTTCCCTTGCATCACTAACTGAAGAATACGGTATCTTTCGCCCCTCATTACGTGCCCGAAATACTGTCTAGTCTTATATTTACACTAGTTGATATAAAAGTTTACGACAGTTCGCCCACTGGACGAAATTCGACCAAAATCATTTCAAATTTCATGGAGAAAAAAAAACTGTTCCCGATTTAGTTTTATTGATTCTGCTAAACAGAAGAATAAGAAAAACACAAAAAAGGGTACTGAATTATTTTGCTTTATTTATGTATTTAACAGACTTTGCTCTCAAACGAACCAGTAGTTATATATAGACAAGAGCTCCCATTATATAACTCGTGTGTAGTTTACAATAAATAAAAAATGTATGCACGAAACAAATAAAGGAAAAACAATGATCTGTGAAACAACAGCGGATTGTGAAAAATCGAGCTACCTTCAAGCGGGCATCTCCAATCTCCTGTTCAATATCCGGCTTTAAAGTTTCACATCAAAAATCTATCTGGACGGCCATTGTTTTGGCATTACAGATCTCTTAAAAAATGTTTCACATTTTTACCGGATCGTTATATTTTCGGATATGATACTTAGTCGTGAAATTCGAAATCCAATTTCATATTCCTGTAATATTCTTTATGATCAAACCATACTATTATTGGTAATTGTTTTAATAGTAATTACGTAGTCAAAATATTCTATACATACTAGGTGGTGTCCGCGACTTAGTCCGCATTGAGAATTAAAAAGAAAATGTATATAATCAATATAATATAACGCTTGACCTCTTGCTGCTATCTTGCTCTTATTTTTTATTTTAAATGATCCCTCGGGAATAGTATTTTCTTCTGGAAGAAAGGTACCCTATGTCTTTTCTGTAACTCTGATAACGTGTATGTAAAGGTAACAATACATGAAAAGGTAACAGACAGAGTTACTTTCAGAGTAGGATTAAGGATAAGGATAAGGATAAGGATTGAGGATGAGGGATTGGGGGATAGAGAAAATGGCCTCTGGAATCCCTTACTCCACTCACCGAAACACAATATTATTAATTTCAATGGTCCAAAAATAATATATAATTTATCAAATACACATAAAAAAACTTTATCATAAGTAACATGACACCTGTCCGTTAGACAGCCAAATATCACTTTTGTTTTAAGTAATAAAGCTCATATTTCAAAGAGTGCTCTGAAAATGTGTGGAAATGTAATTTCATGCCCTTTCGGCTGACGTGAAGTGAGATCAGGCGTTCTGGAGTAATAAGACTGTACTTTTTCTAATAAAATCTCCTTATGCCATTTTCACATTAGAGGAAATGGACTGTATACATTGTGTAGAGTATGAATATATGAATATGAATTTATTTATAAGGAAAAATGTAACCTGATCTATTACACATCTTATTTATGTGTATAGGGAATTCGTTCTTTTAAACATTAAAATACTTTTTGAGGATAATTGCTACATTACTGATTCGTTTTATTTGTTTTTTTTTTTTCTTTGATAATTCGTCAAATTCTGATATCTGAAAGTCATTGAAATTATTCTGTCTTTCAGCTATTTAAAAATGAGCCCATTTAACAAATATTTATATTTATATATTTTTTATATACGAATGTTGTTTCAGGTAATCAAAATATATTTTTTTGCAATAAGGACAGACGACCTGTTAAGCCGCGGGTCGACGCTGAATCAAGGCTTCTTCTGACCGATTTCATGGCAAAATTATTAGAGTCTAGTAGTGAATGTCCAATGGCTGAGATGATGATGATGATGATGATGAAATTGTGAGACATGGATCAAAAGAGGCTTTAGTTAAAGTTTAACATGTATTACACAGAATGGTTTAATTCAAAATTTTCCATTAATATTAAATTTAGTTAAAAACTGATAGCAACGTGTCTTGTGTGTGTAACGTTAAATCAAACTAATGGGCACGTGTCAATTAACCGCTGATAATACTGACCCTAAGAACATTCGTTATCTATCAGTAACCGCTGCAGAATTAGTATTAACTAGTTGTGGACGTCTCGCCATAACTGGGCCTCGAGACAATGTCCCTTTCTGTACTTAGATTTGACCTATTGGTCATAATAATTATTATCTAATACACAACAAGTGTTCACAAGTCCTATACATATTTATTTCTTCAGTTCCTAAAGAGGTAAATAGTTTTGGAATTAATAAAAATAAACCTGAGTAGTTCTTGTACTCATTTGTAACAAAGTAATTGAAATAACAAATATTTATGTTAATTACAATATTCGCCCAGTTACCTATCTAAAGATACTTAATTTTTTTTTTTACTTAGTCACTTAACTTTACGGGGCGGAGATGCGAAAAACAATGAAAACCACATGATTTGATTTTTTTTTAAATTCATGGTCAGCTTAGTAACTCTGGTGCTTGAATCAAAAGATATTTTTTTATATAAACTAACTTTATCGATTGCAAGTCACACCATTACTGTGAATGCTTTAATGAATCATGTTGGTAATTGCATAGTAAAATAACTTAATTACCGCTATATTATATTCAAATTATGTCGTAAAATGGAAAAAGCAAACACGAACACGAAGCAATCAGTTGGTATTCGTCACGCCACGATATTCAGACGCCCGTCGCTATAATGTAATCATTTTAGAGATGAGATTAAACCTCGTTATAACGTGGTTATGACAACGGAAAGCTTTTGATTTATTACTTCACTAGCCCCGCTTGCTGTATTCAACGCTACTCGGGTGATTCTGAAGCAATTATATTCAGCTAGCGATTCCTACGTGGATACTTCCGCATAGATATCCTTTAGATTCGTATTTGAAAGAATGTAAGATGTTGTTCTGTGATAAAAAAATACATCTTATATTCACCGTGTCCGCCAGGCGAGCTGATATTTCACTAGATAGTGAGTGGCTACAGTCACTAGGAATAAAAGATAGAGCAACTTAGTTAGCTTAGTAACTTAATCCATTAATGATTAATTAATGATAAAATGCACTTTCATCCATTAATGGATTAGATTACACTTTTAACTTCACTCACAATATTTTGAGCTGAGTTTCAATATAAAATTATATATTGAAGTTCGTGGTATCTGTAACCACGGAGACATAGGCAGTTTCAATAATTTCACAAATATAAGCTGACATAATTCGTTATAATATTTGAAGATAACAAAATAAAACACAAAAGTGTTCACGAATTTGAAAAAAATTAAAGATAACGTGAAAGGTTAATTTGTAACTCAAGTCACGGACGAAATAAATTGGCATATTACTTATATTTAAACTTGATTGATAATGAAGTTGTCATCTGAGTTTATCTTCTCTTTTCCGGGGGCATTCTTCACAATCAATCTTGCGACCTTTGGCCGTGCATCTCAGCCGGTTAGCAGTTCGAGCTATAACATAATAAAACTCTTTATTTCGACCATGTCTGATCAAAATATTTATTTATTAATTGGGTTTCTACAAGAAACTCTTATGATCGTCATTAAATCTACAAGGGTTTCGGAAAAAAGCCAAGATGACGATCCTGAGAAGAAACCCCGAAAGAAACTCAAAATACTAATCTTTTTGTCATCTATCATAATTTTGCTAGTTACATTTAACTTGTTGTAAGTTGACAGTTAAAGTTGAAGTTATATAACGTTCAGTTAAAGACGAAAATTTTCTCTTGATGTTTTCCTTTGCCGCCAAAGTAAATGTTCTTTTTTTAATTTAATTTTATTTTTTTCAAGTCTTAAAGTCCTTCGAGATTCCTATAAATAAAAATTAAATTAATTTCTACGAAAATTACAGTCATTAATTGATGTACTACAAATGTAATACAATAATGTAATACAATTGTTTATAGTACCTATCCATCTTTACTCACACAAAGTTCGCTCTAATGTAACTATTGTACTCGTAGTTAGCACCATATAATATTTCATTATAAAGGTATACGCATGAACTCGCATGCAACAGCTAGTATTATATCAGTAAGATAAGCCTTACATAAAAAGAGTCCATTAATTATTAATTGAAATAAAGAAAATAACATATAAATTCTTTGTTATTTTCAACCGATGAATCATTTGACATTATGATCGAATATACAAACAAAATTGATGGATTAGACAGCAACACTGTACTGTGTGTTACCTGCCTAAAATGCGTTGCCTGTTTACATTATTAATAACGTTGACAAATGACATGCAAAATGAAACTATTCTGTGTACATCGCACAATAATAAAATGAAATAATAACATTAAATTTTATAATCTTACTAGCTGTTGACCGCGACTACGTCCGCGTTGCAATATTAAAGATATTATAACTGACAAAATATGTACATACAATGCCTGACATATTAATTGCTGTTATACTTTGTAATTAGGGTTATAGGTTTTAAAAATTAAGCATATGCTTGGGGGTTCCAAAATGTTTTCCAAACAGCATATTATTATGTTGCAGTAAATTTTAGTTACAGCATCACTTCAAAGTAATATATAATTTATTCTGAGTGCTTTTAATACATTTTTCCATCAGAGGGCTGTTTAAAATTTCACATTAATAGTGTTTCCACAAGTTTCGATACGATTCCATTCGAAAAGCGGTTACGTTGAACTCTCACCTCGGTCTTAGACATTTTATAAATTACACTGTCAAACGTAGACCAACTTTGTGATTTGTTTTCAAAAATAAAACTTGTATTGACTTAAGATAATTTAAGCTGTAATTTTTTATGTTTGATTTGTTTTCATTTTGAGAAAATGTGACGTGACCATTAGATTAGATTTCCAAAGTTCCAAAACAAAAATAAACGATAATAATAACTTTTTAATAGCATAATTAATTAATTATATTAAATATCAATACAATTTAAAAATACTTTAAGATTTAAAAATAACATGTATTTTATGTATTTTTCTTCGCAAAGCGTCTTTATTAGTATTTTAAATAAGATTTTTCCAAAAATGCTATTAGTTATAAATTATATATAATACACAAAACGTTAAATGCTTCCTCAAACTGGAAAAGAAATATAGCAATTTTAGTTGAAAAGACAAACAAACATTTAAAATTTGGAACATAAACAAAGGCTGTATTCAACCGGGCAAGCACCCGTAGAATCGCGTCGCGTTTGCTTAGTCCGCGAAACCGGAGTTCTTGGAAGCTCGCCCAACGCCATTGCGCCACTGACTTCACTCACATTTTTAATCTCCAGATTAAATAGCAAATTCCGAGATGAATAACCTCTCGAATTATATAATTATACAGAGTTCAGAACATGTTTATGCATAAGCATTCCTAAATTGTATAAAAATATAAAAAGGTAACTGTCCATTTCTATATTTAAGTGTGTGTTACCCTAGTTCTTCTAATAAATTGAGAAATTTGTAATTGTATTTATTTATTAATTGTTAGAAATGTATTTAAAAAAATACATACTAATATAATAATACTAAGTACTACAGAGAAAGTCAGTGAATCTATTTATACTTAATTAATTATAAATCGTAGTTTTAATAAAATGTACATTTTTATTAGTTCTACAGATAGTAAATTCCTTCGTGGAAAAAGTTGTGAAGTTTACAATAAAACTAATATAACATTTCAATTCCCAACTTTACAATAGCAGTTGAACTAGTTGAACAAAAGACTCAGAAATACATTTTCACGACATTCTCGACCACACAGTAAATCCGAACGGATACATTGTATAGATTTACATAATATTTAGCCTAGGACATATTGAAGAAATTCACCCTCGAATGATTCAGAGAATTCGGATAGGTAATCTGAACTGCAACAAAGCGGCTTGCACTTTGTTCGAGTTCGATACATGACAGTGCCATCATATTATTAAAATAAGTGGGTAAGGAATAAAATAAGTACTATCTGTACTTCCGACCTAATCCATACTAAGTAATTTTATAAATGCGACTATATTTGACTTTATATAATATATTATATTTGACGACACGTTTGGTCTAGTGGCTAGTAACCCTAGCTGTTAATCAAGCGGTCGCCGGTTCGAATCCGGGCAAATGTTTATGTGTTAACATTGACCTTTGTACCTGAGTCATGGATGTTTTGTATTTATAATATGTATGTATTTACAAAAAAAAAAGTATAGTCTGGTATCCATAATACAAACATTAAGTTGCTTACTTTGTAACTAGATGGTGCTGTGTGGAATGTGTGAATATTTATATTTATATAAATGCGAAAGTTTGTATGGATGCGGACGCAATTTCATACTTTCATTCTTGTTATCCGAGTGAACGCCGGAACCACTGCAATTCATTATCCTTCAATCTGTAGATGTCGTCAATCACAATCAACACCAATGCATTTGGTGTTGATTGTGATTTAGTCGCATAAAGTGACCGTTAGAGTGCTTACAGCCTTTCACAGCGAGACATCTTGACAAAAAATATTATATATGTGAAAATTAGTCAACTACTGTATGCACCTATGTTTACTGTGTCTTCGGGAACAATCCGGTCACGTCGCCCATGGTTTCAGAGTTGCATTGTCGATGTGTCCCGTCACTATTGTGCGAACGATTCCGACCGAGCGTGTGTTGGTTTGTCTCTTTGTAGACGATCGCTTCTATTGTCGTATCCACTCAAACAAGACGTCGACAAGTTTCATTTTTTCTGAAATTCACACAAATTTACCCTAATATAGGGATGAGATGTTACAAGAGGTAAAATATTCAAATCAGCTTAGAAGTAGGACGGACATCCATTGCTGGATAATGGTTTTCTACAATTTTCCCTATATTTTTCAGTAGAACCGGTCCTACTGCTGCTGTTATGAATCATTTTTAATAGTACAGATCCAAAAATATTATAACCACAGAATTTTTTTTGGACACGTAGCTTTATATTGTAGGTATAAGAATTTACTGAATAATTGATGCCTGTATATTGATAGATACCACAAAAGCATAGTATTTAAAGACTCTTTCTTTAGACATTACATTAGATTATATAACATTGATAATGTTGTCTTACTTCCCACTAAAAGACATTATCTTTAAACAAACAAAGTACTAAACTAAATAAATAATAGTGTACTTTGTTACACGTGTTCAAAGAGAAATTGGAGTAATCTCAAAGCGGTTGCTAAGAACAAAACACTCGATCAGGAAAATGTTTTCAGGTATATTTGTTAGAAGAATTCGTTTAAAGATAACTCACGATAAATGATGATAGATAGGCTATAAGTCAAGGTAAGTTAGCTAAAATCAAAGCGAATCAAATAAAAGATAATCCTTTAAATAACTCCAGATTGACTGATTGAGATTGTTTCAAATCAAATGCTTTATAGATATTAAAGGCTGGTTCATCTTATACAAGCTTTAGGTACCTCACGGTCTCGTGATTTTAAAATAATATGTCGAGACAAAAAGTAGCTAATGTTATTCTCTGCAAAAGTCTTTTATTTCTGAAAAGATTCATGTTCTAAATTTACACTAGAATTTTACCAAAGAATTCATTATGTGAAGCCTGTTGAAACCTTTGAATAAAAAAT
Source organism: Synanthedon tipuliformis (assembly GCA_947623395.1). NCBI lineage: Eukaryota > Metazoa > Arthropoda > Insecta > Lepidoptera > Sesiidae > Synanthedon > Synanthedon tipuliformis. The sequence continues at coordinate 2,015,687 of OX392415.1, read as the reverse complement.
AAAATAAGGTGTAGTTACAGATTTTTAAGTAGGAGGAACAATGTGACGAGGAGGAACACATATTTTTTATAGCGACTAACTCCCGGCTTCGAGCGGGAGCAATTATTTTTTGCAAATTATCTACATATAAAAACCTTTCTTGTTTAACGATATTTCCATTAGTGAAAACCGCATTAAAATCCGTTGCGTAGTTTAAGTTCCGAATCTGTAAATAATAGCCCGATGAGTTTGGCCAGTGTGTAACTTTGAACATCATACGCCATGCAAGTCAATTAGATATGTAGAGAGAAATCTACATGTCGGCCTTTGCATGTAAACGAAGGATTATGAATACTTTATCATATAAATGTTAAAGTATGCTCTGTTCATGGATATTAGTTTCATTATACCTAGTGAGTTTCGGTGTTGAGTTTTTATCAGTTTTCTGAAATACTTCCTGCTATAGAAGCCAAAAATATGTATTCACATCAAAATAAAACATTAAATTCTGTTCCTTGACTTAAAACAGTATTGAATTATCTGGTCAGACCGGTGATGTATCAAATTCTATTTTAATTCGGTACGACGCAAAAGTTGATGCCCGGGAGAATGTTGCGGAACTTTGACAAATTCGGATTCTAACCCTACTAATTCCGAAATATCACGCAATGGGAGACCAAATTAGTGAGAACTTCGTGACACGGGTAGGGTCTGCTATTTGAGGGTTATTCGATTAATAATTTGTAACACACTATGATTTATTTGTTTAGAGACGTCCCGAAGTAATCGATACGGTCCTTTCATAATTTACCACTTACATAGGTATTTCAGTGACGAGTCTTTCAGAAGTTGACACTGTTTTGTGGTTAGTGAAATATAAACCGGTACTAAAATATCTATGTAAACATAATTCGAGCCAGATTTTACCAGTTTCACATACTGGACGCAATGTTTCGTCCACAAATTACTAGATACCCTGAGGGAGGGTACGCCGGGACCTTGTCGCGGTGGGGGGGCTCACTCACCCTTGGCCTGGTCCTCGGGTGCTAAGGAGGCGTAAAACCGAGCGTTCCGAGCGGGCTCCCAAGCGGGAGTCCGTAGCGGAGTGCTCGCGGGAAGTACCCGCCATTTTTTTTGAAAGTAAAATTTCAAAAATATGGCTAGCATTTATAAATTATAGCAGTAACTACCCCTTCACAGTATATCGCCGTGAAATAATCTAAATTTAACATTCCTTTCTTGTGCACACAAACGAAAAAGCATAGATAAATAATGTCAGCTCTCATGGTCAACTTTGTGAGGTGGTTATTACCACTAGAAGTTCTGCTAAATTTACTCTAATCTAGTAGATAATAGCAAACAGTGAACTAATTGCAAACTCAATACCGCCAGGAAAATCAGTGAATTTAATTAAAGGATAGTCGAAAGGGCAGACGTAAAATTATTAGTATTTAATAAAGTTGAAGCGGTATGTTTGAAGCGGTTTACATATTTTAGTTGTATCTAGGTTGTATCTGTTCATTTGTAGTTTTTTTTACCAGTAACTGACTCACGTACTGGAAAGGTCAGCAACGCATTGGAAATATCTGGTTGCTTATCAGCCGTGATCATCATTTACCAAAAATAAACTTCAAGATTATCTTTTGGAATAATAGTACAAAATTAGTTTAAAATTTTTTAATAGATGGCGCGAGTCGAAAAAATCTCACAATGACTGAAAGTTACAAGGGAAAGTTTTGGACTCCCGATGACAGAGCTTTCTTGCCAATAAATTGAGTCCGTTGTTTGCCAACTTAAAACTCGAAACAAAATAACACCTTAATGAAATTCGTTTGCAAAAAACAAAGGTGTTTACCCTTTAGTTTAACTTTCTCGTCACGTTCGCTCTTTACAAGTTTAGCTTTTGCAAAATTTCTACGCTTTTAACGAAATAGCCACGATTTATCGTGATTTATTCTGTAAAATCCTCACGTATTACACTCTAGGACACGTTATTGAGTGATTTTGGAAATACTTACTATCAACTTTTGGATTTGCTTTGGGATGCTTTCATAGTGTACAACCAAAAATAGCGTAGTAGAGTCCTAAATAACTAGACAAAGTAATTTTTTGCAATGACCAAAATGTTGACTAGAACTTCATATACATATGTATGTATATGATAAAAATATTGATCTAATAACTAGATTAGATTGTTATATTATATTAAAAGTTAACATTTATTCTCAAAGTTAAAGTTTTAGTAATTTTTTTGGAAAATATTGTATATTTTAACATACATTTTGAATGAATAGTCAGTTAAAGATATAATTTTATAAAAGTACTTATAAAACTTCAATTATTTTTAATTTATGAAACAGACTCATATTTTTGTATTTTAAAACCATCCTTGTCTATATAAGACTAGCTGGTGCCCGCGACTTCGTCTGCGTTCTGGATGAAAGGTGCCCTATGTTCTTTCTGGTGTCCCAGACAACGTGTATGCAAAATTACATGGTGATCGGTTCATTAGTTTTTGCGTGAATGCGTAACAAACAAACTCACATTCACATTTATAATATTAGTAAATAAATCGATGTAAACAAATTATTTAGTAACTTAGTTTTCAGAAATAATTATATGAAATGACATACAGTGAGTGGGTGGAGCTTCGTTGGTTTGTTTTGAATTAGTATGTGAGCATGTAAGGAATAATGTCACAGCATACTTATTTCCTACAGTAGGTCGACGCCTTTGATGTTGGGCGATACCGCCGCCTGTGTAGCTAAAAATTACGGGTTGACACAAATTAAGTAATATAAAATGTACCTTTCTTCATCATGCAGAAATTGATGAAAGCTTAGTTCTTTATTTATGCGAGATAAAGATTTGCACGCATTTACAGCACATGCCGTATGCACTATTTTGATTTATAATAATAAATTAAAATCTGAAAGACGCGATAGCCCTGGAATATTTATCCCAAGCTACTAAGAACGACGAAGTATGTAGCTTGGGCACGTCCCACTCGCGCCTCACCCCTCACGCTCCGCACGATTGCTCTGTCTAGAGGTCTCCGTCGGCCTACTGTATGAAATAAGTATGCTGTGAATATGTCGTGAGGGCTGACAAAGAGCTGTGGCGGAGGCCAAGGGGCCCGAGGACGAAGTTCGGACAATGACTGACACCACCCATCCATCCGTTTAACGTGCCGTGAAATGAACCGTTTGACCTTAAAGTAATCTACTGTCGTGTTCTTCTTATACTATATAAAACCTCGGATTTCATTATTTTACAAATTTCGTTTTGTTACTTTATTTGTACTGGCTGCATTACAGCAAAGAGGAAACACCTACGTTAACTATATTTATATAATGAAGAGAGAAGGCGGTCTTTACGTTTGTTTAAAATTAAAATTAAAAATTTAATAACAGTTAAAATTAAAGGTTAATGTTCTTTAATTACCAGCTTAAGTATATCCAAGTATCTAATATATATAAAACTATAGGTACCTAATATTATTTTGATGTACAAACTATATTATAGGTACATATAACTGTAGTTTCCTCATAATCGGTGAAGTTGTTTTTGTGTGAATTATTTTACCCATAAACACATACACATAAACACGTGTCAGTATACATACACACACAATGGATTAAAATGTGTTAAAAGGATTTGTTAATTTAATAGTATGTACATTACTGTATTGTTAGGTAAACGGTAGATACGAAATACCACTTAATTTCCCGTTGTCTGTTTCAGATAGGCCGTTGCTGACGTTAAGACCTAACGATTACCGCTGTCTTATAGTCTCCGTCCTAATTGGCTGCTCATTATTACTGAGGAAGGAATCCTGTCCGTAAGTTCTATAGAAGTATACAAGCGGATATCATTGTGTATGTCTGCCTATTTAGAATTACATAATATAGGTACTATATTATGGACTGTAGAGCGGTTTTTTTAAAAATACAGTCGAGGAAGAAATATATGTCACCTTAAAGTAGACATTTAAGGTGCACCAGGGCAATTATCAAATCAATTATCAAACCATTTACATAGTTTACAGATATTGTTATCATCTTGTGTTTAAATATGTGTTGGATAGTAAAAAATAAATACATAAATAAACAGCGCAATTATCAAAATAATTATCAAATCATTCGGCGCCTCGGCGCACCTGAACTCTCAAAGTGCGCCATGCATGAGCGCGCCGTCCTAATGAGCAGTGTCCGAAGCAGTCCTGCGGCGGAGTTGCGGAAGAGTGTTCGTCCAACCTCGCAACTTCACGTATATAGCGTACACTTGGCGGACACGGAGGAAGCCAAGAGGTTTAGTCAGTAGGTCTACCCCACTACCATCTCGGGACAGGAGTCCGACATAACCTATTGATTCCTCTTGCAAAAAAGGGCTGTTCGCTCACAGCGTGGCTTTTTTTAATTTTTAGAATGACACACCCTTTTAAACGAAAGATCCAATTATTTAAAGAGTAAGAGTATGTACATGTAAATTTAAATACTTAAGAGTATTTATTATGAGCTACATATTTAGTTGGAATAGAATCAATAACATATTATGATACGAATGTCCATCATCTTCGACTAATCGAAACAATAAACAAACGTGGGAACAATAACAAATGTATATAATAAAAAACACATTATTAACATTTTGAAATATTTAATATATCTAAGTCCTAACAAGCATAAAATATTTGTTACAAAATACAAGTTTAATTAAAACGATTGCGTTTCTATGTCATATTTCCATTGTTTGAACTTCTCGCCCGGTAATAGTTTAAGTTCGTAATAAAAAAATACATAAAACTCATCACAAAAAAAACAACTTCGCTTAATTACTTTCGGAAGGTAATAATTAAAATTCTTTGACAGTTAGAAGAATAAACTGGTAGCATTTTAGCTAATTAGAAAAATAACTTTTCCTTGAAATTTTTTGCGTGGTTTTGTAATTTATTGGTTTTAAGTAAGTGCTGCGAAATTTGGGTTGATTAAAAGACCGTAATTTTATGTAAAAGGTATTTTCTAATTGTCTCAAAGTTTGGAATTAATCATACTTTAATTTTTTTATCATTTCTCTTTCAATGATTAACTTTTTATTTCTCCACGACATCGTTTTTTGGTGAATAAATACTGTCAAAATCAATGACCAAACTTTTTTTTGATTTGTTTATATACAGGGTGGCCCACGACGATGCCACATGGAGGGAAAGTACCTTGAATATTGTAGATGGAACATTTTACTGAAAGAAGACATTATTTTAATTTAAAAAACAATTTAAACTGCATTCATAGATTTTTAAATAATTACATGGTTGAACCGGGAATCGAACCCGCTACACGAGAAAAAAAAAACCCTGTAGCTTTATCATACCGATCCAAAGGCTTCATCATAAGGATTATTTTTTGCTGGATAACATAGTGTCAGAAATAAAAGGAAGACAATGAATTTTAACATTTTTAATACAAAATCAATCAATTTATCAAATTTTCAAAATGAGTCCCATACTGTTGAATACAACATTTAGTTACAAAACAACATCAATACATCATTTTATCATGCACTTAAATTATAAAATTAAAATTATAATAGGGAAATGATGCGTACTTCTCAAGTGGGTACATTTTATTTTGTATGTCCTTACGGCAATGTCAGCTTTTCATTTTTCTGAACAAAATTTCACATCAAATGTTAAAGTTCATGGTCTTCCTTTTATTTCTGACACTATGTTATTTAGCAAAAAAATAATCCTTATGATAAAACCTTTTGATCGGTATGATAAAGCTACAGGGTAATTTTTTTTCTCGTGTAGTGGGTTCGATTCCCGGTTCAACCATGTAATTATTTAAAAATCTATGAATGCAGTTTAAATTGTTTTTTAAATTAAAATAATGTCTTCTTTCAGTAAAATGTTCCATCTACAATATATACTGTGGGTTAAGTTTCATTTAAGATTGAAATTTAAAAAATTACTTAAAAAATAGTGTAAATTCGTTTTTGATTTAAATTTTAACATACTCGTAGCTTAATTTGGACTTAATTTAAATGCTTAATTTTGACTACAATTTAATATTTAAGATATTAAGTTTACTGCATATTTCATTCATTTTTTTCCACTTGGCAATCTAATGCCAGATTATATAGTTGTACCGAACCATTTTTGAGTTGCGTCAAAAATTTTCAAAAAGTCAAAATAGTTGCGTTGCGAGAGAGAGAGAGAGTATATCTCAGTTGCATGTTAGTAAGAGTAGCACTCTATCCTTACTTTGATTCCTAACCTGTAAAGTTTACTAGTTTCCTATGTCCTTAGGCTATGCCAGTATATTACTACAAAAAAAATATTATATCGACAAAGAGCGTTTAGGTTTCCCAGAAATATTTGATTATAACACGTACAATTATTAACATAGAAGGTACACAACGTAAAGCTATTGAGGGAAGGCTAGTATAACAACAACATTGAGCTTTGTATAATTAACTGTTAGTACAGCAGCCAACTAACAACTAACGAACAAGCTTCCAAAACTAAATAAACTCCATTTACTTCCCTAATCCGATTATGAAATTTTGCGTTTTGCATCACCGAAGTATGCTTTTATGTGTTGGTTGTTAAGCGCATTGTAATTCTAATGTTTAGTTTACTCTAATGTTTTAACAACAGCTTTATTTCTAGAAAATGAATTAGGAAACTGCTGTTGATTCCTGATTTGAATTTTATTTGAATTTTATTTTTTATTAACAAAAATAAAATATTTAAAAAAATGTTTTGAAATTTTTTATTTTGTTTGTCGCATTATTTTGAAAACAAGTACGTTTCTAATTTAAACTGCTTAAATTATACAAAATTTCTATAAGACACATGTAGAAGAAGAAGATAGCAATTTATATTTAATAATAATAATATTTGTTTATTTTAGACACTATGATCCGTTTTAAATAAATGTATGTAATATTATATTAATAGTTATTTTATATACATAGGTACATATGAATTAGGATAGTAGAAAATCATTCAAAATATTCTTAAGGAATAACAATGATCCACTGATTAACTTAATTTAACTTTCGTTATTTCAACTTTTAACTAGCATTTACCAATTAAACTATTTGGAAATTTGTTATCGCCTTCGGTATAAATAGCTCTTCTGCATCCCATTGCGGAGCACAATGCAGTTAACTGTCCCCTTTGTTCCAATATCTGGCACCAAATGCTTGCTTTTCCACAAAGAGAATACATTCAATGCAATTCATTTCAATGTGTCAGTTAGCATACTAATTAGGCTGACCCATGGACACAGTAGCCACTCTCTGAAGCGTCAAACGGTTTCAGAAATTGGAAGTTCTTTATTATTGTTATTATTTTCGTGTAGTATTAAAACGGTTGTTTGTTCGGTTGACCGAATTTTCCATATTTCTATTTATCTCGTCTCCAAAAGCCAAAATGAGCCAAAATGCCAAAATTATTATTATTTTATGTTATACTGGTGCTCGCGACTTCGTCGGCGTTGAATATAATACATGAGAAAATATCTGACATCTTTATAGCTGTTACGATTGTGGTGCAAAAAAATATTTTTATTTTTATATTTTTAGACTTCAAAAGTTTTAATACATTTAGATTTGCAGTACCGGCTGGGAAATAATTTTGCGTCTGCCTTGTCTGTGGCCAAGGTTCATCTTAATGGATTACATCTGCATCATCTATACAAATTTGGGATAAGGGATTTAATTTTTCTAGGGTAAAAAGTTTCCTATTTGTTAATACAAGTAATAAACTATCAGTGTACCAAATGTCATCTTCATCCTTTTAGCCATTTTTGCGTGAAAGAGTTACAAACATAGACCCTTACAAATTTTCGCATTTGTGATATTAATAGGATTGTACCGTCTGAAAAATATTGAAATATTATGAATTATTTATTTTCTCACTGGAAGAAACAACTAAATAAATAGTAAACTTAAGGTACAGTGAAACTGTCATATCCAGCGCGAAAAATTATTATTTGATACAACAACGGTTTGTGGTCATAAATCGCAGCTGCCACGCGATCGATGCCCTACTTGTGATATACTGTTTCCTGCATCGGACTCACTATAAAACCCTGATTTGTGATCTTGATTATGAATTTATTATGAAGTCTGACGGACAGGCGTACAGCCCATAAGAAAGACGTCTTTACTTTACCCAAAATTTACTTAATCTAAATCCTTGAGTGACGTTTTAGTACCAAACGGTTTAGGTTAAGTCCACAAGGTTAGAAAAGAAATTATATTGAGCCAATACAAATAGCACGTGCATACAACAACAAAAAAAAAACAGAACAAACTTAATCATATTGGCAATACTTGCAATACTCTCCATACTGTCATATTTGCCAGTGCATGCACCAGTGCATCGACCCCAATAGTATTGTAGAGTATTTATCATAATTTTTTTTTAATTGTTACACATTCAATACTGACAATATTATATTTGATATTATGAGAATAGTTAGATTAATCTTAGGTTAATGCAAGTCTGATCTTAGTATTAACAACGGGGCGCAAGAACCCAAAATTTATTTCATTGTTAACTAATCAATAATTCCAATGTCGTCTAGAACGCCTGCTCTCGTCGAAATATCAATAACAGATCACTTCAAAGGTAATATCCAATTACTGAGTCATTCTTTGAAAGATAATAGTTATCCCACTTAAACTACTTGGATGGTCTCAAAAGTGGACTTTGAATTTTGCTGTCAAAAGCTAATTTCTAAACTACTTGAAACCTTTCGCTGGCCAAAGCCGAATTCATCTATTCAATAAGTACACTTAGCCCAATTCTGTGGTCGTTGAAACTCAGCCTAATATGAAACAATATTTATTATAATTATATGAAAATTATATTAGGTGCCAAATTAAAAATGCCAAACTATACTAATGAGACTATAGTTTTTCTAGATGATAACACAATACTTTACTAAGATATGTTATTTTGTGATATTTTGTGAAGTTACAACATTTACGCAGTTTAATCTTCAAATATAGGAGAAGATGGAACGTTTTTAGTAAATTTTTAATAGTCTATTATTGTATGTCTATTATTATATGTCCTTCTTGGAGTTTCTATTTTAGTACCATGTGTCAGCAAATTCGGTTTAGTAGTATAGTCTTGAAAAGTAAAAAAAAGAGTTTTATTCGCATTTAAACGTCAGTAGAAGTCAAATTCAATTCCATAATATCAGTCATGGTCGCATTTAATGAAATAGTAACTTATAGATCCGTTTTTACATTCATTATTTAGTAGTGAAAATCGGATAAAATTAAAATGAAAGATTATTTATTGAGATACTAGCTTTCATAAATTCATCTTGAAATATTTTTTTCTTTCACTATATGTACCAAAATCACGTATATAGTATAATCGTCAATTACTACATTCCACGTTCCTGTAGAGCCCATTTGAGGCAAAGTGGAACGGATTAAATGTGCCCTATTCTCTTTTATTGGAGTTCCGAATGTGACCTCAATTTGGATCATGAACTGCAATAACTCACACTCACCATTCTTCACGACTTTTTCATGCACGTAATAAGAGATGAAGTATTATATATAAAGGTTGATTATTTCTACAACAGATGCAGGTTCGAATCTCGATTAGCTTTGCACCCTCTGAGTGATTTCATTTTTGTTGCTGTTAATTAATAAATTAATATTATTATTTTTTACAAAATATTTATTTAATTAATTAATATTACATATGTATAAATTAATAATTAATTAACTATTTATTTAATAGCACCAACAATGAGCTCGTTAATTTTCTACTCTACTTCCTTTCACATTAAAACACAAAATGAAATCTAATATAAGTTTACCTATTTGAAATCACATGTTTAAATTCGTAATGTCGAAATGTTCGCATTTCTGGTTTCTGGTAAACTCACCTTAACTAATACTATCCCCAAACAAATATTACCATAACATTCCCTACCAAAGCACTCTCTGAGTCCATTTAGTAAATTTAATACTGTGAACCGCGCACCAGGAACAAAGCTAAATTAACCTTGCCTTATCAACCATTAACTCATTTGGCTTCTGTCCAAAGTTTCGTTGCCATTGTTTTTCTGACGAGGATATCCGCACTATATTATATTATGTAGATATTTCAATGATATATATTTATCGAATATTTTTAGAATATATAATATACAGTGAATAGTATGCCTTTTTTTTAACGTTGGGAAATCCTCTTGGATGCCCGGCAGTGAAGGGGACACTGCGGGGTTATGCCGGATTCCTACCGGCTAAAACCCAACGACTTTCTATCTATCGCGGCCGTTGATGGACGGGGTCGTGGGGACGTCATTACACGACTTGAGTACCCCGCCACACAGCTATCCAGCACGGGAGGCCTGTGATACCTGTCGGATCCTCGGCGTACCCGAAGGTGGAGGTACGCCGACCTACTCGGAGGACCTTACGAAGGGCGGCAGTCGTAACAAGACCACCGCCCGGAGAGAATAGGATGCCTATGTAGACAATAAGCGTATATAATTTAATAATATTTTACTGTCTAAAATTTAAAATACAAAGTTATATGTAACATAACTAGTCGTAATCTCGGCGCCTTAACAGTCTTTTAACAGTAACCACGTCCTAACGGAAGAACACAGTAAAATAGCAGTATCTTAGTACTTATTTGAAAAAATAATGTTTAACATATTTTTACAAATGTATATTTTTAATTTTTCAACCATAATTACTAGAAAATATTAGGAACTAAAAATATTAGGACTAAATCGTTGCTTAAAATAGAGTGATTCCGACGAAATTCTGTTAGCAAACGAAAAAGCTTTCTCGGTATAAAATATCGACACGCTTCGTTCACCGATTGGTAAGCAACTCTCCACACACTACAACTCTCATGGACTGAAATTTCGAACGAAAAACTGTTAATTACCAAACTGTTATAAACATATCCATGTGTATTATAGAATGATCGTGTTGATTACACATTTTTTTCATAATTTTTTTAGACTATTAAATGTATAACTAAGATAAAAAGCAAGAAGTCAGAAAATTTGTTTATACCAGAAGCGTGTCTATTAGATACTATAAAAAATTGTGTTTTCTTTAAAATCGTTTTAAAATTTTCACATGTGCCACACATATTTGACGACACATTTGGTCTAGTGGCTAGTAACCCTAGCTGTTAACCAAACGGTCGCGGGTTCGAATCCTGCTAGGGGCAAATGTTTACGTGTTAACATTTTGCCTTTGTCCTGAGTCATGGATGTTTTGTATTTATAATATGTATTAAAAAAGTTATCTATGTAGTATATCAACTGTTATAATATTATGTATGTATTTACAAAAAAAAGCATTGTATGTAGTATAAACTGTCTGGTATCAATAATACATCATTGTGTATTGTGGAGTTATTTATTTATTTATGTGCTATTTTTCATGCTTAGGCATGCCAATGGAAAATAAACTTCCTTTATATCTAAGTAAATATGCAAAAAGTACAGCCGTCTCGACGCGACGTTCAACGTTTCATGTTGTGTGGAGATACTTTAAACCGTGAAACTGTGTATCGGGAGTCTGCCGTCAGTTTTTTACAGAAAAACTCACTCGGTGATCTTTTTGCAACAGCTGTTACGAGCAGGACCTTTTTAAAGCTGTATTGCGGTACGCAATGTGCAGTTTGCATAAGTTCTGCATTTGTATAAACATATCTTGTTCTGGTTTTGCCATGTTGATAATGTTTGATATGTAGGTATTTTTTGTCTGAGGAAGCATATGTCCCTAGAATTGGTTTAAATAGAGTCAGTTTACGGTGCAGAAAACTTTTATTCAATATAAACCTTTGCTTGCTCTAACTTGACAAGATATTAATAACAATGTTTTAAGACAAGTTTAAAGTCGCTCAGCAAACTGTGCACTGAGTTTCTTTGCTGGATAGTATCAGAAATTTTGAAATTCGACGAAGAACTAAAGTTGTCAACATTATCAAAAGAATCAGCAAGCTAAAGTTGACCGTCCCGGTCACGTCGTAGAGCTGATAACTGAGTGAACTGCGAAACGTCGTCGTCTTGGCCTACAGCGGACGAGGAGGAGGACGCCAAGAGGTTTAGTCGGTATGTCTACCCCACTACCATCTCGGGGCGGGAGTCCGACATAACTCACCGGTCTGTCTCCAGGCCGGTGGATATCCATGATGGATTCCTTTTGTAAAAATAAAGGCTGTATGCGAAACGAAGCCTTTAGGAGAGGTTTAAATCCAACACTGGAAATACATAGGTTGATGATGCTAATTAAAGTTTTTAAACTTTTAAAAATTTTATTATCAAGGTTTTTATTATTATAGGTTACATAACGTAATATGTGTTTCAGTTCAAGCAAAATATAATAAGAAGTTGACAATCCTATGTTAAATTATTCTTTAATTGGAACGAGCACAAAGAATGCCCTTTCAGTGTTCTCAAGAGTTTGCTGAAAATATTAACATGCGGACAGGGTTTTCTTTTAAGATTCTTTAAATACACAATGAAAATAATGAGAACAGTATGCGGAGCCACTTAGCATTGTTGCATTGGGGATTTGTATTTTTCATTATGCACAAACATCCATTGTGAGGATTTATAAAACATATTTATGTGACGTACCGCTGTAATACCCTCTACAAAAATGTAACCCTGGTTCAGAACAAGCTGAAACTTTGAGAATCTGTTCAAGTTCAACAAGTTATTTATGTCGCGAAATTCCTCAAAATTTATAATTTTCCTTTTGAACATATGAAACAATAAATATTGTAGGTAATAAAATTAAATATATCCTTAAATCGACATAATTATATTGCGAATGCGAATTATAAAACGCTTGCATACCAAGTAGTAGTAACAGCACTGTGAAAATTATTTGGAATTGTTGACCTTTAAATAAGTTAAAGAAAAAGATATGAAATGTCAAGATAACTAACCTTGCTTGGATTATGAACAGATAAAAGTATAACATATTTTGTAACGACCAATTTTATGATCTTGTAGGAGAAAAAAAAATTGTAACATTTATCTACATCTATTGAGACAATACAATTAAAATAATGTGACTTAAATAGCAATATTAAAAATAGATATCGATATAAGTACAATACATACCTACCTTAATTTATACTTATAATACAAATAAACCTAATTAGACATGAAAAAAAACTGGATGTTATTGTATTAATAAAAAAGGCAGAAAGATATCATCTCAAAGAGACTCGAATTTTTAACAATTCCTCCGCAGGAAACGTTCATTTAAGAAGGAAATCGTTTGCAGAACATAGGTTGTACAGGAACCTCGCTTTGCTCCGTAAATCTGCACTTTGTTATATAGAACAGTTCTATGAATAATTCGCATGACGGGTTTGCAATCGAGAATGCGCCGGTGAAAAACTACTCATAATAAACAAAATATAAACAGTAAATGAACTCATTTCATTGAATTTTGTGAATATTTCTTCTAGTCTCATTGTTCACAGGTTGATACCCGAATCTCCTGTCTGGAATTTTAACTGGTCACACAATATTCGACCTTGAAATTTTACTTCCAAAGAAGTTTCACTTCAAAAATTAAATTATTTCTCATTATTGTTACATATTTTAGCATAATAAAATTTACATGCAAAGTTGTCTTACTGCGTATTATTTATATTGTGTCGGTAAAAAATGATAACTGCAGATTGTGAACACTGGTTTCATCACGATTTTATGAATGAGAGCGTATTTTCTATTTTATTTTTTTTAAACAATGTGTCGATTGTTTTGCTTTTTATTCGTGTTTTTGGGGGAAGATTGAGAGGTTTCACCTGTTATAGATATTATTTATGGCGACTATCTTTAATAAATATTGTAATATTTTTTTCGACTTTTTGCTCCTATTGTTATATATAAAAGTATAAGTTTTGTGGAAAATAAATGCGATTAGATTTCTACTCACATAAATTTAGAACACAATCATAAGGCAGTGAGCTAACCTAGTTTAATATATACCCACGTTACTTAATTAATAAGCTTGCTTACTATAATAAATCTCGTTCACACTCTGTGGAAGCCAGTTAACAAGGAATCTTTATTAAACACCCAGCAGGGTGTCGGGTTTAAATTTAAAACGAAAAGACACTCCCTGGAATAACGCGTACGCTCCTAAATAATGCGGTCTGATTATAAAACTGGATGAAACTGGATAAAGCTAGCTTGAACTTGGCAAACATTCTCCCTGCCGGCTCATTAGAAGACAGATGCTTTGCAGAAAGGCACAAAATATATCTTGTAATGTTCGCTCTATTTCTTGTTTCTTTGTTTTGGTATTTACAACTTTATATCTAAAAATAATAAAAACTAAAATGTGAATTTCCATATTGGATTCAATAAATCTATAGACAAAAATCAATGTTCATGTTTGTCCTCTATGGACTCCAAAATCTCTATGGTTTTCAATTATGTCTACGTACCTGGAAAAGGTGTATGCAAAATTTCTTGAGAAATGAAGTAGTTAAAATGTAAAAGACAGACAGAGTTACTTTCACATTATAGGTATTAGACTTCACATAATATTAGTATACTAACAGCTCGTTGGTTCTGCATGAACGGTGATCAGAGTGCTTTGTGTGCTTTTCTTGAGTTTTGAATACTAAAACTTCATTTGAAGCCACTTGATTAGTATAATAGTCAGCAGATTTTCACCTTTTTTATTATGTGAAATGTCTATGAAAATGATGCAGAACATCAACACTACTGAAAATCCATGTGAAATGTGAAAAGCCGGAAAAAATATTATTGGGACATAATTTGAAGTTTCTGAAAACAGACCTTATTGGGTAAATCGGATCTTATAGGATCCTATCCTATCCTATCCTATCCTATCCTATCCTATCCTATCCTATCCTATCCTATCCTATCCTATCCTATCCTATCCTATCCTATCCTATCCTATCCTATCCTATCCTATCCTATCCTATCCTATCCTACCTTATCCTTATTTGATGTTAACCAAGTCAGTAATGATTACATTTTTAAATAGGAATTTAAAAAAAAAAATATTAAAGCGGAAATATCTATCGTTTCTTAGACTTAGACCCAATGTGCAATTTAACAAATATTTAAAAATATAAACACAAACTTTTGTATTTAAGTACAGAGCTAGAGATCAATAAAGTTAATGGCTAATATGTATTCGTTACTTAAACCCAAAATGTTACCTTTTTATTGGGAAGCCTTTTAATCCTAAACGTCTCAACATTAAGAGGAGGATCAGCAATTGAATAACCCGATAAACCCATAAAACTCATATAACGCATCGCTCCATAAAACCCTGACCCAGTTTTAAATCAAATCTAAATTACGAGACCTCTGTTTCATGCGAAAATATATCGTATTCAGCACCCCGTGACCCTCACGTACGCATCCAGGTGTAAAGGGCTATCTCGTTAGTTCTAATAACGTTTTTGCCTTTTTCGCAAGGAAAATCTTTGGAGCGTGGAAAAAATATATATTTAATTTAAAGCTCTGCTTAATTTGAAATTTCAATCAGCTTTCAATGCATATTTTATTTATTTAATTTTTATTTAGAAGTTCGAATTTGTAGACTATGAATCTTTTTTTAAGGCGTCCGGAGCAAACAATAGCCTAAGAATCAATAATCACACCTTATACTTTCCTCAGTATAAAATTCTTAATGGAATCTTCACCGACTTTTATGATATGAATAAGTTTTACGTCGAGCACTTATGAACAGTCTCCTCCGAAATCCTCAGTAATTATATTCCTAATATTCATTAATTCCGCATTCCGCATTGAACATTAGGAATATAAAAGTGTTATATTCCTAATGTTCAATGCGGAATTCTAGAAATAGTCACTGGCCAAAACCACAGCAAAATTAGACGGAATGCACCTGATGCACCCAACAATAAAAGTATGCAGAACTTCGTATAGCCACTTTGTGAATTACCGAACCCCTGCATATTTGCTGTTCGTACTATTTGCGTTGTGGCTTTCATTGTATCGATCCTGAAAGCATTGTGTTATCCAAAGTTCAATCAATCCATTCAATTTTCGTCCGTATTACTATCTCAATTAAGGTGCATGCGGCACAATTTGCTGTTGACTATTCTTATCTGCAACTGAATTAACATCATTTACTCATATAGACATAAAAACCATACCGGAATTATTACCCACATAAAAAAAGAATAATAATACCTACGTATTTTAGAAATAACAACATACTTTTAACGTTTTTAAAAATAAAACTCAAAATACATAATAACGCAAAAAAGCTTTAAAACGCACTGAGAGCAATGAAAATCCGTACTAATATTATAAACGCCAAATTTGTATGGATATATGGATGTTTGTAACTCTTTCACGCAAAAACTACTGAACCGATCATCATGAAATTTTGCATACACGTTGTCTGGGACACCAAAAAGGATATAGGGTACCTTTCATCCAGACAGAGTGCGGACGAAGTCGCGGGCACCAGCTAGTCGTAACATAAATGTTTTATACACCATCAGCACTTCATTTTCAGAATATTTATATAGGTAAAATTTTTCGCGATTTTTTCATAATTACTAAATGTAGTGCTATTTTTATGTACATATTTTATTTTTACGTTTACAGTCAGATTTATGTGAAAAATACCGAATATTAAAATCCATATCAATATTACAGAAACATGCAAACGCACCTTTGATTGTAACGTAACACTTTTTAATAGCTAAACCATTATTCCATAAATCCTGACTCTAACTATTATATAAATGAGAAAGTGTAGGGGTACAGAAAAGGACATAGGACAAAAAGTACTGTTCCCGAAGAATTACCTTTTTTTTTTGAGGAGGGGAAATGGCTTTTACGCACTATCCCTCGTCGACAGGGACAGTCAACGAGGAGGAGTGTGGGACTGGGCCGGTGAAGTGACTTATCACCGGGAATACCCACTAAAACCCAGGGGGGGTGATCTCACCATCAGCGGTGGCGTGTGGGTCCGAGACGACAGCCGAGGCCCTATTCTCGGATCCCCACACACCGCTATGTTCTATTCTATTATATGAACCCAGCTCAGGGCGATGGGTTCGCCTCACTTTAAAATGTGGCGGCCCACTGGAATGCCGTGAGCCGCCACACGTCTTTGTTGTGTGTTTCAGGGCGTCAGACATGTCCTCTTCTGACGCCCTGAAGTTGTCACGCCCGGGCACGTCCGCCGGCTCTTCGACGCTTGAGTGGATCAGCCTGGGGATCCGCCTCGCGGGCACGCTCATTGGTCCCGAAGAATTACCTAAAAATAAAAATGTACATTAAACATTGAAACACACGACGAAAAGAACGCGGATGAAGTCGCAGCCAAAAAAAGTATAATATCTAACATTTTATATTGTAAAATAGCTTGAACCCTGTGAAAGGACGTAGAACAAGTGCAAAATTGATAAAATATTTATCAATTTAGCTTCCATTATAGGAGAGGTTATAGGTATAATACCCTAATAATTCATCATTTGTTATTTACATTAAATACATATATGTAGGTATTCGTAATTATAGGTACACACTCTTCAGCTCCTATATTTATTCAGTGATGTCGAAGGTGTTTCTTGTATATAGTTATATATTATAACCCTTTCTTCTAGTCAAAAGTAACAGGTTATTATTATACGAACATTATTATACACATAAAATAGAAACTTTGTTGTAGGTTGCATACTGTATAGTAATCATTCGTCCTGGCCACTAATATATTGCTTTATCTGAAGCGACTCGTGAGGCGGTGTACGCTCGTGCTCTTCTAGCGGAGCTTACTGGTATTTGTAAAACTGTTGTTTTGTATAATGATAATCAGTCGGCGGCTAAGTTGGCTACTAATCCTGTATTTCATAAACGAACAAAGCATGTAGATATAAGATACTATGTGAGGGATGCTGTTGATAGGAAAGTCGTTGAATTACGTTATATGTCAACTGATTCTATGGTAGCTGATGTTTTAACAAAACCGTTGACTATTGCTAAACATAAACTGTTTACAAATTGTATGCTTGATGCTGTCCAGGACTTGGATTAAGAGGGCATGTTGTAGGTTGCATACTGTATAGTAATCATTCGTCCTGGCCATTAACAGTGAGGTGACATAACAAGAGAAGTTATCGCCCCCATCACTAGTGATCCGTTCAGCTGTGGTTGGCAAGCAACACTTAACTTAGTCACTTTCTAGCTCTTGAGTTGCTTGTTGCTTGTAACCCTTGTTTGTTTTTTAGCGAAATAACGTTAAAACTCATCAAATATGCCCTCGTGTGTGATACGATATTGCACTAATAATTCATGCAATACATCAAAGTGCAAAGGAATAACTTTCCATCGGTAAGTAACTAAATAATCATTTTAAAACACAATTCGAGCAAAATATTTAGCGGACGCCATTTTGCGTCATTTGTCATAGATAAAAAAATTAAGAAGTGACATTAGGTGTATTGTTAAACAAGTGTAGATTATTAGTTGACGTATCTTTTTATAGCGGAAAATAATAATCTTACACGTTTAGAAGAGAATAGACTGGTTATTTTATTAATTAATAAAAGATAAAATTATCATAAAATCAATTACCTTATTACCTAATTGTTTTATTACATTGATTGGTTTTAAGTTTTAATTGATTTATTATAGGCTACTGGCCTGAAATAAAATTATTATTTATTTATTTAGACATAATATAGGTGAAAATAGTGATTTTTATTTTAGTCCAGTCAAATTAGATCAAAAAGGGGCTGACACGGAAAAAATCCAAGTACCAATTTTCCTTCGGAATTCGTTAGGAGGGATCTCTGGCAGTCTACATTTCGGTTTTCGGGATCCGCACCCTATTGCGTCATCCGCCATCTTGAATTTGAGGGTGAATTTTTGTTTATTGAAAAACTCGTTTATTTTCAATTTTACACGAGAAATGGTTATAACCGAATTTGTTTGGAATTAAATTTCCTACAATTTTGGTAGTTATCGATTTTTCCCTAGGATCAATATTTTCCGATTTAGACCCGAAAAGAAGTGAGGAGTGAAACTAAATTATATTCTATTATCTCGTTTCATAGATTACAAAGATAAATATTAAATATTTTATAGAACTAGGTTAGATAAATGAAATAGGTTATATAATAAAATTCGGCTTTATTGTTATTCATTTTAATTTATAGTGTTTTAATACAAAAACAATAAATTAACATTATAAAAATCTCAACTACGGGTAACTTGATTCTTGTATATGCGACAACACTGAATGGCGTTTAGGGTTCATATTATTTTTATGTTTGAAATTTTGAAATACTTTGAAAAACGATACTTACTTATGTTATGTGATCCCAGTGTCCTTCTTATTTTTTGTAGTATTATATTTATACAGTGTGTATGGGTGGCTTCTTATACTCTTCAGAAGATGTTTATAAAATTATGTATCGCCACAGAAAGTGTAATACGAAAACTCACAAAACAAAGTGGTGGAATTAGACTCTCTTCGAAATACTATTTTAGTTATATTACGGTCAATACTTTAGAATACTTTATTCAGAAAGAGGTATTTACATCTTTAATTCAATATTCTTTTAATCAACCAAGCACCTTAAACCACCGATCGCATTTGATACGGGCCATTATAAATAAATACACAACGATTCGCTTGAAACATGAAGCTAAAACTGATCCGACTAATAATTGTGTATCTAAGCGACAAAAATTAACTAAACTTATATTGTTTAAGGGCAACTAAATAAACATTTCTTACAAAATTTTACGGCTAAATCGAAAAATATTGATCCTTGAGAAAAATTAATAAGTACCAAAATTGTAGAAAATTTAATTCCAAACAACTTCGGTCATAACCATTTTTCGTCTAAAATTGAAAATAAACAAGTTATTCAATAAACAAAAATTCACCCTCGAATTCAAGATGGCGGATGACGCAATAGAGTGCGGATCCCGAAAACCGAAATGTAGACTGCCAGAGATCCCTCCTAACGAATTCCGAAGGAAAATTGGTACTTGAATTTTTTTCCGTGTCAGCCTCTTTTTTGATCTAATCGACTGGGCTAAAATAAATTTACAACACAGCATTTTTAAATCGTTTATTTAAGTATATATTCAATTTTATTACTATGTTACCAATAATTAATTAGTGATATTTGTGTCTGATGCGGTTGGTTAAGTATTTATTTTTGTTTGTATGGCGTCAAAACACTATTTTTGTAATAAAAACTAAGTAGGTATAAATGATTGTTAATTTCGAATTTGTTGGTCGAATTGTTAATTTTGTTATTTTCTTTTTTTAAGATATAAGTTTGTCTCATTCCAACATGGTTGTGATCAAAATTTTTAATAAATAAAATAATTTTTTTATTCACGTAAGTGGTATCCAATGAAAAGACAGAATATAAAAAAAGTGTCGCCTCTATGACGGTGACATCGCATCTATGATACATTAGCCGCCTCTTGCGCGCCCGTTTGTTGTACAGATTTTGTTCGTACTGTCTTTTCTATATTATAAAGTTCTATGGCCATTAACAATTATTTGAATGAAATGTCAAAATGTTAAAATAAAAATGTATATATTTTGTTCAATGGAATTGTCTGTATCAGTGTAATGTGCTTGCAACAATAATAAGTTTTTCCTTTAATCCACTGTTTTTATTTAATTTATTCTGCTATTAATTAACCTTACAAAAAACTTCCTATAATAACATAAATAAAATTAATTACATAACTTTATTCTGTCTGTCTGTCGAGCTTAACATAAAAAAGATATTTATTTATTTATTTATTTTACAAGGCCCCCACCGAGGCAGGCATCAAATTAAAATATAATATTTTTTTTATATAAAAATCAAGGCAGCGCTTGGCCGCGATCTCACTTGATGTAAGGTGATGATGCGGCCGAAGGTGGACCACGCTTACCCAGTAAGTGCCCATTTACCCTGCATTTGAAGACTCAGAGGTTGTAATTTTGGGGAAACAAAGACGCAGGCAATGAGTTCCACTCCTTAGCAGTTCGGACAAGGAAGGTCTAAAAATTAATAAAATATATATATAATAATATACTATTTAAATTTGCTAGATTTTATTTTAGATGAAAACAGGTTAAGCTGGGCGAAAGTTTTTCCAAGATTACAATATTCCAAATTTAGGCAATCCTGAGATATTTCCACCTAGATACAATATGGACTACCTACTTCAAGCGAGCTCTAAACAAACTCTTACAGGGTAGGCAGCGCACTAGCACTCCCCTTAGTTTTGCTTGTGTCCTTAGGCGACGGTAACCACCTACCATCAAGTGAGCCGCCAACCTGTCTGCCACCTTTATAATATATTTTTTTTTTTCAAACTAATATAACGATGCAGCTCTCTTAATTGTGCAGTCTAGATTTTGTGGTATTGTGTTTTTAAGTCGATTCAAGTGGATCTTATTTTGCAACTTTAATTAAAACAGAATGGCCGACGCTCTTTAGGTTTCCGTGTAATTAAATTGTTTCGCTAATTTGTTTAAAACTTTTCCTTCTTTGAAAAATGGGTAAGTAGCTGCTTGTTTAATAAGTGTGGCAGCCTTGTATTAAAAACAGAATAAAGCTTGTATGAAACGGATTTCTTTGAAAAATGTTAGCGCTTAAAACATGTATTAAGTAATTTGAGAAGTTAATTATCACTCTCTAATGGAACTACTAGTATATTTTTATTATTATTAGACTCACTGATCTGAACTTACAAATCTGAAGAAAAAATTATGATTTAGCTTGATTTATTCTCGATTGGTCTTTATGTAATTACTAGTTTAAATATAAAAATAAAATCGATAATTATCTTTAATTGTAATATTCCAAGTTATCCCAAAATTTCACGATAACTAAATATTGTTGGTTATATTTGAAGACAAAATACGACACTAATTAACATTTGAAGCCTAATAATTAAACGGAATTAAATATCAAAGCGGTACAAGTTTACCTGAAGTTTCCTCGAGTTTCATTATCCAATATTGAATAGGTACTGCCAGGTTACCTTTGTATTAACTTGAAAGCAACTATAAATTAAACGAAACACAAGTTAATTAAAAATTAATTTTACTTAATTGTGTGACATCCATAAAAAACACTTGTAGAATAAGTAACGAAGTTTTACAACTTCGTTGAGAATAAGTAAAGATCTTGACTATTTTGACATTTTGACTATTTTGACAACACGTTTGGTCTAGTGGCTAGTAGACCAAACCCCAGCTGTTAACGAAACGGTCGCGGGTTCGAATCCCGCTCGAGGCAAATGTTTATGTGTTAACATTTTACCTTTATCATGGATATTTGTATTTATGTATGTTACATATACAAAAAAAAGTAATCTATGTAGTATATCAACTGTCTGGTATCCATCATACAAGCATTAGTTGCTTACTGTGGAAATAGATGGTGCACTGGTAGAATGTGTGAAGAACTGAAGATATTTATTTATTTATTATTATTATTCAAATATTTATTTTTTCTTCTTAGTTTTTTTTTTACAATATAAACAAAAGTTAACAAATATTAACGTCCTATCAAATCGTGGTAAATAAACTAAAATTATTACACTCCAGCTTACTCTTCAATATTCAATATTATCTTTACAAGCGGCCTTAGGACTCGACTAAAATGAGAATTTGAAATATTAGAATATCCTTTATTACTCTTGACTCCTTTTGCTCATAATAAATTGCCTGTCTTTTGTTTCTTTGCTCCAACAAAAGTTAAGTGTGTGGCCATTAAAAACGAGTCTTAAGAACATAGAGTGCAGAGGAAATCGACTTTCCGTACATATTTGATACAAAGTACCCAGTCGTGCATGTCTGTGTGTCTGTATGTATGTTCGCGATTATTTCAAAACTACTTAACCGATTTTCATGCGGTTTTCACTAATAGAAAGATCTTTAATCGAGGAAGGTTTTATATATAATTTATAGAAAAAAAATGGACCCGTGTGAAGCCGGCTTCCGGGTCGCTAGTTTTATTATAAGTATAGATATGTACAGTAGAGTGTTAAAGTAGTAACTGTACGAGTATTAGTCTGATGTTGGTTTGTATTCGCGTAGTTTTTTCTTCTTTCCTCTGGCGCAGCCAATAAGAAAGTTAGTGATTTTTTTAAATTTTGTTATATATTTTTGATTTGTTTACAACTGTAATAAAATAGTGCATCAACGCGTTACCTTGCTATGAGAAGTTGCCTGACTAAAGAAACCTCGTTACCGTATCCAGACTATAGCGATGTCAGATAAAAGGTGCTGCTCAGTTAGTCAGAACAGAAATAATAGTTGAGGTAAATTTTCATTTCAGATTGATTATTGTTAGTTTTAATAATATTGATTTTATTAATGGTCTAATTTCAACACATATTATGTTCTTCTTCTTCTTCTTGTGATACGTATACAACAAATTTCGTGGACACTAATTAGCCTTGAATCAATTTCTATTTTCATGGCTCCACTTTGAGAGATGACATACCGTTCTGACTTTAATTATTGTTTCACTCAAGTTGAGGTTGTTCTTTAGTTAGTCCATTTTCCGTGTCAAGTATTGACACAGTTACATTGATGTAAATGCAAAATGAATTCTTAATTTTAATTAAAACATTCAAGCAAATATTTAGATCGTTGCAATTAAGCACCATCAGCCTGCCTATATTTTTATTAAAATATCTGTATATTGTATATACTCATACATTTATACACGAGCAGCAGCATATTTTACTATTTATATAACCTACTTCTTCTCCTTCGGTCTCACTCTTGACAGAGTGGTCGTGGTCATCATTTCAGGTGTTGGTGGCAAGCTTAACAACACGCCGCCATTCGTCTCTGATGGCCGCCTTCCTCGTGCACTCCTGTAGTGACGATGGACCATCCACTGCAGCTTTAATTTGGTCCGTCCATCTCATGGGTGATCTTCCTCGTGGCCTGGTACCCTCAACCTTTCCCTGGACCACAAGTCGCTCAATAGCCACCTCCCCCGGCGGCAGAAGTGGCCAAAGAAGGTGAGGATATAACCAACTTACCTGTATTAAAAACAAATTCAATCTGCAGGGACTGTGTTGCGGACTGTACTTTAACTCGGGTAAATTTGAAGCCCCGGGCAACATTTGGGAGGCCGTCTATCACGGCCTATACATATTCGCGTCATTTATAACCGGTGCGGCATCTGCTCCACTCATATCGCGCGATTGATAACTCTCACTATTAATTTAACCTGTGACGTTTTAAAATACAGGTACTCATTTTCTGGGATAGGGAAATATGACTCTAATTTCCATTAGTGATAGCGACTACTTCACTTTATGAAATAACTAACTGGTGCCCGCGACTTCATTCGCGGTCTTGATGAAAAGTACCCTATGTTCTTTCTGGTGTCCCAGACAACGTGTATGAAAAATTTCATGGTGATCGGTACAGTAGTTTTTGCGTGAAAACGTAACAAACAAATAAACAAACTCACATTCACATTTATAATATTAGTAAGGATAATGTGTAATAAATTGAAATTTTGAAACACAACACTTTTTACTATGTATAAAAATTTGCGATATCATTACAATTTAGAAAAGGAGTTCTTAAAAACACAAAATTTAGAAATATCTTTGGGTTTAGCACGTTTACTTATATTTCCCTTAGTACTCCAAAAACATTTTTTTTTTCTGAATAAAAGGTCAATCAATAGGTATAGGAGATTTGCGGAACATACGAAAATTTTATTTAAATCTCTATAATAAATAAATATTATTAAGAGAGAAACTTAAAAACTATATAGCTTCATTGTCGGCGAAGAAAAATATAGTTACGCGGGCGATGTCGCGTACAGCAGCTGGTATACTATATACTTACTTAAGTAGTCTAAAAATTATAATTTTGTATAGCTCAAGGGTTAAAATTGTGTGTACTTAGCGATAATATTGCTTCATTTGTAAGCCAGGTGTCTCTAATGACGCGCAGGTCAAAGACCTATATTTTGTATCCCAATTTCTCTATTGTGACATTTCTCGGAACCTGTTTCATTATAATTATTCCGGGAGAGCTTCATTTAATAAATGTAAGTTAATTTTAAAGATAAATACAATTGTCTAAAAAAACTTATCACTTTTGAAAAATTTTGAAAAATTTGTGTATTTGTCATACACCATTGTTAGGTTAACAAATATTTTTTTACTGTTTAAAAATTAATCACATTTTGATTAGGCAAACTATAGTCAGTTTTCTTTTACATCAACCATACTAGTTTTAAATAATTGGTACTAAGTTTGTAATATTAAGGTACTAAGTTACATATTAAACGGACATTTAGTTTGTTTTATTCGATCGTTAATAACTAGAATAAAATATCCTACCCTACTATGACACACTACTTTGACGACACGTCTGGTCTAGTGGCTAGTAACCCTAGCTGTTAATCAAGCGGTCGCGGGTTCGAATCCTGCTAGGGGCAAATGTTTATGTGTTAACATTTTACCTTTTTACCTGAGTCATGGATGTTTTGTATTTATAATATGTATGTATTTACAAAAAAAGTATTGTATTGTATGTAATATATCAGCTGTTTGGTATCCATAATACAAGCATTAAGTTGCTTAGTGTGGAACTAGATGGTGCTGTGTGGAATGTGTGAATATAAATAAATAAATAAAAATAAAAATACTATATTATATTATTATTATATTTTATATTATAATATTATAAATGCGAAAGTTTGTATGGATGTATGTAGCTCTTTCACGCAAAAACTACTGAACCGATCACCATGAAATTTTGCATATACGTTGTCTGGGACACCAGAAAGGACATAGGGTACCTTTCATCCAGAAAAAAAGTACTGCTCCCTAGGGATTATCTAAAATTAAAGAAACTAACTCCTCGCTAAGTATAATAGCAATAACGATGTCAGGCGATATATTGCTTTTTCAACGCGGAGGAAGTCGCGGGCACCAGCTAGTATTCAATATTAATATTATTAATTATTATAATTTAATGGACATAATATGGAAGTATACAAACGTCTTAAAAATTAATGGCCAAAACTTTTATCTTCTCACGGCTCATAATAAGTAACCGCATTTGACCCGTTTGGCCGCACGCCTTGGCAAGCCCGATAAACATTGTTCCAAGTTATCCCCAATTTCTCATATCCAACTTTATCTTACCACGTGACGTACGAAGCAATTTATTTTTCTTAAAGACTGCTTCTTCAGTCTCATGAAGATTGATTACGAAAGTGACTCGCCAGCCGTCTGATTGACATCGCAATTTACTACATTGGCGTTTTTAATTTATCCCCACGGCGTCTATGCTCGCTTTAAATTGATTCTGTGAACACTAAATTCTTTATTTTTGCCTCATGTACTCATCGCAATGCTGACGTCGAGTTTTTTTTTAATTTTATAATTGAGAATTCAATTTAAGAAATATATTATTGTAATTTTTTTGAGAGCCATGAGTCGTCGTAGGATAGTTTAAAAAATATTTATTTAAAAGGTTCTGTTATGAATCATTCCATTACAAAATTATAATGGAAAGGAAAGGAAAAAAAAGGTAGGAAAATGCATCGTAGAGACAGTCCAGATGTAATACTTGTCTACAAATTTATATTTAAAAGACAAACAGGTTTACGTATAACAACCCCTAGCTTCAAAAAAAAGCTTTTTTTCCTAAAACCTTAATGTAAAATTTTTCAGGAGAATTTTTATGCCGCATTTTATCATAAAAATGTGGCCTACAGTTGGCCTATAGTTTGAAAGAACGTTGTAGCAAAATTGGAATTCGAAAATCTGAATAAACACTTGCACTAAATATTAAAAAAAGTACCTATTCAGTTGTCAATTTGAACTTTAAAATGTTCAAATCAACAACAATTTCGTGTGAAATGAAATATTTCAAATTTCCAGTCGAAGTTGCACCGGTAGACGGGTGTTTAACATGAAATTAAGAAGCACAGTGCAAACATCGCGTGCTCGACGGCGGTAAAAATATGAATCCAACGAGTAACATCGATTAAAAGTTGCCTTTCGAATGAACAGCGTTGTTACGAGTGGTCGTTGATTCGATTTTCACATGGCTCAACTCTACGCCATTATCGATAGAAATATACTATTAAATTAAATAATAATTAAATTAAATTAACAATTTTATTATTAATTTTATTCGTTTAAATTTTATAACTTTTTTGAAATGAAAATTTAGGCGCGATGGGCATTTTTGAAATAGGAAAAGGGGGTCAGCAACGTGCTAGAATACCCTTCCGTTTAATTCGTGTAAAACCATAGCATCTCTCTATTAATGAAAAGTTAGTGAATTAATATTAGTATTATGTAAATATTAAAAGCTATTCATTAAATATTAATTTATTTTCCGCTTTCATATCACTTTTAAATGCAGGAAAAAAATATAATTTAACTCGTCTATAAAAATGACTATTGAATAATCATGGGCATCCCAATTTTAATGTTTACTTTTATCTAATTATTTCTTAGTTAGCAACATTGTTTAGAGTCAACCTTTTCCCTGCTAATTACCGCCTCAGCAAGCTTTAGTTTTATTTTCATCTTCCCAGTTGAAAAAAAGAGTAATTATTCAAAGTAGAGTAGCATTAATTCTGCAACCTCAACGGGAGGTCGCTAAGCGGCTTTGTAAAATGAAACTAACAGACGGGCATTATTTGTACAACAATATGAGAAACATCGACGAAGGCGATTTAATAGCTTCATTTTTATTTTCTTATATACACTGAACTGCAAAGAAAATGTAATTAAATCAATTTTATTATTCGAGTGTCACAAAGTCACACGCTGAGCATCAACATTAGTGTGTGTAATATCGATCCTACAATAATTAATAAAATATTGTAAAAGAAAGTTTCGACGAAAGAATTACGAAATAAATACAAAATTATCGTCTATAATACAAAGTATAATAATTTTTGAAATTAAATTTCTGTAACTTCAAATTTTAATATTTAGACAAGGCAAGTTCAAATTTTAATAATTCAATGAATCTACGTATTCAGATATTCTTGTCGAGAAGATAAATTTTAAGAAAATTAGAAAATAAATTTAAAATTTAAGAATAAGTAATTTTTATTTTAAAATATTTGATGAAATTTCAATGGAAATCCAATTCATTTTCCAGCTAAATTAATCTTTTGACGCAGGAGTCAATTAGGCTGTTAATCAAAAGTCAATCAAAAAAAGGCTGTTAAAAGCCCTAATAAAGTACCATCTGTGTGTATGAATGGCACTTCCCTTGAAAAGGTGGACCATTTTAAATATTTAGGGCACATAGTCACGGCCGACTTAAAAGACAATGCCGATATTGATAGGGAACGAAGGGCTCTGTCCATAAAGACAAATATGCTAGCGCGCAGATTTGCAAGATGTTCAAAAAATGTAAAACTAACATTATTTAAAGCATATTGCACATCGTTGTATACTTGTGCTCTATGGGCAAATTATACACAAAAATGTTACAAAGCCCTTCGTATCCAATTTAACAACGCGTTTAGGGCGATGTTAGGGCTACCCCGCTTCTGTAGTGCTTCAGGAATGTTCGCTATGATGAGCACTGATTGTTTTTATACAAACATGCGTAAAAAATCTGCGTCACTTGTTAGACGGGTGCGGGGCAGCTCTAACAAAGTTATTGCAATGATCGCTGATAGGCTAGATTGTATATATATCCGACATTGTAGTGATAGACATGTTGGTGTTAGTTTTTAGTGGTTTTTAGCTATTTATGTACTTATTATTATTATTTCTTTTCTTAATTTTGATTATATCTTTAAATATTATAACTATGTATAAAAATGTAAAATATGGGTCTAGTTACCTGAAAATAAATGAATTTGAATTTGAATACCGCACAGCTGAATTGGCTCAGTGGTACGAGCCTCGGCTTTGATTCCGTTATACGTCGGATCGAATCCACGCGGATGCAGATAAGTTTTACGGCGCACTTTCGCAGCTCGGGTGCGCCGTCACAATGAGCAGTGTCTGGTTGCGGATCCCCGCGGCGGAGTTGCGTCCTCCGCGTCCGTAACGCAACGCCTATAGCGGACGCAGAGGACGCCAAATATGAATCAGACCTTTTTAGTAAAATTACATTCCGCAATCATAAACTGATAACTGGTAGCCCCAATTTACAGTACACCACTGTGAAATAACTGCATTAAGGAAGCCTGAGCTCATTCCCTCGTGGGAAAAGCTTATATGGAAAGAAGATAAGGACAAGAAGTTAATAGACGACGATAGATATCTTTTAGATCTAACCATCGTAAATAGAGTGCAAAAAGTAAAACCATTAAAACCATTAAATTGGTATTTTATTTAACAGTAAACTTAAAAAATATTCTAATTCTGTCCATTTATTCGCTATTGTTTAAAGCTAAACGGACCATAAATAAAAACGATGCACGACGGAATAGCTCGGATAAACTGCAAAGAAATTATATACTTCCTTGTTTTTATGTATTCGAGGGATCTCGTGTAATAAATGTTTTTGTATTCGCTTTTAATGATGAGTGAAAATGTGGGTTTGTTTTCAATTTTAAATGAGGAATCCAATTCAGTTTAAGTTACGAGGAGGATTTTAATGAATGATATACCTATTTATTCTGCAAAAGAGAATGTGACGGAATGAAGATCTCTTCATTTTCAGTATGTTTATTCGTTTAGTCGTTTTTTACCAATATAAATTTTTCTCTCACAATCTCACTTTACTTACAGGTATTATTGTGATATTTGAAAACAGAAATACATAGAAACATCTGTTTATTTCCCAAGGAATACTAATATAAATAAAAAAAATAATAATAATAACGCAGACATTAGAAATCTAATATGTACGTACATACGTACCTGTAACAAATTTCCTTAATTTCTATAGTTTTAATAATCGCATACATACAATAAAACCTATTTATTTAAAAGAAAAATATTAAATTAAAAAGTATTTTCAGATACTCACAAATAAGTTTCAAAATTAATAAATTGAAAGTAATTTTGAAGTGATTAAAATTAATTTTGTTTTGCCCTTTAATTTACGGGAGCAATATATTTTGAGTCACTCTGATGTTAGACAGTCTACAGAACATCTACTAAATTAGCTTGTTCGCTGCTACGCCGTAGACAGCTTTCTACGAACTGTGCTTATATTACAAAGTTAATGTTAAATGGGAATAGTTTTTTTTTTATACATATATTGAAAATTTACTTTTACTTCGTTATAAAATATTCCCACCTTATTACATAAAACATTAATAATAATAACATTATTAATAACATGTATAATACTTATTATACATCGAGATCTAACAAATTTTGAAATAACAATACTTTAATGTAATTCCAATCCAATTCCCACCTTATTCTTCACTATTTATCTAATCAGGTATTTTACAGTACATTTTCATAAGTGCTCTAGTCAACGAGAACCCTGTGATCTGGGTTCAATAAGAAGGTCTATTCCCACTAGTTCGGTTAACAGTTCGGTTGACCGAACTAGTGAGACTTTTTTCCCAGTAGTCCGACCGTACAAATCAAAATACAGATACGGTATCCGCTGCCTGTCATATAAGGCGACTAAAAGGGGTTCCGGTGATTGGCCTACTAATAGCTACCCACGACGTTTTCAGAAAGAATGGTGCTACAGGGTCCGCGGGTAATACGGTTGGAGGCATGGTACCCGAATAGGCGCAGTTGGCGACAAACCGGAGGGTTTTAAGTGAGTAAAAAAACACATAACACAGTTTTTTTTACAAACTGGGTACCTATAGAAGGTTTTACCCCTCGTCGAAAAAAAAAGGCAACGAAAACGACACCTACAATAATGTCGATTTTCAACCAACCTCCCAACCAATTTATAGGTAACTATATTCTGCAAACTACACTATAGTATATAAAATTTACATTTGTATAATAGTAATGTAATATTGCATTTTAATGTAAAAGTTTACATAAAAGCTTTTATTTTACCATATACCATACCGCATATACTATGTTACCGAATGACGTAAGCGTATCTAAACAACCTACATACAGTTACGCTAATAAATAAGCCGCCAATAAAGAACCTTCACGAAGCCCAACACTTAATAGACATGTATTAAATTGAATGAAAGTAATAAATTGCTTTACTTTACCAGCCACAAGTGTTACATTTTTTTTTCAAGTTTGTTCGGTGCAAGTTTCAAATAGATGCCTTTAACGAAGGTTGACGGAGTCGCTTTTGCAAAAGAGAAGAGTAAGTTTCACTTATAATAAATTTATCAAGTTTCCTTCCGGTCAAGTGAGTTTCGAAATTAATAAGTTTTCTCCTAAGTTACTCGTACATGGGACGGTGCTCACACTTTTTTTTTACTTAAATTGTATATCTCTATTTACTATCAAAAATGAGAGAGATCTGATTTTGTAAGATTATTTGATTTTGTGTCGGGGTTTATTTTTTCAGGTGTAAATTTTTTATATTTTGTTTTCGATAAACCCTTTTGAACAGTTTTTTTTTGGTTTTTAATGAAAAAGTTTTTTTGTCAAAGGTAAGTTACCGTTTTACTTTTTAAGTTGTCAGGGGCACAGAAACGGTAAGTTCTCGAGACACGCGGAAGTCTCCGACGAAAGTAATACATGAAAATTAGAAACACGAAATAAATAAAAAAAGGTCGATTTTAGAGCATTTCCCAGTTGGAGATTTTTTCATGTAAAAATAATCCTGTATCCATTTCAAAGGCATCAGCTTTGAAGTAATTTTTTTAAAGATGATATCTTTATAAAACAAATTAACTCGTTTTCTGTGTAATCAGTGAACCAAAAAAGAAATATAAAAACAGGCTTGCAAAGAGCAGTCGGAGGTAACATGCAAGCCACGGCCGTAATTCTAGATAAATGTTTAATGGACGTATCGTGTACAAACGGATACATTTAAAATTTTGCACGTTTACCCTGATAGTTCATGCAGTTTACTGTCACTGATAGTATGTTTTACCCTTGCAAAAATAAGTATACATATTACACTTTTCACAAGTTTAACTAGGTTCCTTTTAACTAGGTTTTTAATTTATTTTTTACGAGTATATGGGTACTAACTATCTTCATATTATTATAAGAAGCTATAAAATATTATAAAAAGCAAACTATTTCAATTTATTTCTCAATAAAAATATAAAATACTAGCTGGCGCCCGCGACTTCGCCCGCCTATCCTGTGTCCCATACGTCTAAATGTTTATCTACCAAGTTTCATGAAAATCAGTTAATTCGTTATGGAGGAACATACATACATACAATACCTACACTTGCAGATTTATTATTATTAGTATTGATTGATAAATCACTGTATTAGAATAGCATGATACTTCTTGTGATATAGGATTTTACTAACAATATTGCTTCACATTCACATAGTCAAAGATGTCAACGGCAACGGCTGTCACGGCAACGCTTCGTCACGTGACGACCACGTAGCTCATGTTTTAATCATACTTTACAAACTAAAATTAATATTTTGAATTAAATAATTTTGACACGAGCTTACTTTAGAGTGGAATTAACATAATTGTCAAATAAATGTCACGGGTACGTCGACAAAATAATGTAAACGTCAAAATTGTAATCGAAATGAATAAAAGCAATGCGAAAAGTTCGTAAATTCCATCGAGTTCAACTTTACGACTTCGGTTCTAATTCACCTCACGCCAATTTCTGAACAGTCTTCGGATTCAAATGAAATTAATAGACGTGGCAATCAACCTATTCTTAGAATAATTCTTCAAATTATTCTGTTTTTAGCTAAAAGACTTCATGGTCAATACTTAGACCAAATAACAACTATAGACAGAATTTTGCGAACAACATAGTGAAGCCGGTTTTTTATATATGTGTGCGTAGGCCGTTTACTGTATTGAGATTTTGTGTTTTAAGGTTTCAAGCTATAATTTTTTTTTAATTGAAAATATTTGTTTCGAAGTTTACTTAAGTGCGTGTGAAATGTGATTTGATCCTGTTTACACCCACTCACTGATTCGACATTATCACTACTTAATATTTTAATAAGGGCAGGTAGAACTGAACCATTTTCTTGACATGCATTCAGCTCAAATTATTTTAAGATAGACGGACGAATCATTCTACGGGCTTATATATTTTACTGTAGTCTGGTCTTCTGCCTTCTGATCTGAAGAACATGTAAGTTTAAATTATAATCTATATTTAAAACTATATGCTATATTTCGTGATGTTTCTAAACTAGTAATATTTGCTACATCTAAAGTAATATCAGCTTCTTTTCAGACGATCGCTCCATTATTTTAGTGCGAGAAGTGTTCAGCGTTGAACATTAAACATTTTAAACCCTCAGTCAGTCACAGATGCCGCGTCGATTACTTGGCGCCAGCTCAAGGTCCGGTTGTCGTACTAACGTTATTGTTCGTTCTAATAACTGAAATTGGTTTTTGAATTTTTCTCTTCGTTATCTTTTATTCTGCTAATATAAAGTGAATGACTTGCTTTATTGTGTAATTGTCATCAGTTTGTAAACGTTTATAAATTACTGGTGCTCGCGACTTCGGTCCGCGTTGAAAAAGCAATATATCGCTTGATATTATACTTTATACTTAGCCAGGAGTTAGTTTCCTTAATTTTTGATAATCTCTCGGGAGCAGTACTATTTTTTGGATGAAAGGTACCCTATGTTCTTTCTGGTGTCCCAGACAACGTGTATGCAAAATTTCATGGTGATCGGTTCAGTAGTTTTTGCGTGAAAGAGTTACAAACATCCATACATCCATACAAACTTTCGCATTTATAATATTAGTACGGACGGATTTACTAATATTTTAAAAAGAGAAGATTTGTATGTTTGTAATGAATAAACTTAAAAACTACTGGAGCTATTTTGAAAATTCTTTCACCTATAGAAAGCTACGTTATCAGCGAGTAACATAGGCTATATTTTATAAAAGTTACGCTGGCGAATTCGCGTGCAACAGCTAGTATTTTATTTTGTGGTTAGAACCCAAATGATACAAGCATAGAAACAAGGTTTCGCTAAAAACAAACTTGAATTAAACTAAAATTGTTGGTTGTTCTTTGAAACACGATATCTGTGTTAAGGTTAATGCAGTTTCAGTGTAATAGTAAAGTTTAATATTAGGCTTCGTATTACTCGCTTAAATATTTTATTGCTTTCGAGTAAGTATATCTACTACAATCGCACTTTAACTTTGTTGTATAACTTATTAAAAAATTTGCTTGTGAGTTATATAGCATAGCAAGCCCATGAATATATGGATGGATTGGTACGTGAGTATCTAAATCAAGACCTAATCCACTTTTCTTACTTTGATAAGGGATAAATGTGTCTGCTACTTACAAAGTTACATATTTTTGAACGTTCTATACATGTTATATAATATGAGAAAGCAATGAAATTAAGTACTACTAACTTACTTAATAATCCTTACTAATATTATAAATGTGAAAGTGAGTTTGTTTGTTTGTTACGCTCATCATGATCACCATGAAATTTTGCATACACGTTGTCTGGGACACCAGAAAAAAAAATAGGGTACCTTTCATCCAGAACGCGGACGAAGTCGCGGGCACCAGCTAGTAAAAATATAAAATATTTCAATCACACCAACCATTTATCGTTTTTCTTAATCTTCACTATTCAAACTTTTCTGCCTAGGCTATTCTCTACACGCCCTGATCTGGGTTCGAAGAGAACGTAGCGGTGTGTGATCCGATGATAAGGTTTATTCCCATCTCGGCACCCTCGATGTGCTGAGTAAAATTTAATGCCTCGCTGTGATGTCGGACCCACACATCACCGCTGATGGTGGACCTAGGGGGGTTTTAGTATGTAAGGTGATAACTCACTTCACCGGGCGATTCCTACACTCCTCACATTTAGATTTTACTCTTCTTGTATTTCTTTACTATTATTATAAAGTCTTGTAAAACTTCATTCTTGTATTACAAAGTCTACTGGCTTGTCTACAAATAATTCACTGTCCCATATTTAAACCTCAAAATCGGTATTTTAATTAAACCTTACAACTTACAGTTATCCTGTAAGTATAACTGGACAAAGTTAAGAGTCTACATAGTGCAAAAGATTGAGTTGGCCGCTCCATGTTATTGCACTATAAATTTTTACGCCACACTCAAGTACGCAATCAACCTACTTCGACGTTATCGCGTTATTATAAAATGCAGGATTTATTGGAATACTTATTTGATGATAAAATTAGACATTTCTATTATGTTCCTGTTGAGTAATAAATAAAAAAAAATCTTTTTTTTTTTCTTACACAATTTTCCTTTCAATTTAACAATTTCCTACTTATTTAGGGTCAAACCTTATCTTAACATGTACCAGACATTGAGGTTGCGAAGCGTATTATATGGAACTTTTATAAATAAATTTTATTAAATCAGAAAAAAAAATGTTAGAAACGTGATTGATCTGTAACAATATTTAGAAAAAATATTTAAGTTAATCGTGCATGATACTTAATTATTTAATTATAATTATTATGATACTGTCAACAAATTAAATCTACTTCGAATTTCTATAAAGGACACAAAAAGCATGTCGAGATAATAATTGACTAACGGATGCGAATGAACGCAAACAAAACTATAAAAAGTGCTTTTTGACGATGTTTCCGCAAAATAACAATAAATTATCATAAATTTGGCATAGTAATAAAGGAATAATGAATAAAATTTCCTTAATAAAAATAGAGACAGAAAAGATAATGCATACTTGGAGGCATTCGACAGAAATAAAACAAAAGTGCTACTTGTGAAACTCGCTGAGATAACACTTTTGAATAACTTACTGTATTGTTGTACTGGTAATTTTTACTTTTGTGTACTTACTTACTTGTAGTAATAGGACAAACAGTCAAATTAGATAGAGCCAACCAGAGCCAACTACGAGAAGAAGGACAATTGTCGAATCCAGCTCGGACTGGCAGCGTTCGGGAAGCTTCGAGACATCTTCTCGTCCAAAATTCCTCATAGTGTGTCAAAAAGCTTTCGACTAATGTGTATTGCTAGTGACGCTCTAACTATGGGCCTCGTAAGAAAGCTCAACGTCGCTATGCTCGGAGATACACTGCCAGATCGAATCAGAAATGAGGAGATCCGTAGACGTACGAAAGTTAGCAAAATAAGCCGGCGAATCAGCGAGTTGAAGTGGCAGTGGACAGGATACATAGTACGGAAAGTTGACTCCCGTGGACTGACAAGCGCAGCGTAGAACGCTCACCAGGGGCCTAGCCAAGAGCATACCAATGCAAACGTTTCGTTGCGTTCTGACAAATCGAAACGAAATAAAGCCCGGTGATTGGTCAAAAATTTATGTGGGCGTTACAACAACCAATCACCGGGCTTTATTTCGTTTCTATTCGTCAGACGCAACGAAACGTTTGCATTGATATGTTCTTGGCTAGGGCCCCTGGACTGAACGTAGAACGTCGACGCTGGATCCAGGCTGCTTATTCTAATCAGTCCTATGGAAAATTTATAGTGAAGACCTATGTCCAGCTGTGGACGTCGTACTCTTAAAATGTTGAAGATCGTGTTGATTGTATAGTATAGATATGTACTTATAACTTTCATCACAATTTTTCTGATCTCTGTAAATCTTTATATTTAGTTTTTACAGAGTAAGTACTTTTTCATTTTACTATTTTTTTTCCAAACTAAAAAACTTGAAAATTTACTATATTAATTATGCATATCTATTACTTATATTTAATGTATTTAAGCCCATTATTTAATGGGAGAAAAATGTCAAGTCTACGACATTTACGCCGTTGCGGTTGCGAGACTGCAGCTATGAAAATTGCAGTTTGGAACTAAAAGTTTATGGAGACTCCTAAGACTTCTTTTAACTTCAATTCGAAGTTATATGTAGGCTTTGATGGAGTACCAAGGACATCTAAATGTAAATGGGATATAAAAGGGATTTTATGGCGCTATGTTAAGGTGAAGTTAGTTTAACCGTCAATGTTTGACTGTAGTACCTACATAGACACAATGTTGTGTATATACCTGTCTTTTAAATTTAATTTTAATACATTGATTAAAACTTTGTTATCCTGTAGTTACTTCTTAATTATTTAATTACAGATTTATCTATGACTTCTACACTCTATATTTACTATTGTATAAAGCTTAAGCTAAGTTTATTTGGTTGAACGCTCTAGTCTGAAGAACTATTGGTTTGAATTGAAAAATTATTTTTGTGTTTGATATTCCATTTATCGAAGAAGGCTTTAGGCTATATAATATTTTGAAATCTTTTTATAATCATTTCTATTATAAAAAGATTTTTAGGCGGGCCGACAATTACTTGATGATAAGTCATAATGTCATCTGAGAACATAACATTATGACAACCTATTTTTGCTTTAGAAAGTAAAACACAAAAAAAAACTAAATATAGTATTCAGTATAGGTACCAAATGAATTGAAAGCTATTGAAAGAGTTTCGAAGTATTCTGATGTAAGTAACTAATTCCACAAGTCCCAAAACGATACTCGAGGCGTCTAAAATAAAACGTTTTAGGAAAATTAAACTAAGCTATACTTGTACCAAAACCTAATAGCGCCATACAACAGTCAGAATTAATTTTGTAAAAGCATCTTGCGATTCTCGTAACATTTAGAATTATCACAATATATAAATTCAGTATACTTTAAACACTACAATATAATATTACATCACAAAATAAATGTGTTTCAAATAAATATTATCATTATGGACTGATACTAGGATGTAGTTGCACTATTTTATGCTTATGAAATCATTAAAATTTACATTACATTTTCATGATATGAAATTTAAAAATTAATTAAAATATTTTATTTTATATTTTTTTTCGGTATATTTATTAAGGATGATAGGTACATTATATTATATTCAACTTCCTAAAAAAATCAAGTCTTACTACAAATTAAGTCTTACAAGACCTACTTGTGTCTTTGTAAACAAAGTTGAACGTTTATTCAAAGCTGTGTAGCGAATAGACTACATAATTATTACTATTAAAATAATCAGATTATCTTACTAAAATAGCTATGTCTGTCTGTCTGTTACCTTTTCATGCTTTAACTACTCAACCGACTCACGTTGACATGGATACAGTAAATGACATAAGGTACCTTTCATACAGAAAAAGTACTATTTTTTCTGTATGAAAGGTACCTTTTGAGGAAAAGTATAAAGTCTGCCAAAAGTACAACAGCAATAAAGATATCAAGCGATAATATTATATTGCTTACATATTTTTTTAGGTGTTATATTCTTTATATTCAACGCAGACGAATTCGCGGACACAAGCTACGTATAGTACTAGATAAAATTAAGATCGTGTACTTTCACATTCAATACCGTGGAGTTACCACTTCGTTTAATTAGTTACAGTGATGTACAGTCTATCGTACACCTACATTTCCTAACTAATTTATTCACTGCTACTTTATGCAGTATATTTTAGTTTTTGTCAAAATTTCCGAGTTACGGTACAACAAGATAAATGTAATTTTCGTGGAAAATACGTTAAACATTATTTGAAGCTGCGCCCGTAAATTAGTACGGGCGGTTTTCTTACGCTTGGTATTTCGGTATTCGGTATCCAATACTTACTAGACGCTTGTGGACTGATTATTATTATGATATTTTTTTTAAATTCTGTGGTGTCTGTCTGTATATTCTGTGGTTTATGCCATTATGCGAAAAAGAAGTGCATCCATTGTGTGCTGGTTGCGAGGGAGTTCCAAAGAAATCCTGAAGATGATAGTGGACAGAATGGACGGGGCGGTCTTTAGCCGATACGTAAGCTACATTTTGGCCACTAAATCTTTATAATTATAATTTATAAAATAGTTAAATTGAAAATGTAAATAATTAAGTTTAGTATAGTTAGTTTAATTTATGTTAATTTTTTATGTATGTTTTTAATTTTTATTTATTTTAATTTTAATCTACTTATGGACTAATTTGTCTGAAATAAATAAATTATTATAATATTATTATTATTATTTTGTGATTTGTGTGGAGCAAATAAATGCATTATAATTATTATTTTATTTAAATATACAAATATTATTCATACATTTAACATCAAGTGTCATAGCAAGTGTGAATAAATTCATGCAGTTTAATCCGTATCATGTTGCGTTAAGTTAGATGGAACAACAGTATTATGCTAAACGCTCAGCCAACAAGCGATACCTACAGTGACTGCTAATAAACTTAGTTAGGCCAACGTCAACGTCTCTAACATGTCTTAATACACATACATAACTATCAAGATAACGTTGATGAGTATAAGTTACAAAATCTAAAAGACTTATGGCAGTGATTCGTCATACACTAAATGTTTTGTTTATTTAAAAACTAGCTGGTGCCCGCGACTTCGTCCGCGTTCAAAATGTTATAATAGCCTTCCTCGGTAAATTGACCATCCAAAATACTGTTTCAGGAACCAGTATTTCTTGAAAAACTACTAGACCCATTTTAAAAATGCTATCACCTATAGAAAACTACATAATATCAGTGAGTAACATAAACTATATGCTATTTAAAGTCACGAGGACGAATTAGCGTGCCAGCTAATTTAAAATATAGATATAGATACCTTATAATGTCAAAACGTCTAAAACCACATTTATATATATATATATATATATATATATATATATATATATATATATATATAATATATATACATTTTGTATAATATTTTTATAACCTCTAGTACGTCTGACTGAGTCACATTCGAAAGATATTTCAATAAATAATCATGTCTAGTGCCTTTATTTATTTTGTAAGCCCTCACAATATTCAAATTTAAAAATTTGAATACATCATTTATTCGGAGTTTGTAAACTTATTTTTCTCGTAATCCTCCTTTCAGAAATGTTTCAAGTTAACATTTGGTTAGTAAATGACAGAAAAGTTTTATTAATATTCAATTCAATTCTACAAAATTCTTCTTTCAATATTTCATTTTATATAATAAAACTGCCTGCATGAAGGTATGTACATAATTTATCATGCCAATTATATAGCTGCACTAAAGGCCTTAAATTCTTTTCTCTCAATTCAAATCCTATTAAATTAAGAGTCGAAAGTCCCAAGACAAAGAGAAATTTTAATAATATTATCTCTAAAAGTGTATTTATTCACTTAAAACTAATTGGAGCTTCAACATCATCTGACAACCAATAGACAAGACATTTTCAAGACGAAAAAGTCTGAAGATTATTACATTCCTGAAGATTATTACATTTCTGAAGATTAGTAATTTTAAAGAATACAAATATTCATTATTCAAGACAATCGAATTTTCATGTTCGAATTCCCACAGCACCTATATGTATACAATACAGTCACGTCTATTAGTAAAATAACTACGTTTACTCAATGCTAATGTATTTGCAATCAGTTCGGTACAGGTATTGTAAACACAAGCTACTAGGCTACATATCTACTGAACTGTACTTAGAGTTTACAGTGCAGTGACCAACAGTGTGATAGGACAGAGCATTCAGGGTAGTTAGGATAGTTAGCAGCCATTGTTTGTGTCATCCACCAAATTGGTATGTCCCAGTGATTGTACTCTGGTTGCTTAGGGCGCATACAATGCTTATTTTATAGATAAATTAATATAACGGTTTATTTTGAAACCCTATCATCACTTTTATTATAATAATATAATTTTGAAGCCAATCACATTACATACAAGTGTTTATTTGTTTGTTCATTTTGATCATTTTACATCCTAAAATTAGAATATATTTACCAAGTAAATATTAAACAATTTAATTTTGTGTTTTGTAGGTTTAAAATAACATAAATATTTATTATTTGTTAATATTTATTTAATGAAAAAATATATTATTTAATTTAATATACTAAATAAAAAATATATATTAAATAAATTGATTGCCAGTTTTCCACTTAATAGTAGATGGCTACCATTGCCTATAAATACAATTGTCATCAAAGGGATATACAAGTGTTCTATCACAAGCTAATGATAGAGAACAGCAGCACAACTGCTTTTAAATCACGGTGGTCTTACATAAGGGTTGCAAATGTAGAATTTTTAAGTTACAGTATACAGTCCTTTATGTGGGAAAATGTAGTATCAAATCATCTGACCTTAACGAAAATGCAGACTAGCCTGCTAACGGCCAATCATCAGATAGGTTTGGACGTAGAAAGGTTGCATTTTATTAGAGCACTTGTACCCAGATGTTCAACGTTTTACTGCTATTACATTGGCTTACAACATCATTTAGTCTTATTAGGTAGTGAAGTTTTATTTGTACTTAGAGTATTAGTTACAGTATGTAACTTAGAGTAGGTATTTGTCAAGTATGTAATACACATTCAACAATAAGATTTAATATAAGACATAAATTAAAATAAAGTCCCTTCCCAATGTATGACCCTCTGCCTACCCCTCTGCATCTTCGCATAATTATCTCATAAACTACGAAACGGATTTTAATGCGGTTTTTACCAATGGAAAGAGAGTTAAAGGAGGAAGGTTTTTTATAATATATAATTTGCAGAAAAAAATAATTGTGGGCAGCCGGCTAGTATACCTAAAAATAAAAATATAGTGCTATGCAACTTATTCTTTATTAATTTATTCTCTTAATTAATATAAATTATTTTCTATACTAATATTATAAAGAGAAAAGATTTGTTTGTTTGTTTGTTTGCATTGAATAGGCTCCGAAACAACTGGACCGATTTGAAATATTCTATCACTGTTTGGAAGCTACATTATCAGCGAGTAACATAGACTATATTTTATAAAGTTACGCGGACGAAGTCGCTTGCAACAGCTAGTATTTAATAAATTAAATATTTTCGAAACATTTACTATATTTCGATTCAAAATACCACGAAAAGAAAAGAATTCTAGATAGAAATACTGTAACAAAATTTACGTTCAGTTTTCAATTTTTAAACGTATTCAAAGCTGTCACTAAATTTAAGTTAGGGGTAACGTTTCCACTATCGTTGTCAGTGTCAAGAACCGAAAATTAACCGTCGTCGTCGCGCAACGAACTCTTGAGATATACGACGTCTGAAAGACAATTCATCTGATACGCTATAAAAGCTAACCATTTGAACTTTAAATATTAGTAGCTGGTGCTCGCGACTTCGTCCGCGTGGAATAGTTATTTTGGGAATCATTTGGGTATCTCGAACGGTTTTCGCAGCGCACGCAACGGAAGCCCTCAAAGATGAATAATTTTCCCCGTTTTTTCCACATTTTCGACTGTTTCTTCGCTCCTATTAGTCGCAACGTGATGTTATAATTATGGCCTAAAGCCTTCCTCGATAAATGATCTATCCAACACAAAAAATAATTTTTCAATTCGAACCAGTAGTTCCCGAGATTAGCGCGTTCAAACAAACAAACAAACAAACAAACTCTCCAGCTTTATAATATTAGTATGGATAAAATAATGTATGAGTAAAAAAAACATAAAAATATAAACTTTTAGGGTGGGTTGCACCATCTTACTTTAACTATAACAAACGTCGCAACTTCAGTTAAAGTAACGGTTAGGCCGAAAATGAGTTGCACCAGTTAACAAATAATCAAATGACGTCATAACTTTGACCGTACCCGTAACCGCACATTCTTCGCTGGTTAAGGGTTATTGTTATTGTTAACTATAACGTCAAGTGTCAAAACTGCCATATGAACGCGTCAAACTGTCAACTTTAACTAAGCTTACGAATATGGCGGTGCAACGCGTTTCGCAGAAACTGTTAAAGTCAGGGTTATTGTTAGTGACAATTTGACGTCAACTTTTACTTTAACCGTGCTACGATGCAACCCACCCTTAGTGTCAAGTAGGTAATAATTAACTAATTAGGTAATCGTTTTGGATCGTACTATGCAGTCAAACACTGTTTGACAGAATGAAATTTTAGATAAAAATCTTCCTCGTTTACCGCTCTTTCTATTAGTGAAAACCGCAATAAAATCCGCTGCATAGGTTAAAAGATCTAACGTAGATGAATGATTGGTCTTGCTGCGCTCGACTAGATACCGCCGTCGTACTTGTAAAATGCGGCAACAAATACTACGCCGAATTCGGCGTACCCGAACCAGTCACACTGCAAACTGTCTGTGATGTGTACGTGCCGAATTTCTTCTTAAATTTCGGGCATGTAAAATGTCAGTTTGCGTAGTGAAACTGTGTAAAAATATAATAAAACTTTGTAAAAAGTGATAAAAAGTGACGATACAATAAAACACACACTACATTAAAAAGTTGCCGTATTCACGGAGCTATTGTTTTTGTATGGCGCTCTATCTAGTCGAGCGTAGCGAGACCAATCAATTATCTTTGAGATCTAATCACACACAATCATACAGACAGACGGCGGCAAGCGCCTTTGTTTTATACTATGTAAAGATTATCGTCATAGTGACAAAAGTCGTGGCTATCAATCTGTAATTGACTTGCAACATAGTGTGGCTTGAAACATAAGTGAGTGAGTCGTCTTTTATACTGATATTGTGTCGAGTTTACGACTCGTGGTGCCACCGCGAACATTATCGCATGGCCATAACTTTTACCAACCATTTTATCACCTGTCCCATTGCAAATGCACTAGCGAGTTTTTCTAACAAC
This sequence comes from Synanthedon tipuliformis, assembly GCA_947623395.1. Classification (NCBI taxonomy): domain Eukaryota; kingdom Metazoa; phylum Arthropoda; class Insecta; order Lepidoptera; family Sesiidae; genus Synanthedon; species Synanthedon tipuliformis. The sequence goes on along the minus strand of OX392415.1, from coordinate 1,971,964 downwards.
ACCAGAATATATGCGGCAATGCAACGCGAATGTTATTTCTCTGTACTAGAAGGTAACTCGGGTTAAAAGTCATATATATCTTGTGGAAATGTATTTAGGATGTAACCAGGGGTTGAGAGCTTGTGAATTATTTTTATTATGTTTCACTTTTACTTTGGTGGATTTTAAGAGAATAACTTTTAGTAGGTTTATTTAGTATTGTAATATTTTTTTGTATTTTAGCAGGGATGCACCCTGCATTGCGTTTTGGAGTCACAAATTGGGCGGCCCGACTGGCGGCAATAACCATCCGTACATAAAACAACTGTGAAATATCAGCATATGTGCTGTTGTGTTTCAGCTAGATTCAGCGTTTCATAAAAAAATTAGACAATGTTATTTATAACATTTAGGGCCTCTTTCACCAACTGTCAAGTAGGCTTTAAAACCGTCATTTAAAGTCACCGAGAATAATTTAGCTGATATACTTACCGTTGTTTGTACGGTAAAAGTCGCAAAAATTAAAAAGAAAATAATAAAAAAAATCGCTATCGAAGGATGCACTAAACCGAGTGCATAATTTAATAAAACATAAAATTATTTCTAAAAGTAACTTATCAACACTTTACTTGTAGTTGGTGAAAGAGGCCCTTAACAAAATACATTCAAAATTACACCAACCACGCTTACATTTTCAAATATTAAGTAGATATTTTTCTTCTTTTCATGCTCCTTATTCTGAGTCTGAGTGTTGAAATGACTCATACAAATGTAGATACAAGATACAAATGTACGTCTCAATAGAAAATTTCTTTTTATTTGAAATTTATTCCAAAAATTCACAATATAAAGTAGGCCTTATTGCAGTTAAGATTTATGTTGCTGCTTATTGTGTGCATCCAACGCTTTGCCTTAGTCAAAGTGTCGACTTGTAACAAAGGCAATATGCCTCCTAACATAACAATTGGAATTTGTCCAAATACGAGCTGCGGTTTAAAAGAGTATTTCACATTAAAGGTTTTTGGATTTAGTTTGAAATTTAGTATGTGAGTCGAAGGTAAAGATAAATCAAAGGTAAACTCGACAGATAGGCTGACGTTCCATTTGATAGTAGTCGGCTACCGTCGCCTATAAAGCAAGCAATGCCACTGGTTCTGCAATTAAGGTGATTGTCTCTGGCACCCTTAAGAGCAGGTACACACTAGGCGTTTTGAAACAGGCGCTTTGCTAACGCGCGCTTCGAAACGCCTGGTGTGTACTAGCTCTTACACAAGAGCACATTTCATAGGTTTATTTCATGGTGGTCTTCTGTAAGGGGATGGTTACTCCCGCCAGACGGGCTTCCCAAGTTACTGCGAAATACAGCGTGCTCTGCCCTGCAACTAACTTTTAAAATCTAGACATCCAGACCAGAGCCAATTCTGAAAACTGCACTCAATGCACTCTGTGCATCCTCACCAGGGATACATTAGGGTTGATAAGTGGAACGGTGGTTATTAAATTTATTAGGAAAACAATTACAGTTTAGATAGTTGTTCTATTAACTAGTTACTTAATTAATTCGCTAGTTAATTAGTGTGGTGTTTTCATTATATACCATACTGCAGTATAAATTAAAATAATTACAATACAGTTAAAGAGGTAAGAGCATTTTATTAAAAATATGTTTTTTCCAATAGGTTAGATAAAAATAATATATCAACAAAATAAAATCGGTCAATGTAAAAACGTCTTCATTGCTATAAACAGATTTCGTAAAGAACAATTCAATGTTAATATGCACTTGGCAGATTTCGTATTGCACGTTTAATATTAGCTTTCGTTGCCAAACCCTATAGTGCGAATTAATTATATTAAATTATAGTAAAAACCTTTTATTTACTGCTACTGGTATAATGTAAATCTATACTAATATTATAAAGCTGAAGAGTTTGTTTGTTTGTTTGTTTGTTTGAACGCGCTAATCTCAGGAACTACTTAGTTAGTAATTTTATAAAAACTTCATGTATTACGTTCCTTTCAGAGTCGATTCCCTATGCACCATACATACCCTCGACTTTTAGGTACCATATCTGCCTTATGTGGCTTGTTTTATAAGAGATGTTATCCGAGCTCTAATTCTTAAAATCTATTGAACCTTCAGCTCCAAAAAGAACGCCTAATAAAGCATTTAGTCGATTTATTACTCATGCATCACTTGACATCAATGAAGTAACTCAGTATCGTTTGAACTTCATCTGTTTATGAAAACCGTTCGATAAAGTGACGACAATTTCCATTAGAAATGCGTGTGAAACAGACTGTGAATATGAGAGATATTAACTCGTTTCAATATCGTAACTTAGATCCAATACCTGTTTCACAATGTTCCGCTAGCGCTTTGAAGCCACCTTTGAGCGAAGAGAACGCATTATTGCAGCAGCAATACCTTGCCTTTTGTAAACCTTCAGAGTACTTCTAATATTATGCAACCTTTTTTATACTCGAAACGAAATCTTACGCTAGAATACGTATCGGAAAATGATCACGATCCAACGAGTAATGTGTAATATATTACCTACGGACAAATTTATTTCTATCTTTTTTTTTTTTTTTTTTTTTATATAAGTCAAGGCAGCGCTTGGCCGCAATCTCACTTGATGTTAGGTGCAGATGCGGCCGAAGGTGGACCACGCTTACCTAGTAGATGCCCATTTACCCTACGTTTGAAGACCCCGAGATTGTAATTTTGGGGAAACACAGACGCAGGCAGTGAGTTCCACTCCTTAGCAGTTCGGACAAGGAAGGTGGAACTGTAACGCTTCGTGCGTGATCGAGGAACTTCAACCACGAAGGGATGAAACCCCCGCCCGCGCCTCGTGTTTCGCAAGTGGAACGGTTCCGGTTGGATCAAATCGAAGAGAATGGACGCACACTCTCCATGGTGCAGACGATAGAAAATTGATAGACATGCTACTTTTCGGCGATGCTGTAGGCTTTGAAGTTGAGACTCCACAAGGGAGTCGTCGCCAATGAGTTTCTTAGCTCGCCTTTCAATCGAGTCCAGTGCAGCCAACTGATATCGGGCAGACCCATCCCAGAGGTGGCAGCAGTACTCCATGCAGGATCGGACTTGTGCTCTATATAAGTTAAGGAGCTGTCTCGCAGTGAAGTACCGCCTAACCTTGGAAAGGATGCCCAATTTTCGGGCAGCCGTTTTGGCAATGGACTCGATATGCCTACCAAAGTTCAGATCGGAATTAAGGTCTACACCAAGGAGTTGCATGTGGTCTGTGATTGGAACAGACACTCTGTATACTGTCACTTTGTGTCATCTGTACAACGTAAGTAAGTAAGTAATCTTAATTACTTGCTGTATTTCAAGTTGTATACTTATTCGATTACAAAGATGGTTGAAATGAATAAATACCACTTAATTATTTATTTTTTCTATTAAATCTATTAAAAAAAAAAACACATCAAAATCCGTTGCGTAGTTTTAAGATCTAAGCATACGTAGGGACAGACAGACAGACAGACAGACAGCGACTGTGTTTGATACTATGTAGTGATATCAGATTTTACTTTGAAATTCCTTCTCTAAATAACCCTAATCCCTAATCCAATGTTTTATTGGATGGGAACACAATAGATACATTAGCGGGTCATCTGTCTATGCACACGCAATCCGTGCGAGCCATAAAACTGCTAATAACAATAAGAGATAGCAGATACATTGCGACGTAACTGGACCGCGTCCAAACTGCTTCCAAAAGGGACATGGCGCCCATTATTTTAGTCACAGCTATGGAGTTGTCGTGCCACATTTATTTAGTGCAACGCAACTTTGGTAATACTAAAAAAAATATGAAACTATACCAAATTTATCTATTTTAATATACCTACCTATTACGGTTTAGTGGTTATTAACTCTTATATAACTAAATTATGTATTTGAATTAATTAATATATTTTAAATTATATTTGCTGATTATTCATTTATTTTCATTTATTTGTTATTTATAGACTGTTATATATACCTCTAGTTATATTTATTTTATTGTAATATTGTGGAAATGGGCGGGCGTCCGTGAGGCCAATTATGAGGTCCCCAGCGGAAGATCAGCGCTGTGTGTGCCTTGTAGCACACACAGCATATGCTGAGTTGGGTGCCTATTTGGGTCAGGGCACTGGGTGCATGCACTGGCAAATACGGTACTGTTGTCAATACCATATTGTTTGGATTAAACGTGTATTGCATGTGCCATTTGTGTTGGCTTGATAAAATTTCTTTTCTTTCTTTCTTTCTTTCTTTAAATTGATTCATCCAACATTTAAAAATTTAGAAAAAAAATAAATCCTCAAGGTCAAGATATACCTTTTTTATATCAAAGTATATTATTTATTGTTTAAAAATTAAATTATTATTAAAGAAAGCAGTAATAAACAAATGGCTCAAACGAAAGGCTGCCGAAAGTACTGATGAAAATTGAAATCCCTATTGAACAAGACTTGCAGATATTGTTTAGACTTAATATGATTGATTAAAATAATTTTCACTAGCTCTGACGGTAAAGCACTAAAAGTCATCGAACAAACATTTACACACTCATCTGCCATCTGCAATCAAAAGGTCTAACGTAGTACATTTCCAGCCAAAATCTGCTTTAAAAACTTTTTACTTGTATAATTGGCTCAGAGAAATATCAGCTCCCCTATATCCAACTGCGGCGGTTTTATAAATTATGTAGTTTCCTCGCGAAGAGAACTAATTAAAGGCGGAATTAAGGTCGGGACGTGAACCTTATTTTTCTTCCACGTGATTCTTTCACTGAAGGTAACTTGATCTCAACACTATGCATGATTAGGAAGATTTTTATACGGTTTACAGGGCACATACACATTACACATATATATATTCATACATAATAAGTGTAATAAATGTATGTCACTATAAAAACAATTGGTCGTGGCTCAGCAGTTTTACTGGTCTTTTTCTTTTAAGGAGATAAGTAAATAAAGGGGTGGGGTTAACAAATAAAAAATATGTGTACTAGTATAATAAAGGGATAGGGTTAACAAATAAAAAATTAGTAATTCGGATCACATAATAACCGGTACTCTTATGTAGTTTTATGGTAATTAAAAATATTCAGTGCGGATTTGAGTATTATAGCCTTCTATTTGAAATAGACAGTACCTAGGTAATTATTATCAGGCAGCTGAAGGTCCCACCTAGACCTCCAAAAGTAATCATAAAAGTTTTTATTAAATAATATTTACTTTTATAATATTTTTTTATAAAAATAATGCTTTTTATTTACGAAAAATAATAATGCAGTAATGATTAGGCCTTAATTATGTATAGTGTGTGTAATATTAAAAGCGAGCGCAACAGAACGTTTATGTACAAAGATATTTTTTCAATAGCACTAAAAAATCAAGGAATTGGTATCAGTGTACTTACATAGATTCTAAAAAACATTTGTAGAATCATACACTGGACCGCAAAGAAAAAGGATCGGTTAGAAAATCTTCAATATCTTCAAAAGTACCTGACCTAGCTTTTATCCAGTTTATTTATATTTTTCACATTTTATATGTCCACATTTATAATAACCATTTTTAAAAACATATTTTGAAACTTTTTTTGGATACATATTTATGAACTTGACTCTACTAGAAAAGCTTCAGCGAGCACTTTTTTAGCCATTGTTGTTCTAAAATTCAAATTTGGAGCATTGGCTTGTTAGAATAGAATACGAGAGTTGCATTCGCGAGTTGAAAATTTCGACATCCATTTCAAAAGTTTCGTGTTATTTCAGCTTGTCGTCCGCCCCCGAGGATTCTGGCTTTCTCGCCTCTGAAAATTGAAAATTATCTAGTTTTCACTCGTGTATAAATTGTAACTTTTTTAATTTCTCCATCATTGCAGATCAGTTTTTATTGGTGACATCTTAGAGTTCATATTCGTTTAGCATTAAATATTTAAACAGATTTAAATATCGTTAGTTAAATTTGTAACACTGTGTGAAAAATTATTTAAAAATTTTCACTACCTACTTTTTTGGGGTGTAACGAAATAACGTCATATTTTTATATCATATTTTTTATTTTTTTAAGGTTTCGTCGTTTTATATCTAACTAGTGAATTTGCTTTAAAACAGTCACATTTAGTCCTCTATATATGCTGTAGAGAATTCAATTAAAACACTGGGTTAAAAGCGCTCTCTAAGGTGTTCATGTAAACATTTACACACTTATTATTGTTGCTGAAATTAAATATTTATATTTATATATTTATAATATTATAAAGCTAAAATGTTATATAATATGTCGCTACTATAGAATTCACTGTTGTAACGGATACTTTAATAACTCTTTATTATGACTTTTCCATGATTTTTTTTTCTTGACTGACTAGGTACTTTACTGGTTGCGAATAAAATTTATATACAAGAAATACTTAAAAACACATCTATTATTTAATTTTGATTCAATTAGGAGGAGTCTGAAGTTAAGGCATTGGAAATCAAAAGAACTTACAAGTAAGAAACATAACTGGAATGTCGCAGACGTGAACTAATATAAAATAAATAACGAGAAAGAATGGATGAAATATTAAAAACATAAATACTCGCCGCAGTTCACTAAGCGACTGTCGACTTTCTAGAAGAGTTAAAAGTCGGAAAAGAATCGTTCATAATAGATTGAAAGCCCGTGAAAGCTTTTGTCAGACCATTTCACCGAAGTTAGATTATCATTTTATACATTATGAAGTTCTCAGACTTGGATATTTAACAAAGAAAAAAAGGGTATTGAATTTATAAGCTCTATTATTATTGGAATTGTAATAATGGAAAAGTCGGATGACTATTAACAAAAGACTTAATTAATAAAAAATTAATCTTGTTTGTAACGTATTAAAAAAACGTATTACGTATTACGTTTGTACGTATTAGTAAAAAGATAATTCTGTAAAATCTGCACATAATAAAGCACTTAGTTACTTTTCTACATTTCCTAATAATATGTACTATTATTCTAACTAATAATAGTATTAAGTGAGTTTGTTTGTTTGTTTGTTTGTTACGCTTTCACACCTTAACCACTCCGTTATAATACTCACATATTTTCTCAGGTATTATATTATTTTAATTTTCAACGCAGACGAAGTCGCGAACATCAGCTAGTGTTCAATAAATATCGATCTCTATAACATTAACTGGCAGGATTCATCGAAGAACTTACACATACTACAGGTACCTAATACATGTTATTCTCGCAAGTACGCAAAGTTGGCTTATCGCATGTTCGCGATTCGAGTACACGTGCAAGTCATCAATCAAAGAGTGTATTATCAAAGGGTTTTCACCCATGAATAGTCACATGATGTTTGTGTTTGCATTGATGGAAAACTTGTCATGAAACTTACTTTACACATACAACTGGATACCGAGTCATCAAAACAGATCTTAAAGGAAAACTTTCAACAAGTTTAGCTTTTCCCTATGGCTTCTCTCGCACCATCTCTCGGATAAGTTAAGAACTAGTGTGAGTCTGTATCTCTATATATATATAAAAAAATCGTGTCGCATGTTTCACGCTAATGAACTCCTAAACTGCTGAAACAATTTTGATAAAACTTCGTAACTATGTGTAATTTAGTCCAACTTAAAGACAGGCTTCTCAGTTATAACCGTCCTTATTTACAACAATGTGATGAAGGTGTTTCCAATGACATCCCACTCAGTGATGGAATATTCTGGTTAGCAGAACTTTCCTGCGACTCCACCGAAAAACTACTAACTAACAAACACTAAAATACATTCACTAAGATCCATAAAATACATCATACGCTGCGTACATGTGCACGCACTGGCATAAAGGACATAAAAGGCAATGTTGTATATTATTAAATAAAAACCACGTATTTAACAATTGAATGCATTTGAAACTAATAAATTGTACTTTAGATTCAGAAGCAATCTGAAAATTGGTGAATAGGGATCGACTAGAAATGTAGGCTTTATATCAAAGTTTGCTACGGAAAATATCTCTCCAACAGCCAACTCCGACATCCGAACTAATTTCTAGATCAGCAACTATTCAAATATAAGTTCTGTCTTCATCTCGAATACGAATATTTGATAGAAATGAAATGCCGAAGTTGGTTCTCTATAAGTTATTAGTTCGAAGTGTGTTTATATGAACCAACTTGTTTAATTTTGTGTAAAACAATTATTGAAGAATTCCTATAGTTTGATAACCAGTCAAAGTGTCAGAATACTCCGTTTCACTTTTACTTCATTAATTATTTAAAGCAATCATATTATAATTATAAAAAAAAAAAAAAAAATCCTTATGATTTATCTAGCTTTTGTAAAATCATTAGCCAATTCTGCATACGTTGAGTCAAAATTCTTAGTAATAGTAGGGGATCCCGAGAGGGGATTTTGAGTTTTACTCGAGCGCGTCAGACATTCGTAATTGATAATTGATTTTTCTTAATACAGCGTCCACAGTTAAGTTGATGTAGATATTTTCGGTGCTGTTCATTGGAATTCATTGCGTTGTTAATGCATGCTCTCCAAAACTCCACAATATTTATTTAGCCGGCGATACCACAAAGTCGAATAGCAAACAATCGATGCTGCACCGAAATTAAGCAGAAGCAAGCGGACTGTCCAGACGTCAAGTCTCGGATTTGCATTCTAAATTCCACAATTGACGTGCTACGGACGCTGAACAAGGACAACGTTACACAGTAATGTAACGACGCTTCTTATTCATTCGTTTAACCTTTAAAATTATTTAGGCACAACGAATGAATAATATAGGAGTTTAGGCACTGAGAAAGTAGCACATTAGAAGAAAAATATCATAAAATTAGTAGATCGAGTTGTGGATTTTACTACGTCTGTCTAGCGGGTAGGCGTTAGGCCTGTTGGGCTGTTTTGTAGAGAATTTTACATTCTTTCTTTTTTATAAGTATACCTCATAACGGTAAGATCGACAGGAACGAAGATATAGGCAAAAAACTGAAAAAAAAGGTAACTTTTTTCACCGTTTTTTGGCTGTCAAAAGTTATGCCCACCCCTGGATTAGTGGGACTTTTCAGAGGTTATTTGGGGAGCTAACATGTACGTGTATACAAATTTTCAGCTTGGTTGGAGTTTTTCCGAAGTGAAATGCTAAAGTTACTGTACTATATTCTGGGGTTTCTATTATTTCGATGGAAATTCTAAACAATATAATTTGTTCTTCACGTGTTTAAGTATAATATTTTTTTCAAACCTATTCCGTTGACGCTTTCTTTTAACATCTTTATTAAACAATGCAAATTTTGTAGGATTTAGCTTTTGTTTATCCCTTAATTTACATTTTACAATAAAACCAGACACAATTAAAGTTTTGATGTTTAGAGGAAACTCGATGAACATTCCTTCATGTTCATTGCGGTGTCACGGCCACCTTACTTCACAAAAGCTTGACTATAAATTTCTGTTCCTTACAATAGTCACAGAGATTGCACCTGGGAGCTGTCTTAGTCTCAACTTGGACTCAGATAAATCCCACTGAAGTTTACCGCCCGTGGCAACAAACGACAAATTGAGTTATCAACTTAGGGGATAGGGAGACATCATTTTTCTCGTGTCGCAAATAATATGAAAAGAATGCGGTGCAGCTCTATTGAATTTGATTCATAATACGACACAGATGTGACCATCGAAGAAGAATACAAGCTTTCGTCCAAACATTTTTTCCTAATAGAAAAAGTGACAAATATTTTGGACATATCCTTATCCGAATTTAATAATTCGCCCTTATGAGAAATAATTTTGGCGGCAAAAGCACTCGATTTGGCTCTGTTAGCATATCACTTTTCAGGACATCAATAATTCAGAAAGTCAACTGATAATCTTAATTCGAATAAATATTTTTATCTCAGATCTGAAATCTCAAACAGAAAAAAAAACGTGTTTTAGCAATAAATTAGTCTTGCCCTTGTTCTTAAACAAGAGTCTTACAAAATTGCAAAACTTGTTGATTTTTTTAATACATGCGGTTTTTGTGGTATTGATGATAAATTAGCATAAAAAACTAAATTATTTTAAAGAAACTTGTTACAAAATCATTGCCTTATATTTGGATTCACGATAAATTAATGCTAAAGAAGCAGTATAAACAGTTATTTTTTTAACTAGAATTTTAAATGCGATTGAAACATTTTATTTATGTGTGACTAACTTTTAGTTATGTCCTATGTCCTTTTTGTGCTCCCGTAAGGACAGCAAAGAAAAGGTCCTTACCTCGTTCATCTAAGATTTCACGCTGATCGGTTGAGTAGTGAATTCATAAAAGCGTAGCAACAAGCTTACTTTCGCGTACTTATACTTATAATATTCGCTTTATATAATTTAGGTACAATCTGAATAAGAGAGTGTATAAGGAAGAAACCTCACAGATGCCTGTTTGAATTAACTTTGAAGATCTCAAACCCCTTAATAATTCATAAGCAATAGGTCCCTGTCACTTGTATTTATTTTTATCTAAAGGGCAAATCCATTAAGGTTTTATACGCCCACCTATATCAGTTTAAAGAAAGGTTATAGACGGTCAATGCCCAGATACATAATCAAAGCGTAACATATCCATTATCCCATAATTTTGGATTTTCTATATTTTTGATAAAGGTTTAAGGATTATGAGACTGACTATCAACGCATATGTGTTTTGTTTTTTTATGTTTTTAGAGTTATGTTATTAAATTTTACATTTATAAGTGTTTTTAATACTAATTTTCTAAATTTCGTTCAACTTAGCACATACGTACACCACCTCAAATTAGAGAACGCAAACTAACAGAGATTGCGTCCTTTCAACCACATTCGTAACCAGATACGAAAACGGAAAAATTATTCACTGTTTCATAACTAGTTATTAAACAACGAACTATTTTTCCATTTTTGTAATTATGTTTCATTTTCATAACTATAAAATAGCTCGCCGACTCTGCCGCCCGCATTCCCTCATCGTTGCTCCACGGAAGTACATCTGACTGCTAGTGAATAATAAGACTGTGATTTAGGTTATACTTAGCAATAATCGTAATACTAATCTCGATACTCACACCCAATGAGGCATATGGTGCGTGTCATAAGTGGTACAATCACTTATGACACGCACCATATGCCTCATTTTTAAAAGAAAAATCTATATTTCCATATTGCATAGATGTGTGAGAACACTTTATTTTTCGTTATGGCGAGTCACGTGCTACGAAAAAAGGCGACCGAAGGACCGAAGAATTTGACGTAATTCAATAAGAGAAGCTGACTCGCCCCAAGCGGACAGCGAGCGAGTCATACTACAATAAAAAGAAAAATCAGTCGGCAACATCACATGAACTAGATTATTAGTAAGTCGTTAATTTTTAAATTATAATTCCCATTCTTCCTAAACCCATTCATCCTACTATAATTTCATTATACAATTTCTATATTATATAATTTACTTACTCTCTGACACACTTCGGGGATAGCGGTGGTGGTTGTATTTTTTATTTTAAGGTCGTCGGACAGGCTGACAATATTTGATGGTTGGTGACTGAAAAGCAACGTAACAAGTGCTACAATGTGCTGCCGACCCTATACTGGCTCTACTCATCTGTTAGTAATTCTAAATAAAATAAAATCAATGAAATTAGTTACTTAATTGTATTTTTTTAATAAAATGTTCTAACACAGAAACTATCAAGAGATATAGAATAGTTACACCTAATAAAAATCTAATCTAAAAAGCAATATTTATTTAAGATTACATCCTGTAAAACTAAGAATGACAGTGGGCATACCCAACAAATTGATGAGATTTATCGCCGAGATTCCCCAGAAGTTAGCCGAAGGGAAATTAAGTTGGGAAAACTTCAGTCTTGTTCCCCACGTACCCTTATCGTTTTACAGTAAAAAAGAACAGCGATAATTTTGTATCTACGAGTATAGATTATATTGTTCATTTCTTTTGTTTATGGTCTAAGTCTGTGGTCAAACATGGGTCAAACTTAGAAGAGTTTAAAATTAAATGAGTTGCCGCTCTTATTTCGACCCCTGGAAGACCATTGTAGGTTGACCGACCAAATTAAGCTTCGAATTGACGTTGCTTGGGATCGCAAGCCTTAATTATGTTTCCCTTAATTATAAGGGGGAAATATATGTAATTGCTTTTTGACTTTACTGTCGGGAGTCCAATTATTAAACAATTCCAATTATTAAGTTATTTTGAAGTTTTCATTGTAAAAATATTTATTTTCATTTATTCAATGTTTAAATGTTTTTACTAAAAGACTAAAAGTGTATTCTAGAACTCTAGATTACATAATTCATTAATTTTTACGAAATTAAATTAATATAGAAAAATTAGAATCTAAAACAATTAAATATCAATATTATCACGCCTTTGTCGGCGAGAACATACTATAACTGCTGTATGTGAATTAATATCCTATAGATATGTGTTTGTGCAAATAAAGATTTATTCATTTTTTTTATTACTTAACTTAATTGGTTAACCAACTAATTAAATGTATTAAGTAATGCAATCATTACTTAATACAAACTTTTGTTGCATTCATTTAATTTTGAATTTATATTAGAATGTGTAGGTCTACTAATCAATTCGTTAAATAATCAATCGACTGACACAAACCGGTGAGAGGGAAAAATTATTATTTGCGAATTTGTACACTTTTGTACCAACGTTGTTCCAGCGAGCAGATATCTCATTTATTTCGCTTATCATTGCTCCCGGAATGAGAGTCGTCAACACGGACGCCATTTCTACACCCCCCGTCTCTCCATTTCTCAAGTCTTGCGATCTGCAATCAAAAAGAGGCCACTATACCTACTTGAAAATGAGCTGTTTCATTGGTGACATATATATATATATATTACGTGTCACGTTGTTTGTCGCCAATGACCGCCTAAACTACTGAACCGATTATGATAAAACTCTGTAACTATGTGTAATTTGGTCCGACTTGAAAGATGAGATAGTTTTTATATTTAACCCTGGCGAAGCCGGGAGCGTGTAGCGAGTATTATATTATAAGTAATATACAAATAACTAGCCTGGTAAGATTGTATACATATTTTAACAGTTAAACATTATGTATTACTTATATGTATAGGTGTATAGATATAATGTTAATATAAAATATAATATCATTGAATTGCTTCATGTTATTATTCGTATTTATATGTATGTAGTCTCAACTACAAAAATCTTTTTTTTTGCTTGATGAGTGCTATAATGCTTACATATTTTTTTAATTTTCAACGCGTACTAAGTCACTGACACTAGCCAGTCTATACTAATATTATAAAGATAGAAGAAGATTTGTATATTTGTATTGAATAAATTCAAAAACTGCTGAAACCAATATTAAAAATTCTTTCACCTATAGAAAGCTACATTATCAGCGAGAAACATCCTTACTATATTATAAATGTGAATTTGAGTTTGTTTGTTTGTTTGTTACGTATTCACGCAAAAACTTCTCAACCGATCACCATGAAATCTTGCATAGACGTTGTCTGGGACACCAGAAAGAACATAGGGTACCTTTCATCCAGAGCGCGGACGAAGTCGCGTGCAACAACTAGTAATTGATTGAATGTTTACTTAAAACTCTGTTTTTTTTTTATAACTAGCTTTTGTATTTGACTGCTGTTTTGGTAAGGTTGTGTGGATTGGTGTACAAACTTGGGCGTTGCTCGGGCGTGTACACTTATCGCTCAGTGCCAGTCTCAGTACCCTGCAATAGGAAGACTTAATAGGTACATTGCACCAGGGGACATTAATTAATGACCGAGCAAACGCAATTGATTACGTAACAATGTTCTCGTGAAAATCAATACCGTATACAAACCAGGTTTCTACACATTAAAATATCACATACTTACTTCTTTTATTATCTTCTTTATAAAAATCAATATAACAATGTTTCTCCTCTATGGACTCCAAAACCGTTGAACCGATTTTAATTCTATTTTCAATTATAAAAAATTATTATCCCAGACAAATCCGGGGGAGGATCACCAGTTTTATATATAAAAAAATATAAAAGGCACACATAAAATATAACTACCTACTTGCTTATAATAGTGCAAGTCGATCTCACGACAGTAACGACCCAATTATAGAAATCTACCGCGAAATAACAGCACTTATGCTGTTGAGTTCCTGCCAGTGAGTAGGTATGTGATGCCGGAGTCCGGAGCTAAATCAAAATCATCAGCGCGCCGAATACCACCGATATTATAGATCATATTATAGATCATCGCCTTTATGATGTTTCTGTCTTGTATCTTTTTTTTGTCATATTGATCTCCCATAAGTCAGAATAAACATACATATTATGTCGTCGGTTCAGAATAACAGAAATTCCAACCCACAATGGTACATTATCCTGTTGCTTGTACAAATGTACGTATCGACAAATATTATTTCATAAACAATAATAATGTCGACGGAATAAAATTTTATTTTACGGATAAGCTGAACCTTGTGTTGCAGACTTCGGTATGTAGAAAACTATATTTGTACCGGCAAATGTTATTTGTATAGTAGGTAAATGTGAAGTACAGGATATATTTTGAAATTTCTTCTGTAAGAATTTTTCTGTAACATATATTAACAAGTAGGTATCACGGGTCTTATAAAATCGTAAAATACATACAAAAAGTTAGTTAAGTGTTACATTCGTTTTTTTTATTTTAGATGCGAAAACTACTTGGTTTTCGCAATCATAACCAGCCATTGGTAGTAGCTATATACCTCTTCAAAGAATAAATAACAGCACATCTGCTATCCCACGAGTAAAGGATGCCAGAGCCTATTTCAATTAACATTTCTATTTCTCTTATTTTCGCCACGAACCTCTGGTCTAATTGTACAACTCTGTAGGAAAGATATAATGGACTGTCTGATTTGCATAAACCTATTTGGATAACAAAAAAAATTTCATTTTAATGGCTATTTTTTAATAGCCGCTATAAGACTGGATCAGGAGATTACTTGTAAGGCAAGTTAGATCTCAATCTATCCCAGTCTTAGCTCACCTAGTCTTCTCGCAATTTATGTCACTGTGGTATAAAGACCGACCCTGTCTACTAACTCTATAAGAATTTATCCACAGCTGGAACTTGGCTGGAAACTGCTAATATTTTGATGAGATGGAAACACTCATAAGAGAGTTTGTTCTAAATTTTTGTATCTGCGGAATAAAGTTTCTACTCATTCCGCTCTGTGTTGCGGCGCCTTATGCTAACAATGCGGATGTACTTTTTTGTAGCGGTTGTAAAATTTTATGGTTTAAAATTAACTCATCAGGGGCCGTACCATGAACTTTTAGTAAACTATCATGTTTTAAGGAAGTTTTGTTTTAAGCTTAAAGTAACATTACTCAAATTCGTACCATGACGTCCACAAAATAATATTGTTTTATTCCTGCCGTGAACGAATGATATTTGCATGATTGTCTATTCCCTGCTAAATAATGCCACAGAGTCCTAAGTATGAAGCCATATCGTATTTGGTATGTTCTGAAACATTTTATTTCTACGCTACGAAAGCAAGATATCATAACGAAATAGAGAATGACGTCACAAAACTGCTTATAGAAACAACATTAAAGTAAGCTTACTTTTAAGGGGTCATGGTACGAAATTTGAAAGTAAGACTAAAATAATAATGCTATAAGAGGTGGTGGTAAGGCCCCAGAGCACTCACCATTGAATTGTCGTTAGAACAAAGTAGAGTATAAGAAGTTTAATAATCTAAAGGTTTTTTTTATGTGGCTAAAGTTCTGATCAACAATTTCATCCAAATTCACTTTCCTCCATAGAAACCTAATGTACTGAATAGACTCTATAAATATATTGTATGAAGTGTGGAGTTCGCACAACGGGCCGTGTTTGCTGACGTAGTATTGCAAGCTCACTCATCTATTGTTACCTATCTGCTCCAACAATCGACACTGTATAAGCATCGTAATCGAATACGTGGTTAAATCTCGCTACTAGGGTTTTCAATTTTCTTGTTTTCTTTTAAAAAAATGTTTAACTATAAAATTATAATTTAAGACTTATTTTTTATTGATACTTGAAATTATTTATTTCTTTTATGTTGTGTCTTACTGTGGAGGAATCGAGGAATGTCAATCAGGAAGCACTTGTGATATCACTAAGTATTAAAATACTAAAAACACTAAAAACGTATTTGTTATGTCATTCAGCTAGACTAGCAGCTAGACTCCAGCTAGTAGATAAATCTATAATTTATTAGGAGCATTATGTATTAGAATGTTTATGTTACTTCAATACTACTTTGACAGGAGTTTTATTTATAATAACCGAAAAATATCTTTATTTTTTAAATTCATTAAATTCATTTAACAACTAGCTGCGGCACGCGACTTCGTTCACGTAACTTTGTAATATATGTATAGCCGTAATAATTATAGCCTACGTTACTCGCTGATAATGTAGCTTTATATATGTATCGTTGATATGTATAGATAGATATATAACAAAAATTGCAAAGATTGAGGAGATCAACTAAGAGGCAGCCCTGATATGTTACACCATGCATGCTTGCATTCAACTCTTCAAATTGACTTATGTACACAGCAGACTTTACTCCAACGTGTTCGTGTTTATTTCAACTTGCATGATTGTTTAAACATAACTCACAAGCTTGCATTTCTCACATCATGTCTTATGATGCTAATAATAAGAACTAAATTTGGTTAATAAATTCAATTCCCAACAGAATTTGTAAAGCAATATTTACCATTGCAAACCAGTATGAGCAATCTCTAGTAATCTAGAACCAATAAATGTACACAGAACTGGATGGGGTACTAAGTCCGTAGGGGTTTTCAACTCAAACATGTTGTTTGTATTTATTTGTTTGAGAATTATAGAGTACGCTACAAAGTATAAAGGTAGTTATAATAATTTTTAACCAGACATTCTCTATTAGGTAAGCTAGTAGTTAACACAAGTTACCACTAACCGCGAGATCTACTTTTCAGAGAATTTTCGGTGTTTTATAAATTATCCAACAGTGTTGATATCCTGTGTTTCATTATTTCTACCAAGGTCACGTGACTATTTCAGCAAAAAAAAAAAATTAGGACAGACAGGAGGACAGATTCTAGATTCTAATTAAAAAAAACAATATCTATAAAGTGATGTCTATGGAAACATTATTATCATTTAATATGGATATATTATTATGATAAAAATTTTTTTCGCATACATACAATACAAGTTGGGGGCTGGTAATGTATAATATTTTGTCATTGTAAATCCTGATTATAATTACAGTACTATCTTCGATAAAGATACCACGCCGATGATTCATATGTAGATGACTCATTAAATATATGTTTGTATAATAATTTTGTTTATAGTTATTTTATATATAGCATAAATGCATTGACATATATATGCTTTGGACAGACGTAATAAAATGCGCAACCCAATCCACTGTGGTACAGTGTGCTCGTGACGCCACAATTAGGAGAAAGTGGAGAAGCATCGCAGGGGCGGTAATCGCGCCAAGGAGGGCGAACACGACAATCCTCCGTGTACATCATCCACACGACCACGACCACTCTGACAAGAGTGTGCGACTTGATATATATATCGGAGCGGAACATGATTTAAAACTTTGCATGGGGCTTCAACTGATGTTCAAAACAAAGGCGAGGACTTACCAGCTAATCCGTCACATCCTTTCTTACACAGCGATATGGGCTTTGTCGAACCATATCAGATTCACATGTCAAAAAGAAGAGGAATAATTATGTACCGGACTTGTTGACGGCTTACGATAAAATTTTAATTGAGCAAAATGGACAAGTAATAAAGTACTAATTATAAATATAAACAATTTTTATTACCAGGGCATAAGTTCCAAACAGAACACACTTCTTTTCATTGTTCTCGCCATATAACTGTAAAACATAAACATTAAAAAGTAAATAAATGGATGAGAACAAAATAAGCCACACGAGAGGGTTTAATTTGACCAAGCAATGTTTCAAACTAACAAGACAAAATCTTCCCGAGGTCTTGGGACTACGTAACAAATGGGAAGAAATTGGGCCAATAAAGTAAGTACTTGGTTTCGGCCCAACTATTAGCCCCTGACCGCCGGCTCGCCAGTGACCGTGGTGGGCCGACATCAATTATTTAAATGGACACGGCTTACACTGCCCCTAGGCATTGTTAACAATTTTGTTGTTGATGTACTTCACGTGGGAAATGGCTGTGTCTAACTTGCTCTTCAAGTGTATGAAACTTAAACCACTTACCCTGCAAGCATTTAAGCGTGAAATATAATTTACTTTAATGTATAAAGACTAGAGCTAAAGCATTAACAAGAATTACACCGTTTTTTTTTTTTTTTGTTGTTAGCAGTGACCACAGTGACATTCGGGCAACCCGTTTGGCGGCAGTAACCACTCCCTTAGGTCAACGTCATTGATGAAAATGAAGATGCAATTGATGCAGTTATTTGATTCGGATTCAGATTTTTTTTAAATAGTAGGTTAGTGATTTTAATTTCAAAATTTGTATATTATTTTTATTTTAATTTATTTATTTATTATTTATTATTAATTTACTTATTTATTTTATTTTAATTAAGAACTACGAATTTCAACCATGGTGAACTTTGTGAAAAATCACAAAAATATAAAATATATATATATTTATATATATATAAAATATTTTTTTAAAAATATATTGAATTTCAAAGCTTTTAATTTTGTAAAAATATTCTACAACGTTCAACGTACATATGAATAAAAAATAAAAATACAATATGTAAATTCCGAATGCGTAGTACACAGTAATTCTACTACAGCCACAAAAATCTATTTATATCCCCTAATCCTTACCTACATTCGAGTCGATCTATGGTGGAGAGTTGATTGACCTGTTCCCAAACTGACATTTATAAATACGGCCTGTAACAATGTGATCCCTTGAATGTTCCCGATACTTATCTGCTAATGAACCTCGTGAGATGGATCGGTCTCTTCACTATCTTATTGTCCCCATGAATTACGTTTTGAGTTCAGCCATTGAGTAGTGATGTGCCGAAGATTATTAGATCCAACCCTTATCGAGACTACAGCCAGCTAGCTCTTCTAGATTTTTGATCACGATAATTGTGCAGTAATATAATTAAATATTTTATTAACTAATTTATATTATAGATAAATGCAAAAGTACGTACTTTTGTCAGTCTATCTGTATGTTATCTTTTCAGGTTGTAGCAGTTCAAGCGATCATTATTAAATTTTATGTACACATTGTCAGGGAGAAAGGTATCCTTTTCAGCCAGAAAAAAAAAGTAGTTTATTTTCAATCATTTTTTCCCCAAAATTGTGTTGTATTTAACAGCTTGCCCTGATTTCTGTCTAAATTTTTCTTAAAAATAAATCTAATTGTAAATAATATAGGTATTCTTCAACTTAAATCTAACAAACGGGCCAAGACAACGTATTTGTAAGACATTTCTTCGGCAATCTAACACTAATATATCTGAATATTCATTGAATATTCAATATTTCAATGAATTTGTCACAGAATTCTCTCAGAATGTACATTAATTCTGTGAGAAGTAAGAATACATTCACATAAACACAATAAAAATACGCGTTCAGTAAATGAGACTGTCTTCGTGTAACATTAAATACCAATTTATGTTTATCGATATTCCGATACATAAAAGCAACAACCCTAAAGATGGTACAAGTATTGAAGCTCGACGAGTCGAGAGTCGATACTAACAAACAATGATAAGAGAAATAAATAACATTTCACAATGACTGTACTTGTTCCGCTCCTACGATCGCGACGACTATATCTGACATCGGATATTGATTTGACGAGTGTTTGAACGGCACCGTCTACAGAAAACAATTTTAAAATTTAACTCTCTCTTTTTAAGAGGAATTTTCTTTGTTGGATGAGAAATAAAATACATGGACTGTTTTGCCGCAGGCCACAGTTGCCAACGTGGTATAATTCGTTACATTTCTTTCCTTATTGAAGACCAAAACAAGTCTAAGTTAGTAAAAAGTAAAGCAAACTTAAGAGATCGACGCATCAAACGCTGCAATGCTTTCGCGTCATTAAATGCAATTGATTAATCCAATACGATAAAATTATTATTAAGAAGCAAAGCTCATCAGGTGAAGAAAAATCTAAATTTGAAGTGAACTATCGATCACATTTGGTCGTATGAAATATCAGAATTCTGAAACTATTCGTGCTTTAAATGTGC
Organism: Synanthedon tipuliformis; assembly: GCA_947623395.1. NCBI lineage: Eukaryota > Metazoa > Arthropoda > Insecta > Lepidoptera > Sesiidae > Synanthedon > Synanthedon tipuliformis. The sequence continues at coordinate 1,951,639 of OX392415.1, read as the reverse complement.
TATTTTTTCATTTTCTTTTTCTTTTAAATGAAGTCCTATGTACGCTTCAAAAAGCATTTATGCTCATTATTTAAATTTAGTAGGCCTTATGACAATTTCCTTTTGATAACTATGAAAGTTAGTTTGAAAACTGGCTGTAACCTGTAGCTTGAAAACCGTTAAGCTAATCAAAATTCAAAATCAAAATATATTATTGTCCTATATGAAAGAGATGATACCGAATATCACAAAAATTTTAGTTTCTACAGATAATATAATATAACGGTGATAGTCAACAATATAATATTAAAGAAGTATCATAATTATAGGTATTATAATTTTATGTAAGATAGTGTCAGAGAATTTAAATTTACTCTCAATTATCGGAAGTCCACACGACTGTATCTACATAGCCAGGAGAGGTATTAATTAATGAATTCGCTTCCCCACCTCAGGTTGGGGTGTGGTACAAGTCATGAACTTCTGGTTAACTGAAATTTTAATTCCAGAGTACTTTTTTAACATATATGAATCGTGGTGTTATAAATTTAACGTGTGTGTCTTTGTATCTGTTTAAAAAACTTAAAACGGATAGGCCGATTTTGACCCTTTTTTTAAATCTGACGTGATCGGTATGTTATATTTTTAAAGTGGAAACTTTTTATCTTGTTACTTACCTCTAATATGAACAGGCTGTCCAATAAAACTATACTAAAACTGAACTGGTATTAGCCCTATTCATGCTCTATTACATATAAAAAATAGTGTTATTAATAGTCTCGTGGATTTAAAGATTTATATTTGTTGGAAAATCGACACCCCTTTTTTATGGTAAACTCGTCAGACACGCTGGTGGTCTATTTAATGGCAAGTGGCTACCGTGGCCTATGACACAAGTGTGCCACAAGTGCTAACGAACCTAATAACATTCAAATATAAAATTAAAAAAAATTTCTCGCATCAAAGTTAATTTACTATTAGATAGATAGTTGGACATCGTTCATGAATTGCGACCCTCTATCCTTGCACCACATTAGGTACAAGGTATAAATCTTACCCACAGCTGTTTCGTACCTTCCGGTACGATCCTTCCTCGCCGGCTTCCCGCGCCCAACAATAATTAATTCAATACCTCCATTTTAATTAAAATCATATTTTAATGCCAACCTTAATAAGTATGTTTTGTTTCACATTATAGCATCCCATCACTTTACAAAATAGCCATTTAGTTAAACACTAGTAATGTATATATTTAAAACGCAGAGATTTTAATTTAATAGCCTTATTTTTCAAAATTAAAGTGAAGGATGTTTATTTAGCTTACCTTATACCTTCGGAGTGAAGGGGAGCCAATGTAAGTAATTAAGTTTTTAAATATTCTTCTGCAGCTATCTCGGTTAGTTCTTAATTGCTACAGCACGTCTTAGAATTGTGTATACCTTATAGAAGTTTTCTGTGAGGGGGCAGTCACCCTCATAAAGACGACCATGAAATAACAATTTATTTTAAGTTATCATACTATGGTCTGCATATTAAGGTAGCGTGTCTTAAAGTAGATGGCGCTCACTTAAGTTAGATGTTACGAAGAAACACCGTAGGGTTTTAGTGGGCAGAAGTCCCACATATCCTATCGATCTCCCCATAGTCGGTGGGGATCTGGTTCGCAGATTTTCCCACGTAAAAAAAACATGGTGCACTTGTATAGCATATTATGTGGCATTGCTTGTGTTACATGAGACGATTAACCTTCAAATAGACCATCAAACTGCGCGTCTGGGAACTGTTACATAAAAAATTGTAAAAAAATATCTAAAAGAACGTCTAAAAGAAACATGTATAAGAACATATACCTTAATTAACAATAATAAAGAAGACATACATTGATTAAAGGATAACAAAAATGGTAAATATGGCGTCATCTCGTACACAAAGAAATTAGATTACACTTTATGTAAGTATCTGTTTAAAAAATAAAACTTCTAAATTGTCTAAAAAAATCAAAATTAAAAAACGAATGATTTTAAAATGTAAGTAGGTACTTTAAGTCCACTTTATTAATATACAAAATATTCCTACTAATAAAGTGCAGAAGTTTGGTAAAAGCTTCTTCAGGTAAAAGTTAAAATGCGGAAATTGTTTGAGTTTTAAATAAGCTTTTTAACGAGCGTTTCTGTAAAATGAAATACATTTATTAGTTTTATAAAGAAACATGTTAAAAGTTGATCAAAAAATTATCTAATAATATGCTAAAAATGTACTCGCTCTACTCATAATTTATATTCAAAATTATTTACAAATTTTTTTATCAATCTAGCTTGGGTTCCTTAAGAAAGGTTTCCGGCAAGCTGGCTGCGTTACCTTCACCACCACATGGGAACATACTGTAGCCGGCGTCTATTCCTAACCGACTAACCACGCTGTCCATCTGGTTGGTGGGTTAGGAATTTATTTTCTTAACCGTCAACCTATCTTAGTTTGTCGGTTAGTAATCCGTCCGTCTATTCCTAACCGACAAACTACGCTGTCCACCTGATTGGTCGGTGTCGTCTCTGTATGTATTTATTATGTACATATAATTATATTTGCGTTCTTCATTTGACATAATTTTATACGCGTCGTGTAATAAACAAAATACTCTCTCTCTACGATGAAATCAACTTACAGTTCTGTGACGGTTTTATGGTTATGTCCTCGACATGAACTCGAACCCCATTGAAGACAAATAGGATTTGAAAGACAATGGTGTCAAATGTAAAAATAAAACAAACAGAATGGATTCTTCTAATTTTATTAAACAAATTCAAAATAATATGTCCTAATTTACTACTTTATTAATACTGGACTTAATCAAAGAGAAGTAAGTACGGTTTACGTTTACATATTATTTTTATTTAAATACTAGCTGGTGATATTTAAATATTTAAATACTTAATAATATTTAAATACTAGTTGTAATGAATTAACTCAAAAACTGAGCCGATTATAAAAAATCTTTTACCTGTAGAAAGTTGCATTATCAGCGAATGTAGAAAGTTTGCATTGAATATACTCCGAAACTACTGGACCAATTTGAAAAATTCTTTTACTGTTGGGAAGCTATATTATCATTATAGTAACATGGGCTATATTTTATAGTTACGCGGACGAAGAAGCATGCTAGTATTTTATAAACTAGTCAATTATTATAATATAAGGATTACTACACTTAAAAAGCAGTGACAATAAAACTGTGTTTTGTTGTGTGTTTGAGTTGTTATGCGGTTACCGTTGTCAAAATATACGTGTTATATAAATACATAGCCGCCGACCCGACGACAATGGAAAGCCATTGAGAAAAATGAAGAGAGAGACAGCAAAAGTGCCGCTCATTATGCAAATGAAAACATCTTTTATCCGCACCCATTAGCCACTGGTACAAAGAATTATTTGTAATTTGCAAACAGAATCTTGAGCAATTTGTCTAGTGAAACACCACTACGCTCTCTTTTTTCCATACTAATGGACGGATATACATTTGCATTGAATCCCTCGCTTCTCTAGATGAAAATAAATAAAACTTCTACTTACCAACCGTATTTCATGATTACGATAATATTATTTGTATATTAGTGTGCTCATAAATATAACCACAGAAGACTGATAGTATGGTGCAATTAGACCTCAACATCAAAAGTAATAGTACCTACCTATCATTCCAGCTCCAAATTGTTCTACGCAGTCCACACATAGTTTGGTAAAAATTTACGCCATTTTTAACGTCGGGTTTGGGAGGAAGTCAGAGATTTTTTTAGATTCCAAAAATCTAAAAAAATGAACTAATAATTGCTACTTTACTCCCTCCGTAACTGGAACTTTAGCATGATTATGCTATAGACCATTTTTGTTCGCAATTCAATGTAGGTTATTTTTGGTCCTGGACACTTTTCCGCTTGGCTACCGTCTATTGAATAAAAAAAAACCTAAAGACATGATTACTGCAAGCTGAACCATTTCTTTTTCAGATATGTTCAGATAAGTTCCCTAGGCTAGATTAATTATTTGACCTATTTAAAGTGGTTTACAAACCTGTTTTTGTATTAAATTTGTATATTCAATGGCAACAGCTCGTATCTATTACTAAAATAAATCACACAAATTTATCTGAGAATATCATTAAATGTTTTTCAAATATCTAAATCTATATCTATGTGTTTAATACGATTAGATAAGATGCAAATAATTATCTGCAATGTCTTGCTTGTACGATATATTTCAAAATTATTATTTTTTAATATTTATCACCATAATTTACACTTTTATCAACAATAAAAGTTGATTCTAGTCTACGAATGTGCTTGTAATATATTGTTTCATCATTTTAATATTTTAACTATATGTTCTAGAACTTTTTCTTAATTACTCATATATTTTCTTTTTCAACGCAGACGAAGTCGCGGGCTCGTTATATAGGTATAAGGAACTCCACTTATACCTTTCTCTCTTCTAGAGTTGTTGCTATAAATATTACCCTACATTAATCTTAAAGACAGGAAATCGTAATTACGATTACGAAACATCCGCTAAGACACTTTCTCGTGTCGCTATTTTATCACAAATTGAGTCATTTTATATAACACACGATAAGAAATCTTCGAGTTAATATAAATCAATAATTTAGTTTGTCTTTTTTTATAAATCAGTATTTTTATTGCTTATGGAAAATTCAGAAAAATAGAGAAATACAAACAAAAACAACTACCAATAAAAATGGGTCATGATATAAAATCCTTAATAATATACAATCCTATATAGCCAATATAAAATAGTTATAATAATTATTAAAAAAAAAAAAAACAGAACTAGTACCTACACAACAGCAAATAAGTTTCAAATGGTCTTATACATTTGTTCTGAGATACAGACATTGTCAAATGACTAGTGTGTGACGAAATGATAACGAGAATCTTCTTCTTCTGACTTAAGTGACAGTACAAAATGACAATGACAAAATACAATGACAATTTTCATAACCATTCAGCAATCCAAGCTACGTGAACCGAGCTGCAAATCTATTAGTGCACTTGAATAAAGGCCCTCAGAAATTGACTTAGCGTGTTCTCTGACTTTTGTCTGTTTGCTTTTGCAAATGCAAAATCTTTTTACTATAAAGATGCATGTATTTCTTATTATTTGCAGTGTACATAGGTAAACTTCGGCCAACATAACAGACTAAGAAATCCACTTAGAGTAATGATTGGTCTCGCTGCGCTCGACTAGATACCACGCTATCTATAAACAATAGCTCCGTGAATGCGGCAACTCATTATTGTAGTGTGTGCTACATCGCTACTTTTTAACACTTTTTACACAGTTTCACTACGCAAACTGGCATTTTATTATACCAAAAATTTAATAAAACATTCGGCACATACAGTCGTACACGTCACAGACAGCTTGCAGTATGACTGGCTCGGGTACGCCGACTGCGGCGTAGTATTTGTTGCCGCATTTGACAAGTACGCCGGTGGTATCTAGTCGAGCGCAGCGAGACCAATTATTAATCTAAAGTAATCCAGTTATTACTTCAAAAAAAGAAACCTGTATTCCCACTTTATCAGCAACGCGATTATTACGAAATACCAAGCAGCCGATAAGATTGCTATCGAACATTTAGTCGTTGATCGACAAAGGATACATGTACTCGTTTTGCTTTCGTAGTGCCACCGAGATTGCAGTGCGTATGGTGGAAAACCAGTACTGCATACTAAATATAGACGATTCCTCAAAACTAAATTTACACAAATGGCTGGTGGAGATTACTCTATGAACAAGGTAAGTAAATATACATTTTTATAGGAATACGTAAGTAAGAGGCGGGGTAAGACCGTTTTAAAAATTTCCTACTTTTCACAAGAGCTTTAAAAAACGTTGTGCGATAAGTATTTAAAAAAAAAGTTATTTCACTATCTTTGTTATTAAAATACAATCATCATAATCGCACTCTCGCACATATTAATCACAGAAAATATATTTCTTTCAACTTCATTTGAATATCAGTAATTCATACTAATATTATAAATGTGAAAGTAACTCTGTCTGTTTGTCTGACTGTTACCTTTTCACCCCTTAACTACTCAACCGATTATCATCTAATTTTGCATACACTTTCTCAGAGATATGTACAGGAAAGAACCCTGTGTCCTTTCTTTATCATCCAGACCAATCATCCAGAAAAAAGTACTGTTCCCGTGGGATCACCTAACGCCTGACAAAACTGTAGTAGCAATTCAGATATTCAGATGTGAGGCGTTATATTGCTTACATATATATATTTTATTTATCAACGTGGACGAACTCGCGTGCAAAAGCAAAAATTAACAATCAAACACAACAAACCATAAATACCATAAATCTTTGTAACTTCTATGAGCAAGGTGTTAATTTAATTCGTTTACTTAAACATTAAATTGAAATTGTTGAATTACTAACTAGATTCGGATGTGCCTTCTATAAACGAAACTACAAGCCGGGATATAAAGTTACAAGGAGTTTGTCTTCTGGTGTGTTCAAAAGCAATTTAGAACTCGTAGAGGGCTCGTAGTTACTTAAAGAGTTGGCCACAGGTGCATTGCCCCGCATATGTTCATAGAAATCAACGGAAAGTTTCATACAACTCAGACTGGTGGCACGGCTTAAGAAGATTCTAGTTACAAGAACAACAAAACCATTCGAGTCGATAAATTTCGGTCATTTTTCTTACGACCAGTACCTAAGTACTTAAATATCGAATGTTTTGACCTCAGACAAAATAAGAACTATAGACAGAATTTTGTGGACAACACAATGAAGTCGGTTTTATGAACATGACGTGTGCGTAGGCCGTTTTTTTTTTTTTTTTGAAAATATTGGTTTCCATGTTTACTCACGCGTGAAATGTGATTCCATCCTGCTTTTCATTTTTTGACGACTCATTTTCATACCTTTTCACTACGCAATTCTACATTTTCACAAGTAAAAAATTGAACGAGGCATGGCACAAATAGTTTGGTTTAATTCTATATATTGATAATATTTTATATATTAAAATATTTCATAACAGAGTTATTTATTATATACATCTTTTTTACTACATTTATTAAATGTAGTAAAAAATGAAAACAATACAAATATTAGATCATAAAGTTTAAAGAATAAAATGCTATAAAGTTCGATAACAAATCAGATTGGCTCGGTTTCAAATAACTAGTCGTTCCAATTTTGCAGTAAATTTTAGCAACTTTTGAAATATTTTTTAAACCATTTCATTACTTCGTATGTATTGAGCCAAATGTGCGCCGGTATTAACATCAATAAAAACTTTAAATAGATCTTGGAGAGCGAGCTAGGGTTCAACTCCATATATTGCGATGTTCCTTCTAATAAACATAAAGTATGCTGGTAAGAGTTTAGCGCTGGTTCGCTATGAGTCAGGCGGACGAACTTCTGCATAATATTATTTGAATAGCAAGAAAGCGAATCGAACGAGAACTTGGCGACTCCATTGAGGACATCGTCGTATTCTGAAATGAATTTACATTTAAATGAAAACGATTATTCCCTTGTTTGAAGGGATTAAGTTCAAAAGTACTTCCCGATTTTAGTTTGCGAACACAGTTTGAATATTTAAAGTAAAAATATGAAAATTTTATTAAAAAAATTTGAACCTAAGGTTATTATTATTACATACTATTATGTACTTTATCAATACTAATAATAAATCTGTAAGTGTAGGTATTGTATGTAAATTAACTTAACAGTAAACGAATTAACTGATTTTCATGAAACTTGGTAGAAACTTTTTTTATACAGGAAACAAACAGTCAGTATACATAAATTTACACAATATACATAAAATACTTAAAAATTAGAGTTCCATAAAATAAAACACATAAAATACAAACATAGATTAACTTCTTAATGAACATAAACTTATTAATGAAGTGTTAAAGTAATATAAAATAATAACACCTAGAGACTCTAAGTTCAAATATTTTCAATTGTTTTAGATTCTCGTAATAATTTTCTTACTTGCATGGTCTTCTTTGGGTGTGGCCAATGCTGATTCCTACATTTAGACAATAATTGGTTGTCTTTCGTCTGTCAGAACCGCCATCATTCCTTCAGCAACATCCCACCGGCCTTTGTACCGAATTTCACTCACAAAATCGCACTCGTCATCCTTTTATGAATAGCGCTCCTCATTTTTAGTTACCAACTCATAGCACCTTTTATAATATTCCTTATTTATTTACTTTGATGACTTCGTAATACAAAAGCCCCTTTGGAAACATGGTCGAATATATCAACACCAGCGTTAACTCCACAGAACATCTAAATAAATTTTTATTTGACAGCGTGAATCAAATGGCACTTTGGCAGCTAATAATAATAATGCAGCTGAAACTGAAAGAGCCAATTGGGGAAATCCTGTAGAATTTATTCTAGCATGCCTTGGATATGCTGTGGGACTTGGAAATGTGTGGAGGTTCCCTTATCTGTGTTACAGAAATGGTGGCGGTAAGTGAAACATTTTGTAAATTATTTCGATCGCGCATTTTTTTTTCGTTATTTTTATTATATAAATATTATTTGAAAACTAAACAGTTTTCTCGAAGCATAGTAACGAATACATACGTCTGAACGTCTATTGCAGACAGCAAAGCTGTGGCTGGAGTAAAAGATAGCTCGGCTGCCCAAATGGCAAAAAAGCTGATTATACACCAAGTAGTTTTTTTTTTTTTTAATTCATAAATAAATTATTATCTTTAATTTCTCTAAGAGAAAATCTGTCTATGAAAAGATTACAATTATTCTAAATTAATTGAAGCCTTAACAATCCGCTAAAGCCCGCTAAGAGGTTGACTACTTCTAGACATACTAGTATGTCAAAAAACACTGAAAAATAAAAGTTAAAGGTGTTTTTTTTTCGCAGGCGCATTCCTGATACCGTTCTTTTTAATGTTAGTATTCATCGGAATCCCAATTTTCTTCTTGGAGTTATACGTCGGACAGTACACGGCTCTGGGGCCTATACGAGCGTTTTCCTCCATAGGGCCTTTCTTTGGTGGTTTAGGTTACTGCACGCTAGTCATTATCTACCTCATCCTGGTTTATTACATGATTATTGTGGCTTGGACACTCTTTTATACTATAATCTCTATTGGAGGAGGTTTGGATTGGGGGTCATGTAACAACACCTACAATACTGACTGTAAGTTTCCTTATTTGTTTCTCTTTTACTCTCTTGAATAGTTCTTTAACTAATTTATCATTTTTTCTTCCAGTGTCACTGCAAGAAGTGCTTTCTTTTTAGAGATTTTAATAATATAATAATATAATAATATATATATATATATATATGTGTCTCATTATGTTTTCTAAATAAACCTAATTCATTTATCCTAGTTATTATTATTTTCTAAACCAAATTTTGGTATGAACTTTGTTGTTAAATTATTATTTTTTATTTTCTCTCTTTAAAATAAATATACTATAAAAACTATGCTTAGATTCCAGTCCTCCTTACCAACATGCCAGGTATTCTTGCCAAACAAAATATGTTTAGGATTTACAGCTACAGGCCAACTTATTTATTTACAAAGTTTGTCAATTTCATACATTTTTCTTTTGGCATATGGCATCATCGGCTAATGCTAGGCATGTCACCTTACTATATTTTTAAAGCTTCAGACCTCTGTTGTTAAGTTTTAAGAATAAAGATTTTAAACAATTTTTTAAATAGGATAAAATGTTGTCCTACAGTTTGTTACAGCGGTTCCTACGATGAGATATGTCGACAGAATAATAATGGAAGTGCTTACGATTACACCTTCTACTTGCGTGACTGTTACACAATTGGCGACATATGCATGCGAACATCTTTTGAACCTTACAATGGAACTCACTGTTTGTCTGAAGAAACATACGTTCCTTGGTACACCAATGTTACAAGAGTTTTGGCATCTGAAGAATACTACAAGTGAGTAATCAATAACTCTTCTTGAAATTTTTCGGGTCTTGTAAAATGTTTAAATTTTTAAATTATTATTTTTCTACTGTGGTCGTAAAATTAGGTTATATTAAATCATTATATAGATTCTAATACCAGAACAGGTATAAACTTTAAGTTAGCGACCCCGATATTCTATAAGCATAATTTCATGACTACCGCTGATTTGAAATACGAGTTGTCTGGCTCCACAACGTTAGAGTAAGGTTGGAATTCCATTTCGAATTTCGCATTGTCTTTGCCATTTTACTGCTCTTGTTTATGTTGACTTATCGATCATACAAAACCATTATTAATCTTTCATCATTCTTTTATAATTATTAATTAATGTAAATAAAATTAATGGCTATAATTAATGTTACTTTGAGTACATACAGGTACATACTTTTAATTCTATTTAAAAAAATACTACCAAAATTAGAATAGAACATGTCTTTTCTAAACATTAATTAAATAATTGTCACTCAATAAAATTTAATTACTAATTGGCCTGACTAGTTTATTGTAGTGTTTCTTAGAGCTTACAGTTTTTTTTTTTTTAATTTTTAATTTAAAAAATTCCTCAGACAAACTGATAATCCACTTGATGGTTGGTCAAGTCGCTACCAGTTAGTATCAGTCAGTTGGCTACCGTCCCCTATAACACAAGCCGACGCTAGAGGTGCTGTAAGTGCCCTGCTAACCGTTTCGCAAGAATTTTCAAGAGTCTGTTTGTCTACTAAGGTATTGCTTTTGTTATAGCGAACGCGTATTAGGACGAGGTGACTCGACTTGGACTAAATGGGGGACAATACAATGGCATCTCGTCGGGTGTCTGTTCCTCTCATGGGTCATAGCTTTTCTATGCGTAATCAAAGTAAGTATATATTTTATTCACATAAAATTGGATCGTAGTAATTACGCAAACGTTGGATAAATAAATATTTAAGCCAAAAAAATATAAGCAATATTCTATACTTGCTGGAAATATAAAATCTTATAATGTGGAAATACGCTTTAAAAGTACTCATAAAAAAACTTACTTATAAATAACATAAAAATAAGCTAATTATTATAATTAAATCGAAAAACTATATCAAAATATACAATAAATTAAAACTTTATTTTCTAATAATAAATCAATGTCCCTCTTAGCATTTGAGAACCTTTGTTAATATTTTTTATATTATGAGTCTTGAATTTGCTTCCATGATCGATCCAATTACTCGAAGGCTAAAGGATCAAAGATTTTTTGGTTATTGTTAATATACCAATAACCAAAAAATCTTTGACACTAAGAATATATTAACCCATTTTTTTACATGTATATAATTATTTCTTTACTACTTTAACAGGGCGTGCAATCAGCGGGCAAAGTAGTCTACTTCACAGCGTTATTTCCTTACGTGATGTTGACAGCCCTACTGATTAGAGGAGCTACGTTAGAGGGCGCAGCGGATGGTGCAATATTCTATTTGTCACCAACGTGGGAATCTTTGACTGAAGCGAGAGTCTGGGGCGATGCTGCATCTCAGGTAACTACTTCATATATCTAATTTTTTTTAAGTGGCTTAATTGTTATCACTATTAATAATTCCAATATTAATATATTAATTAATAATTACATTCAGTAGTTCAATTAAAGTGATAGCGAAGTTATCCATCAGTAACTCAATATAGATAGGCCAGATAAATTAAAAATCCTTTATTGGTTGATTAAATTTGTGTCAATTTAATTATTTGAAAATAATAGCTATTTAAAAGTTAACTCTTTAACTTTGAAAATTAAATGGCAGAAAGCATCTTTCAAAGTGATCGATTCACCAATGAAGATTGAAGCATGATGGTCTCCTAAAATGATCGAGACATTTAAACAATTTAAAAGTTTCCGAAAACATCAAACAAATTTATTCTACGCCATTGACTATATTTACTTCCGGCCTTAATGAAATATTCTTGTTTTAAGATAAAACCATTATGACTAGAAAGTCCACGGTAAATAAAAGCCGTTTGTTTTTATGTAAATCCATTAATGTAGATGTTTTGAAATAGGTTATTAAAATGGATTTTGTTAGAATATAAAAATATTATTCGCCTATTCTATGAATAAAATGCAATGGCATTGACTTAAGTGGAAGGAACAACATACTTTTTTATTTACTAGCTGGTGCCCGCGACTTCGTCCGCGTTGAAAAAGCAATATTACACTTAGCCAGGAGTTAGTTTCCTTAAGCGCGGAGAGGGCTACGCTCCCTGTCAAAGTCTAGGCGTACCCGAAGTTTCCATCTCTAGAACCTCACGAGTATTCTCCTAGATGACTAACATCCAGGTCCCGGTATCGCAGTCTGCTTTGTCACTACCAAAATCCTTCTCCAGCTTATTAACGTGATATTTTTTTTTTATTTTTTAACAGATATTCTACTCCCTTGGTATCGCGTGCGGTTCTCTCATCACTTTGGCGTCTTATAACAAATTTCACAACAATTGTCAATTCGATGCAACATTCGTTTCCTTCGCTAATTTCTTCACGTCGATTTATGCCGGTTTTGCCATTTTCACCGTGCTCGGATTCTTGGCGCTACGCATGGGAGTCAGCATAGACGGTAGGAAAGTTTAAATATTAAAAATTACTATATACCCACGACTTCGTCCGCGTCCGATCGTTGCCACAGGATTACCCGCTGGACTAATCTGAAGATTGTCTGAAAAATTTCATCAAAATCGGTTCAGCGGTTTCGGAGTCCATAGGAAACAAACATACATACATACATACACACATCGCCTTTTATATATTAAGAAGATTACTGTTTAAAAATTTTTATATGCCTGCTGTTGTCTGTTGTCTGCTGTTGCCTACCTACATACGCTGAAATAGATATTACATCCATAATTCAAATACCTAAACAATACAGAAGATTTCCATAAAGATTCCATTCCATTTAAATATTATGGTATACATTCCTACAAGATAAAACATCATTTATATAAATAAAATCACCAAACAAAACCATTACATTGTGAAACGTATTGTTATTATTTATTTGTAACATTGAAAGGGTCTTTAATTTCCGGTGGAATGGTTAACTGAGTGAATCCCTAAAGGGAACTGCGATATTCCGATATTGTGTAAAGTTTATAAATAACTCAATATATGTTCTATATCATCTTTATCAATTATAACTTTCAGTGCAAATCCAACAAATAATAAATAATTATATATCCATTGTTTTTTGGAAATCTATATCTATACTAATATTATGAAGAGAGATTTGTATTTTTGTATGTTTTTAATGATTAAACTCAAAAACTACTGGATTGAAAGCTACATCAGCGAGTAACATTAACGGGGGCGAAGTCGCGAGCAACAGCTAGTATTTTACATTTGTACTTATTATATATTTATATGTTCGCTGCTTCCTGTTTCTACGCTAATAAACGAGGAAGGTTTCTGTACATAATTTGCAGAAAAAAATCGCAGCCAAGCGAAGCCAGGAGCAGGTCGCTTGTTAGTTATTACATAGATACAATCCTAGTACGAGTTCCAAAAAGAAGATATACTTAATGAGATAATCATGGCTAAAAAAGTGTGTATATATAAAGTGTATATGTGTATAAAGTGTGTATATAATGTCTTCGTATAACATATAACGAACATTTTGATGTCACCAAAACAGCGTTTATGAAGTGTTACAAGTGTTAATAAAACAGAGATCGAGAGCTTTGTCAACATTACAACAATTTGATGGCTTTTATCTTGTATTGCCTTGGCTTTGTTAATATTAGGCTGTTATCTTGTTATGAACGGTAAATCATTTTGACTAATCTAGTACTTAATATAGACAATCTACTGCGAAACATATCATGCTTTTGTAAATATACTTAAGGAGAGTAAAAATAGGATATGTTGCAGGCCTCGATTCGTTTCTGAGTCATAATTTGATCTCAAGCACTAACCAAGATCAAACTAAAGACTATTCTGAAATTACTCTTTTTTGGTACTTGAGTAAAAATAAGACGAGATGTTTTTTATTCTCATTTATTTAAGTCGGCAATGCACAAACTTCTTACGGAGTTTCTTGTATTCAGAGTTCTGCATCTCTGCTATGTTATAGGTACCTAATATTAATAAAAAGCAAAACATTTCTAGCCATAATAGTTGTTAGTCTTCATTGCCATTATGGTTACAATTGAACACTGTTTTTTTGTAATACCAAAATCAATTTAGATTTTGATCTAAAAAAATTTTTTTTTTCAGAGGTGGCTGAAGAAGGTCCAGGATTAGCTTTCGTCGCATATCCCGAAGCGTTACTTCAAATGCCGGTACCCCGACTGTGGTCAATACTCTTTTTCCTGATGCTGTTCATTCTTGGTCTTGGAAGCCAATTTGGTGGCATTGAAGCTGTCAACACCGCCATTGTAGATCGGTGGCCACATCTTCGAAAGAATTACTGGATGGTAAGTCACCAACTCGATCCTAAAGTTTGAGAAGTGCAATATCTCTATACTTATATATAAAAAATTACGTGTCATGTTGTTTGACCCCAATAAACTCCTAAACTACTAAACCAATGTTGATAAAACTTCGTAACAATTTGGTCCAACTTAAATGATAGGACAGTTTTTGTTTTGAACCCGGACGAAGCCGGGACCGCGTAGCTAGTACTGTATACATATAAATATTTCACATAATATTATATGTATACAGAAAACAAAATAGGTATAGGTATATTTTATGTGTTTAATTTTTTTTAATGAAATTGTAGGTTACGGCATTTACCTGTTTCTCGTGCTTCCTTCTCGGTATTCCAATGTGCTTCAGTGGAGGAGTATACCTACTCACATTACTTGATTGGAATACTGCATCGTGGGCTATACTACTTGTTGGAATGGCTGAGGTAAATATATTCTAATTAATTTAATTAAAATTTATTTCTATGAGTGTTAAGTAATTTGTACTTAATTTACTAACTCAACTTAGATAGTTTCACCATATTTAATCTAACATCAGAAAAGGTTTTATTGTGTCTGTACTTCATAAAAATAACTAAAATTCCTAACTTTACATACACAGTATTATATAAAATGAAATTGCTTCCCGCCGTCTGTGTCTCTGTATGTACGCTTAGATCTTTTAAATTACGAAACAGATTTTGAAGATAGGGAACAAGGGAAGATTTTTAAATATAATTTGCAGAAAGAATTTGCACACGTGCGAAGCTGGTAGTGGGTCGTTAGTTTATAATAAATATGCATTTACATAATAAATGTTTGTTGAAGAAATTTCCAACACATTTTTCAAAACTTTCCATGAAAAGAACATTAACGGAAAAAGGTGAAGCAGTAAAGGTTGGTAGGTATCTAGCATTTTTTTTTTCTCTGCTAGAGGAAAGGTATGCAAATAGATTCACGTAGTGGATGCATTCGCAGACATGACAGGAATGTGCAGTTTACCAGCAAACGTTCCTGATTCGCACGTTGTAATACACAGTGTACACATGCCAAACAGTATGGAAACATTTCTCTTTGAATAACTATTTGTCATTCTATTATGTGTATGATACAAGAGAAGAGAGTAAAAATATAATTTTATAGATTACTGACATTAAAAACAGATTTGGCATATTAAATTAAATAAAAATAGGGATTTTTAGAAATAATATACTATATGTGTGCATACAATTGTAATATACTATTGCATGCAAAAAAATACAAAATAATTTATTTACCAAAAATTAAGCCTAGGTACAAAAAGGGTGCAGGGGACCTCCTATTAAGTATAAGAATACTTGTATCAGGAGACCTCCGCTCCTCCAACGCCATACTTATACTAAGGCCAATTTAAACTTAAATTAAGGCTAACAAGCAAACAGTCCACAATAAACCTACACACAGTCCACAACTCTTTTTAATTTACTAGATTCAAAATTAATTTAGAACTATTATACAACAACAATATATAACCTATACTAATATATGCAAATAATATACATTTTTTTAACAAGATATTATATATGAGTTTGTCAGCTGAAGTATTTTCACTTTGAACAATAAACATAAATGTTTTAGTGCACTGCAGTATCGTGGAGTTACGGCATCAACCGAGCTATAAAAGACCTGGCCACCATGAACATGAAATTGAACAAGGTGTTAAGGTTTTATTGGAAGGCTGTGTGGCTCGTAACGGTGCCAATTGGAAGCTTGGTAAGTAATTAAATACTCTTAAAAATTATAGAAAATTTTCAATTATAATTTTCATAATTCTCATTCTGATGTTGTCTCAGTGTTAAAGCACGTGAAAGACAGGACTATTAAGAATTTTACCTAAAATACAAAATACCCTAATAAAAAATATTACAAAATTATCTATTAGTTACTTTTATGTTAAAAATATTTTAGATAATTTCAATTATCAGAATAATTTAAAAACCCTGCCGAAATTAGAACTCATGTATGCAAAGTTTCATGACGATACGATTCTCTGCGCGAAGCTGGGCGGGTCTCTAGTAACAAATAAATGACACAGATTTTGTAAAAAAATATAATTTTAGGTCATTAATAAAATCTTGTCAATATACAGAGGAAATGGCTATATACAGATATGTATACTTAGTAATTATCGATTCGATAATTATCGAAACCTTACTAGCTTTGGCGAGCTACTTCCTCCGCATCCTTTGCGAATAGTATTTTTATTTCAGGATACCCTTTTCTGAATCCCCGACAATTTCAAATTTATAATTTTAACGGCTTTATAGTGTTTTAATTTGGATTGCTCTTGTTTAGTGCAGGGTACTTAATATTCTAGTTATGATTTTTTTTTTCTTATCCTTGCAGGCAATTCTTGTTTTCGTCATGGTGGAGTGGACGCCACCATCGTATGAAGATTATGAATTTCCATTGTTCGCGGATCTTCTTGGTTGGGCCATTGGTGCTTCAACGCTCATCTTATTCCCGGTTGGCGTTGGTTGGGCTTTATACAGTGGATATGTATGTATTTATAATATCACTAACTGTTGCACGCAACTTTGTCCGCGTTACTTTATACAATATAACCTATGTTACTTGCTATATTATCAGCAAGTAACATTGAAAGCAAGAAACATTCACCAACCGTGAAAGAATTTTTCAAAGTCCAGTAGTTTCGCAGCCTATTCAATGCAAATAAACAAATAAATCTCTTATAATATTCCTCTTTATAATATTAGTATAGATAAATAGTATTCACTGTTTTTTTAGCAATTTTTTATTTAATCATAATTTAAACTATTCGTTCTCAGAGAGGCAAAGAACTATTCACACCGACGCCCGAATGGAAAGCAGCCCTAAAGAGCCTCAACGAACCACGCTCAGACTCCATAATGACCATGGATTCTGTTCGCACTGGAGAATACGACAACGTTGGTTACATCATGTGAAACACAAATGATATAAAATTTGATATATTTAAAATTTCTAGTCAAGCTATGTTAAACATTTTGTAAGTTTAAAATATATCTGCATTTTATCCTAGCATTTATGTTTTTAACAATGTAGTAATTTCAATATTATCTCAATAATTTAAAAGTGAGTAAATTAACATGTAACTCTGTCAATATAGAAAGAAAAGTTCAAGTTGTGGTTTAGAATAGAATAGGCTTATTTTAGACTAAAAGCGGCTTAAAGGAGATTCTAAAAGGTTTATAATAATATTTATTATGCACATTAAAAAATAATTCAGTAAATTCGGGTTCTTATTTTTCGCAAGAATAATAATATTATTAACATGAAACCACGAAGGACATTAATGCATTAATGCTAAGCAATATTCACTGAACTACTCGACACTTGACTCTTTAAGGGGCCGTTACGGAGACGCGCCGCGCGATGTTTAGGTTTTTAGCGCTACTCTCACAACGATCGAGGCTCGCGCATTGCACACGCACACATGTACGTAAGCATAGAGCAAGAGCCCACGACGGCCAGACCTTCGTTATTTTATAAACGCTGAAAGTTTCTCTGTGCATAGTAAATGTGTATAGTATTGAAGCTCAATTTTTTTATATTTTCTTCGGGATAACTTTAGAAATCACGTCATCCATTGCCGGAGACTTATTACAGTTGCTATTTTGTTACCAAATATAAAAATTGTTGTCAAATGTATTATTAGCGTATAAATAATTGTACTTATAATAATTTTATTATTTTAGTTGCACAATACAAAACGAAATTGTTATTCCCAATTACAAAAATAATATATTGTACTGAAAAAGTTTGTACAAAAAATCTGCCTGCTAGAAAACCTGGGATTCCTTACATTAGAACTTATTCCTTGCCTGTTCCTTACGAACCTTTTATTCATCAGTTGCATTCAGTACACCCCTCTCCCTAAACCCCCTGTCCGTAACTGATGCTCCCCTCGGACCCCTCCGACCGTAACTTGGAAACGGTGCGACGCAGCCGGGCGATGTTTGGGCTCATCGGAGACGTCTCTCCGAGATAGATAATTTGACGACCCCCTCGGACCCCTCCGACACATTGTCGGTGGGTCCGACAATTGTAAATTGTCAAATGTAGACCGGAATTGTCAAATTTTGAAATATGGTCTACTAAAAAATTCATCTCCCCGAGACGTCTCTGATAAGCCCAAACACGACCCGACTGCGTCACACCGTTTTCAAGTTACGGTCGGAGGGGTCCGAGAGGGTCGTCAAATTATCTATCTCGGAGAGACGTCTCCGATGAGCCCAAACATCACCCGGCTGCGTCGCACCGTTTCCAAGTTACGGTCGGAGGGATCCGAGGGGGTCGTCAAATTATCTATCTCGGAGAGACGTCTCTGATGAGCCCAAACACGACCCGACTGCGTCGCACCGTTTCCAAGTTACGGTCGGAGGGATCCGAGGGGGTCGTCAAATTATCTATCTCGGAGAGACGTCTCCGATGAGCCCAAACATCACCCGGCTGCGTCGCACCGTTTCCATGTTACGGTCGGAGGGGTCCGAGGGGGTCGTCAAATTATTTATCTCGGAGAGACGTCTCCGATGAGCTCAAACATCACCCGGCTGCGTCGCACCGTTTCCAAGTTACGGTCGGAGGGGTCCGAGGGGGTCGTCAAATTATCTATCTCGGAGAGACGTCTCCGATGAGCCCAAACATCACCCGGCTGCGTCGCACCGTTTCCAAGTTACGGTCGGAGGGATCCGAGGGGGTCGTCAAATTATCTATCTCGGAGAGACGTCTCTGATGAGCCCAAACACGACCCGACTGCGTCGCACCGTTTCCAAGTTACGGTCGGAGGGATCCGAGGGGGTCGTCAAATTATCTATCTCGGAGAGACGTCTCCGATGAGCCCAAACATCACCCGGCTGCGTCGCACCGTTTCCATGTTACGGTCGGAGGGGTCCGAGGGGGTCGTCAAATTATTTATCTCGGAGAGACGTCTCCGATGAGCCCAAACATCACCCGGCTGCGTCGCACCGTTTCCAAGTTACGGCGTGTCAAATTATCTATCTCAAAATTTTCGCTTTTTCGGTGCCCCGCGTAGACTTGCCGCCGCTCCGCTCCGCTACTCATACTCACCAGTAGACATCATTGCATGTTTTTTTTTTGGACGTGGATTTTGGACGTGTTCCAGAGTCCAATCTGTCATACTGTGCTGGGGAACTAGTTGGATTTTTTTTGTCCAAACAATTCTATCATAGAACTATAGTAGAACTGTTTGGAACCACCCACTTATTATTTTTTATATATTATCTCAAAAGATTGTAATAAATAACGAAGGTCGTGGGCTCTTGGGCTATAATTTCAACATCAAAAACGACATATTTGTCATTTTTTGTGTAAGTACACGGTTCGATCGCGAACTGTCAATGCGGCGCAAAGCGACGTGCTCTCACTTCGGAGGCGCGTGGCCGACTGAACCGACTACGAGCGTAATTTCAATATAATAGCCTTCATAGTAATTTGTATGAAGATTTTGAGCGAAAAAATTGGGCAACTTTGTGATTTTTTTACATAGAATTAGGATATATTAATTAAGAAATAAATATTCCAGCAACTTTTTTATAGTTTTAACTTTATTATTTGATAAAAGTCATTTAATAAATTTTGATACTTACGGCTCAATTGTAACAACACGGGAGTGCGATTTACACGATTTTAGTGATTTTCTGATTTTTTTTTACACTTATCTATAAGCATTATCTAAAATTCAAATGTTTCAGCATCAAGTAACATTCATTGGCTAGCTGTGTGATTTTTTTCAAGGTTGTGGAGCATCGTTTTATATATAATTCTCTTACATTCCCGACCCTCGATTGGCGAAAGGGACCCTTAATTGGAATTATAATCAGTGAATGATTAATGTTGATAGAGATCGAGCAATTAATGCATCGAGCAATTAGCTCTATTAGTTTCAGAGGATAATCCGAGTAAATCGCTAGTAGTGTGATATGTTTGTTTTCTATTCAATTTGAAATACTAGTCTTAAAGCAAATGCGCAAAAAAAAGCAGAAATACCTTCCTTATCCTTAATCCTTCTATGATCGTCAACGCACTTACGTCAACGTCAACCTATGGCGTTGCTTGTGTTAAAGGCGACGGTAGCCACCCACCATCAAATGGACCGTCAGCCGGTTTCTCGATCTTAACTTTAAAAAAAAATTAAAAACCCAAAGATACTTTTTATTTTTAAATATTATTTCGCTCGCTCTATGTAGTTCATAATAATATGGTATATTGAAGAATGATTTTTGAACATAGTCCTTAAGTGCTAGGCTAGTGCAAAAAAAAGATGGCACGTAGATATGGAAAATCTAAAATCATCTTTTATCAGTTGTTTGGTTTGGTAAATAAACTTTTAGTAACATTGAATCAAAACCTGCAAAGGTTTTTTTAAAAAGAGCTAGGTAAGGTTTAAACAAAAATTAGTAATTGATAAGATTGAAGACAAGTTTTAATAATAAAGAAAATACTGCCAAGAACAATCGTCTATACAATACGCTCAAAGTAGCAACAGTCAAACGCACTCAACGAGTCTATTCAAGAACGAGCGGTAGCGAATTTTACTATACCACATTTTTCCCGCGACTATCGTTCACGCCCCTTTTTATTATCTTTTAAAACATTTGTATCGTGAACCGGCAGCTGTCGAGTTTAACAATAAAACAGATGAAACTGTTAGAACGAATAAGATAAGCAATACACAAGGAAACAGCTCTATATCCTTACACAGATTTTCAGCAGCCTCATACAGAGTAGTTCGCCAATGTTTAGAACGGATTTTTATCAGGGTTGCGATCCAAGACTACTAATGGAAAAAAATGGCATTACAAACGAGAATACTCCCTTTGAGTCATTGCGCACGTCAAGTGGGGTCAGCTGTCGATTCGCAAGAGAGCGTAAGCAGGAACGAATGTTAATGTCTACGCGCGTTAATGCTGTACGATCGAAACGAAACAAAAACTAAGCCAGCTTTAGAGCTACATATTACAGATGAATATAGCAGTAACTTACTTCCATTCACTCACATGTAAGCAAGTCATAAAGGCTGTCAGTAAAGATACCATCGAATCACAAGTCGACAAAGCTCACAGGTCATCATAGTCAACGCATCAAGCAAATTCGCGGTGCACCAGAAATCAAACTTAGAAAGAGAATCTTATGAATTACACCACGCACTTTAGTTCGGTTCTCGTTCCGTACGCCCCAATAAGTCTGTCCCGAAGCAATGTACTACTGAACTTAGAACGTTAAAACCTACATTACGACGGCAATAACTGCACTCGGAGCGGTGCTGGTTCCGTAAGAAAAAACCGCGGAAAAACGAGTTCCTACTGATTATTTGTTGGCAAAGGAGCACGAATTTATTTACCTAGTACTGATACGAGACGACTTTAATATTGCTTCACTGCATACACAAAGTCTTATTTGTATTTGGGAAAGGTAAGTGCATCTCACTGTATGTTGTAAAAGTAGCTGCTTAGTGCGTTTTCACTGCATTCTGTGTAAACCTTTTCATATATTCATCACCTAAGCGCTTTCTCTTAGGTAATGAATATATGAAAAACGAGAGGAAAAAAATAAAGGGATACCAGAACCTATTCTTACCCCATATATACTTTATCGAATAAATCCTATTTGGCATTGCTTGTATTGTAAGCAAAAGTAGCCACTTACTTACTATTAAATATTCCACTTTTATATAAAAAAAATCTTGCTTTGTTGACCAGCCACACTTCGCTGTTGTTTTTTCGGACAAATATTATTTCTTTAATTAATATTCCTCTGTCAAATGGTTTATATACTAATATTGTAGAGAATTTAATGCAGATTATTTTTGTCATAGACAGTTTTCTTTTATCTTTAATAGATTCCGAAAAAAATTGAAAAAACCGCAGATCGGGACACGTTTGGTGAGGAAAGGGGGAAGGGAGCGGGGAAGGTGTTGAAACCGGGGAGAATCGTGTTCAGCAGGTCGAATTAGTCTAAAAAGACCCGGTGACAAAAAGTTTCACAAAATGCCGTTAACCGTTAAATGTAGGCGCTTTTTGAGATTTTTCCATCATACTATGGCGTTTTTTGTATTTTATAGGCTCCTACTATCAAGGAGACCATCAGCTTATGTGATGAGTTAACATTTGACTTTATATCAAATCAAGCTTATCGTTATCAAAGTATCAAAACTCGCAAACTGGCGACGAACTTCCGAAGCAAGAATAGAATCGCATTAAAATAGACAGGGGTATTACGTTGTTATAAATGAAATTCATTTAACAACATCCAGTTCAACTAGATAATCCATTTTAAATTAATGTGGATCTTATCACAATAAGAATACTCGCAATGTCGCCTTCGTTTCTATCAAAATTTCCTTATTTTATCTTTGGAGTTTAGACGCAATAAAATATAGTGGACGGGGCCCTCTTAAATATAATTTAAAAAAAACTTATCCTTACATTAGTAAGGGCGATTCCTTACAGAATATCTTTGAGTATTTTATTTGGTAAAAATATATAATAATCAATTATTTTAAAGCTATATCCTTAAGTTAGAAGTAGATTGAAATTATACCTCGATTTAGCTACGTTACCTCAAAAACTACACGTAAAAACTACTAAACGGATTTAAAAGTAAACTTACCAAAATATAGTTTATACCTACATCAACATAATTATCATCGTAGTCTATAATTTAAGAAGATGCACTGACGAAGTTGTGGTCATAAGTCGATATTAAAATTTTAACGATCTCTCGAAAAATCCTATAGCATATCGTTATAGACATAGTTAGGCATAAGTTGCTATTAAAAATGCTCTAACACCCGTCCTTTGGATTAATACAGTCGGTTAACTTTTACAGAAGACATGGTGACGTCATCGCTGATAATTTTAATTCATTCTCAACTTTTTAATTAAATCTTAAGTCCGGTAAAATAAAGATTCATGAACACTTTAAGCTCCTAAGATTATATTCGCGGCGACTACGTCCGGCAAATTGAAAGAAAATACTTATTAAAGGTGTCACAGGATTAGAGAAAGCTTAGTAAACGCCGGCAAATAGGTTTTGGTGAAAATGTTTTACTTTAAAAAAATCTACCGGATGGCTTTAAAGGTGTAGAAATTGCGAACAACTCAGTAACGATTTGTGTGAAAGCGGAACGAAATGAATTATTATAATTTTTCGCGCACTTGTGAAATGTGTTAAATGTTTTCTTGTATTTTATAATGTAGGTGACTTCTCTAAGACTACTTCTTCATGACTCATGACCTACAGACCAACGAGTACCATTGGACTGTACCATTAATAGTCCAGTACTATACCAGGACCAGGACTATACAAGTATACACATTTCGAATTTTAATAATAAATATAAATAAATAAATATATTCACACACACCACACACCACACAGCACCAAAGTTAAGTTCTAGTTCCAAAGTAAGTAACTTAATGTGTGTATTTTGGATACCAAACAGCTGATATACTACATATATTACTTTTTTTGTAAATATTATACATGAATGATTTTTTCATAGTTTTTTCATGAATGGATTGTCCCTAAGACGCACAAGAAATGAAAGGCAAATTTCCAGCCGATTTACGTTGAGCTCTTTCGCAACAAAATTAAATTTTCATTATATCGAAATTACTTACCCGTGAAAAGTTGTTTTCCATTTGTTATGTAATTAAACTTTCGAATACTTTAGCACATAAATTTATACCTTCCATCATCGAACTTATAACTTGACTAATTTGACAAGTTAAATAACTTGATGGTAGCTTATACTTTCTAATATTCCTTATATAATAAGGAGACTGAAATTTCTCTTTATTTCATAGGATACCCATTTGATGAGGTTGGCCGTTAACTTCTTGAATTTGTCGCTGTCAAGAGCCATCTATACCAGTTGCCCGACTGAGACATTCCAATCCACTCCTGGACCATTCGTAACTACGACTTCCTCCTTCTCCAACCAGTTCTTTTTTTAAACCACTCAACGAATTCTGGTACGGTCTATACTATTGGAAAGAGCGATGAACGAGGAAGCTTTGTGTGTATAATTTGCAAAATAAAATGCATACGAAGTTGGGGCGGACAGCTTGTTAACATTTGACGACACGTTTGGTCTAGTGGCTAGTAACCCTATCTGTTAACCAAGCGGTCGCGGGTTCGAATCCCGCTAGGGCCAAATGTTTATGTGTTAACATTTACATCATGGTTGGATTCATGGACACAGTCATGGATGTTTTGTATTTATAATATGTATGTGTTTACAAAAAAAGTTATGTATGTAGTATATCAACCATCTGGTATCCATAATACAAGCATTAAGTTACTTACTTTGGAACTAGATGGTGCTGTGTGGAATGTGTGAATATATTTTATTATATTTTATTATTATGGAAACTGAGTTCTAGTTTTAAATTTCAATAAAATAAGTGTTTCTTATAATAGGGTTTTCATTTGGCCAGGATCTAGCCGTGCAGAGAATGTGAAGCCAAAACAAAATGAAAAAGATGATTTAAAAAATGTTTCTTTTAAAGCGACTATCCACAACTGAATTTAAATAATTTATTAAAAGAAAAATGTGTACTAAAGCCTCCTTTATTATAGCAAACAATTTGACGGACAACAATTTGAGATTGCATTGAAATGAATTGTTTTTGTTCTTAATTGCAATGACGAATGTATTATAGTTCTTCTTCTTCTTCTTAGGTTTAAAATGGCAATGTATTATAGTTTTTGTTAATTGAACATTTATTTGAAAATGGCAACTACGCATGCTTCTTCCCCAAACAACTTTCTGGACCGGTTGTAGGTTATTTTAATTTTAATGTACTCACATAAATAAATATGAAACAAAAAACCTTAAATAATAATATAGAAAATATTAAACCCATCCTAATCTTATCAACGAGAAAAAAAAAACAATGTTTAAGAGTCACTGCAACAGTCTGAGGTTATTCAAATATTCAAGTCTCATAAAACAGTAATTTTTTTTCTAAAAACGGTGCGCTCAGACGAGCTCCCTCAGGGACCATAAATCGGTCTGCACCTTGTTTTATTTAATTACTACACCCGCAGATAAGCGGCACAATTAATTGAAACGGTCTCGCCTACAAAGTTGAGATTAAACTGCGTTCTTTGTTTGACAGAATACTAAAGCGACTCTCCTTCTACGCGGGTGACAAAAGCTCTCACTAATATAAATAAAACCATTTCTATGCCCCCTTTTGTAATTTTAACAACTTTATATACATATATTATTTTTGTCTGTAAATGAAGCGTTCAATAGAGAAGGGAAAACAGTTAGAAATTTCAAATTTAGATTTTAAACAATAAGTTATAGGTTTATTCCCATCTCGGCACCTTCCCATCTCGGCACCCTCGATGTGCTGAGTAAAATTTAGCTTAAAAGTACAGTTTTCTAAATGTTTCAAAATAAATGTTTGAGTGTATAACATACATTTTAATAATATAAACATCTATCTCTATATATATAATTCTCGTGTCACAGTATTTGTAACCAAACTCCTCCGAAACGCAAGCCATTTTTATGAATTTTTTTGTGTATATTCGGTACCTAGGTCTGAGAATAGGCTAAAAATTGTTTTTTATAGCCCTAAGTAATAAGTCTAAGCCCACCCCAATTTTTTTTTTGGCAAAAGAACATGTGCCGTTTCAGCTAGTCTATACTTACTAATATTATAAAGAGGAGAGATTTGATTGTTTTTTGTTTGTTTGTTTGCATTGAATAGGCTCCGAAAATACTTAACCGATTTAAAAAATTCTTTCATTGTCGGGAAACAGCGAAATCAGCGAGTAACATAGGCTATATTTTATAAAAAAAAGTTATGCGGACGAAGTTGCGTGCAACAGCTAGTCGCCGCTTGTATGAAGCGTGCAAGCCAAAACTAATCGTAAATATATGTTGTTTGGTTAGGTCATACAATAATAGGTTATACAATAACATAGTGGTTCATGCTTATTGCAATAAGCCTGATGAACTAAGACTTCTTTCTCGATTGCACTTTTAAATGTTGTCCAAGTCCGTATGTTAAATCGATTTTCAGATCACCGGAAAGTTCTGAGCATTATAACAATATAATATAGTGCCTTTTATATGTATTGCCTATTAATTAACAAGAAAATGAAAACCTACAAAATAATGTTTCAACTATGATCAATTTGGATAATATTCATTTTTATTCTTAGCATAACTAGTATTTTATTAATGTTATTGCTTTTATTTTTACAGTTACAATGATCCCAATTTTATCTAACAAATTTTATTTGGATTAAGTACTCATAACTTTTTAAGAATGTTGATTTTGAACTTGATAAATAATCAGCTAAATTTGTGTTTCTATCATTTTAATTAACTGTACCTAACAAATAATTCGTGGATACCGAGATGGGAAGGTGCCGAGATGGGAATAAACCAAGTTATAATAAGTAAATTATTATAACTTATTGTTCTCTGCTGACGTTAAGTTTAGCCGATACGGATCCGTAATAACCCGCGGTGTCTTCTACACTGCCGTGTATCCAAGAGGATTTCCCAACGTTAAAAAAAGTCTAAAAAAAGCTAAAAAATTAAAAAACATCTTTACTTTTATCTTCGAAATGTTTTTAAAGACCATGACATTTCGCACTTTATTTTATCAGCCAACTGAACAAAATATAAAAATTAACATTAGCATTTGTGCTTGTACTAAAATAAAATCGTTGCTAATCTTAAATCCAGTTTTGTATAAATATCAAGTTTAGTTTAAGCCCTACATTCGTGTTCATGCCTGGTTGCAAGGTACGTACATAATAATTATTTCCTGAGCTTGTTCGCGCCGAATCATCTCGATCAATCTGACCTACGAAGTATAACAAAAGTATAACAATATTTTCACCAATATCAATTTATCAGTTAGATATTTTTTCATTGAATTTTTATGTATATAATAAAACCTTTATAAGTTTTTTCCTGGGCGAAGCCGGGGCAGGTCGCTAGTTTTATTATAAAATCAAAATAACTCTGGACTATTACGAATCTGAGTATTAACGAAAGATTACTTTACTCTTTTGTTAGAGGTGATCTCTTCATTATATTTTGATTATTCATTATCTTAAAAGCTTATAAAGTTTCTAAAAACTAAGTTTGTATTTTGTAAATTACATTTTATTTATTGAAGAGAATTTAAACAATTTTCACATAGACTTAAATGAGATTTTCGAATATCCTGTGATTTCAGTGATATTTAAGTTATTTATTGATTGAGGATTATTACTTAAATATTACACTACCGGTCTTCTCCAAATCGCTAAAATGTACACAAATAAGCGACCCGCCCCGTTATTCGTTGCATTTTTTTTTCTTGAAATTTTACATATACAACTTTTATCCTCGTGTAAAAAGCTTATATAGCTTTTCCCTTTTTTTTATTGAAATCCGTATCAAAAATATTTTGATGGTTTAGATAAAGTTAGCGGAGAAACAGACAGACAGATACTTATTATATAATAAGTATTATACATATGGATACAAAAACAGATATATAAATTATAATTACATATACACTATACATATATTTTACATAATAGATGATAAAAATCTATGATCTATGAATCTGTGATAAAAAAAATCATTTTTTTAGATTACGAATTTTTTCTAGATTTTTTATTTAATCAATTAAATTATGCTGTGAATTCGTATATGTGCTCAATAAAAAATCAATTAAAATAATGTAAAAATTTTGTTAAATGATTAAAACCGTGACTGTATTACATTCCTCCTAATATTAGTAGAAAACAAATTCATTAAACAAAATTAATGTTCCAAATTTAAATACGAAATTAAAATAATTTATGTATTTTATTACAGTTAATTCAAAACATTTAATTAAAGAAGTTTACGAGCGATTCTCCATTTAATATCATTACAGTTATAACCATTGTAAATTTAAAGTAATTAGATTTTAAAGCTCTGGCTTCATTAAAGCTCAAATTATACGTAAATTATTTAATTAACATTTTCCTTTGATACTGTAACGTATGAATTTGAATAGAAACCATAAAGGTTATTGCTTATGTTATTAAGGTGCTTGTCTTTTTGGGAGATTCCACAGCCTTTCTTTCAATGATAATATCCAATAACGTCCTTGGGAAAAAAGAGAAAGGTCAAAATATGGGAAGCTTTCGCCTGAACTTCACAGGACTACTTCTAGGTTGCTACTTCCATTAGTATGGATCTCTTAAATTATGAAGCAATATTTCGTATTTACCAGTAAATACCGAGTGTATACGAGTACCAGTATGTGTGACTGTTCAGGTTCAGTAAATAATATCTATACTTAATTTTATAAAGCTGAAGAGTTTGTTTGTTTGTTTGTTTGAACGCGCATTTCTCAATTTGAAAGACATCTATTAAGGACGAAATACACGATGAGTCCATGGATCAAATTACACATAGTTACGAAGTTTTATCAAAATCGGAACAGTAGTTCAGGAGTTCATTGGCGTCAAACAACGTGACACCTAATTTTTTTATATATATAAAGACAATCTTAGGTTAATGTCAAATTTCAAACTAAATTACTATGCCAAAACAAAAAATGAAACTATTTTTTTAATAAAAAATGTATACGATCTGTCAATTAATTCAATTAACTCAGTCGATGTTATTGTCAAAAATATTATAAAAAATTAGATTACGAAATATCTTTGTTAATAAAACTCGGCTTAACGTTAAATTTTATTACATTAATCTTTCTCGCATAATGAATCGTTACAGAGCAACAATTTTCACGGCACGCAATATTTTTTTCGAGCAATAATTCTGTCCACGCGTTTATTACAGACAGTTGGCGGGTGTTTGAAAATGGGAGCCTTTTGCGGGGGAAATAAAGGTTGTTTTCCTTTGTACTTGAGTTAATCTAATGTGAGTGTGCTTAATCGGTCAGTCCTTGTGACGCTTGATGTGGCGTGATGTTGGGGACACATGAGTG
Organism: Synanthedon tipuliformis; assembly: GCA_947623395.1. Lineage (NCBI taxonomy): Eukaryota > Metazoa > Arthropoda > Insecta > Lepidoptera > Sesiidae > Synanthedon > Synanthedon tipuliformis. The sequence goes on along the minus strand of OX392415.1, from coordinate 1,922,176 downwards.
AAAAATGCAACAAACTTTTCCATGTGTTATGTAATCGCTTATATATCTATATTATCTCTATATTTTTTTTAATGTTATATTTGGATAGATATTTTTGAGAGAAAATTTCATATGTCATGTGGGTTAATCTATACTAATATTACAAAGAGAGAAGATTTGTATGTTTGTAATGAATAAACTACTGTATCGATTTTGAAAATTCTTTCACTTATAGAACGGTACATTATCAACAAGTAACGTATAGGCTTTATTTTATAAAGTATACCTTAGTTATTTAGATATATTTAGATATTGATTTATGTAGATATTGATAGAGTTTAATCGTCATAGAAAAGCGGCGAGAAATTATGTCTTTGATAACCTTAGCTAAATTAAATGAAATTTGGCTTTACTTATGTTTCGAAGTTAAATGAATGTAACTTCACCGCACAGTCATTTGTTCTGCTTACACAAGACAGAAACAAACGATAGTCTGAGCAATTCTAGACAAAGAATTCGGTTAGCAAGCGACTACATGTCGTATACTGTGGTTAATATATATGCAATTTATTTAGACAAAGTCTTACCTATGGACAAAAATCAACGTTATTACATAAAAAGTTAAGGTCCAGAATTCTGAAAATAAAATAGATTTAGTTTATATATATATTATTGTCAACAAAAAATGGGATTTACCTCAAAAAAGATTTGCGGTTGTCACGTGACTAAGGAAATTTACCCAGCGGAGGCTTAGTGGAAAATTAATTATAAATAATTTCACTTTTGGTTTCCACTCGAGAACTTTCCGGACTCAGAAGCTGTCAGTCAGTTCTCCTATTATGAGTCTGCCGCGATTTATTATTATAATACTGAGTAGTGATAAGTTATTTTTAATACTTTTACTGTATAATAAGGAAATGGAAAGTAAATAAAATTACTACTTGTAATATTTGGAATAAATGATTCGTTTTAAATATACAACTACATATTTGGAGAACCAGTTTGTTGTGAATTCTATGTGTCAGTGTGTATCAAATCGTATTGCAATATCGTCAGAGTAATGTGCTTTTATATTAAAGCTTGCCGTTTTGATAGCTCCGACAGGTGGCGTTACTTTTTTGATTAGGTGATTTACTTGGCTGTTCCGAGCGAAGTATAAAAACATAATTACCATATTTTTGTTATTCGAGCCACGGGCACGAACAAATTCGAATGACTTTTCATGAACATCAACAATTTAAGTTAAGAAACTTCGGCGAAGATTTAATATATTGTTGGAAATTTCTACTATTAATTGTTAGTTATATAAATTAACATATTGTTAGTTATATTTATATTAACTAACTTTTGATTTTTGATAATTTGATTAATCTTAAATCTGGAAACGCTGGTTAAGAGGAAAAAATGATCAATCAATATAAATACAATATTTTTGCAAACAATTTTATAAAACCTTGAATAAATCCTGATTTATTTAAGAAATCATCCTTGCCACATGGCTGGTTGTTGGCCAAGAGCTAACCCATCTCTTATAAAAAAAAAATCTGGGGGAAAGGGTGATTGTTTAAAAAATCTATTCCCACATTACCTGTGATTGTTGCCTTAAGAAGTGTTCTAGAACACAGAACCATATCCAAATCAAATAAATATATTTTTATTAGAGCAAATGATTATACAAAAAGAAGAATGGTAAACAGTCTTTCATCTGGATAGATATGAGGTTTCTCAGCTGTCGTGAAACTTGTGGATATAGTACATTCCCAAGTAATGTGAACTCTGTATTAATTATTTATAATAGTTCTTGTCTTAATATCTATGTAACAATAGTGTTGTGCGTGAGATAAAGCGAACTCCGTCGTAACAGAACCCTAATCCAATGTGGCAACCATTAATCAGGGGTGAGCTCCTTTCAACAACATTCTGACAGCTCTTGTATCGTTAAAAAGGTTTATTATCTGCGAAACCCGGAGTAATGGTTGTTTTATTGGTTTTTTTTTTCTCTCAATGTGACGACCTTTGAAGGGTTAACACGACATAGTGACATTTAACGTCCAATGTTACTTACATTTTACCGTTATGTGGCTTTCGGATTTTCAAGTTGAACGTGGATTTCACGGTTTGGTACACTTGGTTAATGTATAATTACGAACACATACAATTGAGAGTTTGATGTGCCTATTGGTCGAGTGATTGCTTTAGTGCTCTAAGGACCCGGCTCTCCCAAGGGCTGGGTTCGATTCTCAACAAAACCGACTTTGGAAATAACTTTGGAAATGCCAATTTCCCTATCTCTTCCTAATCCTTTATCTTAGTCCTACTAAATCAAATGGACCTTCATCAGCCTGTCTGATAACCTTTAATAAAAAAGTCTTCTTATTCACTTGCAATACGTTACACAAGTATTTGAAGCTGGCCTTCACTGTAAAATGTAATGTATTTTTTTTAACTGTACCCAGATCACGAGTACAGTTAAAAAAACATTTATAAAATTGGCCTATGATGCCAATCAAACATTTGGTATTGTTTAATATATAAATTATATATAAGAATCCTTTGTATTTCAGTATAACAGTCTGTATCTCAATTAATGTAATGTCCACCTTTTATAATTAGACCTCAAAGATTTCAGTAGCCCTGTACCTCATCTATATACTGACAAAACGCAAAAAAGTATACTCGTTCACAGAAATGTGTTTTACTTTTTATTCGTATTCAAAACTTTCACCGCGACTGTACATCACTTGTCACGTATTATCCTCAGTGCTGGTCACGTGATTAATGACGTCCGCCATCTTGAATTACGGCGGTGGCTCGTTATCCTTCTTTTTTCAACTCTTATTATTCAAAGTAAAAATAATATGATAAAATTAATTAAAAGCCCTATGAAAATTCAACCTCTTCTGGTTAGAATTTAAAAAAAAATTCATTGTTTTATTAGCTTCGTTTCAGTATTTTAAGTCAGTTGTTACTGAGTTACCAAATGTTTAGTTTTTAAGTATTCTCAAAAAGAATTATCTTAACCACTGGGTGGTTTAGATGAAATTAGTGGAGAAACACATACGAAAACGGACTGCGATGTTATTTTATAATAATTATGTATTTATATATATTACAATATTATCAGCTGACCCGATAGACATTGTTCTATCAAAAGCTTGGAGATTCTTTCAAATGACCACTTCTTTGAAAATGCGTGACTTTTTGTTTATAAGTACAGATTTAAGTACAAATATGCCTTCGTTTACGCTTCATACTGTCTGCATGTACGACACAACTATGAGGTGGTAGGTCAGGTCAATTTTAGAAGAGCACTCGTACGGATAAATAGACTGCTCCCATATAAACTGGCGCCAACTTTCATCGCCCTAGATCTTAATTGACAGACTGTTTCACTTTTATACCGTCCATAAACATCAACCAAGCGAATAATTCTAACAGTAGAATGATGCCATATAACACGGTCCCTCGTAACCCGTAAGTCTGACTCATACGGAATGGAGGCAGTCATTAATCAGATGAGAGGTTGGCCCTCGGGACTTAATACTGAGTGACGCGTGCCACGAAGAATCCCGACCGAGTAAGTTGTCAGCGGATATTGTTTGTATTATTTTTTAGTGTATTATTTTTAATTCATTTTTCATTAATTTCGTAACAGAGGAACCTATGACATTTTAACAAAAACTGAAATAATTATATTTTTTCAAAAATTAATTATACTTGTCTGAAAAATAAATTACACAAATCTAGTTTAATTGCTCTATAAAAATTCCTTTTGAGGGCCACGAGGCGAGATAAGGGCGTCAGGAAGAAAAACCACGAGCAGATCGCGACTAGACTTGTTAATTGCGTTCTCGTAGCGCGTAGTCCGCGTAGCGCGTGGTCCGTGTAGCGCGTGTCGTAGCATTACGAGGTCTACGTCGTAGCAATTTTATATTGTATTGGCTTATTTTTATTACATTTATATTTTCCTGAAAAAAACATAATTTTCCTTAATTATTATGTTATTATGTTTAAAATAAGAATACAAATGAGATAATCGTTTATAAAAACTTTGCAGTCATTTTAAAAGTACCGCCCGTAGCGGCAATAATAATAATAAATTTATAGGCCGTGGTATAATATAATAATACCATCGTGAAAATAACAGCATTTATTTTGTTGTGTTTCACTGGGTGAGTAAAGGATGCCAGAGCCTATTTCCCTTGTCCTAAAGATCTTAAACAATAGACCAAATATTAATTTAACATTTAAGTATACAAATTTAAACTCATAAAATCAGTCAAATATTTGTTTAAATTTGGGCCCAATATTTAGCCATATTTTAGTTGAATAGGATTGGGAATACTTGAAGGATAAATCAAGCACTCGCCAAGTATGTATTAGTTATCTTTTCCAGCGGGAATTAATGTCTTAACTTTTCTTGCTGGTTCCTCTATGTAGTTACGAATATCACTGACAGAAAAAAAAATTTTTGAAGTTCTTTATTATCGCATTGCTATCTAATTTGGATATCCTACTGACTACTCCAGTTATGCGTGGTCAAAGCGAACAATCAAAAAATATATTTTAGGTATAACTATTAGAAATCATCTTTATATTATATAAAAATGTTGTTGGTCTGCCGTCGACGACTACACAAAGAAAAAATATCTTTAAAAAAATGCTTTAATCGGCAATTAGAACGGATAATCACTTATAAACCTGCAGAAGCTTTAGCTCATAGAAGCGAAGCAGGGGTAATTTTTTTGGGCTAATAAAATCCTCACGTAATGAGACTTCGAATAAAAATTATTTTAAAAATGAAGAGTTATTGTCAGGATCAGTCCAAGTAACGATTTATAAATTTATGTTAAATAAATTTTTGATCAAATATTAACATTTATTTAAAAAGCTTAGAACTTTCCTTTTCTTTTTTATCAGAATCCGAAGACCACTTTTGCCTACCTAGTGTTCTTGTCAGCCTGACTTTCATATATAGTGCGTGCGGATTCCGTGTCATATACAACATGGAATCCGCGTGCCAAACAAAACACTACGAACTTTATGGAACATTTAAAAGTGACATAATTATGCGTAGAGCATGAACTGTCATTTAAAACTAACTAATAAAATGAATAGTAGAAGTTGGTCGTTACTACCTTTTACTCTTGCGAAGGCAAGAGTCCGCCATGATTTTTATGTGCCGTTTTGCCATTTTTGACGCGGATTCCGTTGTAGCATTTCGATCGTGTGCACCTTTATATGTATTAGGTTTGTATGGAAAATATAATCCAAATAGTATTAATTAATATGCGTGCATAAGTATTCCTGAGACCTCGCCAATTATTCAAGTCGTTACACTTGTTTACACGGCTAACTGTAAACAAATTACTGAAATTCGCGCGCGAATTGCATGAATAACCAACTGCATGAATAACTGCAATTATGTTGCGCTTATTTACGGCTAAAAATTACAGCTCTTGCCTTATCCGTTAACAAAAAATATAGCATTTCATTATAAATTATGAAATAATTAATTAAGCATTAACAATGGATAAATTGCCAAATGCGATGTTAAATAATCAGTAAATATAGAAATAAATCGACGGCTGCAACGAATAAACGGCTATCTATAAAATCACTAGTTTTCAGGAGAGCGTTTTTAACGCGAAAGTTTTATAACTTTTACAAGAATTAAGCTAGCTTCTTCAAATTTGAAACATATGGCATTCTGAACAAAATAGTAAAGATAAAATTAATAGATTTTTATTTTATTTTCGAAATACGGCAGATGGCTTTTTCTACTTTGTAAAAATAAAACAACTAACTGAGTCAACTGCCATATATTCGCTTCTACGTAGGACATCCCAAACAAGCTTTGCTTTGTTGGGACTAATTGGCGCTGTGGCATGACCCGACTTATTTTTATATTTATTTATTTATAATTTCTTTAACCACGTTCCATTCTTGATCATTTCTATGCTTAAAATAATATTAAACAAACCTTGAGGTTATGTAAATAGTATTTCAATATATATTTACTTCTTAATAAGAAATCATTATAAAATAATAATACGCTGCAAAAGCGTATTTTAAGTAACGACGTCATCATAAGCAATAAGCTTAATTAATAGAATTTCAACTAATTCACAAACAAATAGATATCAAGAAATGCAGCATTTAAACTATCGTAGGATTAAAGAGAACGCCGGCGTTCTCTTTGTAGGTGTGCATCTTTAATTAAACTTTAAGCCGATGAATCCCTAAGGAATCTATCGAAAGTTATAGCGCTTTGAATATTTAGAAAACACAGATGAAACTAATACTATTTTTTTCTTTAAGACGTTATGCTTGATGGTAGGTCGATATGGTTGTCTAGAGACAATCGTATTACTAATAAAGAATGCTTTATCTTATGGTGATACTTCTCTATATGGAGCTTGGCGTCTGTCATAGTTATCTTAACCTTGAAAACTGCTGCACGATTGTTCAATATTAGACCATAGACCACAGTACTCTTTAATTCTTCAACCACCTTTTCTTAGTGCTACGTTAGAATTGTATTTTTCCTAACATCAATGCCTTAAAAAGTTATATATTTAATGCTACACTACACGTATCTCTACCAAAGGCTAATATTATGCATAACTAATTTTTAATCTATCATTAAGATTGTGTGAGTTGTATGCATGCATAGAAATATATGAACACTGCTGGTAGCCATCGTATCCTAAAATGGAAGAAGCTAATATACTTCACGCTCTTAATGGTTTTCAGAGGCATCGACCCTTTCCCAGTATCGACGATAATCACGGGCAATTATTTATGGCAAGTTTCACTGTATATGTGGCAGCTTTCGCCGTTACTCTACGAATCTCCTTGTAAGTAGCCATCGTAGTTCAGGAGCTGAGATCAAATATACTTAGTAATAACCTAATAACAAAGAGCAAAGTGTAAATGGGATAATCGGATTATTTCATGTAATATCTCTGGCACAAAGGTTTGTAACATACTTAGCAGTCAAACACCTTTATGCCTTGTCTAATAGTCGTTATTAAGTCTATGGATTCTAAAAGACCCTTTAGATAAAGTGAACTGGCTGGACTCATTTAACTTGCTACTCCAAGTCTTCGACTTTTTAGTCCTGTTGAGTTGACCCCTTTCTTTATGGCGAACTATAATTCAATTTACTTCGTGGTAATTAAAACGGGCGGCTTTTATAGTTTAATAGTCATCATGCTATAAAAATTGCCGTTAATGACCGCAATGTAGATATAAAAACTATTATTAAATAAAAATATAATTTGAATAAAATAAGTGCACGCATCATAACAATATATTAGAGTACGGTGGTTGTTTGTTAATTTTAATTTTTTAATTTTATTTTGGAAAATAAACAATAATTGTACAAGTAGACAATTTTTTGTCTAGAGACAATCGTATTACCTATTAACAAAGAATTCTTTAACACGGTCGAAGTCGCGGGCACCAGGTAGTATATAGGTATAAATAAAGGGTATTATGTAACGTAAAATGTTGAATAAAATGTAACAAAAACGCGTAGTTAGATATTTTTTAGCAGACACCCACATCACACGATACATCTAAATCCTGGCTTTAGTTCTAATGTGTAACGGCCCACAAGAGCCTTTCTATCACCGGGAATTAAGCGCTGAGAACCCGTCCTCTTTCACTAGATGCGATAATCCGCAGACTGCCGATGTATTGTGATTTATTTCGGTACTACACTCTTTATCCAAGCTCTATATGGTGTAATATTTTCAGAGAGAGAGTGTAATGATAATTAAAAACGAACAAGTCACGTGACCATCCATTCCTTTTTCCTTTTTTTTTTAAGTTGGGAAATCCTCTTGGATACCCGTCAGTTTAGGGGACACTGCGGGGTTATGCCAGATTCCTACCTGCTAAAACCTCGTTGAGTTAGTAGTACAGCCGTTGGTGGGCGGGGTCACCGGACGTAATGACACGACTTCGGTGCCCCGCCATGGCTATCTAGCGCGGGAAGGGCTACGCGAAAGTGAAGGTACGCCGGTCATCTTAGGTGACCATCTCTTCAATATTCAATTGCGATCTTTGATCAAACACATTGGTGTATGATATTCTCTTACAAAATGGTGTATGACTCCAAACGTGGTCTCTTTTGTTTCATATAAAAAGTTTTATTTAGGTATTTATTATTTTTATTTACAGTCGAAAACTTGTGTTCTCTATTCATAGGATATGTATATTATCGATGTAATGAATTGTTATTACTGCTAATCATATAAAATATTACTTGTGAAAAATTATTTTATTGAATACAATATTTATAAATCAGAAATCAGGTTAGACAAACTGAATAGAATCCAATAAAGACGGCCTTTCACAATATGTTGCTACTCACTGGAGACTGAAATCAAACCGTAACACGCGTTATTATCTGAACGGAGAGGCCTTTACTCTAGATATTCTTACTGAGATTACTTTTTGGGTTTGTATGCGTCACCATTATTAAAAAATGTCGACATTTCTCTGCAATTCATAATTTGGCCGAGATAAACGTTAGAACATAAATGTTAGAATACCAATGTAATATTTAGTGGTGGCATGCGATTCGCAGTCATAAATTGGACAGCCCGTGTGGCTGCCGTAACCACCACTTACACATAACCATCGAGAAATATCAACATGTTTTGTGTCTCTGTGAGTGTCCAAGGAATGCCATAGACTTATTATAATTAATCCTACTAAGGTCTACTATGCAATTGTCGCACCTGTGGATCGACTAAACTACTAGTTAGACTTTTATAAAATCGAGTCAAACGGGATATACAAAAGACGAGCGGGTCAAATGGCCACTTTTTTGTAGGTAGGCTCAAAAATTGTCAGTCCAAAAGGTCCGTCACCTGGTGTTGCTGTAGGCGATTTGAACGCACAAAGATTCTTTCTGAAGATACTTATTCTTCAACAAAAAGCAGGAACGAGTCTTGCTTCTTCAAATTCAACCCATTACGAGACAATACTCATAATATTTTTAAAAGAAATATCGAATAAGTTACGTCAAATTTATCGAGAGTTAGATGCCTTAAAAAAGAAGCTTAGAGCTCCAAAAATATCTCGCGCAAAATAAAATTCGCCATTGATGGTGCGCAGAGCGTCGTTAATAAAACGTCAAAGGGAATCTGAATCTGACGAGCGCAACTACAAAAATTACAGCTACCCAAGACACTTGGACACTGAAAAAGTTGCGACTGAAAATTTCGGACGCGGCAATTTGTTGTGTGAGTTAACTCGATCCGCGACCAGCTGGATAGGTACCACACAAAACGTATAGACGTGTCTGAGTCATTGGTTCGCTCAAATATAAATAGAACCCTAGTTTGTCCCGCGGCTTTGTTAGCCTTCTTGCCTCTGACAACGTGTATAACAAACAAATAAACAAACTTACTTTCGCATTTATAATATTAGTTGGAGTTGAATTTAAATTACTTCTAGAACATTAGTCTTGGGTCTTTTGATTCTTTTAGAAGACTAGTGTCTTAGTTGTCCTTATTTGTCTCAGGTCTCTATATAGTTCACAATATTTGTCATTTCATATTACCCCTACTAATGCCAAGTCTCAGGTTTCTTATAGAACATTAATAAGTAAGTTTGAAACATTACGCCTCGGCAAGACCATCTTTGCTATTTCCACCGAGAGTTATACCGAGATACAATTGAAAATATACACACTCGAAAGCCAGGCAAACATGAGAAAAAATTGATATGAAGGAAAAAATATGTTTTAGTTTACATCAAATTAAAATGTCAACTCATTAGTTATTCGTATTTGATGTTATTCTGTTATATTATATTTTGTTATTTTATAATAAATTTTATATTATTAATTATTACATTCTATAATAAATATTATGTCTAATGTCAAAAAAAATATATAATTTTACACAAACCACGAGATTATTTTATTGATTTTGTTATTTAGTTATTTTTGGCTTTAATTTTTTGAAAATGAAACAGAAATATTTAGAAAAAAACAATAAGTGGTTGTGTCCAGTCAATTGATTTTCATATCGTCAAAAGTCTACAGATTTATTACCTGCCGGCTTAAAACAAGGTGGGGGCTCCCTTCGCCTTATCTTGCTTGTAATATATTATTTACAGCGGAAAAAATTATAGCCATCTATCTTCCCTCGACGTTGAGATGTCACGAACTTTCGTTTTTCTGTACATCTGTACCTGTGTTACAGGCGTCAAGTGTGTTAGAAATTTTCCGTACGCTGTAACAATGTAACAAATCACACTTCCTTGTTTGTTATGTTATGCTATGTTGAAACGATCCACGATGTTTTTGGATGGGAGGCCTTAAGCAAATTTTATAATATCAAAAAAAAATGCTACATAAACCATTTCCTATCTCCCATTTATTTATTAATATTAAGTGAAATTTTTAAATTGCAATAAATTTAAAAATAATATTTGAAAATTAAGTTTATTTTAAGATAATTTAATTTATTGCTAATTTTGTAGAGGTCTACCTATAAAAGGCATTATAGAATACAATACATAAAATAAGTAAATATGTGTGTTGTTGCTGTTTGATAGAAAATACAATTAATAGAATTTCCATTACTTAACTCAAAATTGAAATCCATCATATTTCATATTACCAAGCACCTATATGTCTCGGCTTTCTATAAATAAAATATGCAAACGTAATTCGTATTACATCGATATTTTACGAGCAAAACTTAATTCCTGTTTGCTTTAGTACGCTGCTATTATATTAAATCAATAATAATTTTGGGCTCTCGCACGCTAGGCTTGCGTGTTTTTGAAGTAAGGGACGCAATTGCGCGAAGGGAAATGAAACAGAATTTGCCTTGTCACTTATATGAAAAAATATACAATGCAAGGCCTTCCACGTTGCTCGTTGTCTTCTAACATCTTCTACAATACGTAACAAATTTTTATAAGATTTTTACTATTATTAAGATACTTGGAATATTTTTATCTTCCTTTTATTTTTTTAATTTTTGAGGATGTATGCTGACTGTGCTATTTGTGTTTCAGTACGTGAGTAAGGGATAACATAATATTTTGTCTCTATTTATCCTATGCTTTCATCCCGTATGGCATTGCTTGTGTATCTAGGCGACAGAAATATGCATGCATAAAAAAATATTTGTTTTTAGTGAGGATCGAACCCACGACCTCTGACACAGTAGGCGTAGTTACTACCACAGCTTACTTATTTCGTGTAGCCCTGAAAGACGCGATATCCCTAGAAGATTTATCCTAAGCTACTAAGAACGACGAAGTATGCAGCTGGGGCTCGTCCCACTCGCGCCTGTCTAGTCTATCCTGTCTAGATGTCTCCGTCGGCCTACTTACTGTACGAAATAAGTATGCTGTGGTTACTACCATTGAGCTAATCAATAGTAAGTAAATTTCCTTTTAAGCTTCATGTAATGTTTAATTCTACAATTATATCCGTAAAGCCTGACGATTACACATTGTACTGATGTTCAGACACCAAGTAACTAAAAGTGTATAAATATTTGAACGCTTCTAAAAAGTTGTACGCGATGAGTTCGCTGATCTGTATGTAGGTAGTTCAACTAAGTTTGATTGGTGTAACTTAGTTAGATAGTTAACAAAGTTTAGTAGACTTGAATAGCTAATAATAAACCGTGTTTTAGTTGCCGACTTGGTTCCAGTAGGCATTAATCGTCGACGCCTTAATTAATTCAATTGATATAAGTAAACACGTTATTAGTCAGTCAGTATTCAGTCGAGTTCGTCTCAAAGTAGACACTTTTTTTTAACTAGCATGTGTGAGTAAATAAATGTATTCGGTATTGTACACTGCATTTCGTAAGTCTTTTAAAATAATATAAAATTCACTTAAGTATTTCAGGCATGAATAAAGGCCCGAATAATAATACTAAACTGCGTTATATTTTATAAAAAAATGTAAAATGTTCACTATCGTTATCGTGTATTTGTACAGAAAAAAGCAGCACAAAAATAGCACCTTTGTTTCAAACATCATCATCATCTCGGCCACAGGGCCCGATTTTTTTTTTCGTAATCGGATCGGACACATATAACAGTATATGTCTTGCCACACAAGCCATAAATGTTCAAGGAGTGCAACCTGTGTTGCATCTTACTAATATATTGTGACTTAACTTATCACACTTTGTGACTAATAACTTGGTATCTTACGCCTGAGTCTCCGTTTAAGTAGTCTCGCATCCATCAACGTCTGAGTCAAACTTGGATGGTTAGCAATCCGTTTCCTATATGATATTGTATATCTAAAGATTTATTCGTTGAAAGTAGGCATTTTCAGGTGTACGCTTCAAAAACTCGAGAAAAGGTAGACTTATCTTAATTTGATTTTCACGCATGGAAAGGGAGATGAACGGTGAATTTTTCTATTATAAAAATTGCAACTCGGGTTAAATAATAATATCCTACGTTTTCAATATAAAAAGTATAAGACATTATAATAAAATAATTTTTATTGCGTGAAATTATGCCTCATAATGAATGACACTAACATCAAAGCTTAACTTGGGATGCGAGAGAAGTCCGCACGCTTTGTTCCTTTGTTCGAAATTCCTTCCTACGCCAGGGGAAGCGAATAAAAAATATCTACCTACGAAAAATTAATTTTCCAGAATTTTTTCTTCAAAGGGAATTTTATTTTTAACGTGCTCATTCAATGCTTGCTCTACGCGACGCCATATATACTATAAATACGCAGTAATATATCTTTAATTTACAACGATGTTATTTTCAATTAAAAAAAAAGTGTTTTCTATTAAAATTCGATTCAATCTGTAGATAATATGGAATGTGCTGTAATATTAAAATATTTGTATATGTGTGAGTCTCTTCAATTAAACTGAAATAAATATTACATAATTGAAAAGAGCTTTTATTTTGTAAGTTATAAACAACTCATTTTGAATTTATATGAATTTTTAATTTTATTTTTGACAGGCTGAAGTTAAATTTTATGGTTGGTTCAATTTGGTTACCATCTATAAAGAAGATACGTAATGTCGCAGGGATTGCATATGCTTTGGCGATCTTTGTAGGAAGGTTGATATAAGAATGAAAAATTTTCACAATAAAAGCACCATATGTATTAGCTTTTGTCCGCTACTTTTGTCGTATCTTTATTAAATATAATTAATTTATTAATTATTATTAATAATTAATTTAAATTTATTAATAATTAATAATTTATTTATTAATAATTAATAATCAATTTATTAATTATAATTAATTTCATAAGGATTTGGAATTAGGAAAGGATAGAGGAATGAGCTTAAGCCTCCTTAACTCACTCACCGAGTGCTCACATGCTGTTATTTCACTTTTGTCTTCTTTAAAGAGGTTGTTACTACCGCCAGGTGGCGGCTCAATTGGCTGCGAAACGCAGTATGCATTGCCACTATTTAGAAGGTTTATTGAAATTAAAATAATTTATAGATTACATACTGTTTTCTCGTTATACTGCGGATTCACTATGTAGCGTGATTCGTGCACATTATTTTTTATGTAGATTCTTATCACAAAATGAGATGTAACTTATTTGCTCGTTTTGATAAAGACTAAAATAATGAACAATTCTCAACCGCTTAATCATAATTGTAAGTTCAATTCTTTCCTACAAGGTATATGACGTGTTGAACTAGTTTTTAAAGATTTGATTACAAGGATTAACGTTGGTTACGTTGGCTTAAGTAGACTTATTTGTGATTGAAACTTTAATAAGCCTATGGTAGAGATAAATACGGGCACAATAGAATGGAGACGGCTCCTTGGAAGGAGGTAGAACTCATAACTATATAACATCAGTTAATCTTCAAAACTACGCTATTTTTACCGTATTTAGTCGCGCAAGCGTAAGAAACAAACAAACTCACTTTGCTATTTGTATTTTGAATTTTAACTAGTTTATTTTTAATATTATACGAATAGTAAAAATTACATTTTAATTGCATTTTTATTTTCTTCATCAATATATATTTTCTTCATCAGTCACCATTGTAAGATATATAAAGTTTAGTTATGTATGAAGACTTGATTTATTACCAATATATAACAAATACCTGTGGTATTTTTTTTTTTAGTATTAGAACGGAATAACTCAAAGACTTTAGAAGTCTTCATAAAAGTAAACAAGTTTCTGGTTTACACACTCATCCAGTGAACAACATGGTATTGGCAGCATTTCATGTACGAGTATGTAGCCCTTGAGCAATTTAAAATCGCTATGGCTACTATCCAATATTTGTTATTGTTTCAATTTTACAATACAACAAGCAAAGATCTCGTTGCATTTGTATTTTGTGTTCCTTAACGCATGACCGGTTTTACCGATCCATACAAGTTTCAAAAATAGGTCACAGTACTAGGACAGGCTCTCGCTGAGTCTGGAGTAAGATTTGAAAATCTTGTACTTTATGTTCGGGCTCAGGATAAACGCATCACTTCTTCTATATACAAGTAAGTAGATTTGTATAAATTTTATGAAAAACACCAATTGGATTTTGATACGGTTTTCACTAATCGAAAGAAAGATAAACGATGAAGGTTTGTGTAGGTAAACTCGACAAATAAAGTGCTTTATGTTGTAGAAGATAAGGTCTGTTTTCCTTTGAAAATTCAAAGTTATATTCCTATCTTTATTAGCGATGACAAATTATGTCAATCAGTAATCAATATCTATTTCAAATCTGAGCCTTAGCGAATTTTGAAATGAATGGAATTTGTAATCGAAACTGATAAAGCACTTTTCTTGTCTGCTTTACATAATATGCAGAAAAAAAATGCAACCGTGCTAATCCGAAGCATGTCGTCAGTATGTCAGTATAAAATTAACAACAAATTTATTAAGACAAACAAAACAATACTCACAAATTGTGTTATTGTTAAATCAGACAGTAGGTATAAAAGCGATCGCTAAAGCGAGCCCAACGTTCATACGTTTTGGTATGAACGAACGCACTAAGAATTTGGATATCCGAACATAGCGTCAATTGATGCCGATAAAACCGGTGAATTCTTTGAACGGAATATGTGACAGTTAAAAAAATCCACACAGAATTCTCTTCTGCGGTTACACAATTTTCCGATTGCAAACTCTGTATCAATATATACATTTTTATTTCTACCTTTATAAAGTCTGTATTGTATATATTGCATATTCCATCGTACTTCCCAAGCATATTACAACTAATTTACATATAAGGACCGAACGGTTCGACGCCTACTTAAATATTCTAAAATTTATTTGTCTAAAACCTTTTATAACCTACTAGCTGTTGCACGCGACCTCGTCGACCATCACTACATAGTATAAAACTGCACACTATAAATAGCTCTCCTTGTTCAATATTGTGTTCTGTATACACAACACATACAACATGAACCGCCCTACAACCTGAACCTGAACCTGATCTGTACTGCTACCTAAACCGCTTTACAATCTCTAAGGAATGTTCAGACATTACTATATTATTTACTGTATTATTTATTATTACTATATTATTTAAATGACTTTACTATATTATTTTACAATTCTATTGGTGCACCACATAATATCGGTCACAGAAACTTAATCACACCGGTGAAGTCTCGTTCAAAAACAACAAAGCTACAAGTAATTTAAGAATAAATTCAAGCATTGCATTTTTTTAAAGGGTTCAGTAGATAAATTTTGCGTTTCTTTATAGAAGTATCACCGTGTTAAGATTATTTCTAAAATTATTTCTAAAAGTAACTAATTACCACTTTACTTGTAATTGGTGAAAGAGGCTCTTAATCTTTACATAGTATAAAACAAAGTCGCTTTTTCTGTCCCTATGTCCCTTTGTATGCTTAGATCTTTAAAACTACGCAACGGATTTTAATGCGGTTTTCACTAATGGGTAGAGTGGTTCTCGAGGAAGGTTTAAGTACATAATTTACTAAGTTACGCGGGCGAAGTCGCGGGCAGCAGCTTTAATTTTATTAACACGTAATTTTATAACATGTAGTGCCATCTGTTAACTTTTAGATGAATTAGAGTACTACATTGCTTCAAACAGAATTCCCTAGATGGCGTTGTAAATTTTGCATACACGTTGTCTGGGACTCCAAAAAGGACATAGGGTACCTTTCATCCAGAACGCGGACGAAGTCGCGGGCACCAGCTAGTAGCTTTATAAAATATAACTTATGTTACTCCGTGATAATGTAGCTTTCTATAGATAATAAAAAAAAAATCGGTTTAGTATGTAGTTTTTGAGTTTATTCATTACAAACAAAAATACAAATCTTCTCTCTTTGCAATCTAATATATAAAATTCTCGTGTCACAGTGTTTGTAACGAAACTCCTCCGAAACGGTGTGACCGATTTTTATGATTTTTTAGCTTTGATAAAGGATGCACTAGATTCAGGGTCTCAAACAAAATCACTGCGAAAAAATGTCCACTGCATTTTTTATACATGCTATCACTTTCTTGTTAATTTCTGATAAAAAGATGAATAATGTAAATATTGCATGACTGATTTGAACCTTAACATTTAGTAATAATGGTTGAAGTCGTAACACGTGTTCACTTTAAGGACAACTTTCTGCAACTAATATGAAATATCACCCCAAGCTGTGAGTTCGGTGATATTGTACTATGCCACTTTTAGTGAAGCAACCCAGAATCTAGTGTATTTTTTATCAAAGATTTTTTTTGTATATTCGGTAGGTATGAGAATAGGCCATAAACTATTTTTTAACCCCAATTTTTTTTCTTTTATTTTCATGGCAAAACAACATTAATTGCCGGGTCAGCTAGTATTATATTAGCATACATATCAATGTATGGTTTCTGTCAAGAATTCTTGTAACGGGATATCTAAGTAACCCAACAAAACTGACGCTACGAGTATCTGCTACGATACGATTACACAGTTTTGAAGGACTCCCATTGTTCTGAACCCACAAAATATGAAGGTCCATTGAGGGTATTGAGTTGGATAACATATTCTTGCCGGATTGTATTGTCAGCTTCTATTGTTATGTGAAATGTTCAATTTTGGATTTTATTCCAGAAGACTTAAGGTACTACTACGTACCTACAGGTATAAATTAAATTTGATTCTAAATTTCGAAAGTATTTATAATAGTTTCAGATATTGGGTTACAAATCAAAATATGGAAATGTATACCAACTTTCATATAAAAATATATTTTTATATGAAAGTTGGTAAGTCAAAATTATTTCCACTTATGACTATTATCGTGAACGATCTACGTGATTTCCACAGAGAAAATTATCAACTATATCTTCAATAAAATAATTATGTATTTGTGAATTAGGCTTCAGATTTTTGGATAAGACTGGATTATAATTAATTAAACGTTAATATTGTATACCTACAAGCTGGTGCCCGCGACTTCGCCCGCGTTGAACAAGATATAGCTCCTGATATAATTTATACTTTTGCCAAGCGTTGAATATTTATTTGTAGATAGTTGGTGCTTGCATCTTCGCCCTCGTGGAATATTTAGCTATGTCTATCCTGAAATTCTGGTGGACATAGCTAACTATTGGTAAAAACATTTTTAAAGTCAGATGAGTAGTTTCGAAGCTTACCTCCTACACACAAACAAACAAACAAACATACTTACTTTACCTCTTTATAATATTTGCCTAAAGCGTTCAGGTGGCTCAGGTTTGCCTAAAGTGAAGACTACTTAAGTTACTTAACTTACTGACATGTAAATAAGTACTTGTAGATACTTACATTAACATCTTTCATCCAAATTTTTCCATCTTCAAAATTTCTTTTTTGTATTAAAGTTCACTGAAATTAAATTAATAAAATAAGTCTGTCCATAAATAAATCTAAGTTATTTTGTCTAGTTAATTTCTAAAGTTACTGCTCTTAGCTCTTCAACATCCTAAAAGCAATATCTCCTTCAAAATATTCCTTCTATGAATATTGCTCTTTCAAATAATATTGAATCGTTAATTATCAGTGACTGAGAGAGGCAACGGGAAAGTTTAATAAGTCCTACAGTCTATTTCTCCAAATGCAGCAGTCAGGCAAATACAAAATTCATATCTCAAGTGGTTGAACCAACCCGGCCCACTTCGATACCGGGGTCTATTCCGTAATTAGCTAACGATTTTGCGAAATGAATCCATTACTTCTAAACTGCACACTGATATGACTGTGTTATTTTTATATGCAATATTTACAATGTTTGTGCTCTACACGGTCTGCTTTGCAACTATTTCTGTCCTATATCTCAATAGTGACTCACCCTTCGCTAAGCACAATTTTAATTCCTTTTTGAAAATTATATATACTTCCTCATTCATGGCAATTTTCATTACTGAAAAACGTATCAGAATCCGTTGGATGGTTTAAAACAAGTTAACAAAGGCAGACAGACACTTTATTTTATAAATGAATAAATTACTTACTATTAGCCAATAAACAAACAATCCGTAGACTATATTATGCAGTCTGAATCTTTTATTCTTCTGTTATCTATCACTACGTAACCATTAAACAAACTCTTACAGCGTTTACAAATTTTTCTTATAAGAGACGTGAGTTCGTCTCGTAAATTCGAATGAAAAGTTCGCGACAAGGCACCAGCCACTGAGTGTCAGGCGGCGGTGTATTGGAAAAGATATTGTTTGTTATTGCCTCAGAGACTCCTGGAATTTATTGAGCGAAATTGGACTTGTTGTTTTGCTGTTTTAATAGTTGATTGAGCCACTTTTGTTGTTTGTCAACGGAAATGCGAGAGGGGCTGTTCAACCCCACGACCCTGTGCGTAATCCTGCCGACGTGATTGCTTTGTTTTTAAATAAATGTTCCTATTAATTTGAGTTCAAAACACAATATAAGTGGGTAAGTATAGAACGCCAGAATTAATTTAAATTGTTGACATGTTTAATGTTGAAAATTAAATTTTTCAGTGGCATTGCGCCAATGCGAACATTGGCATTTGTTTATATTATACAAATAGAAACAATTTCAAGTAATGTTTCAAGTGTTATTTCAAGTAATTATATTTTCCTCGTTATTGCTTTACTTGGCTAGTTTCGTTCAATGTCAAAATTTTCTTTATTACTTCTTACTTATTTTCACTCTATAGATATTATAAAATAGAGTCGCTGTCCGCCTTTGTCAGTTTTTCTGCTAACTCCTTCTAAACTACCGAATGGATTTGTATAAGTTTTAAAGTAATTAAAGGTTGCTGATGAAATTTCTAGTTTAAAATATGAGTTAAAAATGTTATTATAAGCTCCTGAAAGTCTGCCTCGTTAAGCAAGTAGAAAGTATCGCGTTCAACTAAAGCAACAATGTGTTAACGCGTCTTACACGTCGCGAATAACTCACCTTATCAAGCGTTTTATGTAGATTTATTAAGAGAAGTTTCGTTTGTGACGCTTACCAGCAACGCGAAACGCCGCCTGATAAGGAGTTGGCGGCAAAGCGACAAATTGCGGACATTGTTATACATTTAAATTATGTCTTGGTGTTGGCAATGTGTAGATATGCTGCAGTTGAAACGGAAATGTGTCTGGGCTGTTATGTTGATTGATTGATTGTGATTGGTTTTATTATTCCTTAAACTTCAACTGAAATTTATAAGACAGCCATTTTCAATGAACTTAATAAAAATGTTGACAAGATTATTTGAATTTTTTTTATGCTGCTGAGGTTACATTCAGGAGTGATTTGGCACTGTCTGATATATTGCTATATTATTATTATATTGAAATATTTCTCAAAAAATATATTTATATTCAAATTCAAATAATTTATTATTTTCCAAATATTTTACAATTTTTTTATGAACAAATCCCCGGTCCCCACACTAGGCAAGCCTGTATCGTGTAAAATATCAACAATATTTTTATAACTAAATTTAACTAAATTAGTTTAAAGTATTAGTTTACACGAAACAAATAATTTTCAAGTAATAATTTAATTAATAATGGTATATATAGAATATACGACTTTAAATTATAATAAATAATAAATTTAAAATCGTATTATTAAATTTCATATTAACGGATTAACGATTACCGTTAACTTCCGTTAAGTCTTCCGAGTTGTAACGCTTTAACGTTTAACGAAATTAACTTTTTTGTAATGGATTCACTATTAACGAAGTTGACTATTTGCTAACGGTGCCCAGCTATGCTAATATGTATAAATATTATAGATGGAAACAATAGCCAGGTCAATTTTCAATAACGCTCAAATATTACAAACTCACACTAGCCTAATGGCACATGGTCCTTCAAACTCAGATTAAGCGTACACTGAGGCGAACAAATAGCGTTTTAATATATTACTCGAGGCGAAACGTAACATGTGCCACTTTGTAGCAGCACTGTACTTTGCTATCTTAACTATTTCGTGTTCTCAATAATATTTGCATAACGTAAAGTCTGTAGTCGAGTACACACCAACAAAATTACTACTTTTTGTTATAAGTATACGGTGTAATTTTATTTCAGGGTAGTGTTAAATATGTCATAATCTTTTCCTTTATAGATATATATATGTGGATTTATAGATAACCCTGAAAACTAATACTAAAAAAGTTCTAACTTTTAGAATCATTTATTTAATAGACTTTTTAATTAATTTAAGATTAATATTAAGAGTAATTGAATCTTAGGATTTATTAACGTAGTTTAAAATTTAATTTAACAATTAAATCAATTTAATTAACAAGCCCATTGGTCGAGTGGCATGGTTAGGTTAAATTACTTGGAGGGCCATACATACAGGCCATTGGTGTGAATAAATATGTTGATGGTCCTTCGAGCCGGATAAATATTCAACTTTTTGATGCTTATAGCTCTTAAGGAACCATTATTTTGTCTATAGGCACCTTTTTTATAGTATATTATAGTAGGTATGTATTGAAAATATTATATTACAGTATTAAAAGTAATCAGATTAGTTGTAAACATGACAACGAAAATCACAAAATATTTTGCGGATTCGTTACATATTTCTAGTTGACGACATCATTTGACCCCAGCAAACACATCATTAGTTTTACTTTAACGAGAGACGAAGTATGTATAAAGAACGTACAACTTTTTTAATGAAGCTCCTAGTCACTTGTGTAGCAGATAAAAAAAAATACGGTTTTCACTGAAAACAAAAAAACGATAAACTAGGAATGTTTGTGTTGTCATTTTTTTAGTCGACAGACAGGCCACTTGATGGTAGGTGGCGACCTACCATCCATCATCTATAAGACAAGCAACGCCATAAGTGCATCAAGTGCGCTGCGGACCATAGTTAAATTAAGGATAGGGATTTACATCTCTCTGTCGACTTCAACATTTAATAAAAATGTTGAAATAACACTAGGGGCCTCTTTCACCAACTACAAGTAAAGTGTTGATTAGTTACTTTTAGAAATAATTTTATGTTTTATTAAATTATGCACTCGGTTTAGTGCATCCTTCGATAGGCTATTTTTTTTTATTATTTTCTTTTTAATGTTTGGGACTTTAACAGTACAAACATAGTTATATAAGCTAAATTTTCCCGGTGACAGGATGGTGACAGGTGACTTTAAATGACGGTTAGCCTACTTGACAGACGGTGAAAGAGGCCCTAAGAATAATTTTTTTTTAAACGAATATAGGTTTCTAAATATTATTTATATTCTTGAAACGAAATAAACTTATAATTATTTTAAAAATAACTTACAAATTTATAAAAAAAATAATATTCGTAATAAATTAAAATTACGGAATTTGTGTATTTCAAATTTCAAATATCTACTGTATTGAATAATGTTTTAAGCTAAAATTTCTAGAAGTAGTATCTAAAATAAAATCGTATCGTAATCAGGTCGTTGATCCAATTAATCACGGACTCCGATTCTCAGTGAATCGTAATCATTAGATTAGCTAATTGCTTAAAATTACATTTACAATTCACGGCCCCTTTTGAACGAAAATGAGGGGATTTGTTAATTTTTCCATTAATATTATTAATGTCGTTTCTTAACTTAAGTGTAAAATTAAATAATATATAACTTTTTGGTTATCTAACCACTCATTACTGTAAAAAAATTAGTATTATATTTAACTACCCCCCAATAATATTTTATGTACATTAATTCTTCGTATACCAACCAGTTTTTTAATAATATGACATTATATTCCTTATACATAGTTAGAGATTTTGTTATTTTTAAATTTATCTGTGACGCCTCTAATTCGCGGGTAGTGTCAACAATTTTGTTGGAAACATTTATAATATTAATTGCCACTTTGACCTCAATTCAGACAAACAGGCTTTTACTATACTAACATTAATTATGCAATGAATGAATTTGTTTCAATTCTGTTTACTATATAATATTTATGTTAATTAAAAAGCCTTACAATTAATTATCTGTTTTTATGAGAATATTTTGGAACAAACAGTGCCATATTAATGCCAGTCTAAATAGATATTTTATGAAAATTTATATTAAAAAAATCATGCCCCAGTTACCTCTCAAAAGAATTCAAAACAGATTAAATATGCACAATATACTGACTTAGTTACTTAGAAAAAAACTGGCAAAAACAAGACACAATATTTTATTTATTAAATTCTAAATAAAACTAAACTAAACTAAAATCTAAAACTAAATAAGCCTAAAAAATTTCTAAATTATTTTTTCTATTAAATTATCGCTTCACACTCAATTATCACTCCACCTTTTTTTATATTTTTTTAATAAAATAATAAGTTGAGGATCAGAGTTTATATTAAATAATAAATAGTAAGTAGTAGGCTTCTTTAAAAGCTAACCACCAAACAATCCTTGATAAACATTGTTGAGCGTAAAATGTCAGCCAGTAGCAATTACTCTCGGCCAGCCATTATTCGAGCTTTAAAAAAATACATAACCAGACTGCCGCGAGCGCCTATTTCCCAAATTTACTATTATTGCCACTTGTTTAATGTCGCTGGAAAACGTTAAAACGCAAATTAGTCCATCACAATAAAGCGAGGTTTGTTTTGGTTTTCATTTTTTTTGCTACTTACGCTTCGTGAAATGTATATTATATAACTAAAAAGGAAATTGCGTTAATGACGTTACTTTGATTTTTTTTTGCTAACTATACCTATGCTAAAGTCTTGAATAAATACTTATTTTATTTACTGAATTATTATGTAAGGAAAAATTGACATCTTTATGATCCATTGTCCAAATAAGAGTGTAAAATAATAAAACAGTTTCTTTTCCGTAGACAAACCATAAACAGAAAAGAAACAAACGAACCGTCGTTATTTCTTATTACCATCATCGCTGAACTCTCTAACCTGTAATCAGCTGAATTAGAGTAGACAGGCCGCTACTTATAGCGTTGGTTAATGTTGAGTTACTCTCAACATGACTTAAGACTCAGACCGCTTACCTTGGTTAGAGAGACAATAGTCCTAATACGATTTCCACTGGGGATTAGGAAAGTCATAACCTAAGGCGCCGTCCTAATTGGCCACGATAGTGCGATGCCCATCGCACGCACTCACTTGGCTTGCTGCTCGCGGTCCGCCGCCATTTTGTGTTGAGTAGTCATTGTATGTGAAAAACGAAATCACCATCGCACGATCGTGGCCCTGAGGCCCTGAGTCAACGCGCACTGATGCGGTCACGGCCACGACTACGACCCGGGTGCAGCGTTACAAAATTTTGTATAGATTTTGTATAGAATCTCAACTAAAGTCGCTGCGGGCAGTTGGTCGTTGCAGCCAATGATTTGTGTATGCTGGCCGCATCGGTTGCAGCACGTGGATCAATGTATCTCTATGGTTTACAAAAGAAGCGCGGACGAAGTTGTTTGCAAAAGCTAGTTAAGTAATAAACGTGCTATCGATTAATGCTTGTCCTCTACTAGTCGCGAACCTGAGATTGTCTTGTCCATTACATTCACTTTGCGCAAACAGTGATATTGTATTCTTCTCACAGTTGCTGCTAACAAAAATATGATGCCAATATCATCGCTTACCCTTAATACAAATAGATAATATAATAAAAATAAAATAGAGGAAACTTAACTCACATAGAACTGTCTGGCCATGAAAATTATTCATTTTCCCCTTACACAAACATTTTTATATATCTGCTTTCTTTCCTACATATTATATTAATAACTAACTGTTGTCGGTTTTTTCTGCGTAAAATTCCTTTTTTTATGTTAAGGTTGGCAGACAAGTTCATGGTCCACTAAATGGTGTATGGCTTCCATACTCACTCACTGAAACACAAAAGCACATGTGTTGTTTTTCACTGTTCTCTTTTAAAGAGGTGATCGACAAACAGCAGACGAGCAGCGCAGTTTAGGTGCCTACCGTCGCAAGCAAAGTACGCTCCAGTAATAATAATATACCTACAGTAAGGACTAGTAATAAATTTAAGAATAAGGGATTGTTTTCTGTTTTGTTTAAGTATTTAATATTTTTTGTTAATTTTTGAAATATTTTTAATACGTAATGTTATCATTTATATAAGAAAAAGAAAAGCATACGAAACGTTAGGTGTCCCCAAGGGCAATCAGCGGTGGGCGATCGGCGGCTCGCGCTCGTACCTTTTCAATTTATTTTCAATTGGCCCACTGATGCCGCTGGAGACGTTACCGATATAGATTATATTGTACATTTATTGCGGTGGAGAATCGAGCAATTTCTTGCCAACATCCATTTCTTTTTCGCTATGGGTTCTTATTCCATTCATTCGTACCGATATTAAAAGTCCTCTTAAACTATTTCTGTCTGTCTTATGCATTTTTACGACTAAACCACTGAATCGATTTGAATTAGCTTGAACTTTGCGAGACTTTTTCTATGATAATGAACACATATATATTTAAGTTTCGATGAAAATACTTATTTCAAGCTCAAAGAATGGTCACTGTAGACCATTCTTTGAGTGGTTAATATGCTTGCCTCAACGCTCTTTTTCAGAAGTTCTGCGTTATATTCCTTGCGGGGCCAATCTGAGAAGTAGTCTGGATCTGGGTCTAACTACCCCTTACAAAATACCAAAGTGTAATAACAACAGCATGTATTATAATTATGTTATTGTGTTTCAGTCCGTGGTTTCGGTGTATGATTTAGGGATGTTATCCTTAATTCCACTGTGATCGGCAGCACACTTCCAGTGGGACATCTGTGGCATTTCTTGTCTTATAGGCAATGGTGGCCACTTACCATCAAGTGGACCATCTTGTCTGACGACCTTAACATTGACTGCCAACTGGATTGCCCAATTGACTGCGAAACACTATATATCCTGTCACTACTTGGAAAACTCTTACTAATTAAATAAAAGAAGGGAAATAGTTCAAAGTACCGATATCTTTCAGCTTTTCATGAAGGAAGATAAAGTTTATAGTATTTCATATATATATATATAAAAAAATATAACGAAAATCAAAATCTCTGAAGTTAATCTTTTGAGGCAAAAAAAAAACTAGTGAAGCCAGCCAGAAAATCAAATTTCTACACCGCTAAAATACCGCTGCAAAATTTATGCCCATCATGATAGCGAACAAAGACTGGTAAATCGTGCCAACGAGCGTTCAAGATAAATGAAACACACAAAATAGAATAGGTACATCTAAATTTCTTACGACTAGGCTGCATTGTAGCCCGCAAACAATACGTGACCGGCCTGAATAAAACTTAGTTAACAATTGTAGGTATTCGCTTAATGAGTGACGAATCCTTTTAACTCATTGATAATTCACACTACCGTAACCCACATTCGAAATACTATTATCTCGATCAGATTAAAAATAGAACTCAATCAGATAATTAAATTTAACCAATCAGATTAAAAAAATGAAAACTCAATCGGAGTACATATTTAAAATTTATATTGTTTATTGCTTTAATCTATACTAATGTTTTAAAGAGAGAAGATTTGTATGTTTGTAACATAGGCTATTTTTTATAAAACTACGCGGCTGAAGTCGCGTGCAACAGCTACCATTCAATTAAGGAATTTACTTAACGGAGATAAAGTCTGTTATTGGCAGCATATCAACGGATTTGTTTGTTTTCTATTGTACCTATATTTTGCTTGATTTTTGCTATACTCTTATGATTTTAATAAATAAAGTTCCCATCTGTCTACTCCTATGCTCCTAATATTTACATTATTCTGTATATTTGTAACTGGCATAAAATTCTGCAAGATTTACGCCAGCTAAGCCTTAATAATCTTGGGTGTTTTATATGAATTAATTTACCTTCAGTATTACTTAGGGCCGGGTCGCTATTACCTTTTATTTGGTTGAACGCGATAAACTCGGGAACTACAAGTCGTATTTCAAAAAAAATTGTAAAATAAAAAAAAAAATATAAAGGATAAGGATAATTATATAAAATCAACCCAGAGGGTGGGCTGCCTCTGACAATTGAGTTTGCTGTATTACACACAATAACCGCAGCAAGTCTGTCCTTTAATATTGTAAATCTTGTTCACAATGGTCAGTAGTACACGCTGATTGTGAAAAGCATAAAGAAAAGCTTTAAATTGTTTGCCATAGTCCTTCATAAAAAGATAATAACGTTATAAAATCACTTAGGAGAGCTTTGCACGACATTATGAACATAACGAGTTTTTCATATATAAAACAAAATATATAAAACTAAATGAAAAGACATATCCTTTTTGTATGTGATCCATTAGATTATGAAGGGATACCATATTGTCATACTACGCCACAACTTGTTCAGCCACAACACCCGATTGTTTCAAGACATTTCGTCCAAGTTCCTAGTCATGTGCATATTGAAACAAGAACGGATAAGGGTCGGGCAGTTAGGAAACTTTTCGTAACTATTAACCTTTGTTTTGTTTGGGTGTGCCGTTTTATCATTTTGAGTGGGACCTACAAATTTTGCTGGCCTGCCATAAATCTGGGTCAGACTTGTTTCCCTGTACCAAATTAATGGACGTGGATTCAATTAAGGTGTAAGACACGTATGAAATGTTTACAAACTTTTGCTGAATTTATTCGAAGGTTTAAAATTATTAATTAGACTATAACATATTTATTTACTATTTTTTTTATTTTCGTCCGCGTTCCGGGTGAAAGGTACCCTATGTCCTTTCTGGTGTCCCAGACAACGTGTATGCAAAATTTCATGGTGGTCTGTTCAGTAGTTTTTGCGTGAAAGAGTTACAAACATCCATACATCCATACAAACTTTTGCATTTATAATATTAAGTAGGATTAATAAATATTTAAATAGGGTTTAAATAGGACCTCTTTGGCGGCAGAGGCGAGCAACGCCACCACCCTCCTACAGAAAAAAATATTGCTGTTATACTTTTGCCAGGCTTTGGATTTTTATTTTTAGATATCCATACTAGTATAAACTGGTATAGATAATAAAAGGAAGTATTTATAAAGTTAGATATCCTCACGACAAAGACATGTCCAGCAATTTGATTTCAAGAAAGTTGCATCCTGGGATTTTTCTGCTTGGCTATGTTGAAACGTCGTACGCTCCTGTTTTTGTGTTTACTCGTATCTGCAAGACTTGCCTGCGGATTTATTCTTGCGGATAATGTGAAAACAACGCGTAATACCGTGCTCAGTTTAAATTCAAAGCGGAATTTGTGATAGCCCAATGGTTTAAACGTGGAGCAGGATGTCGTCTAAGTATTAGCTATGGGGATAAAAATAAATACTCTGTCTTCAAGGCTTTCAGTACGCTTTCT
Source organism: Synanthedon tipuliformis (assembly GCA_947623395.1). Lineage (NCBI taxonomy): Eukaryota > Metazoa > Arthropoda > Insecta > Lepidoptera > Sesiidae > Synanthedon > Synanthedon tipuliformis. The sequence goes on along the minus strand of OX392415.1, from coordinate 1,894,426 downwards.
TAAAGACGCTGCACAGTTTTATGTACGACACATGAAAATTGTTTATTTTGTTGTTGTAACAGTCAACTTCGCGGTTCATTATAAACTTGAATTATAAAGATGCTAAGGCATAAAATGGCGGCTAGTAGTCGCTATCTGTCAGTCATATCCAAAGTGAATCTGGTCCACATAGACCCGCAAGCACAAATACACATTTTAGTAAGTCTTGCCAACATTTTACTTCTTTGACAGGCGATGATCATCTGTGCAAGATAATGTACTCGTATAGAGTGGGATACTTTGGATGACTCCAGACAATTTGGTCATCTTTTTAAGTGTTACTATGCTTAATTTTGACAAGCCCTTTATTTGAGTGGTTATGGTACTTGCCGTAGCGCTTTGACTCACCGGCCTCACATTTATTCTCGGCGGAGCCAACCTTGGTGTTTATATTTTCAAGGTTGTCTCTTGAGACGACAGCGACAGGTTAACGCCTATACATTTGCTTATGCTTATCTCGACAGTAAATGCAACTTCAGCCTTCCTGAAGACTTTACGTAAGAAAGGATGTTAAAAATTAAATTTTGGGCGGGAATAAGACTAAGTTGGATGTCAAAGAGTAGGTATTATTTATTCGTAGGTCGAAGGCCTAGTTTCCATATATTTAACATGCTATATACATGATATATGTAGTTGTAGGTATTGTCAAAGAAGATCAATAATAAATTGCTTTAACAGGTTTACCGTACTAAAAAGCAAATTGGTTGTTAGGAAACATAGAAATCGATAAAATATTAGATGTCACAGAAATGGTTGGGTGCGTGCTACGTGCCGCAAGCAATTATTGTGTATTTAAACAGTCTTCCCTTTGCTATAACTCGATTCTTACAACAAATATCCATTATAGGAATGGGTTGGAATAATTAAAATGTGTTTAAAGGGAACGCAGACGGAGTCAGTCTGGCAACAACACACGTAATTGCTATTTCGCGTTTTGTTACGTTACTTTACAACCGGCGCGCCGTGACCTTACTTAGATCCTTCTAACTCAATTTGGTAATTTATTAGTACCGGTGACTTAGAATATGAAGCTTTTTTGTAATATTTTTCACAGTTTGTTATCCTTGTGGCTTTGTGCACACATATTAGCAGGTTACTAGCAAAACTAGATTAGTTATACCATGGAGTAAATAATACTTAGGGCCTCTTTCACCAACTACAAGTAAAGTGTTGATTAGTTACTTTTAGAAATAATAGTGCATCCTTCGGTAGGCGATTTTTTTTTTATTATTTACTTTTTAATGTTTGGGACCTTTACCGTACAAACAAAGTTATATCAGTTAAATTATTCCCGGTGACAGGTGAATTTAAATGACGGTTAGCCTACTTGGCAGATGGTGAAAGACCTAAGTACTATTTACTGTATGGTAATACTGTCAGTAGGTTAGTGCGAATTTACATATATTCTAAGATTGCTAATCTTTTTAGAAATGTAGAGTTTATGTGGAGCTACAGCAATTGTGACGTTTTTATAGGCGACTGTAGCCACCTACCATCCAGTACCACCTGACAGTGGACTGTCAGGCTGTCTGTCGACCTTAATATAAATAAAAAATATTCTTCATCGTTTGGGGAGAGAAATTTGGAACATACTTATGTGAGTTTATTTTATAACACAGTTAAGCATCCGCTAAGGAAAGATTTTTAAATCACTCAGATGCAATTTATTGATGCCAATATACGCCAACGTAATTTTATCGTTATCTCTTTAATTTTCTTTTCTATTTGCAGTACTTTTGTAGCCCAATTTTACATTATCAATTATCCTATTTTAATATCAGGCCCACACTCCTAGCCCACTCACCTTGCTACTATGAATTGATGTATGTGGTCATACGACACTGTGTCTTTAGTGTTATTAGTTGGAAAAACACTGTGCTTCGCAGAGGTTAGTCTCTCACTCGACTGGTGACAGATGCCTCTCCTTTATGAGCATTCCTTGGAGCATTATCCCGACACTGATTTACTGTTTACAAGCAAATCTCTGCACAGTCTTGGGTACATAACATTTGTGTCAGTATATGTATACGTTTAATTAAATTATCTCGTTGCAATAAATCTAATCTGAAAAAAGATATAAGAATTAAACACAACCAACACCATAATATATATATTACATGTTTTATGTCAATGGCTTGGCTTCAATTTTTTTAAAATAACTAGCGACCAGCTGTCCGCTTCGCACCAATGATTTTTTTTATTTTCAACACGGTAGCATCGTTACATAATATAAAACAAAGTCCTCCGCCGCGTCTGTCTGTCTGTTCACGATAAACTCAAAAACTACTGCAGGTTTTAGTTTGCTAACTAACAGACACAGATAAACAGTTAAATATACTAAAAAATATTTTTTCGACCTCGGTAACATAATTATGTACAAAGGGTACAATTTTTTTTTAATATTTTATGTTTGTAGATGAAATATTTTTTCGACTTTTGACACGTTTGTATAAATAGGCGACTCTAGCCAGTAGCCATACCAGCTAGTGGATCGTCAGCCTGTCTATCCACTATTACATTTAAAAAAACACATCATGAATCTGGTGTGCGCTGTCACCGTCGCTTCAAACTCTTAGTGATCATTATCAAGTAGGTAGTGAGTGAATGCCTACTAAAAATATTTTCCATTTCACTGATTCAGTTCGAGTCAAAATCTAACTAATTTTTCGCAGTCATTCATGAAACCAATTTGCAGAAATAAATTTTAAATTAGATTGTCTATTCGGGACTGACATCCACTACAAACTTCACGTCAATGCCTTTGCTGTGTACACTCGGCGAACTTATTTTCTAAATTAGCTATTAACTTATTATTAACTAGCTGGTGCCCGCGACTTCGTCCGCGTTGAAAAAGCAATATATCGCCTGACATCGTTATTGCTATTATACTTAGCCAGGAGTTAGTTTCCTTAATTTTAGATAATCCCTCGGAAGCAGTAAGTACTTTTTTCTTGGATGAAAGGTACCCTATGTCCTTTCTGGTGTCCCAGACAATGTGTATGCAAAATTTCATGGTGATCGGTTCAGTAGTATTTGCGTGAAAGAGTTACAAACATCCATACATACATCCATACATCCATACAAACTTTCGCATTTATAATATTAGTACGGATTAAGTACGGATTAGCCCAGTGTTTTAGTGTTTTAATATTATTGTTAATTACGATCATTAGTGGTTAAACGTGCTGTGTACGCTATTTAGGACTGTAATTTAGCAATTTATCATATACACGTATTTTATAGTATTCATGTACATAATTGCAATCTGTTTCTGTACTATATCAAATAAATAAAGAAACTAAAATATAAAGCAGTTATTTATTTGTTTGTTCCACTTTATGTCATGCTTATTATATTAATAAGCAATAGCATGTCCTTTTATTCTACTGTTAATTTCTAGCTGAGTGAATTTTAATCAAGTAATCTTCAACATTCAAATTTATTTATAAAATTTCTTCCAAAAATATTTTTTTTCTATCTACTCTACATTTGTTTTTAGATTAGGTACACATGACTAAAATTTTCTCACGACTACATCCACCAGGAATTTTGAATTCCTTGACTGCCACGATTTATAATTATGTTAAAAGAAAGTAGACATATACACATCTAACAATAACATAAAATTTTTACCTACTATTTTGGTTATAACTTTGTTAGTATTTTATGTTGGCAATTAAAATTATAGACTACTTATACGCTTTTTTGTACTGAACTGTACCAAAATTCTATTCATAGAGCCTTGGGTTTAAAACTAACATTCTAATTAAAGATTTGTGAAACGTTCACTAATCTATTTTAGAAATACGAAATAAATTAGTTAATGAATAAAAAGTTAGGTTTAAGCTACTGAAATATTCATAGATTCATTCCTTTTCAGCTTTTCGTATAAAATTCAATCTTTTTCTGTACCTTAACGGGTTTTTTTTAAATCAAATGCATCCACGTCAAAATCATAATTTGAAGTGCATTTTCGCACTAGACTCCATTACTAATGAGATCGTTACCTCTCCATAAAGTATCTATCTCCTCGAATCTTATATCTATAATTAAAAGTAATATTTTAGCAAAGCTTTCACATTACCGAACCATGTAAATGAATTTAAGTTTCTGAAAGGTGCAGTGGATAATTTAGAATGCTAAAATAATTTAAAAATAAGTAAATTTTTAGATAAAAATGAAATATCATTTGGGAAATATTTTCTAAACGTTCTGATCGTCAATGAAACACAAAGCACAAGAACTGTTACTCAATGATTATTGCATTTTTACAGAGTTTTATTATATTTTTACACAGTTTCACTACGCAAACTGGCATTTTATTATGCTCAAAATTTAATAAAACATTCGGCACGTACACATCACAGACAGTTTGCAGTGTGATTGGCTCGGGTACGCCAAATTCGGCGTAGTATTTTTTGCCGCATTTTACAAGTACAACGGCGGTATCTAGACGAGCGCAGCGAGACCAATCATTCATCTATGCTGTTACTTATTGGTAGTGTTTTTAATAGGGTGGTTACTGCTGCCAGACAAGCTGTCCATTTTATGACTGATTAACAACATGATTTCACTTGCCCCTATATATATATTTATACGTAGGAGGTTATAATTTGTAACGGTGTCCCTAACCACCGACCAGGCCAGCGGCTCAGCATGATACTATTATCCTAGGTCGAAAACCATCAAATCCATAATGGTTATAATTGCATATCAACGAAACGACTTACCTAGTCGATGTCCTTTAGAAAGTCAATGACCTCTAGTTTCTGTGCATACAATATTTTCATACATTTTTTAAGAAAACAAAGATAATTGGCGCGTCTGTCTCCGTCAACTTCGTTTATATTCAAGTGGGGACGGAGGGGTGTGGGCGAAATCTAAATAAATGGATTAGAAAGGTCTGTGTCCCCACAGAACGACATGAAATGTATGGACGAACTTTTTCTCAAAGCTTTATTTATCATTAGAATTGCAATAATTGTAAGTGAATATTTAATATGTTTTTAACAGTGGATTGATATGTGATTGCAAGAATAATTGTAAGTAAGTTATACTTAATAGTAGCAGAGCAGAGCGCACTGCTTTCTACAGTTGCTGCAATATTTGCTGAGAGTATGCAGTTCCAAAAAACGATTGTTACCTTATAGAAGACCACAGTTCGTGCGTAGCCTTGCGTTCAAGTGATCTTAAGTTGCCTTCAGATACATACCGACTTACACCAAAGTTTTAGCACCACAGCCTTAACCTGAATTGCTAAAGCGATATACTCAAAGTGTAACAAATATGAAAACAAGCTTTTTGATTCAATGATTCAATTTCAAATCTATGCCTGGAGTAGAATACCTATCTATATCTATTCATCAAATTATAAAATGAAGTCGCTGTTCGCTTCTGTCTTTTTCTTCGTCTTCTAAACCACCGAATGGATTTTGATATGGTTTTTCAACTGAACTGATTAACAAATTTCAATAATTTTTTGTGCTTATAGAATATTAGTGCTTATGGATTTTTAGTAGTCTGTGGAAGTAGTCTGATGTAGGTTAATACCTACAATAATAATTTCATCATTGATGAGAAAATATTGTCACACATATCTGTACGAGTATATTGAGCAACTTACTTAAATAAAGAATCAAAGAAAACAAAGAAGGTCATAACACTAGGTGGTGTGAGATCATAATTTAAGTGATGTTTTGCCGCTTTTATTTAAAATTAGAAAAAAAAAACTAAGACCATAGCATAGTGCAATAAACACGCCATAGACAACCATAAGAAACACGAGTATTACTGCCGCTTACCGAAGCTATGCCACAGAGCAGTATATGAGAGACGACAGAACACTATATCTACCGGCTGTGCGACTGTGAATGAAAAACAATTAGTGGACAGATTAAAAAATATATTATGTAACAAATATAGAAGATGAAAGTGAGCCACGTTTCATATCCAGTTAGTTAATATTGGCGACATGGTATCCTCAGTAATGTATGCCGAGTCGGTAATACGGGTCCAGTTTATTTTGACGCACGTGTGTTGCTTCGGAAATAAGAAATCTCGTTAGGAATTATATGGGTGCTTCTTTTTGGTAGAACCATTATTGTATTAGGTGTTTTTCTTTCATTTCACTAACATAACACTAACACACCACAAGAAACTACAAAAACAAAGGAATGTTATTCCGAATCCTACTAATATTATAAACAGTGGGATTGAAAAATATCTTAAAGTTGTTGTTTACTTAAGCTGGTATTTAATAAGTACAGACACAAACCAGGTACTGTATTAAAACTAAAGACAACTCGTAATGTAAAAAATTAATTTAAATCTGAAATCAAATAACAGATGTCGTTTTTCTTTAACTTAATAAAAAAAGCAACAAGAGTAACTTAGATACGCGGAATCAACCAGCATTTGCTTCTCATAAAATATGTGGGATAAATGCTTAGAGTAAAAGTTAGACAATTATGATGATGTTACCTATATAGGTAATCATCATATATCATATATAACGTCATTATTATATAGGTAATCATTTATGATAAATAGTTATCATGAATGGAGTTTAAGAGAACAATATCATGGGTGTTTTTAAGATTAACACAGTAAGTTGCATTCAAAAATGTAACAAAAATGAAATTCTTCAAACAATTTTATAAAAGTCAGAGACCCGAGTTTGCATTTTATAAAATAGAGTAAAGCAATTTCCATCTGATCGCCGCCCGGGGGTTTGTAATTAATTTAACATTCAATATTTTACGTGTACAGAATTCAACAAAGCATACAAATTGCCAATCAATATAAAAACTATGAGTAAACAGTCGTGACTGAGACGGGTTGATCCGAACATGCTAAAGGCTCGGTCGCAATGGTAGCGAGCGGAGACCATAAATTTTAATTACCACACAATCTTACATACAATTTATACAATATATTTTTGGATTCCTTCAAATAGGATTCAATAGAAATTATGAACATTTTGGACATAAGTATTAAGTAAAATTTATCTTTGTTTTATTGGAATATTTTTTAAATACTCTATTTTTCTTCTTTACTAATAGTTTATCAAAGATTTGGTAATTGTATTAATAGAACAATTTTCAAGAAAATTAAATAAAATTTACATGGTCTACCATGGTCAAAATTTAATTATATTACTCACATGCTGTACAAACGACGCCACTCTTAACTGCACACAATTTTTTTCTGTCATATCGACAGAATATCGACTCACACTTGATGTTGACAATTATGAACCCTAGCCAGTGGCTGAGTAACATAACTTAATTTCGTCGGATAATTATCAAATCGGGCAAAATCGGGTAGAGTCGTTCGTTATCGTTTTACCTAGGCGGTAAAACTTTAATGTGATGACATTTAAACATCTTATTTCTTACTATGATATACAATGATATTAATAATTTGTTAGGCACAACTCACACAATCAGAGTCGAAGCGAAGCGACGCGTTTTGTTTTTTAACTTCATATTTCTCGTAGTGATCACGGATAAAAAAAACACCCGTTTTTTTTAGTTTATTTTTATTTTTTAGTTAATACGCAACTTAACTTTATTTTGCCTATGTTTTGCCCGTAACGTTTCAAGTAGGTAACCATTTTTCCGATGTCCATACACACGCATAGCGCATACTTTGCGCATACACATCTCATACCTACTTAAAAAACTAATTGAAAATGAAAATTACTTATTATACTCGTATGGACATGCGAGACGCATTTAACGTTTTGCGGGACGCAATTTTACTATTACAACGTGGTATTTGTTATTGTTATTTTATTTACATTTGTCATTTTGTGCTATTAGTGTAAATTGCTAGGTCAGCACATATAAACTCAAACACAAAACTTACACATTACTTTAGTTTCGTAAAACATTGGTATCATATGAAAATCGTCATCATTGAGCGGAGCGAAGCGTAGCTCGGTTCTCGGTTTGCTCCGACTCGTATAAATATTAAATAATATAGTCAAAGATAGTGTATAGTGCTCTTTTAACAAATGGCGTTGCAAAATCAATAACGTAATAAAGTTTACATTTACAAAAAAAAAATATTTTTAGCAGGCCTGACTAGGCCTTTATTTATAACTAGGTGTCCGCGACTTAAAATAAGAATGTAAGACCTACGCCTGCTTACACAGATAATTGATTGGTCTCGTTGGGCTCGACTAGATAAGAGCGCTATACAAAAGCTATAGCTCCTAAAATGTGGCAACTTTTTATTGTAGTGTGTGTAAAAAATAGTTACTTTTTATCACTTTTTACCCAGTTTTATTATATTTTTACGCAGTTTCACTACGCAAACTGGTATTTTATTATGCCTAAAATTTTATAAAACATTCGGCATACGTGCCGAATGACAGACAGTTTGCAGTGTGACTGACTCGGGTACGCCGAATTCGGCGTACTATTTTATGCCGCATTTTACAAGTACGACGGCGGTACCTAGTCGAGCGCAGCGAGACCAATCATTCATCTATTAATATAGTGTTATTTGACCAACAAAATGACCTACAGATAATTATGGCCGGAAAATAATAAACAGGCGGCAAATATGGTTGGTAACCCAATTAAGCCGACTCGACAACCACCAGTTTTCCCACAAGTGAAAATTTTGGTTCTACTGAACTAATTACCTATATATTGTTTTTAGTTCTACTGAAGTTAGTAGGTATAAATATTGTAATTTCATTTGTGGTGAGAAACAAACGTAAAGGATTGCCATTGCAGTCTATCAGTGACAAGTCGTTGTTGATGCGTTGCCACTGACTGCCGCGTTGTTTTATGGAATTAAATGAATATTCTATTATATTATATTGAAACAGCTACGATTGTGCCAAATAGACAGAATTGAGTAAAGAAAATCAATACTTGTTTTTAAATTTAGATTACATCCAAGGAGGATAGATTACATCTATGAACCAAGAAGTTTAGAATAAACTATGAATAACTGTCAACTTGATCGTTAAAGAAAAGCTGCATTGCAATGCGACCAAATTAAGAATTATTACCTGGAAAACTTATGTCTATATTGAAAATGACAATATTATATCTATCCCTTTCAAACATTCTCTCAGTTGGGTCTTGAATGTGCAGTTAAGTGTGTTGCTGTTTGTACAATATATTCTATGGAAATACATATTCTAAATTTAAGAAAAATCGTTCACAGACGGACCATACCCTTATTGTCCGCAGCCCTGTTGGTTTGTTTTCAATCAGCGCAGTCGAAAGAGAAGAGATTGCGACTTGCCTGCATCAAATAACTACATAATAATATCTGCTTATGTAATACAGTTTACTAAGTGCACTAAGATTTGATTTTGAACGCTTAGCAATTTTGACATAAATGAATAATATTCTCTCGGAAAAGGAACATTTCTACTCAGAGAAACAGTTTGCTGTTTGTTGGTTCATAATTACAATTGAGTAATATATTCACTTAGGTAACTATCTAAAGTTGTGTGCTTAGATTACTTAATATAAAATTTATTAATTTTATCAAACTACTAGCTGTCGCACGCGACTTCGTCTGCGTGACTTAATATAATAAAGTTAATGTTATTCGGTGAAAATATATAGCTTTCTATAGGTGAAAGAATTTTTAAAATTGATCCAGTAGTTTTTGAGTTTATTCATTACAAACAAAAATACAAATTTTTTCATACATACATACATATTTAAACTAAAATTTGCATTATAGCTGCAATGTGTGCAAACTTGTCTATGTCTTTATATATTATCGCTGTGTGCCATTATTTTTCCATTTGAATGAAATAATTCAAAATTCAAAGGGAAACTTTACCTTTTTTGTAACACAATATGCGCCATAATTTCTCTTTGTTCAATATTGTGTTCTGTATACACAACACATACAACACGAACCGCCCAAAAACCTGAACCTGAACCGCTCTACAATCTCTAAGGAATGTCTGACTTTACTATATTATTTTACAATTCTATTGGTGCTCCACATAATATCGGTCACAGAAACTTAATCACACCAGTGAAGTCTCGTTCAAAAACAACAATGCTACAAAGCACCAAGTAATTTAAGAATAAATTCAAGCATTGCATTTTTTTAAAGGGTTCAGTAGAAAAATTTAGCGTTTCTTTATAGAAGTATCAACGTGATAAGACTGATAAGATAACAATTGTTTAATGTTATTTGTTGATATTAATCTTTACCCACTGTTCAAAATTTGACCTTAATCATTCAAAAAACTGTTAACCATTATTTTTTATGATAATAAGGGCCTCTTTCACCATCTGTCAAGTAGGCTAACCGTCATTTAAAGTCACCTGTCACCGGGAATAATTTAGCTGATATACCTTTGTTCGTACGGTAAGTCTCAAACATTAAAAAGAAAATAATAAAAAAAAATCGCCTATCGAAGGATGCACTAAACCGAGTGCATAATTTAATAAAACATAAAATTATTTCTAAATGTAACTAATCAACACTTTACTTGTAGTTGGTGAAAAAGGCCCTTAATCAATAATAAAATAAATAAATCGCCAAGACCAAACACCAAAATGTAAGTATGGCCTCAAATGTAAGCAATATAGGCTTTTGCTGCAATATGCATCAGTAGCAATAATATGTAACAATACACACGGACACCCAGACAATATTGAAACCCAGCACACCTAGACCAGAGTCAAATTTTAAAAGTTATTAGCAGTCCATTTTCATTTTCACAAAATTGATTAAGGTTGTGTAACCGTTGCTTATGGTTATAAAGTTAATTTGTAGTTGAAATAATTTTATATTTGTAACCTTTTGACTCCTAAAACGTAGCCATTGTAGTAGTCGTTGGTAAGAAATATTAAAAGGTTCTTTAAACAAAGGGGTTTGAGCGTTGGAAAACGTAATTAAATGGAACGCCCTGTGGGAAATCGGACGGCAAAGGCAGTGGCGGACGAGCGGAGTGCGGTCAAGACACTCTCAGAGGACACTGAATGCGATTCACTTCAGATTTCTTCTATTCACCAACTATTTTGTTTTATAATGTTATTTTTTCAACTATTTAATCACCTTTTCTTTATTTATTTATTTATTTATTTGATTAAATTTTCCTCGTTCTTCGATCTTTCCATTATTAAAAACTATATCAAAATCCGTTGGATGGTTTGGAAGAAGTTAGCGACGAAACAGATAGAAGCAGACAGCGACTGGAACAAAAACTGGTACATTTTAAATTTGCTCGTAAAATTTGACTCATAGTTAAACTTAGTAACAATAAATCATGTGCTGAAACTACAAACACAAAACAGGTACTCGAATGTAATACAAATTTATCAGTATCAAATGCTAAGTTCCAATTGTACTATTGTATGACATACACAATTAGTAATGTAATCTGGTTAGGTTACATGACAACGCACGCATTTGAGTGAACCTCGTATCATCTTTCGCTCTGTGATTTGATAAATGTATTAAAAGCAGAGCTTTGGCTTTCACCACAGGTAAACCCAACACAGTTTGAAGATGACCCAGTAGGCATTCTGAGGACTTGTTTATTGTTTATCAAAATTTTGGTTTTTTGTATCAAGGATCTCTGGATCGATCTAATCTGGATCTTGGCAAGTGAAAACGATTTTCAAATATTTATAAAAAACATAAAAACATTTCTAAAAACCCGTCAAGCTTATTCTGTCGATTTGTTATGGTGTTTGAGTCAGTGGTAACGCCTCAACCTTAACGCTCTGTCTCTGTGGTACAGGGTTCGATTCCTGGCAGTGCCAGCTTTGGTAATGAGCTTTTCCAAGTTGGCTCTGGTTTCACTCACTGCACTGATAGCATGCTCTGACAAAGCATGCTATCAGGAATTGTCAGGAAGTTCCTCACTCTTCGCATGAATAAAAATATTAAGTTTGTTTTTTTAAGAGCGCTACAAAGCCTTGGAGCAGTCAACGTATTGCTTTCTATGGCTAAGCCAATAAATAACAATCTTGTTATATGTCCAAAAAATATGTTCTGTGAATTTGATAACTAGAAATGACCCAACTGTGTACGAAATCTGCTGAATATTCCGAGTCTTGATTGAAACCGTATTGGATCACGTACGAGGATAATCCACTAACAATTTTGTCCGAGCGGACGCAGATCAAAAATATTTAATGGCTACTATATTTAATCAACGATAGCGACGTTTTAAGAATATTAAATAAAATCCTGATAGTATAAATAATTAATTTAGAGCACATTTAGTACGGCATTCATAAATTGTGCAGTGCATTTGGTTGTAAAATCCACTTCTCTAAATACAGCGAACACAGTGAAATAACATATCATTTGTTGTTGTATTTAAATGCCAAAGTCCATATTTTCGTCTCATTTATTACTTTTTTATATATTAAAGTCGACAGACAAGCTGACGGTCTACTTGATGTTAGGTGTCTACTCGCTATAATCACTCGCTATAGCGATGTCTACTCGCTTATAAAACAAGCAAGTACGCTGCCGAACAAAATAGGATTATAGATAAGTGATTGAGATTGTGTAGACAACTGTACATCTTACGGTGAAAATATTCGTGCGTGATAGTACCTACATCAACCGTTTTAAAGGGAAGAAAGAGTTTTGCATTCCCTAAATAAGTGAAGCCACTTCTGTTGAAACGTGTTACACCCTCCTTCTCATGCAAATAGGATCCTTCATACATACTTTTTAAAGGAATATTTCTATCACTTGAGATCGCGTTATGAAAGCTAATACGAGATTTCAAGTGTGTCTGTAGTATTATTTATGAATTATTAATTTCTTTACTCTTTTGGTAATATTTAGTAAGGTATATTACATTTTTCTATATTTTTCTCATGGTTGATTAATATTTTATTTATTTTAAACTACCATATAGATCCTACACACTAAACTAACAGATTTGATAACTTTACTTGCAGACTCTTAAACTATCCTAAAATAAATTTTGTAACCTATGAAACGGTGAATAATTTAACTGCGTAGGAACGACTTACAACGCTCAAAAAAGAAGTCCCAAAAGCCACCTTTGAAAGTGAAAAGAAAATATTAGCACCATTGGAACGGATAGTAAAAATAACAGACAGCCGGACCTCCGCCAATCCGGATAAAACCGCGCTTTGATGTAGTGATGGGACTCAAACACCTCATGAGTAAAGAGTAACTCGTGATTTATTATATTAACAGATCAATGGTGAGACTAAAGAGTTAATATAGAATGAATATTTTGTTTCTGGAGTCTCAAAGAAATGTTAATATTTGACAAATATTATAAATAATACATAATACGAATTCTATACTGAGTTTTTTTTTTTTGAGGATTGAGAATTTTTTTATCGACATGTATCTTATTAGAGTTAATTGGAATATGTCTGTGTCAATGTGATGACATAACATGTCGTGTAATTAAGCTATTTTTTATGTTTTACTGTAGATTTGTCTCCCATATTCTTAATTTGTCACATCAATTTTAAGAACACCATGCTTATTCCACTGTTAATAAGTCGTTAAAGATTTTGCACCTATTCTTGTCATCTAATTATTATTATTATTTTGGTATTAAATGCTCGTTGCCGGCCATAATATTTTAAGCCTTGTATACCATGCCTTGTATATTGACCACATGTGTTAATAAAGCTAAATGACAAAATATGTGGCTTGATCGCAATTGACTCTTTAATTGAATAACACAACTTATCAAATCTATTAGAGACAAAAAGAGCAACTCTACCTCATGAACTCCCGACACTACCAGTTTATTCAAAGACATGTGTAGGTACTAAAATGTTTGGACATGGAAAACTTTCATTTCGAATATTGAATCCTTTGGTCAATAATGCTTTATTGACCAAAGTAAACCTTCGATATTGATACAAAGAAGAGTTAGTGGAAGTGTCAGTGCGATTAGTATTATTATTATTTTTATTCAGAAAAAAAAATTGTAACTATTTAATAATAGTTACAAACAATAATATTAGCAGTTAATAAAGATATAGACACTTATCTACTTGCTATTCTATTTAAGACTTCACTTGTGTCATTTCAGTGTAACACCTCGTTGAATTATATTTACATTTATTCAAATTATTTATCTATGTATAGAATTATTTTTTATGAAATTACACGCAATAAATTAAACTAGTCGACTCAACTATTGAACTGACTAGGCAACTAATCTATCTCGTTTTGATAAGGTTAATATAATGCGATGAGCAAGGTCATAATAGCGACATCAAACACGCGCTTATGTCCACTGAAGTGTGCAATTTTCTTTCATCGTCTTCCACTAGAGTTAATATGATTTTTTTAAAGATACCATTTGATTTTAAAAATAAGCTATTCAAAGATAACAACAGACAGACTTTCACATTTGGTTTATTAGTGTGGACTAGTATGGAAGTACATATGGTTAGTATGGATGTATTTCAATTTCGTACAATTCCGCACTTTGAATTTTGCTACGTGTCGTCAGTGCTACGCCGTAGCACTTCTAAGAGCAGCTGTCTTCTTTTGAAGAAAATTCTTAACATTATTTATAAAAGATTTCAAAACTAAAGCGTGTATTAATGTACTTTCTTTATAAGTATTTCTACAAAAAAAAAAAACTAAAGAAAATAAACAGCTTTTAAAATATATTGATACCTAATATAAGAGTACAGAAGGTTTGCCTTGAATAAAACTCAATATTAGGTGGACACATTTCAATTATATATTTATTCTCACCATTAATAATAATAGTAATTATTCATTAGCCTCGCACTCCACACTCAGTTATTCTTATTTATTATAATAATTTACTTCCGATCACAACTCGTCTCTACGACGACTTATCATAGACTGACGGCTCGAAATAACGAACAAGTCAATACACGTTGGCCTCTCGTTCCGTATCTACCCTCATCATGTAGGTAAATTCACAAAAGCTAACACTAATACTAACCAAAACTTTTCAATTGCTACATGATTACTACTAACAACTTCACAACTTCAGTTCACATACTTCACCTATTTAAACACAGTTTATTTCGTTGTTATTTCAAGATTTTTGAAGTGTAGTAGTCCTTAAGAATCGATTTGCATTATTATATATATATATATATATGAAAATTTATGGGAGTAAAATCAAAATTGTTATTGTTATGTTAAAAAAAAACAAGAATGCGTTATGTTATGCGTTATTGTTACATTATATATTTTTTAATATTTTAGAATATCTGAAGTTTCAGATATATTGCGCCCTATGCGCCATCTAAACAATATTATTTAAAATGATCTAATTGTGAAAATTAAAATTTTATAATCGTTCGGAATAAACTCCAGTCGTGTGTTGGAGCTGACAAACACATTTTTTCTTAATTTTTATTATTAGTACTTTAGATTGTTTTTTGTATTCTTGTAACACTTTAGTTTATTACTATTAGTTGTGTTTGCATCTTGAGAAGCAAAATCATTGAACATTATTATTTAACTACTCAATGACGTTATGTACTGTGAGATTGTGTACGATTGTGTATTTTAATATTTTTTTTAAAAGTTGTGTAAATATTGATGCATCATTCTTTCAATAATAAACATATCGTAAACATATTAAAATATTGGACGCATATTTCGTTTCTCCCGCTCATCAGTAATGCAAATATGTTTTTATATGAGAATGTTAAGCGTCTACTCTGTTCTCATGAATGTTTCGCTAATATAATAATGAATTTCTCCTCACAAAATGCTAACACAAACAGTAATATTTATAGTAATATAATAATACTATGGTTAGCACAACAAAATGCTAACCATAGTGTTATTATATTAGTGTTTCATTATGTCAATAAAAAATTTTGAACTTAATAAAACTGGTTTGTTTTATCAGATTAACAGCTAAAAAGTGTGAAATAAGCTTAAAATATTTCATTTTAGGATAAGCTTTGAATAATTTCAAAAAACCATAAATGTATTAAAACATTACTGTAGCTTCATAAGCTAATTGCTCTTAAAGAGCTGTTGCTCAGCTTTATTTTATTTTTAACTGAAATTTTTTAAGTTTTATAATTTTATAAGATGCTTGAGCTAATAGCTAATACTTAATGGTATTGAAATAAAAATTGTCCAAAGCCGATTTTAAAGCAGTCGTTGAATATTAATTAAAAAACATATTATTAAACAATATTAGTTATATTACTTACACTAGCTGGTGCCCGCGACTTCGTCCGCGTTCTGGATGAAAGGTGCCTATGTCCTTTTTGGAGTCCCAGACAACGTGTATGCAAAATTTACAACGCCATCTAGGGAATTCTGTTTGAAGCAATGTAGTACTCTAATTCATCTAATCTCACTTCGAATAATGGAAAAAGTCTGTTAACAGATGGCACTACATGTTATTATAGTTTATAAAATTACGTTACGTGTTAATAAAATTAAAGCTGCTGCCCGCGACTTCGCCCGCGTAACTTAGTAAATTATGTACTTAAACCTTCCTCGAGAACCACTCTACCCATTAGTGAAAACCGCATTAAAATCCGTTGCGTAGTTTTAAAGATCTAAGCATACAAAGGGACATAGGGACAGAAAAAGCGACTTTGTTTTATACTATGTAGTGATTCTACATACCTAATTATAAGAGAAATTAAATTATTCGGTTCTGATGGAGAAATAAATGTCATTGAATAATCTCTTTGTACAAGTCCAAAAATTGGCTACAATTGTACTAAATTGCAAATCACAAATCGGCATTTCTCAGTATTTCCAATAAAAATAAATCGCTAAATGTATTGCTAAGCGCACAACTCGAGATCTAAGCGGATCAAATTGCTAAAAAATATATTTAAAAAAATGTACCCCATCAGCATATTGAATAAATAAAAAATTCCCCAAAATTGATCTTTAAAGTGAACGGCATAAGATAGCATCTTCTTTCAACACGTCTCAGTTGAGCATCTCGCTCGGTAGCTTGAAGCGACATGGAAGCGTGATTAGTTGCAACGCCGTTACTCAGCCGCGGCAGCACACATTAGTTAGAAGCAGCCGTCCATTTAGAAAACGGTGTTTCGACATTACCAATTCTATGTGTAATATTCTTTGGAGGAACATAATTCTTCATTTAGGTGACAAGAAAATTCTGGATATTGTCAACATCGAATAGAATAGAGTTAAGTATACTCTTAATAGAAAAACATTTATTTGCACACACACGAATACAGATAAAGATAAAAAAAAAAAAAAACAAATAAAATACAATACATAATATTTTCACATTTGAATGAGAATATATACTTACATCAAATTCCATTGAATGCGCGCCATTGCAGCAAAAAGGTATCGATGACTCGGCATAGCATAAGCTGATGCAAAGCACAGCACTGATTTTACGCCAGTCATACTTAACAGTTTCACTTGACATTGACAGTCCTTCTTAACAGGTCATTGGTATCAGGCACACATCATCTCTTTCTATCATATTTTGGATTCACAGCTACGAGTACGTTCACAGATCTTTTTAACGAATTAGTCACTAGTATTGGCATTCTACATCACTGCACTATACAAACCACACAATCTATGAATTCAACAATGACTTGATTTGAATTGCTTACAAAATCTCAATAATAACTATATAACTTCAAAAAAAAAGTTTACTTACTTAACTTAAATTTTTAAACTTTCCTTCCCCTTTCTTCCATCAGACATACAGACGTACGGCTGATTACCATCCTCCTTGTCGAAACCCCTCTTTTTCGGACCAAGCGCTTTAAAATATCCTTTATAATGTGCACTGCCAAGGTTTTGTATTTCCGAGCTCATATAACCGAAATATTTTCAAAGTTCGAGTGAATAGGCATTTTCTGGGTGAGCTCGCTCCATCGTAGGCCTCATCTTCGCTAAACAGCTGGATGTTGGCCATATCTAATAAAATAAAATAAAAAAAGTTAAAAAGTTTTAAGACCATAAATATGTACAATAATTTTCCGCTGCGAAAAATCCTCAAATCACGCACACGGTGTCACTTCGCACGTAGTTGTATGGTGGCATTTTCGTAGCGAGGCTGCTGAATAATAACCTCCTTTAGTGTGCACAACGCATATTGCCCGGACAAAATTACACGGCGTATCACGCATTAGTCAAGGGCCGTGGACAAAGGACGGACTAGCCGACGGTGTAATTTGTCTGCGACGAAGTGTGAGAACCGCTTATAAGTAGGGTGACCAAAAATTCTCGAATTATAATAATTGAATTTTACGATATTGGCAGTTTGAAATCTTATGATGAAACACTTATTTATAAGTAAATATTATAGAACAGTTTTATTGTAAATTTAAAAATAATATTTGATTCTTATACACTCTTAGTATGAAGTACACTGCTGAACATAGGCATGCCCCATAATTGTTAAATAAGACCGATCAGAAACAGCCTAGATCCATCGTCGCCCCACTGTAAATTTATTGTAAGTTTTTATAAATTAAAAAAAGATAAATTAATAAAGTTTGTAAGTAATTTGTAAAAAATCCTATAAAGGTGGTCGTTGGTTACAATAGCAGAGCGATTCGACGACAATTGCGGTTAAAATTCAGTGAAGCACTTTACATACAAACAGTTGCGGTTTCTGACAACGGTCGCCCACAGTCTGTCGGCGCATACAGGATACACGAGTGATGTTAATTCACTTATAACATTACCAGCAGGTGCTCGCGACTTCATCCACGTTAAAAAAATAAAAATAAAAAATAATAGCAATATAACGCTAGACCTCTTGTTGCTATAACACTTTGGTCAGGCGTTAGTTTTATTATTTTATTTTAGATATCTCGCGAAAAGTACTTTTTCTGGTTGAAAGGTTTTATGTCCTTTCTTCTATCCCTGACAACGTGTTGTCCCTTGACATAGATCAAGGATCTGTCTATAAACATAGACAACAACAATATATAACAAATATAAATATAATATAAATATAACAATATATAACAAACGGTATTAGTAATTAAGTTAAAACTAGCTTGTGCCCGCGACATCGTCCGTATTGAAAAATTAAAAATATAACACTTTAGGAAATATCTGATATCTTTATCGCTGTGACGACGGTGGCGCCGCCATGGCTACAGTAAACCTATTTAATTGACTGCGAACGCAATGTGTCCTGCCCCTATTTAATCAGTATATTATACACACACATGTGTGAAACACTTACATTTTCTATATTATATATATTGATTTATTTAGTTCTTTAATGATTGTCCCTAAAACTGTTGTCAAATTTGGTGTTACTGTTCATAAATTATGTACAAGTGGGTGCAAAGGAAATGGGAAAGAAAATGAACTCTTTGTTTTCTCATATACATGCAAAAACAACCAGCCAGTTATTAATTAGACTCCATGTTTTTGGTACAAAGAAAATTGTTAACAGCCAGTGTTTTGTGGAAACATGAAAAAGGCTTCGAGCCACGGCGCATCCGGTATTCCCTTTTGCTAAATTTAATAAAGATATTATACACCGCGCCAACTAATTATTTATTTTGACAATTTGCTAGGACAGAGAAAATTAATTTTATTTTTAACCAGTAAGGGTTGTAAAGGGATTGATTAAGAAATAAGGTTTATATATATATAGAAAGGTCGTTACATGTTATGTTCAAAAATACACAAAAATACCTACCAAAAGTAGGTACCTACTGCTATCAACATATTTCTTTACAACCATATCTAACTAATTCTGAAAGTAATTCTATCTGTCTATTCACGCCTACTACTCAACCGATCATCATTAAATTCTGCATAGACGTTGTAAAGGATACAGAAAGGTACATAGACTATTGTTCCTGAGGGATTATATAAAAATAAAAATCCTACGCCTGGCAAAAGTATAACAACAATAAAGATGTTAGGCGTTATATTGCTCATATTATATTTTGTCAGGTGACATATTTTTAGTGACCTACAGCTTTCCCTTATATTATTATGTCATGCTTACTTTCATTGAGAATAATGGTGTGGATTCATCGAAATAATATATCTTAGTGGATTGATGTTTGTAGCGACATCTAGTTTACTATTTGGTACTAACATTATGTAAAGACAATAATTTCTCTCTAGTATCTATTTTAAAGGCTTGGAGTACGATTGAATTCGCAAAATATATTGGAGCAATCACCTTTTTATAATATAACCATTTAGCATGTGTTAAATTAGGAACTAGCTGGAGCCCGCGACTTCGCCCCCGTTCTGGATGAAAGGTAACAACACTATGTCCTTTCTGGTGTCCCAGACAACGTGTATGCAAAATTTCATGGTGATCGGTTTAGTAGTTTTTGCGTGAAAAAGTTACAAACATCCATACATCCATACATACATACAAACTTTCGCATTTATAATATTAAGTACGGCTTTTTCATATTTTTTCTAATTAATTGTTCATAATTTCTAATAAAATTGTATGTATAACAGCATTTTATTAGTCCTGAAACCTTAATAATTAATTATCTTATCATAATTTCTTATCTATAGGTTTTGTGTTAGGTGTAAATAAAATGCCTGGTTTATTATTGAAAATCTTTGTGTGTCCTTATGCATTAGAGAGGGTTATTCCAACGTCCATTTGGGTCCCAACTTTCGCAAATCAGATTGCAAGTGTCGTAGCAAAGGCTGATCCGACCGCTGGCGTATTCGGTACACGGCATTGCCATTTTAAACTTGAGTAATCCCTGCTCTGAAGGCTGACGTAGGTTCGCGATACAGATAACATGCTTTTCCGATTTGCCTAACTTTAAAGGATTTCAACATTCATAGTGTTTTTAGCCCACAACTTAAATCATTCATTATTTACTACAAACATTGAGTTATATATTTTACACTAGAATAGACAGTTGGAATAATCATAGCGAAAATACCACGGTGAAACGGAAGTACGTGTATGATATTTTAGTGAGTGAATAAAGGACATCAAAGCTTAATTTTGTGTCCTCACTTTGTCTCTATTTTTTATCCTTTTCATACTTTAGTAGACTCCCTTAGCTTAGCTTAACTTAGCTCCCATGTCGAGGATCCCATGTGATTCTAGAAGAATTTTTTTGGCTTTTGGCTTCTACACACATAAGATGTATGTATGTTATACTGTATACCGTATACTATATACTGTACCTATGTATCTATTTTGTTTAATATTTATTTTGTGTATGGATATCTAAGTCTTTCAATTTTTATGTACATTTAAAAAAAATATAATCCCATTTCACTGTCCTTGCTCTTACTCTTTATTTTATCAAGGTTTACAGCTCATTTGCAACCTTGGTATAGGCGACAGTAGTTATAGACTATTGGATTTGTGTAGACAAATTAGTCTACACAAATCCAGTTATGATCGGAAGCGTACAATTTGACATTAATTTTGACCATTTGACACCCTAAAAGTTATAATTCCTAAAACATTCTGAAGCTGAGCCCTCGTTTCCCTCTTATGATGCTTTTGATCCTATGGACAGTCAACTTCCTGCTACAATTTATCCTAGAAAAACAACCATATAGTTAATAATACGCAGAAATAGTTAATTCTAAAATGGCGAATGTATGTAATAAGACTATTACCAACACATTCACAGCATTCAATTAATTAGTTGAGGGTAAACTTTTGCCTCGCCACTTTGTTTGGAACAGATTAAATTAATAATGCCTGACACGCTTGTAGAAAATACACCGTAAAGTTTTTAACGATTTTCGGGATTTTGAAATAATCACTTACTAAACAATCAGTAGTCTATTGGGTAAAGCGCTCGGTTGACACGGCCGAAACTGGTTCGAAACCTAATCGGTTTTGCTGGACATGATCGAATGTGTTAGAAATGTCTAGGTTAGGTTGGACAACCATCATCATCATCTCAGTCGTAGGACGTCAACTGCTGGCATATACCTCGCGCATAAATTTCCACAAGGACAACTCCGAAGTAGCCTGAATATAGTTTACTGTGCCTTATTACCCGCAGCCCTTATTAGTTCGTCAGTCAGCTTAGTTAAATATAGTTTAGTACATTTTCACAAAAATGAACAAAGGAGATAGATGTCCGTGCCTAACAGTGAAAAATAATATTATGGCTGTCATCCATTTCCGGCTTTGCAGGATTCCTATCATGTTTATAGATCCCTACCCTAACAGGGGAAAGTCTCAATTTCACAGTCGTATCATATCATATCATAAAAAAAATCCTTTAGCTCTTAAAATGATTTTTTTCTGTAAAAATTACATAATGGTTTTATATTACATAATTACATAACCATTACATAATGGTTCTATACATATAGATATATGTTAAAAAATTTATAAAGACCAGTGTTATAGACCCTGTCGGGTATGCAAATTAGGGGCTAGGAGAGAGGAAGCGTATTAAAACTATATAAAAAGAATTTTTATTATATTTAAATTTAAATTTAAATAATATTTTCATTTGTCATTTCGCGGAACCTATTCAATCAAATCAATAAATCATTATATTCTCTGAATTATCGTAACAAACCAACGAATTAGTACCTCGCCCTCCGCGTCCCTTTTCTCTTGAGAGAATGTTTTTGCCCGCGACTTCGTACGCGTCCGATCACTACCAAACTTCACAGGAACACCCACTGTAGTAATCTGAAGATTGTCTGAAAGTTTCATCAAAATCGGTTCAGCAGTTTTGGAGTCTATAGGAGACATACATGACTGTAAGAATAGTCGATATGTAGGAAGAAGAAAGATGGTGCCTAGCGACTTAGAGTAAATACTGGTATTATGGTATTTCTCTTCAATATAGTAGGCATTTGTGATTATTCATAAGTGTAAACATAATAAGTACATATAGTAGGTGGCTTGTAAAGCAACACATACGCCAATTTCCTGACGTTAAAACGTTTCACAATGGCGTCTAGCGCACAGTAACCCTACAATAAGCATAGCCACGTCATTGTTACCTACAACAGTGTAACCAATGTGCAGTATGATAACTGCATTATTTTTAACACATTAATAATCTACTAAATGAAAAAGTAATGAAATATCAAAATGTATATTAGATCAATAAAGGCTTACAAAAAGAAATGCAGAGTTGAATTTTTCTTGAAATTTGAAAATTAGTTTCGTTTCTTTGCTATAAGACTTTCGAAGAAAAATTTAGACGAATCCGTTTCAATCATTTGTACAATAGTTTGTAAAAATATGTATCCGTATTTATTGTAACAACATTTTACAAAAAATTCCAAAGGCTGCAGTTTTAAAGATTTTTTTAAAGTTTTGTCTTATACAAAAATTTGATGTTCACATACCGCACATAAATTGTAATGGTGCAGTCATTAATTCTAATAACATGGTAAAGCACAAAGGTGCCGAAGCCAGGTCACTGCATCGTATCCATTTTGTTATCTTCATTGAGGACATATACCAACATACCTATACATACATATCTAACATTTTTCTGTTTTTGTTATTTTATAATATAGTACGTTTACGTGTTGCATTTATTCAACTCAAGTTGGCCTCAAGCCCCTGACTTCTTAGGAACGCAATTTTCTTCTGCAATTTATACAGGATGGAAAAATAAGTCGGGCCCTGGAGGGAAACTACCTTAAATCCTTAAGATGGCTCATTTTACATAAAGGACATTCCTTTATTTTTAAAAAGAAACAAAACTGCATTCAAAGATTTTCTAAAACTCGCTTGACTCGTCCGGGACTCGAACCAACTAAAATTAAAAAAAAACAAACACTCGCTATTTTATTATACTAATCGATAGGATTATTATTCCGGATAAAATTTCTCTAACAAACATTTGGTCTAACTCTCGTCTGTCGTACAAGATATCCATCCAGGTAGTTTCCCTCTAGGGCCCGACTTATTTTTCCACCCTGTATATACGCCAGAGTATTTAAGTCTTATTACTTTTTCATATAAATTTTTGGTAACACCGCATGTTTATCAATATGGTGATAGAAGTATGATGTTTCACATTATATAAAATACCATCGTATAAAATCTTACTCACTCTAGCTTCACGGTGTCTTATTGACGCTTTTACCTTAAAAATAACTTAGCCCCATAAAGGCGGCAATATCGACCTGACTGACTCTTGAAACACCTTTCTTTGAATAGGCTGGGCCATTCTCCACCCTAAATGTCATTGAAATTATCATTCTGAACGCTCGAAACAGGTGCGTATATGAATATTTCATGTGCCTCTCGCAAATAGCGTACCGGATAACCCTTCCATAATAAAAAGCTTGTTATGCTGACATCGCTTTTGGTGCTCATAAGCAAAATAAGTACGGTTCAACCTCATTTAGTGACGGTCACACCGACAGTACATGAGACTGAACCTTATTACGTCCCACTAGTGGGCACTCTCGTTTTCTCAATATTATCAACACGTCTTCAGTATGCCCTTCGTCAAATCAATCAATCATCGAAGATGACTTACCATATTCGAGATTGTTGATATACTAGAACACGCAGGTTTTCTCAGAATGATTTTTTATAAGAAAATTAAGTTATTAAAAACTTAATTGATTATTATTTTTAATTATATTATTGATGATTATTATTTGGAATTGCTCGTTGGATGAGTTGTAAGGGTGCTTGGCTAATGTCTCAGGAGAGCAGAATTTATAATGATAAGTAGACGAAGTCAAGGTCAAAGGCTAACTAGTTTTACAATACATTTGTTTTTTTTTTTTTAATTTTCTTCCATTACGTGAATTCCCAATTAGCCACGCGATGTTCGACAGCAATTTTACCAAATAATTGGAGTCGTAAAAGCGACATGTGAGAGCGTAGTCTCACTTATCTCGATTTTATTTAACTTTATACAAATTAATTCCAAAGGGGTTTAATATTTGTATATTTGACAACCAAATGTAAATTTTTGTACACATAAGCAAACAAGTGCCACTAACAAAGAAGTACCTATTTACCTAAAAGATATACCTATATCAAAATGTGTTTCTTTGTATATAAAAAAAGGTTAGAAATTTAAATAAAAATGACCTTAGTGAACTAAATAAGCTCGGCTTAATGATTTAATGGAATAATGTTTTTTTTTGTATAGGTCACCAGACAGGTTGATGACGTTCCACTTGATAGTAGGCTACTATAGCCTGTAACACAAGCAATGCCACAAGTGACACAAGGATTAAGGATTAAGGATAAGGAAGGTATAGGTAGTATGTGCAGTCATGTATGTATTTCGTTAAGTGAGAAAATATTACTCGTAACGTACATGTGTTCACGATACAGCCACGCCTCATTTTATTTTTCTCACTTATACTATAATTAACAACAATAAAGAGAATAGTAACACCTTAGCAACACGGTCAAGGTCAACCCGAAAGGGCACACGAAGGTTTAAGAGAATTCTTTGAAAGGGAACAGATTTTGCGGGAGGCCCACGCGTATCCATTTTCACGGTTGCCGCCTCCGCACGCGAGATAAACCTTCTAAGCTTTAATATTTATCGTTTTCCTCTTAACATCTACGCACAATCTACCTTAGTTTTATCCAAGTAGAAAGCCATTAGTCAACAAAGAATACACAGATACATTTCTAGCTTTTTATCTTGCTAATACTATAACCGTCAAGTGGACCGTCAGCCTGTCTGTCGAGCTTAACATAAAAGAAGGAAACTTAAATTATAAATTTAGTTTTATAAATTTTAAAGCCCAACTATAAGCAAGTTACCAACCAACCAACCAACCAACCTAATATTACCAAGTCCCACGTAGCCTTCACCAAGTTGCCAGCTGCACTTGCTTTGCGACCTTCAACTATTCATGTTAACAATACTTACTACAAGTTGATCTGTAAAATAAAGTTGGAAACAAAATCGCAGTTGGAATAAATTCAAAAGAATGAAGATCCGGTCCAGACAATACTCGCGTTCAAGTAAAGCGGAGATTTTGTATTCATGTCAATGCTTTCTTTAAAGCTCAGTGTTGGAACTGCTTTAGAATTCCATCTGCCTCTAAAACAAGGTGCTGCACTTGTTTGTACAATGCCGATTTTATGGGCATTGACTATGGATACGATTCCATTACAATAAAATTATCTCTAGCTGAAGCACGTGCAAGTGTTTGCATAAGAACTTAAACTTTAATAAGATGAAGTATTTTATTTAAATACTAGCTGACCCCGCAGACGTTGTTTTGCGAAAAAATAAAAACAAAATTTTGGGGTGGACCACCCTTTAACATTTAGGGGTATGAGAAATAGATGTTGGCCGATTCTCAGACCTACCCGATAACCACACAAAATTTCATCAAAATCGGTCCAGCCGTTTCGGAGGAGTTTGGCAACAAATACTGCGACACGAGAATTTTATATATTAGACTAGCTGGTTCCCGCGACTTGGTCTGCATTGTAAAATGAAAATGAAAAAAAAAAAAAAAAAAAAAAAAACAAGAAATACGTTTTGCCAGGCCCCTCGGAAACAGTCCTTTTTCTAGATGAAAGGAAATATATTTTTTTCTACAAGAAGGACCTTTTGCATCTAAACTAACAAACATATTTATAAATAGCTGCCGCCCGCGACTTCGACCGCGTGAAGAAAGTAGCCTATCCTGTGTCCCGTACGTCTAAATGTTTATCTACCAAGTTTCATGAAAATCAGTTAATTCGTTTAATGGTTATGGAGAAACATACATACATACAATCATACAATACTTGCAGATGTACAAGTGCATGCACTTGTACTACAAGTGTACTTACAGATTATTATTAGTATTAATATTCGTATACGTTTATTTATAGTCGGTGTATATATGTCGTGGGCTAATCGTAGAATTGGGCAGATCGTAAAGTATGAGATCAAAAATATTTCACCAAAAGTCAAAAATAGGTGCGACGAGCAGCGGAGCGAAGCAAAGCGAGGAGGAGCGTGTTTGGTTTACATGGAAATAAATTTGTCAGTTCTAACAGAAATATGATCTGCCCGGGAATATCATGATATGCCCAATTCTACGATTTGCCCACGACATAATTATATATAAAAGAATTGAAATAACCTTTGCATCTCCATGTTACACTTAACTGAAAATGCACACACAAATTGAAATATTGACAGAAGAGGAGAGTGGAACAAATTAACTGTCAATTACTGTGAATGAAGCAACCAACAAGAGATGGAGGCATTTGAATAATAAACACTTTATCTTCACCCGATATTTCCCTGGAGGCCGACGAATAGTAAAGCAAGTTCACCTCACCTTCCAAAGCTAGATGTGAACTGCACAGTAAAAGTAAAAACAACGAATACAAAATTAAAAAATTTTAATACGCTTAATTTAAAAAAAAAAAACCAGTTCACATTCTGTTGTTTTACAGTGCTCTTGAGAAGCCTTGACAACGGTAGCTTTAAAATGAAATATCTTCACACATTCCACACAGCACCATCTAGTTCCACACTAAGCAACTAATTATAGATACCAGACAGTTGATTTACTACATAGATTATTTTTTTTGTAAATACATACATATTATAAATACAAACATCCATGACTCAAGTACAAAGGTAAAGGTTAACAAATAAAAAATCTTAAATATAAAATCTTATTTTATCCGACACCAGTTTAAATTCGTACGCAAACATTGTATAGAGAACTCTTGAAACTCTCTAGCGCTCCTTAAATGAAGACAAATATAACAACCAAGAACTCCTTAAGTTTCCTGTTAATAATGTGAAGTCGTCAGTTATTCTCACGTAGAGGTGTTAAAACGTTTGTGAAATTACGGCGAGAGTGTCTTGCATAAGTCGGCGCCTTGAAATCTAGCGGCACCTAATGCTCACGTTTTACTTTAGTTTAATTTTAAGAATTCAAATGGACAAAAGTTTTAAAAAAATATTTCACTCTAGAAATACAGACATAAGCATTATTTGATATTTTTATCATTTAAATGACTGTCCATTCCAGCCATTTCTGGCCATTCCAATCATTTTATGGACATATCCCTTTACTTATGTCTGCTCATTTACGCTAAGCTCATATAAGTAGGTTTGTTTAGGTCTTTAAAAATTCAATTGATCGTTATATGAAGTGCTCCGCTATCACAATCACATGATGTTACGCGGATCGTAATGGCGGCTACATTTACGGTCTCGGAACGATCTGTTTACATTCAAGTTAACGAACACGTGCCTGGTGGAGCTCGTAAAGCGTACCTTGTATAGATTTGCCGATGCTTCCGATCACATCAGTGTACGAAGTTAAATTAGCGATTTGGATGAGGCAATTTTGTGTGTTCATTTATCTAAGGGTCAATTCACAGCGAAACGAATCGTGATACAACGCAATGATGCTTGAAGAGGTCAGCTGTTTTAAGCTATGTCAAGTAACATGCGTTTCACGATAATCGTCTCGTCACGGTCTCGGTGAGTTTCGGTGGAAACTGACTTTTAAGGACTAATAGAAAAACTGTCGCTATACTAAACATACTTTTCTATTGTAATTATAGACGCAGGACGTATAAGTTTCACTTGACCAAGAGGATTGATATGATTCAAATCATACTACCAGTACATATACAGATCAGTCTGTATAAGTTCAGACATTATACAGACACTTTTTTCATATAATAAAACCCGGGTGATTTTGCCGAAAGGGTAAGCCGAATCAAAGCCGAAGTTATGTAAAAGGTACTTCGGGTCGGCTTTGTTGTGCAAAAAAAAATTGCCAAATGAAATGTGCTGGCCCGACTATATGTATATAAGAGATATTTTTTCCTGTTATCAAACTTATCCTCAATAATGCCGCATCCAAAACGTTCAACTGACACAGATATTTATGTATCTTTGTACTGTTCAGGTTGAGTACGTACTGTTTAGTATTGCGATTCGTCGAACACTTTTTTACGTCCCCCGCTTTACGATCCTTTTTGATAACAACTCGATCAGCAACTCAGCAACTCCACTGGCGACACCTTATTTCTATGTAATTCGTACGATTCAATAATAATAAAAGTTCAGATTTTCTGTCTATACGAAATTGTATTATAAATAAATAACTCCTATTTATTGTGTCCTACTTATTTATTGAACACTGATAGAAGCGTCAACTCGTATTATGTCCTTCAGTTATCGCCCTTTGACTGTTCATATCATACTTAGGTAAACTCACAAATAAAGTGCTTTATCACCCTAAGATTGAACATTCTTTGTATGTGGTAGAATGATAAGGTTTTTTTTACTTTGAAAATTCAAAGTGACAATTTCTATTGCTATCTTTATTAGCGATGACAAATTATGTCAATCAGTAATCAATACCTATTTCAAATCTAAGCCTTAGCGAATATTGAAATGAATGGAATTTGTAATCGAAACTGATCAAGCACTTTTCTTGTCTGCTATACATTAAATAAATAAAATGGTTGTCTATTTTTTTCTACGCGTTTGTGAAGGCTAATCTCGGAAAGAGCTTGAGCGATTTGAATACGGTTTGGAAGTTTCCCGTATCAAAGAAGTCACGCGTTACTTGGTTTACCACTCGTATAAGACTCGTATATACTACCACTGCACATAAGTAATTATGTAAATCTATATTCTATACTAATATTATAAGCTCTCATAGTTTTTAGTTAGAGAAATTTATTCAGAAATAAATACGAATTGTTTCCTTTACACGTCCAAACGGCTAGAATCCTACTAATATTATAAATGCGAAAGTTTTGTATGGATGTATGGATGTATGTATGGATGTTTGTAACTCTTTCACACAAAAACTACTGAACCGATCACCATGAAATTTTGCATACAAGTTGTCTGGGAGACCAGAAAGGACACCTTTCATCCAGAACGCGGACGAAGTCGCGGGCACCAACTAGTTTTATATATAAGTATGTAATGTACCCAATCAGCTCAATAAAACATATATTTATAATTACGTATTCTCTTATTTTATTTAAAACAATTTAATATCATGGTTGACATTTACTTTGAGGGAGACAGTGTGGCTGTCCTCCTCAGATATGGTAATTTTTGGTATAAATATTCATTATTTAGTAAGCAGTACAAATTACCAGACTTAAATACAAAGTTAACTGTTTCCTAGCAAAAGCTGTTGTGTATGTGTAGTGGTATTATTTCAAGTGTTATCATGTAATTAGTTAATCTATATAGATACTAATATTAGCTACACGCTTCCGGCTTCGCCCGGGTTCAAAATAAAAAAAATATCTTTTAACTAGCTGGTGCTCGCGACTTCGTTCGCGTGGAATAGTTATTTTGAGAATCATTTGGGTATCTCGAGCGGTTTTCGCAGCGCACGCAACGGAAGCCCTCAAAGATGAATAATTTTACCCGTATTTTCCACATTTTCGACTGTTTCTTCGCTCCTTTTAGTCGCAACGTGATGTTATATAACCTAAAGCCTTCCTCGATAAATGATCTATCCAACACAAAAAGAATTTTTCAATTCGAACCAGTAGTTCCTGAGATTGTATGTATGTGTATGAATCCTATGTATGAAGTAAATATACCTACTTGTAATCCAAGTAATTAAGGTTTACTACAATAATTGACTATTATCGTACACATTGCGTTAACCAATATCTTGCAGTAATAAAGCAGTATCGGGCCGTCAATAAGGGTTAACAGTATAAAGTTAGAGGCAGTTAACTGCGAGTTAACCAGTAGTTGTGAGGGTCAACGTCGTTTACCAGTTTACGGGTTGGACTTAATCTCCACTTTATTGATATAACGTTTAGTTTATAACGGTCATACGTACTAGTGAATATTTCCTTAGTTTTCTCCGGGAATAAATACCAAATGTAATCAGCTATGCTGGTTGTCGTCGATATTAATGAGGTGCTTAATTTTTTTATGTTATTATGTAGTTTATAATGTTTTAATTTTTTAAGTTTATGTTTTAGTTTTTTATTTTTTCACCTATTTCCCTGTCCCTATTCCCTTATACTTTATCCCACTACAAGTCTATAGGGCAATTGCATCGCTTTGCCTGTTTACTACTGGCTTCCTAATTTATGAATGTAAGGAAAATGCAATAAGTATAATGTCGGCTGCATCGAAATCATATATATTTGCTTCTGGTCGGCTGAAGTTGATCGATTAAGGCAGAAAGTATAGTATAAAGTGCACTGTGACATTACAATATAGAAGTAGTCTGTGGCATGATATTAAAAATACAATCTGACAGTTTAACGAACGCGTCCGCGAAGAGAGGTCCTCGTCGTATGTCCGCGCATCTTATAGTTGGAATTGTATTTCTGATAAATATCGGTCGATTAAAAAAGTAGTTTAATCAATGTACATACCCGAAGTAGAGAGTGATAATATAGAATTCTACTGCGTTGGCTATTAGCAGTCTATTAGCACGTACAATCATGTGCCGATACTACCCAAAATTCTTACTCTCCGTGTATTTCCACAAACAAACGCGTAGGTTTCCATGATACGCATGCAAATCCCTCGCCGAGCCCGAATTGAATTGAGCCTGAGTGAATTGAATGCGTTCCATGTTGATACAACCTCAATATCAAAAAATATATAAGTTACTATACATAGATCCCTAATTATTGTAACTACCTTTTTATAATAAATATCGGCATTGTATCAAAATACAAGACCCTTTGTTTTAAACATTTTCGTAGCAGGGAGGGTAAATCGCTAAATTCAATTAGATTTGTAGTGGTGGTTTAAGTTAAGACGGCGAGCGATCATAAAAAAAATATATTTAAAATGCACTAAATCTCTAAATCTCGGCAGAACCCGGTCCGCCCCGTTCATAGGGCAAGGAGGCACCGGGGAGTTTTAGTGGGTATTCCCAGTGCCGCTATGATCAGGTGCTGGGCGACCCCTACATATCCTTACCGTCTAGCCAGCGGTAGGGAATCTGTAAGCGGATTACTCCTCGTGAAAAAAAAAGGCCTTCTGTTTGTAGTGGGTGTTGGCCACAGAGCACTAAAGGCCGTACCCGTTTTTTCTTATAACTTGTGGCACGCGTTCACAGGCATCGTTCCTCGCGTGCCCTCCAAACATAAATCGAACCCCGTTAAATCAGTCCCGGCAATTCTCACGGGGATTTAGTTCTCTTTTAAAATTTACTTAAGAATCACAATACAATTTTTAGTCAAAGTTATTTATTACACGCACAATATTTACTGTTTTACCACGACATAATATTTGTGTCGTCAATAGGCAACTATATATAATTACTGATTATCTACTTATATTCAAAGTGACAACAAGTATTAACATAGTATAATCACGCTCTTAAGAGGGAAGGATAGTACGCACTCGTCCATGCAAAAAGAGAAAATGTTTTTCCACTTCTAAATATTTTCCAATCTCCATTATTTTTTTTGTATATTATTGACACAATGAAAGACTATGTTATAGGTTATAGGTAAGTTATAGTTAAGTTAACTAAGACTAAACTTATAGGCGCCTCAAATAACTTATTTCTTGTGATTAAAACTTTGTCGAATTAAACAGTTTGTTTTATGAAAACAATCTATTTTTTTTTAAAAAAGCGAAACCTAGAATATATTATGCTGAAACGATCGAAAATCCATGAATTGATTTCAACAGTATTTTAACACCGTGTCTTTAGATGTAGTTCGAATAGCAAATAGCTATTTATATTGTCGAAGCATTTTATGGTATACGCGAGTATTCCCATAAATCTTTGTTTGTGTCTATTACAAGCCACATTATTTCGAGTTACAACCAAATCTGCATGTTTATTGTTTGCTCAGTCGCCGGGAATTCTATTTTCTTCGTTATTTTCTTTGACAAATAACAACAATCTTATTTTCGTAGAACATTTTTAAAGTTGATCCTAATAAGGTTTTTGCTATAAAAATTTAATATTGCTTATACTTATTAGAAAACTGCCACTGCAATTACTATTATATTTTGTATTAAATTATAATGCTATTATAATTTGTAATGACTTTCATGTGTTATTTCTATTTTTATTAACTAAAATTTTATTTTATTTTTTCTATAAAATATATACTTAGTGAACAAGGAAGAAAGGATATTTAGTTTTGACTATTTCAAGTATAAGTAGGTACTTTTAGTAATAAGTAATAAATGCAAAAATGAAGTATGGGCAGGACACATAGTAACAACATAGTAAGTAGACCCGACGGCTGCTGGGGCCGAAACTCGAATTGAGGCCACTGACTGGCAAGCGCAGCGTAGGACGTCCACCCACCCACAAGATGGCTAGACGATTTAATAAAAGTCGCAGGTCGACGGTGGATCCGGACTGCTTCTCATTTATGCTATTGGAAAAGTATAGGGGCTGTCTATATCTACCTGTGGTCGTCCTACGGTTGACACACGAGCATGTTCACATGTAACAAAAAGCTCATGTGCTTTGTCATTTGCAAGAGAGTAGCTTTTCTCGCCCAACTGGCTACCAAGTTTAAAATTGCAAAAGAGACCTGTCACTATAGCCTCTCTATATAGAGCAACGAAATTTATTTTAAAATAATCTATCGCAACCTACACAGTAACATAATTTAATGAAAACGCCAACACAAAGCTGTGTCTTATTGGTTCCAAGTTAAAAAGCTTAAAAGGAACAATGAGGTGGGGTGTGGTATTGTATTTTTAAACTCGATCGATGCACTCCACTCACAACGCCTATTTGCAAACACTTTTTCCACCACTGACGCCAAGTTTGTATGCAGTCTGAGTAAGGGACATAAATGGCTCCAGTCGTCTTCCGTAATATCCGGCTTGCGATGCGAGGAAGGACTTAATGTAAACAATTTAATGTTTTACGAGTTACACGTCAAATTGATTGCATTTTATATTTGTACTGTATTTGATTTTTGGAAAAAATTTTTGATAAAACAGGCGAAAAAGACACCATTTGTGGCGAAACGTAGTTTTTAGGAATCTTGTTATAATATTGTAGGTAGAGCATTTATGTAAAGTCGACATAATTATGTGAACTTAAGGAATCCACATTATTATATAAATGTATAATAAACGCCTAATTAGCAGGCCTTTGAGCTCGCGATCGAAATATTAGCAATGAATATTTCAGGCACAAATAGGATTACCTAAAAGTAGACCGCAGCCTGCCAAAGATATAATTAGAATTAAAAAATATATTTATAAGTAATCACCAAAAATTATCGATAATTATTTAAGGGTTATTGCAAAATGTTATAGGATACGAACATAATACGAACATCAATTCTGTAACAGTAGACATATCATCCCACAAAACATAATAGATACAGTCACGTGTAAGTCAAAAAGGAAGTACGTCTAAATGGAGGGACAGAATACAGATAAACGCGAAGGGTCCGCTGTCAAAACAGCTAAATACATCATTTCGGTATGAATAAATCGAAAAGGCGCGGGATCATCCCTGAAGTGGGTATGTTGGGTCATCATTTGCATTAAGAGCACTGTCCACGTTCTTAGATTAATGGAGAGGAAGCGTAAATACAATCATTCACTCCCGAAAATGCATTACATGGGGTCGACTTAATAGTCTAATGCCTGAGTGCTACTTACTCTAGTGAAGTTAAATTCCATTGCTTTCTGACCTTTTATATAGGAAACTAGCAGTTGCACGCGACTTCGTTCGCGTAACTTTATAAAATATAGCCTATGTTAGTCAGTGATAATGTACCTTTCTATAGGTGAAACATTTTTTTTATTCTTTACAAATATACAATTTATTCATTACAAACATACAATTATTTTCTCTTTATAATATTACTAGGTTTTGCCTGCGACTTCATCCACATCCGATCGCTACCAAACTTCACAGGATTACCCACTGGACTCTCTGAAAATTTCATCAAAATCGGTTCAGTTCGGATCATACATACATACACACACACACACTCCAAAGTGTAAGTTAAAAAATAAACAGCGGCCTGACTTTGAATGATATACTTTAGTGTATTTTGTAAATACGCGACGGGACAGCCTTTAGGTGTCCGTTTTCATTTTTTCACTTCCCCACTTCCCGGCGGCGGCGCCGTCCCGGGGCGGACTCGAAAAATAGCTTTCTACTTCCGTACCGCCTTGGGACAGCAACGCTTACACATTTATAATGTATAATTGGTAAAATAAACAACACTAGAACTTAGTTTGGGTGAAATGTGCTTAGTGGTTCAGTAACATTATAAGTGTGGGTGTCAAATGTATTGAAACAGATGTTATTAAGTACTATTCATAGATTTCGGAAACCAACAAAGGGTATTATATATTGTTTGGTAACTTGTTATATAAGTCGGAATGATTACGAGAATGTGAGACAGTAAATAAGGAATGTTATCTGGGCGTTACTTGAAGTTTGAGAGAGAAAATTCGTCAAAAAGACCAGATTTGTTGAAAGAAATCTCATGGATTTTCCACCACGATAACGCGCCATCTCACACGGTTATCATTGTGAACGCATTTCTAGCCAAAACTCAACAAATCTTTTGAAACAACCGCCGTAATCCCTAATATGGCTCCAAGCGACTTTTTTCGTTTTGAAAAGCTCCAATTACCACATCCAGGCGTTTTCTATCGATAGAAGACATAAAGCGCAGCGAGATCCGGTCGATTCCAAAAAAAGATATTTATTAATTTTTGATGATTTAATTATTCTTTGGCGTAATTGTATACTTTTGAAAGGAGCATATTTTGAAGGTGATACAATAAATTTGGATAAATAGTTTGGATAATTTGGATAATCGTTTGGATAATAAATTTGGACAAATTTA
Source organism: Synanthedon tipuliformis (assembly GCA_947623395.1). Taxonomy (NCBI): domain Eukaryota; kingdom Metazoa; phylum Arthropoda; class Insecta; order Lepidoptera; family Sesiidae; genus Synanthedon; species Synanthedon tipuliformis. The sequence goes on along the minus strand of OX392415.1, from coordinate 1,858,695 downwards.
GATATTTTGTGTGTTATTGACCGATTCCCGGTACTTTCTTGACACATTAGTTTGGATAATAAATTTGGATAAATTTAAGATATTTTGTGTGTTATTGACCGATTCCCGGTACTTTCTTGACACATTAGTTTGGATAATAAATTTGGATAAATTTAAGATATTTTGTGTGTTATTGACCGATTCCCGGTACTTTCTTGACACATTAGTTTGGATAATAAATTTGGATAAATTTAAGATATTTTGTGTGTTATTGACCGATTCCCGGTACTTTCTTGACACATTAGTTTGGATAATAAATTTGGATAAATTTAAGATATTTTGTGTGTTATTGACCGATTCCCGGTACTTTCTTGACACATTAGTTTGGATAATAAATTTGGATAAATTTAAGATATTTTGGCTGTTATTGACCGATTCCCGGTACTTTCTTGACACATTAGTTTGGATAATAAATTTGGATAAATTTAAGATATTTTCTGTGTTATTGACCGATTCCCGGTACTTTCTTGACACATTAGTTTGGATAATAAATTTGGATAAATTTAAGATATTTTCTGTGTTATTGACCGATTCCCGGTACTTTCTTGACACATTAGTTTGGATAATAAATTTGGATAAATTTAAGATATTTTGTGTGTTATTGACCGATTCCCGGTACTTTCTTGACACATTAGTTTGGATAATAAATTTGGATAAATTTAAGATATTTTGGCTGTTATTGACCGATTCCCGGTACTTTCTTGACACATTAGTTTGGATAATAAATTTGGATAAATTTAAGATATTTTCTGTGTTATTGACCGATTCCCGGTACTTTCTTGACACATTAGTTTGGATAATAAATTTGGATAAATTTAAGATATTTTCTGTGTTATTGACCGATTCCCGGTACTTTCTTGACACATTAGTTTGGATAATAAATTTGGATAAATTTAAGATATTTTGTGTGTTATTGACCGATTCCCGATACTTTCTTGAAATATTAGTACATGCAAATCGATTCTTAGAGTAAACTCGAAAAAAATGCATTCGTATGTAGCCGGGAGGGCTGCTTATTAAATATTACTTTACGACACCTTACCTTATCAATACAGCTTACGGCTTTACCTCTACGATAGGAAGTACAAAATCAAATAACAGAACATATAGGTATAGATTTAGATTACCTTACTTTGCCATTAGCTGCAGGACGCATTTCTGAGCGTCCTAAGAGCTGTTTGTTGGTTTTAAAACATAATTTCAACAAGTAGAAGTTTTCTAATGAAACACTTTTTCAGTGAATATTCAAATGAGGAAATTAAATGCAGTCTTCAAACATTGTTTACAGAAGACTGACTCGACCGGATATTACAAGCAGCTCCAACGATTCCCAGTCCGTATATACATGCATATAAACACTGTGTTTTAAGTACATACATACATACATATATACATTTTTAGGTATGAATCTTACTTACTATAGAGTAAATAGTACTTTACCGGTTAAGTACTATTTATTCTATGGACTTACTTACTTAAATTATATTATAGGTATATTTTTGTATTGTACGAAATTATTTAGTCGATATCAAATAGTGTAAGCTGAAACAGAGATCAAACGTCGAATATAAATATTGCAAACTAGCTGGTGTCCGTGACTTCGTCCACGTTGAAAAATATGAAAATATAATAAGTAATATTATAACGCTTATAATAAGATATATTTATCGCTGTGAAGACGGTGGCGCCGCCATTCGACTTTTTTAAATTTTTAGACGATCCTTCAGAAACTTAATATCTTTCCAGGATAAAAAGTATCGAATATGTTAATCCATTTAATAAACTATCTCTGTTCTAAATTTCATCTAAATCCGTTTAACCGTTTTTGCATGAACATCCATTACATCCGCACAAATTTTCGCATTTATAATACAATTTCTTTTACAAATGAAATATTATATTTCTTTTGAACTTTTGAACTTTTGCATCTGTAAATATTAAAATAAAGTTTAATAAAGTCATTATGTATAATTGTATATAATATATATTAACGGTTCGTCCACAATTCCTCACAAGTGAACCTCTAATGCGAATCTAAAAACAACATTTTGTCCCGAAACGTGAGCTCCATTTCCCTTTGTCCAGGAAACGAGTTAAAAGAACAAAACAGGAGAGAGGGCCACTAATAATACAGCAATTTTTTTATAGTATTCTCAAAGGGAGGAAAGTTACAGTCGTAAATCCAACGTCGGGCGACGTCAACATTCGGAGCTTAAAGTTTGAAAAGCTTAATTATTTTGTTTATATGCATGCACATGTTAAATTTACGTAAATGAATGTTCTAAAACTTGCGTAAATAGTGTTTGCGCGTGACTTTGTGGCCTTGTCTGTAGGGAACAGCCTTATAGCATACTTATAGCATTCAATTATAATACGCTTATATCTCATCTTTGAAAATAAGTAAATAAAGAACACGTTTAAATGCCTTAGGTACTTGGTTAATTAATTTATTTAATCACCTCATATATTCTACTAGCTGGTGCCCGCGACGTCGTCCGCGTTCTGGATGAAAGGTACCCTATGTCCTTTCTGGTGTCCCAGACAACGTGTATGTAAAATTTCATCGTGATTGATTCAGTAGTTTTGCGTTAAAGAGTTACAAACATCCATACGTCTGTGGGGCGAATAGAAATAACTCTACATATTTCTATGTACACGATTATATTTACAAAGAACCTTAAAATTGCTAAAAAAAACAATGATATTATAACATAAATAATTACACGTGCAGTATGTATAGATTTCTGCAGCAGTAAGACAGATGTGTATTCTCTGTCTGTTTTTGCGTTTGTTATTTTTAAAGTAATTACATTGCAAACAACAAAAGAGTTTGATGAAGGAGGTCGCCACACATCCATACAAACTTTCGCATTTATAATATTATTACGGATAAGTACGGACCTTCATTAAGCTATTATTCATAACTTAAGTTATTAAGTTATGAATTAAGCTATATATACGTAATCGACGGATAATTTTAATTAATATGTCTGAGAATGCTTGTGTAAGGTACAAAAGGGCTCTAACAATGAACATTTAAGGGACAGTCTGAAACAATTTTCTTTGTCCTTTCCCCGTCAATTAATTAAGCACATTGTGCCTCGTAATTGTAATTAGATGTAGCTTAGTTGTTTCAGCATCGTGGGTGTACTGTACGTAGATAAAGGTGTCTGATAGAATAGTATCTTCAAGTCTTATCTTTAAAAGCCTTTTTCACCCTTATTTCCTTTAAGTTATGTAAATTTAATGGCTATAAGTAACATATCTCTATTTCAAATTCAGAATAATATACTGGCTCAATATGATTATACTCGTACATATAAATATGTCCACATATTCAACTGATATTTCCTATAACAATTAAAGAACTGTCTATTAGTTCATTACAAAAAACAATTATTTAAAAAACCTTGCGTTATCCTAAAATAAAATAATATTTAAAACAACTAGTAAGTCCTATACTACTTAACCTAGTTTAGTGACCGCAACGCAGACAGATACATTTATTTACTAATATTATAATGTTAAAGTAACTCTAAGTCTGTTTCTAACCTTTTCACGCCTTAATTACTCAACCGATCATACTCAACCGAGGAAAGGGCATAGGGTACATAGAAAAAAAGTACTGTTTCAGGGAGATCATCTAAAAATATGAAAGTTTGGGCGATTCCACCGTGGTCACAGCAATAAAGATTCGGACTTTATGTTACTCCATATTACTCATATATTTTCTCATGTGTATTTTTTTTTACTTTACAAGCGCGAACGAAGTCGCAGACACCAGCTAGTACAGTCCGTACTAATATTATAAATGCGAAAGTTTGTATGGATGTATGTATGGATGTTTGTAACTCTTTCACGCAAAAACTACTGGACCGATCACCATGAAATTTTGCATACACGTTGTCTGTGAGACACCAAAAAGGACATAGGGTACCTTTCATCCAGAACGCGGACGAAGTCGCGAGCACCAGCTAGTAGTCTAAGTTTAAATATCAATAATGACAGTGTTTTAAAATCGCTACGTCTGCACCGTCCTTTAAGTTTATCTAATAAATTTGGCGTCTCTATAGAACGCAGGGGAGCACTTGTAAATCTGTATAATAGATGCTTCACCCCAAAAGCGATAAAGAAGAAAGCATTTTGCATACGAAGTACGTTAACCTTAATTAAGGTGCCCCATGGACATGTTCCGAATATCCTTTGTGAGAATTTAATTCGACGCAAAGCTGAAAGAAAATTTAAGGATGAGTATTATTGAACAATCCTTACCTACCCTATTAAATTATGCTTTTAGCTAATTTGCTCTTTGTACAAAAGACTGATGGGATAATACTAAATTTTGTAATACTAAAGACCGTCTTTTATGTTATAATGTTTATTTAAATGTATGGTTTAAAATTTAATAATTTATCTTCATACTTATTTCTAGGTTTATTCCCATCCCAGCACTTTAAGTGCGCAAATTACTTTTGAGCTATTAAGAACGAGTAACATTATAGCATTTTCACTGTTGAAATATTTTATCGAATTATTTTTTAAATTATTTATGGGATGTGCAACCCAGGCAATTCTTCTTTGTACCACTAGCTTTTGCTCATGACTTTGTCTGTCCCCCTTTTTTCTTGGGCGTAAAATTTGGGATTGTATCAAAATGGTACTAAACCATTTGTTCAATATTTATTGCTCATATAATTTTGTCATGTGTTGTGTTTTTATTTTCCCCCGAATTTTATTCTCTTTTTTGTAACGTTGTCAATGTATACTCAAAATTTCACGTTGATCCATGATTATTATTTTTTTTATAATATTATTATACATAGATGTAGTGCCTACACTATGTAAACTGTAATGGTTTTTTTTTAATAAAATGCAAGGCGAGCTTCAAAGTTTACGCTGCAAACAAATTTAACTGGAACCAAACGATTCGCGTCGACGCGGCATCGGATCACGCAACCCGTACACAGACTGGTATTTATCTTAAGCCTATTACATCGATTTACTGTACGGGGAAACAAACGATAATTGATTTCATGTAACAGGCTGGTGTTAATGTTCTCAACGTGCATTTGAATCTTATAAATTTTGTATTCATTTTGTATCGAATTAACATGAGTGTAAACGTTCTATGCATCAGGGTAATGGGTGACCCGTCTGGCCATAATCACTCTCTTACTAAAGACTATGGTGAAATAACAGCAAGTATGATGTGGTGTTTCAGTAACTAAGTAATGGATCTGTCAAATTTCACTAAATCAATAAATAAAATAATATCTAAGAGATTAAGGGGCCTTAGTCAAAGTAACAATTTAAAACGATAAGGAAGTTAGAAAACAATAAAATATATGGGATTGACATTGCCGTCGTTAAATCACGTGACACATCCCATACATTTTATTCTTTCGAATCGAATCGCTACGGAGCGAGTGCCACTTGTCTAAAGGCCCAGGTTTATTTATTATAACTATCCCGCCATAGCAAAATAAGCCCTGGCATCCTTTACTCACTCACCGACGACAAACATGGTATTATTTAACTCAGTCTTCTGTAAAGTGTTAGGTAAATAGCAAAAGGACTGAATCGCTCGTCGCATTTCAAAGCGTGATAACAATTATGTCTGAACTTTGCTGACTTGGCGCTCTCTTTAAAAAATTCAAAGTTTCTCCCCTCGTATTATTATCAGAGGCAACACTTTCTGAACACGTTCACACCCGACACATATGAAACACGATTTTATTTTTCAGTGTCTGCTAAAAGGCAGTTTCCCGAAGAAAACTAGCGTGGAACTGGTTGGATTGTTTAATATTCTAAGTCGTGCCTAGCGCGAGCTCCAGACGTGCCGCGACTGCCAACCGCGCCACTTGCCGATGCAACATCTTTAATAGGCGCCATAAATTGAATATGTACATTAGCATGCGAGTAACTACATGAAAATAGACTGAGCCTGTACGTACCGTATTTTTAAAAGTGCACTCTGAATATTCATTGGGCTTATTCAAATTAAAACGTCCGCGGGAATTTCAGTTTGTTGTCGACGAGTTATGATAATTCAAGAGTCTACATTTCGGACAAGCGCTAGTTGCAGTAGCTAAAAGTGTCGGAGGTTTATTATTAATACAGTGACCTTAACCCAAGTACATACTTTATATATTTTGAAAAATATGTTCATCATACATATTTTGATAAGGCATTCCAGACCAGCTGACTGTCTACCTGATCGTGGATGGCTACAGTCGCTTATAACCAATAAGCACAGAACTTGGTAGATAATACTAGGTTCGTTTATAAGAGGTCGACTGACCCAAGCGTAATTCGCTTTTCGAAGAGCTACATTTCAGACGAGCGCTAGTTGCCATAGCTCAAAGTTTTGAAGATTTGTTATAGATAGGAGCTTGATACCTTCATCATAAAAATTGATAGAGCTTCTTCGAACTTCAAGCAGCTTTCGAACTCTTAAAGCAGCGGACTTCAAGCAGCAGTCCCTTTGAAACATAAGGACATAAGAACATAAGGTCATAAGGAGTTTTCTAACATAAGGACACAATTAAACAATACCAAGGGACTATCTAATTAATTTTTTCTTAAACACGATAATAATTTTGTTTATGTAAGTACCTCCAAGTGAGTTGACTCTCTATCAGGTAGTAGATAGCTACATCGCTTATGAAAGCTTATAACCAGTAAGAGAGTGCAGAGTAGATCATAGAATAAAGGTCAAATTGGGGTCAGGGAAAAGACAGTAACGCTTCAGGGCTCTTTACCAAAGGTCAACTGACCTAAGCGTAATTCGCTTGGCTTAGGCTACACTTGTTTACATCAAAGGACAAATCAATTGTGTACCTAATTATTTTGGAATATGAATTATAAAATGAGACATTATAAAATGAGGTATAGAAAGTAAGTATATTCTCCTGGATAATCCTCCTGGATTTATGTTATGTAGAATCCTTACACGTCTAATAATAAATTAGACGTACAACCACATGTACAAAGCCGTGTTCACAAATTAATTTTCTCTTGCAATTCCACAATACACAATGCAGAAAGTAAACAGTAAGTATTTTGTAAAGAATAGTACAAAAAAACACATCGTGGTGCCCACTGGTCGAGGGTTAAGGTGCTTTCTACACGCTATGACTTAGTGGTCCCAAGTTCGATTCAAGTCTATCCTTTTGCACGTGTGTTGCTGTGTGCTGTTGTGAAGAGTGCTCTGTGCTCTGTGAAGTGAAGGGATGCCAGAGCCCATTTCCCTACCTCTTTTTCTTAATCCTACTATAGTCTTTAGGACACTTGAAGCATCTGTGACTTTTCTTATGTTATACTAATATTATAAAGCTGAAGAGTTTGTTTGTTTGTTTGTACGCGCTAATCTCAGGAACTACTGGTTCGAATTGAAAAATTCTTTTTGTGTTGGATAATTTATCGAGGAAGGCTTTAGGCTATATATAACATCACGTTGCGACTAATAGGAGCGAAGAAACAGTCGAAAATGTGGAAAAAACGGGGAAAATTATTCATCTTTGATGGCATCCGTTGCGTGCGCTGCGAAAACCGTTCGAGATACCCAAATAACTATTCCACGCGGACGAAGTCGCGAGCACCAGCTAGTGTTATATTATAGACGACGGTAGCCAGCTAACATCAAGTGGATCGTCAGCTTGTCTGACGACTGAAAACTTTAACAAATTTTGAATCCCTTCCACATTTTATGTTCACGTCTCGGTACTGCTTACAACATATACTGATTGCGTCTTGTTTGAGAAGTGGCGAGTGGCTACAAAAGGCTCATTGAGGTAAAACAATTGGCAGAGAACGGTCCACGCTTGGCTCCTGCCCAGGAATGTTTACTTCTTAAAAAATTCCGCAAGTTTGTGCGTCGGTACATTCACTCGACTTAAAACTGAATGAATAAATTAAATGAAAGATTCATTGTGTTCGTTCGTTGTAACTCCACTTGAATCTTTAAAAAAAATACATAGAAGTCAAATGTTGCATTCAAATTGAAAATATACTTACAACAATGTTTGCACAATGAAATATCATCAAGTATCAAGGGAGATGGAGCGCCAAAATTTTATACGGAATTTCGCGCGTTATATGCTCCTTCTGGACGCAATGGTCGCATGTACCTAATACGCGCGTGGGAATCGCGAAGAATTCGCCCTTTCTGCACAAGGTCTTAGAATAAAAGATTAGCTTAAAAGGGTGGCAGACAGGCTGACAGTCCACTCGATTGAAGCTTGACTGTACGATACAAGCATTTTGGATGGGAACAAATAAAAAAAAATTACAAAATATAATAATTAGAGATAAGAGCCCATTTCAATATTCGTTCAATTTGTTATTATTTTATTTTACATATATAATATTATTATTTTAAATAATATTGATATCAATATTGAAATCAATTTCAATATTATTTATTATTTTATTAAGATAGTTTTTAATATATTGTTATGGATAATTATTTGAATTAAATATTATTAATTTATTATTACTTCACCCTTGAAGGGGGCTTTCATCGCTCTACATTATTTCATGTAGAAAATAACAAAGAAATGAACTCGGTCAATAAAAATTGATATTGGACGGGTTATCCCCGATAGTAATCACGTACGTCTTTTATTCTCAACACGCAACAAACAATTCTATAGGAAAACACCTTTCAATATGTACTTTATTGAATTGCTTCTTGCGGCTTTCCATAATTTTACTCCCAGGGGTTTTTTTGGGTATGGCCGGCGCAACGTGGCGCGACGAAGCTCTTCTTATATTATAATAGGTATAACATATTTAAAACTAATTTAATATTTTTTTAAAACACACAATTTAACGCCTTGGTTACACATAAATTGTAAATTGTTAACAATACTTTGTAACTTATCTCATTACAATTCCTTACATAAGTGATAAACTTCAGTGTTGTTGAAAAATAACTAAAAAAAGGCATTCAAAGGCAACTTATTTCTGATGATAACGAACAATAATAAGACTATTTTCTAATAATTTCTAATATTTATAACAATAGGAAAGTATAATACTTAAATGAAATAACATAAATACGTTTTATATTTGCTCATACCTTTTGCCACGTGTTCAGAGTCTCGATTTGACCGCTCGTTCTACAAACACCGAATTTTCACTGATTGCGAATGTTTGAAGACCAAACTACGCGCTAACGAACACTCCGCGCATTCGTACGGATTCATTAATCGACAAAAAAGTTCAACAGTTATTTTATTTAGTCTGACACACAGTGACAAGATCAGATCGCTCGTGTACATGTCAAAGAATTAACCTAATGAGTCTGACCAACGATTTTGGTTAATGATATTTCCAAAAGATAGGTCACTAGACAAATGCGGCAGTGTTTTTATCTTTGATATCTTAAAAAATGACCTAGTTATTTTTTTTATAACCCAGTCGAAGTCGCAGCCACCAGCTAGTTATAGTTATGTACAATATAAATCTAGAATATCTGGAGATGATTGTTGCAAACAGTCCAATTACGGCCAAGGACGTAGAGTCGTGGAACGCGAAGTACCTCTTGAACTGACAAAATAGAGCGAAAAATGAAGACGGATTACAGCCGAACAAAAAACAAGTTAAAGACGGTGAGCGTGGGGAGATAACACGCAATAAAAGTTCCACAGAAAAAGTGTAAGAGCCGACTGACAGAAGGAAACCTCTTGTGGCCGCGGCCTTGTATTGGGTATCATTCGCGAAACGTGATATAGTATGGAATTGAAAATTGAGAATGTTAGCTATGTATATAATGTTTTTCTATGTAAAGCAGACAAGAAAAGTGCTTTATCAGTTTCGATTACAAATTCAAAATTCGCTAAGGCAGATTTGAAATAGGTATTAATTACTGATAGACATAATTCGTCATCGCTAATAAAGATAGCAATAGAAATTGTCACTTTGAATTTTCAAAGGAAAACAAAGGTCTGTTTTCCTTCTACAACATACAAAGAATGTTCAATCTTAGGGTGATAAACATAAGCACTTTATTTGTCGAGTTTACCTATACTAGCGACTCCCTTCCGGTTTTGCACGGGTGAATTTTTGGAGTTTACTCCTTAATAATCGATTTACATATTTGCTTTTTAGACCAGTTGCTACTTAGACCACTGCTTTTTTAGACGAGGTGATACCAACCCTTATATAAGCCCGCGGTATGACAATTTATGGGAGTAAAATCAAAATTGTCACACTGAATACGAACACGAATGCGTTGCGTTCTATTTTTTTTATATTTTTGAATATTATTATCTGAAGTTTCATAGATTGGGTGCGCCATCTATACACAATATTATTTAAAAAAGAACAATGTTATTCTTTCGGCGTGTTCGAATTGTGAAAATTTAAATTTTATAATCGTATAAGTAAACTCCAATCGTGTGCTGGAGCTGGAGCTGAGACACACATTTTTTTTTTTATTTCTGCAAATTATGTATAAAAACCTTCCTCGTTTAACACTATTTCAATTTAGTGAAAACCGCATGAAAAACTAAGGTCGCATTTTTATTTCTCTTATAAATTTACCAAATTTTCAAAAGTACTTTCTCTGAAATAACTTCCAAAAATACCTCAAATTCAGCTACTTTATTTGAAATTAAGTTATAAGATAACTATTATTTGTAATTGTAATATTTCATTGTTCTGTGTCAGGGCAAAGTATCGCTGCAGAAGCGCGGTTTGACACCGTGAAATTGCTATGTGTTTCCCACAAGACCAACGTCTGAATTGCGACAATTTTACTTCCAACCGGCTTCCGGATAACTTTTATTCTGCTTAAGTTTAATTTCTCCTTTGTAGATAAAGAACAGATTATTTAGCGAACGATTTCAGTAATCAAATTTCTCTCCAAGTATTCTTTAGATTAGATAAAATATCATCATATAATTTTTTATTGTAATAAGTAAATCTTTCAAAATATAAAAAATATTATAAGTTACTATACTACGGTGTACAAGAGCCATTTCCCATCCCTATTTCTTACCCTTTATGCTATCAAGGTTTGACAGCACCACATGCCACCTCTACGAAGATCCACCTCCCATCAAGTGGACCCTAAGTTTTACATGCTGCCGATTTTAAATACACTCACTTTCAAAAAGAGAAAACAAAATAACAAAAGCACAATTTAACACAGCAAGAGTTGCTAATTGGTTATAGAACATCATAATCCGACTGCGGTGTTCGCAAGCCTCTGATAAGCCAATTAAGGCGCGTTACCGTGCCGCACTAACTACTAACGAACTAACTCGTGTGCACCAGAAATAACGATACATTATTATAAAGACAAATGTGTGGACGCCAGTGGACGCGCCAGTGGACGCGCTGCGTACTCCTACTATGTCTGTCCGCAGTTCATAAATATTAATTAAACATTCTCTCTGTGTGTTTTTAAACTCCAAATAGCTTAAATTAAGGATAGAGTTTATAATTACTCGGAGAAAAAAAATCTTCATTGGGATCATCAAATCACCGAACATTGGGATTCATTATGTATTGGGAATCATGAAAATTAGAGTGAGAGAAAATCTCTAGCACACTCTTATTAAATATTAGCTCTGGGCCCGCTACGAAGCAGTCGTGGTTATGAAAAATCTGAATCGTTTTTAGACTACGAATTTTTTAGACCTTTCCATAACTCTCTTGGGAAAAATAGTAGCAGTGGTTTCCCGTTGCCTTCTGCTCCAGTTTTTTGTAGGATATATGTTAATCCAGGTAATAAACTATATGTGTGCCAAATGTCAACCAAACCCGTTCAGTAATTTAAATGCATGATTGAACAAACATCCATACAAACTTGAAGCAATTTATTTCAACTAATAGCAAGGGCATGGAGAAATATAAATATTGACTGCCGACCTTCAGTAGATAATGGAGAGGAATAAAAGGAAGAAAAAGGTAGATTATCCCCAGGGATATATGAAATAGATTTCTAGTGAATATTCAGTTATTTGGACAAAATTAACGAAACTTTTGACCTACACAATGATTCCCACATATCAGATCCGTTGAGGGATTAGCACAGAACTGGAGCTAATACTCGTGGGAGTTGATTTAAACTTGAACAATTCGGATTGTCGAATGTCCAATTCTTTTCAGATTCGATTTTAAGGGAGAATTTTCGTCTGAAATTTGCGAGTTTTGTCGAAAAAATTCGGTAACGTTTTTGACGTTTCTTTCGAAAAGTTCTATTGTGTTGGCTAAAACCTTTTTCGGTTGTTTTTAAACAAGTTACTGTGACAATTGAAGAGATGTGTGGATGAAGGTGATATGTCGCATTTTTTCGTTTTTTTGCGTTGATTAAGGTAAATTTGTGTCATAGTAGATTTGAGTGCTCGACTCATTCTGTAGTAGTCAATTTAAGCTCTAGGCAAAAATCAAATATAGTCAGATTGTCTTCTAGACAGTCCGAGACCAACCCTTCAATTGCTATCATACCATTAGGTAATATTTTAGGTTGTTTACACAATTTGCATCACAATTTAGAACAAAAATCAGTTCCGTAGCGAATCCCAAAAATTAAAAATAAAACTTTAAACTCGGTTTACTCAAAATTAGAATTAAGCGACATATCACCTTCATCCACTCACGTCTTCAATTGTTCGCAATAGGCAATAGGTATCAAGAGTTCAAAGGCTTAGAGATCTTTTACCTATGCAAAATGCGAGTAGTACCTACCTATTTACGTTTATATATCTTTATTTCCATAACGTGTCATCTTTTGATTCCAATTTAATAGCAAAAATAAGATATATCTTATTTTTGCTATTAAATTGGAATCAAAACTATTAAGTATCTTAAGTATACTTAAGACATATTTTTATATTGTTAAGGGACATATATTGTTAAGGTATAAATACAATTACTATTTTAGATTTGCACACCGTTTGTCGGTCGAATATGTGGACATTATCTATAAAAATTTACTACAAGGCTCTTTCGAAGCCAACGTTAACTGCACAAAAAACTATCAAAGCTCTTTATACAAACTAGATCAGAAGCACAAAGAGAGTTATTACAAAGTCTCCATTACTTTGTGCAATATCCATAATTTAAAACAAGAAACCATTAAAAGCATACCTGTCCATATCGTGTAAGCCACTTGCAAATTTATTCAGGACACCCATCAAATAATATCTTGGTCGGGTTTATGTTTGAGCCGTGCTGAGCCGAATTTCAATCGTAATCGCGCTGTTTTAAGGACCTTTTTGTTTTTACCTCTAAGAAAATATTTCAATTTAAGTATTATTCTAGAAATTTGCATCGCAGTAGCCACCACTGTTGCAAAGTAGGTAAGTGACGTCGGCTGACTACTATACTGTCCCTGGGATTCGAAATAATCACGTATTTTGCATTAGCCGACGCCACACTGAGACGAAGTTGCATTTAGAAAGCTAAATAAACAACTCTGTCGGCTTACTGTGCTTATTTATGAGGACATTATTGCTTAGGCTTATCTTGGAAACTTTATTTATTGTTCTTATTATGGTTAGTTGCAATATCATAATACAAAAGGCCCTCAGATAAAGTGTGCTTAATATGTGATATATACCTAATCTAAGTACCTACAGCAATGTCTACTGACCCTTAGTGGTTCGATGGTCCTTGCCCCAGGGGGTTCACGAAAAAAGCAAAAATTTTAAAGCAAGAAATCAAAGTGAAGCAATACGCTAACGTTATTTCAAATGTGGCAAAAGTTAAATAATTAGCATAGATACACCAATGTGAGTAAAGTTACTGATTATAAAAATAAAGTGGCAATAGGGTCTGCCCTAGGAAAGAGTTTCTGAAACCCTGATCTAGAGGACCACAATTAAACTTAATGCTAGAATAAAGTTCCGCAGTATTCTTCTTCCTGGTCCATTCACTAGCAGAGTGGTCGTGGAGAATTGGAGATCACTCTCCAACACCTTCCTTCATGACACATTGTGACTCACTAAAACATTCGATGGGTGCTTTAATTTGGTCGATCCACCTCATAAGCAACTTTCCATGCGGCCGCGTACCCTCGACTGCCCTATACCTCAGATTAAATAATAGTTAGGTACTACTTAACCTACACGACTAGACGCTCAATTGACGATTAGCCTGAAAGTAGTAAGGAAGCAAGTCTGAGCAACGTATGACAGTAGTTGTGTGATGCCAAGTTCCCCTAATATATAGGTACAATTTGTATACAGAACTCGCGCTAATATAACGCTACACTTCCGCCGGTTTGAAATAGTGTTTCCATATTTGGATATTTCAGTTAAATACATGACAATATCAATTAAATAGTGTCGTTCTACCTAGTCTCGTGGTATAAATTATAACTGAAATTCATTTGTTATTTTGACTTGTCAACATTAACTATATTTAACACCAATTATAATTGCAAAGAATTTGTAGAGGAAATACCTATGCTTTTTTTTTAATGTGAAGAACCTAATTACAAAATGAAGGTATTATGTTATAAAATATATAAAAGAGATGAAAAACTACCCGTAACTGTGCTTTATCGAACGATTGATCAAACAAAAAGAAGGGCGTAAAGTGAAAAAGAAAAACCACTAAATCAGCGGAAGGATGGGTATTATTTGATCGCCCGATATATCACGTGAATGGGACAGAGGGGGAGAACAAAATCCTACTCGAATATCGGATGAAAAATCAATCCATCAAACCCAATAAAAAATCTAGAGGAAGTTATTATTGGTTTATACGTAGAGCGACACTTATGTGGAAATGATTTGTGACTTCATCGACGATCTAAGTATATTATCAACATAAAGCATCAAAAACTTGGAAATTTAGGTACTTAATTTAACCTAACCTGGTTTTTTATCACCACAATCGCAGATATTAGACATACTTAGTTGCGAAGTTTATGCCCAATCACATATGTACTACTTGCAGGGACGGCAAAACTCTTCAATCTCCCCTGGTAATGCTTGTGCCACACACACTGCGTTCCGCAGTCAGAAACTGGACAAAAAGTTTGGCTGCAATAACTACTTGGAATCATATTATCTCCTTGTAAAAAAAAGGACCATTTTTGTTTAAGCAAAACCGCGACATCTGCGTAATAACTAGCGTTAACCGAAACGTAAGATGTCAAATGTATTATGTCAATGACAGCTAATGTCAATGTCAAAGTAATAAAAAAATATGTAAATAAAAAATATATACATACATAGTGTGCGATGTGATTATGTGTTTATTTCAGAAATAAATAAATTTTAATACACAAAGCCACAAATTCAACAATAAAAGATAGTTGAAATATCAGCATTAAATTAAAATACGCCAAACTGTCTCGTATGAATGATTATTTACTTGAAATATATGTGTTCATTACTTCGTAAAGGTATTTATTTTTATATGTATATATTTTTTTAATTGTACATTTTATAATAACTAGCTATAGAAAGTAATTTATTGTAAAGACCATTTACCTATTTATTACATTAAAAATATTAGTTAAGTATAGGTACTTAATTAGAAAAATACGATAAATTATAAATACCTAAGTAGTATGTAATAGATTAAAATCATTAAATTGAAATATTAACATACTTTGTACTGTGACTTAGATGCTGTAAGTTAATTAATTAAGGTCCCCTTGACTTGTGCTTGTGCAAATAATGACTAATTATTATTATTTTAATAACAGGCCCTCACTTTGCAATTAGAAATATGTCATCGGCGATTGGAGTAGTAGAGGACAAAATTAAAAACAAAATACAGTCATCGTTATGCGCTAAACATGTGATTGTTGTGAATGAATCTTACATGCACAATGTTCCAAAAAATGCAGAAACTCACTTCAAAGTTGTCGTAGTTTCAGAAAAATTTGATGGCCTGTCCTTAATAAAAGTAAGTGTATTAACTTAGTCATATTCACAGTCAACATAGAACACACTACGTTTCTTATTCTACTATGGTCGGGAGCACATTTGCAGCACCTACGGCTTTACTTGTGTTATAGGTGACCAATGGACAGTCAGCCTGACTAATAACTATAGTTATTAATTAAAGAGAAAGCTATAAACCTCACTATCGACTCAAACGGAAGACCAGCGCAGGTTTATACAACCTGCATTATGCTGAGTTGGAGCCGGTTTGTGGTAGGGATGTTTGTGATTGTCTTTGTGTTTGTAAATATATCTTATGTATGTTTTTATATGTCCTTTGCTACAAATAAAATATACTCTATTCTATTTAATTTAATAATAATTTGACTGAAACTACTGTATCACTCATTAGGAATGTCGGGTGAGGCAGAAGTAAGGGAGGAAACAGCATGAGTTCACATGATAGTGATATTGTTAGCCAGATCTTATGATATTGAATTACAATATTTTTGTTTAACTTTTGTATTCAAAGCTCCTTTGTCTGTTTTTCTCTTTTTGAATCTGTCAAACAGCTGCCTCTGTACAGCAAAATATTACAAAAATATTTTTTATTTTGTTTTATTTATATTATATATATGTACTTAGAATTTTGATTGAACCTTAGGGGGCTTACAATAGATTCAATATAATTGAAATTCTTTTATGCTACTAGCATAAATACAATCAAATTTGATTTTTTTGATGTTTTTATGTTCCAGAGGCACAGATTAGTGAATGATGTATTAAAGGAAGAACTTCAAACTGGCGTCCATGCTTTGTCAATAGTTGCCAAAACACCAAAACAATGGGAAGAGAGTGATCAAATTGTGGAATCTAGTCCTAATTGTAGGGGTGGTTTTGGAAAATGAATATCGTGATATTAATTTGAAGTGTAAAATTGTTGCTTTAGTGATAATAATTTAAATATAATAATTTAGTTGGCAATTCAATCTAGCTTTTTAACGCCTCCTTCCACTTAGCTCCCACGTCTAGGATCCCATGGGATCCTAGGATATATATTTTTTTTTATTAACCTACTGCTTGGTTTTGGAGTTTTGTACCCCTAGCGCCTGACTCGTAATTTTTTTTTAGGAGAAAGCAACTCAATTATTTAAAAATACAAGTAGAGAAATTTTTCGTATATCTGGCTCTGGCGAAATGTACACGAAAATAGTTGTCGGATAAATCCGACTCTGGCGGCTAAAGGGTTAACAGCCACTAGACCAAACGTGTCATCCTATTGCATGTAAAATAGATGAGAATTTCAAACACCAAGTATGTGTTAAAACTATTTATTAATCCATAATTATCCACAAAATATTCACTTGAGTCCACACACACAGTCCCTTCACACCGTTAGACGGTGTCACTAATATCAGAGGTTGAAATTGTCGAGACGCAACTTCCCCTCGTTCTCCGTGAGGTAGAGCAAATCTGCCATCGTCTGTTCGCATATCGCCTCCTCTGCTTTCTCCGACATCTGTCAACAAAAAAGCTCCTTCCTTTTGGCAAGCTGACACGGAAAAGGAAAACCAAATGGATACTTTCTAAAAAAAAAATTAAATAGAAAAAAATTTAATTAAAAAAAAAGATAGGTATTGTAAAATGTCAGAAATAAAGGCTTTATTTATTTCTACTTTTGACGAGTTTGTTGGAGAGTAGTTAGGGTGCTTGCCTTAATGCTCTGTCTTAGGTTACCCGGGTTCGATTCCCGGCAAGGTCAACTTCGGTGAGCGAGTGAGAGACGCCAAAATCCATTGACCTCCTTAATAGGTTTACCCAAGGATTAGAAATGGTTTACCTCATAATAATATCTAATTCTAATATTTTTAATATTGCCAGCAGTATTTGCATTGCCTGTGCAAAAAAACCTGTGACTTTGGATTGTTTTATTGGTGACGGTAGCCATCCACCACCAAGTGGACCGTCAGCCTTTATGACAAGTTGTCAACCTTCACATAAATAAATAAAAATTGAAATTGCCTTATAAGACTAACATCAAAGTGTTATTCTTACCGGCCTGTAATCGTACTCCCTCGACGGAGGAAATTTGAAGTTTGGTCCAAAGTTGACACTGACAGTGACATTCTTGTGCAACGAGACTGACGGATAGTAGCAGCCCTGGTAGACGTCTGCAAAGGCCACCCCTTGGCACTCGCCGTTCTTGAAGAAGTATATCTTGCTGCCCGACAACGGCTTCAGATTGTTCAGAGATTCTTGAATGTTGTCCTTGTCTTCGTAGTACAGGTGGCTCTTGAATTTCACCAGAGGCTGTAGATGGAAAAATTACATTCAAAAGGTAATTTTTTTTATTGAGATTAAACTTTTCAAGGGCCTTTCGGTCAAGTGGTAAAAGGTGCTTGCTTTAAAACGCTCCGCTTTAGGGGTCCTGGGTTTGATTCTTTGGACTGTGCTTTTCATAGTTGGCTCAATGAACTATTCTTGTTGCAAATAAATTTATTCTTATAAAATACTTTCTTTTTAAATAAACTTAAATGTAAAATTGTCAGGCTATTTTTTTCTTGTCAATATCAGCACATCTAGTTCCATACTAAGCAACTAAACACATACAAACAGACATGACTCAGGTACAAGGGTAAATGTTAACACAAACATTTGCCCCTAGCGGGATTCGAAGCCGCGACCGTTTGGTTACAGCTAGGGTTACTTAGCCACTAGCTAGACCAAACGTGTCATTAGATACTTTTTAAAAACTTTTTGTCACTATCTCAAAAGTAAACTTTTTGGACATTTTTTATTTTAGTTTAACAATGATGATATGCCAGCGTTTAAATGATAGTTATGCTCACCCGATCCTTATAAGTGTTGGGCGTGTATTTGGTGTGAGCACTCTCCGGCAGCACAATGAGGAAGCCCAGGGTGTCCCCTTCCCCGTAACCGTTGCTGTAGTGTTTGCCACGAGACTCGTGAAACCTAAACACAAACATTTATCCCATTAAGAAAAGGTTCTTCAACATTTCCTATGTAATTATAGCCTTGTATGGCGAGCGGTAATGGCGACGTCTGTGCTAAGCAGAAAACTGTAATTTGATTTGTTAGAGTAAAATTAAAACTTATTTGAAAATAGAAGATTGATTTAGCTCCACTACCCTTACGGTCAAGTACAGACTGCCTCTGTACTTGGACATTATTGGAGAAGTTTTAAACAAATTTTCATGGTGGCTCAACTAGCACAACGTTGCTATTGTGACTAAAAGGCATAATGCCGTGACTAAAAGCCGAACTTCATACAAATTGTGTATGAGGTTCGCCTTTTAGTCACGGTAGCGACGAAATAAACGGCGTCGGAGTGTACCTGGTGCCCTTGCGGCTGCGCCACGAGTAGCCGAACTTGTCGTAGCCGAGCGGCGCTTGCAGGTTGGCGTAGCGACGGCCCCAGCCGAGACGCGCGGCGGCGCCCTCTGGCATCTCCTCCACGCTCGCCTCCCAGAACCAGCGGCCGCGCGAGACGCCGTGCGTGCCGCGCACCGAGCAGTAGCCCTTGTCGCCCGTCGCCGCCAGCCGGTCCTCCGCCACGCGCAGCTGCGGCGCGCGGTCGTGCAGCGCCAGCAGCACTCCTCCCGGGCACAGCGAGCGGTACAGCCACCCCGGGATCGGCTTGCCGCTCCACTCGTTGCTCTCGTCGAACTCCTAAACACATCACATTGTCACATCCTAAAGGGGTCCCTAGACGATTCCATGCATGCATGACCGTTTAATTCTATTGATTGATGTGAATGACATGCAACTACGTGCTGACAGTTGATTATTATGTTTTTCATCCTGCAAGCTATGACTAACATTCACGCATGATAGCTAGCGGTCCCTAGACGATCATGCAGCATGACAATTCACGTAAACGCATCTCATGTTGCATGGTCGTCTAGGGACCACTTTACACTAATCCCTAAAACATCCTACACCTACACCTACCTGTCTGAACGGAGCATGTGGATCGGGTTCAGCCAGAATGTATCTGTAGCCGTCCTTATTGAACGGGTGCTCCGTGGGATAGCCGTGCGATGGCAACTTGAGCGTGCCAATGTCAGCGGATCGACCCTTCTTGCCGACGGGCGCTCCGGCCTCGGCCGCGCCGCCGACGGCCGGCCGTCGTTTTCCTTGACGACCCTTCACATTGCCGACTAGCGGTACTGGAACATACATTACAAAAGATCAATTCACAAATGCGATCTAGTTTTGTTTTTAAACGTGTTTTCGACAAATGTGTGATGCCAGTTATTACCTACATATGGAGCTGAAACTAAACTAACTAACAAGAATAAACTAAAACTGAAATAACTAGAGGCCTCGTAAGAAAGCTCAACGACTATGCTCGGGGTTACATTGCTAGACCGAATCAGAAATGAGGAGATCTAAAACGTACGTAGACGTACGAAAGTTACCGACATAAGCCGGCGGATCAGTAAGTTTAAGTGGAAGTTGGCAACATAGTATGGAGAGCCGACAACGTGGGCCGCGGGTCGACGGTGGATCTAGGCTGCTCATGACCGCGGTCCTATTGGAAACTTATGGACGTCTTGCGGTTGGTTGAGACAATGATGCTGAGATAAAATAAAGTCGCTGTCGACCTATGTCTGCTTATCAGGTAACTTCTTTTAACTAATGGAAAGAGCGATAAGCGAAAAGGTTTGTCAACAATTTGCGAAAAAAAAGGGGTCGCTAGTAAAACAAATGTATAATAAATACTTCGTACCGAAATGGGTGGACAGTTAAATGGAAATTTCTGACTTGTTTGTATAATCTGATTTTCGATTAGGAATATATTTTTATAGTATAATAATTACATTTTTGTAGTATAATATATATTTTCTTTAATACCCATTGACGTAAAAATTTGTTTAAAACTGTTTTTTTTTCGGCTTCGTAATTTATGAATGAATCAGTGGACGAACTGCCAGAAATGGTTACCTACTGTACCTACTATATTATTATACTAAAGGTAAACAGCCTAGATTATAATATTTCCATATGATGCGTAAGTGTTCCGCTTTTACCGGCACGCGCGGCGAAGCGTTTTCTAAGAAACACCACAAATATTAAATACCTATAGCATTGTTCGTAGAACTTTGACCTAGATATGATTTTACGTTAAATCTTTCCAATTTGCTTTATTTAAAAATGGTCAAAAGCCAGGAGCGCGTCGCTAGTAAAATATAATACATATATTCAATATGTACGAATGAACGCAATCAATATCGACAATATAATAGGTACTTGAAGAGAAAACAGTTCGATACCCAACCTCCCCCACTCATTGCTTAGTTTTCTTTGAATTATATATAACTTGCTTAATCGCTGCAGAAAAAAATCGTTAAGAAACTTTTATGTCCAATAGGACCAAATTTACAAAAAATTCGCAAGACTATATTGAGGAAAATATCGTAAAAAAAATAAGGAAGGAGAATAAACAAATACATTTAAATCTTTTTCAATTTAATCATTTTTCAATACGAATAAATAAAATTGTAATGTCTAAATCATTGCTTTTTACCATAAGCTGAATTATAAGGAGTATCTTAGGATACTTTAATTTTTTTTTAAAATTGCGCACGCCGCCCGGACACATGGCCGGCATTCAGGTAGTATAGTAATATCAAAATGCCTTGCATTTAAAACATTCTTAAATACATAACATAACCTATCTTAAATGCAGACAAATTATAATTAAAAAAACAAGGAGTTCATCCCGATTGATGTGTAGGTAAATAAAATTAATATCGCCCTACTGGGAAAAAAGACGGGACAACAAAACAAAATGTACTTTTCCTGAGGAGTTTCATACCAGTTCAAAGTGCAAGTCGAATGGTGGGGAGCAATATTGTACAAACTATAATCCCCACATCAGTTTGACAATAAAATTGCTACATTCACAACAATTCTCTGGGGAAATTTTACACTGTCCTGGAATATGTCGGTAACGATCTTGCCAAATGTTGAAATTGTAGCGCAATGCAACAATTGGATTTTTTTTTCGATGTTGCTATATTCACTTGAAAAATGTATAAAATTTTCAAAAAGGTTTTTCCTTTTATTTGAATCTTTTCCAATTTGATACTAAATCCATTCAGTTGTGGGAAGGTTCGAATTTTTTAGAAATGTGACGTTAAGACGATCATGATGATATATTTAGAATATTTACTTAAATAATATATTACTTATACGACTTGATTAAATAGACGAAAATTTACTACAAACAAAAGGCTTTTATCGAGAAAATATCTTAGTATAACTGGTGTGATCTCTTGAAACCGAGTCATTTGAAAATAGCACTTAATATGTTTATTAATTACGGTTTAATATTGCAGTAGCAAGTTACACGTCATTATCTGTAGTCAGCCCATATTACAATGACTATTGTTTCAAACCGGCCTGGCCTAACGATCCGCCCTAGTTTCACTCGTCGCCAGCCATATTGAATTTTTACAGACATTTCACCTTGAAATTTTCCATATAATTTTTTTTCGCATTATTTATTCAAACATTCATATGTAACAGGCGTAGGTATTATTATTTTAATTTCACGACAAAATTCCAGACAGACAAAACATTTCCTACAATTCCAGTTTGTTAAGATTGAAAAGGGTGGAAAAGGAAGAAAGACTTTTTTTATTAACTGAATCAAAAACCAGAAAACAAACCAAAATTTATAATAAAATTTTATATTATAAAAAGAACAAGTAAGTAATTTAAAAATAAAAGTAAACAGTAAAAAGGCTATTATTACATTAGCCTAAAACTCATATGTAAATAAAAAATTAGAAGAGTCAATAAAATATTTAATTATAGTAATTTTGAATGCATATTATATGTAAACATAATTACATACAGTATGACACATTTGTACCTATATTACATAGACACTATATTTACATAATAGAATGATATCAATCAATTAAGCCAGCATGTAATAATAAACTCACAATCCGTGTTAGCCATTACTAAGTTTCGTTAGCCGACTGAACCGAACGGGCCTTGGACACACAATCGCCGATAAGATAAGTGATTTGTTGGTCTCATTTCGAACGCACTAAACCTACTACTGGCTGGATAAGATTCTAGAAAAAAATATACCATATAAACAACACCTATAATATTGAAAAAAAAAAATGCCACATCTTCCTGTATTCTGAGTGGCGAGATAAGCATATGAAAACGTTTTAGTTCAAGGTTGACCCCGTTTTTTTCTTTACATAAGTATACATATAATATCGTAGGTAGACTATGTAATGTAATTATTATATTTATGTTTTAATGGGATTTGAAATATATATAAAAAAAACACTCACCGGCCATAAGTTCAAGGCAATAATGGAAAACATTTAAATCTAAAATCAATAGTCAAGACATCGCGCGGCCAGCGACGTTGGGTGTATGAGTATTATCATGGAATAATGGCGCACACAGCGACACCGTGTACGCGTGGCGCATGTGTGTGCCTTGTTTACAAAACACACTCAAACAATGTCATTATTTAGTAGCAACTTTGGTTGCGCTAACATACATTTTAACACTAATACACTGATCCCATTCCTATATCGCGGCGTATGTACATATCAATTAAAAAAATAAATCATAATTAACCTAACGAACACCGATCCCGGATTCGCAAGGATGCATTTTTTTTTGAAAATTATATACACGCAACCCTTCGTTTATCGCTCTTCACATTGGTGACAACCGTATCACAGTCCTTTGGGTGGTTTAGGAGAAGTTAGCGGAGAATCAGACACAGGCGATTGGCGACTTTGTGTTTTTATCCGTACTAATATTATAAATGCGTTGTTTGGATGTATGTATGCATGTTTGTAACTCTTTCACGCAAAAACTGCTGAATGGATTTCAATGAAATTTTGCATACACGTTCTCAGGGACACCAGAAAGGACATAGGGTACCTTTTATCGAGAACGCGGACGAAGTCGCGGGCACCAGTCATACATTATAGAAGAATTTAAATTGATATAAAAAAACTTCTTTAATGACTTGTTGTGATTATTAAAATAGGTCTTAAAAAAGTAAATTT
Source organism: Synanthedon tipuliformis (assembly GCA_947623395.1). Classification (NCBI taxonomy): domain Eukaryota; kingdom Metazoa; phylum Arthropoda; class Insecta; order Lepidoptera; family Sesiidae; genus Synanthedon; species Synanthedon tipuliformis. The sequence continues at coordinate 1,834,721 of OX392415.1, read as the reverse complement.
TCTAAAGGTGTCGTGGGAACGCGGTATAATTATCTCACTCAATCTGAACCCGTGATGAGTGATGAGTTAGTATTGATGACAGGTGGCAATAACACGGCTAATAACACAAGTATAGACCTCTTAATAAGTTAGGAGATAGGGACCACGCATTATACTCCCTTTTTTAGTCACTAAAAAACTGCTTCTTAAAGGTGGTGTTCTCTAAGAGGGAATGACCTGCCGCAAGACGGGCCTGCCCAATTTATTACTGCGGAATGCAGTGTGACCTGACCTGGCACTAAAGATGCGACAAAAGATGAAAATAGTCGACAGATAGATCTTGAAATATTACGAAACAGCTTCTATATAGTTTAAGGATAATATCGAACAAAATTTTTATCGTTAAATTTTAAATTTACCTATATTCGTTGTGAAGTTAGCCACTTAAATTTTTGTGTGATCTTATTTTTTCTAAATTCTAATGACATATATTTTTTATTTTTTTTATTTATGTACGTGATTGAACAAAGGTACGTTTGTATGGAGAAAAATCTATCAAGGAAAATATTTAGCGAATTCACTACGGGAAAAGTTACTTACTTACAAAGATTTTTTTATGAAAATATCTTAGTAAGATTTCTCTGTAAATCATAATGACTTTGTAAGTACATAATTGGGAGACTCCACGTACAAATATGGTGAAATACTTAGTTGTGGTCAATATTATATTGATCGATAATTCATATCCGCGTCTTTTCGTTTATCTTTCTTTTAGATCTTGAAAACGGGTACTTTGTATATATGGTACGATCGTCATTTAAATAAATTGCTTGCATATAGGTGGATATCTATTACTCTGTTTTAAATCTATGAACAATAACATTATCTCTACATTGATTAAAATCGCTTCCCGTGTCTGTCTGTAAAGCTTCACATATTTTAACATTTCGTTACCTATTGTTGGAAAATAAATTTCGTTGTTGTTGTTATAATATGTATGAAAAATGTAATAAAACGATCAAACATATTATTAATCCTTCAGTTTTGCTTCAATAAATTCGCATATAAATAGAACACGCTGTATTGATTTCAGACTTTATAAAAACGCCAGTGAATATTGATCTTAAAATGGAGGAAAACAATTAAGGCATTTTATACTTTAAAATTACAGGGGTAAAGCATAATTTTGTTCGTAAAGTAGTAAACACACGTTGGAGTTTTTGCAGCAGTGAGTTCATTTTCGTATGTTCCGTTTGTCTTCAACGATCATACGTTTTACGTAGATCGCAAACATTTATTTGATAATTAATATTTAGATTTGGAAACACATTTTTTGTTTCCTCGTTTATTATGCTGTATGCTGCTGTTAAACTTTAAATTGGCTTCCACAGTGGGAGGAAATTTTAAGTGAAAAAAAGTGAAGATTTTAAAGGTTAAATAATGTCTAAAACGGTTGCGTTATTCATAAAGTAAATTATACAAAATATTGATTTTCTATTATCTACATCTTAAATTTAATTATACAACTCAAAAGCTGAAGGAACAATTTTTTTTTGTGTATAACTAATATTCATTCAAAATATCGAGATATGCGACGTGGGGGCTACCTCCCGCCCTGACGGCCATCGTCATTGACGACTCCAAATAACAACTATGGTCAATTTCCTTACATTGATATTTGTGGCGCGCGATATACTGACAAAAGGCATAAAATTGAAATAAAATATAAATATTTTTATTAATTAGTCGCGGGTTTTCGTCTCTGTAAACTTACAGAGCCTGTAGTTCCTAAAGTATTGGTCTTAGAGTAAAAATGAATGTATCCAAATTTGTAGACAATTTTATGTAGAAACTTTTGTAAGAAGTAAATAATCATAATGCTATTCTTACAGATATTCGCGATGTAAGCAAAAACCTGAAAAAAGGTTCAACCCCCCTCTACACCGTCAGCATAACCCCCAGTCCCCCACCCTTGAGGACTTTTAGTATGTTCGTCTGGATACCGTAAAGTATAATTCTACCAATTTTCAAAACTACACGATTTATTTCCCCTGATTTTTCTAATTTGCCTGGGCTATAAGGCTATATTACATTTTGAACGCGGACGAAGTCGCGGGCAACAGCTAATAATTCATATACATTTCCTTCTTAGTTGTAGCTGTAGCCCTAAGTATCCACTTTAAAACAAAGTTTGAACCACTTTTGTAACTATAATAAATTTTCGAGATATTTGAAAAACAAATTTGAAAAATGAGAAAAATTGTGAATTTTTAATTTTGCAATTTTTATTTCCTTTGGCAGAATTCCGTTATATGATAAAAGAAAAGTTCTAAGCATAATAAAATTCATCCAAATTAAAAGTGGTCGATTTTAACCATTGGTCGATTTTACATGACCAATTACAAATTCATACACATTTGCTTCTGAAAAAAAATAATTAATAAAAACATGCACATAATTTAAAAAAAAAACACTCACTTGTCGCTACCCCCATATCGGTGACCTTCAACTGTCCCTGCTTTATCATCGCCTCATAGTTGGGCTTGATCGCGGTCAACTCTAAGTTGTATAGTCCAAACATCGGGCCCTGATTTGCGTCCTCTTCGTATGTGAACAGCACTTGAATGTCCTTTATGAGGGCCCGCTGCACCGTAGCATACCACGATTGGGTCACCCTAAAAATTCAAGCACATATAGCATTCCTACATGTGTTTCCTATATGCTGTTCCTATATAAAGGACCTTCTAAAATAAGTTAATCCTCATAAGTCAAGAGGAGATATGATACCAGAGTAATTACTGGTTGCAGTAACCACACTCTAACGTATGAAAATTTAGTTAGACAATCGTTAGAAAAGTGTTAGGTATTATAAAATGCTTAAAAATCATAATAGCGACAGTCTATAACCTTTCTATCAAAGTTCTCATTAAAATTCCTTTGTATTATTACGGTATATTACTCGTATGTTGTAAAGTTGGTGTTTAAATGCAAGATTATTTCTTTGAAAACACTAGCTAAAAAATGAACATGATATCTCAGTGACAATCAAGGCTACAAATTTACTAATTTACTTTAAACTATTGTTATTCTACATAGTCAGAATAGAGAATATAAAATATAAGTAAGATTATGATGACTGTGAAGTGTGATGAGATGGTCTTATTTAAATTATAGCATCTTACATTTGCCCCTATATGTTTTAACTAATCAACAAATACAAATGAAATTAATTTGGAACTAAATAACAATGGCTAAAATGTTAATTATAATCTAAACATTACAGAATTATTTTTATTAAATGTACCTTTTACTTATATGTTTCATTCAATTTTCAGGAAATCAACAGACCAAAAAATACTTTATGGACATTTGACAGCCACGACAATCATGTCCTCTGTTATCCTATATTTGAAACAAGCTTCTATCTAAATTCAAAAAAAGAATAAGATTTCAACCTTACAATTTAAAAAAAAAGTTTTGTGTGCCAGCAACTTCATATGCATTGAAAAATGAAAATAATAACACATGAGGCGTAACTTTATATAAATAAACTTTTCATAAAAAAACTTTTAACTTTTTAAAAAAAGAACTACTTTTTTACTTTTTTTACATAACTTTTTTTTATAGCCTGTTACTGTGAAGAGTTTTCAAAATTGGTTTAGTAGTTTTTGAGTTTATTCATTACAAACATACAAAAATACAAATGTATTTATTTTAACTTAACTTCTCTAATATTAGTAAGTTAATAGTCATCTTATCCTTGTGACGACTGTGGCGTCGCCACTGTTGACGAGGGCCCATCCATAACAGTTATGTCCTACTAACTCTGTATTTTGGATAGCACACAGATAGTTTATTACCTGAATTAACGTATGTGATACTTTTTATTCCGCATACGTTAATTCAGGTAATAAATTATCTGTGTGCTATCCAAATCCGTCTATTATTAGGCATTATACAATTTTTATAATAATATTATTAGGCATAGAATTTAAACAATAATTACCTTCTAGGCATAGTTGTCATTGCTTCCCAGTATTGATCAATGTATGGTATGATTTCCCTATCTTTACTGAACAATTGTCTGTTGGTCCCATCTTTGACACTTTCTTGTCTCAAATTAGCTATCGCTGTTAAACACATCTGTGGAAAAGCTAAAAAAGGATTTATTTTTAACTATAGAAAATCAAAGGTTATGGAGTGGTTATGGTGCTAGCTTTAACACTCTGTCTCAGGTGTCCCCAGTTCTATTCCCGGCTGGATCAACTTTGGAAATGAAAAAATTTACTAGTCTAGATCTGGAAAGTAGTGGCAAGGCTGTTTTGCAGAGCCATTTGAGCAACCCGTATGTTCACTGAGTTGTGTTTCACTGAGGTATATAAACAATGCCAGACCCTATTTCCGTACTGCTTCTATATTAAATAAAAAATCTATAATATTAAATAACGAGTGTGTACATACGAGCTTGATTCTTCTTGAATGTCTCTAAACCTGTGGGCGAGCAGTTTTTGCAGATAAACAGGTAATTAGTCATAAACGGAACCAGTTTCCCCAATTGATACCCTATACAGGATTCATGGAACCAACGATTACAGGACGCACATAACAACTCCACAATGTTTGGATTACGTTCTTTGCCACTGTGAAGAAAAAAGTTGTAAAATACAAATTTATTTAAAAATAGAATTTCATTACATAGGTGTTTTATACCTTAATTAAAGAATACCACACACGTACCAGTAACAATTACTATTGTGAGATTCTCCTGAAGCCTTGTTTACTTTACTTTTATCTGCATTTTCTGCAAGTTTTTGAGATTCCGATTGCATACCCTGGGAAGCATCACCATCGGCAAGTTTCTTTGATTCCTCAGTTGACGAAGACATTTTATCGAGTAAAATGTCTTGGTATACGATTGCTAATTATATATTATTAGATTAAGGTAACATTTGTGTGAGATTTCTTCTTAAATTTATGAAAATGAGAAACTGATATTTAATTTCATTGTATTTTTTGTATAATATAACACAGAAGAACACACATAGTCCTTATAATCTGTGGTACACTGTAGGAAGGGACCATAAACAATAAAAGCCATGATAGTGATAGAGAGCACTGTAAACAAGCCACAGACTAAACTATATTATAACTTGTTGGAATATAATGTCCACAAACTAAAATTATCTTAGGGATGGGCCCACTCGCTAGAGAGTAGTTATTTTTTTTGTAAAATTAAAGAGGCCTGTGAATGGGCCAATGATAGACCGCCGTAACCCTGGCCGGATGAAGTTACAAATAAAGCAAAAGCATAAATCGATTTAAAAAATTAATTGCTATATAAATTATGAATTCGCAAAAATTGCTCCAGCTTACAAATAATGATATATCCAAAAAACAAACTCGACCATTGCAGCGCACATATCTTAAGAAATACGTATTATTTCCTTGTCTAAGTTACGCATAAAAACTGCTCCAGAGCTGGAAAAACTGCTCCACTTTTATCATTTTAAAAACAATCAATAATTCATTAATTAAATGAAATTAACAATTTGCATTAGCATCTGCCAGAGTGGCCAACCTTATACGAAGTCATAATGTCATAATTAAAATTAAGTCTAAGTTAATTGATAGTCTGTGGTCAATGTCATTGGTTGTATTGTAGTGGTTATAAATAAAAAATAAAATAACAGTTTATTTATGTATCGTTTTGTTTGCCGTTTGAATTTTTGAAATTGAAACTCATTTTTTGATGTATTTGTATCTCACAAGTTCACAACTTACATTAATTTCGTCATAAGTACGCATTTCTTTATTTGTTGTGTTGTGTTATTTTAAATAAAACTAAACTTAGGTACAGTTTATTTACACAATCTTCCTATAATGGATTCAACGACAAACACTGATCGTGCTGACTCCTTAAACATAATTTCCCAAGAAAACATTCTTCTTAGTTTAATTAAAGAATTGTGCAGCGAAAATGACGATAAGATGTCATCCGTACTTAAAGGGAAAGTGAGCAGAATCATAGCTGATTGCAACCTCACACATTACTATAGTTTACATAAAACAAGCACAACAGATGAGAGCACTTCTTCTTTGCTTGGTAAGGTTTAATTTTGTTTTAATATTATCAACTCATACATACATTGCACATTTACTTTTAATGCGAAATTTAGCTTTTAAATGCGACTATATTCACAGATGGTAGATATTTGAACAAAAATATTTTCTGCACAAGACATTTTTTATAATCACATATTTATTATTCTTGTAAAGATTTAGAATAAAAAAATCAACAAAAACAGAATAATATAGTGGTGTCATGATGCCATGAATGTTAACACATAAACATTTGCCCCTAGCGGAATTCGAACCCGTAACCGTTTGGTTAACAGCTAAGGTAACTAGCCACTAGCTGGACCAAATATACCTTCAAATGATAGTATTTTTTTGTCTCTCTGTCTCCTCTTTCTCTATTACTAAACCTGTATTTGTTAAAAAAAATTCAGGAGTAATGAACCTTGCATCTACCGAGTTGACATTTGATGAGCAAGCTGCACTCAACCAGGCTATCATACACAAAATTGAAACTAAAATACCAACCTTTATGTCAGAGTTGGAGAAATTAAAGATTACATGTACAAATGAGAAAAAATGTAGAGGCGATCAAATCGCAGAACTCCAGGAAGGTTTAGACGATAAAATGAGCACCCTCGAGGAACAAGAGAACGAGAAGGTGGAACTGATGATGGAGTGGTTGAATTACAGGATGAGTAATGTGACCACGTTTAGTAAACACTTGACTGAGCAAATGTCATTAAAAACTAGGATTTTGGACTTGAAGTCTAAGTAAGTAGCTAATTTATTGAAAAATGTTGTAACTTGTCACTTTACTTTCAATAGAACAGTACTAGTAGTGTGAGGGCACATTGGCCAAGAGTAAACCCATCTCTAATAAAAGAAAGAAGGCACACCTTATTTCGAAGTCATAAGTCATTACAGAAAACCACTGAATTAAGTAATAATATTATATAATAATACTATCTACACACTCTCGTCTTCGCCCGGGATCAAAATAAAAACTATCCTAACTTTTAAGTGGACCAAATTACATATAGTTACCAAGTTTTATCAAAATCGGTTCAGTATTTCGAAAGTAGCAGCACCTGTGATGTTGCCTGTGTATTATAATATGCGACCGTCTGTCTGATTGAACATAAAAAATAAATTAAAAATAAAAATCATGAAAAAATAACCCTCTTCCTTACTGTATGCCAGATTTCATTCATATCTGTTTAATAAACAAACGTACATCTTTCCATCCTCACAAACCTTCGCATTTATAATAAGTATTAGTAGGATGTATCAATAAGTATATTAATTAATTTTCAGTACTTATTCATTTTATATCTGTATTAATAAATAATGTGTCTTTCTTTTAGAATCCTGCACTTGAGAATTCTCCAAAATATTTTCACCGAGACAAATCAATCTATAAAAGCATACAGTGAAGTGCATAAGGACTTAAAGGACAATATTAAAGAGACTGAAGAAAGAATAAAAAAATATAGAGAAATCATTGATAATGACTTGGATTAATATCTTCCACAAAAGCTTTTATTTAGTTTTAACTATTTTCCATTTAGTATATTGTTAATATGTGATAAAACTGAAAACTGTTTTGTTTTGAAAATTTGTTTCAATTTCTTACTTTAATAAAAAAATGATTATTTTTTTAAATTTCTTTTCTTTTCTTAAATCTCCTTTTCATTCACGACCTCCACTTGAATATATGCATCTTGAAGTATAGAAACATTCATTATCTCAACTGAGTGATGTCCAGTCCATTGCTATTGGTTTCCCCTATAATTTTTGCATTAGGACCAGTTAGAAGCAGTCTAGATCCAGCAAGGACTGGCGGCCCTTATGACGTAGTTAGTCAATCTTGTGAATGGACATACTATACTGCTTTTGCTGGTCCAGGATTGGGCAGCACATCTGACGGCAATGGCTACCCCCAATAATGGTTACCAGAAGGACGCCAGAAACCTATCTCTTCCCAATCGCTTATTCTACTCCGGTTGGCGACAGTTGCCACCTACAGTCAGAGTGTGTCTGTTGACTATAACATTAAAAAAAATGTGGTCCATGTGAGATAGGAATTATAAATAAGATAATAATAGAAAATAAATAGGTATGAGTTGAAACAAATACCAGTGGTATTAGTTTTTGGTATTAGAACGGAATAAATCATGAATTTTTTTATATAGGTTGAGTCAACGAAATAGTATATCTCTGGGTTGAGTTAATTATGCAGGTCTTTATATTATTTTCTCATAGTGTGGAAGCTCTAACGATAAACCGATCCGAAGACACATTGACCTAAGGAATTAACAAAAATCTTTATCTGACAGAGTACTTAGTAATCGAAAAGGATATTCTAGTACCTAATGACTAATAATAAAGAGATTTATGTAGGTGCCTATATATTATTGTTCTTTTTCACTTAGTAGGTAAGTAACATCGTATCATATCCGGTGGCCAGCCGCACTTACACACTTACGCCCTCCGCTCCGGTGTAGATAACATTCAACTCCCAACCAGTCTGCCAACCTTCTTTATGAAGAACATAAATATTGTAGTTTTAACTTAGCAAACCGTCGATTTGAGAATACTCAAAAAGAGGAAGAAGATATCCATAAAAAAAAAAAAAAAAAAAGTGCCATGGCTTCTCGATGGCACAGTAGACATGAATATGTCTCATATCATAAATGAAAAGAAAGATTTAAATGGTCCCTATCCCTATCCCTATCCCTATCCCTATCCCCATCCCTATCCTTATCCTTATCCTTATTCTTTCCCCTTATCCTTAATCCTTCTATGGTCAACAGGGATAATATATATATAAACAAACGAACAAACTATCCCTATCCCCATCCCTATCCCCATCCCTATCCCTATCCCCATCCCTATCCCCATCCCTATCCCCATCCCTATCCTTATCCTTATTCTTTCCTCTTATCCTTAATCCTTCTATGGTCAACAGGGATAAAATATATATATAAACAAACGAACAAATTATAATTAATTCATTTACGTCATGGTAACGATTTTCGTGACACACATTCTTTCGAATTAATTCATTTACGTCATGGTAACGATTTTCGTGACACACATTCTTTCGAATAGACCCCAGAGAAAAGACATATTCATGTAAAACGAACAAACTATCCCTATCCCTATCCCTATCCCTATCCCTATCCCTATCCCTATCCCTATCCCCATCCCTATCCTTGTCCTTATCCTTTCCCCTTATCCTTAATCCTTCTATGGTCAACAGGGATAAAATATATATATAAACAAACGAACAAATTATAATTAATTCATTTACGTCATGGTAACGATTTTCGTGACACACATTCTTTCGAATTAATTCATTTACGTCATGGTAACGATTTTCGTGACACACATTCTTTCGAATAGACCCCAGAGAAAAGACATATTCATGTCAAAAAACATAATTATCTGTTACCAATATTCCTAAAAAAAATCTAGGTCAGTATTAGATCGTTGTCTGTACTTAAGTCTACAAGTACGAGGACTAAATCGGACTACCTATTAGGCCCCATCGGGGGAAAATTATAATGATATGCAAAAACGGTTTGTAAACCGCCCTTAAAATTTCTTTTCTTTTCTTATTTTAATTTCCAATGTTGCTAATATCAAACTAAATAAAAAATAATAATATTGAAATTGCAATTTATTATAATTACTTAGGTAAGCGTACCTATAGGTACCTAATACTAAGCCACGAAACAAAAGTAAAAACGAAATGAATATTAGCAACAAGCGACGGTTCAAAATTTTCTAAAATAAGTATGTAGTGGGGAGGGTAATAATAAAAAAAATTCTTACACTAAACATAAAAAAATAATGTGTTAACGTATTTTTTATTTTACACTAAAGGTTATAAAGTCTCATATTAATATTGTTTGTTTAGAAATACAAATAACGTTTGAGTTTATTCAAGAGTTGCGTTAGATGTGTTATTATCGTGTAAGTGTGCGCTTGTGTTGTGAACAATTTATTTTTAATGTTTTTATAACAACGCTTTTATGAGATAAACGCCATGCTTGAGACTATTTATCAAATATTTCTGTAAGTATTCTCATTTAGGTTTATAAAACATACTTAGCTTCGTAATAGAAATCTATACTAATATTATAAAGCTAGTGTTTGTTTTTTTGGTTGAACCCGTTAATCTCAGAAACTATGTATTCTGAAATTCTGGTTCGAATTGAAAAATTATTTTTGTGTTGGATAGTCCATTTATCGAGAAAGGCTATATAACACTTTGAACGCCGACGAAGTCGCGGGCAACAGCTAGTTACCTACATAAGTAGGTAGGCACCTACTAAACTAATTTACCTAATTACTTTAGTCGTAAAAGGAGCAAGTTGAATGTTTTTTTTCTCGTAAAAAACTTAACTTTCTTTAACATATAAGTAAGTAAGTGTACCTATATTCAAAATTACAAAAATATAAAATCTAATAAATTTTATTCATAATAAACAGGAAACTAATATATTTAAACAAGCGAAACAAGATATCAATTTATTTACTTACCTACTTAATGTGACTAACTTATTTTGGTATATATAGATAAGTAGTTGTACCTATGTTATTGTATAAAGTTAGTTGAAATAGTTTACCTATACAATTTTGTTTTTTTTAAATAGGTACCTTTATCAATTATTCCAGCTATCGCATACTTATAGGTAGAAGTTATTGTCGATTTTTTTTAACTTATTACCTACTCACTCTCTGTTCTATCGATTCGATGGAAACCATTAGGTAAATAGTCTGATGTAGTTTCCAGAAATCACCCATTTATCTGGTGCCTAGATGGTTTAAATTCGTAGATTTAGGTATAAGTATATATGTAGGTATTTACCAAGATTAGAATTCAAATCAAATGGTTATCAAATGAAATTCAAATCTTTGTGGGAAGATTTACCTTTCGTCGCCTTTTATTTGCGTAATATATTAATTGGTCGTCTAGTCTTAGGTCATATTAATAATTGAGCGACTTGAAGGTCACTTCTGTTATTATTATACTTAATCGTTATGAACACATACTTATTCAGTATGAGACAAATTTTAGAAATTGGATTTCCGTTCGAAAACTTATCTCAGAGCTTTTGTAATTGTTTGACGATCTGAGTATAAATACTTAGGTCCTTGTATATGAAATTGGCGTAGAATTAGTATAGAAAAATATTATGAAAAAAATACTATGAAATTATATATTTAAATCACTAAAAATGCACTTTCGCCATCTTGATAAGTTCATTGCGATAGAAACTGTGGAAGCGAAATTCAATAAAATCCTTGAGTCTGTTTGGACTGGCCCATAGGAATTTGAATTTTTTTTCTTTAAAAAAGTTGTCCAAATTCTGTAAAAAGTGGCAAATCTTTTGAGCACGGTCGTATGTGGGTGTCATATGAAGTGTATGGTATGGTCTAACTTTGCCCTGATGCAGCAGTCGAATGGTCGAAGTGCATGCCTTAGTGCTCTATCTCAAGGGGTCCTATTAGTTGCTATAATATGCTGCTGACTGTGATAGAATATTTACTTATGTCTAAATTATAAGGACAGGGAATAAGATCTCTGGGATCTCTTACTCACTCACCTTACTCCCTCTTACTCACTAACCTGTAACCTTACCTCAGTTCCTCATCCTTAACCCTGCCGTAGTCGGCAGCGCATTTGGAGCACATGAATGTGACGGTAGTAGGTAGGTTGGTAGGTTGCGACGGTATCCACCTACCAACCTACTACCATCAAGTGGAAGGTCAGCTTTTCTGCGCATCTTAACGTAAAAAAATTACCTCCATCTTTTCTTTTAATTTTATCCTATAAACAACGGCTTAAGTATCATTATTAGTATTATTATTTGGCGTTCCTTCTAGGCGCAGCTATTTATAGTCAAGTAAACCGTTAGCTTACCTGCTGAAATTAACTGGCAAATTGTACATTTCTAATCATCGTCAGATGTAAAATGTAAATTGTCAATCGATCGGATTTACGATGATTTTGTTATAGTATTTACTTAACCCAACGAACTCTAATGAAGGAAAGACGTGCTATGAGATTAGTTGGTGCATGGCGTAAATTTATTGATATGAATAGATAAGCTATCAATACATAGAAATTTTCTTCGTACATTGACTGATAAGTAATGCGTGGTAGGTATGTAACGTTTTGTTTGCTTGCCTACTTTATGTTAACACACGCTCAAGTAGCATTTTATAATTAAAAAAATAAATACGTAAATGATGGACTTAGGAGAAATATGGGAATTTATTCGAGAAAATTTTTGGTGAGTTTTCACTTCGTATTATTTAGATGTTAAAAAAAATGTTAATGTTTTAAATTTCAAATTCCGAAGTCAGCGTCAACGGTCAAGGATTCAATAGATCCTATTGTAGTTAATTATAGAATCGCTTGCGACATTGGTGTTTTTTTTATTTTCTTTATAAATTTATAATTTTTTTTATAAATTTAGAAACATGTAACACCTTAGTTACTTAATTCCTATCCTATTAATAATAGGTCTTTTTTAATCTACTTATCCAATTTAAGTAAGTATAAATATTAAAGTAGTTTAATACTATACAATAGTAAGTATCAAAAATTAGGGGTTACCTTGGGTAAATTAGGGGTACCTACTTAAGGGTTGCCTAAGTGCTAGCGTGCTCGATTTTCCTTTGCCAAACTTCATACTAATTCACATAGGTACCTATTGATGGTGTGATTCTTCTTTTAACATTTCACTGTACTAATCAGGTAACTATATCATTCCAGGCGGATTTCAAACGCACTTGGTGTGGAATGGGCACCACGTGACGTCCCCACAAATCGTCGTCTCCAGACGTTGGCTGCAGCTGGCTGGATATGCCTCATTCTATTTGGGGAACCTCTCGCAATATTCTTGTTTATAAAGCTACTCTACTCAAGCTACTGGTGGTTAGCTTTGCTTTACGCTGCTTACATGCTGCGAGACCACGACACACCGAATCAAGGGGGGCGGAGGTAAATATCTATTTTTATTTTATAAATTAGACGAATGTCGGTATAATATACTTACTTTCCATTAAAATTATCTGCATAAATTTCAGGTTCGAATGGGTCCGTAATTGGACGTGGTGGCAATATTATCGCGATTATTTCCCAATGAAACTAATTAAGACAACCGAATTGGATCCCTCAAAGAACTACCTCTTCGCTTGCTTTCCTCATGGTGTCATTTGCTCGGGCGCTTTCGGTGCTTTCGCCACAAACGCCCTAGACTTCAAAAGATTGTTCCCGGGATTTGCGTCCAATATGATCATTCTCGGTGGACACTTCTTGGTACCTATTTTTAGAGAACTTTTACTAGCTGGAGGGTTCTGTTCGTCGACTCACCAAAGTCTGATTAGCTTGCTAGACCAAAAGAAACATACAGGCAGATGTGTATGCTTACTTGTTGGTGGAGCAGCTGAGGCACTTGATTCTCATCCAGGAAAGTACAAGATTCTATTGAAGCGAAGAAAGGGTTTTGTTCGGATCGCCATGAAATCTGGGTGAGTGTTTTGATGTACAAGTTTTGAGTGAAGGTGTTATTTATTCATAAATTGGTTTCAAAGAAACAATACTTGTGTTCGTTAGTCAAAATCGTTACCCTTATCTAATTTGGTTTGGATTAACCTTTTATAAAACTCACATTATTTTAATTATATCTCAATGACTGTTTATTAAACCATAAATCATTTATTTGTAAATAAATTAATGACAAACTTCTATTGTTGGATTATTTTGAGACGCAATAAAATACAAATAAAATTTGTCACCATAAAAATTCAATCAAGGTGAATACGATAAGGTAGTACAAGTAGTTTGCTATAAGTATTTCCGTAGGGACAAATGATAAATACTTACACGCTTTGTATTTGCTTAAAGCAAACTTAGATATTATTAGTACGACCATTCATGTAGGTTAAGAAAAATTGCTGCCTTTTTGGTTTAACTCTCACTCAATTGCCTACATAAATTTAAGTTTCTCTGAATACTTAAGTAGATACAGAAAATTTTTAATGCCTTCTATATAGGTATATTCACTTATTCATTGTAAATTCGTTTCTAAACTTAACCATCTGAATTATTCCAGAGCGCCACTAGTTCCTGTGTTTTCATTTGGTGAAACAGACGTCTTTCGACCAGCGAACAACCCTCAAGACAGTTACCTGAGGAAATTCCAAGAGTGGTTCAGACAAGTGACCGGTGTCTCCCCAATATTTCCAATCGGCAGAGGAATATTTCAATATACTTACGGTGTGGTACCTCTAAGAACTCCGATTCATATTGTTGGTAAGCATTCTTTAAATAATCATCTACATTTAATAAATTTACAGTAACTGCCTGTTACAATAGGTACTTCGACACGATGTGACTCATCACCTCATCAGTAAGATTTTACTGAAGAGGAAGTCTGTTCTCTTCTCTCTCCTTAATTATTTCGTAATGTGATGAGGTTAGAGACTTACAATACATTACCTTTTGCTCATGGATTTATTAAAAATAAAAATTATTATTATTTCTTTCTTAGATTTAATTTTTCAAGTGAAAACTTCTTTAACTGCGTTGGGCATTTTTGAGATGGGATAAAACCATTGGACTCGCGACATTGTCATGTAATGTAATATAATGTAGTGTACGTTACATTGTTACAATCGATACAACCGAAACCTCGGTATATTTTTTTTGTATATATTCTGTAGGTCTCAGAATAGGTCGTAAACTATTTTTTATATGACAAAACAGCTTCCGGATCAGCTAGTATTATATATGTTGAGGTATTGAATTTAATACTGGCTGGTTTTATCAAGAAAATAAAATAGTTTAAATTGAGAAAAAATGAGTGAAAGAATTTTCATGATATACCTAATGATGAAAATTTTTCATTATTGTTATTGTGTAGGTAATATGTTGTGTGAAGTATTTTGATTTGATTTTAAAATAGAAATGTTTATTAATTATATTACATGTTTTATTGATATTTAACGAATCCAATGAAGAGAAAGCAGAGAGTGAGATAACAAAAATTTAACAATATTGAAATACTTAAAAAGACATGTATATATTAATGTGTATTTATTTTAATTACAGTTGGTGCTCCTATGGAGGTTAAGAGAAATCTAGAACCCACTGAAGAAGAAGTCGAAGCTGTACATTCGCAATTCACTCAAAAACTTGTGGATTTATTTGAAACAGAAAAATCAAAGTATTTGGAAAACCATGAAAATACTCATTTAGTTATTTCATAGACGTTTGATTGGATTAATATTTTGTGTAAGTATGTAATGCAATCAGCATTTTCGACTCACACATTTTTATTCTTTGTTAATGTCTACGAAAGCGACATCTATAGCGTGGCAATTATTATTTATTATGTATTTAATAGTTGCATTTAAATATATTATATAAAAAATGAGAAATGAGGGAAAACTGTTTTCGTTTGCCTAAAAAAACGCGTTGCCTTTAAAAATCCAGAAATAGATCATTCTAAACTAGTTCTAAACCTAAATAAAAAAACTTTGTAATAAAAGTATCCTACTTATAAGACTTTTATTACATATTTATTTACAACCATTTTTTTTGTTATTTGCCATAATATTAGATTTAAAATGTTTTTAAATCACTGGTCGTCATGGTGATGAGTCAAAGATCAACTGTAACGTGTTATTAATTATGTTACCTTGTAAGTACTTATTAAAATTTAAGTTTACAAAGTTAAGGGCCTCTTTCACCAACTACAAGTGTTGATTAGTTACTTTTCAAGTAATGCTAATTGGCGAGTAAATGTTACGAGTATCTTGTGTCAATTTCATTGAAATTACTCTTGTGTACTCGTAATGCTACTCGAAGATGGTGAAACTCGTACGCTCTTACTTAAAATGACTTTAAATGGCGGTTAGCCTTCTTGGCACTTTACTCAGATATGGTGAAAGAGGCCCTTATTGTAACTAATAAATACTTGACTAAGTATTTTTTTCGTCAAAAGTAAGTCAAAGAAATCCTCGTCAAGACGTCATCGTACAGTATAATTATAAAAAAATCGCAACTGTTAAAAAAAATTAATTATTAATGAAAAAACTATTTTTTTATTATTTTTTTATTGTTCAAAGTGTACCGCATGTAGTTTTGATTGAACGTTTTTATTTTCTGTTTTATTTAATGTTATATGTAATCTTATATAATAGTTATATACCTACTACTAGTTATACCTATAGTTAGATACCGTTTACCTAAATTCAGTATAGACTGAAATTTTTTTATTATAAAATTGTTAAATTTGTATGTAAGTTTGTTACATGGGTATTAAATATAATGGATTTTTAATAATCTGTACCTAGTTTTTTTTTACTACTAGACTATGGACTGGTTTAAAATAAGGGCACCGTCTTTATACTTAAACTACGCCAAACAGAAAAGAAAAACATAGGTAAAATTTTACTATTTTTATTTATTTTATATTTATTTACAATTTTATATACAACATTGTAACAATGAATGCGCCCTCGTCGCGCCAACAACTCATTTGAGCATTATTTCGTAATTTCACGTAAGTATGTCTCACCGTTGCTTTAAAGGTATCATTATAATTAAACCATATTTTACAATACAAGCGGAAAAGATTACGCATGTTACTACGTCACTTTCAAACATGGTTTGATAGGTAGTCGGATTAGCTGTGGTTTCACGCAAATGTTGCTGGAACATAATTAAGACAAACCGTATCGAGTTTATAAAGAAAAATTGTTCTATTTGTGAATGGAAGATTTTATAGAAAAAAAATGACGTAGTATAATTACAACAATCTAAATCCCGCATTGGACAGTCACTCAATAAAATTATGGAGCTGCATAACGATATCATCTACGTATAACAAATTATAACATCAGTCAGATAAATATTAAACTTAAATATTTATAGAAAAAGAAAAGACCAATGCACAGCAGTTATTGTTACAAGTATCTGACGACAAATTATATAAATGGATATAGCTCCGAAAACTCAAACACAAACAACATAACAAAGGCTCAAAGTAACTGGCAGAAGCTATAGACATAATTAATTAATAAAGAAGAGAAAATCTGTGCAAAAGAATACACGGATATGGAAATGGAAATGGCACTAAACACTCTAAATCCATACGAGGACAGTCTTAGGAGGATAACAGTAGAAATTTAAAATGCCATAAAAAGAAAATGTCATTAAGAAAAGGTCGTTTCGAGTAAAACTAACTTAAACTATGTCAATCCTGTGTTTATTGAGAGTCCCGTCCCTAATAAAGCGTGTCTATCTAAGTTTGATCCCAAGAACTTGTTATGTCTAAAGGATCCGTTGCTGACCAAAATGGAACTTTAGGTTCTAGCAACGGATCTTTGAAGTCATTAAATTGAAGCACAAAGCTTTGTCACAATCGAAGTCGAAAGTCCTATAAAGAATGTCCCTTTTTTGCGGAGATGATCTCACGCTTGTTTCGGATGCGGCGCCGGCGCAGGCGGTGACGGTTTGAAACACTGCATTAAGAACGCCGTGTACATAACGAAAGCTATCGCAAGAGCTATCAACGCGTACATGAAAATGTTCAACTCGGGTTGTCTGAAGCGGTTCTTGCGAAGCCATTCGAGCACTTCCTCTTCTGACATGATGTCACCTGAACAAAATATCATTTAGTTTATTACAACATACTTATATTAACACCTACGTCATCTACGTACAAATTTATCAATTGTAATGTTTAAATTGACTTGTTATTTATAATTTTTATGTTGTGTGTAAATTTACATAATATATGAAACATTACCTGTTGGACGCAACTTCGCGCAATATAACGTAACTTTAAAATATAGCCTATGTTACTCGCTGATAATATAGCTTTCTATAGGTGAAAGAATTTTTTAAATCGGTCCAGTAGTTTTTGAGTTTATTCATTGTAAACATGCAAATTATAAAATTAGTATAAATTAAGTGTTATTATTTATAATTTATAAGTAAAGTGTTTTCTCAAATATTACTGGACTAGCACATTAAGGTCGCATAATTTTAGGATATTTTATTAATTTTTTAAACACAACACAAACTTTGATCTCACCTCTATATATACTGGGGAATCTCTTTCTAAAGTACACTATAGCTGGTAGTTTGGTGACGCCCCATTTGCGTGCGTATCTCGGATCTTGCATTTTGACGAATGTTATGTCTAAGTTGTCAGTTTCACTGTCAATGTTCTCTAACTTATCAAGAACTGCTCGACTTTCGGGCGATTTTTCATCTGGAATTTTAAGTAAACACTTTATTGTACAAGTAAAAGGACTTAATTAAAAGCACAAAAACAATAATCACACTTACAGAAATAAACAGCTAAGAATTCATTTTCTTCTAATAGTTTGTCCAGCATTTTTCTGTTAACCTCCTCAATTTCATTTTTTATTTCAAAAACGTCCTGAGAAGTCAACCACTGGAGGACTTTATCTACTTGTAGTAAATCTCCATCGTAAAGCATCGGTACTTGTTTACGGAAATAAACCAGAGAGGGTATATTGATGACATTGTAATTCTTAGCTGCCTCTGGACTGGCAATCTTCACAAAATCAATTCCAAATTGGTCAACTTCGCCGTCGATTTGTTCCAAAGATTCGAGAATTTCTTCACATTCTGGACAATCATCGTCATCATCTGTAAACATACACATAGTTAACATCAATTTTGAACGCAATTTGTTCTGTAATAATATTAAAGAGGTACCTACAAAAAAAGACAACCAGCAAATGAGATTCATAAAGCAATCGTTCCAGCATCCTTTCGTTTACAGATTCTATTTCATCTGCCAATTCTCGGTTATCGTCATCAATGAGCCACTCTAATATTGACTCCTCATTTTGAAGATCGCCTTCGAAGAGAAGAGGATTACCGTTTCTGTAAAATATCATGATAATAACAAAAATATAAAAGCAATATATAAATAAAGTTAATAAACCAAATTAGTGTACCTGAAATAAACCATAGCTGGGAAAGTCTTAATTGAATATCTTTTAGCCAATTGCGGGTCTTGAATCTTAACCATGTGTATTCCATAAACATCACATTCGTCATCGATTTTTTCCAAACCTTCAAGTATGGCATCACAAATGTGACAATTCAGTTTATCTAAAAAATATCAAATTATAAAAAACAGAGCACCAACAACTCTTAAATTTCTACTTACGATTAAGTGATGGAGTCACTTGAATGTAGAATTGCTTATAAAAAAACTGTACTTAAACTAAAAAAACTTACAAAAATAAACTGCTAAATATTGAGTTTCTTCTACCATCTTTTCCAACATAACTCTTGTTATTAATTCAATACGATCTTCAGTTTTCTGCGTAATGAGCCATTGTAATACTTCTTCTTCTTCGGCTAATGATCCTTCATATACGTTTGGTATATTATTCTCAAAGTATACCATAACAGGAAAATCAGTAACTCCGTAAGATTCAGCTATACTGTAATCTTGAGTCTTAACAAATTTTATGCCATGTCTATCACAGTCGTCGTCAATGTTCTCAAGTTCTTCTAAAATACCTGCGCACTGTTCGCAGTCCGGTCCATCTGAAATTTTAAGATCTATTACCAATAATGCTGCCAAAACTATTTGTCAGCAAACTTTAATGGCAGGATAATATGATTTGTGGATTGAAGTCACGACTAAGCTAACATGGAAAACTATCAAACTAAGAAAACCAAACCAAAAACTTGTCATAGGGAAAATCTTAGGGACTCAATTCCCAAATTTCTCACTCACTTTCTATGAGGTAACCACAATGGGAATTAGTGCTATTTGTGCAAGTTCTTTTCAATGAATAATAATAAAAATAATAAATATTACTAAGTATAATAGATCCATGCTACATGCTATAGGCATACCGACGAACAAAGACATCACAAAACAAATCCAATCAAGCTTAATTCTCTTTTCATGAGTTTTAAGCTAAACTACTGAAAAGTATAAGATAGAACAAAGGTACGAGATAATTTTGGAGGCAACAAACAGGACAATCGTTTGGGAAATTAAAGAGTGGTAGATATACCCTCTTGCTCCTCCTCGTCCTCATCAAGAGATTTTTCTTTCTTTTTCATCGCCTTTCTCATTGCTTTCGAATTGCAAATTTCACATAATGTTTTGTTCCCTAATTAAAAGTGACAGAATTAACACTTTGTTTTCAATACGTATTTAAATTATATTTAAACAATATTATTGAAAAATATATTTTACTGGTCGAGAAACTTTGAAAACATTTGAAACTGGACTCTCTTATTTTGATTTGGTATTACTATTACTTTTAATCGTCATCATCATCAGTAGTGCGTTTTGGCTACTTACTCGTGTTAGGAATATTTATGACTATAATAGCAGTGTTGTCTGTCAGATGTTATTAATGATGATGATGAAGTTCACAATTAAATTTTATTATTAAGCAATATAGCATAAATTGAGTATTTAGTTTATTTAAAATAAAATAAAATCTTGAAAATTATAAGTATATTAGTTAACATTTGTAAAATGTGGTATAATTTAAAAGAAAAAAAAACTTTAATGAATTCAGTGTTATTTGCAGAGTAAAAACTGTGTAAAAATAAAATAAAATGCATACTTACAGAAGTAAACTGCAAGAGAACCAGACTCTTCAATCATATCCAATAGATCTTGACCTTCCAAAGCTTCTATAACGTCACCTGCTGGGTTCTTTTGGGTGAGTAGCCAATTTAGTAACTGATGTTCATCATACAAGTCACCTAGAATTAATATGAGGTAATAAAAAAAAAAACAATACTTTTAAAAAATGAAAACAGAGCCAAAAATAAAATATAAAAAATAGCAAAAATAATTTAGTTAAGTAATTAATTAATTAGAATCGAAATTAATTATCGAAAAATTGTGAAGAGGTTCATTCACAATAGTGATAAGATTTACAATATTTATTTAAACTGAAAAATTTAAACTAAGTAAGTATAATATTACCAGCATATATAACAGGCTCCTTAGAACCCATTTTGAAGAAAAGCACAGCAGGTAAAGCGAACACCCCAAAGTGCTTGGCCATTTGTCTGTCATCGATCTTTACGAAATTTATTCCAGCACCATCTGCATCGTCGTCTATATGTTCGATTTCCGCAAGCACTCTAGGACACTGTTTGCAGTCATTACTGTCTGAAACATGTCATATATGCATTAAATTATAACTAAACAATTAACATTAAGCAGAATTCAGAAGGTGAACTCACAAAAAAATACAGCTACATAATCGGAGGTCTGTCTTATTTTCTGAAACATCTTTCTGTTGACTCTTTCTATGTGATCGGTCAACTCCATGTTCTCGGGATTTGTCAACCAATCAAGTATTTCTTCTTCATCGTCTATGTCTCCATCGTAATTTATATATTTGCCTTTCCTAAAGTAAGTGATCCCGGGTGGATTGCGGAAGCCGTACTTTTTCGCCATTAAACGGTCGCTACACTTTACTATTTTGATTCCATATTCTGCCGCCTCGTCGTCTATCAGTTCCACATGTCTGAGCACTCGTGGACTTTCTGGATCTTCTTCTTTAACTATGAAATTATTTCAAGCATTACAAAATAACCATCGACTTATCTGCACAAATAATACCTTATTATTAATAACTTACAGAATACTACCGCTAGGAATTCCTTTGTCTCAATATATTTAAACAATTTTTCTCTCTCAATTTCTTCTATACTCTCATCTTCTTTCTGTTTCACCATCCAGTCTAAGACTTCGGATTCATCAAGAAGGTTACCTAAAATATTTTTCATAATGACATCAAAATTGAATATTTCATGAAATATCTAAATGAAATAATTGTTGGAATCCACATCCATTTTATATTGAAAAAACTCACCGTTATACATCCAACAAATGGCATGCTCGGATACTACTACGGCAATACCATGCTGACATCATTCGTGTGATATGAGTGAATGATAGAATTTTTAATAAAAAAATGTATTTATTTAACAAAAAAATATTTATCCAGCGCTGGCTCAACAATTAAACGTAACAAATAAATAGAAAACATTCATGCGAATTTTCGGCCAAACAATACAACTTCGTACATAACGATAATACACAACGCCAGCACTGCACAGTTTCAAATCAGATTAGTGATAAAACATATTATGTTTTATACGCCGACATAATAACTGGCATTGCGTCTGTTTTTTATTGAATTAAGAAAGAAGTTATTTAGTTAGATACAAAATATATAAATGTTTAATAACTCTAATAAATAAATGTAAATTGTTTAACAAAACGTAATAGTATTACAAAATAATGAGATTCCATGAAGACTAGAAAACTATATGAACATGAAATCCTTACAATATAAGTCTTTCAAGATGGCACGGCAAAATACGCTAAAATGCCTCCGGTGTATTTCACTCCCAACTTTTATTTTCTAAATATTGGAATCTAATTTTAAGTAAAATTAACGATTTATACATCAGCTTTACATTATCATCAGACATTCCGAAATTTAGTCTAACATGATCTTGAATTTATACAGTACAAATGATAAGGAATTTTTCCTTTGAAAGGAAGTAACATTGTGGACCAATTCATAAAATATGTTGACAGACAATTTGTCCCAGTGTGAAATGTGAATCTGTGACTCTACTGCCCTACTAAGATATTGGGCTGTATCTGATCTATCTGATGTGATTACAACATTCAAATCTGTCACGCGCTAGCAAGGGTCAAGGGACACGAGGTTATTGAAAGCTATTACGGGTTAATGTGCAAATGACAGAGATGCAACGTTAGGCCGGACTTATTAGAGAAGGGTGGAGAGTAACATCGTGTCCACTTGATTCCGTGCACGACGCTGCACTTACAACAATATCATGGTCACCGATATTAATGTAAGTTATCTAACATATACAGTTTTACCACCACCAAATATTTTCAGACCCGAATAAACCTTTTTTTCCTTTGGAAGCTTTATCCGGCTTGGCGAGAGCCTTGTTTTTGCTCTTGCTCACTTTCTCTGGCGAAGACTTGGGTTTCACCTTCTCTAGTTTCTTGGCGGGAACTTTGGTCGGCGTCGCTTTGGCAACTTTGGTCGGACTTTGAACTTTAGTGGGACAGCACTGGTAGGGTTCATAAGTCATTTTTGGGACGGCCGGTTTCGCCCCCAATCCAATGTAGAAACAGCGATCGCCTGCAGTCAGTAAAAATCGGTTTTAGACCCGTAACAATGACAATAATATTTAGTTAATACTGAGCATTTTACGCCTGAATATTCAAGCGCTGTAATTATAACTATTGTTAGTAAGAACTAAAACATTTAGGTTGGTAAGCGTTCGCGTATGACTGCAGGCGATAACTAGGGTTAGAACCATGCAGGTTCTGTACTAGACCATGCAGATATGTAGATGGTTGTGTATCTGGGGTTCCTCCGTGCAGGTTTCATCTCTCGGGGGCTAACGGTTCATTTACCTGTGAACATTCGTTTTATTCTACCAAAAAAGCTATCGTCTTCTTCCTCGTCATCATCGTCATCATCATCACCATCATCATCATCATCATCATCATCATCGTCGTCGTCGTCGTCGTCGTCGTCGTCGTCATCATCATCGTCATCGTCATCATCGTCGTCCTTATTGTTTTTATGCCGATTTCTTCTATTTACGGCTTTCGGAATATTTCTTCTTTTTGAAGATTTTTTGGGTTTATTGTCGAGATCATCTTCATCATCCTCATCGTCGTCATCATCGTCATCATCATTATCATCGTCATCGTCGTCATCGTCACCGTCATCATCATCGTCGTCGTCATCGTCGTCGTCATCGTCATCATCATCATCATCATCACTGTCATCGTCGTCTTCATCATCATCATCGTCGTCATTGTCGTCATCATTGTCATCGTCTTCGTCATTATCGTCATTGTCATCATTGTCGTCGTCATCATCATCTTTTATATTCCGCTTCCCTGATATTTTTTTAGAAGTTTTACTTGGAAAACGAATATTTAATTTACCAATTTTTTTCCAAACCGCTTTTTTATCCTGTTTTTTTATATCAAATTTCTTTCTTAGTTTAACTTTTTTTTTATCATCATTGTCATCGTCATCATCGTCGTCGTCATCATCATCATCGTCACCGTCATCGTCATCATCATCATCGCCGTCATCGTCATCGTCATCATCATTATTGTCATTGTCATCATCGTCGTCACCGTCATCTTCGTCATCGTTGTTATTGTCATCGTCGTCGTCATCGCGACTACTTCCTGATTTTTTTCCTGACCTTTTTCCCGGAAAACGGATGTTTAGTTTCCCAACCTTTTTCCAAACTGCTTCCTTTTCGTTAATTTTTGACTTCAAATTATTTTTCATTTTTAAAATTTTCTTATTGTTTTTGTATTTATCGTGGTCATCGTCATCGTGATTGTCATCGTCATCGTCATCATCGTCAGCGTCATCGTCATCATCATTGTCATCATCATCGTCATCGTCATCGTCATCGTCATCGTCATCGTCATTGTCATTTTGGTCATTGTCATCATCTTCATCATCATCGTCGTCTTTGCTCCTCCTTTTTTTGTTATATTTTCCGGCCCCTGCATTTTTAAAATTTATTGATTTTAACGTTCTTACAGGGGGTTTAATATTTTTATGCTCTCTTGCAGCTTCCATGCTGGCCTGTTTTCTATTTCTAGGTAACCCCGTATCTGTATCATCATCTGCACTGGTCTTGGATTTAGTATTAGCTTTATTTTTGCGCTGTCTATCTTCACCTGCAGGCATTAGTAACTGTCATGCAAAATGACATAGCTCAAACATCTAGCATATAAGGCGTAAAATAATATTTGTATAGAATGTAATCAGAATGATGTCATGCACGTAATAATTTCTTAAATTTGAACATTTTAAAAATACTATTTGTATTTGAACCTTATACATAGTAGATATTACAATATTATTTATTATATTTATTAAATGGATGTGGATTCTTACTTTTTTGATCTACAAGCCACTGCAGAACCTTATTTTCGTTCTTTAAGTCACCTAAACAGGATAAAAAACACAAATTTAAAAGGAAAAGAATATATTATATAAATTCTTTAAATTAAAATTATAGTCCAGTAACTTTATACAACAGATCTTGCATTAAATCTGTTAATTCGGATTTGCTGATTTGTTTATGATATTAGTCCATTGAATAAATAATCCAAGTTTCGCAATTTCTTCGATTTATGGCAAGGCTTTCGGACCCTCGAGCTCTCAAACTTGGATTACTCATTGGGCTAACATCATAAGCAAACTAGCAAAAAATTAAAACAACCTGATTTAACGCAAGCCACCAGGAACTATTATTGGACTAGAACATAATATTTTACAACATACAATGGTTGAAGCATTCGATATTTATTATCAATAATAATGGTTCTTTGATAGAGTTAGCTGTATTCTTCAAGTCTTCTGTCAATTATTCAACGATAACATTAATTAAACGTACTAATACTTACCATCGTACATGATTGGCACTCCAGTTTCATAATAAACTAAAGCTGGGAAACTGAAAATGCCAATATCAGAGGCCAACTTGGAATCCTTTGATTTGACAAACTGAATACCATGTTTGTCTGTGTCATCGTCAATCGTCTCTAACTCTTCGAGTACTTCATCGCATGTGTCACAATCTTCACTATCTAAAACGATAAACATTATTTCATTATTATTGCATCGCATTTCATCATTCTAATGCTAGATGCTATACTCCTATCTGTTTGTGGAATGTATTATATAAATTGTGTTTATAAAAGTTTTGTTTAAAAAACTAAATTCAAATTTTCAAATTAATGAAGTTTCAGTGCTATTGTTTCGGAGCTTTTAAAAATTTAATTGGAAAACACCGTCATTCTGTGTATGGTCTGGTTGAGAGATATTATAATTCCGAGGACTCATTGGAAAAAAACTCTCTTCTGAAGTGTTCCCAATTTGCTAAATCATCTTTAGTACACTTGTGTACTTAGGAATCGGCAGATTGTCAACTGTTAACTGTTAACCTTCCTAAAAGATCACAGTTAAATAGCAGCGTATTTGCACTTGTGTGTAGTCTTTATGGCGTTATTTGTGTTAATAAGGAGCTAAAGCCACCTACGATCGAGTGGGCCGTCAACATGTCAGCCAACTATCATATAAAAAAGGTATATTATAAGATATTTAAATAATACTGACATGCTGAAAAATTTCGTGAGTTCTTGGTAAGTTCTTTTAGTCAGTTCTAAGAAGATTATAACAAAAAAGCTGTCAGTATTTTGTCGATTCACTGAATTATTTTTGACACATTATTAACGCAATAGTACTTACAGAAAAATACAGCCAAATGTTCAACATCGTCTATAAGATCTTTCAGTGTTTTTCTATCAACGCTTTCAATGACATCCGGTTGTGAGTTCTGAAGTTCCAGTACCCACTTGAGGATGGCCTCTTCATGCATCAGATCACCTTCGTAAATCGTTCTGAATTTGTGACGGTAAAACGCCAAGGCTGGAAGTTCGGATAGATCGTATTCCTTATCGATTCCATCGTCTGATGTTTTCACGAAATCAATGTCTTGATCTTCACATTCGTCATCAATGTTTTCTAATTCGCTTAAAATCTTCTGCGACTTCTTATCTCCTTCTTTATCTGGAATGGGACGTTCATATAATGTCATAAAGCAATATTTAAGTCTCGAAATGATAACAACTATTTTTTTAATTTTTAAATTGCCGTTGAAACATTTTTTTATAAAACTGACCCTTAGCACGTCTAGTATTGGATAAGAAGTACTTTATCTAATACTGGAAATAATATTTGTGATGGAGTGCACTTACAGCTAAGAGTTCACCTTTATTACACTTTAATCCAAAAAATACATAAAAAAGTAAAGAAAAAATTACTTACAGAAGAACACGACAATGTGATCATTTTCTTCAAGAATTTTCTCCAGCATTTTTCCATTAACTTCTTCAATTTTTCCAGGAATTTCTAGCGTGTCTTCATCGGTTAACCACGAAAGTACTTCATCTTCATCTTCGATGTCTCCTGAAAATTCCCAAATTGATAGATTAAAAACTTTATCATTGTCCAGTTAATATAATTTATTACATATAAATCGACTTTTAGATATTTGCATAAAATAAATAAATTAAAGCAAAGTTCCAAATTACAGTTTTCTCGAATTGGTAGTTGGCTGAGGGTAGGGATTTATATTCACGGATGCATGTTTTTTAGAACAATTTTTATACACAAACATTCCTTGTATATCGCTTTATCCATTAGTGAAAACCGTATCAAAATCCGTTGTGTGGTTTAGAAGATGTTAGCGGAGAAACAGACAGCGGCGGACTGCGACTTTCTTTTATAATTTGTATGGATTTGTACAGATTTTATATTAAAATCGTTGATGGTTAGTTAAATACTCATAAACGCAAGCAACGTCATAGGAATTGCAACTGCGCTACATACCTCGATGGGATAAATGACATTCAGAAGTCCTATAAGTTCACGGTTTTTTTACAAATAAATATGATTAAGAAACTTGTCCACCTCAATTTATTAGTTTTTGACATACATACCCTTGTAAATAAGTGGATCCTTGTTCCTAAAGAACACAAGTGTTGGGAACGTCTTGATGCCATACTTCTTGGCGAGTGCCATATCTTCAGTGGTCACGAAAATTATTCCAGTTTCGTCCAATTCGTCATCAATATTTTCCAGTTCATCCAAAATATTGTCACATTCTTCGCCTTCTTCACAGCTACCACCTTGAATACGATGAAAATACGATGAAAAGTCTATGATAAATGTAACTCTGTGTCTATATTCTCTTGTTAATCTCTTACTCAGAGTATGACGACATCTCTTACTCGCTCAACGAAACAAACGCACAAAACCTGTCATTTTATGGCGGTTTTATTTTTCATTTCATAATATTAAGTATTGCATAAAAAAAAAGATTATGGATATGGTACTTTTCGTTTTTCTTGGTGCATTTGTTGGTAAACTATGATTCTAGGATTTATATTAACTTGATTGTTTCGGAGCCTATTCAATTCAAACAAAGAATTTTTTCACTGTTGGGAAGCGATATTATCAGCGAGTAACGTATTTTATAAAGTTACCCAGATGAAGACGCTTGCAAAAGCTAGTGTTATATAAGTAAAAGCACTTACTGAAGTAAACAACCACATATTCATGTTCTTCAATAAGATCTCTCAGTATTTCATCGGTGACTTCCTCGATGGTTGCACTATTTTTCTGTTCTATCAGCCACTCCAACACTTCGTCTTCATTCATCAGATCCCCTTCGTATATGGCTGGAATATTCTCCTCGAAGTAAACTAGAGTTGGTAGATGATCGATACCGAACTCCTTAGCTTCAGCTGCATTATCCATTCGCACAATCACTATTCCTTCCTTTTCTAGCTCGTCATCAATATTCTCGAGCTCGTTAAGAATCCTGATGTCTTGTTTATCGTCCTTGTCATCTGGAATTTGGTAAAAATTATTAATTACTAACATAGTTATTACATGGTAACCAAAGTAACAGCCAGATCCATTTGACACCTTGGAGCATCGAACTGTTTTAAAGATTTTAAAGATTGACGATCTTATGCTCACATAACTACGGTTAGAACATATTTGTTTAAGAAAGATGTTACCTCTCTTTGTGTGGAACGTCAACAGCCCTACTATACTAATATTACAAAGAGAGAAGATTTGTATTTTTGTATTGTTGTACTGAATAAACTCAAAAACTACAGGAGCGATTTTGAAAATTCTTTTACCTATAGAAAACTATATTATCAGCGAGTAACCATATTTTATAAAGTTATGAGGGCGAAATCGCGTGCAACACCTAGTTGTATAATACACTCTCCCTAAAAATTAAAGGAGCAAAAAAAATATCGAAATTTTTAGGTTATTTTTAATAGGCTGTAACTTGAAGACGAATTCTCGTACAGTAAATTTAAAAAAAGCCAATTGTAGCACCAAGTGTCTTGTTTTTGGATCTGCACTACAAAATTATTATTTTTTAATTTTTCTTCGAGTAATCTTGAGAAAACGACCGAGAAAAAAAATTTCGAAATTTTGTTGTTTTTTTTATCTACAAGGCTGAAAAATTTTTTTTTGGTCTTAACTTATATGGACCGGATAACTTGTTCATTCAGCTTCAACTTCCTTTTTTTAAGATCTTGATACGACCATTTTTCGATGAGATATCGGTCTTTGAATGGAAAAGGATCATTTCGACTTTGACCATCAATATTTCAGCAACCAAAGATTGTGCAGAAAATTCAAGGTGGGTTTTGAAAACTTCAATAAATTTTATACAAGAATTATTCATTGTTCTTTCTAAAAAAATTTTTTTTTCCATACTTTACAAGAATTTGAAAAATCATAAAAAAGGGGCTTTTGATAACTTTTTGAAAAATCAAGCGCTGAATCAAAAATACGGAGAAAATCATAAATGTTAATTGTGCCTTTTACAGTTCAATATACCCAAAAAAACCCCACAGAGTTTCAATTTAATCCACTCAGCCATTTTTTTGTCCCACTCGATTTTGAATTGAATTTTTTAAGAAATTGAAGGAGCAAGATTTTCGCTCTAATAAGTTCGTAATTTTTATCAAAATGAAAAAAAAAGAAATAATCATTTAATAACATTATAATCTCAATTACGCATTACTAACTTGGTGATATTGAAAGAAAAAAATAAAAAATATTTTTTTTTTTTTTTTCATTTCATTTAATCAATTTTTTTTTATTTATTTTTTAAATCCATTAAGTTAGTAATGCGGAATTGAGACAAAAAGTGATTCTGCGTGGTACGTTTTTGATAACGCTAATGCCGGCGATAATTTTTTTTTTTTAAATTTCCTTCAATAATTTTTTTTTTATTTTTTTTTTCAATATTACCAAGTCAGCAATGCCGAATTGAGATTATAGTGTTATTAAGTGATTATTTCTTTTTTTTTTTTCATTTTGATAAAGATTACGAACTTTTTAGAGCGAAAATCTTGCTCCTTAAATTTCTTAAAAAATTCAATCGAGTTACTTTCCATGACAACTCCGCACTAGTTTTTGATATTTGATTATAGTTCAATGTATGGAGTCACCATATTCCGTAAATTCAAATTAAATAACTCAGATACATTAAATAAATAAATGTTAAGTTCAAATTATTCAAATATAAAAAGACCACTCACAGAAAATAACAGCCAAAAATTCTGTTGTTTCAATCAATTTGTCCATCATCTCGTCTGTGACTTCGGGAATTTCACTGTGACGCTTCTGATGAATCAACCAGCCAAGCAGGTCATCTTCCTTCATCAGATCACCTTCATAGATATGAGGAATGCCCTTCTCGAAGAAAACCATTGTTGGTATCACATCGATTCCATATTCCTTGGCTTCTTTGTCGTCATCGATTTTAACGAAAGCTATATCATTTTGGTCACATTCGTCATCGATGTTCTCCAATTCAGCCAAAATCTTTTGACTCTTCTTTTGTTCCTTGTCGTCTGAAATTGTTAAGAAGAACTGTATTTCATTTTTATGTCAGTTCTTGAAAGTGTAGGACAAACGGCATTCTGGGTTATTTTTGGAATATTAAGTATTATAGAAACTGGCATAGTTTCAAATGCCAATGCTAAGGCCACGTGAAGGAAAAAAGTACTTACAGA
This sequence comes from Synanthedon tipuliformis, assembly GCA_947623395.1. Taxonomy (NCBI): domain Eukaryota; kingdom Metazoa; phylum Arthropoda; class Insecta; order Lepidoptera; family Sesiidae; genus Synanthedon; species Synanthedon tipuliformis. The sequence continues at coordinate 1,803,897 of OX392415.1, read as the reverse complement.
ACAGTACGGCGACGTAAGGCATTTTCTCAATGATAAGATCGAGCATTTCATCTGTAATATCTTCAATTTCGTCGCTCTCTGTTTGATATTTTAGCCATTCGAGAACTTTCTCTTCTTCTTCGAGGTTTCCTTCGTAATAAGTTGGTATTCCCTTTTCAAAATAGAGGAGAGTAGGGATCTTTTCAATGCCATATTCTCTAGCTTCCTCGTTGTTGTCGATCTTTACAAATGCTATGCCAAGCTGATCACATTCATCATCAATGTTTTCTAATTCGTTCAGAACTTTTTGTGACTTGCGGTCGTTGTTATCATCTGAAATTTCATTTCAATTAACTATATCTTATATTTAGAATTTAGTACACTAATTTCTTGAAATCTAAGAAATTAAAACCACGTTTTCCTCAAAAACACATGTGTGTCTTATTTATTTTGAACACAAGACATATTGATTAGGTACACGAAAAATTTTAAATTCTGGATATTTTTTTATAGTGTAAGTCATAACTTACAAAAAAGGACAGCAACAGTTTTTCCATCTTTGATTAACCGATCTAACATCTCATCGGTAACATCCTCGATTTCATCTTTCTCAAGCTGCCCCACAAGCCACTCAAGTATCTCCTCTTCATTTTCAAGGTCACCTGGAACAGAAACAGTATGTTTAATTATAAACTTAAGTTTTACTCAAACTACCATATTCACAATAATGAAACAAGTTATTTTATTTATAAAGTTAGTTACGACACGTTTGGTCTTGTGGCTAGCTGTTAACTAAACGGTCGCAGGTTCGAATCTCGCTGGAGGCAACAAATGTTTATGTGTTAACATTTTACCTTTCTACCTGTGTCTTGGATGTTTGTATTTATAATATTTATGTATTTACAAAAAAAAAATCTATGTAGTAGATTTATCAACTCTGTTATCCATAATACAAGCATTAGTTGCTTATTGTGGAACTAGATTAAACGATAAAATGTATTCATTTTTATTCATTTTATCGCTTAATGAATTCATTTTAATTATTTTATCGCTTAATGAATTCGTTTTATTCATTTTATCTCTTAATGACTTTAAATATAAATTAAGACAAATAAAACAATAAAGCGTTACAGACGAATAAGGACAGGTTCAAAAAAAATGTTTATGAACAGTTAGAAAAATCGTTTTTACAATAAGACTCCTTTTAAGCTTCGCTCTTCCATAAAAGCTAGTATGTAATAATAAGTATAGATGTGTATATTATTTTTTAAAACAAGAAAAAAGATTTTTTAAACGCGTGTTTATGTGTTAGTTAATAATAATTGTTATATATAAAGTTAGGTTATATGGGATGGGCCCATACCGTCGTAAATATTGGGAATCTGCTTCTCGTAGTAGACGATCGCCGGTACGCTGTCGATGCCGAACATATCGATCGCTTTGTCGTCATCTATTTTGACGAACTGTATTCCATGGCGGTCGCAGTCGTCATCGATCTTCTCAAGTTCAGCGAGGACAGTCATCGATTCCTCGTCACCGTGATCATCTGAAATTTAAACATTTGTTTCTTATACGAACAGCTTCTTTTGTCAAATATTTTTAATGGCTTAAAAATGGCATAAAATTCTTATAAAACCTAAGGGTAACATTTTTAGAACATTTGAAGTAATTGCTTCATAGTGCTAAAACTACTGAATTAATATTTGATGTTTGTTGTTTTGATACCTTTTTATTTTTATGGTTTTGTATGATAAAATATAAAACATGGATTATATTTGCATCATGCAGCTGCAGTGTTATCTCAAAAGTTATTGGACAGTCGGAAATGAAGTATGTATACTGATTTAAACAAACAATCAGGAAATTAAAGGATTTAACGAATATTTGAAAAAAAAAATTATATAATTCTTAAGATTAATGTATAATATTATATTATTTATAATTTATTATATAATATAATATTAATTAATTATTTATAATTTATACAAAATTTATATAGAAAACAATATAATAATTACTTACAAAAGAGAACAACAAGATTGTCCACATTTCCGATAAGTGTGTTGAGAGTTTTCGCTGTAACATCTTCAATGACGTCTTCCTCATCTCCAGTAGATTTATTCGCAATGAGCCATTCCAGCACGTCCTCTTCCCTGCTTAATTCGCCTTAAGAAAACAATGTTACATTTAGTTTGTTCAATGAAACCTTTAGATTACTAATAACTACATCATCCACATAGCGAAAGTGCAATTTAGTTATATTATCAAAATAATTTTTACAAAGTAGAGCACAAAGTAGCAGTCTAATTTGAATCTCTTCTGTAGATAAAATAATCGCCAATCACTCCATTTTCAGTTTTGACTTGGGACAAAACTTTAATTTTACTCCAAGAGACACGTTAAAACATCTGTTGAAAGATACGTTACAATAGAAAGATGAAACAATTTATTTTTGTTTGTCTGCATCCATCGTTAAAAGACATCACATTAATTAAAACGTAGAACGACCTCATTATAGCGATGACAGTAAGTTTGCCAAATGAGTGATCCCAGATTTGAGAGGTTTGTAGGTGCATGTTATATGACGATATCATAGTAAATATTTTCTTTAGTGGCAATAAATTAAATTATAAGCAGATGAAACATATACATATTGTATGTACTCGTACTTTTCTTGGAATGTTTACACGTAACAGCGATCATCGTATTGCAACCGATTCCGTAATCATAACGTCAGCAACCGTAAAAAATGACTCACGTACTTTCATATATAATGGGTATTTGATGCCTGTAGTACACCAATCTTGGCAGATCTCCAAGATTATACTCTTCAGCCAGTTCCTCGTCATGAATCTTCACGAAACCAATTCCCAACTGATCAGCTTCATCGTCGATGTTTTCCAACTCTTGTAGTGCTTTCGCACACCTTTTGCACTCTGGCTTATCTGAAACATCATTGGTCACTTCTTAGTCGTCTTGTACTTCACTATTGATCATTGGGTGATGTGTACCTTACCATGCTTCATAAAGGAGCTGAAGCAGTGCAGTTAAGTGCATATTTATGAGTTTTGTGTGTTACAAGAAAGTTAATCTGTATTTGTGCATCATGAAAGTTTGTGTCGTGCAAAGTCTTTGAAAACGATATTATACCAAAGTAAAGTAAAAGTTAAAGCAGTGAGTGAGTGAGAGTATTATGTATTAACTATCTAATATCTTAATAAAAAAAATTGGGAATTTATTTTATAGATTATAAATATTTAGGTCTTTGGGGAGTCTAAACTAAATGTTTTCTACTTTATCGGGGATTTTCTAAAAGTTTGTTACCACAGCTGTGTATTTTTGCTAAACACAGTCCTGAAACAAGTAAACATTAACTGACATCTATACTAGACAAGTATAAATAAAATAGGTATTGTAAACAACATTTGTATGACATGCTGGGAGCACATTGACGATTTTCCATCACATATTTGGGTCAAGGTCACCGAAATGTTTAATTTTACTGCCCCATTGATTTTCGCTCATAAAAACGTCTGCTTTGATGACGTTGAGATATTGCTTTTTAATGGCTTTCTTATTGTCGTTAGGGAGAAAGAATGGCCGAGTGACGTCGGATTCGTGACATGTCGGCCCGTCAATCCCAGCTTGCTGGCGAGACGTAAATAGAACATTCAAAATAACTCGCCACACGGCCCGATAATGCAAACGCGTTTTTATTCTAATCTTCCCTTCAACCAGACAAATAGTCAAGAATGGATTAATAAAATTAGTGTTATTCAGTATACGACCCTATAAGTAAAGTATAATTAATTGATAAACATACTATTACATATTATATCTATTTGGCATATATAAAAAAATAATCGAGTGCGTTGTGTAAATTTCTATTGGAATTGCAATGCAAGTGGTAAGATGCCAATTATCAGTGCACAATTGATTGAATTTAATTTGTCCAATGAGTCACAAAAATTTCATTATGTAGTTACAGAGCCAAATGTTAAATTAAGTGTATCCGTCATAGAATACTAGTTTAATAGCATATAACATTTCATTGCTCAATCTGCTTCACCCTGTAATTTGATAGGTCCCCTTTTGCCAATCGTTTTCGCGTTGAAGCTATGCTATAAGCACTCCTGTAACAAATACACAAGTATCTACTCTATGAAGCGAGAAGTGTTACAGCCAAACCGACATTAAAGGAGGCATGCCGCCATCTGAAAAATATTACTTACTCGTCGACGGTCCGCAATTACTGTGATCAGGACCTACGTCAGAAATACAGTCAAAACACACGGCACAATATACAAATTCTAAAAGTTACAATGTTTAATGTGTACTTTAGTAAAGACGAAGTGAAATACACATCATCTAAATAGACTCTACGTAGATAGAATGTACAGCTCGACCGTAGGTCAGAATGTTAGTTGAAAGTATGATATAAAATTTACCACAATAGCTCATAAAAGAAGTAGTGAAAACGCAGAACACAGGTCAATACTCACAGAATAATACTGCTACAAAATCTGTGTCCTCGATGATTTTCGATAGAATCTTTTGGTTTACTTCTTCAATTCTATCGGGAAGGTCCATTGCTTCTAAACTCGTCAAGAAATCCAGGACGCTCTCTTCGTCCATGAGATCTCCTACAAAATATAAAAAAAATATTTAAGTAATTGGTTTGATTAATTAACCAACCAAATTGGTTGATGTTTAAATTTATTCGTGTAATGCTATGTTTCAGAGATGTATTTTGCATGCACCATTTGCTGAATACATTGCGGTACTTGAACTCTCTTTGCATTTGCAATATGCAAATGCAAATAACCGTTAAAATATTTTACAATGAATGTCTCCCATTTTCATTGTAATAAAATTGCAGTAGATTTAATGACTTGGACACCTAAACTGCATGCAACTCATCTCTCTGTATAAATTGATATCCTCATCTGTTTGTGATATTTCTTCTGGACAACACCACAACTATCCGTACTTATAATATATCTTTGAAATTGCAAAAAAAGAAAGAGTGTTTGTTATAACTACTGTAAGCCTACATATATACCTAAGTTCGTTCTTATCACTATCCTCATCCAGTGATTTTGGATAGGACAGTCATATATTATAGATATCAATCTCAGCATATTGTTAATTACTACTGCCCACTAAGCGCTTTAGCAATGAGTCATTCATTTGCGAAATGATAACTATGATAATAAAATAAGGACAATAATAATAAGATATGTAGTCTATCACATCCATACTAATAATATAAATGCGAAAGTAACTCTGTCTGTCTGTCTGTCAGTCTGCTACCTTTTCACGCCTTAACCACTCAACCGATCGTCATGAAATTTTGCATACACGTTGTCAGAGATACAAGAAAGGACATAGGGTACCTTTCATCCAGAAAAAAAGTACTGTTCCCGAGACACAGCGATAACGATGTTAGGCGTTATTGCTCATATATAATGCGCTGTGGGACGTTCTGTGTTAATTTAATATTAAATTGAAACAGTCGTAATTAAGATGTAAAATAAAAAGAGCGTCTTACTCACCTTCGTAAATAATCGGTTCCTTCTCACGGAAGTACGTGAGGGCGGGAAATTTCGTGATGCCATACTGTTTTGCAAGTCGCTTGTCGTTTATTTTCACGAAGTCCACACCGAACGTGTCCGTATCGTCGTCGATCTTCTCCAACTCCTCCAATACTTTGTCACATGTCACACAGCTTCTTGCATCTGTTGGTGAAACAGACGTTACTTAATTAATGACTGTACAAAGTGTTACATCTTTATGATCATCCCACAGGGTATAGACGGTAATAAACGCAAGCATAAAATGCCATAAGTAAATATAAATGTAAGTAGCATAATTTAATTGAGTATATCACAAAGTATATATATACTTTGTGATGAGAGACATAATATTAATTTTCACTTTTGCTAACACCTGAAATCACGCTAATTTCAATGGTCGAGTAAAGGTTCTCCCTTCGCTCTGTCTCAGGGGTCCCGGATTCGATTCTCGACTGGCAATTTTCATAATTGGCTCTGATCTAAATCTGGCAAGTAGTGGCAGGGCATACTGCATTTCCCAATCATTTGGGTAGCCAGTCAGGCGGCTGTAACTCGGTAAGATCACAGTGAAATAACAGTAACTCGGCAAGTGAGTGGGGCCATGCATTCGCCTGGTATTAGTACGGTTGCTAGTCCGATTGACCATGTCTTATTTTTTCTTACAAAGGAAGGGAGTCTTGATAGTTGATTATACTTTGAAAAGCGCGGACATCCGTGCGAGTAAGTAAAATAAAACGAAAGTTGATTACTTATTAACAAACGTTCCTAAAAAAAATTCTTTGAAATATAAAAATTAAAACAAACTAAACGTGTACATTTTTTTCGTTAAATTATTACTTATTAAATATTAATATGTAGAGGGTCGTATTTTTCCTTACATAGCTGGGCAGGGAGAGGGTCAAAAGCTGTCAAAAATTTTCTTACGTAATTAATGAATGGCATTCAGATATTAACCCCCAAAGAGTTAACCCACAAAACTGTTCATCCAAGTTTTGTTTTAATTCTTCAGGAGTTCACAAACGCTAGTCTGGTCAGCTAATGGTTGAAAGATAAAACTCATATCTAGTTTAAGATGGAAGTTAGTAAACTTTAGTAAAATAACAAAGAAAGAAACGTATCTTTGAAATAAACAAGAAGCCATAAACCTAAATTCAAATGTGACCTTTATTTGTACATTTTAATGATCTTTCAACAAGATGTTGAATTTTTCACTCTTTCGCGTATTTTATGATGAGCCATAAAAAAATCACGAGATATAAAATATATTGTAACAAAACTGCAGATTTAGTGTAAACTGAAAAGTACCACCGCACCGGTAGCTAACAGTTAATTTGTAGTGATACATTTTACTTTAATGGTTAATAACCCTGCTGAAAAGCATTAAATGATTTATGATTTTACATAAATAATGGAGACAAAATTCCGGGAGATGAGAGTTTTTTATTGGAAATTTTAAGAATATTTTTTAAATATTTCTTAAATATTATTAGTTTCAGAGTTGTTAACAAAAAACGAAATGCCTTTTTGTTTTTATCTTTAATTGTTAATAACTTTTGCAATTTTTTTCGTGCTGGAAAATCCTTCGAATACTTTTTAATAGACGTCTTTCCGAATCCAATGAGCTATCGCTCATATTTTTAGGAGCTTTTTCTCTATATAACACGAATATGAGTTTGTTGCCTATAGCCTAGGTATGTGATAAAATAATTTATAGTAAGCTTGAAGGTACATCACGCAGATTAAGAGTTCATTGGCCTCAAACATGTGACACGAAATTTTTATATAAGTATATATGCCGACGACAGCACAGTGGTTGAGAGGTACATTTCCGACGCACGAGCCAGCACTCAAGACATAAGCTCCCGGAGGGTAGACATGGTCTGCAGATTGGACCAGACCCTGAAAATTGTCTCCGACTGGGGTGACGCAAACTTGGTCAGATTCAATGAATCGAAGACTCAAGCGTGTCTTTTTTCTGCGAAACGGAGTCCATTTGACCTGAACCCGTCATTCCGGGGAGTGTCTGTTCCAATCACAGACCACATGCAACTTCTTGGTGTAGACCTTAATTCCGATCTGAACTTTGGTAGGCATATCGAGTCCATTGCCAAAACGGCTGCCCGAAAATTGGGCATCCTTTCCAAGGTTAGGCGGTACTTCACTGCGAGACAGCTCCTTAACTTATATAAAGCACAAGTCCGATCCTGCATGGAGTACTGCTGCCACCTCTGGGATGGGTCTGCCCGATATCAGTTGGCTGCACTGGACTCGATTGAAAGGCGAGCTAAGAAACTCATTGGCGACGACTCCCTTGTGGAGTCTCAACTTCAAAGCCTACAGCATCGCCGAAAAGTAGCATGTCTATCAATTTTCTATCGTCTGCACCATGGAGAGTGTGCATCCATTCTCTTCGATTTGATCCAACCGGAACCGTTCCACTTGCGAAACACGAGGCGCGGGCGGGGGTTTCATCCCTTCGTGGTTGAAGTTCCTCGGTCACGCACGAAGCGTTACAGTTCCACCTTCCTTGTCCGAACTGCTAAGGAGTGGAACTCACTGCCTGCGTCTGTGTTTCCCCAAAATTACAATCTCGGGGTCTTCAAACGTAGGGTAAATGGGCATCTACTAGGTAAGCGTGGTCCACCTTCGGCCGCATCTGCACCTAACATCAAGTGAGATCGCGGCCAAGCGCTGCCTTGACTTATATAAAAAAAAAAAAAAAAATATATAGATATTATAAAGAGAGAAGAATTACTTAATGAAGATGTTTGTAATGAATAAACTCAAAAACTACTGGACCGATTTAAAAAAAAATTAACTATATATAGAAACCTAAGTTATCAGCGAGTAACATAGGCTATATTTTATAAAGTAACGTGGGCGAAGTCGCTTGCAATAGCTAGTTATATCATTAATAAAGATAAGAGACAAATAGAGATAGATGTTTATATTATTAAAAAGTATGTTACACACTCAAACATTTATTTTGAAACATTTAGAAAACTGTACTTTTAAGCTAAATTTTACTCAGCACATCGAGGGTGCCGAGATGGGAATAAACCAAAAAAACGACATTGGAGCTTAATGGTATTTGTTAATTAACATAAATATTACTTATTGTCAGTAGGTTATGGTGTGCACTAACTCTTACACGAAATCAACTTTACGTTCGTCTGTCATTTGTTTACGAAGTCTTTGGCGCAGAACAGACTCGGCCTTGCCTACTGGAATATTTTAGGACCCAAATAGCGGAAACGGAAATCGATTTGTTTCACACTTCTATCACATCGTGATTCAAAAAACAAAGTAACGTGACCAACGCAAAGCTCTTTCCCTTTACTCCTTTTCACTTATATAACACTAGCTGGTGCCTGCGACTTCGTCCGCGTTCTGGATGAAAGGTACCCTTAACCCTATGTCCTTTCTGGTGTCCCAGACAACGTGTATGCAAAATTTCATGATGATCGGTTCAGTAGTTTTTGCGTGAAAGAGTTACAAACATCCATACATACATCCATACATCCATACAAACTTTCACATTTATAATATTAGTACCTATGGATATCTTCACTTATACTAGTGGCAGGGCACACTGCGTTTCGCAGTCATTTGGACGTTGCTCTTGTGTTATAGGTGACAGTAGGCACCTACTATCAAGTGGACCGTCAGCCTGTCTGTCGACCTTGACATGAAAAATACTCATAGGTATATCTGGCGATCCCAGAGCTGGACGTTCCTCTTCAGCAAGGTAATACTGCCAATGTGCTAAGAACTTTGCCATCATGACCTAGCCTCTTTTGTCATTTATTAAGTTACGTGATTTTATGTTTATGCTTTAATGAAGCTTTTAAAATTTGTCAATTATGTTAATTAGCTTAGTTAGGGGATGAGGGATGACATACCTTTGTAAGATGAAAGCCTCAAAATATAAAAAGATAATTAATGAAAAGTTACTACTTTGTACAAGTTAAATTTGGTTAATATTAGTTACCATCAATATTTACGGTTGTATTTTAAATAGTCGAGTACTTTCTCTATATCTACCAATATATCTACGAATAAATCTGTGGTTTTAAGGTAAAAGGGGATGAGTCTCAAAAATCAAACTTTTCAGTAAAGAGAAAAGAATGAAATCACTTAAGTATTTGTTTTTTTTTTAGAAATCGGTTATTTATATATTAATAAAAAACATGCACACAATTTAATGTTAAGAATAACATATTTAAGTAGCAAGGGTTTAATTTCTTTGAATAAAATAACAATAAAATTGTTACTTAATAAAATAATTAACATATCTCTAAATTTACTATTTATATTTTGTGAATTAACTCAATATGTTTTTTAGACATTAAAAGAAAAGTAATAGATTTTATCACTTATCTCCTTCATGAGGTATTAGATATTGTTATGTTGATCTGATAGGTGCAAAAAACGCATTTGCCATTTTTAGGACTTATCCCCTTTTACCTTAACACCACAGAAATAATACCTACTTATTTATTCGTAACTCTATAATATATAAAAATTACGTGTTTGAGGCCAATGAACTCCTAAACTACTAAACCGATTTTGATAAAACTTCGTAATTATCTGTAATTTGGTCCTACTTAAAAGATAAGATTGTTTTTATTTTGAACCCGGGCGAAGCCGGGAGCGTGTAGCTAGTTAGTTATAATCTTATAATTATTCAACAAAAAATGTAACTGTTTGACAAAATTTAAAAACAGATGCAAATTACGTAAAACGGCACTCTGTTCTTAATTCAGATGCTTACAGATATTTTCAGTCCTCTGACTCATAACATAAAGAATGAAAGAAGCTACGTCATAAATTGCACGAAACTTTGGCTCAGTCATTATAATAAATTCTATATGTAAGAAAAAATGATTGCTGATTTTAAAGACCGATGAAATGTCACGTCCATAATTAATTAATTTATGGCAATTAACAATATAGTTGCCATTAAAAAATATTAAACTAAGGGCCTTTTTCACCAACTCTGAGTAAAGTGTCAAATAGGCCAACCGCCATTTAATGTCACCGGTAAGAAAGCGTACGAGTTTCACCATCTTCGAGCATTACTCAATGCTGATGTTATGTGATTGATGATTTTAGAAACCGATGAATGTGCTTTATAAAATTTATGCAGTTTTTTATCTTTTGAAATTTATGCAGATAATATAATAACATTTTGAAACTCTGCCATACTTAATGAAACTAAGCTGAAAAATTTCAAATTCTTTAGGTGATAATGGCCAGAAAAATTTTGATATAATACAAATTGTTTCTGTACCTACTCCAATACCATACACAATACAAACGAGGTGCTATTAGCTCTTCACAGAACTAAGTAAAACGGGAATTCTTTCTGTAAGCATTTTTCCCACAATTTCATATTATAAATCTTGCACATTTAAATATTTTATTATAATTACTTGTTTTATTTAATTTGCCCGAAATATTCAACCGGACATGTACAACATGTAAGAGCAGACGTCACAGCCCTGAAAATGGGTCACCGGTTTTGAAATCATTTCACAAAATATTAAAGCCGATTAAATGTTGGTAGGATTTATATAGATTACACATACTTAGTAAAAATTACATATATTCAAAAAACACATATTTTTGTATGTCTAGTTACTAGTTCATAGAGATACGTTTATATAATTACCTATTTTAGTTTATAATATGAATAGTTTATATGAGACTGCAAGTTAATTGTAAATTCATGTCAACAAGTGAGATCGCGGCCAAGCGCTGCCTTGACTTATATATATATAAAAAAAATATGTAACAGTCCGTTTGATTGTAAGCGGCTACATAACAGTAACACGCCACCGAAACCACAACAGCTTCTCTTAGGAGTTGGCAACTGTCGCCAGAGGGCCTGCCTAAATGAATGCGAAACGCAGTGTTCCTTGGGCCTTGTCACTACTTTCCAAATCCAGACCAAAACAAACTGAAAAGTTCATTTCCAATGTTGACCCCGCTTGGAATTGAACCTGGGACCCCTCAGACGGAGTGTAGGCAAGCACCCTAAACATTATGCTAGTCCAAGGGTCGCTCTCTCGCACTATAAAGTTGCTTGTACACGTACCTAGATGTAGTGATAATTTTCTAATAACATTGACTAAGCAAATTTATAGAGTTGAAACATCTTCTTGGATGTCACTTCGCTCATTAATCCACTAACTAAATTGATAAATACGCAATTCTGGAAGTTATCCAAAAGAAACACTTGTAGTGGGACATTTTTGTAATTACTTATGTTTTTTTAAACACCAACAATTTTTATTATTTTTAAAATAACAGTTATTCAGTGTCGATTCAGGGCTACGAATTAAATTAAATCTGTTTTTTAAGGGGCCGTTACGGAGACGCGCCGCGCGATGTTTAGGTTTTTAGCGCTACTCTCACAACGATCGAGGCTCGCGCATTGCACACGCACACATGTACGTAAGCATAGAGCAAGAGCCCACGACGGCCAGACCTTCGTTATTTTATAAACGCTGAAAGTTTCTCTGTGCATAGTAAATGTGTATAGTATTAAAGCTCAATTTTTTTATATTTTCTTCGGGATAACTTTAGAAATCACGTCATCCATTGCCGGAGACTTATTACAGTTGCTATTTTGTTACCAAATATAAAAATTGTTGTCAAATGTATTATTAGCGTATAAATAATTGTACTTATAATAATTTTATTATTTTAGTTGCACAATACAAAACGAAATTGTTATTCCCAATTACAAAAATAATATATTGTACTGAAAAAGTTTGTACAAAAAATCTGCCTGCTAGAAAACCTGGGATTCCTTACATTAGAACTTATTCCTTGCCTGTTCCTTACGAACCTTTTATTCATCAGTTGCATTCAGTACACCCCCTCTCCCTAAACCCCCTGTCCGTAACTGATGCTCCCCTCGGACCCCTCCGACCGTAACTTGGAAACGGTGCGACGCAGCCGGGCGATGTTTGGGCTCATCGGAGACGTCTCTCCGAGATAGATAATTTGACGACCCCCTCGGACCCCTCCGACCGTAACTTGGAAACGGTGCGACGCAGCCGGGTGATGTTTGGGCTCATCGGAGACGTCTCTCCGAGATAGATAATTTGACGACCCCCTCGGACCCCTCCGACCGTAACTTGGAAACGGTGCGACGCAGCTGTTTGGGCTCATCGGAGACGTCTCTCCGAGATAGATAATTTGACGACCCCCTCGGACCCCTCCGACCGTAACTTGGAAACGGTGCGACGCAGCCGGGTGATGTTTGGGCTCATCGGAGACGTCTCTCCGAGATAGATAATTTGACGACCCCCTCGGACCCCTCCGACCGTAACTAGGAAACGGTGCGACGCAGCCGGGTGATGTTTGGGCTCATCGGAGACGTCTCTCCGAGATAGATAATTTGACGACCCCCTCGGACCCCCCCCCCCGAATTGTCAATTGTCAAATGTAGACCGGAATTGTCAAATTTTGAAATATGGTCTACTAAAAAATTCATCTCCCCGAGACGTCTCCGATGAGCCCAAACATCACCCGGCTGCGTCGCACCGTTTCCAAGTTACGGTCGGAGGGGTCCGAGGGGGTCGTCAAATTATCTATCTCGGAGAGACGTCTCCGATGAGCCCAAACATCACCCGGCTGCGTCGCACCGTTTCCAAGTTACGGTCGGAGGGGTCCGAGGGGGTCGTCAAATTATCTATCTCGGAGAGACGTCTCCGATGAGCCCAAACATCACCCGGCTGCGTCGCACCGTTTCCAAGTTACGGTCGGAGGGGTCCGAGGGGGGTCATCAAATTATCTATCTCGGAGAGACGTCTCCGATGAGCCCAAACATCACCCGGCTGCGTCGCACCGTTTCCAAGTTACGGTCGGAGGGGTCCGAGGGGGTCGTCAAATTATCTATCTCGGAGAGACGTCTCCGATGAGCCCAAACATCACCCGGCTGCGTCGCACCGTTTCCAAGTTACGGTCGGAGGGGTCCGAGGGGGTCGTCAAATTATCTATCTCGGAGAGACGTCTCCGATGAGCCCAAACATCACCCGGCTGCGTCGCACCGTTTCCAAGTTACGGTCGGAGGGGTCCGAGGGGGGTCATCAAATTATCTATCTCGGAGAGACGTCTCCGATGAGCCCAAACATCACCCGGCTGCGTCGCACCGTTTCCAAGTTACGGTCGGAGGGGTCCGAGGGGGTCGTCAAATTATCTATCTCGGAGAGACGTCTCCGATGAGCCCAAACATCACCCGGCTGCGTCGCACCGTTTCCAAGTTACGGTCGGAGGGGTCCGAGGGGGTCGTCAAATTATCTATCTCGGAGAGACGTCTCCGATGAGCCCAAACATCACCCGGCTGCGTCGCACCGTTTCCAAGTTACGGCGTGTCAAATTATCTATCTCAAAATTTTCGCTTTTTCGGTGCCCCGCGTAGACTTGCCGCCGCTCCGCTCCGCTACTCATACTCACCAGTAGACATCATTGCATGTTTTTTTTTTGTTCTATTATAAAAATAGAATAGTTTGGACGTGTTCCAGAGTCCAATCTGTCATACTGTGCTGGGGAACTAGTTGGATTTTTTTTTGTCCAAACAATTCTATCATAGAACTATAGTAGAACTGTTTGGAACAACCCACTTATTATTTTTTATATATTATCTCAAAAGATTGTAATAAATAACGAAGGTCGTGGGCTCTTGGGCTATAATTTCAACATCAAAAACGACATATTTGTCATTTTTTGTGTAAGTACACGGTTCGATCGCGAACTGTCAATGCGGCGCAAAGCGACATGCTCTCACTTCGGAGGCGCGTGGCCGACTGAACCGACTACGAGCGTAATTTCAATATAATAAGCCTTCATAGTAATTTGTATGAAGATTTTGAGCGAAAAAATTGGGCAACTTTGTGATTTTTTTACATAGAATAAGGATATATTAATTAAGAAATAAATATTCCAGCAACTTTTTTATAATTTTAACTTTATTATTTGATAAAATTCATTTAATAAATTTTGATACTTACGGCTCAATTGTAACAACACGGGAGTGCGATTTACACGATTTTAGTGATTTTCTGATTTTTTTTTACACTTATCTATAAGCATTATCTAAAATTCAAATGTTTCAGCATCAAGTAACATTCATTGGCTAGCTGTGTGATTTTTTTCAAGGTTGTGGAGCATCGTTTTATATATAATTCTCTTACATTCCCGACCCTCGATTGGCGAAAGGGACCCTTAAGCGAGTCACTCTTAGTTGTTTTGTAAACTTAAATATAAATACATCAAAACTAATAATATAAATGCGAGAGTAACACTGTCTGTATGGTATGTTACAGATTTTGGCATATTACTTGAAGAGTATAAAATAAGGATTTTATTATGGTGAAGTTTATTTAGAAAATATTTAGCGAAAATGTGAGAAATTAAGACAAAAATCACATAAATATGTAAATAAAAAATGGGCTCATAGTTTGCTTTCTTGATTATTTTAACGATTTTTAAGATAAGTTTTTACATTAAACTTTTCAGTTTTTATAAAATTATAAAAATATGATCTGTTTTTTTTTTCACAAGAAATATACGTTATTATTTTGAATTATTTAAAGCTTAAATATTACCTTCGTTCGACTTATTACCTACAACAGTTTTACTGAATATTAGTAATAAGTAAAATGCTCTAAACCAAAACTTTCGTTACTTTTGTGATTATTAAGAAAATTTATGGACATTTATGTGTCTCTCCGATAGGGATGTGATCGAAATGGAACTTGAGTCAAAGAGCTAAAGTAATCAGAGGACCAAGACCAAAGCTATCGACCAAAATCCAAGAAATCCGTTTGCTGAAGTGGGAATGAGCGAGACGACAAAAATCTGCCGCACAGAGGAAGTCTTGGAGTGGTGAACATAGTCGCGACTCCCAGTTGCTGACCACATGTCCTCTGGACCGATGACCTCAAGAGATGAATGCAGAACGAATGCGATGATAGCACTCGATGGAAGGGGACTACATACAACAGCAGACGTTTGTGGGCTGATAGTGATGCAGTTGGTGATAATGATAACGATCAACTAGCGACCAATCAAAATATAAGCGGGTTTGTAAGACATTTAACTAAAAATACTAGTAACGGTATAATTCAGTTTAATTGTTTCAAATTGAGTTAATTGCTAATTGCTGGTGTTACTACACAGATGTACGAAGCATAGATTGTCTGCGTGAGCCCCTAATATTACAATTTAATATAGGTACTTGGCAATACGATGACAATAGACAGGTATTAGAAAATACACATCATATATCTGATGTAATATTTCGGTTAAAAGATGTTGAAACAAACGACCGTCTAACATTTGAATTTTATATGAGTCATAGCTACTGTACGTAAGATATAAACGTATTGTGTATATTATTACATTGACAAAAAAGGCTTATTTAAATTTCATTACTGAGAAACCTTATTATACGAACATATGCAATCATATAGGGAACGAAACTGCTCATTTACAATTTGTGTTATTTAAAAAAAAACTTTTTAAGCATTTTTAATTTTAAGATATATTTCTGAAAACCTAATTATAGTGTTTTGGGAATATTATTTTGTCAACACTTTAAACCGACAACGATGTCCTTGACCACACTATAAGTGCCGATTTAGAATTAATGGTTTAAAACATATTGATCATCAAGCATTTAATGTTATGTTTGTGTTGTCAAGTGAACGGCACTTCCGCTGATAGGATTTAGGAATATTTTTAAAGTTTCAAATGTATAGTGAAACGACATTTCACTGCAGAACAATTCGGTAGCCAAGCCAAACAGTTTTGTTGCCGGGATCTGGCAGTGATATATTGCATACATTGTGTCTAGACTCGACCGATGCATCCTTCGGATGAGTGACGAGTGCATTTGACAGACGAGACAACTTTAGACAAGCAACTATAATTTGTGGATCACACGTAACTAAACCTGGCTAACTGAGTCTATATTCACAAAAATGACTATAGGGACACTGTGTGTCACGTCAACATACGAGTACATCGATCTAGTGACAGTTGGCGACAAACGAAAATAGTCGGAATGCCAATAGCGCGTAATGGAAATCTATTTCAGCAGCACATGCGGGCATTATACCACACTAGTTTTAGCCGAGCTCAAAGCGTAGGCGCCTGGCGACCTTGACGGAGCCAGCATCGGAGGAAAACGGTGGAAACTGAGTCTCGCAGCCATTTTAGGCCGCGCCGACTGTGGCAGCGGTCGGGTCAAGTTTTATTGTCTCCCCGTTGCATAATCGGCAAAGCGCGAGGCTCGCTTCGAAAATATCATGCACGGCCGAAAGCTCGGCTCCGACTATGCGTCTTCCTCGCGCCTCGGCCGAAGATCATTAACTCGACTATAACCCATTTGGATGGGCGACGTCGTAGACGTTTCGACACGGCGACGACCGCCCCCGCCCTGGCCGCCGGCCAGCGGCGAGCGTCTTTCGAAAGTTTGCAAAATTAAGGCGCGTCTGCGAACCGGCACTTACACCAGTACACCGCGACGAAGTCCTTGTCTTCCAGAGTCCGCTCCAACTGTTTAGCGGTGACCTCCTCGATCTGGGGCTCGTGTTTGGTCGGTGCGGGCGACTTACGCGCTGTCGCGGCGGCGGCGAGGAATAGCACAGCCGCCAGGGCCTTCAGCCACCGAGCCATGGCGAGGGCGCGCGTGTACTGAGCGCGCCTACCCGCCCGCCCTGCGCACGCGCCGCCCGCCCACCCCGCCCCGCTACTCGCACATGCGCAATGCTCTCGCACGCCACGCGCTTCATAACTAGGGATCCCCTTTCGGGCACTAGCTAACGCGTTAGCTTATGGCGGCTCTCGAAACAGACGCCATAAGCTAACACCACAAATCAGAAACATCTTCCTTTTATTTGTGAGATGAATAACTCGGTATAAGAATTATATGTCAAATAAAAAAGTGACAAAGTTTCCACGTAGGCTAGAGTTTACCTGAGTTTCGTTGAGCTGATATTTGATTTTTTGGCTGCATTTGCACTGGTTGTGTCATTGTTTGCCATTTCTTTATTGATTACATATCAATAAAGAAATGGCAAACAATACATTTTTTATCTGAGCAACTCTTCTAAATACTATTGTACCTATGCAGGGTCAATTAGCTAGTTATTTTTTTTTAATGTAAGATTGTCAGATAGGCTGACAAACAAAAATACAAAAATTATCTCTATTAGTATAGTAGGTATTAGTTTTCATAACTAGGTAAGTATAACCATTGTGGCATCATTTATATCGAAAGTGTTTTTTGACTGCTACACATTTTTGAATACTATACATACAACCTATACAAAATACAGAATAGTGCAATTTCATTATTCCTAAATTTGCAGCTAGAGAAAAAATTTATACTATAGTATCGATCCGATCTGCTCTTGACCTCGCGCATTTCCTTTTTTTTTACAAATTATATACGCAAACCTTCCTCGTAAATCGTTCTTTTCGATATTATCGACTTATTTTTATAATAACTAGCGGCGTATGCGTGGTGGAACACGCCCGGTACTGGATATTGCATACAATTATAACATTATATTTTTTATTTTCTAAAATAATAGTAGCCTTTTTTTTTAAACATAATATAGACAAAAATTGTTTTTTTTATTATAAGCAGAGGTAAGCAGGTGTTTTTTGACATATCACACAGACACTTCAATTTTATTTAATTTTTTAAAATTAGTATACCTAAAGATTTAATTGAAAAGGCACGAATCTATTTAAACAACACTTCATGTAGCTTTCCAGAGAATATAGTTACTTACTACTTAATCTAAACTCTAAACTAAACAAATGTCGTTTTCAAGAGAAACATGCTCGTATACAAAGTATAAGTCGTCCATTACATGACCGCCTTGTGGTGGGATGGACAATCTATAACTATGCGACAATTTTCTAAAAGAAATACATATCATAATCGATAAAACATCGATTCCATTTATTCCAGAGCCTACTATCTTAGAACACGATGTAGTGTAACAAAAAATCGTTCAAGATTCAATTAATAGATTGCAGCACTTTCAGCTTTATTAAATTAAGATAATTTAAGTTCGAGCATGATCAGGTAGATGTCGCTTTTTATGAATAATTTATAATTGCTATATAACGTATGATAAAACTTACCAATAAAATTGGTAAATTTTGGTAGAATAGTCATTACTTTCTTTTTCATAATGCGCCGGTCCAATTCTGTGCTGGAGTCGTTTTTTATTTATTTAAAATATCATCGAGTTGTTAACAATAATAACCTATTGTAATATTAAATTTTATACTTTCGATTACCTATTTTATATTTATGGTACCGTTTCGGTATTGTTTTATGCATGAAGCTATAGATAAAGATAGCTTAAGGTTTTGTCGTATTTGATTTAGAATACTTGTGTTTTAATCTAATATAGTGATTTTTTTCCGTACATGCTGGGTATATATTATAGTTCTTGTACTAGCAACACTAACATGACTAACAAAATGTCTGTTTAAGGCGTCTGTCTATCGGTGCAAAACTACGAATCAGAGTCGAAAAAAACCGTGCGCGTGGGGAGCACCTCCGCTGACATCCTGCGTTATAATACTCGTAATTTATCAATAGAATCTTGCTCTACTTATTGCTTTTAATATTTTACTAGAATTTTTTAATTTTATGTTATTGAAAATACCCAATTTTCAACATTTCTAAATATATTATACATGCATTGTTATGCTATAATAGTTAATTTAATAAATAGATACAGTCGGCGCGCTAGCTCCAAGAAATTTTAGAAATGTTAGAAATTTTAGAATGTTAGAAATTTTAGAAATTTTAGAAGTTTTAGAAATTTTAGAAATTTTAGAAAGAGACTTAGAAAGAGAAATTTTTTAATTTCATGTTATTGAAAATACCCAATTTTCAACATCTCTAAATATATTATACATGCATTGTTATGCTATAATAGTTAATCCAATAAATAGATACAGTCGGCGCGCTAGCTCCAAGAAATTTTAGAAATGTTAGAAATTTTAGAATGTTAGAAATTTTAGAAATTTTAGAAGTTTTAGAAATTTTAGAAATTTTAGAAAGACAGAAAGAGAAATTTTTTAATTTCATGTTATTGAAAATACCCAATTTTCAACATCTCTAAATATATTATACATGCATTGTTATGCTATAATAGTTAATCCAATAAATAGATACAGTCGGCGCGCTAGCTCCAAGAAATTTTAGAAATGTTAGAAATTTTAGAATGTTAGAAATTTTAGAAATTTTAGAAGTTTTAGAAATTTTAGAAATTTTAGAAAGAGACTTAGAAAGAGAATTTTTTTAATTTCATGTTATTGAAAATACCCAATTTTCAACATCTCTAAATATATTATACATGCATTGTTATGCTATAATAGTTAATCCAATAAATAGATACAGTCGGCGCGCTAGCTCCAAGAAATTTTAGAAATGTTAGAAATTTTAGAATGTTAGAAATGTAGAAATTTTAGAAGTTTTAGAAATTTTAGAAAGAGAAATTTTTTAATTTCATGTTATTGAAAATACCCAATTTTCAACATTTCTAAATATATTATACATGCATTTGTTATGCTATAATAGTTAATCCAATAAATAGATACAGTCGTCGCACTAACTCCAAGAAATTTTAGAAATGTTAGAAATTTTAGAATGTTAGAAATGTAGAAATTTTAGAAGTTTTAGAAATTTTAGAAAGAGACTTAGAAAGAGATTTTTTAATTTCATGTTATTGAAAATACCCAATTTTCAACATTTCTAAATATATTATACATGCATTGTTATGCTATAATAGTTAATCCAATAAATAGATACAGTCGGCGCGCTAGCTCCAAGAAATTTTAGAAATGTTAGAAATTTTAGAATGTTAGAAATGTAGAAATTTTAGAAGTTTTAGAAATTTTAGATATTTTAGAAATATTAGAAACAGACTTGTTTTTTAGAATTAGTTTTAGTTAATTTAGAATATAGAAAAGTTGCTAGCAGATTATCGATATTATTATTGTGAATAAGGTTGTGTTCATTTCATTATTAGAAATTGAGATGATATTACATGATTGAAGACTTTTTTTGAGCCTGTGCCAGGAGCCTTCACTCTTCCATAAAAGCTAGTAATAATATATATACCTAATTTTTTTAATAATTATTATAACATATAATATAATATAATATAATATAATATAATATAATATAATATAATATAATATAATATAATATAATATAATATAATATAATATAATATAATATAATATAATATAATATAATATAATATAATATAATATAATATAATATAATATAATATAATATAATATAATATAATATAATATAATATAATATAATATAATATAATATAATATAATATAATATAATATAATATAATATAATATAATATAACATATACGAATATAATATATAATGCTTATGATATTTGACTTGCATTTCCTTTTTTTAGACAAGCATATCTTTTTCCATTATGACCCAATAATAATATATATAACAAAAACAAAAACTAACTAACTACCAAAAAGTTCGAAAATAATGTTGAAAATAAATAAAGTAAAGCAACTTTCGATATGCTAACAGAAGCGCAAAATCTCTGAGAGTGAGCGAGACAAAGATATTTGTTCGATCGCAAAAAACCTGTAAAAATTTAACACGGAGCACACGTCTGAACGCAACGACCGCTCACCGGTCACTGAGGAGTTTGATTGCCGGTATTTTCTTATCAATAAAATAATTACTTTTCTTAATTTTTATACAGAAACCATAGCTTTTTATTGTACCTAAACACTTGTCCTTTATGATAATAAATGTTAATTTCTAATTGTTGTTACGTAACTATGTTAAAAATGAAAAAAAAAATTAGTGAAAAATTTGATAAAAGACAATATTTAACGTTCTTACTTAAGAACATGAATTAGTTTTGCAAAAAAATAATCAGATAAATTTAAGGACGACCACATAAGAAAACTTCATATCTGAATAGATTTTCTAATTTATCATTAGTTGTTATGTCATTGGTCCGTGAACATAGCTCAACATACTGTAGGGCTTGGCAGAGCTGTGTTTAACTCCATTTTTACCTAATATATACCCTATAAACAAACGCTTAAAAAATACTTAACTATTAACCATATTATAAATTTTTCTTGGTTATAAAAATATTTCTAAGTTTTTTTCCTAAATCAGTTTGAAAACAATGTTATAAGCAGCGCCAAAAATTCGATGAGAGTCAATTTTTAACGGTCCGCAGCCTTAAAGAACAGCGTACGCGTCGTTTTTCTTGTCCCAATTTTACTGCAATTTGCATATTTTTCCGTGTTTTGTGTTGGTTTTTCGTCCGTTGAGTTGAGTTCTGCTCCTCCGGTTTGGTTCGATAGTGTAGTGTAGTGATGGTGTAGTGCACAAATTGAGATAGAACTCTTATTATTTTTGTGGACATATCGGGCTCCGCTCCGACAAAAAAGTGTTTATTTAATCCTCGATTGGTACATATTCTTATGGCCGTATCTTGTACTATGGATATTAACTGAATATAGGATGTCTATGTGCTTTTTGTTCTGTTAATGTATTGGTATCCTGATGATATAGTTGTGAAGAAGTTCAAAGAATAAACACCATAACAAAGAATCGCATTATTATTCCTAAAAGTAAGAAATAAATAAATTTTAAATTTTACTACTTGTTTCATTGCATTATTCCCATATTTGTTATAGGACAATTAATAAATAATGAAATAACTACCACCCTATTCTGTGACGCATACGTGTTAGTTCTGGATACAATATACAGATGGCGTCACAAAGCTGTTACCCGTTTAGACAGCCAAGATAAGTCTCTATTTCCGTATATATTATAAGTTACTCTATGATTTATTCCAACTAGTAATGTACATCTCTAATCTAACCATTAGCTAACGAAAAGTCACGAAATATCGTAGCGAAATATTTATTCTTACTCTTACTCCCTTACTCTTGAACAAAATTTCGATAGTGCGAAAAAGAAAGAAAAATCGGTTCATTAAACGTCAACAACACGTCAACATTAGATTTTTTTTTTTTTTTTACGAGCGAAGAAACTTTCAAAAAGTACCTTATGACAGATGCCGCATGCAATGCAACTGGCATAAAGGTTATGTGGGATTCTTACCGCACTAAAACTCCAACTCGAGATGGGTATGGTTCAGTCCGTAAGGGACTTTGGAACCGTCACCGGGCGTCATTAGAATTTCCTTGGATTACCTTTCCTTTATGTATTGTAAATATTATCTGTGTCATTTGTGTGTCAATATGACGTGCGAAGTGTCAATGTCAAGTCAAGTCAGTGTTGCCACTCTAGTTTACTTTCGATTTAGTAACTTTCGAACAATATTAGACATATTATCTTATCTGCTTCAATAATCGCTTTAAAATTATACATATAAGTACTCAATTTATCCCCATTTTAATCTACGCGGGGATATTCTTCATAATTTTTCTTATTTGATTTGATTGTTTTCTTACTGATTGCAAATGCTGAATTTCTGCAACGATTTAGACATCCGCAACCGTATCTGCATCCGCACTTATCAATGCGATTCTTTTGCGGATACAGATATGGAGCTAGTTCTAAATCTGGCAAATGCCCCAGGATAACTAAAATTAATTAAATTATTTCTTTATTTAATTTTTTTAACTAAAAGCTTAATTATTTAATGAAATTAAAATGACTGATTTCAATAATTTATTTCCGCATTCAAAAATTAAACAAAAAAACTTTAAATGTGCGAATGTTGAAAATTTTTCATCACCAACAACTCTGGTTAACATGTCTCGTGATTTTTAAACTTTTGGTTACTTTTTCACTAAGCAAGTTGGCAACACTGAGTCAAGTCTACCAACAAATCCACAACACATACACAATTTTCCGTCTGTTTTCGGATTTTGCTACCACTCCGCGCGGTGCGCGGTCGCTTGTTTGTTTTTTTTTGTAATGTTCTCTCAATAAACTTTTCATCTTGTGAATGTGAAGTGCCTTGTGAAGTACAAATGGATATTTAATGTTAATTTATTTAATTATTGTGTCGAGTGGCCACAGTACTTGGATAGCACAAGACGCCGTAAGTTTATATTTTTGTATATTCAGTACTATTTCAAGATACGTTAGATAAGTTTACCTTTGTTTTAGCCGACGACTTCCATAGGTTGTGAGTAATCAGAAATCTAATCATGCAATACGTATGGTATTGTGCAAAAAATATATACTTACAACTTATTTTCCTAGATTCCTATAAGAATGGTAATACAGTTTCAAGAACAATAAACAGTACCTACCTAAATAGTTTTTGTTAATACAGTTGAGTAAGCCGTAATTTTATATTTCTTTTACACAACTAAGTATTCTTTACTCAAGGTCATTTTTACGGCTTGTTACCTACTGTGGAAATTATGAAATTATTTTGCTTTAACTAATTAACACGAATAAATGAAGAATACCAAGTACCTACCTACTTTATTTTACATAAGCTTTTCGTGGGAATTCTCTGTTGAAAAAGAGAAAATATTTGCGGTTTTCTCCATAATAGTTTTTACACATTTTAAATGTTCATATGAAAATTGTTCTGACCTTTAGATAGTAACTATTATTTAATCTGTGCCTTTAGACACCTTTTTGGAAAATCGTGTATGTAACAATATTTACTTATTAGTTAGTACTTTTTTAGTCGGACATTGCTTGATATTGATTTAGATACAAACATGTACACAAAAAAATCTATTATTAAAACTCAATTACTATATTTTAACTCAAATGATGTTACTTCCATAATCTCTAGTTATACTAGTTATTTTATTTTCATCTGAGCTCAGATATAAATTAAACTGTTAAACTTCACTGCCTAAACATCCAAATCCTAAGTAAGAATAAAGAACTTAGTAACTACATACTTACTTGAGACATTCTTTTTGGATGAATGCATTACTTACTGCTTTGGTTATTATAAAAATATTCATCCAATCATATTTTTACCTATTATTGATTTAAATTATTCCTGTTTCTATTGTTTATTATCTCTTTTTTATTGATAGAAATCAAAAGATTTTTTGATAATTGGTTAATTAAAGAAATATTATCTGAAAAAATAGTGTTTATCATTACAGAAATTGTCAAAAAGATCATATCAATCAGTTTATCTGTGGAAAATTGTGATAGCAAGGTCCTTTGTTTCAAACAATTCTCCTTCACTCTATTGTATTGGACTGAACAATAAAACACAATAAAATTCGCCATATCTGTGCCACAGAGAACAAGGCTGTGATTTTGTAACAATTTGTCTGAATTATCTATATATAGAAGTTATATAGCTATCCATTATGTCATTTTAAATAAATAATAATAATGCAATCCTTTAGTTTGGTTTGAGTTTTCCATCTCACTTCACCTGCTAATAAACAGAATAAACTCAACGACAATATCACTTACTTAATATTTTGCAAGAAACTACAGTAACAAATGTAAGACCATTAGACTAATATCTATGATACGTATGTTGCTGATGTTTCGAAAACAACTAACAAGCTTGAATTCCAATCGAAGTATTACCCAATCACATAATTCACATAGAAAGGTATTTCTACTATTTCCTTTTTATAAGAACTACTGTGCCCCGCGGTCTCATCTGACTTTTAACTTTAAATAGAGATAGGCATCTTGACACTTCTTGGTAATGCTTGATTCACATTGGCCCCGAACCCACAGCCTATAGCATAGCCGGTGCTATACTTCTTTTTTGCTTATGGTACTTTCTAGACCTCTAGAGATCGTAGCCTGTTGTTAAATAGCCTGACTTAGCCTATAAAGAATTCAACTATGAAATGTAAATATATTTTCAAATTCTACTCATAGTTCCAGAAATAACCGCATTCATATTCTTATAAATAAAAAAACCATTTAGCCATAAGAATTCAGTGTCTCCAACATACCCCATGGATCTCCCCATATTTATGTCTTAAAAACTTAAGTGATAAGCATAAATTTGCTAAACTGCCATGAACATTGCCAGGGCTCGCAGTACAGGTGCTTGTTAGTGCTGAGCTTGGAGAAATTACCTATTTATGATTACTTGTAAGCAATATGAAATAATGAAAACTAATTCGTTATCACTAAAATATGTGGTCACATTAAAATTTTGAGTAACATTGGATGGAACACATTTAAAAGTAAGTAAAACAAATTTTTATACCTATAAAATTTATCATAATTACCATCCAGCAGCTTATCAGTTTTGTTGTTAAATTCAGTTTTATTAAAATCAGATAAAAACCTGGCATGATCATTAGCCATTTCCGTTAGAACTTCTTATATTTTTATATAGATTTACTTATATCTACTTCAGATGTCAGATATGATAGGGTCTAAATATTGCCGATATTGCCGTATTAAATAGATTACAAAATGTGGACAGATACCTTTGTAGTTGCAGTTGTAACGACAGTTCTAGATAGTTAAATTTGAGGAATATTTTTAATTATTTTTATTTTTTATTTTTAATAACTATTACAAATACAATATTTTATATAAATATAGAAAGCGAAGTGAATTAAGTCTTAGTTTTTAAAATTTGATATAGTTAGTTAAAATTTCAATGTTGTCGACTAAAATTTTTGTTAAATTGTCATGTCATTGATATAGTCTGATCGGTATGAAATAATAAATTGTTTATTACGAAAAGAATATGCAAATATAAGGCAATAACTATTTTATCAAACAACTCGGGCTTTGGTATCAAATTTATAATGCATAACTCAGTTTAAAGTTATTTTTCTGACTAAGTTTACGATTATAAATGGCTAATAAATATACCTAATTAGGTACTAAGATAAAAAATAACACGTCATAGACTCATGTTTGTAGAGTGCGATAATTATTATCGAGGCTATCGCGGACGAATATCACGAAGAAAATTTATTGTAAGGAGTTCAGTGGACAAGTGTATTCGCACCTGACAACATGGCCGACAATCGTGCAGGCAAAGCCGGTATCAATGCGGAGGCTCAAGCTAAAATAAACAGCAAATACAACGAATCTATTGCGAGCGAAACCCTCGAATGGATCAGGAAGTTGACCGGAGAACCGGCGAACACATCCGGCGATGCAGAAAACTTTTACAACGTACTCAAAGACGGTACTCTACTATGTAAACTTGTGAACTCAATCCAAGAAGGTTCGGTGAAGAAGGTGAACCAGTCGACGATGGCATTCAAATGTATGGAGAATATCAACGCGTTCTTGGACGCCGTGAAGAAATTGGGTGTGCCGCCGCAGGAAACATTCCAAACCATTGACTTGTGGGAGAAACAAAACCTCTACTCGGTTGTCACTTGCCTGCAGTCTCTGGGCAGGAAAGCGGGCAATTTCGGTAAAGCGTCGATAGGGCCCAAAGAGGCGGACAAGAATGTTAGGGAGTTCAGCGAAGATCAATTGAAGGCCGGACAAAATGTGATTTCTCTGCAGTACGGCACCAACAAGGGCCAGCAATCCGGAATTTCCTTTGGAAACAGACGCCAGATGTAATTGTCGATTTATTTATTTATACCTGCCTACGTATGCAATAAATTCTTTTTTTTTTAAATTTCTTATCCTTTGGTTTTATTCACAAGACGAGGTGTGGCAGGGATTAAGTAAATTGGAAAGATTAGATATAAGTAAAATGATAAAAGTCAATATGGTGCAGTATAATATTTATATAGTTTGATAATTACTTATTATTTAACTGTATTTTTATTTAATACTAGCTGCTGTCCGCGACTTCGCCCGCGTAACTTTGTAACTTATATACTAAAACCTTCCTCGAGAACCACTCTATCCATTGGTGAAAACAGCATGAAAATCGGTGCAGTAGTTTTTAAATTTATCGCGAACAGACAGACAGACGCGGCGGAGGACTTTATTTTATTAGCGAAATTGTCAACCTACCGAAACTGTCCAATGAGTTAACTGGTGAATTAGTGAAATTGACCAGTGGTAAACTCGGAGGTAACCTTTCTTCCGGAATAGTACTTCTGTTCCCGAGCAATGCGCCCGTACAACGCCGGCGCAGGTCTCTATAGTTTTTTGAAATGTTAGGTATATAGTTAATAATAAAAATTCATTTCTAATCTACTAATCTTTAAAACGTTTTATGACATCATCCAAATTATTTCTCGATTGAGTCATATCAGTGTCTGTACATACCCGAAGCTCGCATTATTAGTTTGGTTGGTGCATTGCAGTTTAATTATTATAAAACTCTACTTCAGCCACTGACGTATAACTTCAGCCATCATTTAAAATTATTTCAGCTAGGCTGTAAACATGCCATTACCTAGCCAATTTTAAAAATTTTTTTTACGATCACAGACATCAGCATCAAGATTTCAGAAAGTCACGGTTTCGGAATACAGTTGACAATACTTTGTTGAACTTTAAACCTTGTATACCTACCTACTCTGTTTTACAAAGTCTATAGAAATAAGTATGCCTTACTTTTTAATTTTTAGCGAATAAACATCTCGTTACATATTTAAAAAAAATTACCTCCATAAAACTAGGTATTACATGAATTTTTTATTCTTTTTCCCTGACCATATAACATTTTTTGTTTTACGTTCGATTGCAGAAAGTCGAATGTGACCTGGGGATTCTGTTCAAGAAATTTACTTGTTTTTTTTTTTCGTTGTCACTCAGTAGGTAATTTTGTTTTTTAAGTAATATTTATTTTTGTATGTTTTACAAAAGCCGTTAGGCAGGGTGACTGTCCTGACTGTCTACGTTGCAAATGCGCTACCGTCTTTGATATTATGTTAGCAGATGTTGATGGTATAGGACCTATACCATCAATGTACTCTACACCTATACTATAGATAGGTGACGGTAGCCACCTATATCGTCAAGTAGAGTGGACCCATCAACCTGTCTGTCGACTTTAACATAAAAAAATCTGTTATTACTGTCAATTAATTCTGTTTCTGGGTGGTTTCTGGTCTATATGTTAACCCACCGTTTCGTTATATTTTCGCAGTCACCTTTATAAATGCCAAGGTAGATATTTCCCAGGCAAACGCTCTAGCGTCATTTTGTTACGTCAGTGGAAACTTATTGATCAAACCGAATGTCTACCTAACGTTGGATACAAAGCGGAGTAACAAAATTATGTTTTTTGTCCATTTTGTATACCTACCTACTTACTTGATACAAAATCTTTGTACACAATTTCGCGCGGTTAATGCAATTCGCTTTATGTAGGTACTATCAACATAATTATCGCCGCTTCTGTCTATATAGAAAATACTTGTATAGTTAGTAGGTACTGCGAAATTTAAAATTTTACTTGCATTTTAAAATTAACATAAATTTAAATAAATACTGGTTGTTGCCAGTGCCTCGCTTGCGTCATCTGTCAATGAACTTCCGAACTATTCCGAAATTGTTATAGATTGTTTTATCGCATTCTTTCAGCATTTTTTGTGTGATGAAGTGACACTATATTCTCAATTTTAGATAGTTTTAGTGTCACTAGTACATATAATATGGTAGGTTATGTTTTAAAAGAAATACATTAATATCATTCATTCGCTTTTTATTCTCTTGTTCAGGCAGCGAATTTTTCTTTCAAGTTCTTGTCGCAACCTACACTCATACAACACAATTCGTTATCGGTTCCTCGATGCAGCGTATGATTCATACAAAAACATGCAACTCCTTTTAATTCGCTTCAAACACTACTTGAGATAATGCATCGAATTGAAACATTATTATTCGCTCATGGGTACTTAAACATGTTATAATAATTTAATTAATGCTTTAGTGATTAAACATAACTTTATCCCCTTAGTAGGTACTCTATCTAAATAAAACGTTTCAATCCATGGTACCTATCTGTTACAACTATCTATCTTTCTTATTAATATTATAAATGCGAAAGTTTGTATGGATGTATGGATGTATGTATGGATGTTTGTAACTCTTTCACGCAAAAACTACTGAACCGATCACCATGAAATTTTGCATACACGTTGTCTGGGACACCAGAAAGGACATAGGGTACCTTTCATCCAGAACGCGGACGAAGTCGCGGGCACCAGCTAGTTAGTTATAGTTTGATTAAATAGTAATAACAAATTAATTATCTAATAACAATTATTACAACAAAGAGTTGATTTTGTAAGGAAATAATTGTCACGTCGTAGTGTGGATTGGCAAATGTGATATTTACTAAGTAAATTGTTCAAGTAATTGATCTTATTCATCCTTAGATTTACTTTGACGTTTTCCTTCATGGACAAAATATATGTCCGAACGAGTAAATAGTTACTTACTCACACAACTGCATGATATTAGCAAAAAAAATTAGTTATGTCGGCAATTGTGTTCTGTAATATACCTACATACAACGCTTGTACGATAGGATAGGAACAGTTAGTGTATTTCGTTGCCATGACACATTCAATTAACATAAAACATTAGTCACTAAAATAATCGTCACGGTCATGACACCAGCCAGCACCCCAAAACCGGAAGATACGGTCTCGGCTCGGTAAGCAGCGGATACACGGATATCCGAACCCTGCTGAACATTTCTCCCTCGAACCAATTGAATAAGAAAGGGACACCGTATTACTCTGTTTCTTTCTCATATAGCATTATTATAGGAAAATAAAATGTGTGTGTTTTTTCAGAAAATCTTGTCTCCTAAAAGATATCGCATCTCTAGTTCTTTTGAACTACGTAAAGATTTTTTATACAAAATTGTCTAATTATATTTAATCTTCTTTTTTATAGATTTATGAGGTATGACCATCATTCACTCGTCACACACAAACACAATACAACCTTTTTTTAATGTATGTTTCTTCCCAATTCTTAAAAATGTTTGTTAAAAATTAAATATTCCTTTTTACCTTTGAAATTAAACGAAGATTTTAACAGTGCCCTGTAGTCATGCAAGAATAAGTCGCTAGTTGATAATAAAATTTGATATTGACCTACTTTACTGCCTATTATGTTAATTATGATATACTCATCATGATACAGTATTAATAAATGACATTAAATATTAAAAACACAATGAAATTCTTCATACCAAATGTCATAGTAGGTGAAAACGATTCGCTGGTTAATAATAAAACTGCAACCTAATGTTAAATAAAATGATTATACAACTTGAGAAACTTTATTATTAAACTCATTTGTTAAAGAATTGTTAAAAAGTGAAACCGTGATTACATTCAAAAATAATCTTGAATTCTTGACAGATTGGAGATAGTCCCGGCGAAAGCTCTCCGCGTCTTCTGCAGGAGCCTTGTCAAGATTAAATTTCTAATGCAATTACTTATATGTTAGGCAGAAATGTTCAATTTTCTTAGTCATACTTAATAAGGCTGTGTTCAGAAGTAATAAGTAATTTGGTGCTACTTTATTTTATAATGTGCACTTAGCGGCTCGCTCCCGGTTTTGCGCGGATAAAAATTGTTTTAATACACAAACTAAGTTTCCTCGTTCATCGCTCTTCCCGTTAATGAAAACCTTAATCCGTTAAGTCCGGTGAGTTGTTTAGAAGAAGTGAGCCGAAAAACAGACAGAGTTCCATACAAAGAAGGTTTCTCTACAACATACTTTTAAATCTCTCACACTGACCACTCAAGTCGACGGATTTCGAGTGATCCATCACAAGATTGCTATTACAAAAACACAATACCGCTAAGTATTATGGACGATTCATGTGTAACGACTATCGAAACACAATTACCTGGTTATACATATTCCGACGTAACATGATATCGATCGCATTTGCAAGGCTTCCGTTGACGACATGCTCTGACGCCCCGATTGCCCACTTGTCCGAAGGCTCTACCGTTACTCAATCGGGTAGATTAATTAAACCCAATAACGGGATGATACCTTTTGCATTGATATCCCGAATACTGTAACTAGTCTTTTCGACAGTTAAGCTCTAACCATGCGGGGCAAGATGCAGGTGCTGTGAGGTGCTAATCCACCCACATTAGCATAAAGTCCTCAATTTTCAATGTCTGGTCTGTCTATATGTACGCGTTAATCTCAGAAATATGTAAACGGATTTTTTTACTGATCTCGAGCTAAATTCTTACTTACCTGACTTGAACAACAATAAAAATTTAATTTTATTATTTTATTACAGTTTTCACTTCTGTGACATGTTTTCTTATGTAAAGAGTGGACATTATAACCATTATATAATAAATGCAAGAGCAGTAGCTGTCGATTAAAATGCAACATCATAGTGAAAGCGTCATTAAAATTTGTACATAGATATAGAGATTATTATAGGTAGTATAATGTCCCGAACCAGTTGCTCCTTGGAGAAAGTGGATCAGTTCGGCTTTACTTTGAAACATGAGTGAGATAAATTTAGATATAAAACTCAGATTGTTTATAAGTTTACACAAGATGAATTCAGTTTACATGGTTAGCCTATATTGCTGAATGACTTAGTTATAAAATTGTCTAAAATGTACACGAATTGTAATGGTATGCTGAACTGAATGTCTAAATTTGAAAATGTCTACATTAATACAGTCACGATATCATTGTATCAAGTCGCTGTGTTATTACTAAAAGCTACTAACTAAGCAAAAGTTTTGTTTTGATATGTCATTTTATCCCGAAAAGCTTCGGCAGTTTATGTTGTGTCATACTAGAACAACGGATGGTCTTGGGCATGGAAAAATGCGTTTTACTGCTGTAAACAATTGTTAAAGATAGCCCCTATAGCTATTTTTCATTGGTTTTTCCTAGTTTGTTTTGAGAACAATTAAATGTTTTGTGTTTTCGAATTTAAACATCAAAACAACTATAAGTTACAGCATTTGCTTCTAAACCATAAAATTCTTTAGCCCATCGGCTGAGCTAACTAATAAATTAAAGGTCCTCTGCCATAAGACAAAACCTGCATTGTTTTTTCAAGTCATGCTTACGAAATTTGTTTTAAAAATTGTTGACATTACTTACTTCGTAAACTTCACTTAATAAACTTTCTAGACCACGAAGAGATCTTTGATCAAAATGGCGTAAAATATTTCATGCTCTAAAAAGCAGATATTTCAATGCGTTATGCAATTACATGAGCAAAAAATGTGGTTGTGTTTTACTTCCGAGAGCAATGCTACTACGTATTTTGTCTTTTATTATTTTAATTACACGTCAAATGTCATGTGATGCAACTTCTTACATATATGTAAGATTTCACTAAAAATAAAAAAGATATTTAATTGCGTATCTATTAGTCCTAAACAGTACTTTTAAGGCAATTCTTTATATGAATGCGTGAAAGGCGTAGATATATGTGTTGGCGCTTAATAGTACAATGCTTAATTAATAGTTCAAAACAACAGAGACATATCAGTTATTCGTATAGGAGGTCTTCTAGCTTAGTGCCACCAGACTGCATCTGCACTGAACAGCGCAGTTTATGACTCCGAAACGCATACTACCCTGCCAATTTGGGTCTTTTCAGGTAGACTGGTTTTGGTGCATTTAGACTGCACCCAACCTGGGAAAAAAAAGTCTCACTAGTTCGGTCAACCGAACTACTGGGAATACACCCAACTTAGCTGTAAAAATGGCCTCTCTCCACTTGGCTCCCACGTCTAGGATCCCATGGGATCCAAAGATATTTTTTTTGGATTCTGGCTCCCATGGGATCCTAAAGTAATTTTTTATTTCTCTTGGCTCCCAAAGGATCGTAGGATAATTATTTACAGCCCTTGAATCCCATTTCATTTTAATGATAACATAAAGATATATTAAGTCTCCATTTCGTAAAATGAACAAATTGTCTACTTATCACTGCGGAAATACTGATCTACTTCCAAAGCTAGATTTTGAGTTACATGGATGTAAATTTTCTGTTACGAAGTTCACTGACTGTTTTTAGAAATTATTCTATACTACAGTCCGTCTTGAAAGACCCTTTAATTTCAGATCATATCTCTATAATAACAGTTTTTTTTATTGTTTATACCTACGCTGAGTTTTGCCTCGTTGATTACAATACGCCTACATCTAGATTCTAGTCTAGTGCGTCGTTAGATACACTCCCATTAGCATAGCGTTTCCGTACGTCATCATAATCAACACAGGGGAGCTAAAGCATCAATTGATATGGCCCTGCAAGCCCCGGCGATGATTTATTTGTTAACCTGTGCCGTATTGATACCGATTGACCCCATTGGCCGCTCATGCTTCGCTAATTTGTAAATGCGTCGTCTACGATTAAAATTTCAATGTCTTTAACGGCTATATTTTTTCTCGTTTGTTTCTTTACATGCATCCTAAAACATATCTTTTTTGGTTTTTATTGGTTTTTTGGTAGTTGGTAAATTGGTAATCATTTTCTTGTCTAAACTAACTACTGTAATAAAATTAAAGACTTTCTGTAATGTTGTTGATTTTTATATGTTATTTATCCTACTTATGACTTTTTTTCACATGACAGCTTATATTTTATTAAATAACTGTAATAGATCTGCATGCATTGAAAACAAAACAAAAGTCAACATAATATGATAATTAAAATTTTATTTAACTAAAATATTTTTAAGCTGATCTTACTCACAAATAACTCGTATTGCAATATTTTTATGAATTTTCATTTGAGTTGAATAAGGAATACAAAACGGTATATTTAAGAACAAAATTATAGTGAGATGAGGATGAACACTGAACACTAAAAGCTAGACCTGGTTTTTTTTTGTAACGTATACTGTTTTGTATGTTACGCAAAAAATTAACAATAAATGCGTTCATACAAATTATATGCACGGAAATGGTACGAATAATCCGTTCCATTTGGTTGAACGTCAGTCTCGTTTTGCATGTATCTGATCGTCGTAGGTATACACAGTTTACATAGATAACTTTGTAATGTTTTATTCTCTTCAATATCTCATTAATTATGACTGAAAAAGTTTTATTAAACAAACATAAAAACACAAGAAATTTAAAAAAAGTTAGAAATCACAACAACAACGTAAAAAAGTCGAAAAAGTTAAAATAGTGCAAGATTTAAGATTTATAAGAAGATATCAATTTGCATTTCCATGCAAATAATCAATGTGCATTTCGAATTTTAAGTTAATACTTAAAATAATTTCTAATTAAGTAGTAGTTAATATTATTCCACAACTTTGACTAACTTGTAAGTACACCTACTTGACTTATGTACTTTCTATATTTAACGATTGTGGCTAAACTCTCTTTGCTCTAACTATATTTTCCAGCGTCCATTTGACATCTTTAATCTAGATTTTATAACGTTAAAGTAATACCGATTTCGCTACGAGCATTTAGTTCGCCTGCAATAACTCTCCAATCTCCATTGAAAGTGCCGTTATACGGCCTCTGTACCTACTCTAAAGTACCCACTCAATGTTTGTATTATGGATGTACTTTTTATTTAGGTCAAGTTTTGCTTGAATATTGATTACATTTTTTTTGCTTCTTTTACTATATTTATTTATAGTATACTTAGTGGCCCCGATAGACATCGTTCTGTTATTAAAACCTATCAAATTATGGCTTAGAGATGTGTAATTAAAATAAAACCAGTAATTTTTTCCAGTTTTCCTCTTCAAAAAACCTTACTCAGACTACAAATAATATTTTAAACAAAAACTCAATTGGTCCAGCCGCTCTCCTGTTTTGCGCTTAACAAGTAGCTACACATTTAGCGATTCGTCTTTATTTATATATAGATTATTTGTTTAATGCGAATCGAAAACACATCGTTGTGAAGTAGCGGAGAAAATTTACCGGTTGCGAACCGTTGGTCGATGTAATTTGGTCCAACTATGGCCGACATTTCGAACAGGTTCTGTATGTTTATATACCCAGCCTTGGCATTGGGGGAACTCGATGACTAATACCTACACCTTTTTTCTCAATAATATTCAAGGTCTTACATCAAATGATAGCAGATCCGTTTCGTGTCAAACCGTTGCAAGGTGGGAATTTTCAATTACCTACATTTCATAACGTGCCATTATCCATTGTTGTTATGAAGTATTTTTAAATGGTGTCTATTGCATGCATTGTCTCAGTTACGATACAACGTAACAAAAAAAAGTTTTTGTTAATTCGGTGTTTAAATGGTGCTTGCTTAATCCGCCATGATTTCATGCATCGTTGCTTACATCTAAAAAGTAGCTAGCCACAGTCTTTGTGAAATTGTTTACAAAATCTGTATTTCCTATCGTCCCATAATAAGGTTGCGATAAACCTCGAGTAATGTTTATTCATTTCAATAGTCTTGTTTTTTACTGCCAATTGTAATGACAAAAACAAAAATCACTTCTACATCTCTGAACTTAGTCATCTGAATTCTGAACGTAACATAACAACCAAACAATTTTATCATACACAAAGTTAGAACCACATTGAATCTTTTACACCTTCGAAGCAACAAGGCTATCTTGTTCCACACCATCTACCTACATACATATAGGCATATAGATGTATCTGTTTAACGACAGGTTTTGCTGACGCCTACGTGTAGTACCTACTTGGTTATGAACTCTCAATACGTTCATCGACACTTTACTCTTATTAAAATCTATCTAGGTATAGGTATTGTCTGGGTACTAATTGTGTTGTTGGACGTGTCCATTGGGCCAAACCCCATTACGCTTCCATTAAGCTAGCCTAAAGCTTGATTTATGTATTATTTACTCCATTATGATTTTATACATTTTTACATAGTTCTATAGGTATATTCTTTTAATTTTATACATTATATTTTGATTGGATTTTTTTCAAAATATAAACTTATCACCCCTTACATTTGATGGATTAGGTATTTTAAGTTATTAAAAAGGTACGCGTAAAAGTGAGTAAAACGCGAAATAAAATATCAGAAGCATTTGTTTCGTATGAAATTAATAAAATTCAATTGAACATTTTATCTTTGTCTTGAACAAAAACGTACAGTATGTATGAAAATATACCTACCTAATACCGTATCGGAAAGAATTTTCATTGTCTATGAACCTTGGACGAGATAAGATAAAGTTATTGCCATTAGTTTCTATCTCTCTATTCTACATAGTGATACAATTTTGAAATAAGTGTTTTTATTCTACCTATTTCAAAATTCATAACTAAGTGATATTTCATATTAGATTCATACAACACATTTATCTATGGACTTAATGATAATTATGAAGCTTTTAGTATCTAAGAAGATAAAGAATTTTAGAAAATTCATGATTGGTTTACTTACTATCATTGTAATATTACGAGATCGCGAAACTTTATATTTTACTTGTCTACACAGTGCAGTTCTTTTATAACTACTTTTTACTGCTTTTTTATGATAAGGTCGACAGACAGGCTGACGGTCCACTTGACAGTACGTGGCCTCCGTCAAGCAACGTCAAACCAAGAGGTTCCGTAATTTACTTGTCCACACACTATAATTATTTCATAAGTTACTGCTTAATCTTCATTAGGAAGTATTAAAATTTTTAAACGTTATACACCTAACTAAATATATAGGTATAAAATGTTGTGAATTCGCAATACCTACACGAGTTAGTCGCAAATCGCAACCTGACCCCCGAGGTCATTGTTAATAGCAAATTATTAGCTAAGTGACTCATGACAGGCATCCGTGGCAAGTATGTACGTGAGAGGCATTCTACGTTCACATTATCATTGCTCTCTTGCTATCAGATAAGAGATACTCATTACTATATTTTAGTGAAAAAAATCGTCGATTAAAAAAAATACTATGGAAAATCTCAAGTGAACGGAATCCAGATTGCAAATCGTTAACTGTTTTAGTGGCGATTGTTATTTCTTCAACAATGGGTTTAATCTCGATTTATCTCGCGAACAAAGATTGTGAAGACTGGATGAGGATCTTAAGGAATAAAATAATAAATAAATGAAAATATTCTTAATTCTGTATAAGGCCAAATCAACCATCAAATTATGTATGTAGTTATTACATAATTTTGTGTTTTCATATTTTTTTTTAAATTGAGACCTCAAGGAAGTGTATGCACATTGACACATTTTAATAATTTTCGTATTTTTTTCAATCAATATTCTGCCTATCCACTTGTTGTTACTTATATATGTAATGGCAGTTTAGTAGGTACTGTGTTATACTATTTAAAATTAGAAAATGGTTTTTTGAGTTTGATAAATTTGAGTTTATAATCTTTTAGGGGAATAATCAAGAAAATAAACAATAACCTTAACACTAAAAAAATGGAATTCACAGCTCAATAAATATGTCGTGTAAACCGATCGCTTTTATACTAAAATAACGCAAAGTTTATGGCGCATAGCGAACGTCATAGAGCTTCCATAGGAAAGTGGAAAGGTGCGGTCATTTGGCCTATTTGTGGAAAAAACGACAGGTCACCGAGGTCAGAACACGTTGTTTCTTCAACATCATGTTATATTTAAAAAATCTTAACTTCAATCCTATAAGGCTCTTTATTGTGTAGCAGATGATTCCGTACTTTTCACTATACATCCATTTTACGCACCATTGTTGTCCGAACGAAGAAGGTCACTGACATGATTGATGGCTTGCTGTTAGTTCTGTTAACTCGTATTGTGTGCTCTTTTCTTTTCATCTTTGATTGTAACCGTTTAGATGTGCATCTATAATAATATTTACTTTTTAATTTTGTAAAACTAATAAGTGTCAGAATAGTGGGATGAATCTTTTAAATTATGATTATTCTGGTCACATTTCGTTTAAGTTTCCTTTATGCAAATAATTTGCTATCAGTGTTTTGACTTTAATATCTGTATACAATATCTACAATTAGTGTTTTATTCTCAAAATTTAAGGCATGGATTTTTTTGATTCGTTTCTAAAATATTAGGTTCTAATATCAATTTGTTATTATTATTATATATTCATATTTTTATTTCTATGCATACAATATTATTTTTAAATTAGTTGATGTGCTTATTGGGAGTAAGAAATCCTTTAGATCGCGATTTATACCAGGCTATTGCGAAAAAATAGTTACCTAGGTAAACTATTCTATTATTCTAATTATTATTGTATTAATATATTATGTCCAAATTAATATTGAAACATGTTTTTATTACTTATTATTTAGGAAATAAATTTATATTTAAATATCTTCAGGTAGGTCTTACCTAATTTACCAAAAAAGTGATCTTGGTGTATAGGTATAGATAGGTAGTGGTTTTCGAAAATAATTGGGTAATTTATTGTTTTATGTTCGTGTTGTGAACTATTAACGTTAACGAGTACGTATAGAACATGCAACTGCATTACATAGTTTTAGGTGAAGGTCTTGCACTATTGCACTTTCAGATCAAGGGGCACCGCGTTCATTCGTCTGCATCCATTTTAACATTAAAGCGAATAATTTTTTTTATTGTCGATTCCTCTAGTTGAACTAATAAACTATATTATGATATATTCAAATTCGTTGTATATAGTTATGTAATACATATAATACGCTCAAATAAAATAAAATAATCTTTTTCTTGTTTGAATAAGATTTCAAAATACCTACTGTACATTTTTATAATAATATAATAATATTTTATTGTACTAGAATTAATATTTCTTGTTCACAATGCTGCTCAGACAGCTTGTCGCAAATGACAGGTAACCTGAATATTCATTACGCGTGGTCTACCGTTGAACGAGCTGGGGCACATCAACAGTACCGCAAGCACGCAAGTCTGGACCGCAACCTGTAACCACCACAGCTCCAACGACGCTTATACTTTAACATTGTATTGTATCGTAACATGTTTTTTTTTAATGCGATTCTTATTTTAACATTGTTATTATTAGTTTCAGTGATGTATGTGATTGTTATTACTATTAATAATAATTGATTCTACATTTCATTTTAGTAGTAGCAGATCACATTGCGCATCGCAGGTATTTAGGCAGCATCGGATTTTATTTGAGCTCACGTAATTATGGGTGCTTCTTTGTTTTAATATTCTAAGATTTAGTGTGTCTGTCATGCAAACTGTTTATTTATGTACATATATGTGTTTATAGTGAAATCTGCAGCGAAGAAGACATTAGCAGGAAATATTAAGAATAAACATTCAGTTCTCGGAAGAGTAGTGGAGCAAAAACGTATTCGTATAGATGGAGGCTTTCTTGTCGCCTGTTGTATCATGGTTGCATTTCAACGAGCTATTATGTTTATTGCGCGATTATGTATGCTCGATTGCTTTGCAATTACTTTATCGATTTATGATACTTATATTTATATTATTACTATTACCGTACTGCGTTTTGCCTCTACTCTGTTGTATGTAATTATGCAATCAATCGGAGCAACAGAAAAAAAAGTCCGCTTCGGATGAAGCAGTCGGACCACGCGGTCTCAGGGTTATACTTAATTTGGACTAATTAAATTAATTTTTAAAAATAGTTTGCCACACATTGTCACCGATATGTGTCACCTATTCTCTATTGCAAAAAAAAACTATCTCCGCTCATACCTACCCATGAGTAATTTATCAAACGTTTATTTACGCTAGTTCTCGACAATCATCTACAATGGATGCTTGTAAATTCGCACAGATAACGTTTCATGCTTTGTCTATCTATGTAAATTGCTTGGCCTTCTTTCGGTGCAAGTCTACATTATCATTATGACAGCTGAACATTTGTTTTTATTGCAAAATTTGCATTTCTAATATTATACTATTCTTTTCACATATGGTGACGTTTGGTGTTTGAAGTTACTAGACAGACATGTATAGCACCAATGAAATAGAATTATAAAGAAAATCGAGTTCATTTATTGTATTGTGTTTCCTGTATTTTTTTTTTCAATATAAAATGCCTGAAATAGATGAAAAATGCTATAGTAAGATATTCTTTGGCATGACTAGAGATCATTCACCCTATAAAAAGTTATGATTGCTCCTATTGCGAACATTTTCGAGTGAGCACACCGTTTGGTCAACTGTTTGGTGTTTTGTTTCCGGCGCGGCTGTGCACGCGCATCGAAGCGGAAGTCGGACGGCCGCCATTGTTTATTTTTTTTATTACATAATAGGTAACTCATGAAAGTGTGTGTTATGTTATGCCTCCCAGACACGAAAGTGAGTTAATTATATTCTTTTACATTTAATTACTTACTGTAAATTTATTACGAATGTTGTATACTGTCGTAATGTCGTAATGATGCATAATGGCATGTAATATTAAACACTTGTAGTGATGTTTTGAAGTTTCCTCTTTAATTATATATTCATTAATTCATTTTTTATTTATACTTTATGGCGATGTGAACGTGTGAACATTAAGAATTAGTTTACAGTGACTTTATGGTGGATAAAAGAATAGACAATTGTAATGTAATTAATAATTGCAAATAAGAGTAGAATACATCAATTTACTTTTTCATGTGTGGATCGGATATCGCTTGTTCTAACAACGAAGGAAAACATCGCTACGAAACCTGCATTTCTTAAGGGACTAGAAATCTTCAGACATATACCTGGGTGGATTGAAAAGTATTCGGCCTGACATAGATCCACTCAGTTCTTAAAATTAAAAGTATCCACATTATTTAGTTCAGTTCATACTTGTTTACTGTGCGTAGTTTGAAACGTGTGCGATAATTAGTTGTGATTTTATAAATTCATATGTCAAACAATACGACGTGATTTCTGCAAATGAAGCAAATTGAGCAGCGTGCTGTCATTAAGTACCTCCATAAGAAGAGGTTATCACCAAAGGCCATCCATGACGATATGGTCAGTACTTTAGAGGATTTCGCTCTGTCATATTCATCAGTCAAAAAATGGATAGCTGAATTCAAGCGTGATAGGGAGAGCGTGAAAGACGAACCCCGCTTTGGAAGACTCTCAACCTCCTCTACTATGAAAATATTGGAAAAGTACTGGATTTAATTATGGCAGACCGCAAATTAAAAATTAGGGAGATAGCCAAGACTATAGGCATCTCCTATGAATGTACACAAAGTATTATAGTTAACGAATTGGGTTTCGACAAGGCGTCATCGAGGTGGGTCCCGCGGCTGCTTTCAGTTGAGCAAAAAATAACGCAATTGACTGTTTCACGCGACTGCTTGGAGTTATTTTATGATTTTTTGCATCGTTTTTTTACTATGGACGAAACATGGATTCACTAACAGTACACCAGAAACAAAACAACAATCGAAATAGTGGAGAAGACCCGTTTTGCTACCCTTTAAAAGGCTAAGTCGATTTTGTCGGCAAATAAGGTGATGGCTTCAGTGTTTTAGGACTCAAAGGCTGTGATTATTGTTGATTATTTTGAAGAAGGCCGTAATGTAAACTCTGATTACTACTGCATCTTACTACGTCGTTTACTGGAGGAAATTAAAGAAAAACGCCTTGGAAAGCTCAGAAGAAAAGTTCTTTTTGATCAGGATAATGCGCGCGTTCACACATGTGTGCAATCCATGTCTGAAATTTACAATTGTGGCTTTGAACTGTTACCGCATCCGCCTTATTCACCTGATTTGGCACCATCCGACTTTTTTTTGTTCCCTAACTTAAAAAAACACTTGAGAGGTTAAAAATTTTTGACAAACGACGAAGTCAAAGCAGCAGTGGACGCCTATTTTGACTCTAAGGCAGAATCATTTTTTTTTTCAACAGCCTAAATGCTTTACAGAGGAGGTGGCAGAAGTGTATTGAACTTGATGATAATTACGTAGAAAAATAAAAATATTATTAATTTTATACGTCTTTATTTTCTTGGTCAGGCCGAATACTTTTCAATCCACCCTCGTACCTACTTACCTACCCTCTGTGTAATATATAGTTATGTATAGCCTTTAGGTCTAAGTACCTATACCACGAAAACGAAGCTGATTACAATGTCAAAGAAAAATCAGTTGATGCGAAAACAGATAAATCACTCAATTCGAAACTCAATACACGAGCAATATTTGAATTTGGAATTCCAAATCAACAGCCACCAGATACCAAAGTTACCAGTTCGATAAAACGTCAATTTCTTAGACCTAATATTTCTTTTTAGGGTTATGCATAGTTTTAATGTAGAAGTTATCGATTTAATAGCTAATAAACTTGCTTCAAGGTAATCGACCCTTCCTTTAATCTAATCGATCCTTTAGCTAACGGTTGTATCCCGCAAATGCCGAGAATAGCTCTATCCCTTTCATTCGACTTATGTTACTCACTTATTGAGGCTCGCATCGCAATACTCAAGAAATTATCATATCTTGAGGATCGTTGGTCTCTGTCGGTCGTAGTTGGAACCATTATTCTCCTCCATTCCGTTCTACTGTACAATTTTGGTTATACTTGCTATCTCCGCTGAACCGCTTCTGTCAGCCGCCCTACATAGCTAGATGAGTGATAACAATGAGAAGTCGTAACTTATCGACGAGGAGTTGCAAACGGTCGAAAAGGATTGATTGTGATCCTCGAACGCGATAAAAACACAACTTGTCCTACTCACCTGTTTGGTGCGAAAGCTCGGAATATACATTCCGAAAGCTGACCGGAAGCGTACACATCTCCATACAAATCTGCTGTTTTCTATGTACAAAAGCTGAAAATGCTGAAATGGTCTGAATAATTAATGTATGTTACTCCCTATACTCTATATCTTCTGACTTAGCTAACAGTCTCACGTTAAATACATTAAACCTTATTGTTTCAGTGAAGAATGACGATAGACAAGCAGCTGGTGTGGGTGCGAGACCCCGTCGAGGGGTTCGTCCTCGCACGCATCCACGAGCTGATGGGAGAAGAGGCGGACGTTCTGCCTGTAGACAACAGACATCCCAGAAGAGTCTGCAGCTTCGAAGATATCTTTCCAGCTGGCGATCCCACTAAATATGTGGACGACAACTGTAAGTATTTTCCTACTATACATTATATTGCTATAATTTGGCTACAATACAATAAACTACAATGCATTATTGGCATTTATATTTTATTGCTCTTGAACTTTTCTTACAGTCTTGCTGTATAGAATTTTAAAATTAAACAATTATAATTATGTAATATCTTTGAGAGTCTATTAAAAGACTTTAATATAAAAAAAATGTAACACTATTTCTTTTAAATCTAGATCAGTTCATAATAGCTTTACCAGTTCATATAACGTTTTCTTTTGATCGTTTTCAAGTCTCAGTGTTTCTAATGTAGATTTCTTTTCGATTTTTTTCAGGCGAACTCATGTTTTTGAACGAGGCAAGTTTGCTGAACAACATAGTCGCTCGATACAAGAAAAACGCCATTTACGTGAGTATTTTAAACATGACTCATGGTTATATACTCGTATGTGTATTGTAATGTACTTCACCTTGAAATAATGTATTTGTTATTATAATTAACACTTTCTTTTTTATGTTTTTATTGCAATGATAATAAAATTATTTTTTATAAAGGAATATATATTTATGTGCAAGGGTGCCTGAGTTGTTAAGTCTTGAGTTTTTAGTAAAATTTCTCAAAATAGATTTCGTTTTTCAGACTTACGTCGCCAATATCTTGCTCGCTGTAAACCCTTACAGGGACATACCAGATTTGTATTCCTCAAACACCATCAAGAAATACCAGGGCAAGTCGCTTGGGGAAATGCCTCCACACGTATTTGCTATTGGTGAGTAATTGTTTACCTACATATACTCACTCATAGGTAGAAAGAATCACTTAATACTAAGTGCTGATATGATGGAAGTAAGATCTCATATCCTTTCCTTTCCTCTAGCACAGATAACATCCAAATTTATTGAGGCTGACTGGCTCACACAATATTGTATTCATTTACTAGATGATATTACGTACCTATGTAAATAATTGAAATTATAAAAAAATGAATTTCAGCTGATAAGGCGTTCCGCGACATGAAATCCCTCAAACAGTCCCAATCGATAATCGTCTCTGGTGAATCGGGTGCTGGTAAAACGGAATCGACCAAATACATCCTCAAGTATTTGTGCGATCTGTGGGCGAAGGGCGCTGGGCCGGTCGAACAGAAGATTCTAGATGGTGAGTAGAATACATTTGTTTCTAAAATTTAAACTCGCCCTCCACTGTACACATCATCATCATCAAAGTCGCACACTCTTGTCAGAGTGGTCGTGGTTGTGTGGATGATGTACACGGAGGATTGTCGTGTTCGCCCTCCTTGGCGCGGATTACCGCCCCTGCGATGCTTCTCCACTTTATTCTATTTGTGGCGTCACGAGCACACTGTACCA
This sequence comes from Synanthedon tipuliformis, assembly GCA_947623395.1. Lineage (NCBI taxonomy): Eukaryota > Metazoa > Arthropoda > Insecta > Lepidoptera > Sesiidae > Synanthedon > Synanthedon tipuliformis. The sequence goes on along the minus strand of OX392415.1, from coordinate 1,759,039 downwards.
CTGTACACATACAAGCAGCGATAAACCAATAAAGTGTTTTATTAAAATATATTTTGTCTCCTTTAATTTTGCATTATAAGAAGTACCCAAAGAAATGTAGCGTGCTGCACTGCCATTCCTTTCCAAATCCAGCCAGAGCCAATTTTGGAATCAGAGCCAATTTTAATAAGCTCATTTCCAAAGTTGACCCTGCTGAGAATCGAACCCCAAGCCCCTAGAATTAAGTTAGAGCGTTTAGGCAAGCACCCTAATCACTCATCCAATGGTTCGTTTGTGCCTTAAAATTTCACTACGAAACATAGAAATAACATAACATCTGTAACTTATTTATTACAATTTCAACACGATCTGTTTTTTTTTTTCTTTTGAACATATCCTGTGTTGAAATATAAATATTACAATAACTTTCAGCCAACCCGATTCTGGAGGCGTTCGGTAACGCGAAGACAACACGCAACAACAACAGCTCGCGGTTCGGAAAGTTCATGGAGGTGCACTTCAATAACAAGTACCAAGTGGTGGGCGGCCACATCTCCCACTACCTGCTGGAGAAGTCCAGGATTTGCACGCAGAGCTCCGAGGAGAGGAACTACCACGTGTTCTACTTGCTGTGCGCCGGCGCATCGCAGGAGTTACGGACCGCCTTGCAGATTACCAAACCGGACGACTTTCTTGTAAGTGTCTGCAGGGTTTAAAAAGATCGATCCTTGTTTTCAGTAACAAAAAAAATCCCACGTTATACCAATGCGTTATACACTATTTTTATATGTTAGTCATCAGACAGATCCACTTGATGCTATGTTACCACTATCGCCTATAAAACATTCTTTTTCAGGTGCACAACTTTTCGCAACATTTTTTAAAATTTTATTTTTATTTTAGTATTTGAAAAACGGTTGCACGCAATACTTCACGACACCTGCCTCGGAGAAGAAGTTGTCAACGAGTCAGAAAAGCAAGCAGCATCAGGAGAAGGGAGGCCTTCGCGATCCTATGCTCGACGACGTTGAAGACTTCCATAGACTGAATCAGGTAGGTATTTATTACATACGATTTTAACAATAAATAAAAAATAAAATGTCTTATTAATTTTCTATGTATGCAATTAGCGCTCTGTTGGTAGATTACTAGAAGTTCAAGTGTATTCGTATGGATGGAATCGTAATTCTCAAATGGTTAGACCAATTTTGATCAGGTCTTTTTTTGTTTGAAAGCTTACGTGATCTAGGTGGTCCTTATCTATAGTTTATGAGGATCCGTTTAGGCGTTTGAAGATCACAGCCTAATTCCTAGTTGACGAATGTATCTCACTAACTTCCATAGGTTCGTTTGATGTGAATTAGGGCTCAATTGATGTTGTGCGCAGGCGTTGTCGCGCGTGGGTCTGTCGAGCGAGGAGCAGTCGGCGGTGTACCGCGTGGTGGCGGGCGTGCTGCACCTGGGCAACGTGCAGTTCGAGGAGGAAGGTGGCGCGCGCGGCGGCTGCCACGTGACGGCCGAATCACAGCGCTCGCTGCTGACGGCGGCCGCGCTGCTGGGCGCGGACGCGGACGAGCTACGCACGGCGCTCGTGGCGCGGCTCATGCAGAGCGCTCGCGGCGGCGTCAAGGGCACGGCCATCATGGTGCCGCTGAAGACGCACGAGGCGGGCAACGCACGCGACGCGCTCGCCAAGGCTGTCTACAGCCGCCTCTTCGACTACATCGTGCACCGCATCAACGCCTCGATCCCCTTCCAGGCCTCCGCCTACTACATCGGCGTGCTCGACATCGCCGGCTTCGGTCAGTTCCCAGCCTAGTACATTTCTACACATTAGTTTTAATCGCCAGACGCTTCGCCGTTCGCTAAAGGCTTTTTAAAAACTTAGGTTTGAGGCGAGGACTTTTCCTTTCCTAAGGCCACTTTTGTCCTATCATACCTATTGATTCCGGTTTAGTCTTTATTGCAGTTCATCTATCCGTCTAACATTTCTAAAGATTTCCTTTTGCCTCTTAATTTTGTCATTCTGTCTGTTTGCCATTTCAATAATTCCACTCCATCTATTGTTCACTTCTAATAAAATTATTTTCAGTTATAGTGTCTATTGAACTTTCAATCAAAACGCTATCTCGTTAAACTTCAAGAAACTTAATTGTAAATCCTTCCTTCTTTAAGTACTCTTTAAGTACTTCTTTTAGTACCTCAATATTCCTTCTTTTATCCGAATGAATTTCTGTCGCAGAATACTTCCAAATGAACAGCTTCGAGCAGTTCTGCATCAACTACTGCAACGAGAAGCTGCAGCAGTTCTTCAACGAGCGCATCCTCAAGAATGAGCAGGAACTGTATCGGCGCGAGGGGCTCAATGTCCCCGAGATTCGGTTCGTCGACAACCAGGATTGTATCGGTGAATATTGCAAACAAAACAACAATACGAAACAAATATTTCTTTTTTGGAATATAAGCGTTTAACATGAATTTTCATTGGGACAAATAAACTTATTCATGTAATACTTACACAAAATTCAGTTGAGTTAGTAATAATTTCTGAAATTTGCTATGTCGTTTTTAAAGTAACTGTAAAATACTAGTGTCGTGTCTAATTAACTAATTAATAATTAGTGTGTTGGTGTGGTATTAAGATCTGCTGGAGAGCAAGAACCATGGCATCTTCCACCTGCTTGACGAGGAGTCGAAGCTGCCCAAACCGGACTACGCACATTTCACCCACGCAGTGCACAAGCAGTTCTCCAATAACAAGAACAGGTATACTCTCTTCATCCACTCCAGATCTCGAAATACTTCTTTCCTTTTGTATTAATTATGAAGAATTGTCTGAAATGAAGTGTGTTTTATCGTCACTACCGTTCTGGTTGGTCAACCAGTATTTAATGTACAACAAATTTGACAGGTCCTAATGGCATTAGGACCACATTGACTCACATTGTCTGTTTATCTCCACCAATCACAGACGAACGCTTTATCTACCCACAAGCTCGTTTCCGTGAATAGAGTTTAGTGTTCATCATAATATTTTCGAAAGTGGGGTAAAAACTATATTATTATTTTTTTAATTTATGCAAATAGCTACTAAACGAAAATATTATGAGAAAAAGGTACCTACTGAACTTTTTGGTCTTTACACACGATATATACGTTGGGAATGTTCACATGAATCAAAGTGAAGCGATTTTCTATACCATTGACGATCGGCGAATGATTGGTGTTAGGCGCGTATGTCGAAATAGTATCAAAACTGTTTACTAGATGGCGTCACTCAGTCGAGTTAGATCGCGCTAACGTTTGGTGATCGCAAATATGTATGAATTCTCTAGAAATCAGTAATGTATAATTTGTGTGGTAGTGTTACCCTAACAATTGGTATTTGTTTAAGATTACAACTGCCTCGGTCATCGCGGTTGAAAGCGCATCGAACACTTCGCGACGACGAGGGATTCCTCTTGAGACATTTTGCAGGCTCCGTCTGTTACAACACGGTACGGTTCAAATTACCTTGTTTTTCATTTTCTTATTTGTACACTACACTACATTCAAATCCCACCTTTATACTAATGAAACGGATCGCTCAACTTTGTACGACATTTAGTTTGTGTGTAGTCTAAAAATAAAAGTAACTGCGGTGGATTCCTATGACTAATTGGGACTACTCTTTGTACCAAATATTTTTTGATGTTGATCATAATTTTTTTAATAATTTTAATGCATGATAATTTTTTTAATTTTTTATTTTAATAACCTCAACTTCATTTGTGTTTGCAAATGGAGAGCCATATTTTATTTATTGATACTTGTAGCCATGTAGTTGCAATGCCGACCATTTAAAAATTTGTTAATAGTACTTGCAGCTATTATTAAGTATTAAGTACACTGTATAGATAATAAGAAGATATTGGTAACTTTCTTTAGAACCAGTTCATTGAGAAGAATAACGACGCTCTCCACGCGTCGTTGGAGTTCCTGGTGCAGGAGTCCAGCAACGCTCTGGTACAGCGACTCTTCCAGAACGCCGACAACAACAACGCCAAAGGGAAACTCAACTTTATTTCCGTCGGCGCTAAGTTCCAATCGCAGCTATCGCTTCTCATGGACAAGCTCAAGGAGAATGTGAGACAAACATTTTTATTAATTACCTAGCCTTCGTCCGCGCTCCTTATTTTTTAAGTGTTACATTTATTCAGTAATTATTGCTCATATATTTTTGTCTCGCAACTTCTATTTTTATTTGTGCCCACGACATCGTACGTGTTTTGAAAATCTCACAGGAGCCTGAAAATGAAATCAATGTGTACAGGCAACCGTACAAATCGTACAATTATTATTTTTTAATGTTAAAGTCACTTGATGTTGAGTGGCTATCATCGCTTATATAACACATTAAGGATAAGGGATAGGGAAATGGGTGCTGATTTTTTTTAAATGTTGATGTAGGGCACAAACTTCGTGCGGTGCATCAAGCCCAACTCGCGAATGGTGGGAGCCGAGGTGGAAGGCTCGCTGGTGCTGACTCAGCTCCAATGTTCCGGAACCATAGCCGTTCTGGAACTGATGGAGCACGGCTATCCGTCGCGTGCGCCCTTCGCGGACCTCCATCGCATGTACCACTCGTTCCTGCCGCCGAAGCTCACCAAGCTCACGCCGAAGCTGTTCTGCGAGGCTCTGGTGCACAGCTTCGGCCTGTCCGACAAGGACTACAAGTTCGGTCTGACTCGGGTGTTCTTCCGGCCGGGCAAGTACAGCGAGTTCGACGCCATAATGCGCTCGGACCCCGAGAACCTCCGGTCGGTGGTGGACGCGGTGCTCGCTTGGCTGGTCAAGTCTAGGTGGAGGCAGTCCATATTCGCGGTAGTCTCCATCATCAAGCGTGAGTTTTTTTTTATTATTACAGAACGTTTTCCGCAAGTGGCCATTCATTGATTGCGTAAGAATGATTTTGACATTTTTTTTCAACATTCTGAGAAGGACTATTTTCATAATTTTTTTCAACATTCTCTACATTTTGAGATTTTGAGAATATCTCTCTCTCTCTCTCTCTCTCTCTGAGTAATAATGATACTCACGGGCTACCGACACGGCGGATAACGAAAGGAATTCGTTTGCAGTTAAGAACAAGATATTGTACCGGCGCGAGTGCCTGGTGCGCGTGCAGAAGTGTGTGCGCGGGTACCTGGTACGGCAGCGGCATCAGCCGCGGTACCGTGCCCTAGCGAAGGTGAAGGCGCTGGAGCACAACTTGCGCGACATGGAAGCCGTCACGGCGCAACTCAAGGCGGAGAAGGCGCCCGCGCAGGAACGCATCCGCAACCTAAGGAGCGCCATTCGCGACGCCTGCCTCACAATCAAGGTAATCTAGTCCGAAAAATTTTAGAAAAATATTAAATAATTTCTTACTAATATTATAAAAGCAAAAGTTTTTGAGGGTGGATGTATTTTTTTTTTACTCAAAAGTACATAATGAAATTTGGCATACAGTTTGCCATGTTAGTAGTAATTATTATAATGAAAATAGCAATTGTTGTATGTTTCAATTTCCAGAACAACGAGAAGATAAGCCGCGGTGAGCTGGAGAAGCTGCAAGGCAACTTGACCAAAGACGTTGAGACGCAGATGGCCGCCTTACAGAAGGCCATGGTCGATCAGAAAAATAGGTTCGTCCACACAAGTAAAAAAGGCCATTGAGTACTTTACAATATCTTTACTTCTGTACTTACTGAACCTGATTTTATTTTTTATTTTTGTTAAACACATTATACTCTGGAACTAGGTATCAGAGTACCACTAAAGACAGCATATTATGTGCTGTGAAATAACAGCATATTTCTGTTGCGTTTTCGTGAGTGAGAAAGGGATGCCATTTGGCCTTATCAATAGAATGTTGGTGATGAGTTTATTATAGCTTGTACATATAAAGATATTTCGGTCAGGGAGGAGCAAGAGAGGCTGCGGAAGATCGAAGCCGAGATGAAGGCAGCCGAGTTGGCCAAACTGGCGGAGATGGAGAGACTGCAGAAAGAGGAAGAGCACAGGAGACTGTGAGTATAAACAATGAAATAAAACCTGTTGTATTGTATTTGCTCAGTTCGTTCTCATGACTGGCTAAAACTAAGTTGTATCCTTTATTCGTTTATTATTAATAATAACAATCAGTATCTTAGTAATTATTAAATCAACCGAAAATAAGCCACTCTGGGACATATAATATACTTGCAGCACCTGTGGCTTTGTTTGTGTAGGTGACTCAAATTCCTCTACGCCGAAGAAACTGATCTCCTAGTATGTTGACTATACATAGCCATCATGAATATTGCGTATTTTTTACAGTAAAGCGGAAATGGAGGCTCGGCGCAAAGCGGAAGAAGCTGAAAGGCTGAAGCTGGAGGAGCAAGATCGGCTCGCGGCAGCCAAACTGCAGCACCAGATGGAGGAAGCCGCCAAGGCGGACTTGGAGAACAGAGAGAGGTAAACTTATCCAACCTATAAGTGCCAACTTAACCCATAAGTGCCAGGTTATCCCATAATGTTCCCTGGTAGTGTTTATAGCTATTGCTTCAAGACTTTTGTCAGTTGTATTGTAAGCTTTAATCCAGATGATTATGTAAAAGTAAGTAGTCGTTTTAAATATAATCATCTCAGCTTTAGGTCTTCCACTACTGGATGTAGGCCTCCCCTACAATTCTCCAAAAGGACAGGTTACAATCAGATCGTCTGACCATCTTGTGGGTGGTATATAAACAAAACCTTTGAGTAGAATTAAATATTTTATGTGTATAATTATACGTTTCAGACTTGAACAAGAGCGCAGAGACCACGAAATGGCCGTCAGACTAGCGAAGGAAACCAACGGGCACGTGGAGGGATCACCTCCGCAGTTGCGCAGGTAATATTTACCTTACGCTCAAGGGAATACAGTTTAAATTCATCAAATTCCAAAAAAGTTTGAGACTTTAATCGCCCCCTTTTTAACCGACGCCGGCCATTCACGACAGTCCGGCGCTTCATGCAGGATTGTGAATGTGAGTGCCTGCTTTTTGTGTCCCCTGGGGGTCACTATTGGTGAAAATCAATTATTGTAAAATAACTCAAAATAGTTATATTGCGATTTGCGATCCCTCCTTTTTTTACTTATCTGTCAAAAAGGATTTCTTAAGTAATATTTTAAATAAAATTCTTTGATAATAATAAGATTCGATGAATGATTGTGGGACCCTAATAAAAGCCAAAATAAAATAATCCAAGAGCGAATCGCTCGGATCCTTTTGTACAAAATGGCACACGGTGCAGCTTGTCTCTTCCTGTAAATAGCTAGTCACAGACGTTTCAAGCTCTATATTATTGAGTAATGTTATGTGTTTGCACAGTTTTCCAACAATGGACACACTCAATGGAGAGAATAAATTGAACAGGTACTCGAATGCGATACACTAAAGACTTTAACAACTTCGCACCGCCTAAAGACGCCTCTACCTAACAAGTCCTCTTTCAATAAATAGGATCACTTAAAGACATATATGTCTTTGTAGAAAATGCGATGTAATTTTGGAAAAACAATTAGGCAACCCATTATTTACCGGTCTGTTCCCAGTACTTACTGACCCAAAAAGACTGCCAAATTTCGTAATGCTTAATATTATCACAGCATACTTATATCCTACAGTAGACCGACGCCTTTGGTGTTGGACGATACCGCCGCCTGTGTAGGTATTTAAAAATTACGGAAGGGTTCACACAAATTAAGTAATATAAAATGTGCTTAAGTACCTTTTGTCATCGTGCGGAAATTGATGAAAGCTTAGTTCTTTATTTATACGAGATAAAGATTTGCACGCACTTACAGCACATGCCGTATGCACCATTTTGATTTATATAATAAATTAAAATCTGAAAGACGCGATAGCCCTAGAATATTTATCCCAAGCTATTAAGAACGACGAAGTATGCAGCTTGGGCACGTCCCACTCGCGCCTCACCCCTCACGCTCCGAACAATTGCTCTGTCTAGACGTCTCCGTCGGCCGTATGAATTAGTATGCTGTGATATTAATTTCAAGATGATACATTCTCAAAATATCGCATATCTTGAACAGCCTTATATTTTAAAGTGTAGAAGATGACTGACTTTTAAAAGGCTCAATCAAAATAAAGTATTGTAATTAATTTATTTTTTCTACGACAGAAAAATCTATTTACCTTGAAATATTATGATTATTGAAAGAGGACAACTCAGCTAGAACTAACTCCGCTAACGAAAATGCCGCTTGTTTTCTGCCTTTTCTTTTATGCACGATAATTATTATCTTTTTCTAACGTTTCATTATCTTATAGAATAACACTTGGTGGTTTTTATTGTTGTATAGTATAGTATAGTATAGTTACTAATTGCACTAGAATATTTTGTTGTGCTTGTGGCGATATTTCTTCTTATTTGTGTTTTTGCAAAACGAAAATAAAAGATTTCAATAAAATCAAACGTTTTTTTTTATTGTCTTCAAATAAAAAAACATATAAATTATGTTTTATAAAAAACTTGTTTTTGTTAAAAACACGAATACAAACTGTCACAAGTGCACTCATTAGATAAGTGTTTATGTTAACTGTTGATAATTATAAGTAGATTTATGTAATTATATTGCGGTTTTCTGTTTTTATAAACGGTATTGTTACATTTGTTGTATAAATTTTGCATTCAGTTAAAACTTAAAATTCTAGAAAAAAAAAAAATTACATTAAGTACAAGATTAAAAAACCGATTAAAGTAACGAAGCGTACAAGCAATCAGCATCATTTGGCTGTTTTGTTTCTTGCTGTATGCTGTATACATAAAATGTATAAAATTTTATAACAACATTGCATGTTGTATGTAGCTAGGGAAATAGTGCTTTTTTCTAGCATGCTAATGTTGTCGATATGCACTTACGGTAAAATGCGCCATTTTATCACTTTTCTCTTTGGGATGATAGATCGGAGCGCGTCAGGATGCAACAAGCGATGCAGGGCAAACAGAAGTACGACCTGTCCAAGTGGAAGTATTCCGAACTGAGGGACACTATCAACACTTCCTGTGATATCGAACTCTTGGAGGTAAGTGCTTTTTTTGTACAATACAAGTTTAATTATAAATTATAAAATAAACCCCACCGGACTTTCCATTCAGCCCAAACACGCTATATATGCTGTAAGTTGTAAAGAAGTTGGGTGTCCCGCAGATGATGATACTTGATGGTTACCATGTCATGGAAATGCCACACAAGTAAAGAGTATACAAAATTGCACATCAGTCGAACATGCGCAAGTTAGTTATGCCCCATCGTCAACTAGGTCTTCAAACGCCTGAACAGATCTTTACATTATAGCCAAGAACAGTCCCGATCACATAAAATAAAATAAAATAAAAATAAAATAAGCTTTCAAACATAAAGAAACTGATCAAAATCGGACCATCCTTTTCGAGTTACATTTTCACAGATAGATAAACACGTAAAATTTATGATACTCCGTTTTTGTGTCGGACGTCGGGTTAAGAATATATTATTGCTTTTAAATTTATTACCGAGTTTAAAATTTTTTAGTACCATTTTCGGACTAAGTTATAAATGGTTGTGTGTCAAGGCTTGTCGGCACGAGTTCCACCGCCGCCTGAAGGTGTACCACGCGTGGAAGGCCAAGAACGCCCGCAAGACTACAATGGCTGAACAAGAGAGGGCGCCACAGTCCATAATGGATGCAGGTATTTGTGACTCAACATAATAAAGTTGTTCACTTACAATAAACTCACTTGTTAAAGATAGTTATGCTCATAATTTTTTTAATTATTTGTCTAAATTCGCTTCACGGTCAGAACAATTTCTAATGACTTTATGACTCAGATACACTATCGGCGATGATCGTTAATCGTGTGATCGTCCATAATCGGCACGATCATCGTGCAACGGTAAGCGTACAAGATTTCCTTTGAACCGACAATAATAACGGGTCTTAGACGATGATCGGCTAATACAGCATCGTGCTCGCCAGTAATCGTCTGTAGTGTAGCGGAGCCCTAACCACTTGTAGTGGTATGTGAATAACATTGAATACGATCGGCAGCTAAGACCCCGCGGCTGCCGCAGAAGGGTGAGATTCTGGGGGCTCGTCACCGCTACTTCCGCATCCCGTTCGTGCGGCCCGGGGCGGGCGGGACGGGCGGCGGGACGGCCGAGACGGACCGCCGTGGCTGGTGGTACGCGCACTTCGACGGACAGTACGTCGCCCGCCAGATGGAGCTACACCCCGACAAGACGCCTGTGCTGCTGCAGGCGGGTCAGTGTTCACTCGACCGATATACTTTGCATTTCATTTTTAAAAGCTAAGCGAGTGATGACCGTACCAATATTTGCCCCGAGCGTTATAGTGTATTTTTTAAAAGTCATATAAATATAGTGTGGGTATACTGATAATGTGTGATAGCAGGCGTGGACGACATGCAGATGTGCGAGTTGAGCCTCGAGGAGACGGGGCTGACTCGCAAGAGAGGCGCTGAGATCCTTGAGCACGAGTTCGAGCGCGAGTGGACTCGCCACGCGGGGGCCCCCTATCGCCCCCACGAGCAGCGGGCCGCCCACGCCGCGCCCGGGCGCACCATCCCCACAGGGGCCCGATAAGGTACTTCTCCTCAACTGCAATGGCTTGTTAAGGACCACTTTAATAATTTAAATTTAATTTAGATACGAGTAAAACTAATGTAAAAAATATACAAATAAAATATGTATTGTTCTTTTACAGGTTAAACTCCAAGAGAGAATCGTAGTCATATTTTACTACTAAAAAATGAATACAATCAAACGATTTTAACCTTTCACCATATAATAATAGAGTACAATATTGAATATCGCCGTAACTTAGCGCTTTGAACGTGCCTTCATAGGTCCTTAGGTGTAGTGTAATGTAGGTGTAGTGCAATAAAATAAAATGTATTAAAAAGTATTCCACCGTAGTTGTGATACGAGTTACATTAAATATTCACAGTGAAGTACAATGAAATTATATTATTATAATAAATTAATTCATTTTATGTATTTTATAGACTGCGCTTGGACAAACATAATATAATAATGTGAAAAAAATTTCACAATTAAAACGTCAAAGAGCCAGTGTTTTTGTATAATTTTGTGTTTTTAAACAATGAATTTTTAGGTTTTTTAATCATTAAAATTTTAAAAATATTCCATTTATATAAAACTTGTATAAAATTTTAAAAATGCGAAAGATATTGATCACTTTTTAATATTTCGCTAAAAAAATATTATCAAACAACGATATATAAAAATATTAAATTGATTTAAATATTTATGCTTTAATTGTTATATTATTTAACAATGACTCCTTTTTTAAAAAACAATATGTCGGACTTAGTATTACTCCGACATGAGTATTGAAGACTATGAACTTAGATGAAATTTTAACTAAAGTAGGTATTTGATTTTGATGAACTGTGATTTGAGAAGAGTATGATATATTTATTATTACATTATATAACATTCCTTATACAATCGGTAACGATTTATTTATACAAATGTACAAACAAAAATGAATGTATGTATCAAAATAGTCAATATTTTTGAATGTAAAAATTATGTATGCATTGCATATTTTGCTGAGACTTGATGTTGACTGTACTATTTAACACTTAACAGTATTCTGTAACATTCCTTGGCATTCCATTTTTCAAATTTGTATAATTTTTGAAAAGGTGCAAGGTATTTTGTTCGACACGAGGAAAGTGCCTTACTTATTCAGCTTTGATTAAAGAGTTTTTATTGAATAATACAGTAGTGCTTTACCAAATAAAGGATGATATATATACAAAATGTGTTTTATTTCATTTCTACAAATTATATATAAAAACCTTCCTCGTTTAATGCTTATTTATAGTGAAATCCGTTATGTATTTCAAAAGATCTAAGCCGTACATACAGAGGGACAGACGGCGGGAAGGGACTATGTAAAGATATCGATATAGTCCGTTACACTAAAGACCTTGCGTCAAATCTGGTACATCCGGAACGGTAGCAATACTAAATCTATGGGTACATCTGATTTGTCTCTTGAGGATCCATAAGATTAAAGAAAATCATAACTGTGTACTGGGGCCTTAAGATGCGCGACTTATATTGTAGGAAGATTAGCTGTAGCGACTCAATTCCTTTAAGTACGGCGTAAAATAGTGGCCGCTTAAGCCAACTTTGTAATATTATAATTATATAATTACAATTGAGTGGTTGTAATTTTTTATTAGTAGGTAATAATTACTATTTTGAGTTCGTAGTTAAATTAGTCTGTGTAAAATTGTATATTTACAGTCTGTTTTGGTGTTCTGTGTGATTCCCTTCGTTTCTACTTTCTCTACTAGCATGTGGCGCAATATGTTGAATAAGATTGATTGCAAAATAATAAACAAACATGTAATAATTTGTTCTCTTGCGGTTATAAAATAAAAACATTTAAAACTATTGCAAGCTATCTAATGTAAAACTATTGTTTGCTCTCTTAGTTAATTAAAATATTAAAGTAGATGACTTATTTGCAAACAAAACAAGCGTAAAATATTTTGTGAACATGCATCTTAAAATATGTGAAATTATACTAATATTTATTATGCTCACTTCAACTCAAGTTAATGCGCTATCTCCTTCAGGTATGAGTTTATTTAACTCTTTTTGAAAATAAGTATTTGAAACCTGTAAATTTCTAAACAATCATTCTTGTTTGTTATGTAAATTCTGACGTAAATATTGTTCTTGGAACCTTGCTCTTGAGCTTAATATGATCCCATAGAAACGGTGGTCGTCTGTAAGGGTATGGTTACTGCTACCAGATAAGACGGGCTACCAAAATCACTTTAAAATGAATCATTATTTAATATTCTTATAGTAAATTTTTGACTGATATATTAATGAAATTTTCTAATTTCCTATTACAGTGCATACTTTGGAGGGGCCCGTAGCAATACTTCACGATCCACTATCTGCACCAAAAGAGATTGTTAATATTTATTGCTATCCAGGCGTCTCCAAGAACTTACTAACTTTATGGCAAACAGTTAAAGTAAGTATTGCACAGTCAAAATATATGTTAGAAAAGGACATGAAGTTATATGAAATTTATTTCTAAACATCATACTAACATTTAAAATACGAATATAATAAATGTGTAAGGAATAGTGTCTGTCTGTCTATTATCTTCTCAACAAATCATCATAAAATTTACATATAGTGTCAGTGGGCCACTTATTATGGTATTCGAACGGAGGCCACGGACTGGCTCTGACCTGACAGCGGGTCGATTGATTCAGGCTGATTCTGACCGGTCCTTTTGGAAAATTATGTGGAGGCCTATGTCCAACAGTGGACGACCTACGACTAAGATGACTGAAAATACATAGCTACAAAATAATAGCTGTAAAGATTTCAAAATGTATATTTACAAATTGTACTGACTTAGGATACCAGCTAAGGTTTTTATATATTATATTAAAATTCACATGTAGAGTTTCATCATCATCATTTTAGCCATAGGACGTCCACTGCTGGACATAGGCCTCCCCCATATTTTTCCAATAGGACTGGTCAGAAGCAGCCTGGATCCACTGCTGACCCGCGGCCTTTATTAGGTCGTCTGTCCACCTTGTGGGTGGACGTCCTACGTTGCGCTTGTGGTCATGTAGAGTTTAGCTAGCTTCAATTACAATAAGTTTTGGACAAATCAATGAAAATAGATGCTTAATTCTAAATTAATTTTTATATTTGCAGTTTAATTTAAAAATAAAGAACGACGAATTTAGACAATACATTGGTAATAATCCGCAAGAGGTGTTGAAAGATTACAGACAAGACAGTTATGGTTGGACGGCGCTCAATCCATTTCAAAGACAATATAAATCTTTGTCTATTGAATTGTTCAATAAAACATGTATGGCGATTAACACAAAACATAGCCATACCGTCGAACTTCAAGTTATTAGTAAGTACATATAATAAGTAATGCTCAAAAACACATAAGTTATATTGGGTAGGCCAATAACTTAACTCCGTACTTCTGACATTCTTTCTGCTAGTTTATGTAGCCTTTTACATTTAAATTAAAAGTATAATACATTACAATGTAAAAAAAATTTATTATTTTCTGGAACATGCCATTTTTTTTGGAATTTCAAAAATACAATAATGAGAATAATTGTTGCTTTATCCACAGGGGTGGACATTTGGAGAATTTTTCAAATGTCAGCTGGACTATTACTGATTTTTATGGCGAAAAAACTGAGTGGAAATCCAGTTTTCTTCTATATCTCCGGTATTCTGATAGGAGTGTTTGCCTCCTTCATGCTTTTAGTGTATCATGTTAGCAAACTGTTGCCCAAGGTAAGATTGATATATTTTTTATATATATAATCCATACTATATCCGTACTAATATTATAAATGTGTTGTATGGATGTAAGCATCTTTGTAACTCTTTCATGCAAAAACTACTGAACCGATCACCATGAAATTTTGCACACACGTCTTGTCTGAGACACCAGAAAGGACATAGGGTACCTTTCATCCAGAAAAAAGTACTGCTCCCGAGGGATCATCTAAAGTTAAGGAAACTAACTCCTGGCTAAGTATAATAGCAATAACGATGTCAGGCGATATATTGCTTTTTTAACGCGGACAAAGTCGAGAGTACCTAATATATATATTAAATAAAAATTTATATAATGTATGTTTGTCCTTTATGCTCTCCTTAACCGCTTAAGGGACGTTCAAGTATTACATAACGCAAATTGGGGGTGGAGAGGAGGTCTTGTAAAACGTTACCATGCGTTACAGGGGCGGCAGGGGAATCCATCGATATTTATATAAAAATGCTGTGTTGGTTTTTGTATGTATAACTCAAAAACTAGCAGACAGATTGATTTGAAATTATATATGTATGTATGTATATTTCGCGTATGTATGTATGTATGTATGTAAAATCGGTTTTTTTACTACACCATCTGCCGAAAGCGAGGAGAGCTCACTCGCCAACGATAACTGCTGTCACATTTAAAGTGGAAGTTAGCCGTTGTCATGGCAGACGCTGACCATTGATCGTCAAAGAAAACTACAGCAAAGCGTGCGTGCAAGGGCTCAACTAGTAAATGTGTGTGTAATTGTTATTTTTCAGAAAACATTCGCGTATGGCGTACTGATAGGCGGTTGGACGGTCGGCGTATACATATTGCAACAATTGTGGGAGAACATTCGCGAGCTGATTGTCTCCTATCAGACTTATGTGTTTTGGTACACTTTGGCCATGAGTTTCGTCAGTTTCATAATATGCTATAGAATAGGCCCACCCACCGACTTGCGCAGCAAGAACATCGTCATGTGGATCTTGCAGGTACATACCTCTATCCTTCCTCTAGAAATGCAAAAAGATTTTTTAAATGCAAAAAGCCATATGAAATGAATGATCATAGACAATCTGTCCTCTGCTTGTAGTGCGTCGGTGTGTTGATGGTATTCCTTAGCAGCCAGTACAAGGAAGCCGCTTCGGCCATCGTAGTGCTTTCCCTGGTCATCAGATATTTCCCACAATCGGTCAAGACTTGGATACTTAGCTATTGGTGAGTTTAAAACGCGATACGTGACAAAGAGTAAACGTAATTTATTAATATTAAAATACAGGAACTTACCATAAAACCAGTTGATGGTAAGTGTTGGTCGCCTATAAGACAAACAATACCATAGGTGCTCTAAGTCGACTTGATGGCAAGTGGCTATCGTCTCATATGAGATAAGGATAAGGGCATAGGAAAGCATAGGAAGATATCCCCCTGTGGTGTTGCAGGCATCGCAGATTCCCACCGAAGCGCCGCCTGTTGTCGGACGAGGAGTACTTCGAAGAAGGCGCCCGCGAGACCAAACACGCCCTGGAGAAGCTGAGGGAGTACTGCACCAGCCCCGACTGCCACCAGTGGAGGATCATGCTCAAGCTCAACGACTCCTCAAGGTATTTTCAAGATAAACGAATAATATCGAACCTTTATCTTAATATATAAACACCGATGTCTGTATGTATGTTTCCCTAAGGACTCCAAAACTGATCAACCGATTTTGATTTGGTTTATCGAGGAACGAGGAAGACTTATGTATATATATATTGATTTACAGAAAAAAATGTATCAGTGCAAACCCGCTAGCAGATCGCTTATACCAAAGGTTCAATGTCTGGAAACAAAATGGTTACATATATACGACTTTAGTTCATTTGCCTTTTTGTTATGAGTGTGTTTATGAGAGTATAATAAAATTCTCCAGTCACAATATTGAATCTTTTCCGATTGTGATGTGTTGCGGGACTATTTAATGGTTACTTTTACTCTTTCAGATTCGCGAAATTCGTACAAGGAGAGTCACACCTCCGAGATCAGGAGATAATGGACTACGAGTCGTACGCCTTCCATCTGGCGAAGCGCCAGAACAGCCGAAGCACTCCTCAGCCGGCGGAGGGCGGCGACGCGCCTCGGCCGTACGCGTTGCGCAGCAAGACGCACCTCGAGATATCCGACGACGACTCCTCCAGCGACAGCGACTATTGACTCTCTTAACACTTTCAACGCTTACGCGCCTCGAGATATCCGACGACGACTCCTCCAGCGACAGCGACTATTGACTCTCTTAACACTTGCAATGCTTCCGCGCCTCGAGATATCCGACGACGACTCCTCCAGCGACAGCGACTATTGACTCTCTTAACACTTTCAACGCTTACGCGCCTCGAGATATCCGACGACGACTCCTCCAGCGACAGCGACTATTGACTCTCTTAACACTTGCAATGCTTCCGCGCCTCGAGATATCCGACGACGACTCCTCCAGCGACAGCGACTATTGACTCTCTTAACACTTTCAACGCTTACGCGCCTCGAGATATCCGACGACGACTCCTCCAGCGACAGCGACTATTGACTCTCTTAACACTTGCAATGCTTCCGCGCCTCGAGATATCCGACGACGACTCCTCCAGCGACAGCGACTATTGACTCTCTTAACACTTTCAACGCTTACGCGCCTCGAGATATCCGACGACGACTCCTCCAGCGACAGCGACTATTGACTCTCTTAACACTTTCAACGCTTACGCGCCTCGAGATATCCGACGACGACTCCTCCAGCGACAGCGACTATTGACTCTCTTAACACTTTCAACGCTTACGCGCCTCGAGATATCCGACGACGACTCCTCCAGCGACAGCGACTATTGTAACACTTTCAACGCTTACGCGCCTCGGCCGTACGCGCTGCGCAGTAAGATGCACCTCGATATATCCAACGACGACTCCTCCAGCGACTAAGTCACTAAGTTGACTCTCTTAACACTTTCAACGCTTACGCGCGTAGGCGTTAAACTGTTAAATGCTCTTAATGTTTATATGTAACGTGATTTTTCTAATAAAGACTGATTCAGATTCTCATAAGTCTTTTTATACTATAATATAAAAAATTTAGATATTAACGTAATTTCGATTTTTTTATGCACTTTCGTTGTGTAAAATTTATTTTACTGGTGACAATTAAAATTTAAGAGGCATTTTCAAATGAAAAATCACGTCTTACTAAAATTATTATCAACTAGTTGAACCTGGCCACGCTTCGTCCCATGGTTGTCATAACAATGGTCAACGAGTGAAATTATGGTTTTTTTTTATATATAAATAATCGGTATTCGTTGGAATATTAGGAAAAGTATATAAGATCATTCCTCTGTTTAAATGCAATGTGTAAAAATTTCAAGTCAATCCGTCGACTAGTTTTCGAGTATAGATGTTGTCGGCACATCGTAGAATTGGGCATATCATGATATTCCTGGGCAGATCATATTTCTGTTAAAACTGAGAGGGTCGCAATTTCTCGCGCTCCTCAAATTTATTTACATGTAATCCTAACACGCTCCTCCTCGCTTTGCTTCGCTCCGCTCTTCGTCGCACATATTTTTGACTTTTGGTGAAATATTTTTGATTTCATACTATACGATCTGCCCAACATTTGTACCATTGTACCAACACAACATTTATAACATAATTATAGCGTTTTGTGGCTATGTGCTTTAGATGCTTTTTAATTATTTAAAATAAAATCTCCAAATTTTTTGTGTAGTATTCTTGGTTTTTATAAACTATCTATTAACTTTCATACTTCTAATAAACCACTAATTGAAAAAGTAAGGAAAACAATATTTTTCGGATGTCAACCCAAAGTCGAATAAATTTTTAACACAATATGTATATACTTAGATGGAAGCAAAAAGAAAGATATGGTATGTACTTTAAATATTTTGTCAAGTGACTGCTCTCAAAATTAATTTTTTTTTATTGTCTCAATATTAAAACTGACTTTTCATGAGTTACAAAGGTTATTTATTACAATGTAGGTTTTACGGAAAATGAAAAACAAAAAGTTTTTAGTTAGTACTAATTTATTAGATAGTATAAATAATTTGTAATATATTCTTAGTAGTATATTTAAAATTTATATAAGTATTAGATTAGACACTTTCGGTCTTACTACAAAAACATTAAACACACTTTAACCAGGCTTAAAACACGTGTTAAAAAAAAACTTTACTACAAAAGAGTGTCTAGGCATTGTTTAGGGTTTAACAATGCTTGAGCATTATTTAAATTTAACCACCGCCATATGCTAGTTTAACGAGAGTATATCCAGTTAACGGCCTCTCTTTCTTTTGATTTTATAAATGAGTATGGATATTTTAAATTTAATTGACATGGAGGATATGGATTACATGGATAATTTTTGAGATAGAATACATCGTGAGAGAATTAATCCATTCGAATATATAACTTTGGCAACAAGATTATTTATTCAATAAAGGATGATCTACCATGTGATGCTAGAGGTGGATCCTCAAATAAAAATTTTATTTAACAATTTTAACAAATCAAACTTTACATTTGACCACATTTGACAATTACGTCAGTGTTAGTTACGTTCCATTATGCTCAATATTTTTTGGTATTACGAAATTTTATAAATAATCTAACGTATTTGTTGTAATTTATTACTTATTCCAATCTTATAATTTGCTGATATCATTAATATAGACCGTTTCGGTCTTACTACAAAAGATTCAGTAAGCACTGTTCAAACACATGCTTAGTTAGACAAGCATTAAGCATTTAAGCATTGGTCAGCGAGCGTTTAAAATGTCCCTACCACAAAACCTTATTTAGCGCTTGTTTCGGTAGACAGTGTTAAAGTACGTGAATGTTATTGAATTATGGCAACCTTGGCAAACATTCATTCAGTCACTCGCCCTGCATTCATGTCGTTTTCATTTTACGCAGATCTGATAGGCGTATAATGATGAATTTTGGTTTTCACAAGCTATTATTACGGACTATATTAATGATATCAGAAAATTATAAGATTGGAATAAGTAATAAATTACAACAAATACGTTAGATTATTTATAAAATTTCGTAATACCAAAAAATATTGAGCATAATGGAACGTAACTAACACTGACGTAATTGTCAAATGTGGTCAAATGTAAAGTTTGATTTGTTAAAATTGTTAAATAAAATTTTTATTTAAGGATCCACCTCTAGCATCACATGGTAGATCATCCTTTATTAAATAAATAATCTTGTTACCAAAGTTATATATTCGAATGGATTAATTCTCTCACGATGTATTCTATCTCAAAAATTATCCATGTAATCCATATCCTCCATGTCAATTAAATTTAAAATATACATACTCATTTATAAAATCAAAAGAAATCTTTAATATTAACTATTAAGTATACGCAAAACGAAATTTGACACAATACGTCAGAGAAGAGAGGCCGTTAACTAGAGAGACACTCGTTAAACTAGCATATGGCGGTGGTTAAATTTAAATAATGCTCAAGCATTGTTAAACCCTAAACAATGCCTAGACACTCTTTTGTAGTAAAGTTTTTTTTTAACACGTGTTTTAAGCCTGATTAAAGTGTGTTTAATGTTTTTGTAGTAAGACCGTAGGTTATATTATAGCACCACACTTTATTATACAGATAACAGATCAAGTAAGAATGTGTAAAAAGTCATAATAAATTGCTCGTGTTAAAACACAAAATGGTTTGTGTTTATACACTATAAAAATTATATTAATTTATTAATAATTTAATTTTAAGAAATTGTTTTTTTTTTTTTCAGAATAATTTCTTTTTTCTCATACTTTTATTTTTTATAAAAAAAATACTGTCATGTATAACAAAATATTTCTATAAAAACAAAATAAACGTGTAAAGTAAATAATTAGAACAAAGATATTTTTTTGTTTCATTTTGTATGTAACTTTTTTTTATTTTTAAGTGTGCATTTAATTTTTGTGTTATATAATGTGATTTAAGTTTTGGTTTAATTACATTTTTTTAACAAAACTGTTGCATTTTTTTCCTACCACACAGTAGTAGCAATATGTTTTATACTTAAAAAAACTCATCAAATAGTTTAAGTTTTAAGACGTAAATAGTTAAGTAATGTTAATATTGATGTAATAAAATAATATCGATAGATCAAAGCAACATTGAGATATATATATATATTTTGCTAAATTGACGATTTTGAGTTATCTCACAAAAATTCAAAATCATGTGTTCTATAAGAGCAACACTATTTTAATTCGTAATTTCAAAAATTTTAGATTTCTCAAAAGCGTTTAAATGTTTTGGATTAATTATCTCAAAACTTATCATTGACTATAATTATATATCACACTGTTGCTTTGTGTGGTATCGATATAGTATATTTATGGCACATTTTTAAAATGCAATGTCGAATATATTAAGATCTCGCCCGACTCGCTTTCTTGCTCTTGTCCAGGGTTTGTGCAGGCGGAGGTGGTTTTGCAGACATGTGGCGACTGTACAATCTGTTAAAGAGACATTTTTTCATATTTAACTTTAGTAAAAGTCCCATCAAAATCGGTCCAGCCGTTTTAGAATTAAGGGATAGGAAAGTGTGCTCTTCATGATTGCGGATTGCAAGATCTTTTAGTTGTACCCTTGTAGTACAAATATGGCGATTTTAATTAGAAAACACAGTTAAATATTGATAATAATAATAAATATCTTCACACAGTAATCGGGAATCGAACTCGCAATAGTTTTGTTAACACCTAGGGTTACTAGCCACTAGACCAAACGTGTCGTCAAAGACAAAGTGTCTCTACATAAAACGAATCAACTTACACTCTGTATGTCTCCGAACGCAAGTAGTCCAGAACATGAGAAGGCCCCAACTTGAGCTGGTCTTCAATGGGTGGTACCCAGAAGTTTCCTTCAATACGTAGCACAGACTTGTTACCGGCCAGATCTAATGAGCCTGCAAACAAAAATTAACTTGTTATGTTCTCTTCACAAAAAAATGACATAAAAGTATTTGAATCAAATACCTACATTCTTTTTTTTTCATGAGTATTTATATGTACTAATATTATAAATGCGAAAGTTTGTATGGATGTATGGATGTTTGTAACTCTTTCATACAAAAACAAAAATTATTATTAGGGGTTTGATACAATTATTAGGGTTAATAAATGTTTGTTTTTCATGAATAGACGGTTATTGTGAGCATAATATCCAAAAATATACCGATTTCTGGTGGAAGTACAACCAGCCTGTTGCCCTGCAGATGTAGTTCTCTGAGACGAGTCAACTGTCCAAGTTCCCGAGGGACTTCTATCAGGTCATTCTCACGCATAGAAAGCTGAAAATGACATTTCACAAAGATTTTTTATTCTGATATAGTTGATAATCTCTATATATATTATTATATAAAAATTACGTGTTTGACGCCAAGGACTGAACCGATTTTGATAAAACTTCGTAACTATATGCCCTGTCCACTGCCACATCAACTTTCTGATCAGCCGGGTTATGTTGGTAACTTTCATATGTTAACTCGTCGGATCTCCTCTTTCTGATTCGATCTCGGAGTGTAACCCTGAGCATAGCCCTTTCCATAGCTCGTTGAGCGACATTGAGCTTCCTTACGAAGCCCATAGTTAGATATAAAAATATTGGTTTAGAAAATAGAACTGTTAAGTTTGACATCGCAAACTTAACAGGATAAATTTAAAAAAATATATTTTTTGATAATGTAATGTTAGTCAGTTATTACTAAAATTATATTTTTAGCATTATGATTGGAGTTACTAACGATTTGCAAATTTTTCAAATTTCCAATCTCTGGTGGAAGATATTCAAAATCGTTGTCACCCAAATATAAGGCACGTAGACTTTCTGAAAAAAAAAAAAAAAAAAGAAAAACGTACATAAGTAAGTTTCAAAATTTAGAACATATTTTTCATTAAAGAAAAAAAAATACACACCCATCATATAGAAATTTCCAGGCAACGTTTTTTCATTCAAATTGTTGTAAGTCAAGTCCAGAATTTCCAATAATGGGAACGCTCCAAAGCCTCTCGGTAATCCATACAGTCTATTGAGAGAAACATTGAGGATTCGCAGTTTAGGAAGTGACGAGAGGCTCACGGGTAACTCCTCAATGTGATTGTTGGCGAGATTCAAAATCTCCAAATTCATCAAATTTGCCAAACCAGCGGGCACAACTTGGATCTTATTGTGGCTCAAAGATAGTCTTGTAATGTTGGCTAAAGTGACTGAAATAAAATCATAGTTTATCTTAAAAAAAATTATTACAATTTATAAATATGTATATAGACTTCTTAGAGCCTTTATCTTTATGTGATTCAAATAAAAAAACAATTGTAATACTAATACGTCAAATAAGCATGTAAATAAATACCTATGATATAATATATAAAACTTAGATTAAAAATATCTTTAATCTTTAAAAAGGTAAATTCTAATAACAGTTAACACCTTAATTGTATTTATAGACACGAATTTGTTGAATATCAAAAGTTAATAATGACATCATTCAAAAGGTTCATTTTCCCTACAAATGACTGGCTGGAAATATATTCCAACTGCACTTTTAAACTAGTTTTGAGAAGGAAACTGGTTTATCAAAACAAACTTACATAGTCCTGGGATGTCGTCGAGACTAGAAATCCCTTTATCAACTAAATCTATTTCGGGATTATCAATTTCCCTAGCTTCTTCTATAACTTTTTTAGCTTTCGACATTTTGCCAGTGTTTGGAATACAGGAAACTGGAGGCTGATGACTCATTTCACAATATCAGTTCTTTTTCGGAATGAACTATAAAGACCGGTCTGAACACACATCGTATGCAAAATATTTGTTAAACAGGCGTTTTCGATTGGTCAAGGCGGTTTCAAAAGATAGACTGTAGCTATCTTCAAAGGGGTCCACGTAAATTGGATATATAATAGGAAACCTACAAACAGACATACAAATTATAGTGGTTTCCTTATAGGAATTTTGTTACATTTGGCAGCTGTGTTATTACTGGGCATTCTTTTATTTTCTCTTTTTTGGATAATAATAAATAAAACAGATAAAAAATGACATTATATTATTTGTGTTGAGTATCGAATTTTACTTACGTGTAAATATTATTTAAAGTTATAAGTAATTAGGTTAAGTAATAAGTAAGTAAGTAATTACCTACTCTGAATTTTTTTACTTAAATTGCTGTGAAACGAGGCTACATTACCAACGAAATAGTATATCTCTGCGAGCATGGAAGCAGTCCCTTCATACTAGTTACCGTCAATTTTCGACGCCAATTTTTGAATGTTCGATTTTCAATTTTCTAAAATATGACATTATAGAATTTGACATTAAGAGAAAGTATTAAACTATTACGGTCTTACTACAAAAACATTAAACACACTTTAATCAGGCTTAAAACACGTGTTAAAAAAAAACTTTACTACAAAAGAGTGTCTAGGCATTGTTTAGGGTTTAACAATGCTTGAGCATTATTTAAATTTAACCACCGCCATATTATGCTAGTTTAACGAGAGTCTATCTAGTTAACAGCCTCTCTTCCTCTGACGTATTGTATCAAATTTCTTTTGCGTATACTTAATATTAAAGATTTCTTTTAATTTTATAAATGAGTATGGATATTTTAAACTTAATGGACATGGAGGATATGGATTACATGGATAATTTTTGAGATAGAATACATCGTGAGAGAATTAATCCATTCGAATATATAACTTTGGTAACAAGATTATTTATTTAATAAAGGATGATCTACCATGTGATGCTAGAGGTGGATCCTCAAATAAAAAAAATATTTAACAATTTAAACAAATCAAACTTTACGTTGAACCACATTTGACAATTATGTCAGTGTTAGTTACATTCCATTATGCTCAATATTTTTTGTTATTACAACATTTTATAAATAATCTTACGTATTTGTTGTAATTTATTACTTATTCCAATCTTATAATTTGCTGATATCATTAATATAGTCCGTAATAATAGCTTGTGAAAACCAAAATTCATCATTATACGCCTATCAGATCTGCGTAAAATGAAAACGACATGAATGCAGGGCGAGTGACTGAATGAATGTTTGCACAGGTTGCCATAATTCAATAACATTCACGTACTTTAACACTGTCTTCCGAAACAAGCGCTAAATAAGGTTTTGTGGTAGGGACATTTTAAACGCTCGCTGACCAATGCTTAAATGCTTAATGCTTGTCTAACTAAGCATGTGTTTGAACAGTGCTTACTGAATCTTTTGTAGTAAGACCGTTAGCATTTAAAAAGAAACTTTAATGATAGCATGTCTCGGCCGCTATTAGCATGCACTTTTTACTTACGCCATTTTATAAATAAGTTTGTAAAAGTTCGTTCATTGGTTGCTGGTTGAATGAACTAATTCAGGTCGCGGCTCAGTTTTGTAAGCCCCGCCCACCGCAGCTCAGTTTTCTTGGGGTCATACTGAGACGCTTATGCTGCGTCCATGTATTCAAAGGTCGCTGTACATTACATACTTATTCAAAAAAGAAAATATCACATTTTATTTTATTTGTTTGTTGTAAAATTAAAAAGTTCTAAAAAAGTGTTAGGTGTCAAGTATACTTTAAATATTATTTAAGGTATAGAAAAACGTGTAATAGCAAAACAGCCTTTGATGATCGATCTTTCATCAAAGGTAACAGCAGTTCAATAAGTTTAGTTTAGTCATTTTAGTTTGCCTAATCATTTCTGTGCGCCTTATAACAGATTTCCTCGATGTTAGTGGTCACTTTTGAAAAGCATTCCAAACGGCACTCCCGTTCACGGCACCGTTTATAGCAGGCCTTATATTCGATATGTTCTAACTGTCAGCTGTCAAATCCAGTCAAATTGTTGCTAATATCAATGTCATTTGATTATTTGACAACTTGACATTAATCTTGCTGTAAAATCTGTAAATCAAATTTACAATCATGAAAGAAAAGAAACTTAAATTAAAATTAAATTAAATGAAAAATATATTTATATAAAAATAGGGCAAAAATTCAGATTTTATAAAAAAAAGATTCTAAAGTTTGAATTGAACACTTGATTGAGCAGTGATAACGAAACGTTCTAACTAAAGTGAGGCATATATTTTTATTTATCTCTGCAGCTGAATATTAGCGGTTTGTTGATAAATTAACATAACTTATACATGCTTTATACGTAAAGTACATACATTTTCCTTTATTATCTTTGTCTGACATTGTTATTGTATTCATCGCTCATTGGCCAAAGGTTGGCCTTTGTTTTAATTTCTTTTATTGAACGGTGGATTCAAATAATATAGTGTTACATTGTCAGTCAATCACATCACATGTTATTTACTACTGAGTGGAAACTCCTGTTATCAAATCTATTATCGCAATTATGAAATTTTCGTATCAACAGTGATTCTGTACCTGTAGTCATTGCTCTGATTAGATTTCTACTACTATTATATTATTGGAACATTGAAGCAGCAGAAAATAAGTAAGCAGTATTTCTTTACTTATATATTTATGTATGTATTTATATTAGAGGATTTCTTTAATTTTTTAATAGTTTATGGTTATTTATAACCATGTTATGTTTTTGTTTTGACTTGGTCAGACAAATGTTTATTTTGTTTTATGGTTTTTATTGACTGGTATTTATAGTTACACAATATTTTCCAATAAAACATATATTTGTTTCAAAAACAATAAGATTAAGACCATAATGAAACAATTATTATTGTTTTTAACTTTTCTTACATGGTAAAGTTTGTTGTGGTTTTTTCTTCGTCATTATCATCATCATCATCATCTCAGCCCTAGAATGTCCACTGTTACACATAGGCCTCCCCCATTTCCAAAAGGACCGGTCAGAAGCAGCCTAGATCCACAGTTGACCCATGGCTCTTATCAAGTCGTCCATCCAACGGTCGCTTGCGGGACCGTGGCCTCTACTCAAGAACCTTGCAGCCCCCAGAGGCTGTCGGCTCTCAGTATTTTGTGACCCCATTGTGACTTCAACTTACTAAAATCTACTTAGTAACTTAGTAAAATACTAACTTACTAATTCAACTTATGTTATTTCAATATTTTCTTTATTATTTGATGAATGTTTTTATTGAATAATAAAACCATTAGTTTATTTTGAAAGTGTCTATAATGTTGAAATTAAAAGATATATAAAGCAACATAATGCCTGACATACATTGATACCTGACATTATACTTTTGCAGAGAGTTGTACGTTTATTTTTAGGATTAGTTTTATTTAATAATGAGTGAGTGAATAACCGAAAGTGTCTTTATAATATTATAATTTTTCTTAATTAGATTTGTCCTCATTTATATTGAAACTTGTGTTTAATCTAGTGTGAATGATTGTTTTAGCTATGAGTGATCGTAGGCAGCCGTTAAAGGCGATAAACAAAGTGTTTGAAGGGAGAGAGCCTTGGCAGATCGTCACAGTAACAGCCTCATCAGTATTGGCTCTAGTTTGGGCGCATAGCCTGTACAATGCACGGGAAGGTATGATTTTGTCTTTGATTGATTATTTATAGATTGATCAGTGATTGAGTAACACACATCCAAAACTCTTGCATTTATAATATGACTAGCTGTTGCACGCGACTTCGTCCGCATAACTTTATAAAATATAGCTTATGTTACTTCCTGATAATGTAGTTTTCTGTAGGTGAAAGATTTTTTCAAATTGGTCCAGTATTTTTGGAGCCTATTCAATTCAAATAAACAAACAGTCAATCAAATCTTTCCTCTTTAGTTATAACATTTTTTAGTATAGATTAGGATAAAAAAAACGAAAGCACATAGGTAACTACCGCAGTTTTATAAATATTTTATGAAGTAATATGTAAATCTGTTGATTTTTTTGTGCCTAGTCATGAGGATAATGACGATTTATTTATCACCTTATATTACTTTTGCGGAATAGTTCTGATTACCTTCTCACATAGGTATGTCTAATTATCATAAATGCCCTTATCTTATGTATTCAGCCTATCTTTATCTCTATACACTGTTAAGAATTTGTTCTTGAAAACGAGAAAAGGTGAATATACTTTGAGCTAAACTTGCTAATGACTGACTGACTCCAAACAAATGAAAAAATCTTTTTATTTTACTAAATTTTTATTTTAAGTAAAATGAAATTACTAAAATAGAGTCTCATTGTACAATTTCTATGATTGTAAGTGATTTTATATGAGTGTTTAGTTCGTATTGTCATGTATGAGACTAGCCTTTGTGCACTACATTAATTGAAGTTATTGATATCAATTACATCCAAATAAATTGATGGTCCTTCAAGCCGGACAGTTACATTTAACTGGCCCCTACTTTGAAAACAATAGCTAAAAATATTTTTTTTAGTAAAATGAACTATAGAGTCATTATTACCTTATTGTATTAGCTAATGGTAAGGTACGCGTGCGTGTCTGCGTGTGAGTTCGTGTTCGCGCTAAGATATTAAAAAGCGCTGTGACTTAGTGGCTGCATTTCATTATAACATTATGCGTAAGCTAAGCATTTATATATTATATGATGCTGTTGCATTTATAACTATTCCATATACATCGATATAACCCGTTATATCCATGCAGATTGAAAAAACATTCCATCAAAGATTGCTAGTCTTTTAAGATACACAGGTTACATACAGGTTCTGGTTACGAAATTACTGCCTTTTTAAATAATATATTCTATCACAATTACGTTTGAAGGTCCAACGCAAAGGCTTCGTAAAGAATTTTTCCGATGGCTTCGTTCTGTGCCTTTCGTGAGGAGGAAAATCGAGGAGAGAATGTCAGAAATAAAGAAAGATTTCAAGAAAGATGTCAGCAAAAGACTGTCTGGTACGACAGTGAGAAGAACGCTGCCAGAAAATGGACTCAGTGCTGACCAAGTCGCCGCGGAGGTCAGAGATCATCTAAACTTGGGTAAACATGTTTTTTACAATAATACTCGGTTGATATTACATGATAATAAGTCATAATATTTATTATTTTCTATTTGGTCTTAGTAAGATTAATTTTACAATAACAAAATCCCCTATTAAGGATTCCTATTAAATCATAGGAACCTAATAAGTTTAATAAAAAAATAATTAATTTAAAAGTTGCCTTGATTTTAATTTAATTTTTGAATTGAAAACTTCTCTAAGCTGGCTTGGGCATTTTGTAAGGTGAATTCGGCAGAGGGGTAAAAACAGTAAATTCGACACCGCTGTCACCGTCACGGTAGTTTATGAATCTTGATCTTGTATGTTAAGTGTAGTTCACCTCGAACGAAACGATAGCGCTTTATAACTACAATTCTAAGTGTAAGGTTATAAGGTCCAAGTCCAAGGTATAAGGTCCAAGTCCAAGTATAAGGACACACTACACGACATCGACCTCTCGTCGCAAACGCGTTCAACTGACCGATACCCTTTTAATATCATACCACCGAATGAGTCTGAATGAATGAACACCTCTTTTTGAAACGTCACAGAGCACTTTTCAACTTCAGATGACATAAATAGCAGACGCTAACAATTTGTTATTCCAGGTGCGTATGACTGGAAACACGGAAACGTGTCGGGCGCAGTGTACCACGTGGACGAGGAGATAGTGAAAGTGGCTTGCGACGCTTACTCGTTGACGGCCTACACAAATCCCCTGCACTCGGATGTCTTTCCCGGGATAAACAAGATGGAGGCCGAAGTTGTTCGGATGGCCGTCAATCTCTTTCACGGCGACGACGACTGCTGTGGCACGGTTAGTTGCCTCTTCTGTGTCAATATGATTAACCAGCTAGGCTATGCGTAGGCTATGTGCAACCCTCTATTGACTGCAATAAGTAGGTACTTCTTCAACAGTGAACCTCTGTGGAAGTTACAGCATTTATTATGTGCTCTTGTGTTTCACCTATCACTTCATTGTTATTATCGTTGTAACGACACGTTTGGTCTAGTGGCTAGTAACCCTAGCTGTTAACCAAACGGTCACGGGTTCGAATCCCGCTAGGGGCAAATGTTTATGTGTTAACATTTACCTTTTATACAATACAATAAAAACATGGCGCTTTTGGGCTCATTAAGTTTACAAAAATTATTTAAGTATCTAAAATTTTACAATATTATAATATGAAATTACGTTTAAATATGCTCATAGTGAAGAAGCTAGTAATTTTTTATTGTTTTAACGAATTTTTGAATATATTTCAGGTAACAACGGGAGGCACCGAGTCCATAATGATGGCCTGCAAGGCCTTCAGAGACCTCGCCTACAGCAAGGGCATAAGCAACCCCCAAATCGTGGTTCCCTCCACCGCACACTCGGCCTTCGACAAGGCGGCCCAGTATTTGGGGTTGTCGGTGAAGACCATTCCGGTGGATCCGGAAACGACCACAGTCTCCGTAGACAAAGTTAGGAGAGCTATCGGCAGGAGGACTTGTTTGGTAAGATTTTACCTCAATAAAAACCACACTAGCAATCTCTGCCTCAGGTTCGAATCCCGCTTGGGCTTCAGCTAAATCTTTTTGATTTCATTCATAAATTAAATGTGATTTTACGTCAACACATAAATCAATAAATTTTAAAATCAATAGTACAAGTTGGTCGTTACTTACTACCTTTCACCACTGACTCCGCCATGATTCCGTTTTAAGCGTACTTTTTATGTGCCTCTGGCATTTGTGACGCAAATTCCATACTTGTGATGAGTTATTGTACCACTGGTCTGTTTCCTTATGTTTGATGATTACTCAATCAACCAAAATTCAAAGAGAAGTTTGTAAGGAACACACTAACTATCTTCTGTCATTAGTGGTAACACTTTTTTTAATGTTAACTTCGTCAGACAGGCTGGGTCCTCTTGATGGTAGGTGGCAACCTCAAATGAGAACTATAGTAACGAACTAGCCAACGAAACAACGCAAATAATGTATCTTGACAACCCTTGAAAGTTAGTTTAAATTGTATGCGTTGTCTCGTCGACCTTACTTTAGTAGGTCTCAAATCAAATAGTGGTACAGACGAGATATCAGCGTTGTGCTTAAAAGATCTTACGCTATTGTTATAGATAGTGGGTTCGGCCCCGAACTTCCCGTACGGCACGATGGACGACATAATAGCGCTGTCGGACGTCGCGTTGGAATATGACGTGCCGCTGCACGTTGACGCGTGTTTGGGCGGATTCGTGGCCGCCTTCATGCCCGAGGCGGGACATCCGGTGCCCGTCTTCGACTTCCGCCTGCCAGGGGTCGCCAGTATCTCAGCCGACACTCACAAGGTATAAAAAACCCTTAATTTATTGGCAATTTTTCTTATAGCTACCAACTAGATGAGGATGGACATTGGGGAATTAGGGAAATATCTTTTAGAGAAAAGAACTCATGTGTTCGATTGTTGTGTTACAGTACGGTTTCGCACCGAAAGGCACATCTGTGGTGTTGTACAGGAAGCCGGAGTACAGACACGGCCAGTACACGGTCACCACCGAGTGGCCCGGAGGGGTCTACGGCTCTCCCACAGTCAACGGCAAGTGTCTTACTCCTTTGCTCATTAACTTTTTTCAACTGAAAACCTCTTTAAAGAAAAAACAGAGCGTCACAACGGTCGTCACAAATTGTGAACGACACTCTCAGTGACGTTGTATGAAATAACTGCCATCTATCAGAAACAGTACGTACTTCTTGCTTAATAATAAGCTTAACTTTTCAATGATTTGTTAAGATGTTATCAGATTCAAAAGCCATAGTTTCCTCGTCGTTCCTCGCTTTCCTCGTGAGGCGAGGCGAGTGCGTCACTGTACTCTCTCGCGCTACGTTCAGTTTAGAGCAAGCTTTCTAGCTTAAAGTTGAGACTTAAAGTAACCATTACAATCTACATTACTTCTAACTTTAGTGTCTGTGCTTACCATCTCCTATTTCGATGCACAGTGATCATCCACCATCTACGTTTAGGCCAATTTTTTTTCTATAGTGTATGTCCACGTATGTAATTATAATAACTAATAGCGCATAAGCCAACAGCTGCTGTAACTTGTAACGCGTCCATCCTCTCGGCGTTTGCCACCGACTGAATAAACGAGAGTGTCCAAGGTCGCGCTCGTCACTCGGTTTCTCGCGCGAGTACTCTCGGAGAGATACGGCGAAAGCACTCGCGGGAGAGTGTACAGCCGCCATAATAGTGTTGTGTTTGTATGAAGGCAGTAGAGCGGGCGGGTTGATCGCGGCTTGCTGGGCCACGATGATGTTCGTGGGCCGCTCTCGGTACGTGCAGATGGCCGACGAGATCATCACCACAGCCAGATACATCGAAAGCGAGTCAGTATTTCTTCTCCTCTACTATTTACAAATTTATATGAACCAGTAATAAGACAAATAGATGAACTGTGCAATGCGTCCATTAGTTTGCCGCTAATATGTTTAACTTGGTCTTAATAATTTAAGTTGACTTCTGCTGTTTTCGTTAGTCAGTAACTGAACCATACAAAAACGGTTCAGCTAGCGACAGTTAAACCTTTCGGCAAATGCATGGTTAACCTTTTAACCACTTGGTTTTGTAGCACCTGACTCGTAAATTTTTAATTTCTTTTTCAAGAGAAAGCAACTCGAATGATTTAAAAATAAACATTATACTCTGGCGAAATGGACACGAAAATAATTGTCGGATAAATCCGACTCTGGCGGCTGATAATGGTGATGTGTTTTAATTTTCAGATTACGCAAGATAGACAGTATATTCGTATTCGGCAAGCCAGCGACGACGGTGATCGCCATCGGCTCGAAGCGGTTCGACATCTTCAAGTTGTCTGAGTTGCTGCACAAGAAGGGATGGAGTCTAAACGCATTGCAGTACCCATCCGGGTGAGAAATACATTAATTTCTACATAAATATTGCTATGCCATGCCATGACATTGATGAAAATAGTACGGGGAGGTCCATGAGTGTGGTGGTGTGTGTGATGGTGACGTTGGTGTTTGGTGCAGGGTACACATGTGCGTGACGCACGCGCACTGCGGGGGCGGAGTCGCCGACAAGTTCGTGGGCGACGTGCGACAGGCGGCCGAAGAGTGCGTGCGCCTCGGAGCGGTGCCCGTGCAGGGCAAGGTAAAATATTCACTTGTAAACCTACTTACTTAAAGAGATTGGAAACGATAGCACACCTTTAAACTGTACTTGGACATTTTCCACCTGACGAAAATATCTTTTAAGCGCACGCGCGTATACACACGCACGCACGCACACATACACATGCCCGCACACGTACACAAGCACACACGCATGCACACATCCACGCACGCACAAACGCGCTGACACGTACGCACGCACCCATACGCATGCACGCGCATATACACGCAAACACATACGCACACATGCACGCTCACATGCACGCACACATACACGTACGCACGCACACACGCGCTTACACGCACGCACGCACGCTATCATACACGCAAGCACACACGCGCTCACACGCACGCATGCAGCCATACAGACGCACGCACACACGCGCTCACACACACGCAGGCACACATGCACACGCACGCCCATACGCGCTAGTACGCACGCAAGCACACATACACACGCTCGTACACCTAGATCCTATGCCACATTGTTTAGATGCCATATGCCACACTACTATTGTATAACTATAATACACAAATCGCAGTATATACAGTAGCTAGAGTCGTTTCAATGCAGGCTTCATTAACCTACCACATTACCGTACAATAGTACAAGTCAAGTCTAGTACAAGCTTAATTGGAGACTCCATGATTTATATGTTTGTCTAGAGATTTTAATTTAATTTTGTATAATGTACATAATATGATTTCTGTTTCGCAGATGGCAATATACGGCGTGGCTCAAGAAATACCCGACAGAAGTCTAGTCTCAGACATAACTAAGTACTTTATAGATTCAATGTACTACTTGCCGACGCCCGAAGATGAGGCTAATAATTAAAAAAAATAGATGGTGGCTTAGTGCCAATTTTTTTCACTAGAGGCGCCATTGTCTATCTATTGTGTCGGTAATTTTTTAAAAATTTCAACTCCGACTGGTCATATTTATTGTATTTTATGTATGTACTAATAATATAAAACCTTTGAATATAATATTTTGGACATTTTATATTGCAATATCTGTATGATAAAATATTTTTTTTAAAATTTTGTCTTATAACAAACAAAGTATTTATTAAAATAATAAAAGTAGGGCTTTAAAGAAAAACAATTTGTCATAGTTCAGAGGTGCCATCTATTTATTATTTGAACATAAAAAAGATAATAACATAAGAGAGAAATATTTTGTATAAATAGTCAAAAGTTCAAATGTGATTTTTTTAACAGTGATTTGTAATAATATAAAATCTTTTATATTTTCTAACAAATAATTATATAATATTTGGTTTGTATAATATTGTGAAGGACATAATATATTATGTAAACAGTATGTGTACAGTGAATTATATCTTGAAAATGAAAATCTAATATAAACTATACTAATTTATCATCGTTGTCAAACATAAATGCATTTTTGGTATTAAAAAATTTTGACATAGTGAATCCTAAAAAAAACCTTAAGTTTTAAAACTTAAGGTTAAATAATTTAAATAATTTTTCATGTTAAAATATTTTCAGGAAAACTTTTTTTAATATTTCAAAAGTATACTTTTAGCACATAGCAGATTTTGATTTGACAACGACGATATAAAAAAATATAAAGTAAAAAAAAGTATAAAAAAGTTATACTTCTAGGATTACGACTTATTGCAAAAAAGAAAAATATATTTCTGTATTTTTTTTATTTAACAAATATTACATTTACAGGACATAAAAATGAAATGTACATAAAAAAACATTTGTAAACTATATTTAAATGATTTTTAATACGTCTCAAATGTATTTAAATGTTGTAAAGTTTGTTATTATTGAAGTGAAACTTTTTATGGGACACTATTGTCATGAGAGTTAACTCGTCGAGCTAACAAAACTGTTAAACTCCTAGCTAACAAAACTGTTAAACTCCTTGTCTCTTTCTTATTACCATTTACTCTAGCAACTCTCTCTCTCTCTCACTCGATTCGTGATTCGTTCGTTGTAGTTCGACACTAATGCGGCAGATGGCGCTTTTTGAGATATGTATTCAAAATTTAATTATTGAAGTGAAACTTTTTATGGGACACTAGCGTTTTGTCATGAGAGTTAACTCGTCGAGCTAACAAAACTGTTAAACTCCTTGTCTCTTTCTTATTACCATTTACTCTAGCAACTCTCTCTCTCTCACTCGTTAGACAGAATATTTGATTGTTTGTTTACAAATTGATAAATTTAAAAATTTCATCCCCGTACAAAGCATGAATAATTGCATGAATTGCATGAATTTTTCAATGAATTGCATCGTTATCTTGTCTCACAATACATAACTGCAGAATACATACACATTGCATCCGACCTTTACTTAACTTGATCTTTGACAGGATTTGTTCTAGTTCAATTCCAATACGGCAGAGGGCGCTTTAAAAATAAATAAATAAATAATCGATAACCTTTGACACGATTCGTTGTAGTTCGACACTAATGCGGCAGATGGCGCTTTATGAGATATGTATTCAAAATTTAATTATTTTTTTTTGTCAAATGTTGATGCTTATACTTCTTATATACTCAACTAATTAATATTCCATTTTATCTTTTTTGAAGTGAAACTTTTTATGGGACACTAGCGTTTTGTCATGAGATATTTGAATCTGTGATTCATTAACATAAGTCATATTAATTGAAGTGAAACTTTTTATGGGACACTATTGTCAAGAGAGTTAACTCGTCGAGCTAACAAAACTGTTAAACTCCTTGTCTCTTTCTTATTACCATTTACTCTAGCAGAGTGAGAGAGGCGGAAAAAATGTGTTCCAGTCCATGTTCCAAGTTTGAAGTTCCAAACAAAGAAAATTGTTGATGTTGACTGACAGTGACACTGTTGACATTGACAGTCTGTGTCGGATAAATTGGATAAATACAGAACAACTAATTAATATTATGGAATAAAATGAGTACTACACAGACATAGTTCATTCTCTATATGCTACGGCTACCCTGTAGCTTTATTAATATTGTTTTTATTCTCAGTTATTGTCAATGAAGATACAAAAAATGTATGCGTCAGTCCAAAACTAACAGCGTCAAAAGTGAAACTTTTTATGTAATTCAAAAACTGTCAATGAGTGTACAAAAAAATACATTGCAGCAAAGAAAAATTGACTGGAAATTATAATAAAAATGATTTATAATAAAAATCAAGAAAAATCTACAGACTATCCCGAATTAATTACTACGGAAGTTTCACTCGTACGTACTATTATTTACATATACATAAAACTATATACATATACGTACAAGTGAAACTTCCGTAGTAATTAATTCGGGATAGTCTGTAGATTTTTCTTGATTTTTATTATAAATCATTTTTATTATAATTTCCAGTCAATTTTTCTTTGCTGCAATGTATTTTTTTGTACACTCATTGACAGTTTTTGAATTACATAAAAAGTTTCACTTTTGACGCTGTTAGTTTTGGACTGACGCATACATTTATTGTTAATAAAGCTGAAACAGATTAATTTATGATTTTTTTTTTCAAAAGTACTTACCTTAGAACTGATTTTCCTAATAAAACATTCGTATGTCCAGAATGTACCCTTATAAATCTATACGTAATATAAAATATCTGATCTGATCTGTCCTTTCAAAATATCAGGTCAGATTTGATAACTTCTAAACCCAACGGGTTTTGATACAGTTTCCACCAAAGAAAAGAGCGATAAACGAGGAAGGATCGTTTAAAAAAATTAGATGAGTCCTCCAGGATCTCCTAAGGGATTCTAGTGAACTCCATGTTTCATCAGAATCCCCTCAGGAGATCGACATATTATATGCCGCAGTTCATCAGGATTAGGAAGACCTAAGTCTTACAATATTGTAAAGAGAAATTAAAAAGTAAGTCAAAGTCTATTGATGTTTTTCATAATAAGAAAACAGACCGAGTTATTTAACTAAATATGTTTTAGATTTTCGAGAAGTTTCGAAATAAAAAGTAACTTATGAAACAGATTTATATGTGAACTACGAGTTTACTGAGAAAACAAATGATGATGAAATTATGGTTAGGTACTACAAAAACAACCACTATAACATATATAGGGCCTCTTTCACCAACTACAAGTAAAGTGTTGATTAGTTACTTTTAGAAATAATTTTATGTTTTATTAAATTATGCACTCGGTTTAGTGCATGCTTCGATAGGCGAATATTTTTTATTATTTTCTTTTTAATGTTTGGGACTTTTACCGTACAAACTGAGATGTACGAATAAAACACAATGGCGGTTGGCTCAGAACTGACTTTATTATTATAACATATATCGATGTATCCACGTGTGGTAGGTCTACCCACATACATTACATACATTCCTCCCCCGAAAAATATGCAAGTTATACACTGTATTTTATATTTATTATATTCAAACAATTAGTTAGTAATTAAGAACTTAAGAAACTTAAGAAAAATATTTAGTTAGTAATTTAGAACTAATTGAATTGTACAAAGAATAAGAAATTCGCATCGCTAATAAGCATGGCGTATAAATGCGTATACGTAGTAAAATATGATGGAGAAGAGGAAAATATAATGTACTCTTTTTTTTTTTATTATTATTATTATTTTTTATTTATTTATTTTATTTATTTATTTTTTTCAAAAAGAAATGGTATAATTGGCTTAAGTGTGTCATTCTTTATAAATCGGTCTATTCTTTCGCGGTCGCAGATTAGGTACCCTGACCGGTGTCACAGATTTACCGAAAGTAGCATCGTTGGCCTCGTCAACGCGCCTCGACCGCGGCGTGTCCGCTGGTGTGGAGGCACGGCTGGAGGGTGTTTCTGGCGATTGCGGTGTTGCTGCCGACGATGCTGATGGCTCGCTGTCTTCCAACGGAACACACTCTGGATTATGCCACGACTTCTGGTAAACATTTTAATCCAAAAGGTGCGCGACGATATACATGTGTATATCGTCGCGCACCTATGTGGGTTGTAATTGCTGTGAGCGGCTGCGAAGCCTCATCCAAAATTAATTGCAA
Source organism: Synanthedon tipuliformis (assembly GCA_947623395.1). Lineage (NCBI taxonomy): Eukaryota > Metazoa > Arthropoda > Insecta > Lepidoptera > Sesiidae > Synanthedon > Synanthedon tipuliformis. The sequence goes on along the minus strand of OX392415.1, from coordinate 1,721,445 downwards.
GTACGCATTTTTGAGGTCTAGTTTAGTAAATTCTTCGCCCCCACTTAAGGCGGCGAATAACTGCTCGATACGCGGCAATGAGTAATGAAAGTCTTTTAATAAAGGGTTTACAGTAATTTTGTAATCGCCGCATATTCTTATGGTGCCGTCCCGTTTAATTATTGGGACGATAGGCGTACCATAGTCTGATCTTTCAACTTTATAAATGACGCCTTCTGATTGCAACCTTTGTAACTCGCGCTCCACAGGTAAGCGTAACGCTAATGGCAATGGACGGGCCTTGCAAAATATCGGCGATTCATCTTTTAAAAATAGTTTTATTGCTGTTTTGAATGTACCTATGCCCTCTCCAAATACTGCGGGAAAATCCTTTTCTAAATTAGTCACTAAATTATTATTGCATAGATCAATTTTGTTAATATTGATTGCATTTAATTTTAATTTACGAAGCCAAATGCGTCCCAACAGCGGAGGGCCACCGTTATAGATAATAAACAAAGGCAACTCGACTATCTCGCTCTCGCCTCTCACTCGCACGGCGATGCGACCGTACGGTACGATCGCACCGCCCGTGTACGACTGCAGTTTAATGTTATCTTTTGTTATTGGTATGTGCGAAAAACATTTGTCATAAAACTTTTTTGAAATCGCCGAGATTCTGCTTCCCGTATCAATTTCGAACATGATATCTATGTTTTCTACATTTAATGTACAGTGATAGGGACCATCTCTTATATTACTATTTACAGATAAAATATTAAACAAACCGTCATTGTCGGTATCACTGTCCTCTATATAATTTTGGTACCATTTCTTATTAACGTTAACACTCTTACTGTCTTTATTCGCGCACATATGAGCCAAATGCCCACTATCACCACATATATTACACACTAACGATTTACACCGGCACTTATTCGGCGTGTGGCCCACTTTGCCACAACGCCAGCAAGCGGGTCGCCGCTTCGGAGTGGGCCTCGTGCCCACTCGATGCAGGCCGACCGCGCCCTGCCCGAGTCCTGAGCTGCTCGACGCCCCGCCTTCTCGCGCGCCGCCAGCGCCGCTGTCGGGCGCCCAGCCTGCGCGCGCGCCGCCACCTGCTGCCTCCGCGTGCCTTTCTGCGGCTTCCAATGCAAGCGCCAGCTCCACCGCTCTTTTGTAGTTTAAAGTGGGTTCTGCGAAGAGACGAAAACGCATCTCTTCGTTCTGGAGACCCGACACGAATTGATCTCTGATGTTCTCCTCCAGAGTTGCGCCGAAATTGCAGTGTTTCGCCAAATGTTTTAAATTTTGTAAAAATGCGCTGATCGTTTCGGTCTCATTTTGTCGTCTCTGTCGAAATATGTGTCGTTCGGCAATTTCTGACCTTTTCGGTTCCAAATGGTCACTTACGAGTTTTATCAATTCGTTGAAAGTTTTGTTTTCGGGGTGGTACGGTGCACACAAATCGCACATAAGTTCGTAGGTAGGCGCTCCGACGTGTGTCACTAAGGTAGCTACTTGCAGCTCATCTTTTATTTCATTTAAAATGTTTCACGAGTCGTACGTACGCGTCCCAATTATGACGATCGTTTAAATCGAACTCGTGTAGTTTTCCGAAAGGCATGATGTTTTTTTTTTAATTTGATTGCAACGACTAATTTAACGTAAATCCACTAATTCCTCGTCGCCACTGAGATGTACGAATAAAACACAATGGCGGTTGGCTCAGAACTGACTTTATTATTATAACATATATCGATGTACCCACGTGTGGTAGGTCTACCCACATACATTACACAAACAAAGGTAAGTACTTATATCAGCTAAACTATTCCCGGTGACAGGTGACTTTAAATGACGGTTAGCCTACTTGACAGATGGTGAAAGAGGCCCTTAGCAATTATCAGTAGAAGATAATAGTATTCATAATTCTTATAACGGTGGGTATTGATTATGATAATATTAAAGCAGTTAAATATTATGATAATTGACGAGCTTATTGGATGAGGGGTAAGGATGCTTGCCTAACGTCTCAGGGATTCAAGGTTCGATTCCCGGCAGAGTCAACGTTGGAAATGAACTTTTCAAAGTTTTTTCTGGTCTGGATTAGCAAAGTAGTAGCAGGAAAATAGTGGTGGCAGTAGCCACCCTCTTACTGAAGATGTGAAATGTCAGCCTGTCTGTCGACCTTAACATAAAAATGTCACAATTTTAACATAACATAGCAAACTTTTTAATACAGAAATACTTAGACAGCCAATTATTATCGTCTGTTAAAATCGTTGATTAAATTAAATTTTTAAATATTTGTGTAAATTGTCACCTCTCTTGACGATTAATCAATTAGAAGTAACCATTATAATAATTAGACTGGAGTTTAGATAACGATACAACGTAAAGCAACAACATGCAATTCACACTAATTAATGGATAAGATACCTATTAAAATGCAAATTAATATGGCAGAAAGTGATCAGACGGAAGGGTCAGCAAATAAAGAAGACCACATTTCTAGTAGGTACCTACTGAAGGGAGTTTTAGCGTAATAGATGAAACTATTGATCGCATAAATGATGTAAACACGTCTGAACTGGCTGAAGCTATTGCGTTTGTTGGTAAAGAAACAAGCTTTGATGAACTTCTCTCGGACTGTAAGTTGTTTGTTAGCAAAATCACAAAAGGACTCCAAATTTGAATTTGTCTTTAATGATATTAATCCTTATCCTTACTATATATTTATATTTTATAATTTTATATAGATATATTTTAATATTATAAATGCTAAAGGAACTCGAATGAAATGATGCCAATACTTATAGCAACTTAGGTACTGTATACTTATTAAATGATGATTTTAATATATTACTTAGAAACGAAATACATAATATGTTTAGGCATAACATAAATTTGTTTTGTAGATGCGCAGAGATTTGAACGATTTCCCAAATGGTTATAAAAACCAAAAAATGTCTAACGATATGGAACAAGTTACGACTCCTGTTAACTGTTAATCAAGAAGTAAGTAATAGTTAGAAAGTATTACCAAAGATTCAGATAGAGGCCTAATGATCAATATGGTGATGAAACATATGCCATATCTGAAGGTATATGAAAATCTGATGAAAGCGTCAACTCTAGTTGTAGATTAGATTCATTCTTAACTAAATTTTATTCTAATTTTATCATAAAGCTTGTATAATAACTTGAACTATTTATAATATTACAAAAGTGGTAAATTACATTTCGTTACAAGTAACATTTAAGTGACCGGGTGAAATACTTGTGTTTGAACAATAATTGTAACTATTGTTTAGTATTTTTGTAAGGCTTTATGGGGGCATTAATGAAAAATGTAAGGCTTCTGTCGCGGTCAATGGCCGGCGGCGACGCGTCGAGCCGTAGTCCCAGACAGTCGCCTTTGGTCACTCGACGCCATAGCTCGTAGCTTTCACGGTACGTTTGCCTTGCGAACGTAGCTGTGTCGGTTGTGCTACGAATATATTATAATTGATTTTTTTGGCACTTTTCAAACTTTTCTATGTAGGTATATCTTTTGTAATATAGTTAAATATGTTATAATAAAGAAATGATTATTTTTGAATAAAAAGTAAATAAAATAATGACGAACGATACCGAGACTGGTTCTACGGCGCCTTTAGGGAATGTTCGAGGTTCATGGCCAAGGAGAGATGTGAAAATTGAATTTGGATTTGGAGTACCTTTGGGTGCTATGGCTTCGCATCCAACCTTCCATTCAGCTTGGGATCTTGCATGGTAAGTAAGCATAATATAATATACTTCTGGATTTTATGTGTTAAAAGTCTATAAAAATAAAAATAGAACAAAAATAAAGGGATACGAAAATCCTAGACGATTCAGGAATCGAACAGCCTTAAAAATAACCAACACTTAAATAAAATTTGAATAACAAACTTTGCTTTAAATATTAAGTTAATTAACGTATTATTACATCCACAACTTATTTAATTCAAATAGTAATAACATGGTTAAATTTAAATAATGTAAATAACAATTTATTGAAGCGATTGAATAAATTGTTTACTTTAAAAAAATAAGATATTTGATTTATTTTTGAGACTACAAATAAATTATTGTAACAAAAAATGTACTCATAAATAAAAACAAAAACTTCGAGTAAGTAATTAAATAAAATATTATACCTACGTAAAAACATCAATCCACAATTTTTTTTAGTCTTACATACTCATTTTTTTTCAAAATTTACAATAAAGGATGATCTGCAGTTTATTCGTCAATCGTAACCCCCGAATTTTGACCGTCATTTTTATCAACAATTCTGGTCTCCCAATTTTATACGTGTTACTACTTCCTTCGTTTTTCTCTTTAACCGACGGCACTACTAGTTAATCCGCGGATAAGTACCGAATTAAACTAAACATTGGTAATTTTTTTAGTGTTTAGTACTATACTGCACTCTAAATATAATACTAGAACTGTTGTCTATTATTTGTAATGGTCTTTGCACTAGTTGTATAATCAGGAACAAAATTTGCATAGGACCAGGTATCGTCGATTTTAACCTCTTGCTTTAACAATATTATAGCTGTCTTACCATAAATGCTATCGACGTATGGCACTTGCGATACAAACAGATAAGGCTAGAAAGCCCATATTTAGATAAAATTAAACTAGTTATTGAAGTAGTTAACACTAGGTGGGTCGAAGCTCGCCTTCTCTATATATGAAATTGCATATGTATATTGTATATGAATGACTTCCCTGTATAGTATACTAGCTGGTGCCCGCGACTACGTCCGCGTTCTGGATGAAAGGTACCCTATGTCCTTTCTGGTGTCCCAGACAACGTGTATGCAAAATTTTATGGTGATCGGTTCAGTAGTTTTTGCGTGAAAGCGTAACAAACAAACAAACAAACAAACAACAAACTCACATTCACATTTATAATATTAGTAAGGAAGTAATTAGGAAGTCACTCTTAGAGGTTTCAATTTTTATGTGTGTATTAAAATTTTTATTTTTGCTCAAAGCCATAAGTGTTTTTTTTTAACAAAGGTAGAAAACATAAGCAATCAGGAAGATATAGGTAAATGGGTTCTGGGTTGTTAGCATCAAACCCCCCATTTGATGGTAACAACAGCTTATAAAAACTTTAAGAATTTTAGATGTAGGTACGTACTACTCTGAATTAGTTACATGATAAAAATCAGAGTTGAAAGAGACCTACGACTACAAGTGCGATACGAATATATTTTTTTATTTTCGTTGTAATATTTTTTCAAGTAATTGTTATCTGTAAAAAGTGATGTAGTAGTAAGGGAGACCCAGAATCCATTCACCTAGCTCTTCCTGATTGCTTATGTTTCATTCTATTCCCTAAGGTCAGCAGCGCATTTGCAAGCCCTTTTGGCGTTATAGACAACGTCAACCAACTACTATTTTAGTGGCGGTCAGGCTGTCTGCTGATATATTCATAAAAAAGTTCCCCAGTTATTCGAATAACAAATGTGTTATATGAATTTGGTAAATTGACGACACGTTTGGTCTAGTGCGGTCGCGGGTTCGAATCTCGCTAGGGACAAATGTTTATGTGTTAACTTTTACCTTTGTACCTGAGTCATGGATGTTTGTATCTATAATAGTATGTATTTACAAAAATATATCAACTGTCTGGTATCCACAATACAAGCTTACAAGTAGAGCTCACAATACAAGTATTGGTATCCACAATACGATATAGTTGCTTAGTGTGGAACTAGATGGTGCTGTTTTTGTTAATTCAGTTAATCTTTAGCATTCAGAATGTTGTATAAAACCTATTTATAAGGTTATAGAAATATATTTTCATGTGTTATTAAAAAGTACTTTCGGAAATACGTAGACCGTATAAAATTAACATTAGCAAACACGTTCCAAGGTAAGTCATATTCGAATAAATTAATTCAAATCAGATACGATGTATGGTGCCCTACGATGACTAATGTTTCAAAGTTTCGACAATTACCTACAATTTTGTGACCTAATTGTGCCTAGTGTAAACAAAAGCGCCGAAAAAATACTAAAACAAAAACACACACACAACATTAAATATTTTATTGAAATAGTAGCTGTTGCATGTGACTTCGCCCGCGTAACTCACCTATGGCTTTCTATAGGTGAAATATTTTCATAATCAGTCCAATATAGTTTTTGATATAGATAATTATAGTATATGTAGATTAGTAATAATAACCTAGGTTTTTTTTTAAATTCACTTGTGGACTTAGGCACTGTCTGGGTACCGTAATATACATCTAGTTAAAAGCATTTATATTAACATATACAAACATTCATTTCAACTAGATTTCAACTTTATTTAATTAGTACAGATAAACGTCTGATCTCAATATTAGCTTTTAACCCCAATTTATTGTTTCGGAGACAACCCGGAGACAACAAAAGATCTCTTGACATGTACCTAGGTTAAATGTGACCTTATTGCTTCATTACGTCAATCAAAGATAAAATGAAAATGAAGGATGTCTCCACTTGTAACGAAGTCGTTTTAATAAACGAAATGAACTCGTGGGCGATTTTATTTGTGTATTTTGTGATTGTTAACAATCTACACGTCGTCCTCAGAAATAATTTCATACTTACTTCAATTGTATCTCACTCATCTCACAGCCTTTTAAATTAACTGGTCTCATTTGTTAAATTAGATACATTCGGAGTTATTATTTAAAAAATATATTATTGTTATAATATTATTTTATAGGGGAATACTCATCAGTCATATACAATCATGTATTATTCATGTAATCGTACCTATCTCAAAATCAAAACATTAACATTAGCATTATTTAATTTTGATAACTAGCAGGTGCCCGCGACTTCGTCCGCGTTCAAAATGTTATATATAGCCTAAGGATAAATGGACTATCTAATACAAAAATATTTTTTCAATTCGATCCAGTAGTTCCTGAGAATAGCGCGTTCAAACAAACAAACAAACTCTTCAGCTTTATAATATAAGTACAGATTATTATTTTATTTTAAATAATAATTTGTGTACAATTCAGCCAATTTATGAGCATTCCCCTTGAAAGTTACTGCTGTTACCACGCATGGTCTCCTGTTCAGCCAGCCGCTTCTTGCGAAGCCCATTTGGTTGTCAGTCCCTCTGCCCTCATGGCGTCCCATGTTGCGCTTTCCAATTTAGTTTGTGGCTTAAATTCGTGAACTTGTCTACCCCATCGGTAATCCACTCTATAGATATAGGTTCTAGAAGTACAGTGAAATAAGGGCATCTTAAAATATAGGCTGAGGTGACTTTATGTATTGAATTACATAAAGTTATAGATAAATGATTGGTCTCGCTGCGCTCGACTAGATATCGCCGTCGTACTTGTAAAATGCGGCATGAAATAGTGCGCCGAATTCGGCGTACGCGAGCCAGTCACACTGCAAACTGTCTGTGATTAAGTTTTATTAAATTTTAGGCATAATAAAATACTAGTTTGCGTAGTGAAACTCTGTAAAAATATAATAAAACTGGGTAAAAAGTGATAAAAAGTGACAATTTTTTACACACACTACAATAAAAAGTTGCCACATTTTCGGACCTATTGCTTTTGTATAGCGTTCCATCTAGTCGAGCGCAGCGAGACCAATCAATTATCTTTGAAATAAGTCTTTTATGATCTAGATTATGATAAAATAATTAAAACCACAATTACTTAACTGGATAGTTGCGTGTTTCAAATACACACGAAAAGTTAGGTCTTTTATACTACTTACCAGTAAGTCACTAAACCAGAACAAAATTCATTCACTAATTATAAAGGAAACTAGGTTTCGGTGAATGACTTCGAAATAAACCTTCAGTTGTACGAAATAAGGTCGCGTAATGCTTGATTATATTAATTTCAACTCCGAACTGATAGTTGGATCATCAATGAATGCATTATAAATGAATGTTGACTAGATAGGGGTGGACGGCCTCAGTCAGTCCATATGGGGTGTGTCAGTGACCTTTGGCACAGATCCAACAAAAGCCTTCAACTTTAAGGCTAAGGGATAAACATGGTAGTTCGTTCACCCTTATGAACCAAATTAGTGCAGCTCCCAAACAAACAAGAGTTTCTTTACTATGTTTGTTATTTAAACATGTCGATCACTCAATCAAGCAATCTCCAATGACTATACGAAGTTAGATGAAATATTAACTTAAGCGAGGACTTAGTCTAATTTAACTACTTAAATTAAAAATTGAAACTTAGATAAAAATACTGTGCATAATATATTAAGTTTGAATCGGGAAGATTATACTAAAAATCCTAGTTTCTGGAAAATTTTAGATTAAGAATCAGCACGATTAGGAATTCAAGCTGAACCGTCTGTATGAAAATCTGACGCGCTCGAGTATTACAAAATGGCAATCGCCAAAAATCTTTTCTGCATTTTCAAAAAGCTGCCACGAGCTTGCGTTACATCCGAATCGTCTGAATTTTAAATGGGAGCTTAGTTTAGGTTCACTTAACATCCCCTCTGAAAACCTGATGCGCTCGAGTTGTATTTAAAATTTTACCCCCACCCCCACCAACCCCACCAACCAAACCGGCAGATTAATACATAGCCGTTATCGGAGACACGTGGGGAATATACATTGGCAATATCTGACGCGCTCGAGTAAATCCAAAAATCCCCTATTGGGCTCCCCTACCATAGAGGTCAATTAACAAAATTATACAACCTCAACACTCCCTTTCAAGATTAACTTATCTTAATTAATCTTGTATTACTAAAATTTACATATAAACTCAATATTAACATACTTATATTACATTATTATTTTATATCATCATTATATTACTTTATGCTAGGTAGAAGATTAAACTAAACATTAACTACCTACTTATATCTAATCTTGTTATATTACAATAAAATCTTTAGTTTGTTAAGAAAATTATTGTGTTTAATAACACCTAAAGATTTCGTAGGTAATAATAATAATAAGATAAAGATAAAACCTAAATGCATAAGCTTCGATTGTGTACGCACAACACTCGATTTGCGGTCAAGCTTGGTTTCCGCAAGCGTTGCCTTAGCGACCGGACTCAAACAAGTACGTCAAATAGCCCACACTTTCTAAAGCAATAAATACAACTTCCAAATTTCTATAGCCAAGAAATTATGCTTCCGTGAGCAACAGTGACCCCGATTTTAATGATCCCGAAGAAAATATACTTATGTTTGTAGCGGTTTTACGTGTAATAAGGTGTAATATGGAGTTTGGATTCGGCGATTTTTTCATGCCCAATGTCAGGGGACTTAACCAGTTCTTTCATCAAGACCCCTTTTGGTATGTGAAGGTTATACTTATTTGTTTAAACATGACATGTTGGTTCATCAATTTTTATCTAAACCAACGCATATTAGCCTAAATTCTAAAATTCAGATACTAAGTATGTGCCATATAGGTATCTACATGTCAACACTAATATTATAAAGAACAAAGATTTAGATTTTAGGAATAAACTATTTTTATATATATTTTTCAAAAGCCACAGGTAAATCAAGTAAACAATGGAAACGAAACAATTTTTATGTATTTTTGAAAATTTTATAACCAAACAAATACCTACTTTTATTAAACCAAATTTACATGATTTATAAAATGAATTATAACTATATTTTATTGTATGTATATCTTTTTATATTAATACAAAAAAATATACATAAGATCAAAATAAAAATCAAAATATTTATTTATCAATTGGGTTTCTACAAGAAACTCTTATGATCGTCATTATAAATTTAAATTTACCAGGGTTTCGGAAAAAGCCAAGATGACGATCCTGAGAAGAAACCCCTAAGCTATGTTTTATAAAGTTACGCAGGAGAAGTCGCGTGCAACAGCTAGTTATTTATAAATGGAATTAGCTTACAGACCTTGCCGCAACGATGTTTTTCTTTTCAGCTATGATTTACATAAAGAGTTTTCAATTATACTATTGTTATAGCCCATCGTCAGGCTTCCATCACATGGCCAGGATGATGGACCGTATGATGGCCGACAGCATGCAGCCCTTCGGATTCGCTCGGATGACGTCGAGACGCAGTAGCGATAAGGCCCAAGAACCTCCGAGAGACGGACTCCGCGCTGAACGAAGTGACATGAGAAGGGAAAGAGCGAAGAATCCCTCTGACACAAACACACACGCAGCTAACGGTACTCGACATCCCCCAACACAAGGTGGCTTTATTATTGTTTTTAAATTACCTTGACAGAAGATTTTGTTAGATATTTTTTATTACAGATGGATTTGCTCTTGGCCAACAACGAGCTGTGTAGCAAGGATGAGGCCTATGATGGAGCGAGCTCACCCAGAAGATGCCTATTCACTCGAACTTAGAAAGATTTGGGTTATATGAGCTCGGAAATACAGACGCCGGCAGGGAGTTCTAAATCTTGGCAGTGCGCATTATAAGGGATGTTTTGAAGAGCTTGGTCCGAAAAAGAATATATTAATATTAATTCATTCGCTAAATTTTTCGATAGACTTTTTAATGTAAGGTTCGGCAGGCAGGTTGACAGTCGAATACGAATACGAATTCTCAAAGCGTACTAAACTAGTAATTTTAGAAATATTTACCATAATCAATTGGACAATTATTGAAATAGAACTTTGATTAAGCAAGGCGTATTTGAAATATTAAAATAATTTTTAACAGGAGAAATCAACAAATTTAACTTTGAAGTTGTAGTTAACATAAAAATTTAAATTCGTTGCAGTTGTTCGACCGACACAATCTACATCATTTCAAGACACGCAAAACGAAAACAACAAGCACACAGATCCAACAACGGAGAAATGGGCGGGAACACTAAGAAGAAGGGACCCCGATATCCATCCGACACTACCGACGATAGTGACAAGGAAGGCTTCCTCCACTGGATCGGTTGGAAGTGGACGTAGAGGTCGTTCAGTGGACAGAACGTCTAGAAATAGGAGACAGCTAGCACCGATTAGACCGATTGTCAGGAAATCGGAATTAAATGGAGACGGAACAGATTTGTTGGAGAAAGATGAGAAAGTTTTCGATACAACTGGTTATGAGTTGCATCTAGTCGAGACATTGGAGAGGGACATATTGCAGAAAAATCCTGATATACGTTGGAAGGATGTGGTCGGGCTGGATGACGCGAAATCTGTTCTTCAGGAGGCAATGGTGTTACCGCTTGTGATGCCTGATTATTTCAAGGTAAGATTACAACTTTTTTTCTACATTGACCTTATAAAAGATAAATGAATTGATTTCTATCATTATGAAGTGAAGTGAATGAAGTGGAAACCTTTATGAAATTGTACATAATTTAGGTAGGTAACACAAAAATATTTTCAAAGCTAAGTTCCGCAATTGTTATTGCAGGTCGTCTGCAATAACAATGCAAAATAATTTTGTGTGTATAAACCTTGTAATGAAAGCTCTTAGTTTGTAGGTACTATTTGTACCTGGTTCTATTTCACGTAAAAAATTCGGGATAAAAATTATCCCGAATTAATCTGTGAAATAGAAAAAAAATATAATATCATCGTACAATACAAGTAAATCTATACTTACATAAACTTTTTAGGTTAATAACGAAGTGTGTTGTAACTTACTGTTGCTTGATTGTCGTGTAGAGTCGTGTGTCGAGTAAATTGCCTTCAGAACGGCTAAGCTGTAAACTTATAATAGACGGAATACTTTAAATTGTTGACTCGCGTGATTGATGCTATCGTAAGCCGATTCGTGAGTGCCCATTCAGGACGTCTAGTCGGCTAATGCTTGACTTGCAATGCTTATGGCTTTAACAACATTAGGTGATGTAGGTTATAAAATATTTGCACGTGTACTTCATGTGATAATTATTATAATTATCTACAGGAAATTTTTGGCATAGGCAGTTCGTCAACGAAAAATGTACACTATGTCTTATTTAATATTATATTCTAATATATATTTTTTAATCTTCAGCAACCATACTTCATGATAGATCTTAGTCTTGCAACGACTAGAAAAAGGACTAGTAATCAATGTTATCACTTCATTAATAGACTAGATTTTAAAACAACTAGGTAGCAAAATGATTTTTATTTTTATTTTTTAAATTATTATTTAAAAAAAGAGTTTTTTACTAACACTTTCTTATGCTTATAAAATTTTCATGAACAATCTTGTAAAGAGTAATTAAAGAGTAAGCTGAAATCCGGCACATAATAAATGCTTCACGTTTGTAGTATGTACCTACTTACAGCCCGTTGCGTGCTGAACCTGAATAAAAATGAGATCTCGCTCAATTACAAACCTCAAATGTATTTGCATAATAATAATTTTAGTGGTTGACATGATTATTATTAATGAATTTTGTTCATGTAATTAATATTTGTAGTTAATATTTAAATTGATTAGATATTATTTAACGAGCACCTTGTTCCAGTGGTTAAGGAGCCCGATTTAACGCTCCTGTTTCAGTGCCCCAAGCCAACATTTCAAAGTTCTTAATTTTTGGATCTCAATAGCATATCCATATCTGTTTTATTTTTTAATACGTTCATATTGGATTATAGGGCATTCGTAGACCCTGGAAGGGAGTCCTATTGACCGGCCCGCCAGGCACAGGAAAGACTCTGCTGGCGCGAGCGGTGGCCACCGAATGTAAGACCACATTCTTCAACGTTTCCTCGGCTACGCTCACCTCTAAATACCGAGGTGACTCGGAAAAGTTAGTGAGGTTACTCTTTGACATGGTGAGTTGATTTTTACAAGGATTTTTTTTTAAATTAAATTTAATAAATTATTTATTAAGAAATCAACTCATAAATCTTATGATATAAATCTTATCTTATCTTAAGCTATAAATAAATTTTAAACTAACTCCCGACTTTCTATTGAGCCCAAACACGCCATAATTATCTGCTCTAAGTTGCTGAGGAGTTTGGTGCCTCGCAGTCTACACATGAAGTAATCATATACCTACAATAATATGTTAACATGTTTGCAGGCTGCTTTCTACGCTCCCAGTACGATATTCTTGGACGAGGTCGACTCGTTGTGTGCAGTGCGCGGCGCTGACTCGGAGCACGAAGCCTCGAGAAGATTCAAAGCGGAACTACTCATACAGATGGATGGACTCGCTGCTGCTTTGTGAGATTGACTTTATTTTATTTTACAAGGGAAAACAAACAATTAAGTATACCATATATAGTAAGTCAGAAAAAAGAGAATAGCCAACAGTAAAGGATATGGTTACCGTGGCCAGATGAGTTGTCTAGTAGGTATGCCGCCTATTTCAAGTAGGTAAATAGGTAATTGAAGCAAAGATTTGTCGTCGGGGTTTGAAAATTAGACAGATATCCTGATTTATTTGTTAATTATAGTGTATTAATATAGGTATTACAATGTTATTTTTAATTAAAAATTTAATTAACAAGTTATTTTTTGACTGATTTAATTTTTTTCCTTTGTTTTGTTATTTCAACTCGAAGTAAATACATAGTTTTTATTAATATTTATACGATTTCTTTCAGTATTCCCTCCAGTTTTTTGGTGATAATTTTTAAAAATTTAATTATTTTTTTTCAGTAATCAGGACAAGATTATAATGGTTCTAGCAGCGACAAATCATCCGTGGGACATTGACGAGGCGTTCAGGAGGAGATTTGAAAAGAGAATTTATATCGGACTGCCTAATGGTAAAAGAGATTTAGTTGCAACATTTTTTTCTTATCGATTTTCTCAAATATTAAGGTTTAGGTGTATCAACATCTAATATGTATTATAAATGTGAAAGTAACTCTGTCGGGCTATCGCTCTGTCTGTCGCTCTGTCTGTTTGTCTGTCTGTCTGACTTTTTCACGCCTTAACTACTCAACCGATAATCATGAAATTTTGCATGCACGTTGTCAGAGATACCGAAAAGGACATAGGATATAGAGACATTCAGAAAAAAGTAAGAAAAAATTCAACGCTTGACAAAATTATATGAGCAATAAAGTTGGAATAGAAGTTAAACACATAGGAAAAAAGAGCGCGGCAGAAGTCGCGGAAGAAAGCTAGTTTTAAAATAAAAATTCTTTATGAGTCTACTTTCGACTGTATTTACTTATGACCGAACAATTTCAGAGGGGACACGTGTGAAATTACTGAAAGTATGCCTACGTGACGTAGTCCTCGCTGAGGACGTGACTCTGCCCGAGTTGGCTGCAAAACTCGACGGTTACAGTGGATCGGATATTTGCAATCTATGCAGGTTAGTAGGTGTAGCATACCTAATATAAATTTTATAGAATCGCCTATTACACGAGCAACGGCTACAAGTGCTGCCGAGTACAGTAGGGTTAAAGATAAAAAGATAATTAGAAAGGAATAAGGAAACTTACTCGTTCACCGAAATAATAGCACATGTGGTGACATTTCACAGTGGTCTTTTGTAAGGTGCTGATGGTCACTGCCGTCAGAAAGGCAGCCCTAAATGACTGCGAAACGCATTACGCCCTGCCACTACCTACTCAGGTAAATAGAAGAGGAAAAAGATGTATCCAAGATGCATACATCTGTGAATTTAAGAGGAGATAAAGGTATCCACATGTGGAGCCAAGCTTCGGATCCAAGCGGAAGGAGCCATATCTGTGAGGTTAATAAATAAATAAATAAGTAATTGATTTTTTTTTCTTTCAGAGACGCCGCAATGATGAAGATGCGTCGCAAAATCGCCGGAAAGTCGCCCGAGCAGATTCGTCAGATGAAGAGGTCCGAACTGGAGGCGCCCGTTTCCAAGGAAGATCTCGATACCGCTGCGGAGAAGACTAGGAGGACTGTCACTCAGGCCGATGTCAGCCGCTACACAAGTTGGATGCAGAAGCACGGCTGCTCCTAGCGTTACCCAAAAGCGCTGCGAGCGCTTATCAAAAGACTGAGGAATCCGAAGCCTCTATAGACTACTAGGGGCTATATAGTTCGTAAATTGTCCAGTGGTGATGGGACTTTGAATTCAAGCGCTACATGTGCTCACAGAGTTCAATAAAGAGTGGTTAGTTTTTCAGGATCTTAACGTGACTACAGTCAAGTGGTTCTTTCTTTAATAGCTTATTTGAAATGTGATCGTGATATAGTATTTATGTAATTGTGATTATAAACTGTTAATGTGCGTGTCACTATTCGGTGTCCCGTTACGTTTAATTTGTAAACTATATTAGGTATACCTAAGCTTTTGAACGCGACTCATTACTGCTCACATTAAATGTTTTGCACTAGTTTTGAAGTTAGTTCTATACAAAGTTTTATCAAAATCGGTTCACTGTTTTATTTATGAAAATGTAATAAAACAGGGATTACTTTTGCATTTGTAATGTTTAAATTTGCATTGTATGCCGATTTGGCCACAATGAAAATACGGAGTCAAAAAGTAGGCATTTTTAATCTATAACTTTTTTTTTATATTTAACCAATATTTTATTTTCTTATAGTGTAAAAATTTAAAGCTTTTTCATAAAAAACGGAATTTTCTATAACCATATTAAAGATTTGGTATATGTATTGATAAGTACATATTGAAGTTACTCGTACATTAATAGTTTTATTAAATCGACCAAGCTTTCCAAGCATTTATCATTGGCGGATTGTTTATGGATTGAGGTAGTAAATTGTATATTCTATGAATGTCGTTGCTGATTTGTACCTACTAATTTCAAATCAACCAGAAGGTATTAGCATAATAAGTAAATTACTGTAATGTATGCAGGTTTAAGTACTAGAATAGTATTGTGATTTCACACATAACTTTTAGCTCATGTAACTAGATACGAAAATAATGTGCTAACTTTAGAAATACTTAACATTTTTTGTAAAATAACTTAGTTTAAAAAATTATTTTGGCCAAAATATTTTATGATTTTAGTCACATTAACATATTATATTTATTGTTTTAAAAGCTTTTTTGTTACATAAATAATTATTTAAACTGACTGCGGCTGGCATAGAAGCTTTAAGAATAGTTGCGTTAAATTTTTTTTGGGATTTGACTGCAAAGAAAAAGGGTCTGTTAGAAAATCTTCAATATCTTCTAAAATACCTCACCTAGCTTTTATGAAATAAAGACGAAATTATTTAATTAAAATATTCTTTAATTTAGTCTATATTTCATAAAGCTAGGTCCAGATACTATTGAAGATATTGAAGATTTTCTAACCGACTCTTTTTCTTTGCCGTCCAGTGTATTAACAGTTAATTGCGGCTTTAAAATTACTTTAAGTCTTACTTAGAAACCTTTTTATAAGTAAGTTTGGCAAAAGCTAAATCGTAATAATAACTCTAAAAATATTATTCTTGTGTTTAAATAAATACAACATTAATGTAATAAATATGTTTATTATTAGGAATGATTATATTATCAGAAGTTATTAAAACATGTTTTTTAATGAAATTGTTTGTGAAGGTGTGCTGTTGACAGTATGTGCTCTAATTTATAATTAAATTTAGCTTTGAATAAAGGTTTATAGTGGGTCATATTTTTAGTGGAAAGAAAATAAATTGCTAATAAGTAATTAAGAAAGAAGAAAAACATTAAAAAAAGCTCTGTATGGATCACTCTGGCGAAGAAACCTAAGTCAAATACCGCTTTGGTAATTTGAACTTTAGTGAATGTGAAGTAGTAATGTTTGTTTCATAATTAAGTAAGTAGTTACGAAAAAAGAATTTTAATTCATACTTTCATACTTTAGTAACCGGTTAGTAAACATTTAGCTGACGCATGCATAGCAAGAAAGAATATGGAAACTAATATGAAGAAGTATGGAAAATAATGGAATATAGGTATGAAGGCAGTTGATTTTCGTTTCCACAATAATAAAAAAAGACCCAGAATTTTTACTAAATTGTCTTTTATTTCACTCGTAATATTAACTAATATTAAATAGAGGTTAATAAGGCCACACGTTTGGTCCAATTATAATGTTGAAAAATTAATAATAAAAAAGAAAATTTTAAATATTACAATAAACAACAAAATAAGCCTTTAAAAGTTTCCATAGCTTAGCCATAGCTTAGCTATAACCATAGTTAAGCTATAAGTTACCATTAGTGTAACTAATATGGTACGAAGGCACTAGAAGGGAAAAGTTGGTACATAATATAATTATATTCTTGGTGTGAAACAACACTTATAATATTTACAAAATCATATTATATTTTTAGATTTCTTATTCAAACGTTGACTCATATAAATAAATGCTTTTAAAGGGTAAACATATAAATTTGTTTTTCGCATTTCTTAATAATTAAAAATGTGGTATAATATAGTTTTTATATTGAGAATCATATTCAAAACATTCCAAAAATCAGCAACAAAACAGCTAGGTACATAAACGAAGATCTGTCAAAATGGAAATAACTCATTTAATTCTTTGGCTCAAAAACATACATATTATGTTTCTTTCCCATTATTCCCTCTTTCTGATTACATCCATAATGTCTATCATCATACAAAATGTAATTTACTTTTTATTAGTTCATACCCCACACTTGCTATATTCATACTTATATTTTAATTATGTCTCTTTTTGTCTATGAATCGATAAACAAGATTACACATTTTGGTTAAAGCCCCTACACACTGCCTTATTTTTAATCACGGTTGTCCCAAATGTAATATGTATTTTGCGAATGTAATTTTGAGAATATAATAATTTGCGAATATAAAATTATGCTCATAAACCTAAAATCGGTGCCTATATCGGAGCAGTGGTGCAGAGGCCCCTTGATCGCTTCTAATTATATTTACGATCTGCGTACACATGAGGCGATCAAGGGAGCGATATCTAAGGGGCTTCCACTTATTGCCACCGATTTTAGGGCCGTGTGTAGGCACTTTTACCTAAGTACAAGTATGTATAGTCAGGCACCATTTGGGAGCAAATAGGAATAATGGGAATCATTTAAAAATATAAGAATATAATAATACAGCTATCGCTTGGTTACATAAAATAGTCTAATAGAGTTTTGGTTTTATAATATAACATTGTTTCCAACGCCTAACAGATAATTTGTGGTTAAGAAATATATATATGAATAAATATTCATTAATATTTTTTCTATAAGTATATTTCTTATGTATTTTAAGAAAAAGATAAAAGTCTGTTAATCCTATAACAAAAGGTTGTAACAATTGAATTAAAATACATTTTTCAACTAAAAATAGCTAATTAAACGTTTGTACTTAAAGTGTAATAAAGACTAAAATAATATACCTAATTATGAAGCACGAATATATATCTTCTTAAATTCCAAATTTTAATATCTTCCCAAGTCAGATACAGCTGTTTTTCTTAACTAGTCTCAAAACTAGTAACAGTTTGACTCGTTGGGAAAAGAATTTGAAATATATTTCCAACTTCACAAACTAAGTGCGAGTGATCTTAAACGATTCCTAAATACTATTTCTTTTCCAATGTATGTTATTTGATAATAATAATGGTACTATTATCTGTTAATATTAATAAATACTGTGATCTATTTGATAATAGACATCAGTAGCTAACGGCTGTTTTGTAAAGGCCGGCCCCATTTTTTTAAAATGTTAAGGTCTCCAGAAAGACTGACGGTCCACCTGATGGTAGGTGGCTACCGTCGCCTGTAACACAAGCAACGAACCTAAAAATAGTTTTTTGATAATACCTCCTTTCCGAGTCCAAAGTTCCGGAAAACTTTACCGGTAAAACTACCAAATAATGGAACTTTTCACGTCTCCCAATATTTCTGTTGCATGATTAATAACGGACAAGCAAACAAACTTTAATACAAATCGCTGCTTAAAAACTAAAGGGCCATAAAACAAAAAAATCCAAAAATGGTTTTATTGCAAAAATACAATCACAATCCTTCATATTATATGTTGCAAATGTTGAGAAATTGAATGTTTAATATTACTGGCTGATATTAAAAAGAAATACATTTAAAACTAGAGTTTAAATGTCGAAGAGAATTTGAGTTGACAAAAAAAAATTTAGTGAAGTTAGTTTGGTTAGAGGGTTTTGGTATATTTTATATTTAGTAATGTATTGTTTATAATGAATGTTTATTGAAATTAAAATATGAAGAAAAGATAATAAACGGAAATATGTGCACATGGAATTTTATGTGTTTAATTTATCTGCTACCAGCTGAATAAAGAAAAGATTCTTCCACCACTATGTAAGAAGGGACTAGAAGTTATAAAAAAAACACACAAGAGGTTATGGGCCCGCCCACGTTGAGAAGGTCTAACGAGTCTACGCCTAGAAAAAGGTATAATAGGATTTTTATAAAAGAGGAAAATAGATAAAATATAAAATACAACAAAATGGAGGATGTTCAGAACAAACTAAAATGTGATAATGAATATACAATATGGAAGAAAAAAATTATATTATTATTAACATCGAAAGAGTTGGATGTAGTCTTAAATAGGAGTAATATGATGGATCCGATTGATAATAAATTAATGATAAAAGACTCGAAAGCTAAATATTTAATAATAAATTCAATGGAGATGAGGTATATAAATTATGTTATTGATTGTGAGAAAACATGGCAGATGATAGAAAAATTAGATTTAATATTATTAGGCAATAAACAAGTGCAGACCAATCAACTACTGGAAGAATTTTATACATTTAAATTTAAAAATGATGATCTAATGACTGATATTAGTGAAATTCAAAGGATGGTAACGAAGATAAAGTCATTAGGTATGGACATTAACGATACTCAAATAATATCTAAAATACTATCTAGTTTACCAGAATGCATGTTAAACTTTAGAAGCTCATGGGAATCTACAAATGATTCAGATAGAACATTGAACAACTTAATTTCAAGGATTTTATTAGAATTGAATATGAGGAAAAAATTTGAGAAAATAACATTGGAACCGCATGTGGAAAATATAAGGAACAACGAACAATTTAATACTTTTAACATAAAAGAATGTTTCAACTGTGGAAGAAAAGGACACATTGCAAAATTTTGTAAAAAGACATCAAATAGATCAACAAATTATAATATGCAATGTTATAAATGTTTGAAATTTGGACATAAGAGTAATTATTGCAAATACTCAAAATTTAATTGTTCAGAATGCAACAATAATACTCATTTCTTAAAATTTTGTTTAAATAAAAACAATAATAACAGAGTAAGTAATAAGAAATTTTATTATAATTATTGTGAAAATAAAAGAAATATTGAAAAAGTTGAATTCATTATTGATTCTGGTGCAACATGTCATACAATAAATAATAATATTTATTTGAAAAATTTAAAAAAATGTTCGTATAAAATTATGACAGCAGATGGAAATATACACGAAATTAAACAATTTGGAACAGTTAGATGTGATAAAAATAAATTAACTTTAAATGATGTTCTTTATGTTGAAAATCTCAAAAAGAATTTAATTTCAGTAAATAAATTAACAGAAAATAATGTAAAAATTTCATTTTTCAGAGATAGAGTAGAATTCTATGATAATAATGGAGGATGCTGTCTTACTGGATGGCGCAGAGCAGATGGTCTTTACTATATTGTTTTGATGCTTGAAAGGTACGCTGAACATAGTAATAAGTCAGTTTACTCTATTAAAAATGTATCAAATTTTTGGCATAGAGCTTTAGCACATACATCAGTTAGTCAAACTAAGAAATTAGTTTGTGGTATCGATACTGATTTAAATAAATGTGAAGATATCTGTGAAGTCTGTATTAGAGCTAAATTATGTAGAAAACCTTTTAAAACAATAAGATTTAGAGCATCTAAACCGTTAGAAATTATTCACACAGATGTGTGTGGTCCTATAGAATGTAATACTTGGAATGGGTATAGATATTTTATTACATTTCTGGATGATTACACTCATTTCGTAAAAATATATCTTCTAAAATCAAAGTCTGAAGTTTTTGATAAAATTGTAAATTATATTACTTTGGCAGAAAATAATTTTGAATGTAAAGTTAAAAATTTAAGATGTGATAATGGTGGAGAGTATGTTAGCAAACAATTACAAACTTACTGTATTAAAAAGGGTATAAATATAGATTATACAATTCCTTATACACCGCAACATAATGGGAAATCTGAAAGGCTTAATAGAACCTTAATGGAAAGAACAAGAGCTTTATTGTTTGACATGAGATTACCTAAAGAATTATGGGGAGAAGCGTTAATGACATCAGCTTATTTATTAAATAGATGTGCAAATACTATAAATGAAAAAACTGCAGCAGAAATGTGGTTTAAAAGAATTCCAAATTTAAAACATTTAAATATTTTCGGTTCTTTGGCATATTCTAAAATTAATGTACATTTGGGCAAGTTAGATTCAAGATGTAATAAAGGATTATTGGTAGGATATACGAATAATGGATATAAGATTTGGGATCCATTGAAGATGAGGATTTATTATTCGCGTGATGTTGTATTTAATAATAATATTGAAAAGGTTTCGGAGTTTTTAAGAAATTGTAATAAGGATGTGAAAATTTCAATATTAGATAGATTATTTAAAAGTGAAAATGATTGTGGATTTTATAATAATAAAAATAAAGATTTAGGAAGGGAAAATAATTTTGAGAGGGGAGGATCTCCAAGAGTGATGAGGATGGATGATAATTTTAGTAATGACGAGATAAGTGAAAAAGGAATAGAGAGAATGAGTGAGAATATTAATGAAAGAGATTTTTTAAATAAGAGGAATTGTGAAGAATTAGATAGTAGCAAATCGAGTAATGTTGAGGAAGAAATAAATGAGGAAGAAATATTTGAAGATGCAGTTGACAGAGTTGAAGAAGAGACAGAGCGAAGGATTTTACCTAAAAGAGATAGGAGATTACCTGAGAGATTAAAAGATTATGATTTAGAAAGTTCATTCTTAACATTTGAAGATGTAATAGAAAGTAATGAGAAAGATTTGTGGATAAAAGCGATAAATGAGGAAAAAGAATCGTTAGAAAAGAATAAAACTTGGGAGGTTGTGGATAGATCGAAAGTTAAAAATTGTAAGATTATATCTAGTAAATGGGTATTTACTGTGAAGTCTGATGGAAGATATAAAGCAAGGTTGGTTGTGAGAGGGTTTTTACAAAAATATAATATTGATTACAAAGAGACATATAGCCCGGTAGTTAATACAACGAGTGTAAGATTACTTCTTTCGATAGCGGCGCAGAAAGGATACAAATTAAAACAATTTGATGTTAAAACAGCATTTTTATATGGGGAACTGAATGAAGAAATTTATATGGAAGTACCAAAAAGTTATGAATTAGAAAAGTATGATGGGAAAGTATTTCAACTTAAAAAAGGGTTATATGGTTTAAAACAAGCACCACTTATGTGGAATATAAAGTTGACTGAAACGTTAAAGAAACTTGGGTTCATTCAGTTAAAATTAGATCCGTGTTTATTTTTATGTAAAGAAAAAGATATTTATTTAGCAATTTATGTTGATGATGGTATTTTAATTGGAGAAAATGTTAAAGATTTGGAAAATATTATGGAATTATTAGAAAGAGAGTTTGAAATGAGGAAATTTGATAAAGTTGAAAAATTTATAGGATTTGATGTAATTGCTAATGAAAATTATTTAAAAATTTATCAAAAGACGTATATTGAACAAATGATTTCAAAATATAATTATCAAAATTTGAAGGAATGTATTCATCCAGAAATTTTAATTGATGTACATCAAGAGGGGAAAGGGGTTAGTAGTGATGTACATAAATATAGACAATTTATTGGTTCGTTACTTTATTTGGTTAATAAAACAAGGTTAGACATTTCGTTTCATATAGGTTATTGTAGTAGACATCAAGAGAGTCCAAATTTGAATGATTTTTCAAATATAAAAAATATTTTTAGGTATTTAAAAAATACTATCTATACAAGTATTAAATATGTTCGGAATAATGATTTGGTGCTTAGGGCGTATTGTGATGCAGACTTCGCAGGTGATCCAGACACTAGGAAAAGTACAACTGGCTTTATTATTTTGTACAGTGGTGGACCAGTACATTGGTGTTCACGTAAACAATCTGTAACTGCGCTATCCAGTACAGAAGCTGAATACATCTCAGCATCAGAATGCATAAAAGATCTTTTATTTGTTCAGAGCTTGTTAAAAGAAATAACTGGTGTAACACCTAAGACAGAACTTTATGTTGATAACCAGTCGGCAATTGTGTTACTGAAAAATGGAATTTTAAATAGGAGAAGTAAACATATTGATGTAAAGTTTCATTTTATAAAGGAAAAAATTGATCAAAATTTTATTGAAATTTTTTATTGTCCTACAAATCAAAACTTAGCTGATATATTAACAAAAGGTCTTGACAGAACTAAATTTTTGAGATTAAGGAAGTGCATTTTAAGTGATGAGTGATTAATGAGAGGACATTATTAAAAATGATTAATATATATATATATTTTAAGATAGTTATAAGTGGTTTTGACTTTAATTCCAAATTTAAATTTAGTTTAATGATAAGATTTTTGGTAATGTAATTTGAAATTTAATTTTAAGGGGGTTATGATTGTATATGTATAGTAGCTTAATAAGATAGGTAGGGAATATAGTATTTAATTGGTTTTAATGAAGTTGAGTAGTTTTTTTTTTTTTGAGTTGAAGACTCATAGATGATGAGTATTTTGCTTTGAGTTATTAAAAGGTTTTAGATTAGAGTTTAAAGATGGTTTAGGATAGTCAGCCAGATATTTAAGATTCAGAGGGGATGTTGAGAAATTGAATGTTTAATATTACTGGCTGATATTAAAAAGAAATACATTTAAAACTAGAGTTTAAATGTCGAAGAGAATTTGAGTTGACAAAAAAAAATTTAGTGAAGTTAGTTTGGTTAGAGGGTTTTGGTATATTTTATATTTAGTAATGTATTGTTTATAATGAATGTTTATTGAAATTAAAATATGAAGAAAAGATAATAAACGGAAATATGTGCACATGGAATTTTATGTGTTTAATTTATCTGATACCAGCTGAATAAAGAAAAGATTCTTCCACCACTATGTAAGAAGGGACTAGAAGTTATAAAAACTTACAAGAGCAAAAAGACTTATGGTTCTTTTATTCAATATTTAGTATATTTTGATAAAAAAAAATTTATATTTAAAAATAACTTATATGTTTATATCTCTTCTAGTATTCAGTTTATTATAAAAGTACATACTTAAAACATTTAATTCTACTTAAAAATACGCCTCTAACGATGTATAATATGCATATATTTGATATATATTTAATAAGAAAAAAAAATAACAAAAATAATTTAATTTTTTTTCGATTAGCTCCTGTAAAAAGTGTAATTTTGATTTGTGGCCCTTTAGTTTTTAAGCAGCGAAATATCTACGCATAGCTATTTCTGTAAAGCCATTTACGGGTATAAAGAGGCTTTGTAGGTTCATATATTTTTTTTTTGGTGAATAACTAAGATTCTAATTATATATTTAGATGCTTCATTACTTAAATAACTTAGTCTTTAATTAATATAATTAACATAGATATATTGTTATCACTCTACCGCCGGTCCACCGTTGGTCTCGACGGGTGGTCCATCATCACCGTCATCCTCCAACATGACGGAGAACGAGAACGGGACGAACGCGTAGCCTTGACCTTCATAGAATTTGCTCATGAACTCCACCCTGCAAATTAGTTTTCAGATGTTCTAATTGATAGGATTAGCTGATGTAGTTGCTCTAGCACCATTGGACTGTACCATTAATAGTACTAGTGATACTACTTGGTGTCGGTAGTACCACTAATGGTACTAGTGATAATTTCATTCGTTGCCCGTGGTCCTACTGCGTAGTCCTACTGGTAGTACCAAGGGCAATTTTTTTTGTCCGTGGTTCTACCACTGTAGTTAGAACCCCAGTTAGAACTGTTTATTAACAGTACAACCAGAACATAGTTGCTATAGTACCATTTGATTGTACTATTAATGTCTTAGCTGACTTGCGAGGCAATCAAACAAAAATGAGATAAGTGGAGAAGATAAGCGAAGAGTATAAAAGGGTTATTCAGTAAATAGATGTATTGACAAGGGCCACGGTTGGCATGATTAAATCACTTTGATTTAAATAAGTGATTTTTTGAATAAAAATCATTGATACAATCGAATTGTCTTATTTCTTTCCTAAAGGTAACACAAATTAAAAGTCTTAATTTTAGATAACGGCTAAACCGGCTAAATATTCGACTAAATACCGGCTAAACGGCTAACGCGAGCGAAGCCGCGGGCACTAGCTATCTGAAAAAATAGGTTCAACGCTTGGCAAAAGTTTCATGTTAGGCGTCAATGTAAAAAAGAATAATTTTAATAACAAAGTAAACAATGTTTTAATTTCGCATATTTATATTGCTAACTGTATTAAGTATTTGTGTATTTAGAAATTAAAACAACAATGTTAATTTGTGTACCGTACAATGAATAGATCACTAATAAGATTTATTAACTACGCAATGCTAATCATACAATAGCATCTAAAAAGAAACCAGGAAATTGTAATTGTATGTTTCATTAAACGCATTAACGCTGGTCAATTTGCAAGCACAAGCAGAATTACAAGCTATAGTAAAAAATATAAATTAACCCCCGACTGCGCGGTTTCACTACCTGTTTGTTAGTTATTCCATAACACAAGCCTTATACTTTGGGTGTCATACATTTGGAGGTCTTGTGTGGCGTTTTATTTATGTTACCGACAATAATTCAGATTATTTATTCAGATTATACAGATATTTATTCATATTATTTTAGATTCAGATTCACATTAATTCAGAGGAGCCAGGTGCACTAGTGATGGACAGCTTATAAACAAGTAATGTAAGTATGGAATACGGACTGAACATCTTAAAGGAAAATTTATATTTTTTATTATTTAATTATGAAAATTACTATAGGTACTTAGGGCCTCTTTCGCCAACTAAAAGTAAAGCGTTGATTAGTTACTTTTAGAAATAATTTTATGTTTCATTAAATTATGCACTCGGTTTAGTGCATCCTTCGATAGGCGAATTTTTTTTATTATTTTATAAATAAAAAATAGGTAAAGTTTCCTGGCGTACTTTTACTTACCAATGTAAACGCAGCGTATGTAAGAAAGCTGATAGTCCTTCCATCAATACAAGTATTGCGAGGGTGAAGAATGCCCAAACAGCGAATATAACGTACAAAATTATAGAGTTGGTCTCTGAACCTCCGGACAAGCCCATTCGAAGCACTCTTTGCCATAATACTGCAGATAATTCTGTAAAAATATATTTCATTTATTCCATAACTATCCTACTAATATTATAAATGCGAAAGTTTGTATGGATGTTTGTAACTCTTTCACGCAAAAACTACTGAACCGATCACCATGAAATTTTGCATACATGTTGTCTGGGACACCAGAAAGGACATAGGGTACCTTTCATCCTGAACACGGACGAAGTCGCGGGCACCAGCTAGTACAGTATAACTTTACAGTCATCAGCTGGTAGAGTACATAGTAAATTCAAATTTTTTAAATTAAATAAAAATGTTACTTACGGGCATGAGCTAATGATAAAGCCCATAATCTTAAATAGGAAGCCGTATGTGAAACTGTTCCCAGCACGTATTCTATGGTGTGGATGGCTTGCGTGATCAATATTTCACCTATGCCACCATCGTCGTGAGGATCCTTCTCCTCAATGACAGTACCAGATTCAACACCTTGATTGTAGTTCTAAAATTTTAAAAAAATACACCGGGTAAAGCATTAAGATCAAAGAAATTAGACTTAATGTTAAGGTCAACAGACAGGCTGACGATCCACTTGATGGTAGGTGGCTACCGTCGTCTATAACACAAGCAACGTCATAAGTGCTGATATTTCACAGTGGTTTACTGTTAGGGTGTGGTTCGGGCTGTCCAGATGACTGAGAAACACATTGCCCTCTGCCACTACTACCAGAGCAGAGCTGATAATCCAAACCAGAGCCAACTTTGAAAAGTTTACTTCCAAAGTTGACCCCGTCGCGAATTGAACCCGTGAACCCTGAGACGTTAGGCAAGCACCCCTGAGAGGAGATTAGTGTCATTAGACATTAAAATATATAATTACTTTTTGCTTTCTAGCAGCCATTATTTGATATACCGGCTTCCCGAATAGCATGACCGGCACGCATAGGAAAGCTAGTGTCAGAAAAGTCTTCTGCAGTTCGGCCTGTCCATCAAACATAAATGGTTGACAGGGAGGCTTTGCTTCTGTGTTTTTCATCAACATCATATTGATGAATATTATGAGCACCGACGGAGCACACGACGATCCGTAAGCAGGATCTGTAAGATGGAAACAAAGAAATTATTGTAAAATTATGTAGTTTATTTAATATATAAATCCATAATTTATTTATATCTACTCTTAATTTTATAAATGTGAAAGTAACTCTGTCTGTCTGTTTGTTATCTTTTCACGCCCGATCATCATGAAATTTTGCATACAGGGATACAGGAAAGGACATAGGGTACCTTTCATCTAGAAAAAAAGTACTGTTCCAAAGGGATCATATAAAATAAAATAAAAACGGTGCCCAAATTATTTTTCTCTTATAGACTTGTGTTCTTGTAATAAACAAAACATTCAATGACTACAATATATTTGCATAATATTTATTACATCTTATTGATACATTTCATATAGTAATTTTAATACATTAATTTAATCATTAATTTAAATGGGTTTTATAACAAAGATTTAATTAAAAATTAAAAATTCAAGCTGTAATTGTTTAACTTTTTTCAATAGTTTTACAAATTTAAATTTTAATTGATAGGTGAATTATTTATACCTAAATCGTAATTATGTCTATTCTATGTATTCAATGTACTTAAGTGCCTTAATGTTGTGTGTGCCTTATTAAATACAATAAATAAATAATTATTAAAAATGTCACTCACCTTCAGACGTAGTCGAATACATGGTCCACTTCATGAACATAAGTATGCACAAATACCAAAACAGGAGAAGCAGGAACAATATTTGCGGTATGTACTGTAGTAGTATCATCGAAGTCTTCCTGAAGAAGCTACAAAATACATTAGATTAATATACAGGAATTTTAGTACCGTTGAACACACGTAGGTACTTTTTCTTTCAATTGATTTTAAATAATTATTATAGAGTTATTACAAAACTAATAGAAGAATATTATAATGTTGATATGTTTGTAATTACATATTAATTTTTAATGTAACTAGAGGTGCTATGCGGCTTCGCATGCCTTGATATTTGACAAAGTGAAATGTTCTCCATGAAAAAAATTTGTACTTGGTAACTTCGTGGTTAAACTGCTCTTTTATCGATTATATTAGTTTTGAATATTATTTTCGTGTAAAAATATGGTCCTTGAAATGATTTTTTCTACTTCCGCTGTCCCCTTCGTCTGTTTCATCGCAAACTTCTTCTAAACCGTCCAATTAATTTTGGTAGGTTTGTTTATGTTACAAAATAACCACAAAAACAAGTATAATAAGTTATAATTATTTAATACGCGCCATTCTAGCTTCTCTAGTCAGAATCACTAGAATTTTTAGTAAAAAATATATATAATATATAATATAAGTTTGATATTTACAAAATGAAACTGTGTATATATTCTATAATTAACATAGTTTATATTTTTAAAAATAATTAGTATCAACCAGTTCAAGATCTTGGACGCTTTTAAAAATTTCTTTACATTTTCATATGCTTATGAATAATGATTTTTTTCTTAAGTATGAACTGAATTTTTAACTGCAGCTGTTGTGTCATTATAAGCTATACTGCTTATAACGAATATATCGCTGAAAAGATGAATAGGTAGGTACTTTAACGTGTGCTCAACTGTACGTAACCACAGTGTTATGATAGTTCGCTAAATTTCTATAATCCAGTAATTACTTGAAGTTTACCACACTCATTGTTACACCGAACGCCATATGAACCACACCAAATATAATGGACAGTTTCATTTTGAACGAGTTCAAGAATATTATGTTGTTGCTTGCGAGCTGAAACAAGGAAAATGTGTTTTTATTTTATTTGGAAGATAAAATGTTGGAATTTTTTTTTAATAACAATAACGTCATTCCAAACACAATTCACATGCTTATCGTACTGTAATAGAATTTTGTTTGAAACCAATATTGACAAAAATAATAATAATAAATTGTCAGACAGAGATGTCATCTGAAGTAATAACCTAATATAAGTAACCTATTAACCTATCAATAGCCTAATAACACAAACAACATCATAGGTGTCGTAAAAATGCTTTCGAACTTAGTAAGATTAAGGATAATAACTTTTCAGTTGGCTCTGGCTCTGGGCATCCCTTACTAACTTACCGAAAGCAATAGGTACTGTAATCTCAAGATGGTATTCTGTAAGGACTGGTTTCTGCCGCCAAAGGGGCTACCAATTTTATGACTGAGTGAAAAACGCAATGTCACAATCGCCTGCCGTTATTTCTTTTTTAAAAGAAATAATAATATTTTCTTTAAATAAATAAAATATCTTTTTTAAAAATAAAATATCTTAAAAACAAAATATCTTTTTAAAAATAAAATGTCCTTTTAAAAAGAAATAAAATATTTTTTAAAAAGAAATGAAATAAGTATATTTTTTAAAAATAATTTTTTTTTTAAAAGAAATAAAATATCTTTTTAAAGGAAATTTCTTTACCTGCCACACAGGATCCAAGCCGAACGGGTAAGGCTCTGAAGATGCATCCTTCGGATCCAAATCTATCATCTTATTTTTCATCAGCGTTTCGTTATCATATTCATTCGTCCAACTACTCCCAAAAATGTTTATCGATTTTGAAAACATATCGTTGTAAATTAAACCGGTGTACATAGAAAATATTCCCATGAGCAATATAATGTAGCGGCCACCAAAGAAGATGTTCCATATTTCGTTGTCTGTCTTCTGCTTGGAGAATTTCTTCTCGAATTTGACGAGAATAGCAGCGAATATGGTCATGAGAAGACCATGGCCGACGTCACCAAACATCACGGCGAATAGAAACGGGAATGTAATGATCGTATATAAGGCTGAAACATATATTGTCAAGAATTAGTGCATCTTAAATAATTTTGCCTGCGACTTCGTCCGCTTGTTTTGATAAATTAAATTCTATGATTAAAATAATATCTGTAAACATTTACGTAACTGAAAAGCTGATGCCCGTTACTTCAATAGCTTGGACTTCATCTTAAGATATGAATATATAATTTTATAAACTAAAACTAATATTATAAACTAAACCAAAAATAAAATGTGAAGGTAGGTGACTAATAGACTAAGGGCCTCTTTCACCAACTACAAGTAAAGTGTTAATTATTTACTTTTAGAAATAATTTTATGTTTTATTAAGTTATGCACAAGTGCTTCCTTCGATTTTCTTTTTAATGTTTGGGACTTTTACCGTACTAACAAAGGTATATCAGCTAAATTATTCCCGGTGACAGGTGACTTTAAATCACGGTTAGACTACTTGTCAGATGGTGAAAGAGGCCCTAAGCCCTAAGCGAATGGCTGTTCGCTCATACAGAGGTTTTTTTTACTTTTAGGATTTTTATAATCGTAACTTTTAAACAAATTGTCTAATTCGAATAATTTATAAGTAAAGAGGAATGTACATCAACCTTGTTTATTTACTTGGATATGTCAATGGTAAAAAAAAATTAAAAAAATACTTGACACTCTATCTTTGATCCGCAAATCTTTTATATTTCTTTCTAGTTAATTATAATTTATAAAAGTAAATACAAATATAAAAAAAAACTTAATTGAAAGTAATTATAGTTTTGTTATATTTACCTGGATTGACTTCTCTATAACTTGCAATTCCATAAGAATCAATAAGATTCTGAAATCCCCTCGTGAATTTATTAGTTCTGTTGAACGTCGGCGGAATTTCTCTAGTCTTAACGTTATCCAGAATTGATGGAATGGGACTCCCGCTTGCTTTCTATAGACGACAATTATATACACAATTAATTTGTATGTCAACATATCCAATAAATAGGAAGCTGTGTAACATATTATGTATTTAATTCAGGGCCGCATTAGCCATTTCGGTAGTTTTAGGCAGTGCACGATTAGTTCAGTTTTAGCAATGCTCATCAAAATTTCATAGACAAGTCAAAAAAACGGTAGATAGTTTTCTAACACTTTAAAAGATATTTTTTTATCTCTATGAAATTTTGACGAGCCTATTGATCAAAATTTATTTTTGAGTTTTTAAGTAAATTTCAACACTGACGAGCAAAACATTACTATTTTTTGCTCGTCACCTCGTGGGCGTTTTTTTATGAATTAAGTATATCCTACTTTTCAAGGAAGAACAATTCACATATTCACACGTGATTTTTATATATTAAAATTAGTATTAGTATCCTCACTTTTAAACTTAAACTTCATTTTTCATTTGAATTTTATATGACACTAGCTGACCCGGCAAACGTTGTTTTAATAAATTTTCTGGAGTGGACCACCCTTAACATCTAGGGGTATAAAAAATAGATGTTGGCCGATTCTCAGACCTACCCGATAAGCACACACAATTTCATCAAAATCGGTCCAGCCGTTTTGGAGGAGTTTGGCAACAAACACCGCGACACGAGAATTTTATTTATTAGATTTAATTTCAATCTGAAATAAAATCATCTGAATTTTTACAATGATCAATTTAAAAATAATCTCTAGAAAAACAATATAAACATACCACACCATCATCCAAGGCTTTCCTAAGAATATGTAAATCCGTTCTCGGCACCCAACATTCAGCTATGAGGCACTTGGTAACTATATCCATACTGAACATGTTTAGTGTGTGATATATGGCTTTCTCTTTCCTCACAGCGACCATCCACGTGCTGATGTCTCGCGCTATATTCGTCAGAACTAAGCGTCTGTGGTTTTCTGTTTGTTCTAATACCTGAGGAAATAAATTTAGACGAAGGTCTTATTATTATTATCTGCTTAGTGGCTATTTCTGTCTGCTAGAGTACCACATGCACTTCGTCCATGTGATCGCCACGTAAACTAAAGCTCTCTACCAATACCTACCACGTCAAGAAACTGTAGTACTTTTTTGATAGAGGCATTCCTCACATCTTCACAAGCCATTGTGTGGCTTCCTAAGATGTGACTACGCTTGTGCATCAAAGGGCCACACTCGCACAGGATATGCATTGGCGTTTCTTCTGCCTCATGGCAGAAGCGACACTCTCCTGTACTAGCAAGACCCATTATTTTAAGATGCCTATTGAGACGACAGTGCCCCGTTAGTGCCCTTGTTAACATGCACAAATAGACGAAGGTCTTAGAATACGATGCTGAGCGAGTTAGGGAGAGAGTAATTAATAGTGGGAATTTCTCAGGGATATTATCCCAAAATATGAAGAGGCGCATCCTGGAGAGGCCGTAGAAAATGAAAATTATTAAAATGATTACTTAAGGTCCAGTTTTTTTTATCAAAGAATTACTTCCCTTTAAGAGTCTATATTTAATATTTATAAAAAATATATTATAACCTATGTATCATTATGTATTTATTAAATCGAATTTTAATAATTTTATATATTTTTTGTTTATTTTAACACGATAATACGTCTATTAGGTAAAGTCAATTATTACTTATGTGAGTAGTGCGAGCGAGAAGTTTCATTATAATGATTTAAGAAAAAAAAATTGCTCGTGTAACGACCAAACCGCAGTTCCCTTAAGTGACTGTTAAAACCGTTTAAAAAAACTAACCATTTCCAAGTCTTTTATCCTTGTTTCTACGTCCACCAACATTTTCTTCTGATCCTTGTACGTCGCTGGACACGGATAGAGCGTTGCTTGAAAACCGTGACAGACTTTCTTCACTCGCAACTTTATCTGTTCACCATGAAAGAAAACTACGAACACAGTCTTTTGAAGCTCATGACCCTGGAATGGATACAAACGAAGCTTGTTAAGTTTGAAGTGAAAATTTAAGTACGCATCGACTATTAGAAAAATAAATTAGGATAAGATCGTTTAGCTTCTGTTTGGCAGCGCGCGGTCCAATCTCTTTCTCGCAAAACTATAACATACCAAAAAGGATAGTGTGAAAAAAAAAATGTGAACTACAGTTTCATTTTTAATTTTTATTTTAAATAATAACCTAAAATATATAACATTCAACCTAAAAAAATAACATACAACAGAGATAAAATACTACTTACTTGTTACGAATTAGGAGTTTTTTATTTATTTTAATACCATTATTTCTGACCACGATTCAGTGGCTCAAATCTAACTATTCAATCAGATAATAGTAGATTTTGGGATATCTTTAAGAGGTTTCAAATTCTACAGTTTCAAATTTATTTAGAATGTTTTACCTATAAAAGCATCGATAAAATATTATTGGTTAATTAATATTTTACGCCTTCTGGATGATTAGAGTAACGTGTATCGGTATAAATGTTGACGATTTGTTGCCAGAGAAACGACGGAGAAAGAGATGGACTTAAAACCAAGAAGGTTCGAAGGCTCTAGAAGGTTCTAATGTAACGTATTGCGACACTTTACCTATTAATAGAAAATAATCTTGGTTGTATAATTATTACAAAGTAGAAATATACTTAAGAAGTATTATATAATCTAAGGTACGAAGGTATTATAATATTTAAGTATAAATAAATAATAACTGATTTTTAAACATAATGGGTTTGGATTCTGGAATTTTCTTTTGATTTTTTTTTAACTTTATGCAAGTCATAGTTTCCTCGTTTATCGCTATTTCAACTAGTGAAAACCGTATCGAAATCCGTTGGCTGGTTTAGAAGAAGTTATAGTGGAGAGTATATTTATTCTTTTACTAGCCACACGCTCCCGGCTTCGCCCGGGTTCAAAATAAAAGCTATCTTATATTTTAAGTTTAACCAAATTACAGATAGGTACGAAGTTTTATCAAATTCGGTTCAGTAGTTTTAGGAGTTCATTGGCGACAAACAACGTGACACGTATTTTTTATATATAATAGAGATATTATGTATAGATATAGTAAGTATAAAGTAAAAACTAAGCACATTGTTCTGAAGAAGAGACATAATTTCCTATGATTTATTTCAAAAGAACACAACTTAAGCTGATTCTAATACGGAAATATTGTTTTATGATTCAGTTACATTCATAAGTCATGTAACCTATATATGTTTTACCCTTACCTAGTGCATATAAAAAGCTGTCTGTAAGTGAGCCGCAAAGAAAAATCAATAATAAACTATGGGTTAACGACCGTCATGACATGTTTCTCACACCACCGAGTATATTATAAAAACATTAAGCTTCAGCAATACCCCGATTTACCCTGATTTACCCTTAAACACTGTTATTAGATTTAGTGTTATGTCAATTTCCTACCTCTGATTGCCACCTTCACCATAAATATTATTATCAAATACCTCTCTTAATGATTATTGATTTTACTATTCATTCCAAAAATTAGTCATAATGTCTTTTTCATCATTATGTTTTTACTGCTACAATATCTCTATTTATTTATATATTTTTATTTTATTATATTTACTAATTACATCTTAAACTATACAATATAATCTTAGGTATAATTATCTATATTATATTATCTATATTAGGTATATTATCTAGGTATAATTGTTCAAATAGTGGCAGCGCACTCTACGTTTCGTAGTCATTTGATAAATTTGATAGCAAAACCTACTAAAAATACACACAGGCGTAATAAATCGGTAATGTATTTCATTTCCCGCGGGACTGCAAAATTGATAAGGTCGAGAGAGACTATGGTATACTTTTTGTAAATAATTTTATCTGTGGCCTTGTTATGTATAATGCTAATTTAACCTATAGGCTATCATCGGTCGAACGAAATTATCGTTGCAGGATTTTAGGCACACTCCATTTTCCGTGTAGTATCAGTAGTTCGGTTGACCGAACTAATGCAACTTTTTAGTAGCAGTAGTTCGGTTGATACAAATCACCGAACAAATGACACTTTTAAAGTTGCAGTAGTTCGCATAAAAATTTAATTTCACATAATTTGCAAAAAGCTCGAAGCTCGAAATCGAACGGGATGGCAGCGCATTGTGGAGACCCTCTGCCCCATCTAGGGGACATAGGAATATAGGAAGGAAGAAAATGACTTACGTTTATTTACGCTATTTTCTGATAGGATAACCACAATTTGTAGTATATTTTAAATGTTATCAAATAGTCAATTGACTTACCGTGACAGGATCCTTTAGAGGCTGCTCTATCTGTGCCTGCTTGAAGAATATATTCCCGTGCGATATCCTCCAAAGCATTCTCTCGAACGACGGGACCCTTGGTGTTGCCACTACTCCGGCTATGAAACCAAGGCCTATATCTCCTTCGTTGTTGTACAATTGAACCGACGCTGATAATTTTCTGTGCGCGCTATGATCTTGGAAGAAAGTTTGAGTTTTTTCAATAAGAATCCTCAGTTCTATGAGCGCCAAGTAATCCGTCTTCAAATTGCGAGCGTTACGAGTTATCTCTTGTATTTCTGACTCTATATAGTCGATTCTCTCCTGGAAAGATGAGGATAAAATATAATAAATGTATATAAAATTAGTCTAAGTTGTTCCCTTTTGAACCTCTTTCCATAGTTCAGCTCTTAGTCAAAAGTTGAATAAGAAGCAACGGAAATCTCTTGTAAAGAGGGAATTGTGTGGCTGACTGTACGTGCATGTAACGAATTACTACCCATTATATAATATAAACTAACAAGCTATTTACATAGTAGGTGTATCCTGTGACAGGATTCCTGTCCGAATTTAACTTGTGTGGTTTACCACTTTACTAATAAAAACAGAATATCAGGTATCTAATGATTAATATTCTTTTTATAATTTTTCTTAAACAAGTAATTCTCAAAAATCTGAAGACTAGATAATATATTTTGTTAAGTTGGTTTAGGTCTGGACATGCGTTAATCATATTTTATATAGATTCAGACATATTTTAAACGCATTAAATTCTCATATTCCGTTCTTACAATTCAAACACTTAAGTTTATTTTGTAAAATAATTTAATTTTATATAATATCTAGACTAGATATTTTCCAATAAATGAATGTAGGTTTTGTCTACGACCACGTGACTCACAGTAATTAATACTAATGCATTTTTACCTCCAATATGTTGATTTCTCTTGGAGTTAGACATCGAGGACCTGGCTTCGGGGGAGGAGGAGGTTCTGGTAGTTCACCGGCCACCCATCGCAGCTTCCTCTCCATCTCGCTGCATCTTCGCACTTCGCTTACGTAACGACGTTGGAAGTCGTTGACGTGGGGGTTCAGCTGTGAACAATTCGTTATCAGTTTAATCACAAATTAAAATGGACAATTTTTATAATAATAATAATAACCCCGTCAGACTGCGTCTGTTGGGGGTAATACCGTCTCTTCCTCATTTTGGCTTTTGGAGGGGGAGACAAGTTAAGTAGAAATATGTAAAAAATAATAATAATAATTTATTTGCTGAATATTGGTAATTATAATAGTTTTATAATGAATTAGGCTCGCTACATTGTATATTGTAATTGAAGGATTTTAAAAAATTACAGCCTCAAGCTAGATCAAATGTTCCACCTCAGGATACTTCATGATAAAAAGTTAAGGAAATTAATTGGTGCATTAGATCCGTGGAATTACCGGTCAAAAATCCTTTCTCAGCGGCTGCTTATTACATCACAATAATTATTATATTTCATATAAATCAGCTTTCTAGACTTAATCTATATATAATAGTTTTGGATGTGCGTTGCCAGCATAGTCAGTCAGGGCAATCGTTATACTGTGTTGATTTTATATATGAAATTAAAATTTGTACTAAATAAAATAAATTACCTATTAGGTACATCAATTAAAGGAAATAGATGTTAATTAGTACATAGAGCGTGAAATCAATGCCTTAAATCTTAACCGAGTCAATTTCTAAAATAAGCAACAAATTGCACACGTCCTGCAGACAATAATATATCTTACTCTAAAGATAGACGTATATGGGTACTTAGTGTTCCTTTATGAACTACATTCCAAATTGTGCTGGCCATTGTACACTTAGTACAGAGTCCAGTCATCGTCGTCAGTCCAGGATGTTAGCAATTCTTTTGGCATGTCTATGATCAACGTCATGATCTTCATCCGCTATTGTAGAGTACCTAAATACTTTTTAGTTTAGGATTATATTGTGGTATTGTATAATATATAATGAAAATTATTGTAACTACAACAACATTAGATCTAGAATTATATAAAGTAAACAAAAGAATAAATTAGTAACTGTTATTTATGATCAATTGGTGACATGACATCATTATTGTATTTGTAGAGAGACACTATTGACCAATAAAATTGCAGTAAAATAGTTTTGTTACTAGTTTTAGAGGTCGTTAATAGAAAAGGCATGACATGTTAAAATTTTGATAAGAGAATTTGTGTACTTATTTTCTTAACTTGATCTAATATAAAACAATTATTGATAGCAGAGTTTGGGAGGTTCCAAGACGTATTTATGTTCTAAATTCCTTAGTGCCTCAAAACAAAAGTTTTTGACCAATGTGTGTTGTTAGTGATGACATATAGCTCTGAAACATGGTCTCTAATGGTCTCTAACTATATTTTTCGTAAGAAAGCTCAATGTCGCTCGGAGAGCTATGGAGAAGGTTATGCTCGGGGTTATTCTGCGAGATCGAATTAGGGCTGAGGTGATCAGTAGACAGTTGAAAGTCATCGACATATATTAGCTCTGCGGATTAGTAAATTAGAAGTGGCAATAGACAAAATTATAGACTACGGTCTGTAGACAGAACACATTACTATGTGAGGAGAGCCTACGGCCTTTAAGCCTCTCACCCTAACGGCCTTCTTGTGTTGAGACCGCAACAGAAAACGATGAGTAGGACCCACAATATGGACTGACAATCTAATAAGGGCTGCGGGTAAACGATGGATAAAGGCTAAGTACTTCTGACCGATCCTATTGGAAAATCCAACAGTACCCTACTATGGCTGACATGACAATGAAGAACTACATAAACCTATAATAATGTGATACAGGTTTATAACTGGCTGATATCTGTACGAGAGAGACAAATGGCTATTATTCCTAACACCAGTGTTTAAGGTACCAATTATATGTATTCATCATTTAAGTACTTGGGATAATTAAAACCAATTAACACCAGTTGTAAATAGAGTTAGTCGGAGACTATTTAGCTTCATTTAGTTAGACGGTTATGTAACTAATGTACTTAGATATAACATATAAAGATACGTACATAGTCCAATCAATATAATTCTAATATGTTCTAAGTACTATATTATTTTCTTTAACTCTATATATTTTTACCACTATATTATTATCTCTATGAATAATATTTTTTTTTGCATATTTTTTGAAATTTGCCTACTTTGTATGCAACACAGCGGTAATGTTAGCACCTTATGAGTACATTAAAATTCACGAAACAACGTCGACCTTGTGTTACAGGTTCTATCAGATTTACTGCCTCTGTCTAAATGCAAAACAGTATATCATCTAGCTTTTTTGTTACCTGGTCAGACAAGGTAATGTCATCATTGATTCGTATCATTGAGGATATTTCCTCTAATACTTATATAAATTAAATTTTTTATTGCCTCATATATAAAAAGTATGTAGTATACTTACTAAGTATTTATTCAAGAAATAATAAATAGCTATAATTTTAAAAATAAAAACGACTAAATGCTAGTAAGTAATGAACTAAGTCAAATAATAACGTTTTTCACTGTAAAACGCTTTTATTCGACAAGCCTGATTGATGGTTAAGGATGCTTGCTTTTATGTAAGTAGATATACTTATGTTAAAATTTACCCAAATAATGGGCCGACAGACATTATTATAGGACCGAGTTACGAAAATAAATTTTTGAAAATATAACTTTGTTTATTGAATTGTTTTTTTTTTTCAATGAAATAATGTTTCAGACTTTATAGAATTGGTCCTAATATGTAGTGATCATTAAAACTTAAAATTTTCACACAAAAATCCAGTTGTTACCGACAAAGTAAATTTTTTTAATGGGCCTTGACCCTCCCTGGTCTCATATATCGTAGTTGTGCTCATTCTCGCTCAAGAATTATTATTTTTAATTGAGCCAATGAGTTCCACCTCCACACATCCTCGGGTCATGTGCTTATATTGTGCTAAATTTATTTGATAACTAGCTGAAGCGGGCCATACTTCTCTGTACTGCTATATAACTTTCTATATAATTTTGCTATATAACGGTAATGCTAGTTACATAATTTTTCTATTTTTCTAAAATAAAGGAAGCCTAAGTTACTCCCTAAGTAGGTCGGTCGCAATTCGAATATGTATCTGCCTTATTGACAGCTGAGTGTACGCTCTAGTTTTGTGACAGTTTTCATAGTCAAAGTTTATTAAAAGAAAAAATATTTATTAGTAAAAAAATTAAAGTAAAACCAAGGCAGTTTCCTAAATATTCTCATGCGACAAAGCAAGGGAAGGGTTCAAACGAATTATGATATGATATAAAAATAATATTAGCTCAAGGAGGCTTGGTCGCCGCGCCGCACCCTAACCATGAAATTGGGTTTTTGGTACTAAGATATTATCATATTCTGTTACTGTTTTTGGTTACCTATTTATTTGCGCTTTTGTCACGAGCTGACTAAACATTTTTAACCTGTTTTGAACTGAAATTTATTTGCGCGATGAAAGTAAAATTTCAAGGTCGAATATTGTGTGCGCCGCTTCTTGTAATATTTCTGGGTATAGAATATTTGACATGGTCTGAGTATTTTAATTGTAATGTCATTTTTTTATAGTTAATTATTTATATTATTTCCAAATAAGTACATAGTTTTCACATTTCAAAAAACAAACCTCATAAATTAGTTAATAAAAAAAATTAAAAAAAAACATTTCAAAATTATATAGTACAAAACGAAAGTTGTTTGTTTGTTCAGTCTTGCCGAAGTGAAGGTGGCTGCTAGTGGCGTCGCAGTGAACATTTTGGCGACGAATGCCGAGGTCAGATCTTAAGTTTATAAAGCATTTAATTTTTATTGCTTATTTGAATTATTTAATTTTTATTTTTAGATGAACAGCTCGTGAACAGTACTATTTTCTGGATAAAAGGTACCTTATGTCCTTTTCTGTATCACTGACAACGTGTAACAAAATTTCATGCTGATCGGTAATAAACAGACAAATTCACTTTTATAATATTCACGTAAACCCAAATTTGAGACGTGCGAAGCCAAATTACAGGTAGTGTAATATAAAGTAATTACACAGAACTAGTCTGTACCTACACCTATGACCATTCTCACTTCAACTAATATTTTATTAATGACTGTTTGCACCAGGTGACCTTTGCCTGGCTATTATTAGAAAAAATTCAGCAGATGAATTAGAAATGACTGTGGGGCCAGTTTCAAATCAATAGAGAAGTTCGGTCACGACAACGTGCGGATTATCGCGAAGCGAATTATCGAATCTATGAAACGAATCTTATTGATGAAAAATAATCACGTTATGAGGACCTGTGTGAGTTTACTCGATCAAACGTCAATTTGTATGGGAATGAAGCAGCGCCACCTGGTGGCTAACATGGACGATTAAGTGAGATATAAGACCTCTTTGATGAGACACCTCTTTGATCTCTCTTTATTCCGCTTCGTCTGTTCTCCGAATATGTCATTGCACAACTTCAGCTTATCTAGATATCTAGATCTAGATGTCTTATTTACATTATTTTGTAACTAGTTATTAAGTAGACTGTCCCAGAATAGCTTTAAACTTTGTTAATGTGTCTTTCAATATTCATTTTGAGTAAATAATTTATTTAATAATATAAATACAATGGTTCTATTTAAAAAAAAAATGCATCAGTCTGTTGTTTAGGTGGACAACCAATACTGCAACATGATTGTAAAGGAAAAAAATCCAATAAAGGTTAGTAAAAACTGCTATAATAATTACATGTAAGTAATTCTATTTTAAATATATGGTCATGTTTAATTCAATTTACATAAATGAGATAACTAACTATTTAGTAACTGATTAAGATAATAATATTTAAAAAATCATATACCTATTATGATAGGAGAAAAACTTGGTCGAATGAGGTTTTCGAGTACGCAATTTCAGGTTGACCCCGTGGCGCTCCCCACCTGCATAATGGTGCTAGAAACACGCGAAATCAGGGAAACCCGTCCTTGAGTTTGGGTCGCTATGGACAACTAAATGTTATGAGGTCAAATCAACCCATTCTATTCAATAGGAGTGAACAGCGTTTTATTCAATTTTTTAAATAATTACTCGTAATTTTTGTTTCTCTGTGTGAGTTATGATAGAATGACTTAGATAAAAAATTATTTACCTACTCGCTTATTAATAAATTTAAATGTGTGCTAGTATTCAGATACGATTTTGTCAGCATAATTTTATAAATTACTAGCTGCTGTCCGCGACTTCGCCCGCGTAAATTTGTAAATTATATACTAAAACCTTCCACTCTATCCATTAGTGAAAACCGCATTAAAATAAGTTGCGTAGTTTTAAAGATCTAAGCATACATAGGTACAGACAGACAGACAGACAGACAGACGCGGTGGAGGACTTTGTTTTATAATATGTAGTGATAGTGAAGTGATATCAAACTAGCAACTCAGTAGTTTTTATTCATACCTACTAATTGTCCTATTATGTTTTCTGTGTCCATACTTCCAATTAATGATAATTAATATTGTTTTCACCTCTCCAGCACGAAAAGGGTGCGTTTGGTGCCTAAAAACTCGCAGAAAAATCGATTTTTGATGCGAGCGTGATTCGAAATTCGAACACCCTATTTAACTCACAGGAATAAACTTTTGATTTGATAGTAGTATGTCAAGCCATAGCCAACTAGATTCGGCCGGCCATAGCCGACTAGATTCCGCCCGCCATACTTTAGTGTGAATTTGGTTTGATTTTTTACAATATAAGTATAGAAATTATTTCAATTACAACTGATTTTGTATTATTGTCGTGCCAATTGTGACACGGTAAATCGTCATACAATATTCACGTGACAAGAGTGTTAGTACTAAAATAACTCCTGAACCAGTATCGAGCAGTTGCAGAGACAGTAGTGGAGCAATATTTGTACAGATAATGAATGTGGGTGCCGTTTTATCTCGGTGAAAGGTCACCACGACTGATAGGGTCGCCGTCAGCGACCACTTTAAAAGTTTATCGGTCCTCACGAGCTAATGGAAGACCTTATGACATAATAAGATCCACTTTATATTATTACGAAATAATCGTGGTTCTTTTTTTGAAAAAAAAAAAAAAAAAAAAAAAAATTTTTTTCACGTCTCCCAAGAGACATGAAAAGCGAAAATATGAAAACTGTCCATATCTTTTATTAATATATAGATGATGGTAGTAACCTACTGTCAAGTGGATCGTCAGCCTGTCTGCCGACCTTAACATAAGAAAAATCGTCTGAAATTCTTTTGATAAAATCAAATACAATCAAGCGGTTTACAGTTCTGAAATTCCGATATTTTAAGTGTAATACATAGCCGGGTAGATTCAAGGAATAAAATTTAGAAATATTTACCTAGTTTTAAAATAAGATTGTCATTGAAGTTTAGAACGAGACTACTAAATTTATTTAAAAGTTTACTAAATAAAGAAAACCAATATAGAAAGCCTATTGCCCTATCTATTCGTAATCCCTAACCTCAATCCTATTATAGTGGGCAGCTCACTGCAGTACCTGTGACTAGGAAACTAACACCATTATTAGGCACCTATCATCAAGTGGGCAGTCAGTCGACCTTAACACGAAAAAAGATTTGGAAACAACATTCAAAACAGCGTTTAGCGTTTTTTTCCTTTGCTTAATATGTTATTATTAAAAATTGATTTTATGCTTGTCAAACCAACGCGAAAAACTTCACCGATAAACGCAACTGAGATTACACTATGTTAACTTACATAAGCATATTATTATGTGAATATTTAGGTTAAGTTCACTGAGTTAATAAGATTACTTTGCTATTCTCAATTACACGTTAACTGTGTGTGGTGTTTCTTCAAAAAGTGTGTGTTAAAAAAATATTCTCTCGTTTCTTTCGCCCGGTAAAAAGTATGACGACACGTTTTGTCTAGTGCTTAGTAACCCTAGCTGTTAACCAAACGGTCGCGGGTTCGAATCCCGCTAGGGGCAAATGTTTATGTGTTAACATATACCTTTGTACCTGAGTTATGGATGTTTGTATCTATAATATATACACATTATTACAAAAAAAAGTAATCTATGTAGTATATCAACTGTCTGGTATATCCATAATACAAGCCTATAGTTGCTTAATTTGGAACTAGATGGTGCTGTGTGGAATGTGTGAAGATATTATTTTTATTATTCTTTGATAAAGGATACACTAGATTCAGGGGAACTTTACTAAAAGTGGCATAGGAGAATATCACCGCACTCATA
Source organism: Synanthedon tipuliformis (assembly GCA_947623395.1). Taxonomy (NCBI): domain Eukaryota; kingdom Metazoa; phylum Arthropoda; class Insecta; order Lepidoptera; family Sesiidae; genus Synanthedon; species Synanthedon tipuliformis. The sequence goes on along the minus strand of OX392415.1, from coordinate 1,677,835 downwards.
GCTTGGGGTGATATTTCAAATTAGTTGCACAAAGTTGTCCTTAAGGTAAACACGTGTTACGACTTCAACCATTGTTACTAAATGTTAAAGTCATGCAAAATTTACATAATTCATCTTTTTATCAGAAATTAACGAGAGAAAGTGATAGCATGTATAAAAAAATCCAGTGGACACTATTTCGCAGTGATTCAACTGAGCTCTACTAATCTTGGTTGTTGAATTTAAGATAATACTTAGTGGATTTATTTGTTTCTGAATGTTTGAGATTAGCACAAGCAAACAGGAAAAATCTCAATTGTTTGTAAACACTAGCGACATGCATTTTTGCATTTTTGCATTTTTTGTGCAAATTTTATAGCTACACAAACCTTACTCGCTTATCACTATTTGAATTTGTGAAAACTATATTAAAATCCGTTTGGTGGTTTAGATGAATGTTACGGAAAAACAGAGGCAGACATATTTAAGTTGATTTTATAATATACCTAATATGTATAGATATAAATATAGATAGAACCGTTTTAAAATTAAAAGTACAGTCTTGAAAATATTAACTCATTAATTTGTATGCAAATGAATTTAAACTCTTCGTTTTCAGTGGTACTGTATGTACATACAGTAGGTTTTAGGTATTTTTTTTGTGAAAATTTGGCTCACTTTTTTCTTTACTTGGGTTCTTTAAGTTAGAATACTTAAAGACTAACAAGACATTGAACTCCGAAACTTTTGGTCTATCATTGTAATATTTGGTTGGCAGAAAGTAGGTATTTACTGATAAAGAAGTTTTATTATGTTTTGTTAAATTTTAGAGCGAGTTAGATCACAAGACACTGCTAGCTATATTGATATAGAAATTAAATAAAACACTTACATCTCTAAACTGTGCAATACCAGCTTCACCTAGTTCGTACATTGAAACATAAGCTGCTTCTGGAGGTAGCAGCAGTTGGCACAGCACCATTTCTTCACTCCTAAACATTGATCCCATGTTTATGGAGTAACTGAAAAGAAATTAATTCAAGTTATTCGGTTGTAAAGTTTCTAAGGATTTTTCTTTAATTTAAGGGTCTTCAATTCCAAAAAAATGTGATGTTAGAATTTACAAAGCATTTTTATTTCATTCTTGGTGCATCATCAATATGCAACATATCATATCACCATCATACGAAGAATTCAGCTTGTGTTATTTTTGCTCTATCGCAATAATCTATGGCAGTAATATAAATAGCAGTCGAATTTAAAAACAATCTTTTAGACTTTAATAGCCCAATTGTTGTTACGGGCTGTTTTGCATTAAGCTACGAATCAGACTTAGGAGATGACCTAAAAGAAAATAAGTCAGACAGCAAGAATAATATAATAAAGAGGCCGTTGCGATGTGGTAGGTCGGTGACCGATAGACCGGCGAAATCCGAATATTACCGAAAATATTCGAAATCCTAGTAGTGGTAGGGCAAGGGCACATTCAGCGAACTTAAATACAAAGATATATTATTTCGATAGATAGTATATTATACCTATATATTCACACATTCCACACAGCTCCATCTAGTTCCAAAGTAAGCAACTTAATGTAATATTATGGATACCAGACGGTTTATATACTACACACATTACTTTTTTTGTAAATACATACATATTATAAATACAAAACATCCATGACTCAGGTAAATGTTAACATATAAACATTTGCCCTTAGCGGGATTCGAACCAGCCGCAACCGCTTGGTTAACAGCTAGAGTTACTAGCCACTAGACCAAACGTGTCGTCAAACATTGCATTGAGCAGTCATAAATTAGGCAGCCATATTTAATTGGAAAAAAAAAATGGCGGCAGTAACCCGCCCATACAGAAGCAGAAGACCAGTTATATCATGATGATGATATTACTAAGGTCTGTGGCAGCTGTGACCTTGCTTGTTCCATTGATAAGCAATAGTATAGTAGCCACCTACCATCAATTGGATTGTAAGCCTGTCTGACGACCTTTATATAAATAAAGTACCTACTTATGAAATGGAACAGCTAGTTGATAAAGATATTAACACATTTATCTGTATTATTATAATTATCTTCTCTAATTATGTGAAAAGTGATAGTTTATGGGCTAGTTAATGTACCTATTTTCCGTGAAGAAACAACTATTTAAATATTTTAACATGGTCATTAAAGCATTCTTCGAGCGTTACAGCGTAATCTAATATCAGTCAAACAATATAAACAACGCTACCGATTCAACTGTTTGTGTCCAAGTTAGGGATGTCAACAGTTTTTTTATTGTAATATAAAAAAAAAATTACGTTTGGATGTGTGTATGTTCAGCAAAGGTTAATTTACAAGCAGCGTTTTTTTAATCTCGAAAACAAATTTTAATAACTTTTGATATTTCACAAATTAATTTTCAGAAAAAATACGATATGAATTTCAAAAAGAATTCATGAAATTATTTTATTTGTGTCATTAGAGTAGTCATTAGAGTAAAAAGTAGCTACGATAATAGATTGATGAGGGAAGGCCATTAGAGTTTTTGATAATTAACTTTTAATAGTCTTGAATTAACTGTTGTTAATTTAAATGAAGATAAATTTTTTTCAGTGCATCGCCAACCCTGATCCCGGCTCCCAGGCCAGCCAGACGTCAGGCATTGTATTTTTATACCTGGACAGTTTCCAAATAGTACTAACTGCGGTTATCAAAAAAATGTCCCAAATAATTACCGTTTGATTTGATTAGCGACAGTTAAGTTTATTTTGAGTGTGTTTATTTTGTGCTACATATTTATGTAGAAGTGTTTAGTTCGTGTAAATATTTAAACAGTCGCCGGTAACTGGTTTTTCTCACTATTTACAATCAATTACAACACGTATATATTTACAAGTTTTGTTTTATTATTATCTACTTATACTTCTAGTATGTACTTATTTGTTATTATTTAATACAAAAAAATATAAACCGTAATTAATAATACGTAATAATCTGTAATAATAGATGAAATAAGTGTATTTAAAATGAGAATTAGGTTATACAAATACAAAATTGTTTATATTTTATTTGCAAAATTAGTCACAGAAAGACATTTATTTATTTATTTACAAAATGAAACATCTGTTAATGTAGTCCAGCCAAACATAATCATATTCGGTTCATTTAAATTTTAACAATGCGACTACGGGTTAAAGTTTAATTTGCTAATTAAATACTCGTATTTTGTGTACGCATGCCAAAACGTCTGTTTTAATACCTAATGAAAAAAAACTTATTTAACACTTATTCAATTATACGTTAATCGTAAAAAAATGTAATATGAATTACTTACTGATTGGTGTGTTTAAATGAAGTTAAAATTTAATTTTTCACTTAGTTTTTTTTTAAATTGTCTATGAATGTTCACAGCACTGAATCGATCGACACCGTAAGGACACGAGCTCCATAGTCGCCGTTGTCGCGGCTACTGAATTGACTGCGGTATAGTTATAGTACAATCGGCCCCTTGTACTAGTGAATGGCTACTGACTGCTTTGGTACAGTAGGCTAAAAGTAGAGTAGGCTTTTCTTAAAAAAAAAATGTGTGAGTCAGCTCCAACACACAACTGCAGTTTACTCTTTACGAACGATTATAAAATTTAAATTTTAACAATTCGAATAAGCCGAAAGAACAATTAGGATTAGTAGGCTCAGTCAGCAACGTTCTATGGTTGCCATAACAACAGTCAATGTATGAAAATTATGTTTTTTTAATAAAAGAATCGGTATCCGTTGGAATTTTGGGAAAAAAATAATATAATATAAGATAATTCCTCTGTTTAAATGCAATGTTTTGTGAAAATTTCCAAGTTAATCCGTCGGCTAATATTCCAGTTTTTGAGTTAATACACAATTTAAATTATACACAATAAATTTAAACATCGTCCACATATTTAGGCATAAAACATTTCTTATCGTAATTAAATATAAAATATAAAAATCTTAACCTTTGTACATTTTATCAATTCAAAGAAATCGAGTCTGCAACTAAAATGTCCAATTTTGTTATGTGACAGTACAGAATGAATTATAACATTTTAGGTACCTACGAGATCCTGTGTGTGAATTTGTTTAAATGAAACAACACAATATAATTCATTGTTCACTATGAATAAAAATATAAGGCACAATGGGTTATTATGCACTAAAGGATATGTGAAAACAAAGCACCATTTAAACAAAATGGGAAAAATGAAATACTGTTTGTTACTGGGTCGTTGCGGTTGCAAAATTATTAACATCCGCGGTAGCGGATACGGATACGGATGCGGATTTATAGAGAATGCGGATTTCAAGTTTTTTTAACTAACTTTAATTTTTGATGTAGAAATAAATTATTAAAATTTATAATTTTATTTTATTTTTTCTACTTAATAATAATTTAGTAGAAAATTTATATATAGGTACAATTAATGCCTTATCCTTTATGCTACTAAGGACGACTTACAGTACCTACGTACCTAACTATGGCATTGGTTATTTTAATAGACAACGGTTACCTTTAAAATAAAAAAGTGAAAAACATTTGAGTGAAAATTAAATTTTTAGATTTGTACGTAACAAACCCTTAATGACAATATAATTGACCCGTTATTTATATTATATTACTTCGTCATATTTCAATACATTTCGGAACTAATTTAAAACTATTGTACTATAGTAGGTACATATAGAATAAGTATTTTTACCGCGGTATTTTAACGCAGAGACCAGATGTTTTAATGCAACACGCTTCAAAACATACTTTATAAATGTAATTGACCGTATGTTATTTTTTTGTCTGAAAATTATATATACAAAAAAAATCTTCCTCGTATTAAAATAGCGATAAACTCTTTCATTAGTGAAAACTGTATCGAGATACGTTGATTGGTTAAGACTTATGTATAGATATAAGTAGATGATGAGAGAGAAAAATGAGAAATGGACTAGGATAGTGACAGAATGGTATCCACGAGATTGCCGATTTATTAAATAATAAAAATATTTTATTTTTTATTAATAAATATTTATATTAATTTTAAGCAATAATGTGAAAAAGAAACAGCAATAGTCTTTTTTATTTTTTATTTTATTTATTTATTTTATAAGTACAACATTTAAAAGATTTTTATTATTATTCATTCAAATATTTATTTCGTTACTTAATTTTATTTTTTTCCAAAAATAAAACCAAATTAACTGTCCCTCAGTAGCGGGGCAAGGCCCAAGCTACCGGTGGTTGGCTCCAGAGTGAGGAACATCCTGACAATTCGTGCCGTGTCTGTTACGATGAAACACAACGTAGATAAGAGAGAAAAATAGAATTAGTTTATTAAACAAAATAAAACCATAAACACATTTATGTACATCATTTGCAGAAAAAAATTGCATCCTTGCGAAGCCTGGTCGGTTCGTTAGTTTTAATACAAAAATAAGTAAGTATATAATTATATATATCCAATAGGTCACACTAGTAGGGGGTATGGCATAAAAAGACTGTGTAACAATCATTGCGAGACCCCTTACATTTAAACGAATTGTTCCTGTGAACTCTCGAGGGGACGCAACGGGGGAATCTAGGGAGGCCAAGTTATAGTGGTGCACTTGCTGTACTGAATATAGGTCGGGTCAGTTGTGTCATCGACTTTGTAACATTTTGCATTATGCATGAATTATATACACGCAAGATTAAATTTAAATAAAATTTGTCTAAATAATACCAATATTATAAATGCGATAAAAATGTGGATGTATGGATGTTTGTTACTATTGCACATTGGCTTTTGTTTAATTTTCCATATTTGTTAGTGAGATTTGTTCTTTATGATTGATCCAATCGATAGATGCCATAAAAATACAGTAATTTTTTTTTACAAAATTATATGACAATTAAGACTGCCGAAGAACTGCCGAACAGAAGAACCGAAGAACAGAAGAAGAAGAACAGAAGAACCGAAGGCAGACAGGAATAGATTAAAAACGTTAAAACAAAGTAAAAAAAAAAATCGCGTTTCACATACACGCGTAGGTACATATATAAAATAAAATAAAATCCATGTCAGCCTGTCTGTCTGTTGGTTAAAATTCTTCTAAAATTCAACCCAATCGAATTTTACTAACTTGCTTTTCTGCCTTGTGTTCGAAGAGGTATTCTTTCAGAACTTTTTACTATATTATGTAGACAGAGTAAGTTGACGCAATGGTTTACAATAAAACAATGATTGGAATGCCACTTGAATGACAACAGAAAGTCTTATGCGATACAAGATAAGATGGCGAAATAGACGATACTCAATCATTTAGGTTAACACGATGTTAATGATAATTACGAAAAACACTTAACTAATTGAAGAGTTTATAAGTATATCATCTCTACTAATATTAAAAAGGATATTATTAATTGCACATCAAATAAATAATCACCTATCAATTTATTTTCAACATTTTTATATATAATACTAGCTGACCCCCGAAACGTTGTTTTGCAAAAAATTAAAAAATATTTTTTTGGGGTGGACCACCCTTAACATTTAGGGGTATAAAAATAGATGTTGGCCGATTCTCAGACCTACCCGATAAGCACACAAAATTTCATCAAAATCGGTCCAGCCGTTTCGGAGGAGTTTGGCAACAAACACCGCGACACGAGAATTTTATATATTAGATATAATTATTTACATCAAATAAATTATTTAACTACAAATAAACTAAATTAAGATTAAGAATGAACTCAACTCTTTGTATTGGAGCTGCGTTACACAGTACGTTATGATGTAAGTTATAATAAGGAAAACTGTTGAGCGAAGAAATTATCTAAAGGAATTTGTCAATTTCCTAATGATTAGAACAAGGATGGTTGGTATTGTTTACGAAAAATAGATATGAGCACCATAATACTGTCAATAGTATTTATTTTACTTATAACAATTTGCACTTATTTATTTTACTTAGATATACTTTGTAACACGGAACTGTCTAGACATGGTCTAGACATAATAATCTATTATAAAATTCTCGTGTAACAGTGTTTGTAACCAAACTCCTCTGCAAACGGCTTGACCTAATATATTTTTTTAAAGCAATTCTATTGCGTATCAAACAAGCAAGCGCATAGCCACAGTGATCTGTATTTGGCGTCTTCAAATGAGTTAATAGAAACACAAAGGCCTATTGAATTGAAGTAAGTACTCAAATATCAACTAAATTACAGACATAACAATTTGAGGCCCAGAAGGAGGTTGAATTAAAGAATTTGGGGTTTGGCTGTGTCGTGGTTACAAATAACGAATTTGAATATACCATTATATACCATAAAAATTTGTGATCCTTTTGCTAGCGAGTGGTTAATTAAATATTGGATGTAGATGATAGATATTGTTAGTACTCTCTACTTCGGTACCTAAATTAATTAAACCACTTTATATTTAGTCCAAATACTTTTATCGTTCCACCGATATTCAGATTCCAATTATAAGATGTGCGGACCACAACCTCTCTTTGCGAACGCCTTCGTTCAACTGACCATAGAGTAACTTATATCAACTGACTGATAACCTTTGAAATGAATGAATCTGAACAAACTAACAAAAAAAGAATATTTAATTTTGTAAGCGGGTATTATATAAAATATTGAAATGAAGATATGTTTTTACAAATATACTTAACAAAAATAAAAATAAAAAATATTAACAAATAATAGGTGATTATAAATGGAAACGTCCAAGACAAGATAATGTAAAATTATTAAATTGTTTATTTTTTTATAACTAATTTCTGTTCTTTTATGTATTTCGGTAATCTATTTTATAAATCAACACCTGAATACACAATACTATTTTTACCATAGGTATAAATATTGTTCGCTTAGTACGCAAACATTTTGTGTATTAATTGTACTAGATTGTATTATTGTATTATTGTATTATTGTATTATTGTATTATTGTATTATTGTATTATTGTATTATTGTATTAATCCCGCAACTTCTTCCGTGTTTCATTTTCTACATACATTCAAGACGGACTAACGGTCCACTTGATGGTATGTGGTTACCGTCGCATATAACACAAGCAACGCCACAGGTAGGTACTGTAAGTGCGCTGCCAACTATATTAGGATTAAAAAATAAACACTGCTTTCTAGATGCAGAAGAGGGTCTGGCATCATGCCGAAACCGAGAATCGAACCGGTGACCTCTGGGGCAGAGGATTAAAGCAAGCATCCTATTTAGAAATTTTCTTAATAACAGAATCGAATAGGGCAAGAAGCAAGATGTTTTAGGAATCTAACAAAACATTCCTTCAGCAAATTAGGTAGTACTTTTTTTTTCACTATGTTGTTTCGTGACAGTTGTTTATAAAAAATGGATGTGATGTACTTTTCCGCTTTGTTATGGCTATCATAGTCATCATCGTGCAACAGTAAACAAACAGACATACAGAATTAATAACGAGCAAAACATAACATAACAACGCCACCCACAGACAAAAATTAATGGTTAACCTTCACCTAATAACCTAACCTCTATGTCCGAAAATATTTTAATTTTAGAATTGATCACAGCGCCATCTGTCATAGAAAATTGTACCATTTGTGTGTTAGGAATTTTACAAACATGAAAGATTCAACTTGTTCACCTATATATCAACAGATGTCTCGTTTACTGTACTTTTGAAGGCTAAATCTTAAAATTATTGGGTCTAAAGAGATAATAAATAGTCTCATGATGTTGCAAATAAGCCTGCCTTCCTGCAGCTGCACGCGTTCCTGCAACATCTCTTGCCGGCTGCAGAAATCATCCAAAAGAAAAGATTTGCAATTAATTTGCAATTGAAAGATAGCTTTGCATGGTTTTTATGTTGTTAAAAGCGGACTTAACATACTTTCCTAAAGAAAATTTCAAATTATTTTTAAATTTTGTAATTATTTTTAATAACAAACCAGTTTATAATAATATGTTTTATTATACAAGCAAGGTAAGGCTAAATGTTACTTTTTAAATAGCGGCACCCAACTATACATTTTTGATAAAAAAAAATATCTTATTGGATATTATTAAGGGCATCTTTCACCAACTACAAGTAAAGTGTTGATTGAAGTGTGCCCTTAGGGCCTCTTTCACCATCTGTCAAGTAGGCTATCCGTCATTTTAAGTAACCGGGGATGATGGAGCTGATATACCTTCGTTTGTACGGTAAAAGTCCTAAACATTAAAAAAATAAAAAAAAAAAAATTCGCCTAGCGAAGGATGCACTAGACCGAGTCCATAATTTAATAAAACATAAAATAATTTCTAAAAGTAACTAATCAACGCTTTTCTTGTAATTGGTGAAGTTTTGTAAACTGCAAAATAATCCCTACAAGGTGCTTACATTGGAATTTTATAAAAAGAAATTCAAACCGAAAATGTGGACCGAAATAAAGGTAAATATTACAAATTTAAGGATATTTGAATACCTTGGAATAACTTTGCAAATAATGCAGATACGAAGGATATTTTCTATAGCTTTCAACCTCTAAGGGTCCTGAAAAACCCCTGAAAGTTTCAAAGCGTTGCGATTTCTTAGTGTCCGCAATGTTCAAAATTATCGTGTTTTTGGTGAAAATCAAGATAACGGCCACTTTTTATCCCTTTTTGAGTTGAAAGGGTTTTTTCTAGCAATAATTCATATTTTTTGGGCATTGTGTGTAATTTACGGTAGTAACTATTATTTAATTTGTGTTGTAATCTTCTGTGCCATAAAGCCTCGTATTCACTCGGTGACAAATGACACGCGACACGTGTCCCTAGAGATGTCGGGCGAAGTTGGAAATGTTGCCAGACTTGTCGTGCGACGTCGCTCAACATCGCCCGACATCTCTAGCAATACGTATCGCGCGGCAATTGTCCCCTAGTGAATACGAGGCCTAATCCTGTAAAGTTGCGAACGAAAAAGGGACGCAGACGAAATCGCGGACAAAAGCTAGTAGAAAATAAATGTTATTAAATTAGTATTTTGTTATTTACTGTTATTTAAGTAAGTATATAATGTATTTCATAATAATAATATATAAAACAAAGATAAAAATTGAAATTATCAGGTGTTTACAAAAATAAATGTAATTCTAAAGTAATTCACATCTCACAATTTGAAACGCGAAAGTTCTTTTGGAAAAACGAGGGATAATTTGGGGTAAAATTGACGGTTGATTTCGTTATAGGGGTAAAATATCATCTGCCCCGTTCTACGAGATGGGAAGAGATGACGCCCAGTCACAGTCACGGCGTAACTATCGCGACGGTTAGACGACTCCGTACTACGGAACACGTTTTACCAAAGTGTAAATAAAGACTGTTACGTTTCTGTATAGTAATTATAAGAACAATGGATTAAAGCGTCACAATATGTAAGTGTAATTTTCCATTTTTTTTAAATTTAATTTTGCAATTAAGGTCGGGAGTTCGAGGCAAATGCGGCCTTTTTCGCCGGTTTTTTTTTTATCACTCGGCCGTGAAAAGCGGTTGTAAAACTTTTTTCCACGTTTTGTTTATGTTAGATGGTGCTTGTTTTGTGCGTTAATGTGAACAGTACGGCAATATATCAAATTCAATGTCTAATTTCGTACTAGGATTTGTTGGCAATAAAAACAATGAGTGTGGCTTCAAAGATTTTTTATTGTTTCGGTTTATAGAGCATAGGAATTCTTTTTATTTTTCTTTAAACTCTTCGGAGTAAATATTTTTTTAAACTATTTTTAATATTATTTGTAAATCTTAAAAGTGTCCATCTAAGTGGACGTTTTAAATTCAAATGTTGAATTTCAGTTTGCTATGTTCAAACTTACACGTTACATTTTTTTATGATTTTATAATCATCTGTCCTTTGAAATGTGTTTTTTGAAACTATTCTTATAACACTACATAAAGACACACACAATACATACATACATACATGTTTTTTATAAAGTTGCTGCCAGAAAAATTATAAGCCACTTTATCTCGGTTAATATTCGTCTACTTAAATAACAATAAGGTAAGTTAGAAAAAATGCCTCTTTTACTACCTACGGATATTGATATACGTATAATATTTTTATGGCTAAATATTATGTTTATATTGATAGGATGTCCCAGGATTGTAATAGGATAGCACAATTGATTGTCACATTAAAATTCAATGTTTCATAAAAAAAAAATACAAGATAAAATGGTTTTATTTTGACATTCAGACTTTATTTCAATACAACTTTATTCAAATAAAATATGTTATGAACACAATAAATGCACAATTATGATTACATGTAGAGGGATTAAGTTTTGTATCAATTATTTTTTTCTTATGTTAATTAATTTCTGCACAATTCCTATGACTTGCATTAAAAATAACACTATTCATATTAAGATTCATTTTCATGTCACACACATAGTACGAAATCAGTAACAATGAAAAGTGTTTGGTTACCACATGTATACAGTCGCTGATATAAAACTGCATCTTCCTTCGTTATAAAATAAAAATAACTTTTTGTTTCTATATTTTACTACCTATTCTGATCAGAAGAATGGCAGAATTGTAATGTAAAACGTTCATAATTTAATCTATTACTATAAAAAATAAAGATGCTATTTACTATTACTATAAGCTATACACGCCTATATTTTTTATTGCACATCTTATTTTTTTTTATTAAAAACTTTGTATTAATCAAATGCGAAGGCTATGAGAAAGGCTGAGGACAGGGTGGAATGGAAACAGCTGGTGGTCGATGCCATCAAGGCATTTCAGAGCAGACACAACCTTCACCAATGAAGGCGACGACTCTATCTATCTATCTATTAATCAATATTTACTTTACAAATTGTTATGAGCCAACTATTGTTTATAACAATCTGTAAATTTGTTAAAGTTATTTAACTTTTATTCTCATCAGAATGATTGTATTTATTCATGATGATATAGCCATTTTACATCAAGTATTTAATAATAAATTTTTATTTCCATTTTTTTTTTTAAGTAAAAACATTAGTAGCGTTTTCAATAAACAAATTTTTGAAATTTATTTCTCTCAATTAATTCCAGCTACTTTTAAACTTTGTCTAAATTCACTATAACACTGCTACATTGGAAATAATTATAATGCTGCAGCTATGTCCGTTGCAGAACAGATTGTATGCAATACACAACAATGGTTTACCCTACGTCTATTCATTATGAATTATAATGCAACGGTTTTGGGGTTGGCAGTTAAAACGACCTGTTAATAAAGTTTATTTCACTTGGTCCGAAATGATTATCTACTTAGTCTAACCCACGCGGTCATTACTATGTTAAATGTCGCTTGTCAACATGCGATGAATGCACTACCTGAATAAAAATGACATAAATTCATTAGTTTCTAGCTTCTGTCTGTAGCTTAGTCAGTGTGAAATAAGCCTAATACCTGTGATTCTTAACAATTGTCAAATTTTGTCAACATTTTGTATAAGTATATATATGAAAAACTTATAGACAATCAGATCAAGTTATTTTGGCATTGGCATTACTGTTGGTACCATAGATTTAGAGTAGGTAGTATATTCTAAATCTATGGCTGGTACAAATTGTGCAGCGTTATGTCAGTGGTTACTATCACTGTAAGGTCGTCTTTTGTTATGAACTCGTTAAAAAAAATAATAATTTTTTTTTACTAGTCAATAACGCCAATATGGCGTTTAATCTCTTTCACAGTTACGACAATGTTAAAGGCAAATAAAAATATTCCAAGTAAACTTATGTTACGTTAGGTATCCTAGGGCGTCTCTAGCGAATCATCAATACTAATAATAAATCTGTAAGTGTAGGTATTGTATGTATGTGTACGTATGTGTGTATGTATGTATGTTCCTCCATAACTCTTAAACGAATTAACTGATTTTCATGAAACTTGGTAGATAAACGTTTAGATGCACGGGACACAGGATAGGCTACTTTTTTCACGCGGGCGAAGTCGCGGGCGCCAGCTAGTTAAAAATAAAAGGAAAACTACTGCAAAAATTATATAAACTAAAATAAATATTGTGTTTTTATTGAAAGGTAATTGAAAAAAATCAAACGAACTCTACCAGTTTGAATATTAAAGCCTCTATAAATGTAGTAAACTCGTTGCATAATACTTATATATCAATCACGGTTTTATTACTATTAGAAAGAACTATGCTAGTGTCAAACCCTTTGTATAGTGCACGTTTTGTAACAAGGGTGAAGGGCCCTTTATAAGCAACAATAGGATGACTCAAAGGGGCCCAAGAATGGGGCTGAACCCTAAACTAGTGAGCGATAAAAACTGTTTATTTATTAGCTATCGGCCTTCTTATCGATTTGGTTTTGGGATTAATTTTGACTGGTGCCATGGAGTAAGACATAAATTAGAGGGATTGCTTGAAGGAAAGCTCTTTAGGGGAGATATGAGCTCTGTTATAGAAGTAACGCATCCGTTTGTTGACCTTCTGGACGAAAAACACGATCAGTCCATCGCGTCAAATGGACTGACGTGAGGCTTAACTTTACTATAGCGTATTTCAACATTCATCCAACACAAATTCGTTCCTGAGTAAGCTTAGCTTTATGATAAAGTGAAGCTTGGTTAATTAAGTGTAAGACTTAAATAAAGACTGAAATATTGGCCCTAAATGTTTTAAACTAACGCAACGGATTTTAATGAAAAGGTTTTTATATTTAACTTGCAGAAAAAAATCCATGCAAAGCCGGGGCGTACCGCTATCTCTCTATATATAAAAATTTCGTGACACACACACACACACACACACACACACACACACACACACACACACATTTGACGCCAATGAACTCCTAAAATACTGAACCGATTTTGATAAAACTTCGTAACTATATATAATTTGGTCCAACTTATAAGATAGGATTGTTTTTATTTTGAATCCGGAAGAAGCCGAGAGCGTGTAGCTAGTTACTTATAAATATGATTTTTGTATTATAGTGACTGAAATCACTAGCTGCATACAATATAAGGTAATTTATTAAATTATAAGACCTGTAAGTGTGTACCATAGTGCACATGTTTTATTGCAACCCCTGAATTAAGTTTTTGTACGCACCATAGATAGTAAAGGAGCTTATTTACTTAATTAATTAGGTATACATATTTACAGGAAGTATGTGTAATTCAATTAGTGAACGTTGTAACACAAAATAATAGCGTGAATCATCAATTAGAGTGAGTGTGTTACCATTTCAAAATTACCAAGTAATGTGTATAGGTAAACTCCCGATTTTTTAAAAGACTAGGTGTTGTTTTTGTATCTATTTGTTGTTTTTTTTACTATTTAACAGACTGTAAAATTCTTTCTATAAATTGACTATCTGAAAATTATGATATCATAAATACAACCTCCGCCTGATATCACTCATAATAAAACCTCAGTGCTCAGCGTGGAGCAATTTCGATTAGTGTAAGTAATCGTCTGGCGATAATTGTATTTGGTTCCTAGCTTTTCCAATGTTCAATAACAACCAAATAACTGTTGAAATTACCAAAAGCGGCATCTCTTTCAATAAATTGGAACTAATTTCTAAATAGATACCAAGCGCTAAACTATTAGGATACTAATGTAAAATAAAATAAATTTTTGTGGTGCACCACCATTAACATTTAGGGGTATAAAAAAATAGATGTTGGCCGATTCTCAGACCTACTCGATAAGCACACAAAATTTCATCAAAATCGGTCTAGCCGTTTCGGAGGAGTTTGGCAACAAACACCGCGACGCGAGAATTTTATATATTAGATTATATCTATACAATTTAGCGTCATTTTCAAGAACCAAAGCTAACTTGATTGAATAAAATACATTTTTTTTAATAACAATCTCATAAAATATTAAACTGTATTTTAACAAGTGTTCTGTTGACCTTACTTTACTAATCAGTGATATTAACTTTCGGGCCATGTGTAAGGTCGCCCAAGTAATCAATTATTTCTTGAGTTGCTCCTACGTTCGCAATAATAAAATTTTTTTATCTGTTCCCGTTATGTATGACATCATAATATAATCGGAGTATAAAAATTACACTGTTAATATTAATACGAATTCGTACAAAAGTTGGCGAACCAGAACCACATGTAGGAGTAAGTAGGTACAAAAGTATTCAAAATAAGGATTACATACTTTGCGACTTTTTCTTTTCATAATTTGAAATAAGTCATTCTAAAAACGCGAATGAAGTATTTTGATATATATTGCGAATTTTACTACATTTTCTAATTAATAGATTACTTCTGGTACAAGTATGTATTTAAAAAAAACTTAATAGGAGTGCCCCTATACCTAATTTATACCTATAGGCTTAACATAAAAGAAATTCTCGCCAATTTTCAAACAGATTTTACAGTCAAAATTGCTTGACATGCACGCGAATTTCACATGTTTGTCAAGCAATTTTGACCGTCTAGTGACTCTTTTATACCTCATCCTTTAACTTATTTAGGTTTGACCGTGCATTGGCACTGCCAATCCAGTATAAAATATGGACAGTATAAAATAAAGTCTGCTTCTCGCTGTCTGTCCGTCTGAATGGACGCTTAGATCTTTTAAACTACGCAACGGATTTTAATACGGTTTTTACTTATAAAAAAACCGCGGAAGGCTTTTTTTATTTATAATTTGAAGAAAAAAAATTGCACCCGTGCGATGCCGGGATCGGATTGCTAGCGTGAAGTAAAACCATAACCCAAAAAATAGTAGTACTTTTTATTACTTAATTATTTTGTTGTGAATCAAAATTAAATTCCACACCTCTTCTTTTCCTCCTTTTTTCCTGACTTTCTTAACTTTATTGTTGACTGACAATTATTTCAGTATATTACAGTCCAGACTCTGTATAAGTGTACTTATGTGAAAACTTTTACATCGGAATCGGTCGGGTCACAAAGGAGTCACTTTAATTTAAACCTTAATGTTTTAGTAAAACTTTTCCGTCGATACAAACTCAAAGTACATAGCAATATAAAGTCGCATCCGTTTTTCCCGAAGGCCGACCTCAGGTCGAGAGAAATTTGCGATTCAATGAGCCTGTTCCAGCAGTTATACGCATTGAGATCGAAGTCCTGTGAGCTCAGAGATGAGTTCTCATACATTCTGTATCGCGCTCTCCACTCTATTGTAGGGAAAAGTAAACTTTATAACGAAATGGATACTGGCACTTGAGCAATTGATAATTTGTATACGTTAGCACATAGATAAGTTAGTGTAGGTTTGTTGGTTTTTAGACTTAAGTAAATGTAATAATAATATACCTATTTTGTTAGTAGGTATAATTAGGCCACTTAAAATTAAAAAATATGTGTATTCGGTCAGGTTCATGCCTTAGATATTTTTTTAATATATTTATATTTTTTCCTTTCAAAATGTAAAAAAAATGGTAATAGCTTTGCTTTGGAATAGCCAGTAAAGTCGACCAAACGTTTTGACAAAATAGATATTTTTAAATAGTATTAAAAATAGAAGCGCAGTTAAAAAAATTAAAAAAAATTAAATAATTAGATATTTTCATGAGATTTAGTTACAATTGTAACAGAATAGGTACTTTAATGTATTTATAAATATTTTTAATTATTTTCTTACTACTGCAAATGATTCTAAAAGCAAACTTGGAAAATGCACTCTATGTTTCCGTGAGACGATGCATTAACAGGGAGTTAGTTATTCAGATCATAAGGTAATTAATCATAAATCACAAAGCATAAATAGCATAGCATAAGCAGATCATAAATCACAAAATTGTTAAAAAAAATGTGTGTGTCAGCTCCGACACACGACTGGAGTTTACTCTTTATGAACGAATATAAAATTTAAATTTCCCAATTCGAACACGCCGAAAGAACAACATTGTTCTTTTTTTAAATAATATTGTATAGATGGCGCATTGTATGAAACTTCAGATATTCTAAAATATTAAAAAAAATTAACGTAACTATAACATTTATACTATAACCCATTCGTGATCGCATTCAAGTGACAATTTTGATTTTACTCCCATAAATTTTCATACCACGAGCTTATATCGGCTTATCCAAAAAAAATTTTGCAGCAGAGCAAATTACTTAAAAAAAAATCTAGTATTTTCCATCGTTCGTGACCTTACGAAAACATTGACTCAGTTTCCGCAAACAGAGCGCTCGGAAATAAAAGTGTGACAAAAAATGTACAACGATTAAGTTAAACAAATTGTTGGAATATTTTCAAGTAATTTGTTTTGGCCTCGACTAGATAATGAGAGAAATTTTACTTTGGCGTGACACAAGGAAAATTAAGCTTATATAAACATTTTATTGCGTGACCAAAAATCTGCATTTATATTTAAGTTAAAATAGAATTTAAGCGTAGCAATGCATGAACTTTAAAAAAATACTGACTAAATAATAAATTACATAATAAGACTAGTAAAAAGTCGCGGGCAAAAACACTAGTAGGTACCTAATATTATAATATTAGTAGATATTAGGTACCTACATAGAGTAGGTCTACTAGTGTTTTTGCCCGCGACTTCGTCCGCGTCCGATCGCTACCAAACTTCACAGGAACACCCGGTGGACTAATCTGAAGATTGTCTGAAAGTTTCATCAAAATCGTTTCAGCGGTTTTGGAATCTATAGGAGACACATACACACATCGCTTTTTGTATATTAAGAAGATTAGGAGATTTGTATTTTTGTTTTTATTGAATACTACTCAAAAACTACTTGATCGATTTTAAATATTCATCAATTAAATTCGAGCGAGTAACATAGGCTATATTTTATTAAGTTATGCAGGCGACGTCGCGTGCAACAACTAGTCATATATAATATGATAGTAACATATATGACGTTACCAATAAACATGAGTTGCTAAACCAATTTTGAATTATACAAGTCCATAAAACAATCACTAATGTAACTAACGAAGTTACCTATATCGATAATTTTAGACGCCTACACACGCCAACACACAGCTCTTAATATAACACAGATTTACATACGTTTCAGCTTATAAAGAAGATTCCTTTCTAATGGTGAGAATATTATATTGAAGTGAAAACATATTTTATAGGCGCGTTGGGCATTTTTAAGAAGGGAACTATTGAACTCGCGACCGTAATCGTGTAACCGATAAATTAAAAAAAAAAAAAAAAAAAAATTCGAGATGGAAAAAACCATTGAACTCGCGACTTGTTACCGTGTAACCGTTTAACCGACAAATCTGTGTACGTCAGTGGTATATAAGTATATAATTATGTAATTTCCTGACGATTCAAAAAAATTTTCACGTCTGCGACACTCCCGGAGTGCCACTGTATAAGAAATGTAACTATCATAAAAAAGTAACTTCATTTATCAATTTTTATTCGTAAATTATATATAACTATATAAGCTAATAGGGTTCTAACTTTTAATAGGAATTTTGTAAAGGAATTTGCAGGTCTAACTAATGATTATAGGGTTCTGACTTTCGCTATAGGAATTCTGTTTTAGAATTTGCAGGTCTCCCTCTGTAGTTTTGTAGTGGCGAAAAAAAAACCTTTAGAAATATTATTATTATTATAAACGCTCTCACACGAGCTGGTCTTACGTGTAAAACAAATATAAAAAGTGAAGAAGCGTGCTTGGTAACAGGAAGGTGGGAAAACAGTCAAGGAAGCCGGTAACTCATTAAGATTTCACATCACACGACACACTGCACGTGTACAGAGTGGATTTATTCATGCCCCGACACAAGCACGAGCTGGCAACACCAATATTTATGGCAACATCTTCCACTCACTACCATTGTTGTATTGTAGTCGTAATGTTTTTTTTTTCTATCTAACATAGTGTAAAAGTTAAATTAAATGTGTCATTATAACTACTCAACAAACTGCGAGTTTTTTATATTTTTTAAAATATTTTCACATTGATGTGAAAATATTTTAATGGTAATGGTAATTTGGTAATGGTAATAATGGTAATTTAATGGTAATTTTAATGGTCAATGTGTATGGTTCTTAATTCAAATCTATACAATAATAATGTCGCTGTCCGACTCTGTCTGTTTCTCTTCTTATTTATAAGAATTGTTAATATATTATAATTGAATTTTTATTATTACTAAATTCTATAATATTATTAAAGAGAATACATAAAATGTTATACTTAATAAGAGGAGAAACAGACAGAGTTCAGACAGTCTGTTCACTAATTGAAAGAGCGATAAACGAGGGAAGGTTTGTGTAAAAAAAAAATAGTTTGCAGAAAAAAATTACATCGGTGCTAAGCAGTTTGCTAAAATTTATTTAAAAAAAAAATCTACTAAAAAGCACAGCAAACAATTGACAATCAATTGCAGCAATGCAAGTATTTTAAAAGAAAATTTATAAATAAAAAAATTAAATTCTTTGCGAATTCAGTCACAAGTTAAACAAGTAGAATGTGAAAACATTATTCTCAATCCATTAGAAGAAGTATAGTATAACTAAGAAAGTAATCACTACAGCAAAACGCAATGCAACCCAGTTCGACACGAGTTATGACAGCCGACTATGACACTCGTGAGATAAAAGTTACGAAACAATATTACGACTCTATAGTCTATTACAACAAAGCGTCTTATTTTGCTTTGATTGAAATCTGTACAAGTAATCAGAGACGGGTTTGTGGTACAAGTGAAAAGTTTCAAGCAGTTCGTACGCTGCTGTTCAAGCTGTTCAAGTTTTCGTACGCTAGAGATTTTGTCAGTATAAAGTTGTTAAGTAATCAGGACTGGTATTAAAGTTTCTGATAAATTTTTGCTCAATTTAAACAATTTTATTAAGTTGATAGTAAAAACTTAAATTAATTGGGTTTAATTAATTCTAATTGTAATTAAAACAGGTTTAAACTGAAATCAATAGATGAATTATTCGTTATATCAGAACGCTCTTATCGAAATACTAAACATTTCGAACTTCGAATGTATTGTTGAGCACAATTATTATTGCCCAGTATCCGCTGGTGACTATTCATATAATATTATAACGAAAAATGTTCGTTAGAAATAAAATTCGATATAAAAATTTCGTGTCACCTTGTCGTAAATCGCTACATCTTATGATTTTAAAATTGATTACTTATCAACCGGTGCATGGATGCGTTCAACAGATGCACTCAATTGGGTCAAATTTAAACTCTGTTTTGTTTATTTTTCTTCTATATCTTACTTACTATATCTTTATCAAGGGAATATTAATTTTATGTGACGATTTTAATGATAGTTTTAATTTTAATTAATGTATTTTAGTAAATTACTTAGTAAATTCTGTAATAATAACTTAACTCTAATCAAACTTAGTAATGTAAATCATCGGATGTAGAGAAATTCCTAAAGCGTGGCCGAGCTTTCTAAAGGGTTAACTTTTTTAAGAGCCCGTATCTATCTTAAACCCTTTGTTTTTACTTCCTTTTTGATAGATATTTAATCAAGTACATATATTTTAAACTGACGAACGATTACTTAGGGCTATAGTAATTAGGCTGCGAACACAGCAATAAAATGCAAATACGTTGATGAGAAAAGACTACAATCCTATAAGAATTTAATTGCGTCAATGAAAACGCACCATTATTCTCAATTGTCCAACGACAGTCTAATAAACGTAGTCTCGTCCCAATCCTCTGTAAAGATTAATGTTGTAGAATATAAATTGAAAAAATCTCTAATATAATTGCTAATAAAACAACAATGCTGTTCATCAATAAAGATTCGGGGAACGATCGATAGAAAAGATAATATAAAAGGTACACCAGCAATTCGAGTAGCGATTGACCACACACGAAGTATGTGTTGATAGAATAGGTACACAGTGTGCCTCTTTCGTGTATCACCAAAATGAAAGCAAAATGGACTGTGTATTATATGAATTTTATTAATTTATTTACAAAATTATGAAAGTACCAAATAATAAAATAATTTCTATGTGTGATGATGTATGATGATGTATTTCTATGTGTAATTTCTATGTATGTCGATCGAATGTGCAAAGTTTTGTTTGACAGTCAATAGCCAAAATTCTCTTGCTTATATTTAAATAGAATATAATGTGAACTAAAACTAAAGAGGTTGGAATCTAAGGAGTTCACAACATTGATAGCTGCGATTTGGTAGGATTAACTTAGCTTACCTTTGAAAATTGTTTATCTTCTTGAATACACAAATTTCTTGAATACATCAATTAGTTACAATTATTTTTAATAGTAGCTATAAAGTAAGTATATTAACTTAATATTTTAATAAGTCCTGTATAAATAATAATTATAATAGCTACTTTTAATAGCTAACAGGTTACATTTTATAAACTTTATAAAATATAGTCTACTGCCAACATTGAAATATTTTTTCAAATTGGTCCAGTAGTTTCAGGGTCTATTCAATTCCAAAGATTTAAATCGTTCAATTCAAACAAACAAACACACATAATAATGAAATCTTTCCTCTTTATAATATTAAGTGTAGATTTTTGATACTTAGTAAACATATAGGTACTCAAATGTTAAAGCACAATGAATATTTTGAATTGCTAAAGTTATGAGGTTCACAAGTAATGTTTGTATAGAATAACAGTCTTAAGCAGGCACAAACTAATTCATAAGTACATATTGTTTTGTTCAAAGGACGACCGCAATGTCATGACACAAAGGATACTTGAAATATCAAAGTCACTACCATTTCCCTGATTTTAAACCATTAAATATAACTTGTGCCGGAGTTTAGTTAACTACTCGAAATAGACGAATAAATTATAAAGTAAGTAAGTAAATAATTAAGTTAAAATTAAGTAATTTTTTTTCACACATTCTGCAGGGAACTGTATACCAGACAGTTGATATACTACATAAATTACTTTTTTTTTAAATACTTACACATATTATTATAAATACAAACACCTATGACTCAGGTACAAAGGTAAAATGTTAACACATAAACATTTGCCCCTAGCGGGATTCGAACCCGCTACCGTTTGGTTAACAGCTAGAGTTATTTAGCCACTAGACCAAACGTTTCAAAGCCTAAATGACTGCAAAACATAGTGTGCCCTGCCACTTGCCATATCCACAAGAGCCATATAAGAAAAGTTCATTTCCAAAGTTAGCCCTGCAGGGAATTGAACCCGGGACACCTGAGACAGAGCGTTAAAGCAAGCACCTTACTCCAAATAGACGACCATTTTTTTTTGTTTTTTGGTGAGATGGAAATTCATGCCAGAGCACATTTCCCTACCTAATACCTTGTCGGCTGCCAGGCAACTTTGGTGTTGCTCGTATTATAAGCGACAGTAGCCAAATACCATCAAGGGACCTTGATTAAGACATTAAGGCAGTCCTTTTCGTGCATATTCGTTGCGAGTATCTATCTACTAAGAGCGATCTTGTTCAATTGGATCTAAAAGTACAATGAACGTAACACATCTTTTGTTGAGTATGTCGCGAATCATAGATCATTTGAATGTTATTTGTTAAACCTATCATTCAAGAGTACTAGTACTACGGTGTAGTGACTGAGCTGAATTCAAAATTTATTGAGGTATGTGAAACTATGGTTAAAGCCTTTTAAATGGCTACTAAGTGATTAAATTAAATAAGAATTTTCTGAAATATAAAAAGCGGTATTATATTTTTCAGTGGACAACGTCAATCTTATCTTTCTTTAACTAATATTATGAATGCGAAAACTACTGAAGCGATCTAAATGAAAATTTGCATACTCGTTATGTAAGCATACAGAAAAGGACCGAGGGTTATCTTTCTTACAGAAAAAAAGTGATGTTCGCGCGGGATCATCAAATAAATAAAAAAAAAAACAAAAAACCGATGTATAAAGCTTAAAAAAAAGTTAAATAAAAAATTAATGAACGGTTTCAAAATATGGTGTTAATATTCAAAGATTTATTTCAAATAAATACCTACTTTGTTTTATTTAATTATTAAGTAGTCTTTTTATTAAACTCAATTTATATTTCGTATGAATGGACTCATACGAAATATATTCTATAACTGGCCCAACAAACGTTGTTTTGCCAAAAAATAAAAATAAAAATTTTGGGGTGGACCACCCCAACATTTAGGGGTATGAAAAATAGATGTTAGCCGATTCTCAGACCTACCCGATAAGCACACAAAATTTCTACAAAATCGGTCCAGCCGTTTCGGAGGAGTTTGGCAACAAACACCGCGACACGAGAATTTTATGTATTAGATGAATCTATATTCAAATATTGATATAAGTAACTACTTGATACTGAATTTATGTAATAATCATCGATACGAATATACAAAGTTTAGTTTGATGCATTAATAGAATCTGTATGTTTCTAATTCTGAGAAACTCGTTTGAGCTAAAACGAGGTTAGTATAATTCGATTCACTATACAATTCAATCATTCAGGTCCGTACTCAGTTCGCAGTTCGTACAGTATGATAATTATATTATTGAGTAGGTACTCGAAATAAATAAAAATTGAATAGTTTTATATTTATGGCTTATCTCGTATCTTATGGATTAAAATGCTTTATGTTTTGATTGCTGTACTAATCTATACTTTTATACTAATATATTATTATAAAGAGAGAAGATTTGTATGTTTGTAATGAGTAAACTCAAAAACTACTGATTTAAAAACTCTTTCACCTAAGTTAAGCGGGCGAAGTCGCCTGCAACAGCTAGTTTATTATAAAGTCGGAGTGTAAAATTATTAAATTGTTTGTAAATTTATTTGTCTGTAAATTTTATGTTAATTAATTTAATTAAATAAAAAACAAGGAGTTAAATTTAGTATTAACATAATATGTATAATCAATTTGAGTAGGTAATTGTTAGCTCATAAGTCTTAACTAAAAGGTATAAAAATACAGTCCATGTGACGCAATATATAGTTTCTTTTATATAAGGTCGCCAGACAGGCTGACAGTCCACTTGACGGTAGGTGGCAAGTGCGTTGTATGTAGACCGTAGTAGGATTAAGGATTTGTAAGGAATAGGAAATTTTACTAAGTTATTTTAAGATTAAATTTTAAATAAACAGTTGTACCAAATTAATTTTTACTTTTTTAAGAATTACCTATACATCTATAACTAGCTACACGTACCTGGCTTCGGACGGGTGCAAAATAAAATCCTATCTTTTAAATTACAAATAGTTACGAAATTTTATCAAAATCGGTTCAATAGTTTAGGAGTTCAAACCAAATAAAATATAACTAACATTTATTACATTATTTTCGAAGATGTGAATAACCTCACTATTATATGAACAACATACGAGTAAGTTCGAGTGCGTAAGATTGGTTATGCTGAGCGTGAGCGAGCATATGTTTATAACGCTTAATGGGTAAACCATCTTTTGTTATGAAAGGAATTTAAGAAGCGCAGTTTATACTTTGCTCGTGACTTTATACTTTATTATTTTTACTTTATTTGTGCTCGTGACGCCACAAATAGAAGAAAGTGGAGAAGCATCGCAGGGGCGGTAATCCGCGCCAAGGAGGGCGAACACGACAATCCTCCGTGTACATCATCCACACGACCACGACCACTCTGACAAGAGTGTGCGACTTTGATGATTTGATGAGTTTATACTTAATTGCGTACATGTTACTAAACAAATAGATTCTCACTATGAAGAATTTGTTACTTAAAGTTTAACGATGTTTTTTAATTTAAAAGGAGGAAAATCTTCTAAAAGACACCGGTCAAGTGG
This sequence comes from Synanthedon tipuliformis, assembly GCA_947623395.1. Classification (NCBI taxonomy): domain Eukaryota; kingdom Metazoa; phylum Arthropoda; class Insecta; order Lepidoptera; family Sesiidae; genus Synanthedon; species Synanthedon tipuliformis. The sequence continues at coordinate 1,653,092 of OX392415.1, read as the reverse complement.
CTGGTACCTAGTGTGAGGTTTTTACTCACTAAAAACCTCACAATACCTAGTACACCTCCGTGTGTTCTTCCTCCTTTTTCAACAGGACTTCATCCGGCCTCTGAGGCATTTCCTTCTCCTCCTGCCAACGCAGCCGTATTTCAGAAAAACGCTGACATAGAAATTAATTAAATATTAACATTCTGCACAAATGCTATTGATCTTTCGAATTTTTGTGACAATTTTCAGAAGCTAAGTTTTGACGACACCTTCTGACGTACAGTCCTACGACTGACGAATTTTCATTTTAAGGTCGACACACATACAGACCACTTGATGGTAGGTGACTACCGTCACCTCACAGCAACGCCACAAGTGCTGTATGTGCGCTACCGACCTTAATAAGATTAAGAATAAAATATAAAGATAGGAGAAAATATAAAGATAAGGCTTTGGCATCCCTTATTCACGGAAACATGTTTATACTTAAAAAAAAACAGATGAATAAACAGTTTTTCAACTGGAGTAATTTGTGATAATATATTTTTTTATTTACAGATAACGAGACAGTGATGTAATGACGCAAGCCCGCGAGCCCCTCGGCATCATGGACGGAAATCCTCCGAACTGCGATTTCTCTACAAAGACAAAGCGAGGCGTCTATCTCTCGAAGAGCCTCTCTTTTGTAATCCTCGTCATTTTCGCTCTAGCATTAGTCGCGACATCTTTCATAGTGTATAATTTCGCAGCCTGTCCAAGGACTGATCAGTTAGCCAATGTGACCAAATACGAACTAACTCATTGCGAGCAACAATCTAAACTTTTAGTGTTACCGTTAACTACCGAGTCCAGTAAAAGTGTCTTGCCATTGGAGACTACTGTCACATCGTTATTAGAAACAACAACTGAAGGAGCAAAAATAGTCAACGATGTTCGCTTACCGAATAACATAAGGCCAGAGAGATATTTCTTGAAACTTACTCCATACATATTCGAAGGAAATTTCACCTTTGATGGAGAAATTAGTATAGTAATAACAGTGAGAAACGATACAAAACAAGTAACTTTTCATGGGGTCGAATTGGTGTTTCATCGTATCAATTTGTATCAAAAAGACAACGGAAGATTAGTGAGAATCGTCAGAAGAACCGAAGACGTGCCCAGGCAGTTCCACATTTTGACTTTGGATGAAAATTTGAAGGCGGAGCATCAGTATATTTTGAATATAAGTTATACTGGTATACTGAATGATAATCTTCACGGGTTCTATAGAAGTTCCTATGAGGAGAAGAATGAAAAGAGGTGAGTGCTTTGTATGTAATGTATTTTTTGTATGTATGTAAGTTTTTAAATTATTGTTTCAGTATTAATATTTTTTTTCAATTTGATTGTAGCCTTTAGTATTAGATATAGGCGATCGTATTGTTTTTTTTTATATAAAGGTTGTCAGACATGCCGATGATTCACTGTATGGTAGATTAATACAATTATTTATTTGATTTTTTATTTGAAATTTTTCCCAAACCTAAATTATTAACTTACTATAATTTAAACACATAACACGAGTAAATTAACTAATACAAAATATTGGTTAATAATAATGTATTGAAGGATGACCCCTATCTATAGTTTTTTTGACTATTTAGTGGAAATCAACATAAAAAGTTTTAGAAAAAAATATAGACTAATCAATATATTTTGTACTACTCTATGTAAAGATAAATAAAATTGATTATATACAATAGGTAATTGAAATTAAACAATGGTACATTTAGTTTATTAGTCTCCGTGGGAGGTCAGGCCTTGATAATGATACTTCGAGAACATAAACTATATCCGGCGAGTCTATCTGCTAGTTATCTTTCTAGTTGAGTTTAATTGGAAGCTGATGTTATTATTTTTTACAATTTATTATATAATGTCCCTTAAATCAGACAGTCCCTTAAATGGGTTGTCCCCTAGAGACCTATGCATTATATTGGATCATGCTTTAAAAAATAAGATATAATGACTAAGATATAGGCTTTGACATATCTTACACTCGCTGAAATCGCTAATAAAAGAATGGTACTGTCTGTCTGTCTGGTACTGTCTGCACTTTTGATATAAAATATGATTTTTATTTTATCGGTTTTTTAATAATATGACTAACAAAGAAAATAATATTTATAAACTTATAATGACGAAAATGCTTCGTTTTTATTTTTTAAAAATTTTAATTTTAGGGAAATAATATCGCTTAGGGTCTCTTTCACCAACTACATCTTTTTAATGTTTGAGACTTTTACCGTACAAACAAAGATATATCAGCTAAATTATTCCCGGTGACAGGTGACTTTAAATGACGGTTAGCCTACTTGACAAACGGTGAAAGAGGCCCTTAGGGTTGAACGTTACTCTGAGTTACTCTGAGAGTTATACGTTACGCCGTTCATTGTTTTAAAATTTTAATGCTATAAATATTCATAATTAATTCTCAAAATGCCAGAGGTAACCACTAAGGCGAAATATTTATTTTAATAGTCTTCGACCGTTATTTTAATAGGTATAATAGGGAAGAAATTAATGTCCCATTTCGACTTTTTTATTAATTCTATGTTAGCATTGGTACTGTATACGAAATATTTCAGATGGATAGCTGTAACTCAATTTCAAGCGACTGACGCGCGGCGTGCATTTCCATGTTGGGACGAGCCCGCGTTGAAGGCTCGCTTCACAATCAGCATCGCTAGACCAAACAACATGACTTCAGTATCAAATATGAACAGCGTTGGTACTGAGATACAGTAAGTTATATGATCATTATTAATTTCTCCTTTCTTCTAGGTATACTAATGTTATAAAAAGAAAAGATATTTGTATTTTTGTTTGTAATGAATAAAATAGAAACTGTGGACCGATTTTAAAAAAGCTTTCACCAATTGAAAGCTGCATTATCAGCAAGTAACATAGGCTATGTTTTATAAAGTTACGCAGACGAAGTCGCGTGCAGCAGCTAGTTTTATATAGAAGTCTGCGGGAGGCTGATAATGGTTCCTTAGATTGTAGGTGGTTACCGACAGAAATGGGCTCAGAGTATATAATTTGTATTGGAATCAAGCAGCGCTACACTTTAGCCACTAGGTGGCGCTGCTTCATTCCAATACAAATTGACGTTTACGCGATCGACGCGTTTGATAGAGTAAAACTCGCAGTACACACTCTGGGATACTAACTATTATTTAATCTGTGCTCTGTTTATCTTTTACTCAATTACCGAAACATATAATCGCACGCGCTGTTTAATTAATGTCATTACTGCAGCCAGACAAACTAACTAAGTTTATAAACGCAGCGCAGTGTGCCCTGCTACTATTGAGTTTAATTGCTTTGCTTTTAAAATAAATCTTAACTCAGTTGAGATATTTAGCGTGTATGTTTTTTTAAAAGTTACACAATATTACCTACCTGTCTTGATTATCTTATTATTTTTTCAAAAAAAGCGAAATATGATCTATGAATATAAATATGAAATATGAAATATGAAATATGAAATATGAAATATGAAATATGAAATATGAAATATGAAATATGAAATATGAATATTAAATATGTAACTAGGCAAAATAATTCATTAAAACACCAAAATGTATACCTAATAGATTTTTTTAAAATTGTGTATTTATTTATTTATTTTATTTTAGGGAAACTTATTACAGTTATTATTACAAGATAAGAGTTTAAATAGATAACTTACGCCTAATAAAAAATTTCCACAGCCGTCAATACTTTACTAATTAAATTCAAAGAAAGGTTTTATTGTAATTATCGTAATTTCTTTATATGTTTTGTGCAGCAAGAGTCTGAAGAATTACACATGGGATCATTACGCAGAATCTCTACCAATGTCGACGTATTTAGTGGCATTCGCTGTCACCGACTTCGGAAAGATGAGCGATAGAAACTTCTCAGTGTGGGCCAGGAAAGAAACCTTGCCTTCTGCAGCCTATGCCCTGGACATAGGTCCGAAAATCCTGAATTTCCTGGAAGACTACTACAAGATAAAGTTTCCGTTGCCGAAGATTGACATGATAGCTCTTCCTGACTTCAAAGCTGGAGCTATGGAGAATTGGGGATTATTGACTTTCAGGTAACCCAATAAACTGTCGTTATTATTACTAAATAAAATTATAATATAAACTTTTGCCTACATCTACATTATATTAACGAAGGTATATTTGACATACACAGTGTATGTCAAATATAAAGGGTCGGTTAGTAAATCTTCAATATCTTCAACAGTACCTGATCTATGAAAATTAGAATATTAAAATATTCATTATTCATAAATTAATGAATATTTTAATGTGCTTAAAAAAATTAAATTTATTTAGTTTAACTTTAATTTAGTCTCTATTTCATAAAGCTAGGTCAGGTACTTTTGAAGATATTGAAGATTTTCTAACCGACCCTTTTTCTTTGCGGTCCAGTGTATTTTAATTTTAAATCATGTCCAGTGCTAGACCCGAGCTAACTTTAAAAAGCTCACTTCCAAATTTGTCTATGCCAGAAGGCGAACTCGGGACCTATGAGTTAGCGCTAACGCAATCGATCGACCTTATAGGAATCGTTTACCATCTAATATATAAAATTCTCGTGTCGCGGTGTTTGTTGCCAAACTCCTCCGAAACAGCTGGACCGATTTTGATGAAATTTTGTGTGCTTATCGGGTAGGTCTGAGAATCGGCCAACATCTAGTTTTTATACCCCTAAATGTTAAGGGTGGTCCACCCGAAAAATTTATTTTTTATTTTTTCGCAAAAAGTTTGCCGGGTCAGCTAGTTTACTTATATTACATACCATTTACTTTCACCGTGTTTCTCTTTCTACAAATACATACTTGGAAAAGTTTATTTAGATACTAATAAATATTAACTAGATGCTGCAAGTATTGTTGATATTTTCTCAAAGACAAAACGTGCCCTTGAAGTTATATGAATTGCGTCGTACACAATTTTCCAATCCACTTCTCTGTCCCGCGATGACATTAACATAAAGTAACAAAACGAACCATTATTCAAGGTCTCGCTTTTACGACGAAAACACAAAATATTTTCCAATTATATCCTAAAGCCCTTCAAGTGTTTTCGCTTAGAGATAATTGTTACTCAGTTTGTATCTGTTTACTTTGATCTTGTGACATAGTAACAATAATAATAAAGCCAAAAAGGCGTCTGTATTTCCGAGCACATATAACCCTAATTTTTTCAAGGTTCGAGTGAATAGGCATCTTCTGGGTGAGCTCGCTCCATCTTAGGCCTCATCCTTGCCACATGGCTGGTTGTTGGCCAAGAGCTAACCCATCTCTTATAATTTTTTTTAAAAAAAAAGCCAAAAAAGCAAATTTAGTAAGTAAGTACATAGACTTGGCTCACGAGAAATACTGTATGCGGTACTTCTTGACACCGAACGTAACGTAAGGAGGTTTTCTGCAGTCCTAACCAATGGTAGTACTTACTGTAGACTAACTTTAAGTATTTTTAAATGATTTTTATTATTTTTTTTTACATTAATATTTTACAAATATATAATATTAAATTTAGAAACTGAGTATATACTGCTATGAGTATATAAAATGATAAAATGATAATAAATAAAATATTTTATTTTGACCATAATATTGTATTATTTTATTAGTAAGATTTTACATAGAAAACTATGTAAGTCCAAAAAACGTATGAAAGATTAAAAAAAGGACGGTGTATAAAATGGGATAAAATGGGATGTTTCTCGTAAGTTTTTTTTCTTAGTTTCAAACACTTTGTTAGGCAATTTTTTTTTGCAACCTTACATCCAGTATTAAAATATCGCCGGTTAATGGCTCAGTAAGACTTAACTGTATTTATGTTATGTCTTTTCGAATACGTATGTTTTTAAGTATCCAGTTTTCCTTCAACATAAGAGCAAGTAATAACAAATTATATTGCTGACACTAATTCTTAGCGTTCAACTCAAAGGTTGCGTAAATCATTGTAGTGTGTCAGTTCTATATTAGTTCGAAAAAATAAAAATATCTAGGGCTTCTTATTGCAAACCTAACGCGAGTCTGTATAATTATTGTTATGTGCGCATGTGAAACACAATAAGGGTGTAAATCGATCAGTTCTATTGGTCAGAGGCGCGACACTTCATTAGCCGCGCGTCGAACACCATCTATCATCTATAAAATAATTGGGGGGAAGCAGCTCTCAAGTGATAAGCGGGAGCGGAAACGTATCCCAAATGTGCGTGTATGTAAAAACAACGAAATGAAACATTAAATTAATAAAAAAATATATATATACATAAATAAATAATTTATACCTACTTGTGCATAATAATGCGACGTAAAGGTGCACGTTAACTAGCGTTTGGTCTTGCAGTGCTCCGGCTTAAATAGTTTGTTATTATTACCTATTAACATTGTCATTCCTGCTCACTGCTGCTCGCTTCGTTAGTTTGCCATGTGAAATGTCGCAATCTGTGATAATAATTGTAATTTATTTGTTTTCCAGACAATTAGTCCATAGTAATTGCATAATTGGTTAACATAATTAAACAAACTAAACTAAACTTAACTATTACACATTTATATTATATTATGTTACAGTAATGTTATATTATATTATGTTACATTATACTGTATTGTAATGCATTTATATTTATAAACACACGTATATAAATATACATTAGACTAATGGAAAGGTTGCGTGTACTATATCAAAACGTAAGGGGCCTTCGTACTAAGACAACTGACTTTTACAGCAGTGTTGTATCTTCAGATTATGATATAATACTTATTACCGAATCTTGGCTGTGCGAGGGGATACTTGATTCTGAATTAACGAACAGTAAGTACAATGTGTTCAGGCGGGATCGTGGCTCGCGTAGCGCTGGTGGCGGTCTTTTGCTGCTGTGTAGCGAACGTCTGGCCGCTCGTGCACGACCCGAATGGCAGCGTGACGACCTTGACGTGGAATGTCTGTGGCTCACAATCGATGGACGTTCTCTAGGCACTCGCTGCGAGCTTCATATTGGATTGGCTTATGTGCCGCCTGATAAAAGGTTGGCACAGCGCCTTGACAGGCTTGGCTCGTGGGTCTCTGATGTGGTCGGTTCGAGCGAGGGTGACGACTTTCTGATTGCCGGAGATTTCAACCTGAGTTGTTTGGACTGGCGTGCGGATGAACCAATTTTTCTAAAAAAGGGCAGTCTTGACGTACAGTGCTCGGCTTTCGATCTTGTTAACGCGTTCAATCTTCTGGGTTTTACTCAGCATAATAGGCTTGCTAACGTGGCTGGGAACACATTAGACCTAATTTTTTCCACTTTTGCCTTAAGTGTCACAGCTTGTCTTGATCCCTTGGTTAAGGAGGATCCTGCTCACACAACTTTAAATATTGATGCTACGGATATTTTCGCCGTACCCCTCGCGAGGCCGCCGCGGCTTAAATACCTCTTCCGGAAAGCAAATTACACAGAAATTAATAAAACACTTGGAGCCGTCGATTGGGATCGTACTCTGGACACGAAAACGCTGGACGACGCGGTGGACGCTTTTTATGGCGTCCTGTACGCAGTTATAGACAAATACGTTCCACAAATAACGGTTAATCATTCCACACGTTTTCCCTTGTGGTACAGTCGCGCTCTGATTGCCGTCATCAAGGAGAAGAAAAAGGTCCATACTTTATGGAAAAAATACAAGAACCCCATGGACTACGACACCTTTGCACTCCTCAGATCTCGTCAAAAGCTGTTACAGAAGCGTTGTCGGGCTGCTTTTTTGTCTAGATCTCAGGAACTTATAAAGAAGAATCCAAAATATTTGTGGTCCTACATTGCTGCTAAACGTAAATGTCGTGCCGGGTATCCGAGTACTATGTTTGCCGAAACGCTCAAGCTTCAGAGTGAAGGGGAGATATGCGACGCGTTTAACAACTATTTCCACAACATGTTCTCAAAACCCGCTAAAAGCTACCCATCCGTGAGGTTGAAAAACAATTATGCTGATGGCATGCACACCCTTTCATTCAGTACGGGCGGGGTACTTGCGTCGCTCAGGAAGTTGGACGTTGACAAAGGAGCAGGTTGTGACAGAGTTCCTCCCTTGTTCATATCTCACTGCGCTAAACTACTGGCCGTGCCCTTAACATCAATCTTTAACCGATCCCTGCTGGAAGGTGTTTTTCCTAAGGCTTGGAAGGATGCCTTGGTTGTGCCCATTCATAAGAAAGGTGACAAAACTCAAATTAAAAATTACAGACCAATATCGCTTTTGTCTACTTTCAGTAAGGTTCTGGAGCGTTCTGTTTATGGCTACATTTATCAGATCATTATGCAAGGCGTGCCTCTGGAGCAACACGGATTCGTTAGGGGGAGATCCACCACAACCAATCTCGCTGAGTTCGTTGGTGATGTTCTTCGTGGCATGGCTGAGAGCGGACAAGTGGACGTGATTTATACCGACTTTGAAAAGGCATTTGATCGAGTGGACCATGTTATCTTGCTTCGTAAGCTGAACGAACTAGGCATCCACGGTGACTTGCTAAGATGGGTTGAGTCCTACCTGACTAATCGAAGGCAGGCGGTGGTGCTTGGTGGTCATAGGTCCGACTTCATAGGCGTGCCCTCGGGAGTGCCTCAGGGATCTTTGCTGGGACCCCTCCTGTATATAGCCTTTATTTACGACATAAAGAGCTGCTTCATGCACTCTAAGTTTCTCTTATATGCAGACGATAAAAAGATTTATCGCAACATTGATAATCTCGGAGACGCTCTTGGGTTGCAGGAGGACCTCGACAGACTTCAGGAGTACTACATTGCTAACAGAATTAATGTCAACGTATCAAAGTGTACGCATATCACCTTCACAAGGAAGCATAAGCCCCATGATCACACATATAAAATAGGCAACACATGCATTCCTAGAGATAGCGTGGTAAGGGACCTTGGCATAACACTGGATGCAAAACTCACTTTTAATTTTCACCTAGATAACATTATGAGCAGAGCTTTTAGAAATCTGGGCTTCGTGTTCCGAGTCAGTAAAGATCTGACTGACTTGTCTTGCGTGAGGTTATTATACAATGCCTATGTGCGTAGTGTCCTTGAATATGGTAGTCCGATTTGGAACCCGCAGTATGTCACGAAAAGTAATCAAATAGAGCGTATACAAAGAAGGTTCGTGAGATGGCTCAACCTCCGCTCGCACCACACTTCCCTAAGCTACGCCGACTCTTGCAAGCGTCACGACTTGATGACTTTGGAGGACAGACGCACAGTCTCTGATATGTCGCTCCTCCACGACATCTGTTCTGGGGCGCTCAACTGTCCGGCACTCCTATCTCAAATGTTGCGGCTTCGGGCCGGGACCAAGCGTGGTAGAAGGAGAAAACTGTTCCACGTTCCGCTATCACGAACAAATTACGACCTTGGCTCTGTATACCATAGATTGCCCTCAACTTATAACGATAAGTTCACGCACCTAGATATTTTCCACCTCCCCAAAACATCTTTCAAGCGCAGCGTCGCGAATACACTTAAAGATAATTAAATGGAACCACACACAAACACACACACACACACACACACACACACGCACGCACGCACGCACGCATCCCTTCCCCGTTGTTTAGAATTATTAATTAGGTTAGGCTTAGGTAATATAACTGTAATTTTCTCTTTTTTTTTTTACGTCTTACACAGTAGAGCCCTGTAACTGGCAATGAAGCAGTAATATGATATCTATTGTATATTATTTTGTTTTGCTGTAGGGTTGTTGTTCAGAATAAAAATAAAATAAAATAAATAAAGTTTTTTTTATGTTAAGACGGGTTGACGTTTATATTTTTCTGAATAACAATCAATAGAATTATAATATTATACATATTGTAGTAATTGGGATAAGCGCCTCTTTCACCGTTTCTGCGTAAAGTGTCAAATAGGCTAACCGCCATTTAAAGTCACCGGTAAGAAAGCGTACGAGTTTCACCATCTTCGAGTATATTACTCAAGCGTAATTTCTCATAAGATACTCGTAACATTTACTCGCCAATTAGCGTTACTTGAAAAGTAACTAATCAACACATTACTTTTAGTTGGTGAAAAAGGCCCCAACTGTAATAATAACTACAAAAGTTTCTCACGTTAATAAAATGCGAAAACTTCTTTTTCTAGCTCCAAGTGTAAGCTAACAATCTAACTAAAATATCGAAAAAAAAAAAAATAATAATTTCATATTTAAGCGTGATATAAAACGTGGCTAGATAAATTTCCCCTGTATTGTTGATTGTCCTAATTACAAAAAAATATGAACTCATATTTTTATTTTACTCGTATTGTCGCGTTTAGTTTAAAACTTACACCAGACAACATTTTCCCTCTCAAATAACACGATAATGCGTGAATGCGATATTGCCGCATATCACCCATATTGTTCACTTCACGCGAAATTATTAATATTATTTTGTTTTGTTTCTTGTAATACGAATATTTATTTATATAATTTTTGTTTTGTTTCTTTAGATCTTTTTTTAACTTTAATATTAAGCATAAATTCTTTTAAATGACGATAAAACCACACAATGATGTGTTTTTATCTTTCCCAAGATAACTATTAATTACTTATATTAAAAATATTATATAATATATTTATTTGTAAATTTTGTAATTGTAATCAATTACAAAATTGGATTACAAATTTTTTCCAATCAACTTCATTGCTGCAGGCTCGACCTTGAAGAAGACGACTCTATCTATCTATCTATATAAGCTCAAAGGAATCACTTGTAACGTACTCGTAACATCCACTTTATGGACTAAAAACAAACAAAAAAAATACAAAATCTTAGGATTCAAACTTTCACCAGTTTAATATCGATCAGAGTTGTGTTTATTTTTTTCCATTAAATTAAATATATAGTAAATACATTTTTAACAACAAAATTGCAACCAGTTCTTTTTTTACAGAGAAATAGCGATGCTATATGATAATGGCGTTTCACCGACAACTGCAAAAGCACGGGTGGCCGCTGTGGTGGCCCATGAGATTGCTCATCAGTGGTTTGGCAACTTAGTTACTCCAGCTTGGTGGTCGGACATCTGGCTGAACGAGGGATTCGCTTCTTACGTGGAGTACGTCGCTGTGGACGCTGTGGGTACCCTTAATATGGCCTTGATTTTTTTAGTGTAGAAAAATTAGCAGGCAAGCTGCCGACTGTCTTCACAATAGACGTCACCTTTTACAAAGTATCCTCATACAAGCAATATGAAGGCAGTTACAGTTTCGCTACCAAATCTGCGATCATTTAGTTCACACTACTACATGTAACTTTTGAAGCATCCTGTGTAGTAAATTACAGGGCCTTACGAGTCTGAAGAAAGGAGTTATTTTGACATTTTATTAATATTAATTTAATATTCAAATTCATTCATTCTATTCATTTATTGTCATTTTTTGATTATTACTATTTTGAATTTTTGTAATGAATTAATAAATTGAATGAATTACAAATATTGAAAAACTCAATATTTGAAATATTGGCAACATATTCGAAAGGTTTTAAAGCAGATAGAATTTTTAAATAAGTATTTTGAAACAGTTTAAAAAAATGGTACATTTACCTACATTAACTTTATAAAGGATTTGTACTGATATCTTCTTGTAATAATTATAATAATAAGAAATAAATTGCAGATTTTAAAATAGTCATTTTCAATTTTCAGGTTGAAAAGTCATGGAACCTAATGGAGGTGTTTGTTCTGAACGAGGTCCAGAGCGTATTCAAGCTGGACGCCCTTACTTCCTCCCATCAAATATCCGTCGAAGTTGGCAACCCTGAGGAGATTGGTGCTATCTTTGATAAGATCTCTTACGGAAAAGGTTTGTCTAATTTGCTACTTATTGATAATTATAGGCTTCTAAATAAAATTAAGTAGGTACACAATAGAAACAAAAATAATCGTACTATGTATTATGGTTGGGATGGATAGTAAGAAAAGTAAAAATAAAAATTTACATAGGTACATAAACAAGTAATCTTTATTTATAAAATCCTTTGTCCTGACTATTAACGCACACCCAAATCTATAGAGAACTTAAATTTGGACCATAGTTTTATTTTATTACCAAGTATCAGCTAAGAAAACGATTTTTGAAAACTTTAACTCCCTAGTTGACATCAAAATTACTATAAGACGAGACTGCCAACGCCATCTGTTGATAACCAAGAAAAATAAATAAATAAATCATTGTCATTAGTTTTTAGTTACACGGTAGTATAACTATGGTATAGTCATAGCCTTGTGTAAGGGCCTCTTTCACCATTGTCACCGGGAAAATATATAATATATAATATATATATTATATATTTATATATATATATTATATATTATACATATATATATATATATTTATAATATATATATATATATATATATATATATATATATATATATATATATATATATATATATATATATATAAGTTATATATATGTTTGTACGGTACAAGTCCCAAACATTATTAAGAAAATAATTAAGAAAATCGCCTATCGAAGGATGCACTAAACCGAGTGCCTAATTTAATAAAACATAAAATTGTTTCTAAAAGTAATTAATCAACACTTTACTTGTAGTTTGTGAAAGGGGCCCTTATACTTATTAGTTATTTAAGTTTGTATAATGGACATTTACAGGATCAGCGATTCTTCGTATGATGAATCACTTCTTGACTAACGAAGTCTTCAATCGCGGTATCACCGATTACTTAAACGCCAAGAAATTTGGGGATGCTGAGCAGCAGGACCTGTGGGATGCCCTCACAAACGCGGCCAGAGTTAAGGGGTCTTTCGACGCCGACGTAGCTGTAGTCATGGACTCTTGGACCCTGCAGACCGGTTTCCCTGTCCTTACCATCACGAGAGATTATGACAGTGGAGCACTTTACTTCAAACAGGTCAGTTGCTATTTTATGATAAATTAGCTTTCCCGAGCGACTGTGACTCTTATAAACTTATCTTATGACTTATTCAGACAAAATAATAATAATAAAAACTTTATTTCAGACATATGTCCATAGCTTAAATATACACACATATTATACAAAAAACAAAAAGTAATATAAAAATTAACATAAACTGAAGCATTAAATTCTGCAGATCTAACTATAGATTTACAATTAAAGCAATTAAAATAAATCAATTCACAAGATATCAAATTATTTTGTGTTGCAGGTTTTATATCCATTATTAATTAATTAATTATTGTTAGAGAAGAGTCTGCTCTTTCTCCGTAAGAGAAATCTGAATGAATACCTACTATGAATATTTTTATTATTTCAAATTTTTAACACTATCCACTTAGATTACATTTGAAATTCAATTATCTATAATTATTCGAATTCGAAATAATAATATTTGAGTACCTACAGACAGAAAATGTATTTACAAATGGTTTCTTTTCTATATTTTCTGTATAGATGGCACCGCTATAACTTTTCGCTCTCACTTCCTCTCAATCGACGACAGATGTCACTACTATTAACGAACTGCCACATATTAAAATACAAAGTTCAATCGCTGAATTAGCTATGTATGTGAAATGAGAATTACCATGTGATAAGATAAGATATTGAGTTTTTTAGATTAGATTATCGGAGGATTAGTTTATCGTCTGAACTAAACATGCAATTAAATAATACCTAAAGTCATTCTGTTGTGCCAAATATCAATATCAGGAATTCAACCTTGAAAATTAACAATCATTTATGACTGTTCCAAAATCAGCCAGCACCTAAAACTTACATTCAAAATGATTACCACTCCTTTAGATTCATTTTCAGATAAAATAATTCCATGTCGTGAAATAACTTACGAAGAAGTAACATAAGTAAATGAAATAATTATGTACAACTTATGTGATACTACTTTTCTTTTTTATGTTAAGGTTGACAGACAGGCTGATAGTCGACTTGATGGTAGGTGGCTATCGATGGTAGGTCTAGAACACAAGCAAAGCCACAGGGACTGCAAGTACGCTACCGACTATAGTGGTTTTGGGAGGGCAGCACAAGTGCTATTATTTCACAAAGCGAAATAAGATGTGCTTAAGACGGTTTGTGCCTCGCAGTGACTTTACAGTGCTTGCGTAGTATTAAAAACAGTTAAGTATAACTGTTTTAAAAACATTACTATGTATTAAAAACATAGTAATGTTTTTCACTCTTTCATGCAAAAACTACTTACCTATTGCAAAAACTACTTATTTATTACAAAGACATACTTAGTACGAAGTCGCGGGAAAGAGATAATATGTAATATATACTTACAAACTGATCCTGATACTGGCTGTAGCTGTATCAGAGGATTATATGTAAGCAATAGCAAAGTAGTATTACTGTATATGTATTATACAGGCTGATACAGATATATTTTTCAGGAGCGTTTCGTTTTGATCAACAACACGTCAGAACAAGAGTCGCCCGTTTGGTGGATACCAATATCGTACACGACAGCTTCTGAGAAGGATTTCAAGTCGACCAGTCCTAAACTGTGGTTGAGGGGAGAGAAGTCTACTGTTATTAAAGATATCGCCATAAATAACGAAGATTGGCTCATTGCTAACATACAACAGACAGGTATGTGTACTTCACTAATCATATATTAATACTCTATGTCTGAAGTGGTTGTCCACTTGAAGAGGTTAATTTCACTACGTTGTAAACATGCAACTTATTAACTAGTTACCTACTTACTTAATTAGTATCTAGTACTTTTTATCTTTATATCTAAGTTTGCTAAGAAATAAAATGACGTGATAAAATAATACTGTAAATATTTTTTTAAAACAAATGCTGGCAGTATGTTGCTTGATATGTGGTGGCTACAGCTTTCTAAAAACACATACAAAGTTAAGAGTGTAAAGGGTACAAATAATAAGACCAAGGTATTTTATTTGACGACACGTTTGGTGTAGTGAGTAGTAAACTCAATCCCGCTAGGGGCAAATGTTAACAAAATGTGTTAACATTTTACCATTGTACCTGAGTCATGGATGTTTTGTATTTATAATGAGTAATGTATTTACAAAAAAAAGTAATCTAAGTATATACTTAGTATATCAACTGTCTGGTATCGATAATACAAATATTGGTTGCTTAGTGTGGAACTGTGTGGAATGTTTAGAATGTATCTTATTTATTTAGTATAAGGTACCCATAAGAGGGTACCTCTTATGGTACCCTTACTTAGGGTACCCCATAGGGTACCTCATAAGAGAATAGGCTCAAACATCCTTTATTAACACGACGAAAGACATAATAAGTATACCTACGCTGTCATTTCATGACGGTTTTCTGAGTTGATCTTCTAGGAACTGGATTAAGAGGATTCAACCTTAAAAACTAGACGTTTTAGAAACTCAGCCATGCTAGTTTAAAATTCTAATTTAAGCTGCCAATAAGTTTTACAAAAATTTTAACACCGTCTCTACCACCTTTTCCAGGATTCTATCGCATAAACTACGACAAAAGAAACTGGGACATGCTCATAAAGGTGCTCAACGATCCTGAGAGGTTCCAAGAGATCCATCCGATAAACCGTGGTCAAATTGTGGACGACGCCATGAACTTGGCTCTGAGTGGTCGCTTGGACTACCGCAGTGCGCTGGACGTCACCAGCTACCTCAGTCATGAGAGTAGCTACGTACCTTGGAAGGCGGGGTTGGTGGCGCTAGGCTACATTGACACTATGCTCTCCAAAGGCGCTTATTACCTGGAATATAAGGTCGGTATTTCCGTGTACTTAGCTATGCCTACATTAATAATGGATCTTAAACTTTGAGAATAATAAAGATTAGCGCCTCTTTCACCAACTACAAGTAAAGTGTTGATTATAGTTACTTTTTAAGTAACGCTAATTGGCGAGTAAATGTAACGAGAATCCCTCGAGTAATGCTACTCGAGGATGGTGAAACTCGTACGCTTTCTTACCGGTGACTTTAAATGGCGGTTAGCCTACTTGACACTTTACTCAGAGTTGGTGAAAGTGGCCCTTATCCCAATTACTACAATATGTATAATTATACCTACAAAAAAACTACTATAAACTATTCTTTTATTGTTTTTCCGCCATCAAAAAAGATTGTAGACGATATACTTACTTACTATCAGCTCCTGAAGAATGTTTCTACATTGGATCATCAATATTAATATAGATTAGTCATTAGGAAATTTCTCGAGCCGCCTTATTTTATTTTATACTATCAGTAACAATATAAAATGTTACGCTCATTTGCTTTCGGTCTATCTTAAAAAAAAAGCAAAAATTTGATAATAATTAGATTAAAGATATTTTTTATCAATAGTTACCCATGTACATAGATACTACCTACTTATCAATGCGTCAGTATTTATCATCAAAAATACCGATGCAATGGCATATTTTTTTTTAATTGAAGAAACGGTAAATTATCATACATTTACAATAAAATAAAATACATTTACAATACATAAAATTACAACCTCGGGGTCTTCAAACGTAGGGTAAATGGGCATCTACTAGGTAAGCGTGGTCCACCTTCGGTCGCATCTGCACCTAACATTAAGTGAGATCACGGCCAAGCGCTGCCTTGACTTATATATAAAAAAAAAATTTGATTTTATCGTCATTTTTTTAGAATTTTTTTTAGAAATTCCGAAACCTGTGTAAGTATCTAAAGAATATGATACTGGAAATTTAAAATTTAACATGACAAATTATGAATTATTTTTCCAAAACTTTTGTTTTCGTATCTTTCTTTAAAAATAGTTTTTTGTTGTCTATATTAAAATTATATATAAAAATTTATATTATAATAAATTAGTTTCATTTATTTTTATTAATTATTTTATACTAGCTGACAGCACGGTCATGGCGGTGTTAATGCAATATTAAAAATATGGTAAATTTCTGACTTTTTCCCTTGCATTTTTTTTGCATTCATACGATCCTTATCCTCACAATAATTACAAAAACAAAAAACAAGTCAAAGTGATGCTCCGTCATACGTATGGTCAACAACAATACCTAGTTTATGGTACAACGTGGTACAACTATACAAATTGTTCGTTTTGGTTGACAGCGTTACGTGTTGCGGCTCCTCGAAGGTCCTGTGAAGGAGCTCGGCTGGGAGGCGGCAGCCAATGAGAGCGTGGTGCGGGCACAGCATCGCGTGGACCTACTGTCCACTGCCTGCCACCTCGAGCACGTAGATTGCTTCGAGCACTGCGTCAGGATGTATGCCAACTGGATGCTTACGCCCAACCCTGACGCTTACAACGAGTCAGTATATCACTCTTGCTATTTCTTATTAAGTAGGTATATGAAATACCAGTTGTTGCACGCGACTTCGTCCGCGTAAATTTATAAAATACTGGCTGGTGCCCGCGACTTAGTCCGCGTTCTGGATGAAAGGTACCCTATGTTCTTTCTAGTGTATGCAAAATATCATGGTGATCGGTTGAGTAGTTTTTTCGTGAAAGCGTAACAAACAAACAAACTCACATTCACATAATATTAGTAAGGATTGCCTATGTTACTCCCTGATAATATAGCTTCCCAAGTGTGAAAGAATTTTTCAAATTCAAACAAACAAATCTTTCCTCATTATAATATTAGTAGGTATGTATAGATAAGGATGATAAATGTATACTCTCGTCATTAATAAGATAAACATCTCGGGAATGCAATTAAATGCGCTGACGGTCCTGAAATACTATTGAAATACCTACTATACTATACTAAATACCTACTATTGAAAATATTTTCATGCTTCGTTCATAGAGCCTTGAGTACTCATAGTTACCTACAACCATTTGATATCATTATCAAGCGATATCATGATATACGATATGATGCTATCATTATTATTAACTTATCATTTTAAGATAATTATGATTTATAGAAGAATTTTGGTAAGAAAATAAGGGTAGTAAGGTAGGTAAATGAGAGACTGTAAAATTAATAGTATGTACCTACTTACAAACAAAAACTTTATACTTTTTTCGTATCACTAAAGAAACAGCATAATAAAGATTAAATTGAACTAAGGGCCTCTTTCACCATCTGTCAAGTAGGCTAACCGCCATTTAAAGTCTTAACCTTTGTTTGTACGGTAAAAGTCCCAAACATTAAAAAGAAAATAATTAAAAAATTTGCTTTTTGGTTAACTAGACCAAACGTGTAGTCAAAGAAGGTATACTTAAAAAAAAAATGAAAAAGGGTACCGATTTGTGTAATATTAAATTAATTTTATTTCTTGTTTGACTGTATAGGATCCCGACAGACGTGCGCAGCACTGTGTACTGCGTGGGAGTGCACGCAGGTGGCGCGCGCGAGTGGCAGTTCGCGTGGGAGCGATTCCGCGCTGCAAACTCGCCCTCTGAGCGCGAGATCCTCCTTACTGTTCTCGGATGTACCAGGGCACCATACTTGCTCTACAGGTTGCACCCATTCTTTATTTATTCATAACACACAAATAGTAGCCAAGTTGTAATTGTAATAGTAAAAATAGTACCTAAAGTAAAAAAGTCTGAATCGGACAGTTTGGAAATTTAAATTTTACTCTAAGAAGTTAAATTAGCGACGAAAACAACGCTTTTCTGACTACTGCCAACAACGCTTAGTTCAGTTTGTGAATGTTAAACCAAGTATATAATAAGCAATGTTATAAGTAAAGGACTTACTTAACAGATATTGAATATTCTAGTATAATTTATTTTTTAGATTTCAATAATAATCATACAAAGGACTTTTGAATACACCATAATTGTTCTTTAAATCTTTTGCAAGAGTGCCCTTAACATGTTGTATGATGCAGATATTTGGAGCTGTCGCTGCGCAATGACAGCGGAATCCGTAAACAGGACACGGTGCGAGTTTTCTCAGCGGTCGCGGGCTCCGCTCTCGGCCAGCCTATTGCTTTCAACTTCCTCAGAGCCAACTGGCAGAGAGTCAACCAGTAGTGAGTTCATTTCTATGCATTTTCATACCTCAGTTTACTCTTAGTCGAGAGCTAATTAGTTGCCCTAATGAGGCCAATGATTTTGCGTTTTGCGTTAATGAAAATTATGCGTCTAGTCCGAAAGGCCAATGAAGCTCGGCCGTGGCGACTTGGCCGCTAATGCGCATGTAAGCTAAAAAGTACACATTTTATTCACATTTACCTAATTGTTGCTTGAAATCCTTACAAATATTTGTGGTCAAATGAAAAAGGTTTTGATGAAATTCGGTGCATATCTATATTATTATCAACCACAGTTATTCTTGGCTCCCGGACTATCTTGGTCTCCCTGTTAAGCTCTTAGGCAAGCATTAATTAATCAAAAACTCAACAAAATAAAAACACGAATAAAATAAAATTTTATATTATTAATAAATCATTGTCTGTAGATTACAACTGCCTTATTGTATTAATATTACAATATTTCAGTGTCGGCTCTATTGCAACGGTCAACTCCATATTGAAGATAGTAACAAGAAGGTTGAACCAACCACACGAATAT
The DNA here is from genome assembly GCA_947623395.1 of Synanthedon tipuliformis. NCBI lineage: Eukaryota > Metazoa > Arthropoda > Insecta > Lepidoptera > Sesiidae > Synanthedon > Synanthedon tipuliformis. Next base: position 1,633,552 of record OX392415.1, on the reverse strand, counting down.
GAAGAGGTGAGACATTAAATAGGCTTTAAAAAAATAAAAGTTTAACTCTTCGATTAGAAAAGGGAGAGAGAGAGAGAGAGAGAAAGAGAGAGATAGAGAGAGAGATGGAGAGAGAGAGTGAGAGGGAGAGAGAGAGTGAGTGAGAGAGAGAGATAATTAGAGGAAAGAAGAGATGCCAATCTCTCAATCGCTCACCGAAACACAAACAGCACACCTGTTGTTATTTCACTGAGATAACAATTATGATGATTTCGGCCGATTGTGACGTGCCAAATTACCTTCGATCATGTAGAATAAATAGAAGGTAAGGTAGGTGTAGGCTTGAGTAAAGTAGAGTCAGGTAGAAGCAGAGTTAAAATAAACACACAAATATAAGTAACCTATAAACATCAAAATTTGAAGGCACTAGACACAGACACGTTATAAGACGTGGATAATTGCGAACTTTGTTATAAGTGTGCCTGTCATTTTGCAGCTGAAAAGATTCGTAGAGGAGTCTTGCGGAGAGCTGGGTCGTCCTGTCCAGCAAGTTTTGGAACGGACGGCCGCGAACGTGCAGTGGATGCAACGGAACTACGACACCATAGTGCAATGGCTGTTGGCAGCTGACTCGGCTAAAGAATCAACCAGAACCGCCAACGCTACGCTTGCGTGATTTAAATACTAACTTAAAAAATAAATGCAAGAAACATTGGGACGTTTTCTATAAGTATTTTATAAATTTACAGTTAAGACAACATTAGAACTACCCTCGAATAAACTCCGTTGATTCTATTTTTTAGTATCTATTGCTTTTTTTTGCGGTGTTAATCATTTTTAGCCATCAATATAATTACGCTTAAAGTAAGAACTTAATATATCCTTTAGGGCCTCCTTCACCAACTACAAGTAAAGTGTTGATTAGTTACTTTTAGAAATAATTTTGTTTTATTAAATTATGCACTCGGTTTAGTGCATCCTTCGATAGGTGATTTTTTTAATTATGTTTGGACTTTATCATACAAAGGTAGGTATAGCAGATCCATCATCCCGAGTGACCGGTGACTTTAAATGACGATTAGCCTACTTGACAGATGGTGAAAGAGGCCCTTAAGCTATGAAAAAAAATGGCGCTAATATCACAATTTTTGATTTAATTTTTTAAAAATAAATATGGATATAATTATGTTCGACAAGTAGCAATTGGTTTAGAATAGGAGTTCTATATATATTTTTCTCCCTTGCACTGAATCCCGGCTAGCTAAGACGCTAAGTTAGCTAAGATTGATATAAACAGATGGGGATAGCGTCTTGAAACTAAGTCATTTGAACACTAACGGTCTTACTACAAAAGATTCAGTAAGCACTGTTCAAACACATGCTTAGTTAGACAAGCATTAAGCATTTAAGCATTGGTCAGCGAGCGTTTAAAATGTCCCTACCACAAAACCTTATTTAGCGCTTGCTTCGGTAGACAGTGTTAAAGTACGTGAATGTTATTGAATTATGGCAACCTTGGCAAACATTCATTCAGTCACTCGCCCTGCATTCATGTAGTTTTCATTTTACGCAGATCTGATAGGCGTATAATGATTCACACGCTTGGTTTGGTTGGTTTTCATTTCATTTTGGTTTTCACAAGCTATTATTACGGACTATATTAAAGATATCAGCAAATTATAAGATTGGAATAAGTAATAAATTACAACAAATACGTTAGATTATTTATAAAATTTCGTAATACCAAAAAATATTGAGCATAATGGAACGTAACTAACACTGACGTAATTGTCAAATGTGATCAAATGTAAAGTTTGATTTGTTAAAATTGTTAAATAAAATTTTTATTTGAGGATCCACCTCTAGCATCACATGGTAGATCATCCTTTATTAAATAAATAATCTTGTTACCAAAGTTATATATTCGAATGGATTAATTCTCTCACGATGTATTCTATCTCAAAAATTATCCATGTAATCCATATCCTCCATGTCAATTAAATTTAAAATATCCATACTCATTTATAAAATCAAAAGAAATCTTTAATATTAACTATTAAATATACGCAAAACGAAATTTGACACAATACGTCAGAGGAAGAGAGGCCGTTAACTAGATAGACACTCGTTAAACTAGCATATGGCGGTGGTTAAATTTAAATAATGCTCAAGCATTGTTAAACCCTAAACAATGCCTAGACACTCTTTTGTAGTAAAGTTTTTTTTAACACGTGTTTTAAGCCTGATTAAAGTGTGTTTAATGTTTTTGTAGTAAGACCGCATGTATTTAGTATCTACCAAAGAGATCACTAGACGCTTAATAGCTTGGAGTGCACGTTCAAAAATGCTTGTCTAGCAATTTTAAATGCTTAATACGAAGCTTGGTGTGCTTGACAACTTCATGAATATTTTTTTGCAAGCATGCTTGCAAGTGAAAATAAGTTCGGATACTTGACAAGTATACTTGACATTGAGTCAAACTTCGTCTAGAATGCCTGTCAAGCAATTTTTATCATCTAGCTAGGATCCCTTCTCGAATTAATCTCATAGCAACACTACAACCGCAGCGAACGAGTCGGAACATCAACCTTTTAACAGAACCAAATTATAAGCAAAAAAATAATATTTAGTTACTTTAAACTGGTTTATTGATTTATTGTAGTCTGTAAACTTCCAATATAGTATTTTATTACTGTGTAGCTATATGTATTGTATATAAGTTAACTATGGCCTAGACCAAAGATGCGCGTACTACTGTTTTAAATTAAGTCACATAATATAGGAAAAAACTTAACGTTACTTGAAAACATTTTCTTTTTGAATTTTCTTGTTTTTAATTGTAATTGAATATTTTAATAGCAGAATTCATGACATGTTATAATTATTTTATAATAACACCTTTACCATCGAAGAGTTATTATTAGCAAGAACAGTTCGTTGGCTTGCTCTAATATTTTTTTAGTAATAATGGTGATACTAAAATGTCAGTGATCATCATGGGGTATCCAATGCTAAGTTATGGATGAAATCTCAAGAAATAGTCATTTATGTTAAATTTGATTCCTAAGTTGATACGTTTGATACGAGTAATCTAATTCATTTTTCAGTAATTACCTAATCTTAAATTAGCACTTTCAAGCATATTAAAAAATATTGAAATAATTCAATGTGGCAACTTTTTATTGTAGTGTGTGTAAAAAATCGTCACTTTTTATCACTTTTTACACAGTTTCACTACGCACTGGTACTGGTATTTTATTATGCCTAAAATTTTATAAAACTTTCGGCACGTACACATCACAGACAGTTTGCAGTGTGACTGGCTCGGGTACGCCGAAATCGGCGTACTATCTTATGCCGCATTTTACAAGTACGACGGCGGTATCTAGTCTAGCGCAGCGAGACCAATAATTTATCTATGGTATTAAACAATTTTTAGATAGATTTAAAAAACTCAAACTTCTCGAGATTTCACATGAAATTTGTAAATGATGGAAATATTCAAATTGCCCATTTAGTTTTGAACAAGGAACTTATTTATTTAACGTAACTAGAGTGTAAATAGTTTAATTAAATATTACACGCTGTAACAATATTTATTAAGTGTAACAGTTAATATGAAAAATAAATTACATTTTTAATTTTTGTTTTTTTCCTTTTGGCCTCGATTTTACTTTATCTACTCCCTTAAGATTTCCCTAATTTCTTAAAACACTTTTTATATATGGTTTTATATAATATAAACTTAAAAATAAAATAAAATAAAAATAAAATATAAAAATTAGTAATAATAATGTAGTAATAATGTTTAAAAAATGTGTGTCTGATTCTAAAAAAAAACACATACAATATATAGAGACCTAGCTATCTATATCCGGGATCTCAGAATAATGCTCGCAAGCAGAAGTCTGATTTCACAATAAGCGATTAAAAAAGGCTTAACGATTAGATCGTGCGGTTTTGATTTAAATTGAGAATGATATATTATGTTATCGATGAGATTGCGGATTCGAATGATGATAATTAATTTCGGAAAAGATTATCCTTCCTGTAGTGGTGCTGTCGTCTTCAGACACGGTAAGTGTTTTAATTTTTTTAAAGTATAAAATTATTATTAAAAAATAAGTCGACATAGTTTTTGAAGAATAGACCAGAAAGCTAACACAACATTATTAGAATAACACAGCATCTAATTATAGACATCCAACAAAGCTAGATGTCTCTATAGACAAATATTTTGACCTAGGAAAGATTCTGAGTTGGATCTCTAAATTTCAGCCAAAATTTTACGTCCTTAAAAATCAGCCTAATATAGGGAGCGAAGTTAACCTAAACTAAGTTTTAAGTAAGCTAAGTAGCCAAGCGAAACAGGTTCACACTGGAATCTATACTCATAGTGATGTAATGATCTGCCGGTACCCATGCTAAGTGCGGTGGTCCTTTTTACAAATGCGCGAATGCCGGCATTTCGCTCCACTGAAAAAAGTCAGGTTTTCTGTTTGCAAGTCGGTTCGCTGTCATAGTTTAGCTGTAGTTCACAGTATTGATAACGTATGATGTATTCTGATTTGATTAGAATCTGTTGCGAATAGCAGTACGCGGATAGAGCGCCCTGCCTCGTATCTAGCTAACGCTGATTAGAGTACACTCATGTCCTTTTAGTGAAAGTTGCAATAGTTGCAAGCTGACAAATCAGGATGTATAGCTGCTAGGTTTCAACAACAATAGCATAACTGTTGTACTTGATACGAGTACGTATCAAGTACAACAATTAATTAATTTACAATTGTATTAAGTACGTGCCAAGTATGGCACGCTGCATTTTGCCGTCACTTGGACAGCCCCTCCCTATGGCTTCCTGTCTTGTTTTTTTTATAGGCGACGGTGACCACCAACTTGACCTACCATCAAGTTGGACTATCAGACTGTCTGATAAAACAAAACGCACCTCCTTAAAATTAATGGAATAATTAAGATGAATACAAAGAAACCCATTGTCCTTCCAGCCCATGGTCTCCACAGACAGTCTTGACTATGTCAAGATGCTAATGGACTTCTAAACAGGTTTATTTAAGCCCAAAACTAGAGCAATAGTTTCGATATAGTGACTCCCTCTAAGTCTTGTACCTTCACTACATAGTATAAAACAAAGTCGCTTTTTCTGTCCCTATGTCCCTTTGTATGCTTAGATCTTTAAAACTACGCAACGGATTTTAATGCGGTTTTCACTAATGGGTAGAGTGGTTCTCGAGGAAGGTTTAAGTACATAATTTACTAAGTTACGCGGGCGAAGTCGCGGGCAGCAGCTTTAATTTTATTAACACGTAATTTTATAAACTATAACTAACATGTAGTGCCATCTGTTAACAGACTTTTTCCATTATTCGAAGTGAGATTGGATGAATTAGAGTACTACATTGCTTCAAACAGAATTCCCTAGATGGCGTTGTAAATTTTGCATACACGTTGTCTGGGACTCCAAAAAGGACATAGGGTACCTTTCATCCAGAACGCGGACGAAGTCGCGGGCACCAGCTAGTTTATAATAAGATCTTTACCGTGTAGTTGTCGATTGTTTATCTCAAATCTTAAAAATAATTGTTTATTAGGAATAACAGTATTTATACCCAAAGAGACGGGTGATCTTGAACTACTCTCATTTAATTTGTAATTAGTATTTCGGCTTATTTACTACAACAACGGATTAGCCATTTGACCAGGAAGCAAGGACTGGACATAATATTAAAGTTTTTGAATCTCGCTTTGAATTATTATTCAGACTAGAGTTCTGGTTTGATATTAGTATAAAACTGAACCATCTAAGTGCGTCGCTATGCACAGGGAAGGAATGCTACGTTGCAGGTTGCAGCCTCAGCGACAGAAGCAGCTTCTATTGCTGTACATTTTTGGCTCGAAGCGAATATAATAATAATTTTGATTCGTAGGCACAAATGAACTACTAAGACAAATTTATCACTAGTTTCATCTACATAAGAAAGTGCTAATATAACGAAATTTTAATAATTAATATAAATATAAAGGACAATAAATTCAAACTAAATGTCAATAAGTGACTTGTAATTTTCAGATGGCAGAAGTCAGTTTGAAGCTAGCAGTGATTTTCACTTTTTGCATCTGCACACTAGCTCTAAAAATTTCACCACCTGAGGCTAGAACCACAATTTTCGGCGACGAAAGGATCAAAGGTGGTGTTTTCGAAAACTACAAAGATTGGGATGATACTGTTCTCCGCAATGATGACCTTCAAGCTTATAGATTACCAACTACTACAAAACCTTTACATTATGACATATTATGGACATTTATGGATAACGAAATGTTAAATTTTGGCGGTTCAGTAACAATTCAACTGCAGGCAACTGAGGAAAATGTCAACCAAATTGTTTTGCACTCGGAAGATTTAAATATAGGAACAGTTATATTGACTCAGGAATATAATATAATACAGCAAAATGTTTCCTACGATGAAGAACAGGACTTTTTAATTGTAAATTTAGAAAGTACTGTTCTTGACCAGAACGTCACTTACACTCTATCCATTGGTTTTAACGCCCCTTTGCGTACAGACATGTATGGAATTTATAGGAGTTGGTTTAAGAACAACTATACAGACACGCCCAGGTAATTGAAGTTTATTAATACAAAAATCTGAATTAATACAAGAGACACTTAAAACTTTAACACTTTAACAATAGCAATATTTAATTATATTAGTAAAATAAACCTTGAAATATCTTTTGCTGCTATATCTGCGAAAACGCAGGTTAATTAGCATAATAATAAATATAATTAGCACATGTTTATTGGTAAGATAATATGGTAGTTTTATGAATTATTTTACAAATTTTTTAACGAGCCTGTCGGACGAGTGGCACCTGTGGCGTTGCTTGTGTTATAGGAGATGGAAGCCACCTATCATCAAGTGAAGCGTCAGTCTTTCTATCGACATTAACCTAAAAAAATGGTCATATATATATTATACTTAATTTTTAGCTGGATGGCTAGTACCCAGTTTCAAGCTACAGCTGCACGCAAAGCTTTCCCATGCTACGACGAACCTAGCTTTAAGGCCACATTCGACATTACTATAAGGAGGCCCATAACATATAAAAGTTGGTCCTGCACGAGAATTGATACAAATACAACTGTAATACCGTAAGTTTTTATTTTGACAAAAATGAAATTTCGCAGTCTACGTGAAATTGATTTTAGTTTTATTATTGTCTTAAGTTAATGTCTTGAGAGAATATAAATAGATGTTTGCTTTCGCCTTATGCTATATTTGACGACACGTTTGGTCTAGTGGCTAGTAACCCTAGCTGTTAACCAAACGGTCGCGGGTTCGAATCCTGCTAGAGGCAATTGTTCACGTGTTAACATTTTACCTTTGTACCTGAGTCATGGATGTTTGTATTTATGATAATTATGTATGTATTTACTAAAAAAAACAAGTAATCTATGTAGTATATCAACTGTCTGGTATCCATAATACATTCATTGGTTGCTTAGTGTGGAGTGTGCTATAAAAAATTATTCGTCGGTTTTATACCTTGCTCCAATAAAATTAGTAATTCTTAAATTCACGTGAATGCTGACATAACATGTTCACGCATGTATGCAAACTTACAAAAAAACATAATCCTATCAGAATCAGAAACAACGATATTGATGTAAACATAAACACACTCATGTTATAACTTAGACAGATATGAGGTCAGCCCTAGGTCAGCCACAAGAAAATATTTTTCTATATTTATTGCTGCCCTCTGTTTTATATGTATACATGAAAATGCTTAAGCTTAAACCACATACTAATTGCTGAGAATATCATAATTATATCATTATATTATAACGCTTATAATTATAATTTATTCGGCATGCCTATATTGCCTCATGTACCTCATGTGTGGAAGCACCTCGTCTCGTATATGAATACCCCAGTGTATACGTTTTTTATGGTATGGTAGTTATAGCTTTATTTCACGCTCAAGAACTAATCATAACATTAGAAATTAAAATTACCTCAATAATGTGCTATTGTAAATCCGCAATAATAATATTATCGTGTATTTTTACAGTGGATATGAAGACGATAAATATTTAACTACTCCAATAATGTCCACATATTTGTTGGCCCTCATCGTAGCTGATTATGAAACTATACCTCATTATGACACTGACAATACAACTCTATTATATGAAGTCATAGCTAGAGAGAGTGCCATAAGTCAAGGAGAGTATGCATTTGAAGTGGGTCAACGATTACTTGGCAACATGAGTGAACACACAAACATAGATTTCTACAACGTCAGTAGTAATTTAAAAATGACTCAAGCCGCTATTCCAGATTTTTCCGCAGGTGCTATGGAAAATTGGGGCCTGCTTACCTACAGGTAATAAAATTATTATAAATGATGATTTTCACATTGAAATACAGTAGTACGTTACTGCCCCAGGCCGGAAAGAAAATATGTGTTGACCGTTAGCCGAGTACCTTTTAGAACAAAAGTTATCATATACTATTGCTATTTTGGACAAGACTTACTTGTCTTACTGCTATACTTGGAAAGAAATAAAACAAAATGGCGGAATCTCCTGATTAAATTGTTCTCGTATCTATAAGTAATTTATTAAAAATAATCAGAAATGTCTATTATAGTCCCCATAAAAGGAATTGCCAGCGAGCGGACAGAAATATTTTTTAAAAATAATGCTATTTCCAAGCAAGTGAAGGAAAAATATTGTACCAAATTGTCTCGTTGAAAATGAACGAAGACAAATACTTAATACAGAACTGATCAATAGATACTAATACCTAATACCATTAGAAAAGAGTCACCAAAAGAAATTAAAAGTAATCTGCAGAAAAATCGGATATTATAATAATATGTACTTACTGTTTTTGTATTTATACCAGGGAAGCATATGTTTTGTACGAGGAGGGAAATACAAGCAGTTACTTTAAACAAATAATTGCATACATTCTGTCCCACGAGATCGCTCATATGTGGTTCGGCAACCTTGTTACTTGTGATTGGTGGGATGTGCTTTGGCTTAACGAAGGTTTCGCAAGATACTATCAGTACTTCCTAACTTATTGGGTACGTCGTCATAGTAACTTAATACAAATTTTAATAAAAAAATTACTTGAAAATTATGATTAAGTTCAAAATATTATTATTTTTAAATGAAATAAGTTTATGAAAATCCTTTAGGTAGAGGACATGGGTTTTGAAACTCGTTTCATTACTGAACAAATTCATACGTCTTTACTAACTGACTCTGCAAATGCGCATCCTTTAACCAACCCTGGAGTGGGCAGCCCGAGTGAAGTGAGCGCTATGTTCTCAACCATCAGTTACAATAAAGGCGCTGCTGTCATTAGGATGACAGAACATTTGCTTGGCTTTGAAGTACACCTGGAAGGATTGAGACAATACTTGGAAAACTTGTAAGTTTTGAATCCGTAAAAATAATGAATCAACTATGTTTACATAAACAAATACTTATATAAATATGCCTCTTTATAAATACTTTTTTTATAGTTCTTTTGAAACTGCAAAGCCAATTAATCTTTTTGAGTCTCTACAAAATGCTGCTGTTACGGCTAACGCTCTTTCTGAATATCCATCTGAATTTTCGGTCATCGACTATTATAATTCCTGGACTGAACAGCCAGGACATCCTGTGTTGCAAGTGCAAGTGAATCACGAGACTGGCGATATGACTATTTCCCAGGTAGGTAATTGCTCCTTTTTGTTTTGAACTAAAGCATTACACAATTATACAATTATAGAGAAATATTGAGTCCATAAAATCAATAATAAAACAAACTTTGTATTGATGAAAAATACTATATCTTGGTTGTTTTTGAAAGTTAATTGGTTTTTGGCGATATGGTTAAGGTATTATGGACTTGGCTAAGGTTTAAATTTTTGTTTATCAGTTAAATATCTTTGTTACAGCGTCGTTTCAATATCAACACGGGATATTCGACTGCAAACTTGAATTACATCATTCCTTTAACTTTCGCCACCGCCAGCAACCCTGACTTCGAAAATACTAAACCAACTCACATTCTCTCCTCGACACTTGCTGTTATCAATAGAGGTAGTACTGGTGACGAATGGGTCATTTTCAACAAAAAGCAAACAGGTAACAACCGTAGCTTATACTTAATTTGTTATTTTGTAATTTTTATGAAAAATATGTCATTATTCTTAAAAATTGTTGTTAAATATTTATTTCAGGTTTCTACAGAGTTAATTATGATGACTACACCTGGAACCTCATTGCACTTGCTCTAAGAGGTCCTGATAGAATTCTCATTCATGAATATAATAAAGCTCAGGTAAGCTTTCGTGACGCCGCCTCTAAAGGAAAATCTAAACTATGTACATATTTTACTTTAATAAAAAGTCGGCAGTCAGGTTCAAAATCCACGTGATGATACGTATCGTGGCGACACAAGCCACACCACGCCCTACGCCCTTTACGGGTATTAATAGTAACTGGGAATACAGTAACTGGGAAATTGTCTCTTGCAAGTATGTGATATTTAAATTAAATATTTTGACATGAATATGTCTTTTCTCTGGGGTCTATTCGAAAGAATGTGTGTCACGTAAATCGTTACCATGACGTAAATGAATTAATTATAATTTGTTCGTTTGTTTATATATATATTGACATGAATATGTCTTTTCTCTGGGGTCTATTCGAAAGAATGTGTGTCACGAAAATCGTTACCATGACGTAAATGAATTAATTATAATTTGTTCGTTTGTTTATATATATATTATCCCTGTTGACCATAGAAGGATTAAGGATAAGGGGAAAGAATAAGGATAAGGATAAGGATAGGGATGGGGATAGGGATAGGGATAGGGATAGGGATGGGGATAGGGATAGGGATAGGGATAGTTTGTTCGTTTGTTTATATATATATTATCCCTGTTGACCATATAGAAGGATTAAGGATAAGGGGAAAGAATAAGGATAGGGATAGGGATAGGGATAGGGATAGGGATAGGGATAGGGATAGGGATAGGGATAGGGATAGGGACCATTTAAATCTTTCTTTTCATTTATGATATGAGACATATTCATGTCTACTGTGCCATCGAGAAGCCATGGCACTTTTTTTTTTTCCTTTCAAATATGTACTTCCTTTAGATGTATTATGTACCAGAATATTGTTAGTGTTGTTATATTAAATTTTCCAGCTGTTTGTTGTTTTATAGTTTTTTATATTTAATTTAGATAAATACTCGCTTCGTAACATTACCTTCTGCTAGCCATTTATTTGGTACTTAAGTAATTATTAATGAATTATTAGAATGAATTTCAGAATCAGTCTATATTTTTACTAGCATTTGTGTTTATTTCTATTTCTAGATTGTTAATGACGTTTTCCAATTCGCTCGTTCTGGCCTAATGACATATTCAAGAGCCTTGAACATCCTTTCCTTCCTCGAATATGAGACAGAATACGCACCGTGGGTTGCCGCTATGGTTGGCTTTACGTGGTTGAGGAACAGACTTATTGGCACACCTTACTTGACCGAACTGGAGGTAACAACAACATTTAATAAAACAATGGTTTCAATTCTAATTAGTTTTAATTCCAACAATTGATTTTAAATCATAAATATAGTTAGGTGAACATTATATATGATGCAGTTTTGACAATTCAATTTTTGACTATTTTTAGGGCACAATTATAACATGGGCAACAACCGTTATGGCAGATGTTGGTTACGTTGAAGAAACAAACGAAGACTTCATGCGGTCTTATCTCCGTTACCAACTGGCCCCAGTCATGTGTTCTATGAATGTACGAGCTTGCCGTGATGAAGCCAACAGACAGTTTAGAAATTTGATTGATAACAATGTAGAGTGAGTATAATGATTTCTTACTTTCTTGTATTTAATTATATTATTATATCCATATATAATATTATATCCATATATTATATCCATATTTAAAAATGTACATTAAAATAATTCTTTTTATTTATTTCTTCTAGGGTACCTGTTGACAGTCGTAATTGGGTTTACTGTAATGGTTTACGTGAAGGTTCAGCAAGTGACTTCAATGAGCTCTGGCAGAGATTCCAAACACATAATGTATACACGGAAAAGATTCTAATTCTCATGACCATTGGTTGCACTCCTCACGAAGCACAAATTATTGAGTAAGTTCTGCTTTTCTGCCTAATATTTTGTACGTACTCATATAATTCTGGGAATAATCACTAAAATACAAACATTAACAATTATTTTCGTGTCCATTTCATCAGAACCGTATATAGACGACAAATTACTCTACTTAAAATGCACATGTTATATTAATATCTTAAAAGTAGTATATTATATTTCGAAATAATGTTCAACCCTGAAACAACAATCGGCTTTTGTGTAGGTCGAAGCTTTTTTTTAAATTGAATTTTTGCAGTTTTTTTTTGTCCATAACAATCAAAAATTTAAGGCGTTTATAAATTACAGTTCATATGAAGTTTGTATACTGGATAAATACTGATGGACACATTGACCAATCCCTGATGTAGACGACTAACCCATATAAAATAAACGAATGGTATTTAATCTCAGCCAAGATTCACTCTCATTACGCGAGTCCAAAGAAGCGTAGGTATCCCGCTACTTTATTTACATTTAATTTATATTTTTCAATAGATACATGGATGCAATCGTAGAAGACAATGAGCTCGTACGTCCACAAGATTACAACACAGCTCTCAGTTCAGCAGTTTCCGGAAATGAAGAAAATACACAAATTGTGTTCCAATACATAAAGGATAACTTTGACAATGTTACCGCGGCGTAAGTACCTTCGATGCACTCGTAGTGACTTATTTATTTTTAGGTAGTAAAATAAATAATAATGAGAGTAAATATTAATTTAATTATATTTCTTCCAGTTGGGTTCACCCCAGATCAATAGTAGATGCGTTATCTTATGTGTCCTCCAGATTAAGAACTGATGAAGAAGTTGATGATGTAAGTATTTTGTAAATATATCCATTCCTTATAAAACTATTTATTTAATATTATTTAATCAATAATTATTTCTTTCCAGTACTTGCAATGGGCCGCAACTGTACAAACATCCGTGACCGCAGATGAATACTCATATATAGTCTCCCTGGGTAATACTGCACGGAACAGCCTCCGCTGGACTGAAACAATTGTTGATGATTTGGATAATTATTTGGAAAACGGCGGTGACACTATAGAGGCTAGTACGGCACCACCTGTAGTACCTGTAGAAGAAGTCACTGAACCACAACCAGAATTAGTTGCTCCTGAATATTCTGATTCAGCTTCTACCGCTTTAATTTCTGTCTCTGCAATCCTCCTGGTTGTGATGGCCAATCTAATCTAATCTAATCTAATCTAATCTAACTAAGGAATCTATGTTACTTAATTTTTTCCCCTTAATATTATTTAAAAGCACGTATTAAAATTAACTTAATTAAATTTTAAGCTTCAACAAATGTAAGATTCCGTGTAATTGTACACCCCCCAAAAATGTAAATATTATGTAGAAATTGAATTATATTACAAACTTAGATTATAGAGAATTGGGTTTTTTAATATTCCGAAATCTTTAACCGGCGGTAATGATCATAATCCTTACCGCCGGCTAAAGACCTATACCTATGAGATAATGGTTATATTAACATTGATAGGTTAGTGGATAAGGTGGAAATGGTTAAATAAGCTCGAACTTATCTTAAGTATAAATTAGTTAATTAATAACTACTTTGTGGTAATAAACGAATAATCTTAATACGTAATTAATTGATACCAACTGAAACCAACGGTCTAGAAGTAGAGAATGCATTTCGACCATGGCGTTATGATATTCATGCTTGCGTTTGAAAGCCAAATTTAATAATCCAAACGAGTCATCAATATTCCCGTCGAATGTGAGCATTTAGTGAATATTTATAAATGTGAATGTGTAAAGGTTAAGATGCTTTTCTTATTATGGACTATGCTTCTATAATCTATGGTATTTTTAATTCCGGAAATAAATACCGTACACTTTCCGAAATGTATTTCTGTGCCCCTAAAATTACATCTCATTCTTTTTCCACGAGTGTGAGCACTGTGTTAAATTGACCCTAATTTTAACATTATTTATTAATAAGCCCTAAAAAGTTCAAAAATATGTGAAGTTAAGTAGCAAGTTCTTCCAGTCTCCGCAGAAAAGCTATTAATGTATCTGCTCCTTCACAATGCACTATTTGCACTTTAGTAATGGGGAACTCTTAAGGCATTTAGATATTTAATACCAACATAATATGTTTTGACCGTAGTCGGCCAAAACATATTATGTAGGTATTAAAAAATACATTTATCATAAGAAGCGTCTAATTGTTCTTCAAATGTCTATTACAATGGCTGCGTCTATTATGAACTGCCTCTTTGATTAAATAAATAAAGTAAAGTAAATAAGTAAAGTGGTTACATGAATAAGAATCTTGTGATATTCGATCTTAGTTTTACGATAATCCAAAATGCGGACCAACCTATAGGACTAGGCTATTTCCTGGCTAAATTCAATATAATGTTTTTATTTAAATTTGAAACACGTGTTCACAAGATGTTTAACAAGTACTTCTTAACCTTGGGAAACAAATTTATAAGTGGAGGGGATTGGAACTGCAAGAACACATTCTGGGGTTCAAGATTGACAACTACAAAAGGACGCGAACTAAAGAAAAGTATTGACCAACACAATCTAACGATCCTGGCAACAGGTGAACCGACCTATTGGCCAATGGACTCAAACAGGTCCCCTGATCTGGTTGATTTTTTCGTTGTAAAGGGACTATCTCATGTGTATTTTGATATTGAGTCATCGCTTGACTCTGTCTCGGATCACACTCCTGTCATGGCCACACTTAGCATCTCACCAATACAACGAGAACAGGGATCAACATTATGCAACCAAAGAACTGACTGGAGGGCTTTCTCTGAGTACCTTGAGGATGAAGTTGATTTGAGAGTCAAGCTTAAAACTAAAGAAACATAGATGAGGCAACATTTTACATTACAAATCTCATACAAGTAGCAGCATGGCGTTCTACTCCTACGCTGAGCTACTCTGTCGAAAGAAATAACATACCTCTGGATATACGAAAAAAACTCCAAGAAAAGAGAAGACAAAGAAGACAACTTCATTTGTCTAGGTCCGATGCAGATAGAATTGAGTACAACAAGATCTCAAGAGAGCTAAAAGAGTTAATTAAAGAAAACATAAACACAACATTCCAACATAAAATATCTAATCTCTCAGCCCACAAGAAAGACAACTATTCATTGTGGAAAATAACTAAAAACTTTAAAAGACCTCGAAACCATATTCCACCTATAAGGAAATCTGATGCTGACCCTTGGGCCCGGAGTGCAAGTCAAAAAGCTGAATTATTTGCAAATCACCTATCTGAAATATTCACCCCAAACCAGTCGTCGATGGTGGACTTTGAGAAGGAAGTTGATGAAATTATTAATAGTGATCAGCAGCTATCGCTGCCGCTTATGCTGGTCACTCCGAGAGAACTTAAACATATTATACAATCTCTTGAAAACAAGAAGGCACCTGGCTTCGATCTGATTACGGGTGAAGTACTCAAAAAAATTCCCAAAAAAATTATTGTATTTTTGACAATGTTATATAATGCCATCATTAGAATACATTATTACCCAAAACTCTGGAAGATATCACAAATCTGTATGATCTTGAAACCTGGGAAACCACCGAACAACCCTAGCTCATATAGGCCAATAAGTCTTCTCCCTCCAACACTTCCATTCACTTTCCAAGGTGTTCGAGAGGGTCCTCTTGCAACGACTCAAACCTGCTCTTGAAGATGACAAGATCATACCTGATCATCAGTTTGGTTTTCGTGAGAAACATGGAACTGTTGAGCAGGTGCATCGAGTTGTTCACAAAATTAGACAATCACTAGAGAAAAAAGAATACTGCGCCGCTGCATTCATAGACATACAACAGGCTTTTGATAGGATATGGCACAAAGGGCTGTTATACAAATTAAAAAAATTACTGCCAAACTCACTATTCATGATTCTGAAATCTTATTTACAACAAAGACAATTCCAAGTGAAATGTGGGGAAGACTACTCAAAGCTGTACAACATCTGTGCTTCCGTGCCGCAGGGATCTGTCCTGGGACCGCTCCTCTATTCTATTTATACGGCAGATTTGCCTGAAACAGAAGACATAATAATCGCGACGTATGCTGACGATACAGCATGCCTTGCAAGTGACAAAGACCCCAACTGTGCAACCTTAAAACTACAAACGCAGCTTAATAAAGTAGATGCTTGGCTTCAGAAGTGAAGAATTAATGTCTGAAGAATTAATACGTCTGTATGGAGAATAAGGTTCTGCCAAGTAGTAACAGTGTGAAGTATCTGGGTTTACATCTGGACAGAAGACTCACCTGGGCAAACCATATCAGAGCTAAAAAGAAAGAAGCCAACCTACAATTCAAATCACTCAACTGGCTTTTGGGGCGTCAGTCTCCCCTGTCCTCTGCCAACAAGCTTCTTGTATATAAAACCGTCATAAAGCCCATTTGGACTTATGGCATAGAGCTTTGGGGTTCGGCTAGCAACTCCAATCTAGAAATTCTACAGAGATTTCAAAACATTGCATTAAGGACGGTTTCTGGCGCGCACTGGTTTGTAAGAAATACAGAGATTCATGAGTACTTACAGATGCCAACTGTCAAAGAGGAAGTTAACAAGAACAGCAAAAAATATAAGAACAGACTAAGGGAACACTCAAATGAATTGGCGAAATGCCTTATGAACACGGATCAAAATGTGAAACGCCTAAAAAGATGGCACATACTTGACTTGGATAAGAGAGCATAGGTCTTATCATATTACCGGAGTGTCATTCACAGGAATGCTTCCTACAAATGCGAAACTTTGGGAACACATCTGATTAAGGCTAAATAGCCGATTGCAGATTATTAAAAAAAAAAAAAAAAATTGAAACACATTTAGTTATTAAGAGTAGAGAATAGCAAAGCTAATTTCATTGAGATTCAAATACCTATCTATACATGTACCTTAAGAATTTTAGGTAATGGTGACGATTGGACTCCGGTTATAAGCATTTAAAAGCGAGACAACGATTACAGTCACGATAAATAAATTGTGCACGATATGTTATCAATATGATTGTGAATTCGAATGGTGTATGTAGATTATTAGATTATACTAATTCATTTGTGAGGAGTTCATTCCTCGCTCAAGTCGCCCTCAGACATAAAGGTAAGTGTTTAATTTTTTTGATGAGATGATTCGCACTACAACTTTACAATAAGTAAAAAAATTCATCAAACTAAAGAAAATGATTATTTAGAGATAATTAACATTTGTTTTAAAATGGAAATAAATAAAATGCATTTGATTTGCCTACTTGTACGCTTGTCGCAGAACCTTCTAATATTCTATTAACTTATAATTTTGAGATGTACGTTAAAATGTAAATATATTTTGGATTAAAACAAAAGTATGCTGTTTTTAAACTTTTTGATTATAAATATTACAAATATCTGTAGTATAAATGCTTTCCAAAATGCTTTTGGGAAAAAGTAATTAAATAATTAAAATTTTACAAATGATTTTGTTATCTATGTATTATAATCCGAATTTATTGGAAAAATGGATAAGTTTGAAGGCCATGTGCCATGTGCTGATAAAAGTAAATTAATGATAAATAACTGATTATACAACTGACTTAATGAATAGTCATATAATAATATACTTGTATAAAGAGAGAGGTAAAGTAAACCATTATCGTAAATTTAACTTATACATAAAATGTGTATTATTAAAATACTAAGTTATTAAATTCATTTATTAGATTATTTTCATAAGCATTTCAAGAAATCATGAAATCTTTAGAATTAAAAATCTTTTAAGTGTATTCATTTGTACATATTCAACATATATTTTCATTAAACGTTAGTCATTATATATCAATTGAAAATGTCTGATGAAGTTTTCAAGGAGTTCGACAAAAAATCTAATAAAAATATGAACCGTCGCTTACTGCATCTAGTATTAATTAGCTACTGATTTGCAGATGGCAACTCTAAAGCTAGCGGTGCTTTTCACACTATGTGTTAGCACAATAGCTTCGAAAATTACACCACCTGAGGGCAGAACTACCATTTTTGGAGATGAAAGGATAGAAGGGGGCGTTTTCGAAAACTACAAAGATTGGACTGGACCTGTTCGCAACGATGATCTCCAAGCATATAGATTACCAACTACTACAAAACCAATACATTACAACGTGTTCTGGGGTTTCGACAGTGAAATATCAATTTTCGGGGGTGAAGTAACAATTCAACTCCAGGCAACCGAGCAGAATGTTAACGAGATCGTTTTGCATTCAAAAGATATGACTATTGGAACGGTTACGCTGGCTGTTGGGAATACTACTATAGAACAAACAGTAACATATGATGATGAACAGGACTTTTTAATTGTAAATTTGACAAACACAGTTCTTGATATGAATTCCGTTTACACTTTAACTATTCCCTTCAATGCACCCTTGCGCACTGACATGTATGGAATTTATAGAAGTTGGTTTAAGCACAACTACACCGATAACGCCAGGTAACAATTCAATATATTTGACACAAAAAATATTTACTTGTTTAATTATACTGAACTGTATAACTATCGGTCTTCAATAGACAACTGATAGGCATACATGACTATAGGTGTATATAGTCAACTTAAAGCTGATAGCCAATAGCTTTTAGATGTTGGATGATTTCCAATTTTTACGACTAATACACATTTAAAATCTAAAAAGTTTGGAGGCACTGGCTGATCAGACATTTAATTTCGATTACAAAAAAAAAATCAAGTCAATCCATCGCCTAGTTTTCAAGTTTTGTGAACACGAACGGGTATACTAATGCTGAATTTTTCTTTATAAATATTACAAAGTCTACTTTACATCCATCCATACTAATATTATAAATGTGAAAGTAACTCTGTCTGTCTCTCTGTTACCTTTTCACGCCTTAACTACTCAACCGATCATCCTGAAATTTTGCACACACATTGTTAGGGATATAGGAAAGGACATAGGAAACCTACCATTCATCCAGAAAAAGGGGACTGTTCAAGAGGGATCATCTATAATAAAATAAAAAACTAACGCACTTTGTCACTAATAATAGATCTAGTGTAATTAACAAGTGGATTTAATTAGGTAATACTTAGTTAATATTACAAGAAATTTGATTTATGATTTCCATATTTCTACTTCCCGTGTATGTATTCATATAATTATGAATTGTTTTTAGCTGGATGGCGACAACTCAATTTCAAGCTACTGCTGCACGTCAAGCTTTTCCTTGTTACGATGAGCCAAGCTTTAAAGCCACATTTGACATTATCATTAGGAGGCCGATGACACACAAAAGTTGGTCCTGCACCAGAATTAATTCGACAGAACCAAGTGACATAGCGTATGTACATATTTTATATACTTTGTTATTTATGTCAGACTTTTTAGAACACTCATTTTTAATTGTTATGTCATTTTATGCTAAGATAAATCAGTAATCAATAATAATATACATGGCAACTCTCCTGTTGCCATGTATATTATGTATATGGCAACATTTTACTATCCTGTCTACTAATATAATTTTAATTAAAGAGAGAAGATGTTTGTAACGAATGAACTCAAAAACTACTGCAAGCCGCGTGCAACAACTAATAAATTATAAAATGAATCTTTTTTATGTGTAAACTGAAATTTCCACTCAACCACAAACTAATGCTGAGAATATCATAATTATATCATTATATTATAACGCTTATAATTATGATTTATTAGGCATGCCTATATTGCCTCATGTACCTCATGTGTGGAAGCACCTCGTCTCATATATGAATACCCCAGTGTATACGTTTTTTATGGTATGGTATTTAGCTTTATTTCACGCTCAAGAACTAATCATAACATTATAAATTAAAATTACCTCAATAATGTGCTATTGTAAATCCGCAATAATAATATTATCGTGTTTTTTTAACAGTGGATTTGAAGACGATATATATTTAACTACTCCAGAAATGTCCACATATTTACTGGCTCTCATCGTGGCTGATTATGAAACTATACCTCATTATGACACTGACAATACAACTCTATTATATGAAGTCATAGCTAGAGAGAGCGCCCTAAGTCAAGGAGAGTATGCGTTTGAAGTGGGTCAACGATTACTTGGCAACATGAGTGAACACACAAACATAGATTTCTACAACGTCAGTAGTAATTTAAAAATGACGCAAGCCGCTATTCCAGATTTTTCCGCAGGTGCTATGGAAAACTGGGGTCTGCTTACATACAGGTATAAAAATCATCATAAATTCTATAAATTAAAATCAAACTCATAGCGATTTCTGACTTGACAAATTCAAAAAGTAAAAACAATCCAAATTAGTCAATAAATTCATAACTCAATTACGAATGCAAACCGCAGATATTTCTATAGATACTTACACCGAGAAAGAAAATTAAAAAGTGAAAATTATTAATAGAGTTTTTGTTTACCAGGGAAGCATATGTTTTGTACGAGGAGGAAAATACAAACAGCTACTTTAAACAATTAATTGCATACATTCTGTCCCACGAGATCGCTCATATGTGGTTCGGCAATCTTGTTACTTGTGATTGGTGGGATGTGCTTTGGCTTAACGAAGGTTTCGCAAGATACTATCAATACTTCCTAACTTATTGGGTACGTCGTCATAATAACTTAATACAAAATTAATAAAAAATATTTATATTACCTACTTGAAAATTATGATGAAGCTCAAAATATTATGATTTTTAAATGAAATAAGTTTATGAAAATCTTTTAGGTCGAGGACATGGGTCTTGAAACTCGTTTCATTACTGAACAAATTCATATGTCTTTACTAACTGACTCTGCAAATGCGCATCCTTTAACCAACCCTGGAGTGGGCAGCCCGAGTGAAGTGAGCGCTATGTTCTCAACCATCAGTTACAATAAAGGCGCTGCTGTCATTAGGATGACAGAACATTTGCTTGGCTTTGAAGTACATCGGGAAGGATTGAGACAATACTTGGAAAACTTGTAAGTTTGAAACCGTAAAAATAAGGATTGATTTCTTGTTTTTACTTGTATACATACCTACACAAGTATTTTATATAAATATGCGTCCTTATAACTTTTTTTACAGTTCTTTCAGAACAGCATTGCCAATAAATCTTTTTGAGTCTCTTCAAAATGCTGCTGTTACGGCTAACGCTCTTTCTGAATATCCATCTGACTTTTCGGTTATCGACTATTATAATTCCTGGACTGAACAGCCAGGACATCCAGTATTGCAAGTACAAGTGAATCACGAGACTGGCGATATGACTATTTCCCAGGTAATTACTCCTTTTTGTTTTAAACTAAGGCACTACAATTGTATACACAAATATTTAGTCGATAAAATCTATACTAATATTATAAATCTGAAGAGTTCGTTTGTTTGGTTGACCGAGTTAATCTCAGGAACTACTGGTTCGAATTGAAAAATTCTTTTTGTTTTGGATAGTCCATTTATCGAGAAAGGCTTTAGGCTATAATATAACATTTTGAACATGTATGAAGGCGCGGGCAACAGCTAGTTAATAATAAAACAATTTTTGTATTGACGAAAAAGACTACATCTTGGTTGTTCTCGAAAGCATAAGTTTATCAGTTATCAGTTTATCAGTTAAATATCTTTGTTACAGCGTCGTTTCAATATCAACACGGGATATTCGACTGCAAACTTGAATTACATCATTCCTTTAACTTTCGCCACCGCCAGCAACCCTGACTTCGAAAATACTAAACCAACTCACATTCTCTCCTCGACACTTGCTGTTATCAATAGAGGTAGTACTGGTGACGAATGGGTCATTTTCAACAAAAAGCAAACAGGTAAAAATAAAAATATATATTTATTAGTTTAAAGATTGTAAAAACTTGAAAATTTAAATCTTTTATTTTTTTAAAAATCAAAGTAGTAAGTACTCGCTTCACTATAGATTGTAAGTAGATACCGTAACCTAATCAACACAAGTTACACCATAGGTGATAACAAAGTTACACCATAGGTGATTAACAAAGTTACACCATAGGTGATTAACACAAGTTACACCATAGGTGATTAACAAAGTTCAATTATAACTCAATTTATAAATGCCAAATGTAATATTGCCATGCCCCTGCCAAAAAACTTACCATACTTTTCATGGAAATTGGTTTAGTTACAACAAATATATTTATTTCAGGTTTCTACAGAGTTAATTATGATGACTACACCTGGAACCTCATCGCTCTTGCTCTACGAGGCCCTGACAGACTTCGCATCCATGAGTATAATAAAGCTCAGGTAAGCATTCGTAACGCCATTTTTATTTAGGGAAAAAATCTAATTTTATAGTAACTATTTCGACTACTTAATATTATATTAGTAAATAATAATTTTATATTAAGTATTTAAAAATTAAATCATTTCTGCTGTTTTAATTTTTCTTTCGTTTCTTGTATGTGAGTATCGACGTAAATTGTTATCGCGATTATATTTATTTTTCAAGCCTTTTTCTTTGTCTCTGTTCCTAGATTGTTAATGACGTATTCCAATTCGCTCGTTCTGGACTAATGACATATTCAAGAGCCTTGAACATCCTTTCCTTCCTCGAATATGAGACAGAATACGCACCGTGGGTTGCCGCTATGGTTGGCTTTACGTGGTTGAGGAACAGACTTATTGGCACACCTTACTTGACCGAACTGGAGGTAACAACAACATTTAATAAAACAATATTTTTAATTCTAATTAGTTTTAATTCCAACAATTGATTTTAAATCACAAATATAGTTAGGTAAACATTATATATGATGCAGTTTTGACAATTCAATTTTTGACTATTTTTAGGGCACAATTATAACATGGGCAACAACCGTTATGGCAGATGTTGGTTACGTTGAAGAAACAAACGAAGACTTCATGCGGTCTTATCTCCGTTACCAACTGGCTCCAGTCATGTGTTCTATGAATGTACGAGCTTGCCGTGACGAAGCCAACAGACAGTTTAGAAATTTGATTGATAACAATGTAGAGTGAGTTTAATGATTTCTAACTTTCTTGTACTGCTATTTCGATAGGCTCCACCTTTGGTCAGTTCCACCTTCCTTATCCGAACTGCTAAGGAGTGTAAATGGTGTAAATGTAGGGTAAATGAGCATCTACTAGGTAAGCGTGGTCCACCTTCGGCCGCATCTGCACCTTACATCAAGTGAGATCGCGGCCAAGCGCTGCCTTGACATTTATAAAAAAAGGCTCCATACAAATATATTATTTCGATGGCTCCATATTTAAAAATAATTCTTTTTAATTATTTCTTCTAGGGTACCTGTTGACAGTCGTAATTGGGTTTACTGTAATGGTTTACGTGAAGGTTCAGCAAGTGACTTCAATGAGCTCTGGCAGAGATTCCAAACACATAATGTATACACGGAAAAGATTCTAATTCTCATGACTATTGGTTGCACTCCTCACGAAGCACAAATTATTGAGTAAGTTCTGCTTTTCTGCTTAATATTTCGTACTCATATAATTCTGGGAATAATCACTAAAATACAAACATTAACAATTACCTACTTATTTTCGTGTCCATTTCGTCAGAGCCGAGCAAGATTCACTCTCATTACGCGAGTCCAACGAAGCGTATCCCGCTACTTTATTAATTTTCAATTTATATTTTTTAATAGATTCATGGATGCAATCGTAGAAGACAATGAGCTCGTACGTCCACAAGATTACAACACAGCTCTCAGTTCAGCCGTTTCCGGAAATGAAGAAAATACACAAATTGTGTTCCAATACATAAAGGATAATTTTGACAATGTTACCGCCGCGTAAGTAACTTCGAAATATTCGTAGTGCTTGATAATAATAACTAGACTCGACCGAGCATGAAAGGTTTAAATTTTTTACATGTGAGAAAGAAAGTCTGAAACGTTATAGAAAACTTAAATTAGTAATTAATAATTCTAAATATTATAAAACGAACTAGCGGTATTACTTTTGTAATAGTTCCATTAAAAAAACTACCTAAAACGAATTTTTTCGAAGAGAAGAACCTGACAGATCGATTTCTATATATAAATAACCCCCTAACCTTTTTTTCAACATTGAGAAATTTTCTTCCTGTCTGAACCTTGGCGTACCCGAAAGTGGAGGTACGCCGGCCATCTCGGGAGACCATACGTCGGGCGGACCATAAGTGTCCCCAAGACTACCGCTAGGGTCCGGTCAGGGTTGAAGGCGGCGGATATAGGCTACCCGCCTGCGCCCGAGCCTTCTCAGGCGGATTAGCTGGAAGAGGGGATCCTCTTCCCGCTGCCTTTCCGCCGCTTCCTTGCACGACATAACGTGCTCACAGAACGTGAGCATTGCCTGCCACGCAAGGTCACTACCAACCATCGATTTTCGTTTAAAATCGTTAGAGCTGTTTGCGAGATTGTCGTGGCATACAAGAATTCCTCGTTTAGTATTAATTAATAATAATATAAATTTACTAAGTTAATTAAATGTATGTTTCTTCCAGTTGGGTTCACCCCAGATCAATAGTAGATGCGCTATCTTATGTGTCCTCCAGATTGAGAACTGACGAAGAAGTTGATGATGTAAGTATTTTGTAAAATATTCATTCCTTATAAAACTATTTATTTAATATTAATATTATTTAATGAATATTTCTTTCTAGTACTTGCAATGGGCCGCAACTGTACAAACATCCGTGACCTCAGATGAATACACATATATAGTCTCCCTGGGTAATACTGCACGGAACAGCCTCCGCTGGACTGAAACAATTGTTGATGATTTGGATAATTATTTGGAAAACGGCGGTGACACTATAGAGGCTAGTACGGCACCACCGGTTGTACCTGTAGAAGAAGTCACTGAACCACAACCAGAATTAGTTGCTCCTGAATATTCTGATTCAGCTTCTACCGCTTTAATTTCTGTCTTTGCAA
Organism: Synanthedon tipuliformis; assembly: GCA_947623395.1. Taxonomy (NCBI): domain Eukaryota; kingdom Metazoa; phylum Arthropoda; class Insecta; order Lepidoptera; family Sesiidae; genus Synanthedon; species Synanthedon tipuliformis. The sequence goes on along the minus strand of OX392415.1, from coordinate 1,608,401 downwards.
TCCTTCTGGCTGCGATCGCCAGTGTAATCGTATAGTGTATATTTTTTTAATTTATTTCTATATTAAATGAAATTAATATAATTTTAATTAGACAAAAAATTTACGATATTTTAAAAATGCCTTGTAATTAATTAATAATAGCTCCGAAATGTAAATATAAGAAATTATTTATATTAAACATCTGTAGATTATACAAAATTATATATTTTTATTTTTTATGGTGTAATTTATCCTTTAGTATTTAACAGACATTCAGACTGTATCCTGTTTGGTATACTGATTTTAAATAAAATTACAAGTCTTTAAATATTCGTTTTTAAAAATAACATCAATCCATCAAAGAAATCTGCTAATAGTTCGTGTAATGTTTGACAGCGTGCTTCTAACTAAATATGGCAACTAAGAACAAGCTGACTCCAAAAATTTAACTGATACGTGAAATTTTAACGTCCCTTTTCAAGTACGAGTTGTGTGCACCATCAAGTACATTGTACAGTTTTAAGCCATGAATGGTTTACTTTTAAGGATACCAGCTGATAGCACTACTAATCTCTTTGTGAATAGCTGAAAGGTGCGGCAGCCATGTCTTAAGAATTTTGAGTAGATAGTTTTATATGTTGACAAATTGAGGTATACACCTCAAGTTATACAGACTTATTACTCTTGTTCATAGATGCCCCTAAAATCAGGAGACGATAACATGTTATAGCAAAAACATATTATAACGTAGGTATGTTCAGACACAATCTACATTAAGCTACGTCATCGATGACCTGACAATTAGCCAATTGTGTGCACTGCGAACGACGCGACGCTTCGTCCTCATTGGTTTGGGTGCAATTTATTGAGTACATCAAGACAACTCGTGGAGACATTATCTACTTGTAAAAACTATAATATTGTTAATAATTATGTTAATATAAATTAAATCGCTGTATGAGGGAGTGAGTATATTATTTAAAGACATCGACACAACATATCAGCCTCGATCTTTCCAAATCTTCATCAACCCGCGCTTTTACATCTGGGACCCTAGCCAAGTGCAAACCAAAGCAAACGCTCCCTTTACGTACTGACGAAACGAAAGAAATAAAGCCCGGTGATTGGTTGTTGTAACGCCCACATAAAATTTTGACCAATCACAAAGCTTTCTCCCAGCGTAGCGTAGCCTAAGCGTAGCGTAGCAAACTGTATGTTTGCTCTTGGAGGGATTGTAGGTGGCTACCGTCGCTAATTAGCACAAGTAACGTCACAGCTGCTCCAATCCCTTATCCCTTATCCTTACGATAAGGGATAAGTGATTATAAGGGGATAGGAATAGGGCTGGCACCTTTACTCAAACACGGATACACATAAATTGCCTTTATTGCCGCCATACATGCTGCCATTTTATGACTACGAAACGCAGCTTGTCTGTAATAAGCTAACCCACTTCTACCTATAATAAGTACCTACATATAATGCTTCAACTCAGTGTACTTGGTAGACTTACTTTACTAACAAAAGTGATCTTTGTCGCGAAGAATTCACCAAAAATCTTCTAAAATATTTTTGTCCATTGCTACACACCATATACATTGACTGCCATCTTTTAGAAAAATAATAATTTTACTAACTGTAACGCAAATGATCTCCCCAAAAACATCTTTATGAGCTAACGAAAATGGAAATATTTCATGAGCTTAACTGTTAGTGAGCTTAAGGTCTGGATCCAGATCCTACTGAAAAATCATAAGGAAGGATGAAATACCTACATATAAATAGTTTCGCCAATACCTACTATTTTTCATATAATTCAGGAATTACCTGAATAATACAAATAGATTAGATAAATTTATACAGTTTTAATAAGTAGGTACACACGATAAGAAGATAAAGGTGTTATTTCGGATGGTAAGAACAAATTATTTTTTTATTACTTATTAATATGTTATTCAAACCCAATAATTTGATAAGAATATCATTGATATAGAATATGTTGATAAGGGGACGAGGAATCGATAATAGAATGGAAAACTTAGTCAGCTTTGGATAACCAACCAAAATGGTAAGTATAGATAGAAATGAATCTAAATAAATCACAAATTTAATGATAACAAATTAATTAGTATGTATTTTAGTCATATATTACAGCAATGTATATTTCGTATACATTAAATGGTTATTTTTAAGGTTTTTTTTTTTATAGTTATAATTCTATATAATTTTCTTGATAGCAGAGCTTATGATTATGCATTATGATAAGGAAAAATATCTATACTAAATTTATAGTGCATTGAAACCCCCATTTATTTATTAGTGTCAATATGTAGATTGGAAAAATTATTAATAACATAAGCTGGATGAAAAGTCTTTAAAATATAACAAGACTTTACAATTTGAGGAGCGAACCGCGGTCCCCAAACTAAGCAAGCCTGTATCGTGGGGTTCCGTTTTGTAAATTACAATTTATGATTAAGAACTTACGAATTAAGAAATACTTAGTTTTTTGAAATATAAATATTCTTTCAGGCGGAGCGTTGGTTATCACTCTTTTTTGTCTTAGCCTTACTACAAGGCTCATTGTCATACAGTCCCATCCCAGTGCCAGAAGAAGAATGGGAGTCTTTCAGGGAAATGTTAAGGGATCCCAGTTACCGCCTTCCAACTGACACCGCTCCTGACCATTACGAAGTGGAGCTAACACCATATTTTAATGAGGTACCAACAGGGATAACACCGTTTACATTTCTGGGCAGCGTGGCCATTTACGGGTCAGCCAGAGTTGATAATGTTGACCAGATTGTAATACATTGTAACGACTTAGAAATTTACAGTCTTAACGTTGAAGCTGTAATTGATAATGTCACACAAGAGATAGGTCCCAGCGAAGTACCACAGTGTGAGATGCCCCGAAGCTTCTTAATAATGAATTTAAGCCAGTCTCTACAATCAGGACAGGAGTTTGTCATAAGGGCGACATTCCAGGGTAATTTACAAGAAAATATGAGAGGATTTTACAGGAGCTGGTACTATGACAGCACAAGGGCCAACGGTATAAGGTAAACTTTTGTTAATAGGCCTCCATATTTCTACTAAAATTGTTGGTAAATACTAAAGTTTGTAAGGATAGAACGGGATAGATTGATGTTTGTTTCTCTTTCATTAAAAAGTACCGAACTGATTATGATGAAATTTTATTGTGATAAAGGTTGTTACAGATTAAAATAATATAGGCTGTAATTTCTATAAAGATATAGAAAAGAAGTCGTAGAAATAGGCTACTACTGTTTTATGTCGATTGATCCGTTTTAACACTTTACATAAGCAGCAGAATTTGTCTAATATTCTCTAAAAATAATGTTTTGTCTTCTAGATGGATGGCTACAACACAATTCCAACCTGGACACGCCCGCCAAGCTTTCCCTTGTTACGATGAACCTGGTTTTAAAGCCACGTTTGACATAACTGTCAATAGAGAAGAAGACTTTAGTCCTACTCTTTCGAACATGCCAATAAGCGAAACTGGAAAGTAAGATTTTATGCACGTTATTTTCTTCTATTATAAAAGTTATATCCATAATACTAATGATAATTATAGAACAATATATAATAACATAATGTCATATTCATCTGATGACATATAAAGTTTTGATTTTTTTAAATCGCGGAGTTTATCATTGAAGCTGAATTATCTCCTTAGAGAAGATCTCTAAGTTGAAAGAGCTCCACGCGGGCCATGGATATTGTTTCTTTTCATTTCATATTTTGCTTACTATTTTTGGTTGCAAACTAAAAAAATGCTAGTATCTTGCAAATAATTCTTCTAAAGACTACTCATGTAGTTTCTTTAACATATGGTCAGGTTGACTTCTAATTCCAAAACAGGATAAAATTAATTATAAGTTGTGTCTTTGTAGCTTAACAAATGGAAGAATTCCAGAGACATTTTACACTACTCCAATAACTTCGACATATTTACTAGCTATCATCGTATCACATTACGAGGTGATAGCATCCAATGAAGATGAGAGCCGCCCTTTCTACATTTATGCCCGCGATGACGCTGGAACAACTGGTAATTGGTCCTTGGACATTGGTGAAAGACTACTTTATGCCATGGAAGAATACACAAATTATTCTTATTATAATGTAACTCCCTATATGCACATGAAACAAGCAGCCATTCCAGATTTTTCTGCTGGCGCTATGGAGAATTGGGGTCTTTTGACTTACAGGTTTGCATTTTAACATTTTACTGTTTATAATGGAATATTTCACGACACGTTTGGTCTAGTGGCTAGTAACCCTAGCTGTTAACCAAGCGGTCGCGGGTTCGAATCCCGCTAGGGGCTATGTGTTACCATTTACCTTTGTACCTGAGTCATGGATGTTTTGTATTTATAATATTTATGTATTTACAAAAAAAAAAAGTAATGTATGTAGTATATCAACTGTCTGGTATCCATAATACAAGCATTATCTTGCTTACTTTGGAACTAGATGGTGCTGTGTGGAATGTGTAAATATATTTATATATTTATTTATAATATTCTTATTTCATCAATTTTTTACTCTTTAGATTATTCGCTTACAATTAATAATATTGATTTGAAAATTTCAGAGAGGCGCTTATTTTATACGATCCGGAAAATTCAAACCATTTCTATAAACAACGAGTGGCTAATATTGTATCTCACGAAATAGCTCACATGTGGTTTGGAAATTTAGTAACATGCGCTTGGTGGGACAACCTTTGGCTGAATGAAGGCTTCGCCAGATTCTATCAGTACTTCTTGACTGCATCTGTATGTATAATTCTAAACCAATATGTATTATTTATTACATTATTATTATTGATGAGCCCATTGGTCGTCGATATCTGCTGGGTGAATGCCCTAGCGCTCTGACTCCCCGCCCCGCTTTACATAGCTGGCGGACCAGCTATGTAAATGAATTTTTAAAGCTGACTCCGGTCTGGGTATTTAGGGTTTCACCTCATACCCGTGATCCATATCCGTTACCCCGTAGCACACAAGCCTAACAGTGTTTATTTTGGGGGCATACAATTTGTGAGTGATAAATTTATTTGTACGCCTAAATCTTTTAAACTACGCAACGGATTTTATTGCGGTTTCACTAATGGAAAGAGCGTTTCACGAGGAAGGTTTTTACAGAAATTACTTTTAAAAAGTTTTCACAAAAAAAAAAAAATCACCCTTGCGAAGCTAAGTAGCGGATCGCTAGTTGTTTAATAATAGCTGTGCCCCGAAGTTTCTGTCACTGTTTAATTTTAAAGAAATTGGATTTTATCTTTCTTCTCTTTCTTTGCAATGAAGAGTATACAAATGAAGTTTATATTATTCACTTATAATTTGAATGATTAAATTGTCCCCAGGTTGAACCGGATTTGGGTTACGAAGAGCGCTTTATTGTTGAACAACTTCATACGGCTATGTTCTCTGACTCAATAGATACTGCTCATCCGCTAACTGATCTCAGTGTTAACGATCCCACTCAAGTCAGTAATCATTTTTCAACGATAACATATGCTAAAGGTGCTTGCATTTTACGGATGACTCAATATTTGCTCGGAGAAGAAACATACGTTAAAGGTCTTAGAAGTTACCTCAGGGACAGGTAAGTGATACCTGCTAAAACTATTTGTGATGTAATTAAAACACGCACACACACAAACACACACAGCGAGCAAGTGGTTCTTAGCTGAATGACAGAAAGATGAAGCTAACTGATGCTTGAAGCTGACTAATTCTCTGGACTATATCGACCATCTTGTTCTCCGATGGATCTAAGTACTTCGAATTACATGATTGTATCGAAGATATGCCAAGAATTGTCTCTCCATAGCTAGGTGTGCGATTTGTGGGCGAGACATTCTATAAGTATCCAAGTCTCGACATCGAATATCAAAACTGGCAATTTACACTGGCTCTTAAGGCATTTAGGTTGACAAAGTGAATCATTTAATGTATCGTAATTATAATTACTTTTGCAGGGATTTCGATGTAGCTGAACCCCATCATCTTTTCCAAGCTTTGGACGCTGCAGCCACAGAAGATCAGGCATTGACTGCTTATGGAGGAATAACAATTGATGAGTATTTTAGAACGTGGTCCGAAAAGGGTGGACATCCTTTGTTGACTGTTACCGTTAATCACAGGACAGGACAAATTACTCTTAATCAGGTTCTTAATCTTTCTAAACTAATCTTGTGACCAATCATTAATGACAAACCATTTCACCATTAATGACAAACTATTGTAATTCACTAACATAATATAATTTAAATAAGTGTTATTTAGGATACTATAAATTTTCACAAATGATTACATTTTATTTTTATCACTACCTTTTATTTAACTATTTTCGCTAATCATTAAATGGAATAAATTAATTTGTGGTCCAATTATTTTAGGCTAGATGGCAGCGTATTACGGGTGTTTCGAGTCAACCAGGGCAATGGCATATCCCTATCACTTGGACTAGAGGTGGTAATCTTGACTTTGACGATTTGAAGCCCTCCAGATTCCTTACGGGGTCAGCTGCCATCATGAACAGGGGAACGACTGGCTATGAATGGGTTATATTTAATAAACAACAATCAGGTATTTCAATTTATTTATTTATAGTCGAGCAGGCATTTCGTTCTACGTATGATCAGCGTCGTTTTTAGACCATGTTAACAAAATATAATTAAATCAACTACATATCTCTGTGTCCTTGCTATACTTTGCACCACTAAAAAAGAAAAGCAGTCCTGTATTTTGATCATATTTTGATATTAGTCACCCACGATAACCCTACAGCTACTTTTCTATCGTGAAAGAACGAATTCACAAATTAATTTACTGACTACACATTTTTTCAGGCTTTTATAGAGTCAACTACGATGCCGAAACTTGGGCATTACTTACCTCTGCTCTGAGGTCAAACGAAAGAACAACCATACATGAAATTAATCGTGCTCAGGTATGCTACTTTGTTAATTGATTATTTGTACTATACTACGAATAAGTAATATTCGTAGGTACTATAGAATAAAATTGTTAAAAAAAAAACAATTATTTTGCAGATTGTGGATGATTTGATAGCTTTAGCTCGTGCTAATGTTATACCTTACACAAGAGCCTTCAACATTCTATCTTTCCTGGAATATGAAGATCAATATGCCCCGTGGCTTGCAGCCATTAGTGGATTCAATTTTATTTTAAGAAGAGTGGCTCACGACGAAACAAATCTACAAAGAATAATGGTAAATAAAAACTTTTTGTTACAACACAACCGTTACAAACATCATAAATGCGATTCAACAACTACATGGTATATTTCATACATAGTTTTAATAGGACACATTTTAATATTATTTTTGAAATTATTTAGTCTTTTTCAATAGCAGATTGTCCAAAGATAAAGGAAAGGATTTGTCCAAAGGAATACAACTTGTAGTAAAGCAGAATTGTTAGAATACAGTGTAGCCGCATGCGTAGTCTACTTTTCGCAATTCCTAATAGAGTACTTTAAAGACGAAAGAAATGTAGATTGGAAGCATTGATATGAAAAAATTTTCAGACACATTTCATAAACCTCAGTACTGCAGCTACTACTAGGTTGGGTTATGCTGACGTCGATGGAGAATCATATATGGATGGCTTAATGAGGATGTATCTGTTGACATTCCTCTGCAACATTGGACATACAGAGTGTGTCAACGCTGGAATCCAACAGTTCCAATCTTGGAGAAATGGTGGATAGTAAGTCATTATTTCATCTCTTCTGTACTTATAAAATCGTTTGTCCGTAAGACGATCAACTCACAGCCAAAACTACTAACAATAAGTCTAGAAAGCTGAAATTTACAACATATTCTGTTTATTTTATAACGTAAATCAGTAGCTAAGAAAATATTTTTGATAATTTCAACTCCCTACGAAACAGGGGTTGAGTCACTAGTTATGTAATATATATTTTCGCAGAAATTTTTGGATACACCCTCAGTTTACATGGCTTACATTTTTAAAAGAAAATTAACAACGTTCTTTGAATTTGACTTATGTTACATTTTATATTTATAGCGTTCCTCCAAATATGCGACCGTGGGTATATTGCGTTGGTCTGCGCAATGGAGATGGTGATGATTTTGACTATTTCTGGAATCGATACTTAGAAGAGGATCTTGCAAGCGAAAAGGTTGTTATGCTCGATACAGCTGGTTGTACCATGAACCAGACCAGCTTGGAAAAATATCTTGACGCCATATTTGCCGGGGATAATGCGATCAGATCTCAAGATTATTCAGCAGCATTAAACTCTGCTATAACGGGTAATGAAGTAAACACTATGAGAGCATTCGAGTGGTTAAAGGAAAACCTACAACAAGTAATTACGGGGTAAGAATTTTGGCATTATGTTATGTCTTTGTACATGTAGTATGATCTGATGAAAGGTATATATAGGGACTAAATATTAAAAACAATATATTTTATGTAACTACTTTCAGGCATGGTACTGCTACAACCATAGTGAACCTTATCTCGTCTCGGCTGTTGTCTACAACGCAAATGGAAGAGGTACTAACTTTTTTAAAGCAATTAATAAAATATTATAGAATAAAACTATTGTCCTCAAAAAAATCTAAACTCAGATTTGAACTAAAATCAGTGAAATAGTAATATAATTATATTTATAATTATAGTAATATAATTATTCTAAAATATATTATGTGAATATGTTTAACAGCTATATTTTTTTTTAGTTTCAAGCTTGGCTTGATGAAGAAAGTGCTACTCTAGGGACTGCATATCAAACTGGCATTAACGGTATTCAAACGTCAACATCAAACCTTGCATGGTCAGATGCAAGATTGCCTGAGCTCTCAGCGTTCCTCGATCTTGGCTATGTTGAAGATGTCTTAGAAAACTTAGAAGATAGTGAAGAGGAAGAAGAAGAGGCTAGCGAAGAAGATGAAGATGAAGATGATATAGAATCCGAAGAGGAAAATGACGACGACTCAGCCAATATTGCTACATTGAGTGTTGTAACACTCCTTACCACTGCTTTAATCAGTTTAAATATTTAAATTTATTGAAAATAAAAAAAAAATTGTTATGTTTTTAAAATAAAGAAATAAAACATTGATAAAAATTTGCTTTAACATTTTTCAAAAGGGTTACTCTTCATTTCATACGCCATTACTGTAGAACTGGGAGAACTGACATAATAAAAGCGCGAGCGCAAGCCGGCGGGCTACGCATTCGGACGCTTCCATACTATTTATATTTTTACTTAATTAACGACGTTTGCCTATTCGCTCTCCTACCCTCGATTACCCTGAGCTGGAGAATCGAGAAGAAACTGCGATACGATCCGAGCTTCGCCTGTGTGTAGAAGTAGATCGCCGAGGCCCACGCACAACTCTTGCGCGGGCAATTGTACCACTGACGTCGGAAGGCTCCAGTGGCTACCACCTAGTTGGTAGCACCTGTCTCCGGTTCCCGGACCCTTCGTCACGCCGACGCATGTCTACACGCCCTTCGTGCTTTATTGAGTCTGCGCCACGTCTCCACGCTGAGGACCGTCTCTGCTGATCCCGTGGAGCGTCATCAAAGCTGAGTAGATTTATTTAGTTCTGTTCTATCAGCCACCCTCGGGGCATCATAACGTATACGTCCGACTCGTCACTACGCACGTCTTCAACGTGCCATTTGCCATCTGTAGAATAGCACAAGTGCTAACTGTGCTATTTCGTCTACTTTCATTCTACAAGGCGGATCAAGTGCATCCTACCTCCTATTAATATTGTAATTAACTTGTATAATTTAGCATCTGCACATATAATTGTATCTCAACCTATTATTATATAATAAACTTGTGTTGTGGGAAGTCTCGTGTTTAATTTGATAGGAAAGCCTCTTTCTTCTCTCCAGCAAAGGCGCCCATAGTCTCGTGCCTCTGCTGAACCCTAGTCGGTGGTAACGATCTGGGGCAGTTAGGTGAAAAACAAGCCAAGCGCACCAGAGGGGTTACAAAGTGGCGCCCAACGTGGGGCTCGAACCCACGACCCTGAGATTAAGAGTCTCATGCTCTACCGACTGAGCTAGCCGGGCACCTTATAAGAAACCTTATAAGAAAACTACAAGGACTAAACAGAAGCAAATAACTTAATAAGAGAAAAAAGGGCACTAGGCTGGCTTTTTGTTATACAAATTCCTTCGCGAATGTATACACTTTTAGTCCTAAGGGCTGATCGTAAATAAAAAATACATATTTCATGTAACCTGTTGAACGTTCTTCCAAATTTTCCAACCGAATTATCACAATTCGGGAAGTTCATTATAAAAGGTGTAGATCATATTTTATATAAATATTGAATAATGCATTTTTAAATCCTTTGGAATTTGGTGGATAAAGGAGCTGATAAGGGTACTCATGGTTGCATCGGCAAGTTTTCTGGCACATACTCAAATCCGTACTCCGTACTAATATTATAAATGCGAAAGTTTGTATGGATGTACGTATGGATATTTGTAAATCTTTCACGCAAAAACTACAGAACCGATCACCATGAAATTTTGCATACACGTTGTCTGGGACACCAGAAAGGACATAGGGTCCAGAAAAAAAGTACTGCTCCCGAGGAATTATCTAAAATTAAGGAAACTACCTCCTGCCTAAGTATAATAGCAATAACAATGTTAGGCGATATATTGCTTTCATCCAGAAAAAAAGTACTGCTCCCGAGGAATTATCTAAAATTAAGGAAACTAACTCCTGGCTAAGTATAATAGCAATAACGATGTTAGGCGATATATTGCTTGTTCAACGCGGACGAAGTCGCGGGCACCATCTAGTATTATATTATATTTAACTTTAGAACACATTTCATGCGCGTTGCCGGCCCCAAGCGTAGCGTAGCCTGAGTGTAGCGTTTACGAGACTGTACGTTTGGGCCCCAGGATTAGTATGTAGTATGTAGTAGACACATATATATTTTATTTGTTAGTACTAACAACTGTATTTATATAATTTCTGGAAAATCTGTTTTATATACAGGAGGATAAACTGATTAACAATATAAACTGATAATTTTTTTATTGTTAAAGAACTATTTAACAATAAAAAAATGGTTTCATTGCAGAAAAATATATCCAATATTATAAGTAAATCCGTCGGAGAATCGACCACCTTCTCCTGGACCGATGACTTCAAGAGAACGGTTGGGAGTGTATGACTCAATTAAGAAGGATTAAAATTTTGTTTGTCTAGTGCGCACGTAAGCTTATACAAAAAATAGCTAACCTTAGTTTTATTTCTGAAAGAAAAAAATTCTAGAGGTCAAAATAATTTCTTCTAGGATAGAAAAATAGAAATATTTTCTTCTAGGATAGAATTTTTTTAGAATGATCTAAAAGTAAAATATGAAGTGTAATTTTTTATTGTGTTTCTTCACATATAAAAGCCAATTACCAGTGTCCGATCAAAGGTCAATTTCTGGACAATTCTTCTCTAGAAGTTGATCTAGAGATAATAAAAAAATGACCTTGCAATTTAAAATTCGAAATAAAATAACATAAACAAATAAACATTTGTATTTATTTATTTATGCTTCGGTGAAACCTTCGGCTTCTGCTCGAAATCCGGCTGAAGGTTTTACCGAAGGTGGTTTTTTTGGCCGAACGTGGCCGAAACCGAAGCCGAAGCTAAAGCTTTGGTCGGACAGAACCAATTACAAAATGTATTTAAAAGTATTTCAGTCTTTTTTTTAATATGAGCGTACAGTATAATACTTACATACGGGTATATTATTTGAAATCTACAAAAAACGATTTTGATGTGTATTTGTTGAAAGAGCCAAAAAGTTCGTAATTAAATAAACTACACTGAACAACACACACACACACTGAATTACTAAATTAATTAATTAGAATTACACTGAGATACATTTAAAATATGTGACATAGAACAACTATAAATTATTAATTTCAAGATAATATTTTCAAAGATAACAAATTTACATTAATCAGCGATTGTTTGCCGATAAATAGATTTCTTGGCTGCTTTTGATAACATGGTTACGTTATCTCTAGTTTATTGGTCATTTTTAATGCGATTTGGTAATAAAATTTAATAAAGTCTATCATTTAACACACCAAGTCGGCGCACTGGAGTCGTCGTGGTCACAATGGGTAAGTTATTTTTTTTAAACCGAGTAAAAACACCTTTAATACCTATTGTAAAGAAACACAATACGACGCTTCTTATTAAAAGTTTACGTTTGAAGGTTAAGTAGTTTTACTCGTTAGAAATAAGATAGCCTTTTTTTATTAGGAATTTGAGTCAAGTTTTATTATTATGTACTCAATGGTTCTTAACTTGCTTCCATAGGTGGAAGGAAATTCAAAAAACTGGTAATAACAAAATCGGGGAATACAATTCGATGCTGTAGCTACTACGTATCTATACTTAACAACTAAAATTTGATTACACCACTCGATAATTAAAGTTCAAGATCAAAGTTTTTTTTTTTGTAATATAGTAACGCCCAAAGAATTTATAACTCGTACGTTACACTTAGTAAAACACACGGCGTGTCCACGACACAGTACTGTTCCCAAGGGATGATAAAGATAAAAATCTAACCCCTGGCAAAACTACAACAGCAATAAAGATTGAATAAATAATTGCTCATATATTTTGTCAGTGGTTATATTTTAACTAAAATTTTGACCAGTAGCGTTGGTTATTATTTGATTATATGATTTTATGAAGATTTAAAAAAAAGAAAAGCTTAACTATTTGTGTAATAGCATTAAAAAAATAATTTCATCAATTCTAACTATGAATATTTACCTAAAGAAAATACCTAAGAAAAAGAAGATTTTTTTTTGTTATTTTTTATAAGGCAACACGATGTGTCCTTTTTTTAGGAGGGAAAATGACGTTTACCTAGCTACTACTTACTTTATAATATTTTTTTATAATTATACTCATTTTAAATAAATTTTAATTTTTAAATTTTCAATTTCAAATTATTTTTTATTTTTAAAGGTCCCACGATGCTGCTCCCCATGCTTCTGGGCGTTATAGGGTGTATAACTGCAAACCCTTACGATGAATTCAGAAAATCAAACTTTGAGTTTCTACAATACGACACAAATTTGGACAACCCGGCTTACAGACTCTTAGACAATGTGCAACCCACCTACTTCAATGTTGATCTTGATGTATATTTAAACGAGTCAAGATTTGACGGTGTCGTTACAATACAAGTTGACGTGAGTACTTAATAGCTTATTTTATCGGAATTTTCCTATATTTTATTACACAAATTAAATATTTAGAATGATAAGAATATAAAATTACGTGACTCATTAAATATTTTCAAATGACTCGAAGTTAGTTTAAGTAAATTTAATTTTAATAATAAAATAATTTTGACAGTGTAGGATTAACTTATAAAAACATCTAGTCTAGGATGTAAAAATCTGCAATGATTCCTGTTTTTCATAAGTACTTATCAAACTACTACTACAAAGTACTTACTTTAAAGAATTTTGGTGATAACATACACAAGCAAAAGTAATTACCTATTGATAAGTCACTTTATCTTAACGATAGCTAAATTATATCAGTCGAGCAATTACTAAGCCGGATTTTTGTTACTTTCAGAATTTTAAGTAATTTACTATTATATTATATTATACTATTATAATATATAATAGTATAATAAACATTATAAAAAACATTGTGTTTTTTGTAGAAATTTATTTAAAATTGACCACACTAATGTAAAGGTCGGAAAATAGGCTGTGGGTCTACTTAGAACAAGATGACTCGATAACAACAATAAGAAAGGGATACGTTAAAAAAGCTAAAAAATATTTCACATTTCAGGTGCTGGATAGCCTGGAACAATTAGTAATTCATCAAAAAGTGGTTGCTATCGAATTAGTACAGGTTTTCTTCAATTCAACTACACCGATTCCTTTACAATTCCCCAACGCTTTTGAAATTGACGATTATTTTGAAATAATAAAAATCAACTTTGGCAGTGTTATCGCGCCGGGAGCTTACACAATAATTATAAATTATCGTGGACAGATTAATGAGAACCCATTCGACAGAGGTTTCTACAAGGGTTATTATTATCTTGGCGATGAGAAACGGTTTGTTGGAATTCATATTGAATTTTTCATTTAATTTAATTTTTTATTGAAGGGCAAGACCCGGTGAATTGAATATTAAAATTCTCACTGTATCTGTATTTTCAGGTATTATGCTACCACACAGTTCCAGCCCTACCACGCCAGAAAAGCATTCCCATGTTTCGACGAGCCTCAGTTCAAATCAAAATACGTTTTATCCATCACTCGCGACAGTAGCCTCGAAAAGTCATATTCTAACATGGCTATTGCCAGCAACGAGACGTAAGTATAATAATAACACTTAATATGGTAAACACTATAAAAATAATAGAACTAATGTTTTTTGCGCAAACAACGATCAAGTGAATGATCACCTGATTCAGTGATCATTAAAATTTTCTTCTGACGATTTTTGTCAATTCAGAGGTAGTATTTTCCTCTATTGCGAGAGACATCTCGCAAATAGGTTCTCAAATAGATTCCATCATTACAATGACTATACAAAATAGAAGGCCAAAACGGTCTAAATAATCTTCATCTTCACTTTAAGAAAGAGATAAATTTACACTTTCCAGACGATAGAGAAGAAGAAATCATAAATATACGCAATTCAACTCAAAATATGTATTTATTTACAGATTGGATAACGGTCGCATCAAAGAAACCTTCCTACCGACTCCAACTATTTCTGCCTACCTTATTGCCTTCCACGTGAGTGACTTTGTAGAAACTGTAGAAACAGGGACTGATGAAAAACCTTTTGGTATTGTCTCTCGACCTGGTGTACTGGATCAACATGAATACGCTGCCGATATTGGACTTAAAATTACAAATGAATTAGACGAATATCTAGCGTTCAATTACTATGACATGGGCGAAGGGGAGCCTATGAAGAACGATCATATCGCTTTACCCGATTTCCCATCAGGCGCCATGGAAAATTGGGGGATGGTGAATTACAGGTATGGTATTTTAAATTATTCCGTGAATATTTTTCCTCTTCGAAACAATTTTACTATAAATTTCACTGTAGTAATTAAAATATTAAAGGAAAAGAAAGAAGACAACGATTATTTTCATTTATATTAGTCTATTGAAACAGAAAAATGTAAATTAAACCACCCAATTGTTTTAATTAAATTGTTGATTTGTTGGATATACTAAGTAATTAAGTTATATAAGTTTTTTTTTATAAATATGTACAGAATTTTATATTTTGACTACATAAATATTCTTTTAAAATTTTTAAAGGATAAAAGCACATTATCAAGGTTAAATGTAATTGTATATAATATGATTACAATATTTATATAAAACAATAGTGAAATTGGTAGTTATAATATTAGCAGAATTATGGTTATTATTTTAATCAAATTTGGTTTCTTATTTTTGCAGAGAAGCCTACCTTCTTTATGACAGTGATACAAATTTGATCAACAAAATTTTCATTGCCACTATCATGGCCCACGAGCTTGCTCACAAGTGGTTCGGAAACTTAGTCACATGCTTCTGGTGGAGTAATTTGTGGCTCAACGAGTCTTTTGCCAGTTACTTCGAATATTTTGCTGCTCACTATGTAAGTAATAGTCATCCATTTGGCCAAGAGAGATTGACAAAGCTCAGCTTGTAGAACAAACTTTGATAAATCAATTTTCTCCAATCTAAATAGAGGCCGAAAATTGTATCATATAGAAGCTTTTAACAAAAACAACGCCACTGGTACTGCCGACTATAGTAAACTTAAGGATAAAGGATTAAGAATTGATAGATAGAAAAATGTGCTTTTCCATCCCTTGCTTATATTCCTTGAAACACAACAGCACATGTGCTCTTATTTTACGGTGGTCTTCTGTAAGGCTGTTGTTATTTTAGCCTGCTGAAAAGTAGTGGGTCTTGCCACTACTGGCCAGATCCGTACCAGAGCTAAATATGGAAAGTTTATTATCATTAAAAGAATCCTTTATCGTATAATGTTAAATAAGTATGTAGTTTCATAGCGACGTTAATATATTGCAAGTTATATTTTTTTTTTTAAATTTCAGGCTGATACATCATTAGAACTCGACGAGCAGTTTGTAGTTGACTACGTACATAGTGCTTTGAGCAATGACGCTAGTTCTGCAGCGACACCCATGAACTGGACAGCAGTTGCTAGCAATCCATCTATTAGTTCTCACTTCAGCGTCACCAGCTACGCTAAGGGAGCTTCTGTTTTGCGAATGATGGAACATTTCGTTGGTGAAACTACATTCAGAAATGCTCTGAGACACTACATTGCTGATAAGTAAGTAAAATTGTCTAGTTTTGAAAGAGCGCTTTTTGGCGTTATTCGATAAAACTCGTACTGTACGGGTACATAATATTAAACTTGACAAATTATATTATTAATCATTTTAATCCGCATTACTTGGATAAAATGCTGCTGCGCACGGTCCAGATGGACATAAATTTTATCCCGGCCGAAATTTGGAACAATCTAGAAGTGTTCACATAATCGTTATAGGGATTTTTCATTCAATCAGAATGTTCTTATCGATTTTTAAATGCCAATATAAAAACGATATGTTTAATTTATCAACTCATAATGTGTGTCATTAATTTTATCTGTGCGTGCGTATCCTTGAATTGATAAAACATTTATAAAATATGATATAATAATTTATTAAATTATTGTAGCGCTTATGGCCTCGGAACCCCATCGGACATGTATGTAGCATTTAGAACTGCAGTGGGTGAAATA
Organism: Synanthedon tipuliformis; assembly: GCA_947623395.1. NCBI lineage: Eukaryota > Metazoa > Arthropoda > Insecta > Lepidoptera > Sesiidae > Synanthedon > Synanthedon tipuliformis. The sequence continues at coordinate 1,591,520 of OX392415.1, read as the reverse complement.
AATACTGCTGATCCAAATTTCGCCACAACATACCCCGGCATAGATATTGGAGATGTATTCGATTCTTGGGTGCAAAACCCTGGTGCACCAGTTCTAGAGGTTGATGTTGATATGTCTTCCGGAGATATAACAATAACTCAGGTAAACATTAGCTCCGATTTTTACTATCAATTTTTAAACATGTTTAAATTTTAAGATTGGTGCTATCAAAATGTATTAAATTTTGCTTCGTTTTATTTTTCTACTTAAATTCAGACGAAAAATAATATTAAAAAGTAAGAACTACTAGTTTATTTGTTGTATGAATAAGACATGCTAAAACCGATCTGTCTGGGGCGCATTAGAAAATTCTACATCTATCAGGTTAGAGTAGACCCTTAACCTGATAAGCTGATCTTTATCATAAAGAAAACAATTTTAAATATTTTTAAAATGAAAAAAAAAAATGTGATTTATACTTAAGTTTGAAAGTTTAAAGTTTTAACTTCAAACTTCAAAAGGGGGTATTTTGTTAACTTTGTTTTGATTGATATGTTTATCCGGTCTGGATACACAAACGACCCTTAAAAATGACATAATGAGCTTTAGACGTTTTGTGATACAAATAATTATTTATTTTTTAACAGAACCGTTTCCAACTGACTGGAACCCCTGCTGAAACTCTGTGGCAAATACCAATTTCGTACACAACTGGTGATAACCCTAACTTTAATGACACAAAGCCAGATTTCGTGCTAACTACAAGGTCTCACACAATAGTAGGTGGAGTTTCTGGTCACAATTGGGCTATTTTCAATATTCGTCAATCAGGTGAGTTGAAAAGAAATTTAAAATTATAAAAATAGCGACCGTAGGAACCTCACAACAAGTTAACTTTAATATGATTTACCTTTTAAAAGAAGAAATAGTCAGTGGAAATGACTTGGAGATAGTAACTATCTTAATTAAGAAGATTACCCTTAAATCATGTGTAGTAGTCATGTCATAATCTGGAATGTGACTAAAAGTTGTCAGAGCCTTAAGGATTTTTAAACATTTATTACAGAACCATGGTTTTGCTTATCTTTTGTATAGGAGGCGTTAACTTAGCTACCAGTAAATGACTCAACTAAATGTGTGTCAAAAAAAATAAATGGGTCAGCCCCGACACACGACTGGAATTTTATTTTAATTTTCACAATTTAATCACGCCGAAAGAACAACATTGTTCTTTTTTTAAATAATATTGTGTAGATGGCCCAATATCTATGAAACTTCAGATATTAAGTAGTATAACGCATTCGTGTGACAATTTTGATTTTACTCCCATAAATTTTCATATCACGGGCTTATATATATGCAAATCGATTCTTAAGGAGCAAACTCCAAAAAGTGGTTTTTATAAATAAGAACCTAATAACATTTACCCAGATAATGAAAATTTATATCTTTAATAGGATTGTACCGCGTCTTGTACGATGATCACAGCTGGGAAATGATTGCTGCAACATTACTCAACGAACCAGAAACGATCCATTACCTGAACAGAGCTCAAGTAAGTACATTATTTTGCTATATTAATAACACAGTTAAAGACTTTTTTTGTGAACGCGCAGATCTCTGAAATTTCCAGTCAGATTTTATGAATTCCCTTTGTATTTGATAGCACAATTATTATTAAAGAAGGTTTAACATCATGCTACGACTCTTAGGAGTCGAGCAAAAAAGTCACAAAGAACGCTAAACGGCGAATCGCTGTTTGAATTTATCAAACAGCGAATGATGCCGAGGAGTACAGCTAGAGGAACAATAAAATGAATATCATAAATTTGTAAAATATTATTTTATTATTTTATTTTTATTGTAGCTAATAATATACGTCTTGTCTTCTAGATTGTCAACGACATTCTCTTCTTCATTCGTGCCGGAAGAATTAGGACTGATTTAGCATTCCACGTTCTGGCCTTCTTAGAAAACGAAACGAATTATTATGTATGGACTGGTGCTCTCACTCAATTAGAGTGGATTAGACGCAGACTGGAACATCTGCCTTCTATTCACGAAGAATACAGTGTAAGTTAATAGTACAAACTTGCATAAAATGTCATTTAGACAAGCCCCTTGGATGACTAGTTATGGTTGCCTTAACGCTCCGTCTTACAGGAGCCATTAGTTATGCTTTATTGAAAGTCAAACCATAGCCTGAAGCTCAACTTAGCTCAACTTACGTCACCCAAATTGTTCATCTTTTGGTGAGGAAGAACTTTAGCCAATTTCAATTTCAATATAAATATCAATTTCAATATCAATTTCAATATCAATATCAATATCAATATCAATATCAATATCAATTTCAATTTCAATATCAATCGCAATATCAATTTCAATTTCAATATTAATATCAGTATCAATTCAATATCAATTTGTTTATAGAATTACCTGCTGGGACTAGTAGAGACTGCAATTCAACGAGTTGGGTTCTTAGAACGCAACAATGACGCCACGTCAGACATTTTAAATAGAATGTGGCTTCTCAACTTCGCTTGCAACATGGGACACGAGGAATGCATCAGCGATAGCCTTGCCAAATGGACAGCATTCAAGGAACAAGGAACAGAGTATGTAGAAACCTATAACGCACGACACGTTTGGTCTAGTGGTTAGTAAACCTAGCTGTTAACCAAACGGTTTCGGGTTCGAATCCCGCTAGGGACAAATGTTTATGTGTTAACATTTACCTTTGTATCTGAGTCATGGATGTTTGTATTTATAACATACGTATATATTTAATAAAAAAAGCAATCTTTGTAGTATACGAACTATTTGGTATCCATAATTCAAGGAACTAGTTGCTTAATGTGGAACTAGATGGTACTGGAATGTGAGAAGATATTCTGTTATTGATTTATTTATTTACAAGCAATTAGCTGTTGCACGCGATTTTGTCCGCATAACTAAAAAAAGCCTGTGTTACTCGCTGATAATGTAGCTTTCAATAGACTAAAGAATTTTCAAAATTGGTCCAGTAGTTTTTGAGTTTATTCATTACTCATTGAATAGATCATTTTGGTTTATATAATACTAGCTGGTGCCCGCGACTTCGTCGGCGTTCTGGATGAAAGGTACCCTATGTTCCTTGTCCCAGCCAACGTGTATGCAAAATTTCATGGTGATGGGTTCAGTAGTTTTTGTGTGAAAGAGTTACAAACATCCATACATCCATCCATACAATTTTTCGCATATTAGTACCTACTGATTGGTTAATTAAGTAAAAAAATTTAAATGCCGATTTTTATCTAGGATCTTATGAGTAAAAAATTGTCTTCTTTACAGGGTGCCTGTTAATTCTCGTCGTTACATATACTGCACTGGAATTCGTTACGGCAACTCATCCGATTACGACTTCCTCTTTGAGAAGTACAACTCATCACAGAACGCTGCCGATATGGTTGTGATGCTCCGAGCTCTTGGTTGCACTAAAGATGAAACTTCTTTGCAACAGTGAGTATTTTTATTGTAATTAATAAAATACCGAGGCCATGCGATTTTTTTTACATAATAAAACTGATGATTATTATTATTTTTTTATATTATGTATTATATTATTATAGTTTTTACTTGATAATGAAAATAGTGATAAAACCAGCGACCTCAAGTTCGCTGGATAGAACGACTTTTAAGATATTTTTTTTGATATTATTTCTAATTGTTTTAGTTTATTCATTATATGATTTGTTTAAATTTCAGTTACCTAATCCAGAGCCTGTACAACGACAAAATCCGTCTTCACGATCGTACGAACGCTTTCCAATTCGCCCTTCTAGGCAACAGGGAGAACTTGCACACTGTACTACAATTCGTATACGATTATTCTCAAGATATCAGTGAGAAGTAAGTTATGATATTTATTTATATTTATAATTATATAGTAAAACTAGCTGACCTGGCAAACATTATTTTGCTATTTTTTTTTTTTTTTTGGGTGGCCCACCCTTAACATTTAGGGGTATGAAAAATAGATGTTGGCCGATTCTCAGACCTACACGATAAGCACACAAAATTTCTTCAAAATCGGAGTAGTTTCGGAGGAGTTTGGCAACAAACACTGCGACACGAAAATTTTATATATTAGAAGAAGATATACATATTAGTAAATAAATTTTTAACCAAAAAATTTATTACCTAAAAACACAAGAAACACCATCAAAAATCTTCATCAAAAACCTTGTCTTAACTTGCGTATCTTTATTTCACTATAGCGTATAAGCTATAGCGTCCGCTCAACGTATTTTTTAACTTGTACTTATAATCTAACTTAATTTTCAGCTACGGCGGTGAAGATCGCTTGGTACTGTCTATTAACGCACTCGCTACTTTCTTGACCGACTTCGAAGATATTGTTGAGGTAAATAGTATTTTTTTAAAACCTAAATTCAATATTGACAGGGCACCCTGCGTTACGCAGTGGTTTGTGCAACCCGGCTAGCGGCAGTAACTACCTCGTTACAAAGACATGTGTGCTACTTTGTTTCGGTGAATGTGAGCCTTAATACTACCACAGCATACTTATTTCCTACAGTAGGCCGACGCCTTTGTAGTTGGGCGATACCGCCGCCTGTGTAGCTATTTAAAAATTACGGAAGGGTTGACACAAATTAAGTAATATAAAATGTGCTTAAGTACCTTTCTTCATCGTGCAGAAATTGATGAGAGCTTAGTTCTTTATTTATGCGAGATAAAGAATTTCACGCTCTTACAGCGCATGCCGTATGCACCATTTTGATTTATATAATAAATTAAAATCTGAAAGGCGCGATAGCCCTGGAATATTTATCCCAAGCTACTAAGAACGACGAAGTATGCAGCTTGGGCACGTCCCACTCGCGCCTCACCCCTCACGCCCCGCACGATTACCCTGTCTAGACGTCTCCGTCGGCCTACTGTACGAAATAAGTATGCTGTGATACTACTATGACCTGTGTACTGCTTGTAGGCGACAGTAGCATAATGTGGTCTGTCAGCCTATCTGATGACCTTAACATGAAAAAAATAGTTATATTTTCTCTTTATAATATTATAGATATACAAAATACTATGAAACTATAATTTTTTGTTCACAGTTCCAAACGTGGTTATACACCAATCAACTCAGCTTGGGGTCAGCGTTTCAAGCTGGCAAGAACGTAATAGTAGCCAGTATGAACAATATTGTTTGGGGGAACCAGATCGCTGTGGACCTGTACAACGCAGTACGCAGCGGAAGTTCAGGACTATTTGCACCAATTCTACTCCTGTTGGTGACATTGAGCGCACACTTGCTCCATTAAAAAATTGATTTAATTTATTAGTACTTTGTTAATGTTAATTTTATTTTTTTTTATGTATAAATAAATAGTATTGTAAATAATATTTTTATTTTTATTTGAATTAGCTAGTGTTCGCGACTTATACGAGTATTAGCCAATAAATAGTTGTTCAGTGTATTTCGTGCCCTATGCATGAAATATTTCATGGTGATAGTTTAATTAATTAAACAGGTACCTTACGATTAAATCTATCTAATACCTTACAATAACAAATTCACTTTTGTATTTATAAATATAGAATAATGATTTTCTTATAATATCTCCAAAAATATGAATGAAAAAATACAAGCTTAATAGTGTTTGCATAACCATGTGCATGAATCTTAGCATTATTTAAATGGTTGAAATTTTCAAAATCATGTTTCGAAGTGGAAATTTTCTGTGAAGTTATTGAGCCGTTTTTTTAAAAAGGAAACCAAGTTTCTTTATTGATTTAAATGACACATATATTCAAGACCTCGAAATAATTATGTGTGTGTCGAAAAGAGACTCGCTTTAGGTAATTTTCAGATTACACCTGAATTTCGTTTTTCAATAAACAAATAATTATTTATATATCTAATAAGAATCAAATTAAAAAAAAAAACCATTTTGTTCTAGTTCTAGCGGTCTTTTAATTTTTTTTCCTACCCTCCAAAAATAACATAAATGGTAGTGCAGTCAATGCAGGAAAATAATCATTGAGTGCATTTGTATTGTTATAATTTTTTAAGTGTATTTTATCAAATTTGCACCTATAAATGATGTTCTGAAATTGTGTTCTCTGCAGAAGAATTCGTTGAAAGTGAGTATAAACTTTTAGAACTTAATAATATAAACTATTTATAATAAGTACAAACAGAAATTATTTAAGGTGCTTTAAATATGTAGTTAATTTAAGACCTGAGTTGGTTTATTTTAACTATACCTATTAGGTAGAGTTATTCAACTTGGATTAAATGGATAATTACATTTTTAAATTAAAAAAAAAAAAAAAAAATATCAGTAGAAAAATTAAAAGATTATTCTATTCCAAGTATATGTATATCCTAGAAATACTTTTAGTTGGCCTAATATTTTATAATAGCTTCTAGTCACAATGTGTACGTACAATCCATCTGGCGGCACTACTTACGTGTACTACCACACCACATCGTAGCGACAATAAGTAGTCAAACCGTGGTTATGACTGTGTAAATAGCGTTGCTGTGGTTTTTTGTGGTTGCGTTGTGGTACCTACAAAATGCATGTGGCGATCCGATGCGGACGGCTGCTAGTTCGCGATGTCGCTGGTGGTTGCGACATGGCTGCGATGTCGCTGGTGGCTGCGGCATGGCTGCGATGTCGCTGGTGGTTGCGACATGCCTGCGATGTGGACGGTATCACACACGCGGTCTATAATGACGGCAACACGTGCTCCGTGTGAATGTACCTATTAATTTTCATACAAATTAACGCCCGCCCACGTGTTTGGTTGTGGTGTGGTTGTAATATATGTGAAACAAGCCTTAAAAGACAACTTGGGTTGACTGAATTAGTAAACCGTCAGACTGTAGGTTGTGTTCCTATTCTGTTGACTTATGTTGTTTTTTTGCGATTTACATACTGATGCGTGTTTAGTACAACCGCCATTTAAAAATTCCAAGTTTATCAATTATTTACCTAACGAAGTTACGATAAAGAAAATTGTAAAATCAAAATTACCTACCTATATTTTGAAAATGACGATGTTGGTGGCATTGAAATATTTTTAAAACCTTTCTCAATCAAATCGTGCTCATATATTTTCAACCATCAAATTAAAGTTGCTTGTGATTACAGGCGATGGTAAAGTGACTGTCAGTCTGTCTGATGACCTTTACGTAGAAACAAAAATGCATTTCTTTTACTTTTATTGTCAACACCGACGTCTCTTGCTGTGATTAATTACGGCATTCTTATAATAATATCTTATCACTTATCCGATAGAAAAAAAAAAACATAAATACAAATTTATGTACTAATTTTTCATGAGAAATTTTAAAGCTTTTGTTAATTAAAGTTTCATCTTAAATATTTTCTATTTTAAACGTTTGACGGCGATGCTACTAGCGACTATACTATACTAGCAACCTGCTCCCAGTTTCACACGGGTTGTTTTTGTCTGTAAATCTAAATATATAAAATTTTCGTGTCACAGTGTTTGTAACGAAACTCCTCCGGAATGGCTTGGCCGATTTTTATGAATTTTTTGTGTATACTTATTTGGTAGGTCTGAGAATAGGTCGTAAATTTTTTTAATACCCCTAAGTGATAAGTGTGGCCCATCCCAATTTTCCTTATATTTTTTGGTAAAACAACATTTGCCGGGTCAGCTAGATATATATATAAAGATATTTCTCGTTTAACGTTCTTCCTATTAGTGAAATATTATTTCACTAGTGAATAGATATTTTGTATATTTATGTAAAGATATTTTAATTTACAGAAATGTTTCTGCTTACTAGCGTCATGTTAGTACTTGTCGTACAAGTCAGAAGCGGTATAATATCGTGGCAAGATGAGGAAATGCCGCTGCAAGCAGAGTACCCGATACTTCCAAGTCCAACGAACCATTCGGAGTCGAATGAATATTTCAGATTGGCCCCAAAAATTTTACCACTCGTGTACGAAATACATTTGGATATATTTTTGGATGAAATGGAAGCAAAAAGACCTTATAGCTTGATAGGGGATACCTTAATAGATTTTATGGTAATATGATTTGTTTCTCCTAAAAAAAAAAGTAAAAAAATTGTCCATTTGTAATGTCAAAATAACTACTTTTTACTTAAGAGGGAAGAATAGTACGTACTCGTCCATACAAAAAGAGAAAATGTTTTTCAACTTCTAAATATTTTCCAATCTCCATGATTTTTTTTGTATGTTATTGACACAATGAAATAGGTACATACATAAGTTTCCTTTTTTCAAAATTTGCAATAGCTTCAAATTTTTATACACCTCAAACAACTTAATTTTTTTAAACCGCTTGTTTTATAAAAAAATGTTTTATATATATTTTATAAAAAATATAATATAATTTTTAAATTTAAGGCTTTGGACAACACAGACGAGTTGACGTTACACTTTAATGTTGAACCTGTAAAATCAATTGTTATTTTTGACCAAGTAGAAGCAGAGATTCCATTTACTTATCAACATGACTCAGCATTTGTTAAGAACCAGGGAATACATTTAAAACTTGAAGGACATAAATTAATTAAAAACGAAAACTATAGTATTCACGTGAGTTATGAAAGGGATTTGTATAATGGACCAATGACGGGCGGCATATTTGCAGGATGGTATAACGATGTTACAGGAGAAGAGAAGTAAGTGTACATTTTTTTAATCACTTTAACCCTAACGGTCTAGCTGTTAACCAAACTGTCGCGGGTTCGAAACCCGCTAGGGGCAAATGTTTATGTGTTAACATTTACGTCATAGGTAGTATTCTATGAAAATACTACCTATGACGCAACTGTGCTGCTAGCATACAAATAAAAACATAAAATAAAATATATTCACACATTCCACACAGTAAGCAACTTATTGCTTGTATTATGGGTACCAGACAGTTGATATACTACATACAATACTTTTTTTTTGTAAATACATACATACATATTATAAATACAAACATCCATGACTCAGGTACAAAAGTAAATTTTAACACATAAACATTTGCCCCTAGCGGGATTCGAACCAGTGACCACTTGGTTAACAGCTCACTCGACCAAGGGCCGCGTCAATATTTTATTTATATATCAACCTATGACTTATAAAGTCAAAATTTAATAGCTACTCCTGTAACAATCTAATCCAGGATTTCCAAATTTCGTAATAATCCTGTCCATCAAATATAGCCATTAAAATGTTAAGACATTTACCCAAAGCACCTTATAAGTTATACTTGTAAGTCCTCTCATTAGTATTAGAAATATCTATTCTTAAACTTTTTGGCTAAGTGTGCTTTCCTCTGAGTTCATATTTATGAAGAAGGTACTTAGTATACAACACACAAAAAAGTAATCCATGTAAGGCTGCCAATTTTCTTTGATTGATCAATAATTAGGGCCTCTTTCACCATCCGTCAAGTAAGCTAACAGTCATTTAAAGTCACCTGTCACCGGGAATAATTTAGCTGATATACCTTTGTATGTACGGTAACATTAAAAGTCCAAAACATTAAAAAGAAAAAAAAATCGCCCATCGAAGTAAGCACTAAACATAAACATAATTTAATAATACATAAAATTATTTCTAAAAGTAACTAATCATAACTTTACTTGTAGTTGGTGAAAGAGGCCATTAGAAAGAAAAAAAATTACATCCTGGGTGAAGCCGGGAGCGACTCGTTATTATAATATAAAATTTATTATTATTAATTTACAGGGTGTATGCAGCAACGCTCTTGCAACCGGATAAAGCGCGGACTTTGTTTCCATGTTTTGATGAACCATCATTAAAAGCGGTGTTCTACTTGCGAATAACACGATCTAACAAATTTCCGTCCATCTACTCCAACATGAAGCCTGGGCTAACCGTACAGTATGTATTCATGTATACTAATAATTATTAATAAAGAGCAAAAGATTTCTATTTTTGATTGTAATGAATAAACTCGGGGTTTGAAGGTACCTTTTTTTCAGATTTTTGCTCATATCGCGAATATCTGTAGGCATTATGATTATTTCTGACAAAAGTTTCTACATAAAATTTTCTACAAATTTGGATATATTCATTTTTACTCTACGATAATACTTCAGGAACTACAGGCTGTGTAAGTTTACAGAGAGAAAAAAATAAACCATTTCAGCCAATGACTATAAATCCACTATAATAAATGGTTTAGTGCTCGGTGATTTCAGCAAACGGTGTCGTATTTTTTTCCTCATTATTCAACGCCATCTTTAGTTTAGAATAACCAAGAGCTTAGTCATAGCTCAGTCATCTGCCGACCCAACATAAAAAACTCCATTGATGTCGATCCATTGAGATTTCATGAGTGAGTCAAATATAAAAATTTACATGGTAGTAAGATTATTATCTTACTAATATTTCATAAACGCAAAAACTACTAATTGGTTAATTGATTAAGAACTCAATAGCTTATAAATACATTGAAGTGACTGAAAATGAGCGAAAGTATAATAGAGGTTATTTTGCGTATACATTTATTTTTATTTATTTATTTATGGAACATAATGTTACATTTTTTTTAGTTTAACAATGGTGTAAACACAAAATCATTAGAGTTTTACGGCACACCATTAGAATATATATAAATATTTATCACTACATAGTATAAAACAAAGTCGCCTTTTCTGTCCCTATGTCCCTTTGTACGCTTAGATCTTTAAAACTACGCAACGGATTTTAATGCGGTTTTCACTAATGGGTAGAGTGGTTCTCGAGGAAGGTTTAAGTACATAATTTACTAAGTTACGCGGGCGAAGTCGCGGGCAGCAGCTTTAATTTTATTAACACGTAATTTTATAAACTATAACTAACATGTAGTGCCATCTGTTAACAGACTTTTTCCATTATTGGAAGTGAGATTAGATGAATTAGAGTACTACATTGCTTCAAACAGAATTCCCTAGATGGCGTTGTAAATTTTGCATACACGTTGTCTGGGACTCCAAAAAGGACATAGGGTACCTTTCATCCAGAACGCGGACGAAGTCGCGGGCACCAGCTAGTAATATAATATAATATAATATAATATAATATAATATAATATAATATAATATAATATAATATAATATAATATAATATAATATAATATAATATAATATAATATAATATAATATAATATAATATAATATAATATAATATAATATAATATAATATAATATAATATAATATAATATAATATAATATAATATAATATAATATAATATAATATAATATAATATAATATAATATAATATAATATAATATAATATAATATAATATAATTAACACATATGTACTTAAACCTTAAATAATAATTATTATAATAAACAATTTGTAATTTACAGGTAGACTTGGCTAATTTTGATAAAGACAAGGATGACATATACTCAATACCTATAACGTTTGCCACCGCAAACGAACCTGACTTTTCCAAAACGGGCCGTTCATTTATTATGAATGAATATAAGATGACATTAATGACAGATTTCGAAAAGGAGGACGAATGGGTCATTTTTAATGTTCGACAACAAGGTAATATTTATTTTACTTTCATAAGAAAACTAGCTGACCTGGCAAACGTTGTTTTGCTATATAATTTTTTTTTTTGGGTGGCCCACCCTTAACATTTAGGGGTATAAAAATAGATGTTGGCCGATTCTCAGACCTTCTCAGGTTCTCAGGAAGATTCTCAGGTCGAGTGAATAGGCATCTTCTGGGTGAGCTCGCTCGATCGACCAAAGTCCATAAGGAAAGAACAGCTCAAACAATAATAATGCTGGCATCTGGTTTAATTGGTCCGTAATAAACGCAAAAATATGAGTAATGTTTTTGATTTCCATATTGATCGATTTAGAGATTTTATAGAGTAACTTTAGGGAGCATGGAAACTAAAAATGGTATCTATGTACCTTCCAAAGTGCAGAAACAAAAATAAAAAAAATCCAAATTAAATTTTAGTCAACTAAAGTTGAATTTGAGTAACTAACTAAAGCAGAAATCATTTATTTATTTACGTTTCTTTTAGATTGTCGATGATGTTTTCGCCTTAATGAAAACCAAATGGATGAATATATCGGATGGATTTAAAATTCTTAGATTTCTACAAAAGGAAGACAATTATCACGTTTGGAAAGCAGCCATTAGAGGATATTTATATTACAGAAATAGACTTCGCCATTTTAAGGAGGGTTTAGAAAAATTTGACGTAAGTTAATGATCCTTTTTTTTTTTTTTTTTTACAAGAGGAATCCATCATGGATACCCACCGGCCTGGGGACAGACCGGTGGGTTATGTCGGACTCCTGCCCCGAGGTGGTATTGGGGAAGACCTACCGACTAAACCTCTTGGCGTCCTCCGCGTCCGCTATGAGGCGAAGTTGCGAGGGCGGACGAACACTCTTCCGCAACTCCGCCGCGGGTGTCCGTAACCGGGCACTGCTCATTGGGACGGCGCACCCGAGCTGCCAAAGGGCGCCGTGCCTGTCAGGATGAAGCGGGCGGTAGAGTCCCCATCTACCGCCCTAGTCCTGTCAGGGATCCAGATGGCGGGCGTACGCCAGCCGCCTGCGTCCAGTTCGTCGGCGACGGAGAGGATGGGATAGGACGTCGTCCTCCCGTTCTCTCTCCGCCGCCTCCTTCTGCGAGATAACATCCTCGCAGAAGTATTGCGTCGCTCGCCAAGCGGCTCTGCTGCCGACCATAGCTTTTACTACGACCGGCAGAGAGAGATCCAATCCAATGGTCGCAGCGAGCTCAGTTCGCTGCGCCGACCATCTAGGGCACTCCGCAAGAGTGTGCTGTGCGCTGTCCTCAGCGCAGGCACACGAATGACATTCTGGAGTTGGCTCCCTACGAGCCACCCGGTGGAGATAGCTCCCGAAACAGCCGTGTCCCGAGAGCACCTGCACCAGGCGGAACGTGAGAGCCCCGTGTCTCCTCTGGAGCCACTCGTCCAACACTGGACGAATAGCCTCCACGGTGCGGTGGCCGGCACTAGGCTCGGCCAACCTCTCGCTCCATTTCAGGAGGAGGTTTTCGTGTGCTCGCGAACGGATTCGCGAAACAACCTCTTGCGGAGGCTGAGCTCCCCGAGACCGTACATCTGGAATGCCCAGATATACGGTCGCCTGCACCTCGGCCTCGAGATCCCATGGTGGCGTGCCCGCCATGACGCATGCAGCCTCAAAGGACACTGTCCGATAACCCCGGACGATCCTGAGCGCTAACGCGCGTTGCGCGCGTCGCAGGTGCGCCCTGCATTTCTGTCTCAGGCCGTCCGCCCAAATTGGGGCTCCGTATAGAGCCATTGACCGCACTGCCCCCGCATACAGACGACGACAGGCGGTGTTTGGCCCACCCAGGTTTGGAAGCAACCTGCCCAAAGCAGCAGCGGCTCCCACTAACTTCGGTTCCAAGAGCCGAAAGTGTCCCTCAAAGCTCCAGCGGCTGTCCAGGACAAGGCCGAGGTATTTCTTGGGGGTAGGTGGGTAGGGTAGGTGGGTGGGGGTAGGGTAGGTAGGGAGTAGGTGGGCTTCACGTCCACGGTGACTCCCCCGATAATAATCTCTGAACCCGACGGTGGTGCATTCCGAGGCCCGTGAAAACACATGGCTTCGGTCTTGTTTAAGGCTACGGTGAGCCCCAACCGCCGGATTCGTTCGACGACGTGAGCCACGCCAGCCGTAGCCAAAATGGTACCCCGTCTGTGGTCCGGTGCTCGGGCTGTTACCAGGGTGTCATCAGCGTAACATGTCACGCCGACCCCCGGCAGGTTAGCGCCTCTGAGCACCGAGTCATAACCAATGTTCCACAGGAGCGGCCCGAGGACCGACCCCTGTGGAACTCCGCACGTAATATGGCGGTGTTTCAATCCTGTCTGCGTCGGATAGCTCACTGAGCGATCAGTGAGGTACGCAGCGACAATCCGGCGCAGATATCCTGGTACTCTGTGGTATTCCAGTCCAGTCATTATGCATCGCCACGGTAGGCTGTTGAAGGCGTTAGCAATGTCCAATGACACCGCCATCACAACCTGCCCGTGGGCTACTGCATCGTGCGACAGGTCTCGCACGCTCGCTATCGCGTCTATTGTAGACCTACCACGACGGAATCCAAACTGGCTGGTGCTAATGTTCGGCCCAGTTCCTTCGATGTGCTTAATGAGGCGAGTGGCGATAACTCGCTCAAACAACTTGTTCACCTCATCCAGCAATACGATGGGGCGGTAAGCCGACGGGGAGTCCGCCGGTCGTCCTTCTTTCTTGATTAGCACCAGCCGGCCTTCCTTCCACTTGCGCGGATAGCAACCGTGCCGGAGACAGAGGTCCATTAGCTCTCTGAGACGGCACCCGAGTGGCCCCGCGGCCAGAGCTAGTGCTCGGCCAGGCACGCCGTCGGGCCCCGGGGCAGTTGCCGGCTTCCTGCGTAGGCGCAGTAGGGCGGCATCCAGCTCAGCTTCGGTCACCTCCGGTGGCAGAACCTCGTCTTCCTCTCCCTCGACCGCAGCTTCCACCAGCGGAACCGGCCCCAGTGAATGTTCGACCCGGTCGGGGAAGAGGTTATGCACTACTCTCTCTAGGAGCTGAGGTTCCAGACTACTCGTCAGCGGAGGTGCCCACGGGCGCATTTTCTGCCTCACAAGCCTGTAAGGTCTGCCCCACGGGTCGCCGTCTATGCTATTCAGCAGCTCCGTCCATGAGCGAGACTTCGCCTCGGCGATAGCCGCCTTCAACCTTAGGGATCGCTCTCTGTACTCAGAGTACAGTAGGGACTCCTGCGCTTCGTCCCTGTTCCGTCGCCTACGGCTTCGGGTGAATCGGCGTCTCGCCCTCACGCACTCCCAACGGAGTTGCGCTATTTCCTCTGTCCACCAGTAGACCTGTCGCCTTTGTGGAACTCGCCAGCTACGTCGAGGCATCGCCGCGTCGCACACCTGCTTCAAGGCTCCTGCAAACCAGTGCGCAGTCGTGTCGACATTCGCCGGATTCACAGGACCGGATACCCACGCCTGCACGATCGCTGCTTCCTCGATGAGATCCTTGTTGAGGTCCTTTATTGACCACCGTGGGCCGGTCCATCCCGCCACCACGTAAGTTAATGATCCTAATAATTTTATGAATGCTAAGGTTTATAATTATGCTTAAATGTTTTTTACTCAATGACGTACAAACGGCAGAACGGATTTAGGTGAAATTTAGTTTGATACTTGAATTAAGATATATGTGATCCAGAATATGCCTATTAAGTCGAACTTTGAAAAGATTTGGGTAATATGAGCTCGCAAACGCAGGGAGTTCCAGTCTTTGTCACAATGGCTTTAAGCACTTTTAAGTGCTTGGTTAGAAAAAGAGGGATTTTGATGAGGCGAGATTTCGAAAGAGAGCTGTAAGTCTGAATGTCCGATGGAAGAAAGGGGAAGGCGGCTTGAGCCCATTTAGCTCCTGAGCAGACTATCTAAAGTACATCTTATGGAAGACACTTAATCAGGCGATTTTGTCTCATATAAGGAGCTGTTATTCTACTTTGGCTTTTTTAAGAGGGCTGCCTATTTTAAGACGGAAGGAAGGTTAAACGAAGCCACTACTAATGACTTGACGTATTTATCCATACTTTAATAAAAATTATAAATGTGAAAGTAACCCTGTCTGTCTCTCTGTTACCTTTTCACGCCTTACACGTTGTTAGGGATACAAGAAAACACATAGGGTATTTTTCATCCTGAAAAAGTACCGTTTCCAAGGGACCATCCAAAATAAAATCCAATCCAAAAAAAATCCAAAAAAATAATATGAAACGCTTGGCCAAAGTGTTACAGCGACAAGGGGTTAGGCGTTATATAGCTTTATATATATATTTTAGTTTTCAACGCAGACGAAGTCGCGGGCACCAGCTAATATAATTTTCTCTTTAATTTTCAGTCTTATCTACTTGAACAAATGTCTTACGTTATTGCAACTGTCGGTCTGGATCCTAAAAATAAAGAAACACCTACCATGAGCATGCTGCGATCTGAGGTATTACACATGGCCTGTATAATTGGACACCAAGTGTGTTCATCAGTTTTACGATATAAATTCGCCTCTTTTAGGGATCACGATGTTTGGTAAGTTTCTTAAAATGAATATTAAATAATTTTTTTAATTTTATTAATGTAATTTTCATAAACGTCACCATGTGTTCCGTTAGGGTTAGGACGTCCACTGCTGGCCATAAGCCTTCTCCGTAATTTTCAAGTTGTATAGGTCAGAAGCAGCCTAAATCCAGGCATCGTCGACCCACGGCTCTAATGTAAATTAATAAGAAATAATCGTTAATTATTTATTTTTCAATGTTCAATGTCGAGAGACAGGCTGACGGTCCACTTGGTGGTAGGTGGCTACCATCGCCTATAAGACAAGCAAAGCCATAGGTGTTCCAGTAGGATTATGGATAAGGCACTGGAAAGGGTCAAGGAAAGGGTCAGGGAAATATGTTGCTAAAACCAAAACTCGACAACGGCTGGACCAATTAAACATTTTTTTTAATATTCGTTCAAGTCCGAGGAAGGTTCTCATGAAGAGAAAAAGAATGGAAAATTACTTATAGACCGAAATAACGGTAGGTATATTAGCTATTGTATTTCGGTGTGTAAATGCTACCACATACCACCATATTACTAGAGACCATTTCTTTATCCCAAATTTATAGTTTGGCCTTTATTCCATCATTTCTTTTATTGACTTGTGTTAATATAAAAATATAACCACTTAACCATCAAATTTGACGACACGTTTGGTTTTAGTGACTAGTAACCCTAGCTGTTAACCAAGCGGTCGCGGGTACGAATCCCGCTAGGGGCAAATGTTTATGTGTTAACATTTATCTTTGTACCCGAGTCATGGATGTTTTGTATTTATAATATGTATGTATTTACAAAAAATAAAAGTAATGTATGTAGTGTATCAACCGTCTGGTATCCATAATACAAGCATTAAGTTGCTTACTTTGGAACTAGATGGTGCTGTGTGGAATGTGTGAATATATTTACATTATTTATTTGTTTATAAATAGGTGACTTTACATATAAATTGAATATAGGTTTAGAATAGAAAACAATTCTTATAACTATTAGCCAATTGGCTATACATTCAGACCTGAAAATGTATTCACATTTATTTTTCCAGGATCGATCCTCGCATTCGAAGAGCTGTCTATATAGCTGGAATACATGAGGGCGACGAAAAGGATTTCAATTTCCTTTTAAATAGAATGACTACATCCTATGTTTCCAATGATCAAAGAGAGGACTGGCGACGGCCTCTTAATCATGTTAAGAGGACTGGCGACGACAAAAAATACAACATTGCTAATCAAGTCAGTTCACAATTTAATTTTAATAGGATGTTTGAGGGTCTTATAATTAGTATACCTGGCCTTGACAAAAAAATATATACATAAATTTATTTTATTTTTCGACGTAGTCACCACATAGTCCAACATTTTTCTATCTTTTCCTCTAAATATAAGATTGCTCTAACTTCAAAATGAGTGATCGTTGCAGCTATGATCTCATCGTTAGTCAATTTTTTCCACATCCAGAGCTAACTATAGAAAAAAATCCAAATTGATCCTGCCGGGAATCGAACTTAGCGAACCTGAAACAGAGGGTTTACTTTAACTATTGGCGAATCAAATGGCCAATGAGTCAGCTGACTGACTCTTTGGCTTAAAGCTGATTCTCCGACTTCCTTGACTTTTTAATAGCTTCGCATTTTTTAATTTCTTTAAATATTTGTTCTAGATACTTGAATTTTATATTGCAAAGTTATGTGTCAGACAGTCAAAGAATGGATGCTTTCCTATACGCTTTCTCGAACGATTCAGAAAAGGCGAAGACTATTTTCAGGTTTATTATGGAAAAGTTGAAAGAAGTCAGAGGAATGTAAGTGACTATTTCAAACAGTACTACTTGGTTATAACATTATATTTTGTTTAAAAATCTACACGGTCTCGTTGTGAATTTAAGCTATGCAAAAACAGCCTCTAAAATGTTGGAATTAGGGTTTGATGTAGGTACTAAACAAATTTACTATTAGCTTATTTGATTATCGTCTATACTTATTACATTATAACAACATAAATGCTATATTATGCATATACAACTATGTCGGCCCCTCTTGATACTAAATGTGTTATTTTGTATTTCAGATTTGATGAGAATGTTGGAGCATATAAACCAATTTATAATGTAATTCAATACATTCCTCAATATCTTGACGAAGCTACTTTACAAGAAGTATGTACCTTAATATTTCTGTATTTTCGAGCGCATATAACCCTAATCTTTTCAAGGCTCGAGTGAATAGGCATCTTCTGGGTGAGCTCGCTCCATCTTAGGCCTCATCCTTGCCACATGGCTGGTTGTTGGCCAAGAGCTAACCCATCTCTAATAAAAAAATAATAAGAATATACTTATATAGTGAAAATTAATCAAGTACTAAGAAACTACTCTTAGTACTAAGACAGGTAATTTTCGACGGCTAAGTTCCGGGTTCGATTCCCGGCAGGGATAACTTTGAATTGGAACATTGTACTTTGGTTCTATACAATATTTATTGGTATACAAACATAGCAGGATATTCCTTAGATATTCTCTTCACCTTCATATTAAAGCGTTATTAATATGAACCAGTTATTTATTTATTTATTTATTTGTTTCTTTTGTATGTTATAGTTATATGTTATTTGTTAATTGTTTTTTTTTTGTTATATTTGTTTATCTAAATCAAATCAAATCAAATCATTTATTTATTTATCTATTTCTAATCTTTTCTATTATCTTTTCTATCTACTATCTTTTCTATTCTATTTCTTCTATTTATTTCTTTCTTTTTTGTTTACCTTTTTGTATGTTTTCTCCCAGCTCCGATATTCTGTTTTGTAGTCATTTGTAACTCAAAATATGTTTTATTAATTTAGTGGAAACTTTGCTGATTTATGTTTTTCTTATATGTATGTGTAATGTGTATCGAGATATTGTATGTATCCTAAACATAAATAAAATAAATAAAAATAAACCAAATAATAATAATAATAATAATTTGTGACCATCATGGCTATCTTAACCTTGCATCCCTGACACTGCAAAAAATATATGATTAGACATCATAAGACATGTCTTTTGTACTGTTTCAGTTTGAAGATTGGGTTCGAAGTAAGGAATATTATAGAGATGAAACTTATCCACAAGTTCTAACGGCTATAAAGGCGGCACGGTCTTCTATGAATTGGACTGAAAAGTTTTATGGAGAATTGTTCACTGCTATAAGTGTACGCGGCATGACTTCAAGGCTTAAAGAAAATTTGGCCACGGTTATAACTGGATTCTTAATAGTTTTAATGGTGCGACGACAATTTTTTTTTTTATATTACTATACTTTTTTTTTCACAATAATTTGTAGTTGTAAGACTTTCTGTATATAATTTATTGTATGTGTGTAATCTATTAAGTGATTATTCCCTATGAATTAGTATTTGCTTAAAATGTCAATAATAAAAAAAACATAAAAAAAGAAAATAAAAAAAAATTATAATGTAAGTAAAAAATTTAATCATCGTGGAACTATAATTGTGATATAATTTTTTTTCATGTGATTTAGGATATTTGCAATCTTCAGCAACTAACAATAATAATGATTTGGCGGAACATTTTATATCTTAAAACTTTTCATAAAAACAGTAATTTAGATTATTTTAATTTTTGACTAATCGATACAGCATTAATTAAGTATACAAATTTTTTAAAACCTATTTTAAAAATGTCTATAAATTCATGAAAATTAAATTGATATTAACTTTTAAAGTAATTATTTACTAAAATATTATTTATTTATTTTTACCTTTTTTAAGACCATTATTATAACCCTTGTGGCACCAAGTCGTTATTAAATAAAATGCACTTTTGATCTAAGTAACCTTACCTACGTACCTACCTAAGTTACCTAAGTTTTTTTTACCTAAGTATTTTAATATAATCGCATATCTAAGTACCATCACAAAATTAAAAAATTATAACCATTTATTTATTTTCGAATTGGTACTAAAAGGGATTTATTAAATTTTTTTTATCTATATTTGGTAATAATTATACTTATCGTTACTGTAATTGCTAAGTTGTGTAACACCATATCAATAATTTTTCATCGGACATCTTAAACGTTGTGAGTAATATTTTTATGGATTATTTACTTAATATAAACTTGTAGGTTATCAAAAATAATAACAAACGATATTAGATGCCTACTAAATGGATTTTAAATTTCCCCAAAAGTAGTTTATAAAAAAACCATTAGTTTACTAAGCAATCATTAATGTTGCTCAACATGTTGAATGTTTTATTTGTTGAGTGTAAGTAGTCTTTTGTTAGAAAGTTAGGCTAGGAAAAGTTATGAAAAGTTTACAACTTCCACATTACGCGATATCTGGCAACATTGCGCGCTGTTGTCAAAGATCGCTCAGATGGCGAGCCTCATATCACATGTTCCGCTTCAATCTAGCCTCCTCAGTGAATTCATAATTTTTAATTTAAGTAGGATTTTTTTAATGAAAATACCTAGTTCGCATTTTTTATTTGTAATGTAAAAATTTGTAGAACTAAAAAATATATTAGGTAGGTACTTTATTCTATAATGCTGAATCGATTTTACATTTTTGTTTGTATAATAAAATATAGTTTATTAAATTATGTAAAACTTCGACAAGATTGGAAATAAATAATCTTTGAAGAAAAGTTAATAAAAAAAAACAAATTTTAATAAAAAATATTAATAAAAAAACATAATAAAAGATATAATTAATAAAAAAATATTTATTAAAAATATTAAGCCTTGCATTACGCACTGCCCTTCCTCTTTAGCGAAGAGGAAGTAAGGAACAGAAAAACCTTCAGAGTAGGAAGTAGGGATTAGTATAAATAAATACATAAAATTAATATAGGTATACTTAGTTACTATACAATATAGAATATAGATGTATTTTTGATAATAGAAATTATATTGTGCTTTAGTTAAATTTATATAGGTACTGGTAGGTTCTAATAAATATATAGGTAAATAACTAACTGACTGTAAATTATGTAAAATGTTAATATATTGTAATTTATATAACCAATTTTTATTAATCTTTGTAAATTATGTAACTAATTTTTATGTAATAAAACAGGGAATAATTTTTTTTTAATAAATTCTTACTTTTTATTCGAGTTGTATTATTTTTATGCTTTGACAAAAAAAATCTCTTACAATATAAATATATTGATATCTAAAATAGAAAAATATACATTAAGACGAGGACTAACCTTAGACCGAACACAATTTTTACCAAATGAGCGCAACCTTATATCCTATGTAAATTGTAAATTTGCACAACAAATTTTGTAACTTCTCGGAGACAACCGAACAAATTTAAAATTGGAAGGTTTTTCTTAAATATTGTGTAAAATATGAAAAAAGGAAATAAAAGTAGCCAATTCAAACTTTAGTGTAGAACTTAAGTTAATTAATAAGCCTAAAAATAAAAGTAGTTGTCACGGAACAGCAGCATATTACTATTTTTTTTCTCAGAAAATGGATATTTTTTTTATAAATCTGTCCGATTCGAACTTTTTTCAATATAGTCTATTATGCACTGTATTTTTATCTGACTTGTAATTTTCGGGTAGTGCCCGTGGTACACCTACTTTGTACACCTGGGTGGACCACGGGCACTTTTTTGTGCCCGTGGTCCACCTCATTAATAATGTCACTAAAATTTAAAAGACTTAGTGCCCGTGGTCCACCTATACTTTTTTTTTAAATTGCTGTTTTCGCGTCGAATAAAAAAACTTTCATAATTGAAGGGATTATCATCACTATCAGCCTGCAAGTAATGAATTATTTAATTCCCGCTGTTAAATGCATCCTTAAATTTGCCAACTTGCCGAACTAGTCCGCCTGGGTCTGTTTCCTGCTTTGATTTTGATAGTGTTTTCACTAAATGGGAAGAGTATTACGAAAGTATACGAGGAAGGTTTTTGTATTAAAACAAAATATTTTTTTTTAATTTAATTATTTTACTTATAAAAAAATTAAAAAAAGTAGGTAATTTGCTTTTGACTACGAATTAATACAGTATTAGGTAGATCATAAGATATTTTGTATTATTATTAAGATATTATTATTATTATTCATACATATTTATTTTCCCGCTTCTGACCCACCGTACCACCGACAATACCACTGGGGGTACGGTGGGTAATAATTTTAAAAACAATACCACCAATTAATAGTGATGTTTATATGTATTTTATAGTACTTATAGAATAGAGTATAGTTAGTATCATTTGTAATAAAAAAACTTAACAAAACATGAATTCTTCCTAATTCTGAGAACAAAACGTGACACATTATTACACATTACTTCTCCAGAAATGATTACACCAAAAATCTTTATGGTCTTAATTTATCTAATGCATGACCTATTGAAATATCTTTGTTAACAGTTACCATTTGGACCAATGTTATGAAATCGTCATTTACGATTTGGTGACTTCTTCTCTTTTTGGGACCATATTTTGTTTCATGAGCATTTTTCATTACATTAAGAAAAGAGGTCTTCTTTGTTGATCATAATATTTTAATGCACTTCATGGAGATAAAAGGGAATACCCTCCTTAATGAGTGCATTATGATAAAATAATTGATAATAAATTATAGATACATAAATTGTAATCGCAATCCGTGTCTCAGCACTACGGTGGTATCGTAGGGAAAAATAATAACCCACCGTACCACTGGGGGTATGGTCGGTGGTACAGTGGGTCAGAAGCGTTTATTTTCTATCTTAATCCTAATTTTTCTTTTACAATATAATTATATAAAAACAATAATAAATATTATAAAAAAAAATTAGAACTAGAGGGCCGCAAGTAGCGGGGCTAGGCCCAAGCTACCGGTGGTTAGGGCTGCAGAGTGAGGAACCTCCTGACAATTCGTGCCGTGTCAAGAAGTACCGCCCTCTGTATCTGACCCTTGACCCAGCCATCTAGGCTGGGTCAAGGGTTATTATAAAAACTACTGAACCGATCACCATGAAATTTTGATACACGTTGTCTGGGACACCTATATTTATTACCGCAATTTTTCTAAAGCAACTCCAACCGAAATATCTTTATTAATTAGTTCCATTTGAATGTCCAAAATATAATCGTCGTCATCTATATTAATTTGTTTCCTCTTGTTGGAAAATGTTGTGGATTCAATATATTTCAACTCGACCAAAAGTCGTATAATATTGGTACTGTTTTTAATTGTTCTTTTGTTTAATTTCGAATGAAATGATTCTGTGATATTATTGGTGCGGTGTCTTTCACTGAATACAGACAATATATTTTCGAAGTTTTGGGTCATCCAAAAACCGTCGATGTATTTAAAAAATGAATTGGTTTTCTCTTTTCCTTTACTTTGTTCTTTTACATATTTTAAACCTTCAGACATGTGTTCTTTAGGCAAAAGCGGCAAAACTCTTCTGCACTAAATTAATCAAAATATTTATTTATCAATTGGGTTTCTACAAGAAACTCTTACAATAAAGATTATTACCATTTCCGGCCTCAAGTGCATGGTTACGGAGATATAGGCCGAAACGGTTTTTATCAAAATGGTGGCACTTCCGCCCCCCTAATTTGTAAGGATTTTGTACTGTTAGGGTCAATACGTGATACTGAACGTATTTAAAATCAAAAA
The DNA here is from genome assembly GCA_947623395.1 of Synanthedon tipuliformis. NCBI lineage: Eukaryota > Metazoa > Arthropoda > Insecta > Lepidoptera > Sesiidae > Synanthedon > Synanthedon tipuliformis. The sequence continues at coordinate 1,567,735 of OX392415.1, read as the reverse complement.
ATAAAAGAATTGTAATTTAGTGCATTATGAATAAGAGTAACCGGCTTCTCTATTGCCTGGACTATGTAAACTTTTGTAAGATATGATCATAGCGATTATTTGCCTTTTTACCTGCATTATTAGGTTTCCAGTGCATTTATTTGGTCTGTAATTGGTGCATCGCAATAACTCATTTCCATTTTTGAAAACTTTTACTTTATGAAATTGAAAACCGTCATGTAATAGCACTGTACCGCCTTTTCTGGCTACAAAAACTGTTTCAGAGTCTCTAAGAGACATATTAAATAACGCGTTAAATAAATAAAATACGATGTAATAATAAAAGTGATATCGATATTACTACAATTGATTTCAATGAGACATTAAAATATTTTTAATACATGGAATTTTAGTTGACACATAATATATAATTAATTAAAGTGAAGCAAAGAGGTCAAAAAAGTGCCCGTGGTCCACCTATGTTCACCTAGGTGTACAAAGTAGGTGTACCACGGGCACTACCCGGTAATTTTACTCTAAGAAGTCAAACTAGGCGACGAAAAAAACGCTTTTCAGCTAAGTCCTCGCCTTAAAAAGTATGAAGAAACCAATTTCTCCTTATCACCTACAACTATAACTAAAGTTAAACGAAGTAAGATAAATGAAATAGCTTAAAAATTATATTAAGTACATTGTTTTATTATCTTTACAATGCCATGAAAACAGTTTGATGTGAAGATAAAATTTGATTATGAGGATTAAGATACAATATTGTAATAATAAAATTGCTAATGATGCCATGGAAATTAGTCGGTTTTAAGTCATTTCAATTTAATAACTCAATATAGTGGAACATTTCAGGTATTTACAATTTATTTAAGTGATTATCAGATTATTTTATAAAAACGGTAATGTTTTAAAAAAAGTGTTAAAAAAATTATATTTCTCCATTAAAATGTGTTTTTATAGAATAATAATATAAAGGTTTCCAAAAAAAAATATATTAAATATAAAACTTGAAATTTTTTTACAAGCAGACAAAAAATTAAATTATAGAAAATGAGTGTGTTCCACTGGATTATGTCATTCTTAGTTTGGTAAAACTAGATGAGTTAATGATGCATTTAGATACGAAAGTTTTACGATACAAAATTGTGCATAGTATTTTTCTTGGTATATTCTTCTAATATATCCTCATCTTTAAGTAACTTTTTTGTAACACGTTTCTTCTGTGGTCAACAGAAATGTTCCTACCGGCCAGTATTTTGGCTATAGTGCTCTTAGCAAACGTTAATGGTGATTACCCATTATCATGGCAAGATATAGAAACGCCTCATTCCTTTGATGGATTACAAAGAAGTACTGAGGAAGTATACAGATTGCCACAAAATGTCATACCGCTGGAATATGATATCTATTTAGACCTCTATTTTGATGAACGAACAGAAAATCCCTATAGCGTTGAAGGAAAAGTTTACATTATTATTCAGGTGAGATAACCATTAATTATCATTATCATTAACTTATTTATATCATTATCATCATAACTTAAAAGCTTCATTTTTCTATTTCACTAATGCTCAAGTACTTTGCTTATCATAAAATGAATAAGACTAGTCTCTTGCAAACTTTACAGTTCTCTGAAACTGCTTTTTTATGGTTATAATTTTATATAACTTAGTTCTAATAGGAAATAAGTGAGCTAGGAAGGGCTAAAATATTCTAGATTCTAAACTCAGGGCATAAAGAAGAATATAGTTTATTTATTGATAACTTGTCTTCTTTTTCATTATATCAATCTAACGTCAGGTAGATGTAGGTTTGCATTTAAAGAAGTTTTAATTGCAGTGCGCGAAATGACATAGAATTAAATCCATAAAAAAGTATGGTTACCGATGTTTCAGGCCTTAGAAGAAAATGTAACTCAAGTGGTTCTACACTCTAATGTTGAGAGTATAAATGACGTATCACTTTTTGACGAAGCAGGATTACCAGTAAATTTGGATACTAAGAATCCTTTAAAAATTGAAGATACGTATCATTTCTTGAAAATTAATACAGAGAATGCATTAACTGCTGGAACGAATTACACTTTGTTCATTCATTATTCGAACTCAATGAACGATGGACCTATGAAGAGAGGTATTTGGAAAGGATGGTACAAAGATGCTGATGATAATATTAAGTAAGTCGGCATTTCTCTTTTTTGACTTCATCTGATTGAAATTCTCCTAATTTTTAAGAAACATTGTATTGTTAGCTATCTACGAATAAATAATACTCTATAAAAATTCATATATTAGGTACGAGATACGTCCTCAAGAATGCGTACCAATAGAGTAGTCAATAAAAATATTTTTTTAATGTACAATGCCTATTAAAATGTGCCCGGTAATATTTATAATTAAATTTATTATTACTTATTGACTGTGAGGGAAAAAATATATTTACTAGTTATTAAAATAAACCATACTTCACACCACAGCCATATACTTGAAACTTCAAAGTGATAGGTGCCAAGAGGTGGTCGAAACCTCTTGGCAGCCAGCTATGAACAGGTGATATTTTGTTACAAAAATGACCTTCTACATAGATGAATAAGTTATATTATCAAATTAAAGCTATTTTTTTTTCTGTATTCCACTGAACTCGTTAAAATATCGTGTTAATCCGAATTAAAAAAAAACTTATGAAATCATTTGTTTTGTTTTAGGGTATACGCTGCAACACATTTTCAACCATACAATGCAAGACAAGCATTTCCATGTTGGGACGAACCATTGTTTAAAGCAGTTTTTAAACTTCATATCACTCGTCCTAACGGTTATTTAGGCATATTTTCCAATACTGGTATTATGATACACCGTTTGTAAGTAACCGCTGAATTTTTTAGTAACTAAAACTACACTCGTTCAATTTATATTTTATATAGGTTATTTAACAAATAATAACTTGTTTTTTTTTTCAGTGACGTAACCAACAGGTTACGAAGTAGCTTCTTCCCTACACCCAGAATGTCTTCTTATCTTCTCACCTTTTTAGTTAGTGAATCTTTTCAAGTAATAGCTCAAGATACAAATTTCAATCCACCGATAAGAATCATTGGCAGATCTAACTCAGTTGGCCGCGGTGACCATGCGCTAGAATTGGCTGTGAAGATGACTGAATATTTTAATGACTATTTTGATATCGATTACTCCGATTTGCATGAACATCTTTTTAATGATCACGTGTCCTCTCCCGACTGGGCTTCAGCTGGTACCGAAAATTGGGGCATGGTCAGTTACAGGTAAACATGTTAGATTTCGATATATACATTTTCAACAGTTGCTCTTAGACTATAAATAATAATAAAGGAATTAATTACTGTTAACAATATATTTTTTCTATCTTGAATCTAATCAATTGTTTTTATTGTAACTTACATTATTTGTCCAAAGGCAAATTGATAAAAAGAAGCCCAGATAACTTATAATTTTAACCAACAATTAAAACGATCTATTAGATTTATAATGAAGAATTATAAAATCTAAATGAATATGTAATGATTCTAAATTACAACAAAAATGAATCCAAAGGATTTTCATAGAACGCTAACTATGATTTGCTTCCAAGATTTGGGAACTTTTTTTTTATCATTATACTTTTTACTACGCTTATCATAATTACTAGATGTTTCTATACGGAAATAATATCTAATGATATTTATCGTTATGGTTTACCCGGAAATATTTTATGTGTGTTTGTTTTAGAGAGCTTTATTTGTTAATCGATCCTCGTGAGACCTTGACATCGGTTGAACATTATGCTGCAACCCTAGTGTCACACGAATTAGCACATAAATGGTTCGGTAACCTTATCACTTGCTATTGGTGGAGTAACACTTGGATTAATGAAGGGTTTGCGAGTTATTTTGGATACATGGCAACACATCAGGTATTGATATTATTATTAATTTAAAGGTCGGTTTTTTTTTCAGACAGACTGACGTTTCATTTGATGGTAAGAGGCTACCGTCGGTTAGGTTTATATTTCTTTATTCTCATTAAAGCTTAAAGCTACTTATATGAGAAATTATCCTTATCATCTTAGGCCTCATCCTTGCCACATGGCTGGTTGTTGGCCAAGAGCTAACCCATCTCTTATAAAAAAATAAAATAAAAAATATATAACATAAGACTTAACGAAACATTAAAGAGACAGACAAAATACATTAAAATTGAAACAATATTTGTTCCTGATTTTTAACAAAACACGCCAACTAAATTCTGTGAAAGATTTTGCCTGTTTTATGTGCAAAGGTAATTAGTTAAAAAGTTGTGCTCCCTCAAAAGTAATCATTTTTTTAGCATAATTGTTGTTCGTACCTATGGTAAGGTAAGACAACATGGCTTGCTCGTCGGCAAGGAAATATCGAAATGAATTGATTTATCTAATATCTTTCGAACTATTATACATGTATTAAATCTAAATAATTGAGTTAAATTCATTAATTTTGTTATTTGTCTTATAAACACAAACAACGCTATAGATGCTGCAAGTACGCTCTGTAACATAATAAGATGTAGAACAAGGATTCATGATTAAGAACGAATAGGGAAATTAGCTCTGGCATCCCCTATTCACTTACCAAAACATAACAGCACCCATGCTGTTAATTCACGGCGATGGTTACTACCGACAGAGAGGTTGCCTCAAATAACTGCGAAACGCAGTTCTTGCCATAAACTACTACTAACTAATCTAGTACTAAACTAAGTACTAACTAAGTAAGTACTAAACTAAGTACTAAACTAAACTACTAACTAAGCGACTTATGATATACTTAGGTAGTTTTCTTTATGCATTTTTAGATGTTCCCTAAGTATGAGCTGCATGAACATTTCAATTCACGTTATCTCCAAACTTCACTATCGTTCGACTCAGGCGTGTCTACTGTACCTTTGAATCACGATGTCAACACTCCTGCCCAAGTGACAGGTCATTTTGGAACCATTAGTTACTCTAAAGGTGCTGCTTTTCTCAGAATGACTGAAAATATTATCTCGCCTGACACCTTCAAAAAGGCTTGCCGTTACTTTTTGGAAAACAAGTAAGTTTTTTCTAATATAAATTTTCAAAAATATATTTTAGTTAAGTATTATATTATATATATTTTTTAAGGTTTTTAGTTTTAGGTAGGTTATATGTAAATATATACATATGTAATATAATTTACGATATCTCAAATAAATAAAACATTATTTTATGTTGAAAATAAAAAATTAAAAAAATTTTCAAAAATATAAAATATTATTTTTTGAAAATTAATATTTTGTTTAAATCATATTTCAGTTAGAGTCCATATTTACTAAATAGGCACAATGAGGTTTAATGTTTAGATATTTATTTATATATTTTTGTTATAATTTTCAGTGCTTATGAAGCCACTGATCAATACGATTTACTGTACGCTTTCACAAATGCCACAAATGAAGACAATAGTCTAGCATACCTGGACGAATTCGATTTCCGTCATTATTATGACGTTTGGGTCAATCAGCCAGGCTTTCCTATACTTGTTGTAAATGTTAACCATAATTCAGGAGAAATATCTCTTACACAGGTGAGTGTGTAATATTGTTATAGACAACAATAAAGGTAATAATGATTTTCTTTAACAACATAGGTATTTGAAGAAAATTATTGCCGTATCAATATATTATATTATTACCACATAATATAAGAAAAATAGGTCTCGATATCCCAAATATATATCTAATATATAAAATTATCGTGTCGCAGTGTTTGTTGCCAAACTGCTCCGAAACGGCTTTACTAATTTTTATGAATTTTTTTGTGTATATTCGGTAGGTCTGAGAATAAGTCGCAGACTATTTTTTATACCCTAAGTGACCCCACCTCAATTTTTTTTTATATATATAACAACGTTTGTCGGGTCAGCTAGTAAGCTTATAAATACTGAGTTTTAAATAAGGTTATAGAATTTATTTAGTATCCTTAAGTACGACTTTATGTATGTGTCTTTATAATTAATAGCGTATGTGTTATTATGATGTATATATATTATTAGTCTTAAGTATATTAATGTCTTATCCAATTGATTTTTTTAATTTTTCAGGAAAGATTCTTCCTAAGTGCATCCGCAACTCCTACTGATCAAATTTATCCAATACCAATAAACTATGCCTCTAAGAGCAACCCTGATTTTTCTGACTTAAAACCAGTTGAGATTATGGCCAGTGACACTTTGACTTTAACAAAAGATGCCGGAGAAGAATGGGTCATATTCAACATTCAACAACATGGTAAGGTTTTTTGAAAGACAAACAGTATATTCATAGTTTACCTCTCTCTTTTTATCGCTCTCTTTCTCTAAAATATATGCATGTACTTTCCAGGGCATTACCGAGTCACATATGATGATAGAACATGGGACTTGATTGCAGAAGCTTTATTGAATGAACGTGAAACTATTCATTACTTAAACAGAGCTCAGGTACTTTATAAGGATTTATACTTTGCCTCTTACCACAAACAGCAAAACAGGCTTTCAATACTGAAAACTAAGAATGCTAACTAATTAACTTTTATTAACTATTAATAATTATTAATACCATTAAAAGTTTACTTTTATTAACTATTAATAATTATTAATACCATTAAAAGTTAATTAAGTTCCAAGATATCATTCTTTTTCCGAACAAACCTACTTATTCTTGATTGAATTTTATTTAGACGCTATTTTCTAAACATGCTCCTTTTAAGTAGTGTGTAAGTTTTGTTCTGTATTTTGGGTTTTCAGATTGTTGATGACGTCTTCGCTTTGATGAGATCCTCTAGAATGACTTATAGCAAGGGTTTCAATATTCTCAGATTCTTGGCCAACGAAGATAATTATCACGTTTGGAATCCTGCTATTAGTGGTTACACTTGGTTGAGAAATAGACTAAGACACATTCCAGAGAGTTCTCAGTTATTTGATGTAAGTTTCCTTTTTTTTCTCATGATGCGTGATCAGCTTGACTTTCAGTCAGAAAAGGTTATGAGTTTTGAGTGTAGTCAACTAGTCACACACCCGAAACTAGGCAGTCCATTTGGCAGCTGTAACCATTCTTTTACAACTACCATTATGTTGAATACAAATATTGATTTAATCAACGGAAAACTTACTTAATCAAAATAAAATACAGGGAATAATAAAATTATTCACTGCAGTTAAATTATTTATAGAATTTTTAAAATTGACTAAAAACTGCAAAATTTAATAGCCAAAGGGTTTATCGATAGGTTTTATAATTATGTGATTTTGTTTTGTTACAAATTGTCTTCTTACCTTACGACATTTTGTTCTTACATTGTTTTACAATATTTCAAATATTTACTTATTTTAAATCATTTTAGTCTGTGTTTATTTTCAACGAGGAATTAGATAGTTACATATTGTTCCCTACACAACAACAAAACTAAATAATTGAAATAACTATAAGAACAAAACTAAAATAACAATGGAAGAACTTTCAAACCTAATTAGGAATCTGCAATCAAAACTCGACGAACAAACAAATGAAATACGCGACATGAAGCAAAGCATTCCACAAATTATAAATAGCAACATCGATACAAAATTCGCAAACCTAGAAATTAAATACAACACACTTCAAAAATCTGTGGATGAACAGAATCAGCGCATACAACAATTAGAGCGAAAAATTAGGAAAAAGAACTTAATTTTCTTCGGGATTGAAGAAAAAGAAAAAAACTATTTCGATTTACAGCAAAGCATACTAGATATTCTAAAGCAAAAAATGGGTTTAAACTACAATGAGACAAATATAGAAGAAGTAAGACGTATGGGAACAAGAAACGATGGAAAGATAAGACCTATTGTTGTAACATTCAATACTCTGGGCATAAAAATTTACATACTGAAAAACAAGAAAAAACTCGACGATACACCTTTTTATATTAAAGAAGACTTCCCTCCGGAAGTATTAGAAGAACGCAAGAAATTAAAAGCCCAATTACAAGAGGAAAGAAACAAAGGTCGTAAAGCCTTTTTAAAATATAATAAACTTATTATAATTCCTGAAGAACAAAAAAATCAACCACCCCAAAAAACACAAGATAACCAAATGTCTAATAAAAGAAACCTATCCGAATCACCAGAAATTACACACGGAAACTTAAGAAAAAATAAAAACCAAAATCCTCCAAAAAGACAGAATTCAAATATCCAGCAGTTTATGGTGAAAAACCCAAATCAGAACAAAGACATGCTTTCAACCATCTCTGACATAGATAACTCTTCGACGATGCTCTCGCCATCGCGCTTAAATATCAAAAATTGATATAAACCGACCTCTCCACACAATATCAAGCCCCCAACACGGCCGGTCACCGTGGGGACTAACGACCACAACCCTCCACTCAACCCTCCAATCAACCCAATCTACATATGTACATATAACGCACGATCCTTACTGTCATGCGAACGTCTTCTGGAGTTCAAAGATGCTATTTCAAAAATTAATTATGATATTATTGGACTCGCCGAAGTACGCAGAACCGGCTACAAAATACTGGAAGACAAAGATAATATATTTTGCTACTATGGCGAAACCAAGGGCCTTCACGGCGTCGGATTTCTGTTGAAAAAACATCTTAAAGCAGACATTGACAGCTTCATTGCAATATCAGAGCGAGTCTGCATACTAAATTTAAGGTTGAATCAAACAGATCTCTCGATTATACAGGCTTATGCACCTACCAGTGCTGCAAAAGATGATGAATCTGATTGTTTCTATGACCACCTACAAGAAGCTTTAGAAAAAAGCTACAAAAACGTCATCGTGATGGGCGACTTCAATGCTTGTATTGGACAAAGACTTCCTGAAGAAAAAAGAGCGCTAGGGTCGTTCTGTTACGGCAAACGGAACAGAAGAGGCGAAAAACTAGTACAATTTGCACTCCAGAATAATCTTACAGTAATTAACAGCATTTTCAAAAAGAAAACTAAAAATATGTGGACATGGATGTCGCCAAAAGGGGAAAAATATCAAATCGACTATATTATGTCTAATACAAGGGTAAGGTTTACGAACATTGAGATTTTAAATCAGCTCAATTTTCCAAGCGATCACCGACTTATGAGAAGTACATTTCAATTAATAACAGCAAAAAAAAGTAGAGTAAAATATAGCCTACCAAATTTTACTTTAAAAACATTAGAAGATGAAAATCTGTTCCTGCAAAATCTAAAAAAAAGGTCTGGAAAAGATAGATTTATTGACATGCACAAATATCGAACTATATTATTCAGATTTAAAAAAATGTATTACTGACTCTATAAATGCTACGAAGAAAACAAACAACAAATCAAGACATATTATATCTGAAAACACAAGATTACTATTAAATAGAAGGATGGAACTACAAAATAAAAAATCCCGGACAAAAGATGAACAACATGAACTTAGTCACCTATATAAAAATATACACAAAAGAATTAGAGAAGAGTACAGAAACCACAGAGTTAAGATAATAGAAAAACATCTATCCGACACTGGAAGCCTGAAAAAAGGATACAAAGAGCTAAATTGGACAAAAACTTGGATACCAACTGTGAAAGAAAAATCAACCGACAAACAAATATCTTCGAGATCAAAAATAATAGATACTGCCACTAACTTCTACAAAGACTTATATTCTAGAAAAACCAACTACCCAAATATACATCTAAACGAAATGACAATAAACGGAACATCTTCAGATCCACCACCACTTCAAAGATTTACAAATATAGAAATTCTAAAGAGAATAGAAACTTTAAAAAAAGGAAAAAGTAGTGGACCTGACAACATACCCAACGAAATAATCATAGCGGGAAGATTTATATTAACACCATATTTAACAACACTCTTTAATGAAGTAATGAACACTAGGCAAATTCCAAATGAATGGGCAAAATCTGACATCATTTTACTATATAAAAAGGGAGATCCTACAAACATTGCCAATTATCGACCTATAAGCTTACAACCATGCCTCTACAAATTGTTTGCCTCATGTTTAAAAGGACGCATATCTGAAATCATTGAAAAATTCCAACCAGTAGAACAGGCGGGATTCAGGAAATCCTTCTCAACAATGGATCATATTCACGTTCTTGAACAAATAATAGAAAAATACGAAGAACAAAGACGCACCCTATACTTAGCATTCATCGATTACGCCAAAGCTTTTGATACAATCTCCCATGCTAGTATATGGAAAGCTTTACAAGAATGTGGAATACCGTTGGAAACAATTGAACTAATACAAGACATTTATGAGAAAAGCGTTAGCAGAGTAAAACTAGACAAGACCGGGCCTGAGATAAGCATTTGCAGAGGTATAAGACAAGGCGACCCCTTATCCCCTGCATTATTTATAACTGTTTTACAAGACGTCATGAAACAACTTAACTGGTCAAAGAAAGGCATAAATATTAAAGGATGCTATCTTGGAAATCTCCTTTTTGCTGATGATATTGTGTTATTCTCGGAAACCGCATCACAACTGGAAGAAATGATTAACGAGCTTAACTGCGTCAGTCGCGGTATCGGTCTGGAATTAAACACAGAGAAAACTAAAGTCATGTCCAACAAAGCTAAAAGGCCAATACTTGTGGGTAATCGACAGCTGGAGTATGTCCAAGAATACATATATTTAGGTAAGCTAATATCCTTCTCAAAATCCAGGCACAGTGACGAATTAAAGAGACGTGTCAACATGACATGGAACAAGTTTTGGAGCTACAAAGAGGTTCTAAAATCAGATTTACCTATAAAACTAAAAAAGAAGGTCCTAGATTCATGTCTCTTACCTTGTCTATCGTATGCAAGCCAAACCTGGATCTATAATACCTACACGAACAGGAAAATTGAAACATGCCAGAAAGCCATGGAGAGAAGTATTCTCAATTTAAAATTAAAAGACAAGAAGCGACATAGCGAAATAAGAGAAAGGACAAAAGTTATTGATGCGTTAACTCACTGCAAGAAACTTAAGTGGAAATGGGCCGGTCACATTGCACGTCAGGACAATGAGAAATGGACCAGAAAAATCACTGCATGGGCTGGCCCATCCGGAAAAAGAAAAAGAGGTCGCCCCATGGAAAGGTGGGAAGACGAGCTTAAAAAAATCGTAAATAACGATTGGATTAAGATAGCCCAAGACAGGAAAATATGGAGAGAGATGGAGGAGGCTTTTACTCGTCGAGAGGTCCTTAATACCTAGATAAAAAAAAAAAAAAATGTTATTGCATGATTATTGTAATGTTTAAGGAAATTAAAGGCTTTTTTATTTTATTTTATTTTATATTGTTCCCTTACAATTTTTTTTTATTATTATTAAAACAACATTTTAGGTAGGTACTTACATATTATTTCGGCACATTTTATGCCTGGTGTATGATGATAAAAATTATTTTTCAGGAATATTTATTCAGTCAAATGGCGCACGTCCTAGAAACTTACGGTACGGATGTCCGAGACGATGAAACGCCTACTGAAAGTATGACTCGGTCGGAGATTTATCAATTTTCATGTTTGATCGGTTACGAACGTTGCAAAACGGAGTTACGTGATAAGTTCGTTGCTTTGAGAGACAATGACGTTTGGTAATTTTTATTCTTTTAATATTTTTTATACTTTTTATGTTAAGGTTGTTAGACGGACCGACGGACCACTTGATTGTAGTGGATACCATCGCCAAAAACAAGTTCACAGGTGCTACAGTGCGCTGCTCTCCATGGCAAGATTAAAGATTAGGAATGGATAGGTAAATATCTAAATGATTGTGAAACTCTGTCATTTAGATAGTTATTGCCCTGCCATTAATGCGCTATGCACTGTAGTACCCTGCACGACTGACATAACTAAATAAACTGAAATTACTCTTTTTCGGACCAAGCGCTTAAACATCCTTTATATTGCGCACTGCCAAGGTTTGCAAATCCCTGCCGGCGTCTGTATTTCCGAGCTCATATAACTCAAATCTTTTCAAAGTTCGAGAAGGCATCTTCTGGATGAGCTAGCTCCATCATAGGCCTCATCTTCGCTACATAGCTGGATGTTGGCCAAGAGCAAACCCATCTCTGATAAAAAAAAAACTACATTAATAAATAAATAATTTCAGGGTCGATCCTCGCCTCAGAAGAATTGTTTACATATCTGGAATTCATGAAGGTGGCAAAGAAGATTTCGAATTTTTATTAAATCGCTTCCGTCAGTCTAACTTAGCCAATGACCAGTTAGAAATGCTGAGAGCTCTGGCATCTACTCCTGATCAGGAATCGTTGTTGGAGTAAGTTTTTAATTTGCAAAAAAAATAGCAGTGTTTAACAAATTGAACTACATAAAAAATTAAAAATCAGCTTCAATTTCAATGCAAATAGTTTTGAAATAAAAAAAATCTACCTATAACTACTAAAATTTACTAAGTTACTAGATAGTGTTAAATTTTTTAACTTTTATTATTTTCAATTATTTTAACTTTTTTGAACGATAACAGGTTTAAATATGATCATTGCGTGCAATTATTATTATTTACGAACTCAATAATCCAAATAAATAGGACTAGCAAAAACAAAGACATTAGACATACTATAATATGATGAATTACTTTATTACAGATATTTATCAGTCACTTTAACTCAGGACGTCAGATATCATGATAAGGCCAATTCTTTTAACTATGCTCTTTTGGGTAACATTAGAAACGTAGACGTTATCCTGCAGTTTGTCAAGGACAACATCGACTCTATTAGACAAGAGTAAGTATTTTCTTTTGATACTTCATCCATTTGTATTTTCTACACTAACTATGTTACGCTCATAGATAAATGATTGGTCTCGCTGCGCTTGACTAGATACCGCCGTAGTACTTGTAAAATGCGGCATAAAATAGTACGCCGAATTCGGCGTACCAGAGCCAGTCACACTGCTAACTGTCTGTGATGTGTACGTGCCGAATGTTTTATAAAATTTTAGGCATAATAAAATACCAGTTTGCGTAGTGAAACTGTGTAAAAATATAATAAAACTGGGTAAAATGTGATAAAAAGTGAAGATTTTTTACACACCCTACAAAAAAAAGTTGCCACATTTTCGGAGCTATTGTTTTTGCATAGCGCTCTATCTAGTCGAGCGCAGCGAGACCAATCAATTATCTTTGGTTACGCTGCTCCTCTATATTCCCTCAGAGGTAAAATTTAATTTCGCTTTAGTGGTTCAGAGAGACCAGAATTTCAAAACCAGTGTGGCTGAGTGCAAGTCCTATTGTTATTCTAAGAGCAACACAAAAGGAAAACAAGTCAAATACATTGGAATGTTTAAATAATTTATATTTATAAATATAAATTATTTTATTAAATAATTCACTAAATTTGGTACTCGTATATTCACAGATATGTAGAAGATTCTCCACCTACGCCGGTTGCCACTGTTCTCTCCAACCTTGCTGCCTACTTAGATGAAGAAGGGTTAGAGGAGGTATGAAAAAAATTATGCAAATTGAATTTTATGACATGTTTATGTTGCCCTGGAATATATATCTATTTATTTATATATACCTAATCGAATTACCAACAGCATAAAAAATCCATTAAGTCACATGAACGAAAATAAACTAACACATTTACTTTTGCATGCCAGTTACTAGTATCTACAGCATAGATAAATGATTGGTCTCGCTGCGCTCGACTAGATACCGCGGTCGTACTTGTAAAATGCGGCATGAAACAGCACGCCGATTTTGGCGTACCCGAGCCAGTCACACTGTAAACCAACAAAGTATGTAGAATTAAAGTGCGAGAGGCAAGCAAGCGAGAACTGGTATGAATGAGTAATTGTAAACATAGGCTTCAGCGCATGATGCTGGAGGGGTTTAAGTAAAAAAAAAAAAAAAACCAAACAGTTGCGAGCTCGAATCCCGCTAGGGACAAATCTCTATGTGTTAACATTTACCTTTGTACCTTACCATAATACAAGAATTAATTGCTTAGTTTGGAATTAGATGGTGCTGTGTGGAATTGTATGAAGATATTGATTGATTTATTTTATTTATTTATTTATTTACAGTATGAAGAATGGCTGCGCGAAACTCAGTCTGGATCTAGACAATACGCTTCAACTTTGTCTTCAATCAACTCGGCTAGAACTAATATGGCATGGGGCAACGCAAACGCGGATGTCATTGTTGGAGCTGCTAGAGGCAGTGCAACTAAATCTCTAATATCAGCAGTTCTATTGATGACAGCTATTGTAGTTTCTATGATCATGTGATAAATAGTGATATTAAACATGTTAATAAGCATATTAAAATATTCTTATTTGTAACTAAACTGTAACCAGCTATTGTATAAAATAAGAAGAAACTAAAATGATTTTCTATTATCATTTTAAACATTAGATAATGTATCATGAGAGACTCGTTATATTTTTGTAATTTATGAATAAAAAAAAATACTAAGTATAGGCATTGTTTTATTTTTATCATTACAATGATAACTTCCTTCCAATGGACATCTGGCTTCTGATGGAATCAATATTTGGCTGTATATATTATTTCTTACTTTTTGTAGAAATTTTTGTAGATAACAAAATAACAATAAATAACAAATATTTTAATAAATAACAGTATTTATTTGGTTATGTTTCGGTAAACTAGTAAGGGATGCCAGAGCCCTTTTAACTGATCCCCTTATAATCCTTCAAAATTTATTCTACTAAGGTCGGCTACTCACTTGCAACATGTGTGATGTTGCTTCTAGTTGTAATCAACGGTATTTACCTTCATTATGGACCGTCAGCCTGTCGAACTTTAAAAGAAATAAGAAAAACTATCAATCACTTGAGTACCTACTACCCAAGTCTATACTTGGGTAATTAACTAAAGTTGGCATGTTTATCAGTACTCACACCAATGCATTTTTGATATACAGTATGTTGAAAAAATTGTTATATTGTAATCAATTACGAAATGTTTATGAAATCTGTTGGATGGATATCTGAAAACAACTTTCGTTAACTGGCCTGTATATTAAAGTTGTCTATATATTATAGCAGGAAGTAAGTACATAATATGTAATAAGTATCAGGATATAAAATAGATTTAAATGTATTGGAATACCTTTTATGTGTGTAATTAATATAAAAATAATCAGTTTTTTTATCGTGAATGCCAAAATCCATGATAAATATTTTATCAATTTTATCAAACCCACTATCACCTTATTAATCCAGATACGAAGTACTTATTGAGTTTGTTAATACTAGGTAATTACTATTTTGATAAAATATGTAACTCTGCATTTTAGCCAACAAGGCCAAAGAAACAGGTGAGACTTCAATACTGCACTAAGTAATTGTTTTATTTTTTCAAATTCTAAAATTATTTTGTGTAGTACGAAATATTTTTTTTTAATGTTTACAATTACCTAACTCTTTATAAAAAATATATTAATGTAGGTATAGCTTAAAGTGTTAAATTATTTTTTTAGTGTTTGCTTCAAGTTTAAAAACACCTGTATTATTTTTGCAAGTACATACTTATTTGTCTTTTCAGCAAAATGACTTTTCGAGTACTCCTAATACTACCAGTGCTATTAGGAATAGTATATTCAGAATTTCCTTTGGACTTCGAAGAGACTTTCGTGAGAAATGACAACGATCCAACAACATACAGAGTTCCTGAGGATATCGACCCTATTAATTTCGATGTCGAAATAACACCATACTTTGAAGATGAAGGTGATAAACCTGCATGGAGCTTTGATGGTGTAGTCACTTTAACATTTAGAGTAAGTAGATTAATTATATTTTTTTTATTGCTTTCTAAAGTATTAGAACAGAAAACTGTATACGTCTATACTGTAACTGTATACTTACTTAGTGTATAATTATAGTGTATACTGTAACTGTTACGCCTTTCTACATGGACAAAACAGAGCCCAAAACTTATCTTTAGTAACTTTATAGCTGTTTCACGTCAACTCGTCCACTCAACTGTATAAAATATAGTCTATTAGCTGGCACCCGCGACTTCGTCCGCGTTCTGGATGAAAGGTACCCTATGTCCTTTCTGGTGTCCCAGACAACGTGTATGCAAAATTTCATGGTGATCGGTTCAGTAGTTTTTGCGTGAAAGAGTTACAAACATCCATACATACATCCATACATCCATACAAACTTTCGCATTTACAATATTAATTAATAGGATAATAGGATAGGACTAGCTGTTGCACGCGACTTCGTCCGCGTAATTTTATAAAATATGGCCTATGTTTCTAGCTGATAATAGCTTCAGTAGTTTAGGAGTTCATCGCGGACAAACAACGTGACTCGAAATAATAAAGAGAGATAAGCATCCATACAAAAGCTGTTTTTCCAACTTCGAATGTTGTTCACGTGAATGAATGAATGAATGAAACCGAGTCCACTGGCCTCAGTAATAAAAACCACGAGCGGAGTGTCAGTTGCGTATCCTTTTTTTGGAGTTTACTTCTTAAGAATCGATTTTCATATATAAAGCCCGGGGTATAAAAGTTTATGAGAGTAAAATCAAATGTGCCACTTTTCACGCGTTATGCGTTAGTTATTAACGTTTAGCGCCATCTACACGATATCTCTTAAACTAGAATATGTACATCGCAAGGATGTATTATTAAGTAACTAGATGGCACCGGTAATTTTCAAATCGTTTTAAACTAATTCAAACAATGAATAATATTCGTATAACTCTTTTACAGCCGACCGTAGATAATTTGGCTGCTGTTATACTTCAAGAGAACGTAAGAGAGATAAGTGAGGTTACCATTGTGGATATAAATAATGTTGTAATGGATTTGAATGCAACAAATCCTTTCGAGCGTATACGCGAATATCATTTTTTGAAAGTCAACTTAAGAGATGGAGTAACGCTGGGACGGGGATTAATTTATTACATAAAAATAAATTACGTTGGTAACATTAATGAAACGCCTCTCTCAAGAGGTGTATTCAGGGGTAGTTAC
Organism: Synanthedon tipuliformis; assembly: GCA_947623395.1. NCBI lineage: Eukaryota > Metazoa > Arthropoda > Insecta > Lepidoptera > Sesiidae > Synanthedon > Synanthedon tipuliformis. The sequence continues at coordinate 1,550,700 of OX392415.1, read as the reverse complement.
AAGGATGAGGATGGGAATAGACAGTAAGTATATTCTTGACAATAATTTGTATTTATAAATACACATATATTAAATATATATAAAAATTTAAATTTATAATGACGATCATAAGAGTTTCTTGTAGAAACCCAATTGATAAATGAATATTTTGATTTGATTTGACATAAAAATACTAAATACCGGCCTCTGTCAGCTTCTTCGCGAACTTTTTCGAAACCAACTAAAAAATAAATAACATTAAAATAAATAAAAATAAAATAATAACTAAAAAAGCCTTTAATTTCCTTATTATTACAATATCATACAATAACATTTTTTTAAATTTAGAAATAACATTTAAATATTACTGGATAACTGTGAATATATATTTATTTATTTATTCATATTTTTTTATTGTTATTTTATGTATATCAATAATTGTTTTTTTTGCTTAATTATTTTGTATTATTTTTTAGTTTCGAGGCTTGTAATCTAAAGTACGACTTTTTTATTTTTCACAAACATTTTTTATAAAGTAGTTAACAAATTTACTTGAAATTTTTAAATAGAAATATTAACTCAAACTGACCTTAGCACCTATTGAAAAACTATGTTATTGTCGGCAGTTTTTTAATATTATATTTTTCATTAAATTTTAATTATTAATTCATATTATTACAATTATACTTTCTTTATAGTTAAAATATGTTACGGTGTTTGCCTATTTACAATGTACCAACATTAATTAATTAATTATTTGTATTTCATTAATTTTAAAACTTTAACACTTCAGCTGGTATTTGGCTACGCATTTGCAGCCAGTTAATTCACGACAAGCATTTCCCTGTTTAGACGAGCCTGGATTCAAATCGACTTTCAATATTATCATCAATAGACCTGCCCACTTCACCCAGTCATTTTCCAACATGAAAATAGCGCAAGAAATTGAGTAAGTTTTTAAAATTTCAACATTATTGTTAATGTTTTCACTACTTTTTATTTTTTTTTATATTTTTTTCAATAATAAAATTAATTTATTTCAGATAATAATTTTTTTACAGAGGTTACATTATACCTATATACAAATAAAACATTGTAAAAACATTAACAGTTCATTTAATAGTTTTCAAAATTATTAACGCTGACGCTTATATATGTACAAAAACATGTGGTATTTTTGCCACTATATTTTTAAATCACTTTAAATGTCTTTTTAAGTTTTTTACAAAACGATAATATAAGTAGACTGGCTTATAATGCAGCCAATATAAAAACATGGCTTAAATATCTATATACACCAATTATAATCCATACTAGTCCATACTAATATTATAAATGCGTTTGTCTGTCTGCTACCTTTTCACGCCTTTTCTGCTACCTACTCAACCGATCATCATGAAATTTTGCATACACGTTGTCAGGGATACCAGAAAGCATATAGGGTACCTTTAATCCAGAAAAATAGTACTGATCCCGAGTGATCGTATAAATGGGCACCACTTTCACGTGGCGGCGCCACCGTCATCACAGCGATAACGATGTTAGGCGTTATTACTCGCGTTAGGCGCGTTAGCGTTATTAACGCGGATGAAGTCGCGGGCACCGGCTACTTCCAAATAAAATTGTTACATAAGTACATTAGTCACTAATGCATGTTACAATTTTTAATATAATTTATTTCAGAAATGGCAACAGAGTTAAGGAAATATTTGAAACAACACCAATAATGGCTGCCTATTTAGTTTCTTTCCATATAAGCGAGGATTTCCGTGTGATAGCCGATAATGAAGACGAACAAAGGTCGTACCGTATCCTCGCTAGACCTAACGCCGAAGGTCAAGGCGAATACGCGTTAGAAGTCGGACCACCTCTTACAAGATGGTTGGAGGACTACTTCGGCATAGAATATTATACAATGGCCGATGACATTAAGAATGATCAGATAGCTGTTCCAGACTGGGCTTCGGGCGCCACTGAAAATTGGGGTCTTGTTTCTTACAGGTAACAACTTTATAATCATTAAATATCTATCTATTTATTAATTTGTATAAAAAACATTAATTCGTGTTACATAAATCGATACAAAAACAATTTTCTTTTTAATTTTTCAAGAGGTTACATCTTGAAATACAGGTTAAAATTTCTTGGATAACTGTCTGGTATCTATAATACAAGCATACTGTGCTTACTGTGGAACTAGATGGTGCTATGTGGAATGTGTGAAGATATTTATTTATTTTGCTTATTTATCTTTCATGTATTTATTTTTTCCATCTTAGATTTAATTTTTTACAATATAAATATACAAACAATAAATATTATAAAAAAACTTAAATCTAGAGTGCCGCAAGTAGCGGGGCATGGCCCAAGCTACCGGCGGTTAGGGCTGCAGAGTGAGGAACCTCCTGAAAATTCGTACCGTGTCAAGAAGTACCGCCTTCTGTATCTGTCCCTTGACCCAGCAATCTAGTGAGAGCCTCTTGAGGTGTTGGCCGAGGCTCTTCGCTATAAGACCGTTCGCCGATACGACTATCGAGACGATGATTGTTGAATCATTATTTATCATTATTATTATTCCTTTTAGAGAGTTACGTCTTTTATTTGAAGACGGAGAAACAAATGCCTTGGACAAAATGTATGTGGCAACTATAACTGCCCATGAATTGGCACACAAGTGGTTCGGTAATTTAATCACATGCAGATGGTGGGACAATGTATGGATAAACGAGGGCTACGCAAGTTACTTCGAATATTTCGCTATGGATGGAGTAAGTTCTACTTCCTATTATCCTAGAAGTAATGTTTGTTTGTTACTCCGTTTACGTCCTAATTACTCAAACGATCGTCATCAAAATTTGCATACATAATGTCAGTGGTACAGAAAAGAATATAGTACAGAAAGATACCTTCTGTCCGGAAAAAACCTGATGAATGCGGACGATTTTTCATATTCGTTTGTTCAAATCGGCAAAATACCTACTTTATCGATCATTATATATCAATTCATTAATATAACATATAAATAAATTATCAATTATTTTCATTCATTAGCTTTTCTAACCAAATCTTCAAAAAAACTTTTGTTGATGGTTTTGAAAAACTACCCATTATTGGAATATTTTATTATACAATATTTGCGACATGGGCGCAGCAAGTTTTTAGCACAGGTTCTATTTTTTAATAAGGTCTTCACAATTTTCAGGTGGATCCATCAATGGAGCTGGAAGATCAGTTCAACATTATGTACTTGCAAAGCGCTTTATCAACTGATTCGGCAGTAAACACAAGAGCGCTACAACATACAGTCAACAGTCCTGCAGAAGTCACAGGACACTTCAGTGGCATTAGTTATTCGAAGGGTGCATCTCTTCTACTCATGTTAAAACATTTTCTCACTGAAGACACATTTAAAAAAGCTTTGAACCTGTTCTTAGAAGAGAGGTCAGCAAAAAAATTATTATAATTACGTAATAATTAATTAATAATGAACCCATTGCCCTATTTCTTCCTAATCCCTTATCCTTGATCCTTCTATGGTAACTATCTACCACCAAGTGGACAGTCATGCTGCCTGTGTCGACCTTAATATAAAAATAATTGATGATAGATGATTTTTTTAGTAATCATGAGAATAGAAAGAAGTCACTGCTGATTGCAGTGGCTACATATTTAAAAATAAAGCCTCTGTCCGCCTCTGTGTGTTACTTCGCTAAATTTTATTAAATCACCCAAAGGATTTAATAATTAATTAATTAATTAATTTTATTTAATCAAAGGATTTTGATACGGTTGCAGATTATTTGCCGGGTGCGGCATGAGGCCTTGTTTAAACATTTAATTACAGAAAATACCAAGAAGCATACCCTGAACACGTATACCAGGGTTTCGCGGAAGCTGTTGAAGAGGACGGAGTATGGAGTGACGTGAACATCACAGCATTCATGCAGTACTGGGTTGATGAACCGGGTTATCCAGTTCTCAACGTCAACGTCGATATGGATACAGGATTATTAAGTCTCGAACAGGTATAGTCAGTAGCATTTTGAAGTTCTTATGTTCAAGAAGAATAAGTTCTTATGTTAATGTTTTTATGTTCCTAAATTAGCCCAAGCCGTAAAAGGCTCAGGTTCAGAATGGACCAATCTGAAGATTGTCTGAAAATTTCATCAATTTTCAAAACTCAATAGATATATATTATATATATAGATAGATAGATAGATACATAAAGATTACTCGTACATGTTGATTGACATCCTATTTGTTTTTTATTGTAAATATGGCCGAGTTTTCCAACTGACAGGAATTGCCCCCTAACTTGAAAAACTTTTCTCCAGGAACGTTTCTTCATAAGTGCAACTGCTTCACAAACTGATCAGGTGTGGCCACTTCCCCTAACTTACACTTCTGGAAACAACCCAAATTGGAACAATCTGAACCCAGTGAAAGTAATGCAGGAGAAGACGGACACTATTCAAAAAGATGCCGGACATGAATGGGTCATTTTTAACATTCAACAGAAAAGTAATTTTTTACTTACATTTTTACTTGTAAATATTCAAAGCAATAAATAATTGTGATTTTACGTGATGGTAGATATTATCTGTGTTGTGATGCCTCCATATAGAGAAGATAAAGGTTAGTAATATTACTCAAATTAGCTAATGTTATTGGACTTCAAGAGATGATATTATTGTTTAACGAGACTTCTGATGTTGTTAGAAGAAAAAATTAAACTAAAAACTTAAAAATTTCAGGCACACTTATTTGAATATTATAGAAAGATTACTTATTTTAGTAACGATCAGGCACACTGCTTTCCAGGACTCATAAATTGTGTAGCATGTACAGACTCCCATTATGGCACTAAACTTTCTATATGGATGCTATAGGAATCCCTATGCGCACTCCTACTTTTGTTAGTAGTCCGTACATGCTCATTAAAAATCTTAACTCTAACTTTCTCCAAGTAAATTCTTAATCATTATTCTTTACCCTCGTTAATTTTTATTTTCAGACATATACCGTGTAAATTACGACACACATAATTGGGAAATGATTGCGAGTGCTCTTTTGGAGAACCCATCTCAAATACACCACTTAAACAGGGCACAGGTTAGTGTTATATTGATGTTTGGTATATAAGGTTATATTAATGTGATTAAGGAGCGCGTTTGATACACAAACCCGATGGGTTATAGTTTTCTCCCGGGGTTCTGTAGTTTTCTGGAGATGAACAATATAAAGGAAGCTGCATCATACAAGATTAACATTAACAAGAGACATTGCGACGATATTTCTACTCGTCAGATAAATGTCTAAAAATTAAAGAGACGATAACAATCTTAATATAAATATTATAATATAAATATTTTGACATGAGAACTTAAATACGTATTGAAAACTTAGATATGTATTGACAAAATATTGACAAAATATTATATTTTATAGTCTTTTATGTATTTTATTCATAAGTTAAACCTAAGGTTCGAAAAAGGTAAAAAATATCAATATTTTAATATTTTGTCAATATTCAAACTAAATTCAATACTATCTAAGTTTTCAATACGTATTTAAGTTATCATGTCAAATAACTTTATTACTAAATTTTGTTTCAGATAGTGGATGACGTATTTGCGCTAATGCGTTCAGAAAGAATAACCTACAATCTCGGATTCAAAGTGTTAGAATTCTTGAAGCACGAGACAAGTTACTTTGTGTGGTACCCGGCTATTACCGGATTCAGTTGGTTACGGAACCGGTTTTTGCATTTGCCTGATACATTAGCTGAATTTAATGTGAGTAGCCTTTTTTTTTTTTCAAGACGAGAGGTAAAAACCTTCTATAGGTACCCGGGTATGAAACACCGGGTTATGTAAGATTTTTACTCACTAAAAACCCCCCGTTTGTCGCCAGCTGCGCCTTTTCGGTAACCATGGTGCCGGCCAGTGAGGAATAATTTCCTGTCGCCTATTAGCGACCCTCAAAGTATCATAGCATAGCAAGTGTTAGCTTCGGGCTTTAATGTTTACTCCCAATACTTTTATCGTCGAACTGACATATCAGAACTACAATTCAATTAAATGACGACCTTGTGTTATAGGTACATTAGGATAAAATAGCATACAAATTTCATTATGTTACTTTACAGGCAATCCTCTATGAATTCTTGGACACTGTTGTTAATGATTTGGGCTATGATGTTGATCCAACTGAATCTCTCACGAGGACATTGAACAGATTCTTTATAATGGACTTTGCATGCAATATAGGACACCCGGGATGTATCAATAATGCTATTGAGAAATATACAGCATATAGGACAGAAGGCGCGAGGTATTAACAACAATTTTATTATATGACAGATAAGAACTGCACGATTCTATCATAAATTATCCTTATTTTTAATCACTCTTACTTGTCTGCGTTAATGTACTTCATACATTCATAGTAAAATATATTGTAAAGGTGAGTACAAACTATATAACAAAATATGTTATAAAACATAGCATAGGTATAGCATGTTTTATATGTGGACATAAAGTGTTAATAAAACAAAATTATATAACATTTGCACTTGTGTCACGTCATCACATGCCCAATTGTTATTGTAGACATGTTTATAATTGTTACGTTGCAATGTTATACAACAACTTTAAATTATAATTATATACATGTTATTTAATTTGGACACATATTTAGTTATCAAAACAGTACTAAATATTTATATTAAAAAGGATATGAACGAAATGGTATGTCTTAATCAGTTCAAATCGTACTGAAGGTATGCCCACGAAGATTTTCCATAATATGGTGGCGTGACCAAAAGCTATTTACACATATGAGGGGCAAAGACTAATCAAGCAAAGTAACGGCTTAATTCCGTATTGTAAAGGAAATTGAACTTGTTTGAGGAACATCAATTCGTATTAATGGTTGACTAAATTAATGGTTTGACCTTGATTTATTATCAACTTACGCACATACGTACATACGCACATACGCACATACGCGCATACGCGCATACGCACATACGCACATACGCACATACGCACATACGCACATACGCACATACGCACATACGCACATACGCACATAGCATAGAACATAGAACATAGAATATTTACTTATTTCTTATTCAATACTTTTAGTTAATGAAACATTAATTGATAAAGTAACTACAAATGTTTCTTCTTCCCCGTGGAACAGCTATCTGAAGCTATTGTAGATTAATGAATTATATTGTTTATGATTATAAGTAGTAATAAATGAACATCAAATCAAAACATTATTTCTAAGTGATGACTAAGTACCTAGCACTCAAGAGAAAGTATCGGGGATTTTCTCGTCATATAGTGACGTAAAGTGAAATTATCTACATAATATAAATATCTATATCTACACTTTTATTATTATAAAGACGCTGTCTGTCTCTGTATTTTTCTTTGCTATTTTTTTTTATTATCACTAATTAAAAGAGCGGTTAACGAGGAAGCTTTGTGTAGGTATGGTTTTGCAAAAAAAAAGTTACATCCGTGCAAAGGCAGGGTTGGTTTATATCATTTTTTGGTGATTATTTATAAATAAAAAAAAACAATTTTTGTCTGTCTGTCTCTTTGTCTGTTTGTTGCGGCTAATATTGTAGGTATTATTAGAGCGTTTTCATAAAGTGCTACTTTAAATTATAAAAGGCAACTGTTTCATATATTTTTTTTCTTATATTTAAATATTTTCTGTGGAAAATTTATATACCTATTCTTGTTTCATTATTTTTTTCCTGTTTTATTTATCTGCATTTAATTTTAAACCAGTGTGGACCCAAATATAAGACGCCACGTGTTCTGTACTGGACTCCGACAAGGCGATTATGACGACTGGCTAGATATGTACAATCGTCGACAAAATTCCAACAACCAAGCAGCAGAAGTGGCTTTGCTTCGAGCAATGGGTTGCACTACCAACGAAGCAGCGGTTCAAAGGTAATTTTTATATTTTCCATACTAAAGTCTTACAGTAAGTAATGAGTTCTAAAATTGTTAGCAGATTAGCAGATTGTGAACAGTGATTCATTATTGTCAGAAACAACGTCAAACGAGAATTGCGTAATTTTACCAAACTCATTAGTGACGAAATAGCGTATAGATGTACCATCTAGGTACAAGTAGCTGTAACTTTAAGTTCTTTAATTTAATATTATAAATGCGAAAGTGAGTTTGTTTGTCACACTTTCACGCCTAAACTACTCAACCGATCATCATAAAATTTGTAAGAAAATTGAAAGTAAAAACTGATCAACAAAAATGATCATCAAAAATAACGCCTGACATAAATATGTGAGCAATGAAGATGGAATAAATTATTTTTGTCAGGTGTTGTATTATTTTTTTTAACGCATAACAAAAAGAGGGCGGTCGAAGTCGCAGCCAAAACCTGGGTACCTATTATCTTATTTAACTGATTAGATTAGAAATAATTTGTCTGTATGTTTGATGAATTAAAAATAAGCATTGGAATTTTTGAAATTTATTCTAAATAAGTCTATTTAGTTAATAATAATCTATACTAATATTATAAAGCTGAAGAGTTTGTTTGTTTATTTGAACGCACTAATCTCAGAAACTACTGGTTCGAATTGAAAAATTCTTTTTGTGTTGGATAGATCATTTATCGAGGAAGGCTTTAGGCTATATAACATCACGTTGCGACTAATAGGAGCGAAGAAACAGTCGAAAATGTGGAAAAAACGGGGAAAATTATTCATCTTTGAGGGCTTCCGTTGCGTGCGCTGCGAAAACCGTTCGAGATACCCAAATGATTCCCAAAATAACTATTCCACGCGGACGAAGTCGCGAGCACCAGCTAGTTATTAATAATTGTGAAAATTATGTCCTTATCAGATACTTGGAAGTGGTATTGAGCGATGACGTCAGGGCTCAGGATCGCGTTAACGCTTTTACGTTCCTTTACATTGGCGACCGTGGCAACGCTAAAGTGGCACTTCAGTTCTTGAAAGAAAATATAGATGAAATCAGACGCAGGTATATTGTTCAATATATTTATTTATATCATATTATCTAAATACTCCTTACATTGGCTTCGTGTACATTAGATACTAGAATGATTGACGTCATAATAAGAAAGCATTATTTTAGTCTGACAATGACTAAGTATACGGCTTCTTGTTTTTTTTTTTTTTTCATCATAATATGAAACAGGAAAGTTACAAGCTCTATTTGAAAATCATAAACTAAACTCCAACTTTATACATATTATGTATGTTGTAAGTTGCAAAGGAGTTGGGTATCCCGCAGACTACTTGATGCTGCAGCATCAGTTCAAGGTTACCATTTCATTTTAAAGTAAATTTTTTTTTTAATTTTACTCAACAGATTGAGTTTCATGTCGAGGACGTTTGCGGTTAATACACTTTTTAACAATTAATGTAATTATTTAATAGAACAGAGTTAAATGGGCGAGCCGTTTTTGGGTAGGTACCAATTTACGAACGAGCAGTAATCAAAAACTAATTCACAAACACGTCTGTTAATTAATTAATATAAAAGTCAATTATAAACGAATAATTTTCAAGCAATTTGACGACCTGTTAAACGAGCCGGGTTCGATTCACGACGGGGCCATAATTGGAAATGATCATTTCAGAGTTAGCTCTTGTCTAGATTTGGAAAGTAGTGGCAGGGCACACTGTATTCGGAATCCGGGCTGTGGTCTTGGGGGAGACTGCCGCCCATCGTAATTTCCCCCGAGATGGTCGGCGTACCTCCACTTTCGGGTACGCCGAGGCTCTGACAGCACAGGCCTCGTGGGATAGCCATGTGGCGGGGCACCGAAGTCGTGTAATAACGTCCCCGCGACCCCGCCCATCAATGGCCATACGATGATAGAAAGTCATTGGGTTTTAGCCGGTAGGAATCCGGCATAACCCGTCAGTGGCCCCTACACTGACCTTATCCTTATCCTTAACCCTTCTAGGGCCGGCAACGTACTTGCAGCACCTATGGTGTTGCTTGTGGTATATTAGGCGACGGTATAGCCATCCTACCATCAAGTGGACCGTCAGCCTGTCTGTCGACCTAAACATAAGAAAATATTACAATATGTTTTGAATAAAATTAAATGATTTCAATTTTCATTTTCAGCGTCGTTTTACAATCTTGGTTCGACAGTATCATCAGTAACATGGCTGCTTATATGGACGAGGAAGGCTTAAATGATGTAAGTTCTTTCGTTCAATAATTAAAGTAATAATTATGGAATAAATTTTGATTACTTGGAGCGTATTAACTCCCAAATGAGATTCAAGACAATAAAGTTTTTTGTTTTTAATAAATTTCAAATAAAAAATCCCACTCGCGTGTTTTAATTTTTAACTTATGCATAAGTGAGTAAGAATTCAATGACAAAAATATAGTAATTCGTCATTTTAAATGAATATTGAATCCGTGCGGGCTGAGTAGACCTTTAGCCGTTGCAAGTGGTTAACTGAGCCCGCGGGCTGAGTAGACCTTTAGCCGTAGCAAGTGATTAAATGAGCCCGCGGGCTAAAAGGGCTGTGGGCTCAGTTGACCACAAAGTCGCCTGCGTATACTCATAATGAATCATATTGATTTCAGATGGAAGAATGGCTTCAAGATAATCAAGATACCATACCTGAATACTCTGTTGGCATTAGTTCCATTAATTCTGCTAGAACGAGCATGCAGTGGGGCACAGATCGCTCTAGAGATATTGTCAGGGCTGCTAGAGGATCAGCGAATGTCATTGTTCCAACAGCAACCTTATTATTTGTTGCATTAGCTACATATTTTGTTTGAAATAAATTATTTCAAATTTAATTTTGAGTGTTTATTGAATTTTCTTCCCAGTACATTTTATTAGGTAATTTTATTGATCATTCTCAATTTTAAATGAACAACAACAACAACAACAAAACAAAAATTATAATAATATATACTTGGATTATACATAAGTGTAGGTTTTAGTAGGTAAAAGGTTCTGTAGAACAAAATAAAAAAAAAACGTTAGCAACAAGAAAAAGAAAAATAAGTAAAATCATTGAATCAACTTCAGTATAATCCCCGCAAATAGCTAATGCGCAGGAACAAACGTCTACGTGGCAGAAAGTACAAGCTGTCTGATATCTATCCAAGTCTAAAATATTTACTAAGACTCCCACTAAACTTTCATGAAAAAATTCTTCATTTGCGAACTGTCCCACAGGACTACAGCCAGGTCGGACTACCTACCTACTGATCAAATTCTTATCTATATCTATATCTATATCTATATCTATATCTATATCTATATCTATATCTATATCTATATCTATATCTATATCTATATCTATATCTATATCTATATCTATATCTATATCTATATCTATATCTATATCTATATCTATATCTATATCTATATCTATATCTATATCTATATCTATATCTATATCTATATCTATATCTATATCTATATCTATATCTATATCTATATCTATATCTATATCTATATCTATATCTATATCTATATCTATATCTATATCTATATCTATATCTATATCTATATCTATATCTATATCTATATCTATATCTATATTTATATCTATATTTGCTTTTTGGTTTGTTTATGTAGTTTGCAGAAAAATAATTGCTGATACCTAGTTTACAAATAATTATTTTATTCGCCTGTCTATTTTATTTTTTCCTCTACCACCCAAGAACTGTAATCGCAAAAATGTTAGCCATCTTGTTTTTGAATACTTTATTTCGAGGCATGCGGGTAAATACTCTTTATCAACACACTCATAATCCTGATAACGGTTAAGAGATGTGTTATCTATGAGTATCTATAAAAGATGTTTCGCTCTGACTACGATTTCTAGTCTCCATTACATTTTAGTGTGAACATATCATCTACATAAACCATTAGTAGGTATTATTGAAAGGAATTTCTTCCATTGCTGGACGCAGCTCTTCGTCGGAGGTCACCAGGTAAAATAAATTTTGCAAAAGTTTAGTCGCATTTTAAGACGTGCTAATTTTAAAATAACTTTAATTTGTAATTGCATATATTTATATATTTTAATAATCTTCTAATTAAATGAGAATTTGTTTTGGTTTAATTTCCCTAACTTTATTTCGTAAATTTGGGCAAACTTTTAAGCAATTTTTTTAATTTCTTATAATTTTAAGACAAAAAATGTGGTGTTTAGATTTGATTTTTTTATTATTAATAGCTTGTTGTTATGTAAGTAATATAGTTATTGAACTTGAGTGAAAAAAAAATACATGCGTCACCATTAAAATATTACAAAATACCCGATAAGTAATTAAATATTATTGCGGTTTTAAAGTCCGAAGGTATATATTTTTTTAGCAAATGCGTAACATTTTATTATGAATTAGAATTATTACATAGATTGATATTTTTTTATTATTTTCTATTTTTTTATTTTTATAATAAAAGACGAGACTAATAAATAATTAATTCTAAAAAAATAAAAGATCGACCCGGATTGTGAATTCCTGTGGTTATATGAGCAGTCTATACTAATATTGTAAAGAGAGAATTGTATGTTTGTAATGAATAAACTCAAAAACTACTGTACCAATTTAAAAATTCTTTCACCTGTAGAAAGCTACGTTATCAGCGACTAATATAGGCTAACAAAAGCTACATAGTAATAAAATTGTGGTTTCTTATTTCAGCAATGCTTACTATTCTTATAATACTAGCGGTATGGCTGCTACCAGCAAACGGCGCTTCTGACACAAACTACAGACTATCTACTCCAATCAGCCCAGAACGGTATTCAATATGGATAACCCCGTATTTTGATACAGCTGATGAAAATGCTTTTACATTTGATGGTCGAGTTACTATAGCAATCAAAACTAATACAGTAGTAAAGCAAATACAGTTGCATTCAGAAGATCTTATTATAAATGCTACTACAGGAGTTACAGTCACACAGGGAAGCACAGTTATAAATTTGAACGAAACTAACCCTTTGGTGTTTGACACAAAGTACACATTCGTCTACATAAATTTGGCGACGGAGTTAAATCCAAATGTGGAATACACAGTCGATATTACATACAGAGGGCAAATAAGAAATGACTTGAATGGATTCTATAGAAACTACTATATGGATGGAGGCGTTAAGAAGTAAGTAATATTTTTTTTCATCTATACTAATACTAATATTATAAAGCTGAAGAGTTTGTTTGTTTGTTTGAACGCGCTAATCTCAGGACCTACTGGTTCGAATTTAAAAATTCTATTTGTGTTGGATAGATCATTTATCGAGGAAGGCTTTAGGCTATATAACATCACGTTGCGACTAATAGGAGCGAAAAAACAGTCGAAAATGTGGAAAAAAACGGGGAAAATTATTCATCTTTGAGGGCTTCCGTTGCGTGTCTGCGAAAAACGTTCGAGATACCCAAATGATTCCCGAAATAACTATTCCACGCGGACGAAGTCGCGAGCACCAGCTAGTAAATAATAAATATATGTTAAACTCAAATGTTGAAATGTAAATATGGGTCCAGACCATAGCCAACTTAATTTACTTTTTGAAACTGATCTTAATAACAAAAACCCAAAACAAGAAAGTAAAGCATGAATGGGGTAGGTATTTTTTTATCTCCGTGACAATTATGTTGATATTTTATTAAAATAATGTAAAAACCAAAGATAATTGATTGGTCTCGCTGAGCTCGACTAGATATAGCACTATACAAAAGCAATAGCTCCGAAAACGTGGCAACTTTTTCTTAGTGTGTAAAAAATCGTCACTTTTTATCATTTTTTACCCAGTTTTATTATATTTTTACACAGTTTCACTACTCAAACTGGTATTTTATTATGCCTAAAATTTAATAAAACATTCGGCACGTACACATCACAGACAGTTTGCAGTGTGACTGGCTCGGGTACGCCGAATTCGGCGTACTGTTAAATGCCGAATTTTACAAGTACGACGGCGGTATCTAGTCGAGCGCAGCGAGACCAATCATTTATCTATGGTAAAAACAATGATATGACCATTGTTGTGGCTAATCTAATTTGTACTCTAAAAGCGCTTTACCAAAGGTTGCTTTTATTTGGCGTATACACTTGTCAGCCGGTTTTTAATAGAAAAGTCTAACGTAAATTTATTGTTGTTCATGGAAAACCACTTCAAGTCTCTTGAATTATGAGTCATTTTTCATTTTCCTCGTTTTTAATAAGCTATCATCGGCTATCTTATCTTTACTAAGTGAGATGCGGTATAATTTAACCCAACTTTGAAATTAGCAGTTACTGTATCCCATCATAAAGATAAATGTTATTGCTAAGATAATGTTCTAAGTTTATTTGTGCTATTTTAACTGTGTATATGTTACATATTTATATATATTAATTAAACCACGACCCATTCTAGTACATACATAGTTATGACATCAAGATTGTTAATTATATGATTCACTAAAATCTGGTTTATACAGGAGAAAATGTATTTTAAAGTTAGGTGTAAAAGACAAATTTAACTACACTTTTTTTTAATTTCATCAATTAAACTGTCGAAAGCCGAAATAGTTGCTTTTATAAAAGTTGATTTAGACATATTTTTATTTGAATTTTTTTTATGGGAAAGTCGTCAGACAGGCTGACCATCCACTTGATGGTAGATGGCTACCGTCGCAGTTAATATAATATAATGAAGTAAATTATGACCTGAATTTCAAAATTAGTATATAGAAAATTTTATGTATTCTACCGATTATATACAATACAATATACTTATATACAATCGATACTCAGGAGGTATTTTACTATAATATGTTATATTTTGGTATTTTATACAAAAATACATTAAAAAAGGAATATTAATTACTACCAATTTTTTAAACTGTTACATACAATAGAATAATGAGCAATATTTTGTTAAAGTTCAATAAGCATCTGGTTCTAAATTACAATCGAGATGTATGATAATATTTAACTTTTGAAATTTGCCTTATTGCAAAGACACAAGACTCAAAATGGCTTCGCTTTTGCATACAAAACAAAAAATATATGAATATATTAAATATTCAAATATTTGGTCCTACTTGGTCCTACTTGATTGGACTGTTTGTACCAAGCAGATGTACTCGTCCACAACTTCGAGTGTTGAATTCCCAACTGTTAGTGGTTGTTAGCACAACAGGGAAATTAGACTGGACATTAATTCAAATCCAGTAATAACCTTTAAATTGCAACGTGAGAAATGTATAGGCGTCCGTAATTGGTTTCAGTTGCAAGCGATTCGATCGATTTATCTCTTGAAAGAATTCAGTGGTTATGATTTATCAGCGGTTTCGCAAATACTTACTTCGAAGGTGAAAATGAATATATTTTATGTCGAAATATATTCTTCATTGCAGAGATAATAGACAATCGATATTGTTCCAATTGAGAAAACAAGACTTTTGTGCTCTTCAAATTTTATCTTGCTGAATTTAGGCGCGGCAATGTTTCGTGATAATATTTTTATTTGCAAGTGCATTATATTTTCAATCAGGTCAATAGTAAATTCTAATAATAGTACCTAATCCTTTTCTACATTTAATTTTATTAATTTTATTATTATTAATTTCTTTAATTTTAATTTCTACAATGACAATTACTTAATTATCTTAATTTTTTGACAAGTCCAATGTTATCAAGACAAGGTTGAGTTTATCAAGTTGCTTTAGCGCTCTGTCTCAGGGGTCCTGGGTTCGATTCCCGGATGAGGCAACTTTGAAATTCAACATTTCAACGTTGGTTGATTTATTTAAACAAATGATGTGTTGAGTCTTTACAATTCATTTATTTATGCATTTAAAATCTTAAATGAATATTTGCCCATTAACGCCAGAGTAAGCTAGACCAGGGGGCCTAGACAAAGTGACATTGTAAAAACGATAACGAAGTTCGTTAACAAAAAAATGTATTGGATTGACATATGCCGTCGGTAAATCACGTGACACATCCCATACATTTTATTCTTTCGAATCGAATCGCTCCGGAGCGAATGCAACTTGTCTAGGCCCCCTTATCTACTAAGTATATTATTAGCATGGAATCGCACAGGTGATGTAATTTTATATATGCTAGGTATTATATATAGGTAAGATAGATATAACCACCTGTATAGACTATGTACTTGAAAATAAAATAATCATATCTAAAGTACCTACAAGGCATATAGAAATGATTATAAATAGAATTATTGACATACATAATAATATAAGTGAATTATAATCATTGATATGATTTAGGTGCTGACTACAGAAAATCATAAAAAAACGAGAATTTGAGAATTGATACAAAAAGAATTTAAAAGAATAGAAAATCCTAAGTGCAAATATTTGTTTCAAATTATTGCATATTATGACAAAATATAAAATATGAAACTAAAATTTTCAAAGGCATGTCTATATATATACCTAGTAATATTTTAATGAGAAAAGATTGCAACAGCTAGTATAATATATATATATATGTATATGTTTTAAATGTACTTTTAATATATTTTTTAGATGGCTAGGTGCAACGCAAATGGAGCCGACACACGCAAGAAAGGTGTTCCCCTGCTTCGACGAACCCGCATATAAGGCAAAGTTTACCCTGATCATCACAAGGCCGGCTACATTTGCACCCACGCTTGCCAATACAAAACTTAACTCAGTTGTACAGTAAGTTTTTTTTTATTAATACAATTACATCATTAAAGAATATAATTTAGATTTAAAAAGAAAAGAATGCAGTATCTATACTATATTATATAATATTATAAAGCTGAACAGTTTGTTTGTTTGAACGCGCTAATCTCAGGAACTACTGGTTCGAATTGAAAAATTATTTTTGTATTGGATAGATCATTTATCGAGGAAGGCTTTAGGCTAATAACATCACGTTGCGACTAATAGGAGCGAAGAAACAGTCGAAAATGTGGAAAAAAACGGGGAAAATTATTCATCTTTGAGGTCTTCCGTTGCGTGCGCTGCGAAAACCGTTCGAGATACCCAAATGATTCCCAAAATAACTATTCCACGCGGACGAAGTCGCGAGCACCAGCTAGTTACTTATGAAATGACAATTTTCTTTAACATTTTCTTTGTTGTTTTCAGACAAAATGATAGAGTTCAGGAGACATTCTTTGAAACTCCACTCATGTCGACATATTTGGTAGCATTCATGGTATCAGAATTCGAAGCTGTACAACACAGTATAAATGGTACAAAAGAATTGGGCATATATGCTCAACCTTCAGCTAAGAATTACAGTGAATATGCTTTTGAATTCAGCAAAGATGTAGTGAATGCGCTGAGCGAATACTTTGATTTTGATTATTACTCAGTCGACACCAATTTGAAATTGGATCACGTTGCATTACCAGATTTTAGAGCTGGAGCTATGGAAAATTGGGGCTTAATAAATTATAGGTAAGATTATTTTTTCTATAAAAACACTATTAATATTAAGCATTATGTGCCTTTACTTCATTAAAAATATTACCATTAATATTCCTCCATAGGTATCACTTTTGTACGGTACTGTACTTTTATTCCAAGTTTTTTTTTTTTTTTTTTTTTTTTTATAAATAAAGAATATTTGTGCGGGACGATTACTAAATTTTTTTGTATGTTGTACTAAATAAAAAATAAAATAAAAAATGATATATATTTTTTTTCAAAAGTAAACAGGTCCAATTCATGACTTATCTATGGTAACAAAGTTTTCAGTAGGTACTAGTCAGTACTACTTCACATGATTTTCTGTCCACATCTATTTTCTTTAGTAAATATACCGACTGAGGTATATTACCGCAAACAAAGATTGAAATATAATATGCTGACGGATGTGATTTTAGTGTAAAAATTATGCTCCATTTGTCTATGAATGGAATAAATCATTACCTAGTATTGAAATCAAACCACCTTAATTTTAGGCTTCAAAATCACTACGTAATACTTAATTAGCTGTTGTAGTACATAATACTTAAATTCCACTTACTTACATAATAGTAAAATTGATGTATTATGTAGATCATGGAGATTATTATAAATATTAAGAAACCTGGCACTTTTTACATTTTAATATAAATTAAAATGTAAAACGACCCCCTTAAATTTGTAATAAATTGACCACCCTTAAATTTGTAAAAAAATGCATTAAAAATACGACATGTCCCTTTTTGTTTAATCTAAAATAAAATTTCTATATAATTTAACTTTTCTAATTTTCAATTGTAATTCACAATGGATTATTTTTTTTATTAGGGAAGCATATCTGATGTACACACCGCAAGAATCAACACCAACTTACAGATACAGAGTTTCTCAAATAATAGCGCACGAGACAACTCACATGTGGTTCGGTAATTTGGTGACTTGTCATTGGTGGAGTAACATCTGGCTTAATGAAGGCTTCGCCAATTATTTCCAAGACTACATAACTGCTAAGGTAAGTCCTTCACCGATGACTATAGGTAATATTGTTATTCATGAAGAGAGTTTTCCGACGTGAATTTATTAAGTAATAAAGTTAAGATAAGATAAAAATTAAAACCAGCAATTAAAATGAGTTATTAAAAAGAATCTGTTTATTTATTTTTATGTCAAAGTCGGCAGACAGACCATTTGATGGTGGATGGTTACCGTCACACATAACACAATCAACGACATAGGTACTAGTACGCTGCCGACTACAATAAGTATTGAGAATTATTTATTGAAATATTTAATTATTATTTAAATATTTATTTATTTATTATTGGGATTTATTAAAATATGACACGTTTGGTCTAGTGGCTAGTAACCCTAGCTGTTAACCAAGCGGTCGCGGGTTCGATAAATAAACTGTCTGGTATCCATAATACAAGCATTAAGTTGCTTACCTTGGAACTAGATGGTGCAGTGTGAAATGTGTGAATATTTATTATTATTATTATTATTATTATTAAAAAATATTTTAAAATTCCAGATAAGACCTGATGTAGGATCAAATGACATGCTTGTTATTAGTTCCGTTTACGACGCCTATGCTGCTGATGAGGCTATTAGTGTAGCAGCCATAACAAATGAAGCAGTCAATTCTCCAGCAGAAATCAGCGGTCATTTTGGATTAATTTCTTATCAGAAGGCCGGTTCTATTATACGTATGATGCACCATGCTATGGGCGATGTAGCTTTTCAACAGGGTTTACGTACTTATTTAAGAGTAAAGTAAGTTTTGATTAATTTTAATTGATTTTTTTTTATTTAATGGAAAATTACGATTGCCTTGGTTTTGCTTACTGTCAATACTTCAGTTTTTTTTTTTAAATTTATGATTAATTTCTTTCAGTCAACTCAACGTAGGTGACCCTGATAAGCTATATACAGCCCTAAACCAAGGACTACAAACTACCAATACCACTACATCTATTGCTGACCTGACCAATATGATGAAATCTTGGATTGTTCAGTCTGGCCATCCTGTATTGCAAGTGAATGTCGACTATGACCAGCAAGTTATTTCTTTCAGCCAGGTATGAAAACAATTTAAATAAAAAATAGAATATTTCGAAAGTGATCACTAAAGGCACTTATCAATGCAACAAGTAACAAATTGCTATGAAAATTTGTGAAGGGACAATAGAAATATTTAGTTCATTCTACGACTTCATTCTTGCGACTTTGTTGGCCATCTTGACTAGAGAAAGATTATAACATAACAATCAACCCTTACTTTCTTTAACCTGCTTTATGTGTGATGTACTACGGGATACCGTAGCACCTTAATGGTAGTACTACCTTAGTAAGAATGAAATTTTAATGTACGGATTAATTCTGCAGAGCATTGTGTCAATAATAGTTATATTAGCAATTAATAACGCAAAATTACACGTATATATGCATATTATGTGTATGTTTATATGTTATGTATATGTAAATGACACCTCTCAGAAAACCTGAAAGGTGGTTGAAGATTGTATATCAACATGAAAAAAGTTTGATATTTTTTTGAATACAATGCAATTTTTAAAACTATAGCTACTTCCACTAGCTACTTCCATTCTCGTATATATATTAAATAAATGTACTAAAATGTGGGTAGTCACATTATTATCACCCTCAGATATTTTCACATGCCTTGTAGGAATTAATTTCTTTATAACTTTTCAGAAACGCTTTTATATCGACAGCAAGAACAGTACTAATGAAATCTACCACATTCCAATAACTGTTGCAACTAAATCACAACCAAACTTTGGCGACACTAAGCCTCAGCTTATAATGAATACTAAGGAACTTAATCTCAATTTGACTAATGCTACTCACGAGTGGATAATAGTCAATATTCAGGAAACAGGTAATACTTACAACTATATACCTGTTTTTATTTTTATATTTCTTGTTTATCTGATTTTTAATTAAAATCGTAAATATCTTATAGACTTAAAATGATGTTTTCCGATTTGCTTTTCAAATTAAACTGTCAAAATTTTCAGGTTTTTACAGAGTCAACTACGACGAACATTCATGGCTCATGATCAGCAACGCTTTGAAGGAAGAACGAAATGTCATTCACTATTTGAACAGAGCAAAAGTACGTATAGCATGCGAATTTGATAAATTTCAAATTTGTTTTTTGAACCTTAGGAAATATCAAAGTGTTCAAAATTCGACCAAGTTGGGGAAAAATATATATACCTTATTTTGGTGTATTGATAAAACTAGACCTCTTTAAAAAGACTACAAGACCGAAAATCGATTCAAAATCTATTTAGAAAATTGATCATCTTTTTCATTAAATTTTTGTTACAGATTGTAAATGATCTATTCGCCTTCGTGTACGCGGATTTGGTCAATTTTGATCTCCTTTATGAAGTGTTAGGATTTTTGAAAGAAGAAGATGAATTCGCTGTTTTGAACGCAGCTATTCGAGGTTTGAACAAGTTGAGGAATTCCTATTTGGGCACCAGCGCATTGGAACACATCGAGGTAAGTACGATGATTTTATTTGTTTAGTATTTGTTATTTGTTCAGTAGATCTTTAGTAGAATTCATTATTATGATACTACAAAAATCTTTTTATACTCTTTTAAGCTTTTTTTACCGTTATTTAACTGAAAACGCCGAAATTTTTAAGCCCTTGTGTATTAAATTTTAAGCTAAAATTAAGCTAAGCTAAGCTAAGCTCAACTAAGCTAAACAAAACATATTAAAATATTTTCAGAGCCATAATATATAGTCGCTTAAGTTAGAAGATAATATTAATAATAAATAGATAACTAATAAATATATAGCTATAGGCCAAGATAGATTGATAGAGGTATCTTGAAATTTGGTTTAAAATTTTTTGTAATGTTTCAGTCATACTCCTTGGAAATATTGGGCCCGGTTATAGAAAAGCTAGGCTTCGAAGTTAAGAATGACTCCTATGTTACCCAAAGAAACCGTATGCAAGTGCTTGAGTTCGCCTGCAAGTTGGGGCACGAAGGTTGCGTAAACTTTGCAGTAACAACATTTAAACAGTTCAAAGAAAATGACACTTAGTAAGTAAAATTTTGACTTTTGAAATTGTAAGAAACAGTGACATTTTGTAAGAAAAATGTTATTTTAATACTAGATTTATTTTCTTAATTTATCTGTTAAATTTTTAATGTATTTGCTCATTTATACACTTTTTTATTTAGTTTTCTTAATATATTTTTGCTTTATTGTTACTATTATTTATATTTTTACAAGACCAGGTTAATATGCCAATTTTTTTAAAGGCCTAAATAAAATTTTTTAAAAGTACAATAATTCCTAATAAATTGAACCCTAACTATACCAAAATAATAGCTACATTTCTATAACACAAACAGAGGTTATTTTATAACATATAATATTAAGATTTGATAATATTATTAACATAAAAATATATACATAATTATATTGATTACTTATTAAAAACCTTGAGAAATTTTATAAAAAAAAAAGTTCATTTTTGGCAAATTAATTTTATTACTAAATATAAACTATACATAATAATTAAAATAATAATAGTTATTTTGTTAGCAATTATTATTATAAATTAAATATTTTTATTTTAGTGTACACCCAAGTTTAAGACCCACTGTGTACTGCAACGGATTGCGACACGGCGATAGTTCAGATTATGAGTTCCTTTGGGAGCGAATGTCTACCACCACAGTGGCTAACGAAGCGAGAACAATAGGAGAAGCTCTAGGATGTACTAATAACAAAGAAAGTTTGAGGAAGTAAGGAATATTGTATTTTTTATTGATTTTATTATTCAAGTATTATTATTTTTTATGTTAAGCTCGACAGCCAGGCTTACAGTCCAATTTATGGTAAGTGGCTACCGTCGCTTATAATACGAGCAACGCCACGTGTACTGTATGTGCATTGCCAACCATTTTAGTATAGGGATTAGGAAGGCCTAATCCCTATCCTCAATCCTACAATTGTCCCTATCCTCAATCCTACAATGGTCCCTATCCTCAATCCTATAGAGGCCCCTATCCTAATCCTACAATGGTTCCTATTCTCAATCCTACAATGGTCCCTGTCTTCAATCCTACATTCTTAAGAGGTAAGAGATTCTTACTCACTTACCGAAAAGATGCAGTTTGTAAAGCATTGCGAAGAAATATCTTTGAAGACATCTTGAACATCCAAACATACAAACTTTCGCATTCATATGTAATATTATTAAGATTATGTTATACAGCTATCGTCTTCAAAGGGCATAAACAACTTGAAGCCATAACGCAATAAAATGCGTAATTATTGTAATAATACAATAATACGCAATAATTATTGTAATAAAATGTCTTTTCAGATACCTAACATCAATTTCTGGAGATAACAGCACGATACGGGTTCAAGATTTAACAATGCCTCTGTCAAGTGCTCTATTGACTTACGACAATCTAGACCTTGTCTTAGATGTCGTGCTAGAGAATTATGTGGCTTGGACTAAAGAGTGAGTATATCATTTAATCTACGTACTTACATGTAACCTATACCACGGAACACCTTATTTGTACAGTTATATAACTAAGTTTTAATTAATACTAGCCGCTGCCCGCGTAACTTTGTAAATTATATACTAAAAGCTTCCTCGAGAACTACTCTATACATTAGTGAAAACCGCATTAAAATCCGTGGTGTAGTTTTAAAAATCTAAGCATACATAGGGATATCTATGGCTGTATAATTATTAACAAGATTATTTGTGTTACATATGTCAAACTCATATGTTTACGTCATATGCTGTGGAGCAGTTTAAGTTTATTATGTATTTTTATTTATTAATTAATTACATAGTTAAAAAAGGTCTTATATACCTAACAAAATTATAAAAAAATACAAAATCATATAGAGCATATCTTATATTGGTAATGTAACCATTATAAGTTTGAGATTATGTAAAATGTCAATAGACGTCCTTCAAATACTAAGTAGGCAATATAGTAGGAATTTATAAAAATAAAACAAATGTTATAAATGAAAATTAAAAACGTTAAATATTTTAACAGGTTCTCTTCGATGGAAAGCATACTTGCTACAGTTGCTTCAGCTTTGCACAGAGAAGCGGAATTCACAAAAGTAAGTTCAATTATTTGTATATTTTTTTATTAAATTGTAAGAAAAACAACACTCAACAATTGGGGTTAGTATCATCTCGTCTAAAAAAGCAATGATAATATACGTAGCTTTTATAGATGAAAGCTTTGATAAAGGATAAAGCTAGATTCAGGATCTCAAACAAAATCACTGCGAAAAAGTATCCACTGGATTTTTTTATACAATATGCTATAAAATAGCGTTAATTTATGATAAAAATGTGAATAATGTAAATCTACAAACAAACAAACAACCAAATCTTTGCTCTTTATAACATTAGTATAGATATTTGATACCTGCCTCGTTGAGGCCTTGTGAAATAAATAAATAAATAATTAAATACATATGTAAAAAAGCAATCTTAATCAATAAAAATAGGTTAATAAATTCTTCTATCAGGATATTTTAGTCCTGACTATTTTACCTGGTAACACGTCGAAAGGTGTAAAAGAAGTACAAACAAAGCGCGCCCTTAATATTCGATGGACAATCTGGGATCATTAGCGTATTGTTGGAAAGGATCGTCAAACAAAGGGTTTCACATAATGAGCGTGTGCGTAAACTTGAGTGTTGTTTGTCAACTGGCTATTTAGGTCAGTGTGGCGTGACAATTACCAACCGATGATATTGTATATTCTTTTTTCTATCATATAGGTATATATATATACCTATAAGCCTGAGTGTGTAGTGCTAGTTTTACTTGAACAAACGCATCGAACGCGTAAACGTGAAGCAGCGCTACACATTAGCCACTAGGTGGCGCTGCTTCATTCCCATACAAATACACGTTAGCGACTAGAGGGCACTGGTTCATTCCCATAACAATTCACGTTTACGCTTTCGATGCGTTTAATCGAGTAAAACTCGCACTACAATTAGTACTAGCAATTTAGTACCTACTTTTTTGACTTCACCGTTTTAAAGCCTTACAACTTTATTTTTATTTATTTTTTCTGTATGATTTCTGTTTTTAGCAAATAGTTGTGCTAAAATTTCAAGCAGCATTTGCAAAAGTATAAAATTTTTTTCGTTTTTAAATTACAAAAAGTAAGAATACAAATTAGTATTGAAAGCCATGAATGATCTGATTCATTTAGATGAATGATCTGTTATCATTCAATCTAAACATAATTTTATGAATAAAGAGTTAGCTATTCTCTCACTTGGCCACGAGCCAATTTTATAAAAATCTAAATTCGCGACTTGCCTTGAAGCTGCATTTAGATTTCTGCAAATGCATTAAAAATATTTGCGCATGTTACTGTAATGAAAAAAAAACTACAAACGAAACAATTATTATATATTTATACTAATATTATAAACCACCCAACGGTTTTTAATTATTATTATTGAAATGTCCTTGTTATTGTTCAAACTATTAACTTATTTTATTAAACATAATTACTGTAATTTCGTAAACACTAATGATAATTGAAATGACCAATTTCATTTGAAGGACAAAATAATAAAGCATAGGTAATAATTATTTCATAACGATGAAAACTGATGTATTATTCCCCAAATCCATTTAAGATCAAGTAGACTATCAGCCTGCCCTTTTTTTTAACATACAAGGAAATTTTATTTAATTAATTAATATTACATATCTATATATAATATATAGTAATTCTAATTACTTACTATTATAAATATGAAAATGATTTTTTAAATTTGTCAGTTACGCCCTCACTATTTATTGAATCATCATGAAACTTTACACAGACGTTGTCTAGTGTAGAGATAAAATATTAGGGATATATTTCATGCGAAAAAAAAAACTGCATTCGAAGGACGCTGAGGAATTCGCAACCAAAAGCTACTTAGTTAACATTTTTTTGTTTCCAGTTCGAAACCTGGCTCGCTAATTGCACTACAGAATGCAGCGAGACTTCAACCAGCGCCGCAGTAACAGCATTGAGCCAAGCTAGGCTGTCTGCGACCTGGGCAGCAGATCATATGGAAGAAATATTAAAGAGTCTAAGGAATAGTGCGTCTATGTCAGTCCCTTCAACACTCCTGGTTTCTATTACGCTGTTTTTCCTATTTTTCAAATAAAAAAAATGCATTTTTATATTTTATTCCAATTTCATACGTGATTAGTAACATTCTTTTCCTAATAATATACTTTAAAATTTTCTAACAAACAAAATTGGATTTCAATAAATTCATGAGCGAAGAGTTCGATGAAAAATTATGAAATTAATTTAAAGTGATCGGTCAGTAGCTTTTACCTGAAAGAGTTACAAACATCCATACATCCATACAAACTTTCTCATTTATAATATTAGTAGCTATAAAATCCTTTTTTAAGGAATACTGTTAAATCTGAATTTTTTGGTTCTATGTGATATCGTTAACTAATGTGGCATTGATTGCCTATACTAACCGTGGTTTGATAGTATGTTGTACTGTTTGATAGCATGATTTATTGTTAAAGCGCCGTTAGCTACCTCCACCGTTGGCCTCGTCTTTGCTGCACTATACTACTTACATGCTGATCAAGAGCAAAACTATATTAATTAAAAATATATAATATTAAAAATACAAAAAATGAAGACTTAAAGTTATTCTGAGTTATTTAATAATGGTTTGAGTAAGCTCTCGAGAGCATTTGACTGGTAATTTTAAATTTTAAGTACTGGTGCTTATCGTCACTGTATTTGCGATTTTATTATTGATACATATAAGAGTTTAATTTAATATTATCTGAAAGAGATTCGTCTCCACTAAATTGTTAGATAATTTTAGGACTTTACTTTTAAGGTTATAAAAAAAACTATATTTGATACAATTGTAATTTAAGGTAAGATTATTAAAAAAAAACTTTAAGTATTTGATTTGTAATTTAAGGTGTTTTAATTTGCATGATAATAAAGATTATATTTTCAAAAGTTGTTGCGTTTAATTTATAACTATTATTATAAAATATATTACATAATATCTAACTTAAATAATAAAAAAGAAGAAATCTACATTTACAGTAAGTGAATATAAAATACAAAATTACTATAATATAACCAAAATTTTTGTTCAAATTAATAAATCAAATCATAAGGAGAAATCTGATGATATTATTAATAACCCTTATCCTTATCCTTATTCGTATCATATTAATCCTTATTCAATTAAATAGTTTCAAATAAATTCCTTTTTGTTTTTAATTATTCAATTCGGACCTTTTGGTTTAAAAATTACGGCGGGTATAAAAATGCTAGAAGTAAAAAGATGCCGCGGTGTGTTTATATAGATGGATAATATTTTTATGTATATATAAAAACACATATACTATACTATATAAAAGCTTACCATATACTATATAAAAAAGCTTTTAAAATAAATATCGGACGAGTGCCACACTTCCTCTCGTCGGCTGTCCCCGTCGACGAGTGATAGTGCGTGAATGTCATTTCCCCTCCAAAAAAAAAGTAGCATGACCATAGCACAGTGTATTAAAAAATTGCTTCCAAAATTGGATTACTATCAGCTTACCACACATATTACCTACACCCACACTGCATGAGTTGCAACAATGCGCTCTACAATCTTAGAAATAATGCCTCTTCATGTGTAGGCGGCGAGCACTTAGCAACCGTTTTCTGACAATTGTGATAAACCTACGCGTTTTTATAACAGTAATAAAAATAATACCCTATAGTAGGTATATAAGAGAAATTTGTATATTGTATATTGTATTGTAAATTGTAAAAGTGGCGAAAAACTTTTTCTTATTTTTTTTACTAATAACACTTAAATGTCTTCAATAGCTACGAGACAAAATAAAGACAAACAAACGAGAGAAAGATAGATACTAAATTTTTTTGTATTAACTTATTTATTTACTAGCGACTCGGCCCCGGCTTAGCTTATGTTATAAAATAAACCTATGTTCCAAATTTCAGCTTTCTACACTTAGGCTGGGTTGCACCATCTTACTTTAACTATAACCAACGTCGCAACTTCATTTAATTCGCACTCATTTTCGGCCGAAAATGAGTTTTAGGCCGAAAATGAGTTGCACCAGTTAACCAGCTATGATTATTTGTTAACTGGTGCAACTCATTTTCGGCCTAACCGTTATTTTAACTCAAGTTGCGGCGTTGGTTATAGTTAAAGTTAGATGGTGCAACCCAGCCTTATGCGTTGATAATCAAGGTAAACGATTGAAAAACTAGATATGTATTGATTGATTCGAATTTCAAAATATATTTTTTTCATTGAAAACAAAAAGAGGATTTCAAGATGTACTGAAGTTTACCTAATTGATCAATGATTTCATATTTATTGCTAATTATAAGTTTATACGTATCAAATATAAAAAGTAAACAAACTCGAACTGTAATGACCATGATATCTAGATCTGTGAAGTAACATAGAAAGTCCAGACAATGTACCGCTTTCAATAAAAGAGGCGGTGACGTGGTGGCTCTTTTTACATTGGAATATATCCAGCAAGATACTGGCCGATGCGATGCGCCGCGTGCAGCGCGCGTCGGTCGCCTAGCGTTCGACGAATGAAAACCATTTTGGCGCCGGTCGCGTACGGACGCCTCGCGACATTCCATTTAAGTTTGAATTTTTTCAAAAATGGAACACGTATTGCTTTTGTTTTTAATTTTATCCTCGGCAAAGGCATACTTTATAAGCGAGGAGGAATGCCTAGACTATACCATTTATCCAGTGCAGTATGAGATCACGATTTTCCCATACATATACGACGATCGAAGTTTTTCATACGATTGTGACATGACCATTGCTTTTATTGTGAACGTTGGTTCTGTGACAGTGATCGAATTAGACGCAATGGACATGGAGATTGATGAAAATTCAATAGAAGTATTCGAGGGCGGAAATAAACATAATTTAATAGATGCCGGTAGACATTTTCAATACGATAAAACTAGAGGGAAGGTATACATTTATTTGAAATATCCACTTAAGGAGTACAGATTGAGTAAGACTCAGTATCTTTTGAGAATGAAGTTTAGGAAATTTTTAAATTTCGACAGTACTGGTGTGTTTGTTGTAAGAAACCGTGAAAATGGACTAAAGTAAGTGTAGTATAATAATTAAAATACTTATAGTTATTTGTTTATTTATTTCTTTTTAATATAAATGGTTCCGGCATAAGGTTTCGATAACGCATAAGGCATTTTCAATTTTCCAAATTATTATAGCTTATATTTATTTGTAAAAAGCCTCGTAAAACTCAAGTCAAATAAAATAATATATATTAAAATTTTTAGGGAAGTTAGAACAGTACTCTTATGGTGTTTTAGAATAGAATAGTGTTTTAGAACAGGTAAACCCAACTAATATAGTTGAATTTAATTTTTTTATTTAATTTATTTATAGCATAAGTACTACTTTTATGTAATATCGCTCGTAATATTTAAGTAGGTACATACAAATAAGTCAAAAATGATATCACCATAATAACATGCATTAAATTTAAATTCAATGCGTGTTATTTAATTTGTCGGCTGTAGATTGAATTTGAATATTTTCTTTTTTAAGTAATAAGTATTTACCTAAATTTATTTATTTTTCAAATTTAGTTTTTGACTCAAGAGGCTAATCAAATCATGTCCTGGCTAAGATATAAACTTCTCAATTATTATAATAATATAAATTCGTGGGTGCCGAGATAGGATTAAACCTTTAAATATGACCTGAAACTGGGTCTATTCTTTATTATTATTAATTTAATACAATTATTGGTGCATTCCCAGTAGTTCGGTTGACAGTTCATGTTATAATTGTCTCACTATTGTATATTTATTTAAAATGACACTTTAAAATTTCAAATAAATTAATATCTAATGATAACTAAAAATATTTAATCTCTATATATTTTACATATTGCCCAGTAATGCACTTGGTTACAGCATAGTAAATATTAATTTCACACCTAGAGATAATTAGTGTTAAAATTTGCATAAATTAGCGGATCACATTTTTTAACATATCAATGTTAGTAGGTAACAATGGCACCTAACAATATTTCGAATCACGTTTATTTAAAGAGATTCAAAATAAAATTAGTACTTACTCACTTGTTATTTTTTTTTAAGTTATAAATAAGTATTTGACGGGCATTGTTTATTTGATTTCATAACGCGATATATATTTATTATAATATATTTTTTTTTATGGCTGTATGTAATCTAAATAAATAAAAAAATAGTACACAATTTTTGATCCGGCTCAAATAGTCAAAACATGAACTTACATCTAAACAAGTTGAAAACAAATTGTTTATACCTATATAGCTTATAATCGATATTATAAAACCTATAAATCAGTTAACACGAGGTTATCGGATGCAAGGTCGATCGCTTACAACCACAGAACAAATGAAGCACTTGTATTTACATTTATAGACTGGACATTTAGGATATACGAAAATGAAGTTTTATTAATTTATTAACGAACTAGCGACCTGTCCCTGGCTTCGCAGACAGAGGCGGACAATGACTTTATTTTACAGTAAACCAGCTTTCACTCCTTTTTCTTAATCCTTAGAAAAGTAAAAAAAAATGATTTAAAAACATCAAGGATTTTTATTAGGTATATGTATTATTATTATTTACATATAAAGGGTGTCTCAGAATGTTTTTCGTTTTTAGATGTTAAATAAAAAACAACAATATCAATTAAAACTCCTTTTATTTATTGTTAAATTATATAGCAGTTCTTGAAGTTTATTTATGAAAAACAACCGTTTTCAAATGCGCACCATTCACTTGTTCACATTCATTTAGCCTGGACCTAAAATTTTCAATCACTCGCTGGAGCATCGCTCTTGGAATAGACTTGATTTCTTCAGTGATTCTTTGCTTCAAAACATTCAGGTTGGTCGGCAATGGATTGTAAACTTTACTTTTTAGGTAGCCCCACAGGAAAAAATCAGCAGGCGTTAAATCAGGGCTCCTCGGTGGCCAGTTGATGTCTCCTCGGCGACTTATCACTCTTCCAGGGAATAAATCGTGAAGAGCAGTTAATGAGTCATTTGTAACATGAGAAGTGGCTCCATCTTGCTGGAAGAAGGTGTTGCGTAGGGGTGAAAATCTAAATCTTTCGAAATAATGCGATGAACTGTAGATTTTTTCAAATTAAGAGAAGCTGCGCGCAGTCTTAACGACTGTCGTGGGTCGTCCATAACAGACTGGTGAACGCGGTCGACGTTCATGCACGTTCTTGATGTTCTTTTGCGCCCAGACGATTTGTCCGGCATTGTATTCCCAGTCTCTTCAAACTTGTACACCCAATGCTTAATTAAATTGGCACTTGGCACATGTTTTAACCTTGTTAAATTAAAATGTGTCCTGTAGAGGCGACGAACAATAGTGTAGGAATCGTTGTTTTTATAAAACGCTCGTACGCAAAACGCGCGCTGGGGTCCCGTGAAACGATTCATGGCTACTAAACTTAACAAGTCGACCAAGCGTTTGAGACCACTCCTCTCCCTCTGCTACCTGCGGTTGGGGCGTATTGGTCAATTCAAAAACGAAAAACATTCTGGGACACCCTTTATTTACTTTATTTCTTAATTTTAATTTTTTTTACAATAATAATAATTATATAATTAGTAATTATTGTTATATTATCAATATTTCTATTTATAATTTAATATTCATGTAAGCCATGTACCTACTCGTATATTATTTTTCATTAAGAAACTTTGTGTTGAATTTTATTTAATAAATTTCAACACTAATAAAAAAAAATTAAAATTATTTTGTATTAAGATTTATTTATTAATAACATGATAAATGTGTCCCACTTATAATACTAACAGAAATAATAACAAACACTGATTTTATGTAGTTGACTGTATCTATTTGTAAAACTCAACGATCCGTGACGAAGACAGGCAATTCATTTTGAGTAATTAGCCTCAGCGACATCCTTTGTGGGCTTGGCATTTCAGTGACATAATACTTCAATTCTAACCCATCTTCGCTTATAACGGGCTTATATTCTTTTATTTTAAACTAGCCCCTAATCCTTACATAGCGTATTCTTACGTTATAAAATAAGATATGATATAGATTATAACTTATAACCTAATTTTGGAAAAAAAAATCAAAGCAAAAATAAAAGAAAAGAATCAAGCAAGAAGAAAGAAAGATAATACGGAAACCCAAATTAAAAAGTAGCATTGTAACGTCAAGAAACGTTTATTTTATTTGTTTGTTTGTATTATTTATTCATATATTTATTTTTAAGGAAAACTTACAGTGATATTTATACAAAAAATTAATTAAAAACTAAATGACAGATTAATCGTTTCTAACCAATGTATCAGTAACTAAAACAAACTACGACTAAAAAAAATAAAAAAAACAGTTTTTTTTAACTTAAAAAAAAGAAATAATTAAAAAGAAGTAAACAAATAAAGCAAAAAAGAAAAAAGTCTACAGTGAAGAGAGAGAACCATCTAACCATGATTTCGAAAGTAACTCTCTTATGTTGTAAATTTTTTGCTTCAATTTCAAAATTATTTGAGATCGACATGGAACTATAAAAATAGATTAATAACGTTTTGTATAAATTTTAATAAAGGAAGAGATTTTGAGCTTAATAAAATGGCCATCGGAATTTGTAGATAAAATAAAACAGAGCAATACTATTCTAAACAGGGAAAAACAATAAAGTCTTTAATGCGCTCCTTACCTTACCAGGGTATTGGTGTGTGGGAAGCAAGGCTAGCGTGTCTGTATAGCAAACATGATATATGTTACAAATCTGTCTAAGATACTTAAGATTTGTTTACTTTATTTCTGTTCTTTATGAAAATATTACTGCCGGGAATCGCACCCAGAACCCCTGAATCAAGGATAGCTCCCTAACCATTCGATCAATCTTGTCGTCACTTATATACCTAATAGGACTAGCTGACCTGGCAAATGTTGTTTTGCTATATAAATTTCTTTTTAGGGTGGCCCAACCTTAACATTTAGGGGTATGAAAAATAGACATTGGCCAATTCTCAGACCTACCCGATAAGCACACAAAATTTCATCAAAATCGGTCCAGCCGTTTCGGAGGTGTTTGGCAACAAACACTGCGACACGAGAATTTTATGTATTAGATAATTATGTAATTGCAGTGCCGACCTTGATAAGATACCTAATGGAGCTGGAATAGGGAGGGTATGGGGAAACAGGTCCTGGAAAAAAATTTGTACGTCGTAATTACGACAGAGTGTGCTAGGACCGTATTTGTACCTATATTTATCTATCATTGTATCTACTCACATTCTCATACAAATAAAGTTATTATTATTATTATTACTGGCATCGCTCACTAACTCACCGAAATAACAATACAGAAATAACAACAGCACATGTGCTGTTATACTATTACTAGCTACACACTCCCGGCTTCGCCCGGGGTCAAAATAACTATTCTATCTTTTAAGTTGGACCAAATTAAACATAGTTACGAAGTTTTATCAAAATTAGTTTAGTAGTTTAGGCTTCAAACAACGTGAGACGAAATTTTCTTATATATAGAAATTTCACGGTAAAGTTGAGCCTAGACTACTGAATACAGTATGTTCTGTTCTTATTACTGAAATATAAAAGCATAAGTGCTCTTGTTTATATTTTTTATATATATTATCAAATATCAAAATTAACAATTTTTTCATTGAAACTTCTACTTTAGCAGCAAGGCCTTGTAGTCTGCCTTGTAGTAATAATGTCTATGTCAATCTGTGGGCGTTAATGACATATCAATTAAGATAACATGGTAAATTGTGTTGGTCTGATTGTTTCAGATATATGCTTACAACTCGTCTTTCACCAAATAAGGCGAAATATTTCATACCATGCTTCGATAACCCGAGGTTTGAGGCCGTTTTTAAATTCAAAGTTTACATCCGCCCTCCACCATCTGATATGATTACTACCAATACAAGCCTGGTCATAGCCAAGGAACAGAAAATCACTAGGTGAGTGTATTTTTATTGATAAGCACTCACTATGTTACTAGATGCACGAGACAGGAGGTCAACTTTTTTCTATTTATTTTTAACTAGCTGTTGCACGCGACTTTGTACGCGTAACTTTATAAAATATAGCCTATGTTACTCGCTGATAATATAGCTTTCCAATAGTGAAAGAATTTTTCAAATCGGTCCAGTAGTTTCGGAGCAAGTGTGTACCAGCTCTGCAGAAAATTAATAATAATAAAAAAATACATTTAAATAATTTTAACCTTAGGTGACGGTAAGGTTCAAGTGGACCCCCTTTAATTATAAAAAAAACCGACCGTTACTTACTATCTGACGCTGTCTGTACATACCAAACTTGATTTAACTTCTTTCAAGCAGGCTATGTATGGCGCCTGTGTACATAATTTCTGTTTCGCTGTAGACACGCCGTCATAGGCTTATCTCATATTAAGCCATGGGCAAGTTCATCGCCTATTTAAGCAAACGACTTAACAACCGTTTTTGGCTTAATTTGAATAGAAAATTATACGTTGTATACAAGAATCGGTCTATAAAAAAGGTTTATCCTTTTATAGTGAAATAGTGTGTCATGCCATGCAATCGGTCTTGTGGCATCACAGTATAGTTTAGAAATAGTATCAAATCACAAATAAATATGTTTAAAATTTTACTTTTAAATTAACTTATTATTTAGGTAATAATTTGTTACGTAATATTTTTTTGAATTTGTCAAAATTTAATGCAATTCTCACTTAATCTTTTATGCTATTTAATTGGGCTATTGAAAAGTAGTTAGTTGTCTTACTCAATATGAGTATAAAAATAATTAAGCATAATAATATAAAAAAGAGAGGTGTGAACTTAAAAAGAAAAATATTACAACGGAAATGTTGCAAAGCATTGTATGTATTTGTACGTATAAAAAAAATATAAACAAAAATTTTATATCATGGCACAATTGTTTGTAATAAAATATACTATTAAATATACTACAATAGCTCAGTGTTGTTATGAACAGTAGTTCACAACGCTGATTTTCCTCTTAAAATGCAATTTTGTTTAATGCAATTTTGTTTAAATAATGAAACTCTTCATCAAACATTGCATGACTAATGTTATACCATGTTGTTGATTTCTTTTATTTCGTCCTACTTATTTGAATTTTTGTATACATTAACTATATAACTTTTGAAAATAAAGCCACCAGTTATATCACATTGTCATCAAAAATTTTATCTGCCACTTCTTTTTTTAATTTTTTTAGTTCCTTTACTGTTTTATTTGTACTGTGCTCAAAGTAAACCACAATAATTGACATCATTCGTCGCGACCACGCGCGCTTGTCTCTCCATAAATGGATGAGTTTCGGTCTAGTGTTGTTTCTCAATTGCATTTATCGGCGATATCGATTTGGTTTTATACACATACTAGCTTTTGCTCGCATGCAAAACGCTTCGTTTGCATTAATTTATAATCTTTATAAATAATAAGGTAGCTTTCAAATATAGGTAAATAGAATTTCAGGATAGACATAGCTAAATTTTCTACGTGGGCGAAGCCGCAGGCACCACAGCTATCTAAAAATTCAACCTAAAAGACTCAACGCTCTTCAAAAGTATATTTATTTTTTATTTTTTTAACACCAGAACCAGGTTGTTTTATAATAAATTGTGTATGAAGAAATGACATTTAAGTAATTTTTATGTCAAATATATCCTTTATAAATACTAAAGTATAAATATACCTATTATAAAAGGTGCACAAGTACCTTTACAATAATGACCAGTGGAAAGCTAAATTTTCTATTTTCTATTGGAGCGTGTACCTTATATGTAACACTGTGGGAAAGGCGAAAGTTATGTTACAAGAAAGGTTAAACAAGATTATAAAATTCTTTTACGTTTTAATTAAAAAGTTACGATACCAACCTTTTTTATGGTACAGAGGTTCTAGATTCTAGCAATTGGAAATTTTGCATGATGAAAAAATAATTAATGTGTTACCCATAGATAAATGATTGGTCTTGTAAAATATAGATAATTGTAGATACCGCTGTCGTACTTGTAAAGTGCGGCATAAAATAGTACGCCGATTTCGGCGTACCCGAGCCAGTCACACTGCAAAATGTCTGTGATGTGTACATGCCGAATGTTTTATTAAATTTTAGGCATAATAAAATACCAGTTTGTGTAGTGAAACTGTATAAAAATATAATGAAACTGGGTAAAAAGTGATAAAAAGTGACGATTTTTTACACACACTACAATAAAAAGTTGTCACATTTTCGGAGCTATTGTTTTTATATAGCGCTCTATCTAGTCGAGCGCAGCGAGACCAA
Source organism: Synanthedon tipuliformis (assembly GCA_947623395.1). Taxonomy (NCBI): domain Eukaryota; kingdom Metazoa; phylum Arthropoda; class Insecta; order Lepidoptera; family Sesiidae; genus Synanthedon; species Synanthedon tipuliformis. Next base: position 1,514,774 of record OX392415.1, on the reverse strand, counting down.
TCAATTATCTATGGTGTTACCTGTATAACAATTATGTTATAACTTATAGGTATAACTTTATGTTATAACCTATATAACTTTCTGTTATAACCTATATAACTTTCTGTTATAACCTATATAACTTTATGTTATAACCTATATAACTATAATGTTGTAATAATATATTATGCTTACTTTGGACTAATTGGTGTGTTTAGTTTAAAAAAAATGTTTTTGCCTAAATTCCCAAATATTTATTTTCGCAGATTTAAAGACGGCGTTGTGCTGATAGAATACATACCATCACCACAAGTGGCTCTACATCAACTCGGATTCCACCTGTCAGACTTCAAGAACCGTCGAGTAATAGCCAAGAACACGAATGACACCCTTATTATATGGGCACCAGAGTCGAAGTTGCATGATTACACGTACATAATGAATTTCGGCGAATCAATCATTAACTTGATACATGATTACGCTTCAGTGAACAGACCTTTAGTCTATGGACCAATTAACATTGTATCTGTACCTACACATATGCAAGGTTACGAAATTGACAGTTGGAACCTTTTGACAAACAGGTAAATTACTTCAAATATTTACCTACCCCCTAATTGCTCTAATGCCATTGCGGCTTGTACCGCTTAGTACTACAAATAGAGTATTATTTATTCGTAGGCTTAGTACTAGCAATGCTTGTGTTCTATCCTGCCAATGTTTTCCAGATAAAAATTATCCAAAAAAGTTTTTGTTAATATACGAGATGAGAGTACGATATTCTTATTATAAAGACCAATACAAGACACATTCGGTCTTACTACAAAAGATTCAGTAAGCACTGTTCAAACACATGCTTAGTTAGACAAGCATTAAGCATTTAAGCATTGGTCAGCGAGCGTTTAAAATGTCCCTACCACAAAACCTTATTTAGCGCTTGTTTCGGTAGACACTGTTAAAGTACGTGAATGTTATTGAATTATGGCAACCTTGGCAAACATTCATTCAGTCACTCGCCCTGCATTCATGTCGTTTTCATTTTACGCAGATCTGATAGGTGTATAATGATGAATTTTGGTTTTCACAAGCTATTATTACGGGCTATATTAATGATATCAACAAATTATTAGATTGGAATAAGTAATCAATTACAACAAATACGTTAGATTATTTATAAAATTTCGTAATACCAAAAAATATTGAGCATAATGGAACGTAACTAACACTGACGTAATTGTCAAATGTGGTCAAATGTAAAGTTTGATTTGTTAAAATTGTTAAATAAAATTTTTATTTGAGGATCCACCTCTAGCATCACATGATAGATCATCCTTTATTAAATAAATAATCTTGTTACCAAAGTTATATATTCGAATGGATTAATTCTCTCACGATGTATTCTATCTCAAAAATTATCCATGTAATCCATATCCTCCATGTCAATTAAATTTAAAATATCCATACTCATTTATAAAATCAAAAGAAATCTTTAATATTAACTATTAAGTACATATACGCAAAACGAAATTTGACATAATACGTCAGAGGAAGAGAGGCCGTTACCTAGATAGACACTCGTTAAACTAGCATATGGCGGTGGTTAAATTTAAATAATGCTCAAGCATTGTTAAACCCTAAACAATGCATAGACACTCTTTTGTAGTAAAGTTTTTTTTTAACACGTGTTTTAAGCCTGATTAAAGTGTGTTTAATGTTTTTGTAGTAAGACCGATTGAATTTAAAAAAATGTAACTCAAATTTTCATAAGAACCGAAAATAATTTTTACCGTCAGAATTAACGTAGCCCATGTGCTACTTTTTTATTTTTATGCAACAACGTATTATTTTGGTTTTAAGAAATATAAAGTATTTTTTTATTTATATAATGGCAAACTTTATTTTGCTATATAATTTTTTTTGGGGGTGGCCCACCCTTAACATTTAGGGGTATAAAAATAGATGTCGGCCAATTCTCAGACCTACCCGATAAGCACACAAAATTTCATCAAAATCGGTCCAGCCGTTTCGGAGGAGTTTGGCAACAAACACTCCGACACGAGAATTTTATGTATTAGATTACAATTGAAAAGTTTTCCTAGAAAATGGCTCGAGGTAAAAATAGTACATTGTTCAACTAGAGAGCAAAATCGTTTTTTGCTGCGAGTGCAGACTTTAAATCACGGTCTAGCTCGCACGGACTCGCTACGCTCGTGATTCAATTCTATAGACTACTGAGCGAAGTGAGTGATTTAAAGACACACACGAGACATAAAAAAAATTTGCTCTCGTGTTAAACATACAACTTTTCACCTCAACAGCGAGTATGGCGGGCTGAATCTAGTCGGCTATGGCTGGCGGAATCTAGTCGGCTATGGCTGGACATACTATAAAATCAAAAGTTTATTCCTGTTAGTTAAATAGCGTGTTCGAATTTCAAATCACGCTCATATCAAAAATCGATTTTTCTGCGAGTTTTTAGGCACCAAACGCTGTCGTGCTGGAGAGGTGAAAAATACATTACATGCATACTACTTAAATATAATTTAAACCATAACATTTTAAAAATAGAATAACACCAACAAAGCATGACGAAAGAATTCATAACACATTCATCTTTATAATTTTCAACAGCTGTGCAACATAAACACACAAAACTGCTAAATATTGATAATGCGTCTTAAGTCATTAACTCGGTGTTCCACAAAGTGTGTACCGCGGCACACAGGTGTACCGTGGTTATTAGTTGGTGTGTGTCTCGGAAAAATAAGGTTATCTTACCATCCATACATCCATACAAACTTTCGCATTTATAATATTGATTAGTAGGGATTAAAGATTATAATACTTTTATTGTTTTAAATTACAGTGCCACAAGATTGGAATACAAGTTTGAAGATACCAGCATTAGACAGGTGGAAATAATGTTCTTCGATTTAGCACAACAATTAAGCAGAATTTGGTTGGGGAATCCCGGAGAAATCGAGAGGACTAGGTGGAAGGAGGAATGGTTTAAAGAAGGCGTTGCCACTTATTTGGCCTATTACTTCTTAGCTCAGGTTTGTATTAAACAAATACTAAAGTTTTATCCCAATATTATAAATCATCATTATCTCAGCCGCAGGACGTCCACTGCTGGACATACGCCTCCCCCATAACTTTCTAATGAGACCAGTCAGAAGTAGCCGGTTATTGGTTATAAGCAATATTATAAATGCGATGATGAATTTGTTTGTTTGTTACGCTTTAGAGCCGTAACTACTCAACCAACCATCATAAAATTTTGTATACAAGTTAACAGAAATACAGAACAGGACACAGGGTACGTTTCATTCAGTAAATTAGTACTTTTCCCGAAGGATCATCTAAAAATAAAAAAATAAAAATCAACGCCTGACGAAAATAAATGACAATAAATGAATAAGTGTGTTAAAACCTAAAAAAAAGGGATGGGCCAATGCTAGTTGTTAAATTTCCTCCCAGAATAAATTACATTCGATGCTAACCAGATTTTCTTTTAACATTTCCAGTACAAACACGGTGGAGAAGCGGCGAAACAGAGATGGCCCTTAGACTTCTACGGTATAGATATGAGAAACAAAGCTATGGCAGTAGACTGGTATCATACTGTTCCAGCCCTCATAACATTTAATAGAACTCTCGCCATCGAGATACCGGAGAGATACAAAGAGGTGGTAACCATGAAGACGGCTTCTATTCTGTGGATGGTTGAAAATTGGTTAGGTTCCGAGAAATTTCATCAAGCTTTAGTAAAATACATAAATACTAGGTTAGTAATTAATTTTTACGACTTTGACATTTTATATCAACACTTAATATTTTGGTAGTATTTTAACTAATATTTTAATATTTTAGTGTTTTGGTATATTTTTGGATATTTCTAATTATGAAAAAATGTTAGGGATGAAAAAATATTTTGTTAAATACGGGATATTTAACAAAATATGAACTACAGCGCATAAAAAGTTGCGGGCACAGCTTATTTTAATTTTTAAAATTTATTTTATTGTAGTGTGCATTAATCCTTTTACAATTATAATTTTGTATCAAGATTTAATGTTATTTTATGTATGCTTGTTGCTTAGTCATAAGTGCTTACATACATAATTACACACACTGATTTTACTCGTATCTTCTTTTCTTTTATTAATTCTCTTTAAATCATAATCGGTTTTTCAGGAGAGGAAAATTTATATCGATCGATGACTTCACAGCCAACCTAGACAAGGACACTGTTGAATGTTTGAACCAATTCTTCAATGGGTCGACGTCTTCTCGAGTCTTGCATTCTTGGTTCAGTCGAGCTGGATATCCTGTTGTCAAAGTACAAGTATTGAGAGATCGTCCTCTCAATGCCATTATGTTAAAACAGGTAGGGACTATTATCACCATTGCACTAAACTTATGAGAAAATACCTTCGTAAAACTATTAGGGAAAGGAGTTAAGAAGAAAATTAGCATAATGAAATGGTTTTTAGCAAACTTCATATGAGTAATGGAAGACAGCAGAAATGCTGTTATGTTCGTGACCAGTTATACAATTCTATAACTAAACGCTACTCCTATTTACATCGTAATTTACCAAAACCAGTGGTTTTAAACCACCTAAAACGCCACGTTTGCAGTGTTCGAGCGTTTTTAAACGCTCGTGGCAAAGTCCGGTTACGCTATTGAAGTCCTAGGACTAAAAGCTATAAGCAAACCGAGAGGATTTTTAGTCATAGTAGTTTTATTTGCGAGATCGTCAGTTAGTTACTGGAAGATTATACAGTTGATGGATGGTACTATCACAAGCTATCCTGATTCAAGTATTACGGATAAACACTGCCTCTACGGTGTGCTATATGGTGGTAAAAATTCAGGGTATGCATTAATTGGAACATCTTCAATTTCAAATCGATTCGATTCGATTCAATTCAATTCATTCAACTCGATTCGATTCGATTCGGTTCGTATCGATTTAATTCAATTCAGATCAAATCAATTCAATTTAATCATTTATTGCAAAACCATCATCAGAAGCTACATCTCTTCCTATAAGGGGTTCTAACAGTTAAATTAACAGTTAAATTAATAAACAGTTAAACAGTTAAACATGCTTGCACTTGATTTCAGAGACAATTCAGTTTCACTAAAGAGAATCGTCAAGACTCCAACTACATGATCCCCATCTCATACATGGTGGAAAACAACGAGAACTGCTTCAATTGTTACCGTCCTAGATTCACTATAGGCATTAATTCGTACACTTTTGAAGAAAACCTTAACGACGGTTGGATTATATTGAATAGAAATGCTTCTGGTAAGTTAGTCAAAATATTGACTTAAAAAATCCTTGACACTTATCTTTTGTCCAATTAATGTTGCTTTTGGTATCTATTATAATTGATAATGCTATGCTAATTGACCACCAGTCCCCTGCAGACTTGTTTTAAAAATTGCATTTTTCTTGGTTGCTAAAAATTTTAGAACAGAACAGTATGACTTACACTGCACGTCAACTGCAGATCGTCACACCTGCCACAGAGTAATAAAATATTCCATCAAATGTTTAAACTTTTAACAAGGTCAATGCGAAATTGAATTAGCAAAAATAGAGCTCACCTTGGCTACGAATCGAGTTGGACATAAAGTTTTCTATTTTGGTCCAATGTTCTCCAACTAATGTCGATTCAAAGTCAAGTTTAACAATATACTTTTAAATCTATACTAATACTATAAACAGAAAAGATCTGTATGTCTGTAATGAATAAACTCAAAACGACTGAACCGATTTTAAAAATTGTTTACTAATAAAACAAATTTTACTTGAAATTTCTTTTAAGTTATTCTTGAATTCTTGAAATTTTTGATGTCCAATTTGAAATTTCTTTTATCCTGGGTTCTTTTTAGCAAAACAATATAATCGATGTAGGTACATTTTTTCTACCAATTATGTACCAATTTTGATATTTTCAATTTTCAGGCTATTATCGGGTCAATTATGACGATGTTACATGGAAACTAATAGCCAAAGCATTGAGAACACATCCGCTTTCAATCGACCAATTAAATCGAGCACAAGTGAGTATGAAATTACGTATTATTATTATTATTTTTACAACTAAGTATTTGAAAAAAAAAATATCTCAAGAAACAGCTACAATAATTATAATATTTAAGCTAAAACTACTTCTATTTAAATTTTAAGGTGTCTTCATTATAATGTACACATTCCACACAGCACCATCTAGTTCCACATTAAGCAACTATCGGCTTGTATTATGGATACCAGCCGATTACTACAAAGATTACTTTTTAGTACATACATACATACAAATATTATAGATAGAAACATCCATAACTCGGGTACAAAGATAAAATGTTAAAACATAAACATAATTTGCCCCTAGCGGGATTCGAACCCGCGACCGTTTGGTTAACAGCTGGGTTACTAACCACTAGACCAAACGTGTCGTCAATTGTCTAATTCTAAATCTTTTTTTTTTAAGATTGTAAACGACGTGCTAGCTCTATACACTGCAGGTGACCTCGACTATTATCTCGCCATAGAGATTTTGAGCTATCTAGACAAAGAGTCTAGTTATGTTGTTTGGCACTCAGTTATATCGGGCTTCGAGTCACTTAAGATAAAAAATGCCGCCTGCAATATGAACAAAGCTGTTTATGGACAGTGGCAGGTAAATGACTGCAGGCTTATTAGAAATTATTCCATTCCATGTTCATTTGTTCAAAGGAAATAATTCCGAATTTATAAATCGCTGTGACGACGGTGGCGCACAATTTTTTAATTTTTAGACGGTCCCTCCGGAACTTAATATTTTTTCCATTATAAAAAAGTATCCTATATATTAATATCCAAGCAATAAACTGCCTAAGCAGTAAACAATCTGTGTATATACAAGTACTTAGTAATAGGTAAGTATCCAAGTAATAAACCATATGTGTGCCAAATTTTCGCGTGAAAAAAAATACTAAAAAAGAAATGTAAAAAATACTAAAAAAGAAAGGCTTTAGGCTATATAACATTTTGAACGCTGATGAAGTCGCGGGCAACAGCTCTAGTATTGGATATACTATTACTATAATACTACTGTACTACTATAAATAAGCCTATGTATTGTAGTGGCCCTCCTACATTTTAAGATGATGGCGATGACATCAAAAACTAACTTGAATTTTTTGTTGTTGCAGTAAGCCTAACATAGACAATATCAGCATGCTCGGCTTCATAACTTCCATTACGAGCACATCTATACTAATATTATAAAGCTGAAGAGTTTGTTTGTTTGTTTGTTTGAACGCGCTAATCTCAGGAACTACTGGTTCGAATTGAAAAATTCTTTTTGTGTTGGATAGATCATTTATCGAGGAAGACTTTAGGCTATATAACATCACGTTGCGACTAATAGGAGCGAAGAAACAGTCGAAAATGTGGAAAAAACGGGGAAAATTCTTTGAGGGCTTCCGTTGCGTGCGCTGCGAAAACCGTTCGAGATACCCAAATGATTCCCAAAATAACTATTCCACGCGGACGAAGTCGCGAGCACCAGCTAGTGTACCATAAAGATTCAAACTTTAGCAAAGTTTGTTATTTTGTTCCAGAAATTTATGAGCGATAAAGTGTCTTCTATATACAATCGTCTCATGAGTGGAACTGAGGATGCAAATCGTCTCTTCAAGAGTGATATTGTACAGTTCGCCTGTGCAGTAAAGCATCAACAATGTATTAACAGTCTTAAGCACATGTATCGAGCAAGGTAAAGACTTTTGTGTAATGTCATAAAGTAACAAAATTACGCCTTAGATCTAATTAACCCACCCACTTGGGAATTCCCGTTATTTTTTCTAAATTATTATGACACTTGTAATAAAAAAGTAATTTTGTCTTTATTTCAGAATTAATCCAGATTACAGAGAGGCCGTCTATTGTATGATGCTTACAGAAAACCGAGAAATCAGAAATGACGGAATGAATGATTTCCAAATAGAAGATTTTAAGTTGGCGGAACATAAAATGTAAGTTAAAGAGGCTTAATTATTTCTCAATTACTGGTTATAAAAATTCCCTTAAAAACGACTTTTCTGGTATTTACTCAAATGTCACATGTCACACGTTACGCGTTACAGGCTATAATATACTTCAATACATATTAATATAATATAGTACATATTATATATATATATATATATAATATTATTATATTTTAATTATATTTATTAAATTATTTATGTATTTATCGTTCGTAAGGAGTTCGTCCAGTCGTGGGTCGAAGCTCGGAGCTGAAACACACACTTTTTTTATTTTTAGGAGAGAGGAAGAAAGGTTTCTTCACATCATTCCGTATGGTCAACCGATGCCAGAAAGATTAATGTTAGAAGCAACAACTCCTCCTACATATCATACAGTTAGTATACATATATTCTTTCAATATCATCCTGAACAAAATATATGTTTAAAATGAACAGGAAGACTGCTTTCGGCAGTCAAAAGCTAGGAAACTCGCATTACGAAATAACCTCACGTTTTCTGTTGTGTTTCTATGCGTGAGTAAGGGATTTCAGAATTTCGTCTTGTCTTTTATCATCTATCATATTTTCTTCATACATCTTAAAAGTAAAAGAGTGATCTTGCGAATTATTTTCCTAATATAGTCACGCTAGGATCAACTAGTCGGTTTCCTTTGTTGATTGAATCAGAAGTACCTAAGTAAGTTTCTAGTAGGTCACAAGAGCTCCGAAAATCTAAATGAATATTTTAAAAAAATACAAGTGGCCTTAACAAGGCAGATACCAAAACACATCTCTTTTTATAAATGACAGTCTTGAGTTTTGTCTATGACCTGATTAGCATAGAAGAACATCTCGTTAAAGCGTTTTGGTCTAATGGCTAGTAACCCTAGCAGTTAACCAAACGGTCGCGTGTTCGAATCCAGCTAGAGGCAAATGTTTATATGTTAACATTTACCTTTGTACCTGAGTCATGGATGTATATTGTATGTATTTACAAAAAAAGTAATCTACTTATCCATTAGTTATCATCTGTCTAGTATCCATAATACAAGCATTAGTTGCTTAGTGTGGAACTAGATGATGCTGTGTGAAATAAGATTAGATCTTATTTGCTGTGAGAAAAAAGATATTTATTTATTTACTATTTTTTTTTTCAGTCAACCCCAGAAAACGATTTACAGACTACGAAGAATCCTTCATCATCTGTAATAAATTTGTCTTCAATGTTTTCTATAGCTGTAACTATATTTGTTGCTTGCTTGTTATAGATCTGTAATAATATGTTTAAGTATTACTCGATTAGACGTAAAAAAATTAAAATTAACCTTTTTTTATTAAATACTCACTTCGAACTTGTTGTCTTAGGGCCTCTTTCACCGTCTGTCAAGCAGACTAACCGTCATTTAAAGTCACCGGTCACCGGGGATAATTTAGCTGATAACCTTTGTTTGTACGGTAAAAGTCCCAAACATTAAAAAGAAAATATTAAAAAATATTCGCCTGTCAAAGGATGCACTAAACCGAGTGCATAATTTAATATAACATAAAATTATTTCTAAAAGTAACTAATCAACACTTTACTTGTAGTTGGTGAAAGAGGCCCTTAGAATTAGACGTAAAAAATTTAAAATTACTTAACCTTTTTTATTAAATACTCACTTAGAACTTGTAGTCTTATGTTAATTAATTTAGTTACTTAGACAACATTTACAAGTACAGTAGGCTAGTTCTTTTTTTTATTTTTTTCAATTTTTTTTTATATGTATTTTACCCGGTTCTCATTTGATCAGATTCCGATTTCACTATTTCTTAATTTCCAAAATTGAAATACATAATTTTCCAATCTGCCAAAGACAAACATACTACATTGAGATAAATATGTATATGTAAAATAATATATATTTTTTAATGTGAACGCATTCCTTGTTTTAATAATTTTTTAATGTATGACCAATAAAAGTGCCTTGATGTCATCGTGCCTGTTTAATAACTATTATATTATTATACTATTATATTATAATATTCGATCTGATGTTCGACGTGGATAATAATAACGTTAATAGATTCCCGAATTTATAGATCATTGTATATACGTGGGCAGATCGTAAAGTATGAAATAAAAAATCTTTCACCAAAAGTCAAAAATAGGTGCGACGAGGAGCGGAGCGAAGCAAAGCGAGGAGGAGCGTGTTAGGTTTACATGAAAATAAATTTGTTTTTAACAGAAATATGATCTGCCCAGGAATATCATAATATGCCCAATTCTACGATGTGCCGAAGACATATATATTGTTATCATTTTTTAATTACTAGCACTTTTTTGTTATAAATTTTAAGATGACTAACCTTATAAAAATTTAATATATTTTATGTATTTATTAAATGTTAAGGCTAGCTATTAAATAAATAAATAAAATAGAACATTGTTTCAAATATCTAGTCATGTTTATTAATTTTATTAATTATTATGTTATAACTTAAGTGATAGAAAATAAAACATTCATAATTCTAACTCTATTTTTTATTATTAATAAGCTTTAATGCAATATGTACATATTGCGATATATTATTTGTTTAATAACGTACTTAGTATAGTTATAATAAATTTTATTTAATTAGTAAAATAGTAATTTGAATACAAAGCACATAAGTTTATTATTTTCTTATCTGATTACTTATCTACTAGAAAATTATAATTCTAAAAATCAACCTTAGTTATTAATAAAATTAAATATATTTTAAATTTATTTTTACATAATACTTTTACTATAATTAAACTAAAAATGAAGTAAGAGGACGCGTTTACTTCAAATTTAGTGGCATAAAATTAATAAAAAAATAAAAATAGTAAACTGAGTGAAAAAATAGTAAAAAAAAGTTAATAAATTTAAAATTAGCTTAAAATTATTAATAATACTAACTATTTATTCTTAAAATCATTTTGTGCAACATTCGCAGCTGACTTATTTATTCAATAAAAACATAACTTATGTTATTTTCTAGGTACTATATAATCTATAAACAATTAGTTTAGATAATATGTTCTAATCTATACTTTCTATAAGTATAGATAATATACCTAAAATAATATATAAAGTAGCATCGTTAACGTCAATCTTTGTAAACAGATTTTTTAAAAATATTAAATTATTGAACTAGAAAATCAGATATAATTTTATTTTCCACTCAAAATAATATCATAAAAGCTTTACGACTGAGTATTTTTTTATAAAGCTTTTATTTAGTCCGTACTAATATTATAAATGCGAAAGTTTGTATGGATGTTTGTAACTCTTTCACCCAAAAACTACTGAACCGATCACCATAAAATTTTGCATATACCTTGTCTAGAACACCAGAAAGGACATAGGGTATCTTTCATCCAGAACGCGGACGAAGTCGCGGGCACCAGCTAGTACTATATAAGTCTGTATTTTGTGTGTGCAATACAACTATGAGTAATGGGTACATATGTATTTTTTGTCTATAATATAATAAATAGTTCAAAATTAGGTGGATGAAAATGAATTTTTTATAAGGCTGTTTCTCTCCATACATATTAAAGCAATTATTTCTTTATTTTTAAATCTCTGTTAACGAAGATTTACGCTAACAATTCCTTTCTAAATAATTAGTTTGAATATAATAAAAACTCCCTAAATTATAAATTACAATATCAAATCACCAAACACTCTCGTTACATTCACCTTGTAGCAAGACGTGATTAAATCCAATCAAACTTACAAATTGAAACTTCTAATATTATCACAAAAGAATAATATAGTGTTTCCACTTTCTGACACAAACTAAACATAATTTATCTATTTTAATTATTACTAATTACATAGTCAAACTTAAAATATAAATATAAGTATTAGTGCCTCTTTCACCAACTACAAGTAAAGTGTTGATCAATTACTTTTTAAGTAACGCTAATTTGCGAATGTTACGAGTATCTTGTTTCAATTTTATTGAAATCACCCCTGAAAAATGCTACTCAAAGATGGTGAAACTCGTACGCTTTTTTATCGGTGACTAAATGGCGGATAGCCTACTTGACATTTTACTGAGAGATGGTGAAAGAGGCCCTTAGCTTATAACAAATTACTATAAACTTATTGGTTGTAAATAGCAATGATTAATGTTATACTTAAAAGTAAGAAAGACGAGGCGACAGTTTGTGCGTCGTTTTCGTCTATCCACTCGTATATGTAGTCCATATGAGCCGCCATCCAGGATAAGTTCTCTCTGACTTTGGCTTCAGCGATTTCAGCCGCGTCTTGGGAATCATCCAGGTTACTATGTATGGAGCCCGCCCAAACTATAAACTAGAATGACATTTTAATTAATTAACTAAGTGTTTTATCAAATCAGATCGACAGGTTACTTTCAGCACTTATGGCTGGCGCCCGCCCTTAAAAAAAGGGTATTTGTAGGTACTTTGCGATTTTTTTTTATCAGAGATGGGTTTGCTCTTGGCCAACCACCAGCCATGTAGCAAGGATGAGGCCTATTGCATCCATGCAAGATCGAGGCGGATCGCTAGTTAATTACAAAACCAGCTATTACAAAAGAAATATATAAATTTCAGAACTACAGAATCCATTTACAACTCTATGTAGATATTTATTTACTTACATCTGTTGATAAATCATTGTCTGAAATATTTTCAACCAGAACATCTATTAGCTCCTCCAATTTTTCTGGACCTCCATATCTAGAAATAATATTAAAAACTCAATATATATCCAAAACCAATGTATATCTATGAGAAAAATTAAGATATTAAACTAAAATTATGATGAAAAAAATATACGGAGCCTAAAACGAATATGGCATTATTCGTTTTAGGAACTTGAATTCCGTGAACAATATTGAAATACCCTATTTTGCAATTAAATACATATAAAAAATATCAAATATAATTATGAACATAATTATAACATGATAAGAAAACACTTAGACAATGAAAAACTTTAAAAGTTCTTTGATTCAGTCAGAAATGGAACCTGCAGTCACTAACTGAAAAGCGTAACCACTACAATACATATTTACCTATTCCTTATCTCATTAGTTCTCAATGCTGCGAAGGCTATAGCAATGCGGGCATTGTTGGTACTGCTCTCTACCACAGCTTTAAAAATTCTTGACCTTTCTTCTACTCCGTAAGGGCTATTTTGAGCTATAGTTTCTTCTAGAAGCCTGTAAACAGTACATCATTTTTAACATTCAACTTGTGATATTTTAGTTTTATTATTCGTATCTTTTTTAATATATAAAAGGCGATGCGTGTCTGTGTGTGTGTGTGTGTGTGTGTGTGTGTGTGTGTGTGTGTGTGTGTGTGTGTGTGCACTGTGCGTGTATATGTCAAAAACCGCTGAACCGATTTTGAAGAAAATTTTCTTAGTCTTTATTTCATAAAGCTAGGTCAGGTACTTTTGAAGACATTGAAGATTTTCTAACCGACCCTTTTTCTTTGCGGTCTAGTAAGAATGTAGGCCCTAATAAATGATACTAAATATCCAAAAAGTAATAAATTGACTTACGTTCGAACGAAGTTATTGTCTCTGGAACACGCCAATGACTCTAATATAACAACGCGTTCGTATTGTGTTATTTCTATTTCTAAACGTTCATATAACGCTGATATGGCCTGGTCATCCCCTTCTCTGACCATTGTGCAATAAACGGCTGGTCGTATCTCAGCTGGAATATCGGGGTTTCTGAAAAATAAATGTTCGTTTTAATTACAAATTCGTAACGGAACCAAGCTTGTCATTAAATAAGCCGAGAAGTTGAACTAATATCATATCATTTACTTGTGCAATCTATCACGAGCGCTACTAAACTTAATGAATATTAATGATAACGATGTGATCGATATTAGATGAGTGGTTAGGGTTGCCTTAACGTTCTGTCACAGCGGGTTCGATACTGGGCAGGCTCAACTTTAGAAATGATCTTTGTGCTTGATCTAGAAAGCAGAAGCAGAGCACACTGCTTTTAGCAGTTATTTGACCAGCCCTATAACAATGTAGTCATTATGATCCCAAACTATCGGGCTGTAGTAAATAACCTCTTATAGAAGACATCTAAAAAATGGTTTATTCCCATCTCGGCATCTTCCCATCTCGGCACCCACGAATTATTTGTTAGGTACAGTTACTTAAATGATAGAAAATACAAAATAAGGAAGGAATTTGACTCTAAAATAAAATGCGTATAAACTTTATTTTTCTATATCCAATGCGTAGTATTAAATTATTAATTTGACTTGAGATAAATTATGTAGGTTTGATTGATCGATAAGTTAAAAATACTCACACGACTCGTTCGTTAGTATTCGGATCATAGAACCAATCTATAGCAGCAGCGATACACGGAAGATAACCTGCTCTGCAAGCGTGGTCCATAACTAGACCACGAGTCATTGACGTCATGGCACTCTCGATCAGCAGAACGTCTGGTGTAAATCCGATCTGATCCTCAAACGCACCAATTGTTCTGCGCACCATTCTCTGTGAAAGTTTGAACGATGTAATCCTAATATTATTATAAATACTAAAGTAAATGATTGTTTGTTTGTTTGTTACGCTTACTGGCCTTAACTGCTCAATTGATCATCATGAAATTTAAATAAACTCAAAAATTTAAATTTGCTTGTTAGTTACAAATCAATTTAAAACCAGTGAGTTAAATATTTCAAACTCTGTACTTTACATGTTTTTGATTTGTAGACGCGATTTTTTTTTCATTTGTAGTTTTCACTAGTTTCCATTACTAGTTTTTTTATACAACCATTGACAAAGCTAATAAGCTAATTTATTTATATTATCGACAAGTTCTAAAAAAATTGACTATAAGTCGCCACTAAGGTAGAAAATCCACTTGCATTGCAGTACTTATACGTGTAGACGAATGGTGTTAATAATGACATACAATCAAATGGACCGTCATAACATCATAACATGCATCTTAACATATAACCTTTACATTGGGATTTAAAGTTCATTGCTTACCAAGTAAATATCAGGGTCTAAATCTTCGTCGTCTTCTACGAGTGCAACAAGACGTTTTCGTAAGAAATCCATATTTCTAATGAAAGCCTTCCAAACGGCATATTCCGTTTCATGTTCCATTGTGAGTACAACTAGGAAGGCTGTTTCGTAGTCTAACTTTCCTGCTCTCGCTAAATTAAGAGCATCATCAACTAACTGCAAAAAATTTAAAAAATCATTACCCTCCACTCAATTTATCCCTATTTTAATTATGTAGTTGCATAGCATTTAATGTTATATGAGTATATGTTATATGTTATATATATGTAGTTATATAATAAATGCTGCTTACAGTAGCGCGGTTCAAAGGATGTATCTCTTGTCTTCTGTCAGGATCTTCTAAGGCCTCGATGATTCTCTCCCATAGTTCATTATCATAATTAACGCGATAATATCCTAAAATAAATGGTAAGTATACATATATAATTTAAAGTTTTTCGTTTTTCGTATATTATATCGCTTGCCCATTAGACTAATAAGTTCTGATAAGAAATTTTAATTTTATTAAAATGAAATGTTAAGTAGGTTTGTACGCTTCAAAAACTCGAGAATGGGTAGACCTATTTTAATTCGGTTTTCATACATGGATAGAGGGATTGATGGGGAAGGTTTGTATAGTTTGTATATATCTAATTTGCACCCGGGAAGCCGGAAGGGGGTCGTTAGTATACTCGTAATAATTTTTAGGATTTGGTAATTTTTGGTACTGCCACAAAAAAAAATGCTTGTCCCTTTTGCTTGCTTTAACGTTCTTTCTCGGTGGTCCCAAGTAGTTTCACGGTAGAACTAACTTTAAAAATGAACTTTTCATGAACTTTTTCAACTTATCCATTGTTCATAGCTCTGATTTGGATCAGAAAAGTAGCGGCAGGGCAATAATGCAGTGGCGCCTCGCAGTAATTTTGGCATCACGTCTAACATTGTGTTTCAGTGAGTTAGTAAGGGCTGCCAAATGAACCGCCAGTCTGTCTGTCGGACTTTTCATAAAAATATACTAAAATATAAAAAGTTTTATAAAAAGTTTTATTAATATAGACTCTATTTGCATATTAGACTACAATTACAAACTAGAACGCATTTAGAGTTTATGCAAAATTTATAGCGAGGTCTGCAACGTCTTCATACATTTACTTTGAGTGAAGCGAATAATATATTATACCTTGCCCTTGAACATTGAAGACAACCCAATCCTCCTCTTCCAAAGCGAAGTTAAGGGTAGTTGTGGTTTCCATCATAAGTACCGGGTATATGTTGTCAAAGTTATTATCATTGCTTCTGGTATAGGTCAGAGGAATCATGTAGTCAATTTGTGGCTGACTCGTAAACCCAAAACGCTCCTGTAATTAACCAAGTCTATAAATTCTGACACATTAAAAATTTAATTTATTATTGCCTTGCCTTGCCTTTTGGACTCCTTTTGGAAATATATTTTAGTTAAGTATTATATTAATTTTTTTAAGGTTTTTAGTTTTAGGTAGGTTATATGTAAATATATACATATGTAATAATAATTAATTAAATAAATCTAAAAAAAATATAATTTTTTTAAAATTTTTAAAAATATAAAAAAAAAATATTATTGACATGTAACATCTTTTGTGGCCGGTGAGATGTATATCTCACCGGCCACAGTTCGGAAAACACTTTGGCGAATCTAATTTTGTTTCTTCGGGAAAGAAACCAGCAAGAACTTTATATTCAGAACTTTTCAATTTAATAAAATCTTTAATTAAACCTAATTAAAAAAAACCATTAATTACAATAATACAAATGAGAACATTTTTTCGCCTTTACTCACCTGTGTTACAAGTACACCACCTTGTCTCAATCCAACATGAATGAGAGGATATCCGTTATCATATAACCATGGTTCAAGAAAATCTGCAATATCTTCTATAAGTTTTGGATTATACGATAACCAGTGGCTGTTGAGAGAGTCGATGAAGAATTGTGTGTTTACGGTATCTAAGGCTCTGTAAAAATAACGTAGTTCAAATTGAAAATATAAAATCATAAATTTATTCTATTTACTTTTGTAACAGTAACCAGACCTTTGTAGCTATGTTTATGTTATAGAAAATGGTAGCCACCATCAAGTGTAGGCTACCATTAAGTGGATCGTCGGCCTGTCTGACGACCTCTTCATTTATATGAAGAGGTCATTCATATTTTTAATTTTTATAAAAGAAGGAAATAAAATTGATAGGTTACCAAATAAGACAGCAAATAAATCGTATAAATGAATACCTGCTGTGTAGAAGAGATTGTGCTCCGTTTTGAACAAAGTCATGTGCTTCATCGCCTAACACTAGTCTCAGCATTCTCAAAATAGCAGGAGCTTTATATTTAACAAGTCCCCGCGTATTAAGTCGCACCATTTCCTCATCAATTATATCTTCTCCCGCATCTAGAGGCATGGCTGAAGTGTATCCATCGCGCAGCAAACTCTCTTGAATAATATCGCTCACGAATACAGTATTAACATCTATGAGAGTTATATCAACCTGTACATCTGATTGGAACTGAAAAAAAGTATGTATTCATATATTACAAGCCGATAACCCACAACTTCGTTCGCGTGAAATGAATATACTTAAACCTATAATTTGATTAACAAAAATTTATATTAGGAAAGTAAACAAAAAATTAATAAATATGTAGGTAACTAATAGACTAAGTAAGGCTATTCGTTCACACACAGCGCCATTTTTTTTAGCATTACCCGTCATAATTTAGTAACTGAAAGGTCCAATTCGAATAAATTTAAAGATAAATTCATATTTACTTAATCTGATAAGGTTTAAATTCATGATACGCATGACCATCATCATGATGATACAATCATAAATTTTTTCGATTTATCCATGTTTTTAATTTCTTTCATTTATTTGATCTAATGAAAATGAAACAATTTGAAAATATTATATTAATGTTTAGTAAATGTAATGTGCATACATCCTTTAACGCTTCGAAGGCTGCATACGATCCGAGGCCTTCAATGATCCACTGGTAACGCCAATTTTCTGGATATATAACATAACCGAACCATTGTCTTGCCATAGCTCGGGCTATTTCTGTAATTGCTTCCTTCCTCTGCTTTATTGAATGCGTTGCTTCCATAAAAATGTAGGGTTCCCTAAAGACATTTTAAAATCTATAATTACTTATCTCTTTATGAAAATATTTTAAATATAAAAGTTAAACTTTCTGGAAATCTCCGCATATCATTAGGAATCCGAACCTGTATCAAATACAGAATTGTTATTACAATTAATTTATTACTATTTACATGTAGTAGTTGTAATATTTCGGAGACTAATGATAGGCTAAAGATGCCGCTAAAAATACTGACGAGTAGTGACTCACCAAATGGGGATCGTAGATAGCGCATACCAGTCCCTCGAAATATCAGGCACGGCCATAATGTTCAATCTTCCATCTTGATTGTTCATGATTTCAGCATAAGGTTTAGTGGTCCATTCGTTCAACGCATTCATAAAAAAGTTGATAGCAACGGAAGCTTGAGAATCTAAATTTCCAAGATATTGCTGTCCGTACAGATATACGTTATATGCAGGGAGGTAGTTGATGTTTAGCAGGTCATGAGCTATCATACCCCAGAGATGAACAGGACCGAGTAATGCGGTGAATTCATTTCTGAAATATTTTAAACATGCTTTAAACATAGTTCCACATAATTTGGTACCACTAAACCAAAAATTCTTTATGGCGTGACCAAGAAAGAGGGATTTACTAACTGTGTACTTTTGGCCTGGGAGTTCATTTATGTTATAGAAATGCTAATATTATATAATCGAATTCAGAAGAATAGGTCCCACTTACAATAGGGCAAAACCAATTAAATAGAAATAAATAAAAAAGTAATCTATTTGAATTGGTGTTTAATCAAAACAAAGGCTCCTGACCAAGGCAGAGAGATATCTCTGCCTGGGTCAGGAGCAAATGTATTGCACTTCCGGAATTGTAAGGCAATAAGTGTGAGATATATTAAGAGACGCACGATGACTAACAATAAAGACGGTTTTTAAAATTGCAGCAAGCCCTGCCACAGCTAAATTAGTATTCTAGGAACTAATATATTATGTTCGATTATATAAATTTAATTTTATTAAATAGAAATTATAAATAGTGCTTCCATATTTAAATGGAACTTTTGTACTTAGGTTTTCGGCCAGAACACTTTTTTGGTTTCAAAAACCAAAAAAGTGTTCTGTTTTAGTAGTTTTAGTAGTTACGAGTACATTATTTCTATAATTTATTAAGAGTATATACTTACGCGCTATTTTCTTCCAACATGGTGTTCGCAAATATATTATTATATTGCAAGTTATTAAAGGAAAATCTAACTGTTGCTACCTCCGTCAGTTCATCGACACAGGGGAATACGCGTCTTGCATTTGTTGGTTGGAGATTCATGGCAACGTATGTACTGAAAATAAAATTATTTTGAAATGACAGTAACTAAGTGAAATTCTTCATTAAAATATGTGTATAAAATGTCCCGTGTGGGCCAGAAAATAATATCCTTACAACAATAATACCAAACAAGTATCTAACAAATACACGTTATGCACATTTAAGAAAGCTCTTTCTACTCCATATTATGTAAAAATAAATTAATCACATGAAATATTTTAAATGCTCGTTCAAATTTTTATGCACGAAATAAATTATTTTGAAACACTTTATCCTATATCCTTATCCTTAAGGTAAACTTTAATTCTCAATAAGATTAAGTACTTGACAGCAAAAATTAATAACAAACACTTTTTTTAACTTTTTTTAAACTTAAAACGGGAATAAGTCAAACATTTCTATGATAATATAATTAATCATAAAAATGTTTGACTAATTTATTCCCCTTCTACTTACTTTGATTTTTTTATGTTATTTAAAAAAACGATAGATACAAATAAAATATGCGATCTAATATGTATGCAATCTAACATAACATTCTAAATATTATAAATAACTATTTATAATTATAATTATAAATTGTTTATTATAGTAATGGTAAAATTAATACACTAACAAATACCGTGCACTGGTTTTAAATTTTGAATGTTAGCATTAAAACTGAAGCCAATTTTAGATTTCGTTAGGTGTAAATCTCAAGCCACAATTTTTTTTTTTTTTGGGTAGGCTCTAAACGAAATCTTATCTTACTTGTCTCCGTATGATCCTCGGTAAAGTGCAAGTCCAGTTTCTCCAATTTGTCCTGAGTAATTGATTGTTACTGATAGCAAACTAGCTGGAGTCGGTGCTTCTATTTCCAATATACCATCATCTACCGAGAAATCTGCATTAACTGGGAACTGACTGGTTAGAATGCTCACTTGGACTGAATCGATATTTAAATCTTCAACGTATAACACAATGGGATCTTCAATTGTCGGTGTACTCAGTCTTATTGTTAAAATTGCTCTGCCAGTAAATGTTCCACCATTTAATGATAGTTCGACTTCGTAATTTTGTACCTCTTGTCCTGGCCTAATAATTTGTCTTACTGAGCGGGTTGAGTTAAGAATATTATCTATGATTGCTGTATCTACATCTTCTTCAGCTCCACTACTTGTTTGTTCTATCTTCTCTTGTACGTCGTCGGTTTTATCTTCCAGTAAATTTGACAAGTTTAAATTATCGAACAAAGTATCTCTTGTTATTGCCGGCACGGTTACTTGGATGGGCAGTGATTTTATTAACACATTCAACAAAATAAGGTGAAGCAAGAACGTGAATTTCCACTTGAATTTTCTCCGAGCCATTTTTGGTATTGAAATGGCCGGTCGTTTTACTTTCCACTACCCGAAAGTCCCATGCGACTACTTCCCGACCGCGTTAGAACATAAAGACTGACATGTTGCAAGGAAAAAATTATCGCGATGTCGAGATACGGAGAAAAGTTGATATGTTATTGCGGACTTAAAATTTAAGATATAAAATGAAATAGATAAGTATCATCTTTCTTCGCCTTTGGACTTAAAATAGTGGTACTCTATGGTTTTAAGGCATTATAGAAATCATTATTATCGAATCATTATCGAAATGAGAGACCCTGTACTGCGTTATTTTATTAACTCTGTACTGACTGTATTGGTATTTTTTTTTCTTTACAAATAAATATCGATGTGTAGGTAAATGGACTGCAAAATCTCCCAATCGATTTTGATTCAGTTTTCACTTTAGATGGACCAATAAAGAATGTATAAGCTTGTTCACACATCCCCACTAAATTAAAGTAAACTTGCCTTTTAATTTACATAAATTCTAAGGGCCTCTTTCAACATCTGTCAAGTAGGCTAACCACCATTTAAAGTCACCGGTCACCGGGGATGATGGAGCTGATATATCTTTGTTTGTACGGTAAAAGTCCCAAACATTAAAACTATGGAAGGATGCACTAAACCGAGTGCATAATTTAATAAAACATAAAATTATTTCTAAAAGTAACTAATCAACACTCTACTTGTAGTTGGTGAAAGACCCTTAATAAGTATTGTAACCCTAACACTTACAATAAATTCTTAAGATAAAATTAGAAACAAGTAAAATGATATGAGTGTACCTAACACTTGGTGATTGACATAATCTTTAAGAACAGATAAATGTGCACATGATACAGTGATAAATAAGTGTATAATCAGGTATTTTGTAGAAAAAAAGTAAGTAGTTGTACATTTTTTAGCTAGTATCTCAAATGTCAAATGGATATGCGACACATATTAAATACTAGTTGTTCCCGCGACTTGGTAGTTCGTTTTTTGAAAATCTTACAGGAACCTAACATTTTTTCATGATAACAAGTATCCTATATGTTAATCCAGGTAATAATCTATCTGTGTGCCAAATTTTATCCAAATCCGTTTAGCCGTTTTTGCGTGATTGAGTAACAATCAAATTATTATTGCGTCGTATATTATTAGCATATTTGAATGGCTTATTCAAAATATTGAAACACTGAAAGATGAATTATGATAGCAGACATAGTTTATTTAATTCCTTAGTTATTTTATTTCCCCAGATATTATATTTTTAACAATTTTACAGCTTAGTTTTCAACCAATCACAAAAAGCCCAGTTTCAAATTATTATTATTTTTCAAATTATTATAATAAAATAATCAAACTTTAAAATTCATAATTTCAAATCTTTTTTAATTATAATTTTAACAATTTTAAGGCTAATAATATAATATTAATACATGTAAAATGTTAACACTAATTAGTTTCAGCCTTTACCGCGAATTTACTAACCAGGGGAAACTTGTAAACATAAATTTCAAAGAAATGCGTAATGATACAATGAAATAAGGAGTAAAGTAATAAATAATAATAAAGAAATAGAAACCTGCTTTCGTCGTAAGTTGCCATGTAAAATCCATTGCCATTGGTGTCTAAATTGCCTTGGTATTCGATCCTGAAGTTATAAAGGGACGCTGGAATATCTGGAAATATTTCTATCAGGCCGTCATCAGGATCTACGTTGAAATCGGCAACATTGATAAAATTATTTCCAGCCAAAGCGTAAGTTACTGAAATCACGTTGAGATCGCTAGCGTAAAATACAATTTCATCTTCTATTGTATCCATATCTGTAATAGTCACCGACACTTCTAAAACACCATTGAACGTTCCACTGTTTACATCTGGTGTTAGTGTTACACTGTATGTACTAGCTATCATTCCAGGTCTTAATAAATTTCTAACACTTATAGCACTTTCTATGTCATCGGTTGCTTTTACTGTTATTGATTGATTGTCATTTTTAATTGCACTAATATCTGGTTTTTCTTCTACAACAACATTCACTTTTTCATTATAATTTAAAGGTAAACTGACTGCTACAATGAACAGTAAATTAAATATAAATAATTTTATTTTTGGCATTTTAATTTTAAATTAACACTTTTAAACAAGAGCGTTGCAACCTCTAGTAAGATGTTAGTTAGAATTCTTAACTTTATTTCATTGTGGTAGACATGATTGATCTGACACTCAATCGGACCATAGATCTGTCCTTACTTTGAGAGATATTTTTTTAGGGAAATCCACATTTTATCTCTACAATACTTAAGATAACACAACCTTTTTAAATGTAATGTTTGATTGTGTATACTCAAATTACAATGGATATTTTACAATAACGTATATTTGATTAAAAATTATTATACTTATACAAGAAATAGTTTCTTTCGTAGTTGTTAATGATATCTTTTTCTTTAAGTGCCCTATCAAGTTTTCCGGACGTTAGCGATCATCCTCGTAAAGGCCTCTATAACGGGCCACTCGAAACAGCTTCCCCAATCCCGTTATTCCGGTCCATTGACGGATGTTCCTCAACCATGACTATTATAATATATTTTCAAATATTTAAAACATATTTAATATGCAGTTTTTATTTAGTCTAAATATTAGTATTCAGTTTTTAGATATAAGTAAGAGGAAGGTAGGGGCGTCCTTCTTGAGTGCACTATGTACATGAAAGGTTCTTAGCTTGTTCTACGTCAACAATAACATAAGTATTGTTACTTAATGTTCATCTCAGCCCTCTTAGCCGCAGAACTGCTGCACATAGGCCTCTCCCATAATTTTCCAATAGGACCGGTTAGAAGCAGCCTGGATCCACCGTTGACCCGCGGCCTTTATTAAGTCGTCTGTCCACCTTGTGGGTGGACGTCCTACGCTGCGCTTGCTGGTCCGTGGCCCCCACTCGAGAACTCAACTTATTAAATATTAATATTAAAATGTATATATTTTTTTATTTCTAAAAATAAAGAATATTTGCACATAAGTCAATTGCAAAGCTTTGTAAACAGAGAAACAAGTAAGATATTTATAAAACGTATAAATGATTTATTTACAAATATAATACAATTATTATTAATAACATAGTAATATACATACATTCTTGTAAAAGGCTTTTTAAAAGCTTCTTTTAAATTGTTAATATACTGGAGTAATGTTTGAAACATTTTGGTCGCTTGAGAAACTTATTTATATCACTGCAGGTTTTTGATTTTATTGATTTACCTTCTCTTAATGTCTGTAACCACCCGGACTAATTATGCTTTGTTACAGATAGGTATCAAAAATACCTATCCGTGTCATACATAACTCACACCTACAAATAATTTTATTTATTTACAAGTTTCACCGAAATCCCATTTCAGAAAAAAACCTGCTCATTTAATTTTTTGTTCTCTCTTTTGAGATAATTTCAAGCGCATATTCTAAATTGGTCTTTGTTTAGTAGTTTAAAAATGTGATAAAAACTGATAATATAGTGACGATAAGGCCAGATGTTATAGCAGCTGCGCCGCCTCCGTAATTCTCTCTCAACCATGAGTCTACTGTATCTAAGTTATCGTTATTCCAAATTATGGAAGCTCCAATATTCTCTTGAATGGCAGCTATCGAAGCAAGCTCACCAGCTGTGAATATACTGTTATGGCGTTCTAAAAATTCGTCCATCTGAAACAAATAACAATGATAATATACTTAAAAATTAAAATACTTAAGTAGTTGGGAAAGAAAGATCATGAACAAGTCGAGATTCAGCAATAAAAGGCCAATATGTGTCATAATAATAATATCCTTCTAGCACAAATGTATTAGCTAAGAATGTATAGCAATTAGCTAAGGATAATGTCACGAAGAGTTGAACATAAAGGCTAAATTTTAAGATTAGAAATATTAAGCTTTTAGATTAGATGCATTAAACATTAAATTTAATAGCAGGGCTATGAAATTATCGATGTTTAATCATCTATATTAATATTATAAAGAGGAACGATTTTGTTTTTATGTTTGCATTGATAAGGCTCCGAAACGACTGAGCCGATTTGAAAAAAAAAAAAATTTCACTGTTGGGAAGCTATATTATCAGCGAGTAATATATTTTATAAAGTTACGTGACAGCTAGTATTTTTTTTACGTCCCAGTAGTTCATTAATTCATTAAACTATTCAGAACTTGAAAACATTATTTTAAACTTGATAATTTACGAAGACGAAGACATTATTCAACTACGATCTAGCTTCACAAGAGACATATGATAAGCAGCACACAGTACGAATTAGGCTATCGAGTAGGTTTTAAAATTTCTACCTTTTCTGAATGTTCCTGTGTAGTCAGTCTCCTGGAGAAGGCGTTCAATATATTTGTTGTTCCAGTCAAGCCTTGGACTCTGTAAAAAAATTTTTTTAGGTTGTACTGTCTTATTACGATAGATTGTCTTATTTCGACGTGAAAACAAAATCTCACCTTGGTTGAATTTCCGCAAAATGTTCAATGACAAAGTCCAATGCAACCTCCATATTTTCAGGGCTAGAATTAATAACGGAAACGAGGATGGTATGCCTATCCTGTTCTCTCACGGGTGAATCATCGCTTATTACTTGGTTTAGATAACTGAAAAAGAAAATTAAACATTTCGTTATGAAAATCCATATTAAAAATCATTTATATCTGGGATCACCATGTCAGCAATGTTGATCTGTAAATGTATCTATTAAGTATTATGTGTTCTCTACTCTTTTCAACAGCCGAAATAAAATATATATTTAGTTTAAAAAATTACCAATGTCTTTATCATAAAGCAACAACAGTTTTAACGTATATTCTTTGTCATACATTTATTAAAAAGCAGTTATTTTGACATTACAATCAGACATTTTAATTTAAGTACTAGTACAGATCACAGATACTTACAAGTCGCGAGCCTCTTCATTAGAAGTACAGCCTAAAGCATTCAATAGAATTGCTTGTTCACTAGAATCTGAAGTGCCCAAGTACTGATTCCACAAGAAATTAAAGTTGTCCATATCACCACCTCGTAGTCCGGAACAGTAAACCGTTCCTTGAATATCGGGGTTCAAACGTTCAGCTAGAAATTAAAAGTAAAATTACTTAATGGGATAAGTAAAGTAGGTACGCTAAGGGCCTCTTTCATCAACTACAAGTTAAGTGATGATTAGTTACTTTTAGAAATAATTTTATGTTTAATTAAATTATGCACTCGGTTTAGTGCATCCTTCGATAGGCGATTTTTTTTTTATTTTCTTTTTAATTTTTGGGAGTTTTACCGAAGTTTTCAAAGTTCGAGTCATCATCTGGGGGAGCTCGCTCCATCATAGGCCTCATCCTTGCTACACACCTGGTTGTTGGCCAAGAGCAAACCCATCTCTTATAAAAATAAAAATAAATCTATTGCTGAAAACATTAATCAAAAAAATCAGCTACCTAATATATTTTTTTCATTTATTGCTTAATAAATGACACTAAATTATTGAAAAATGTATATGTACTAAGTTAAATATTTTTTTATTTATTGCTTAGAATTTTACTCACATGTATTATTCCTGAAAAGCTGTAGCCTCGTCTGGGCTTCTTGAATACATTCCTCATTTCCGTATCTACAGTTGAGGTCTAAAATGATGTTCCTGTGATATGCAGTGACAAATTCTTCTGATGGAAGAACGTCGAAACCAAGTTGGTCGTATAGTGGCGCAGAAATGTGCAATACGTATTCCTAGAAAAAATCACAGCATTAAAAATTTAACACTCCTTTAGCTATTGTTATCGTATTGTTATAGCACATTAACATTATATACATTCGATCTATTTTAGTCAATCAATTGTCTTTTAATTAGTTTTTTTAATGGATCTATACTAATGTTATAAAGAGAGAAGATTTGATTTTTGTATGTTTGTAATGAATAAACTACTGGACCGATTTGAAAAATTCTTTCACCTATAGAATTCTACATTATCAGCGAGTAACATAGGCTATTTTTTATAAGGTTAAGCGGGCGAAGTCGCGTGCAACGGCTAGTGTAATATAAAAACACTGAATGCTTAATAAGTTACCTGGAAGAGTGAATAAACTGGTGATCCACTGAGCACGATGTCGAGGTAGCCAAAAGCAGCGTTCGCAGCTGCCCAAGGAATGTAGTCAGACTCTTGTTCCAAGTATAGTGAGAGGTCGAAGGCATGCAAGTAGTTCTAAAAAAAATTACACCATTTCAGCTTATCATATTATTTATATCTCATAAAATTTCTATCTCTATTAATTTTATAATATTTTACTTATTTATATATTTTTATTGGTATCTATATTATTATAAGATTTATCTTTTAAGAATAAATATCACCATTTACTTAAAATAAGGAGTATTTTTAATGAAATTATGTATAAAAAAAATTAAAACTTAGGTTATATATAGATGTGCATAATTTGTCTCAAGCTAAACCTTATTTAAAGCACCCGTTCAAACTTCTAGTAGACACAACTTTGAAAATACTGTAATGAAGTAAAGTAGAAACTCGTTAAGAACTTAAGTTAAGTTAGTTTAAGTTATTACATACTTACTTATTTTGATGTAACGGTTACTTTCCTTCTAAGCGTAGGCATGACAAAAATTAAAATACTTTTTATTAAACATGTCAAGTTAAGTAAATATTTATATGATTTATATTATGCTTACGCTACAGTCTAAAGTCATAAAGTGAGGCTGTCTTGCGGTAGTGCGGCTTACCCTGTTAAGGATATCACAGTGATACAGCAGCACTGAGCTGTTATATTTCAGTGAGTTGTAAGATAATTTAGATTCATGTCTTGTCCTAATCTTGTTTCATACAATAAATGCAGTTATATAAAAAATTAGAAATTATATGTAGGTATCAATTTGATATAAGAGATCTTTTTGATTGAGGGCTACTACTCTTAGTCCTCCTCCTAAAACTCGTCTACCCAAAATCCTACAACTCGTCTACAAAAAAATTTGGTACCAAATCTAACGTTACTAGGTTCGCCATTCCCCACTTTGGGCACCGAAGTCGTGTCATACAGAACGTCCCCGTCTCGCTAGAATGTTTTTAGGTTTCAGCCGTTACGAATCTGGCATAACCCGCAGTGTCCACTGCCGGGTATCCAGAGGATTTCCCAACGTAAAAAAATGTTCGCTACTTTAGCCCAACCATTCTTAGGCCTTGATCTCGCGACAAATATTCGTATTTCCACAAGTACACACACGATTATGTACCTTCGTTTTAAAGCATTAACAATATTTAGTATAATAGTAATAAATTCTTACTAACCAAACGTCCGTTCCTGGCCAAATTGAATGAGTCGTCAACAAGCTGAGCGCGATTCAATACGTGAATTATGTTGTGCGAATCAGCCAACACTTTAGCGAGAGCCACCCAGTTGTCGGTGTCGTAGTTTACTCTGTAGTACCCTAATAAGTAAAAAATATGTTTAATATGTTTATTTAAACATAAAAATAAACATATTAACTATATTAACCTGTTTGTTGTTTATTGACGATGAACCACTCTGCATTAGAAAGGCCGGGAATCTCAATAGCGGGAGCAGGAAAACTGATGGGAACCCAAAACTGTGGACTGGTGTCTGAGAAGTCCACGTTGGTGGACAGCACCCAGTTGATGGGAATGTGCCAGCGGTAATTGGACGATAAGCTTGAATCGGTTAAGAAACGCTCCTGTCGATAGAAATAACTTAAATTTAGGAGATATGTTTAAATAACAATACGTGTAAGTTATGCGGGCAATAGCTAACAGCTACATATAAATAGTAAATTTTATTATAGGTATATACTTAATGGTGTTTTACGTATACGTATACGTATAAAATATGTAAGTATAATTTTTACACTAATGCCTCTAAAGAAGTATAATATAATTTTAAAAATAGAAAAAAAAAATGTTTCTCAGCAACCAATGAACCAACTTCACAAAAAATTGCAACTTATTCTTGCTAGCTGAATTACTGACCTGAGCTACAGAGATTGAATTGGCAGTAGCTGCCTGTCTTCTTACTGTGACTACAGGGAAACCACCTTGGTTTGTCCATCTGTCGAGTATAGTGCTCAAGCTCCACGAAATGGTTCTATTGGATTCATCTAACGCTTGCTGAAGAGCCGCATATAAGTCAGTTGGATGGGCTGCTTTGCGGTGACTAGAACATCACAAGGAATATAATATTCATTTATAAAGAAAATCAAGTCTTTATAAATGATAATGATGATGATGGTCTTTATATCATTTATAAAGAAGTATTTATACACTAACTTAACGCGCTTGGCTACTCGGAGAGTGAAAAAACATTAAAACTAACGCGTAATGTGTGACATGTGACAATTTTGATTTTACTTCAATAATTTTTCATACAAAAACCTAGAATATAAATATTCATTGACTTATCATTATACAATATTATGAATAATAAACTTTTCATTAAAATTACGACTACCAACAATGATATATATAATATATAGGTACTATCATCACAATTTGTTCACCCTCTAAGGTTCACCCTCTAAGAGTGTTAGCCTTAGTGGATTACGTAACCAACAAATATAAAAAAAAATGTAACAAACTTGTCCCGTATATAAATGCGAAGCCCATTCTGGAACACTTCAGGCGTGAGGAAGTGTTGTATCATACGGATCACGGAGCCGGCTGTAACGAATAAAAAAAACCTATTCGCAAAACCATGTTGGAATAAAGGCTGTGTGAGTAATAAACTAGGCACACCTGTCTGGTCATAGTAACCATACCTTTAATACAACTACCGTTTGGTCTGTTTTAGAGGTCTGTTTTAGGGCGGCTTTTAACTATGTATATTTGCCTTTAGTATAAATAATACTAGCTGCTGCCCGTGACTTCGTCTCCGTTGAATAAGAAAATATATGAATAATATAAAACCAGGGGCCGTAGCCAAGAGCATACCAATGCAAACGTTTCGTTGCGTTCTGACGAATAGAAACGAAATAAAGCCCGGTGATTGGTCAAAAATTTATGTGGGCGTTACAACAACCAATCACCGGGCTTTATTTCGATTCGATTCGTCCAAACGCAACGAAACATTTGCATTGATATGCTCTTGGCTAGGGCCCCTATGATGACATACACCTATTTATCGCTATAACGACGGTAGCGCCGCCACGGCGACAGTAGGGTCCAATTTTTTATTATATTTTTAGACAATTCTTCGGAAATATAACAATTTTCAAGGATAAGAGTATTCTATAATATGTTAATCCAGTCAGTGAACTATGCGTGTGCCAAATGTAATCAAAAACCGTTAAGCCTATTCTGAGTTAAGCGCACAAAAACGCATAGACACGTGGAAGAAGTCGTGAGCAAAAGCTAGTATTTTATAAACGTAAAATACCACTCATTCACACACTGTTTAAAGCCTTTGGTTTTGGTTTAATGTCAGAAACTACATAAGCTATAATGTTGAAATTAACTCTGATGTTATTTCAATTCAAAGTTAATTCAATGTAAGAAATGAGGGGTGCTAAGAAAAAAATATATTGAAATTTTCATTTTAGAAAGAAAAGGGATTTTTTTAAGATTAACTTTATAGATTTTTTTATTTAAGAAGCTAACTATGAAATTTGAATATGCGACAGTCAATTAAGTACGGCAAAGCTACAGGGTAACTGCTATAGTGACTCATATTAAAGATCAACCAAAGGATTAATCAAAATATTTGTACATTCACGTCGCAAAAGCTGATTCACACGATGAGACTCCGAAGATAAAAGATTTATCTATTTCGCAATTGGGATAAAATTTTATCGATAATATTCTGTTGGGAATTTTATTCGCTTCCATTCAATACTAAGCCAATGTGAAGAGGAAATAGAGTGTAAATTATTGTTCCTCTATCACTCGCAGATAAGATATCTTTAATAGAATCTGACATATTTATCGTAGTCTCAATGGAACTGATAATGGTTTTTTATGCTTATGATATAAGTAGGTACTCATTTGAAATAAGTATTTTCATTATTTAATTTACTTATGTATTAAATTCGAATGAAATTTCTAATTTTCAAAGACAGTTAAATAAATTTCAGATGCTCCAAAAATTCAAAGTGTTGTTAGCCAAGTGGCAATATGGCAGCTAATATGGCAGACCTAAATTCGAATTCCAGTCGGATCTATTATAACATTTTTTTAAATTTTTTATTTTCATTTCATGTACACAATCAGATTTGCATTTAAATGAAAACCATAAAATACATAAGTACTTGTATAACGATTATTTGTTAAATTGCAGTCCTAAACAGCGTACAAAGCATATTTCATTAAATTACTAATGATTTAAATTTTACTACTTTCAAACATTATTTATCATAGTAAAAGTTAGTAGTAACAGCACCCAACTCTGCATTTCGTATTACTTACATTTCTGATAAGCCACAGCGTTGAATGTTCCCAATATCTCTGAAGGTGTGTAGACAGGATGTGTCATCGGATTTACGCTGAGGACAGCATCGCTTTGGAATACGTTTTGCATGGCAATTACGAACTGGTCCATCATACGCCACCCGGGACGTACCTAGGATAATTTTCATATAGCAATTATTTGATATAGTACTAGCATTCGTCTATTTCCAAAATCAGTTTTAATAACAACACTACTGTGCTACTAGTATAAGCGACGACCGCACGATCCAAGGCTTCTTCATAAAAGCTAGTCTTTAACGATTAAATTAAAAAAGAAAATTGATTCGCAAACAAATTAAAAAAGCTATTTAACTATAGATTATTTGTTCAGTTCTGTTATTTATATATACATTCAATGCAAGAATGAGGTACTATTTAAGAGTTTCTCGAAAAAAAAACTCGAGACGTCAAGAAAAAATAGGTCCTATCAAAAACATAAAATTAAAAAACAATTCCAATTCTCGCAATGTAGTTCTTTCCACTACAAAAACTTCATCTCTTTGTATTTACAACCAAGACTCGGTTATTTAAAATAATTTAGAAAACATTTTTTTAAAAAATTGTTGAATAAGTGCTTTCCAAAAATTTAGTGTCTTTGGAGAGCACTTATTCAACAATTTGGTTAAAAAATGTTATCTAATCAATTATAATCAGTCATATAATGACTGTGTCTACATTAGAAATCTTTATATAATTATAATGACTTAATTTTATTTATTTTATTTTATTTTATTTTATTTAGGAAAATAAACAATTACACAATATATAGTAAATATTAAGAAAGACAGACATATATAAGTAGAAGTGATCGTGCAATCAACAACATTTTCCACGAATTGGTACATAGGTTTACAGAGAAAACTACAAAAAAATACATATTTTATATACAATAAGAAAAAATACTAAAATACAAAGACGAAGAAAAGAACAACACAAAAAAGCAACAAACTAAAGCAAACTAAGTGAGGAATATTATTTTTATATTTTTGCGAGCCAGTTGAGAATAGGTCTAAAGTGTACTTGTGCATGATGCGATTTAACAATAAAATTATCATGGCACATTGTATGTTGTATATTTTCATGCATGTAAAGGCTTCTGAAGAAAACTAGGAAGCGGAGTGAGAGACAGTAGGTACTCTAACTTGCAGTCAAACTTCGGAACTAAATCAAGTGTCGAAATATATAATTATTAATACCGTATTATTTGTATGTGTGTATGTTTAGCATTAGAAGTATATAAACTGCCAATCAGATAACTAGTGCTTGGTAATGTGTTAAAATTGAATTTACTTACAAAATCAGTGGCGTAATTTTCAAAGAAATTAGCAAAGCCTTCATTCAACCAGGTGTACGTCCATGAGAGCGGACCGACTTCGTTGCCAAACCACATGTGTGTATTTTCGTGGCAAATGATTCTTCCAATATTTTGTCTTGTACTTGTTGTAGTAACTCCCTCCGTTACCAGAAGAGCTACCTCTCTGCAAGCAAAATGAGAATTGTAATAATTAATTTTCGTGTTTGTTACTCTCCTTACATTACATTCTGTTTTCAGTATTTTATATAATATCTTTGTTTTAAATTATTTTAAGTTTATTTTCAATAAATATCTACACTAATGTTATAAACAGAAAAGGTTCGATTGTTTTGTATGTTTGTTTGTCCACAGATAACTTTGTAATCTTAAACTATAAGTAGAAATTTTTTATTAGGTGAAAGTTATCTATGTATTTAAACTGTTATCTTGTAATAATACCTGTAAGTTTTCCTAAAATAAGTAAATAAATAAATAAATAATAATATTATAAAGAGAAAATATTTTTATTTTTGAATGCTTGTAACTATTGGACCGATTTTAAAAATTCTTTCAACTATAGAAACCTACATTATCAGCGAGTAACATAGGCTATATTTTATAAAAGTTACGCGGACGAAGTCGCGTGCAACAGTCAGTAATGGATAAACTTCGAAACTATTTCAATGATTTAAAAATACTTTTCCCTAACTCAATCAATCATCAATCAATTGAATTCATCAATCAAAACACCGGTATAATTTAATGATGACATTCGTATCATGATATTAATCTTTACCCTACTAAATAGCTTCATAATCAGCAGAACTTTCGTTTAAAAGTTACAACGGGTAAAATAATATATGAGTAAAAAACTGCTTCAATGTGATCGAACAGTCCTAGGCTTAATCAGAACATAGTACCTGTAAATAACCAGTCCCCAGTTCTCCATAGCACCGGCAGCAAAATCAGGAACCGCAACTTTATCAATCTTGGGAAAGGCGTAAGGATGCGCTGTGTATTCTTCCAGAGCTATCATGTTTTGTTGACCGAATTCCAAGGCGAAGGTTGCGGTTTCGTTAGTGCCTGGCCTCGAGTACACTCGGAAGGGTATTTCGTATAGCATATTGTCGTCGTTGCTAATGTAATCAAATTCAGAGACGAGGTAAGCGAGGAGATACGTGGACATAACTAACGTATCTTCAAACTCGTGCTTAACATAGCCAGTGACGTCGGATCTAAAAAATAAAAAAGTGTATTAATTCTATATACATTGATCAATTGATGTTAACTGTTCATTTGTTTTATTTATTTATTTAAAAGTAACACTAACAAAGTGAACACACATAAAGGCCTCAATGTGCAAACTATACGCCAATGGGCCGCAGCAGACAATTTATATAAATTAAAGAAAGTTTAATCAATATGAAAATTAAAATCATAAAATAAAATAAAACTTCAGAGTGTAAAATTAAATCAAACGTACAAAATGGCAAATTAAATAAATAAATATTGATAAAACGTAAAACAAATTGTCAAAACAGAAAAAAATTTCATTTACAAAAAAATTGTAAATGAAATGTACAAAATATCAAACCGAATAAAAAAAATATTATTAAAACGTAAAACAAATTGTCAAAACAGAAAAAAATTATCCAAAAAAAAAAAAAAAAACAATTTTTGTTAAAAGATTAATATGTAGCATTAGTTATCATATTGATTCTCTTACTCTTTTTTTTTTTCAATTCCAAATGTTTTCTAGATATTAGCAAACTTTATTAGGTATATCAGTATAGATTACCTTATGACTACTTATGACTACCTTATGACCTGAATACCTGGATGTCTAGCACTTAAAATGAAAATGAATTGAAGTTATACATACTTGAGGGTGTCGTTTCTCAGTGGCATGTTACTTCTCACTACTGGATAGGCAGCTGGCGCGTATATTGTTGTTCGGAAGATCGCTTTCAGGGCAGGCTCGTCGTAGCAAGGGAAAGCGCGACGTGCAAATGTTGGTTGAAGTTGTGACGTCACTAAATTCCTAAACGTCGAAAAGAGATTAGCATTAAAACGGTACAGGAGCTCTATTCAGAATTGTTACGAAACTTTTATATCAAAACACACGGGCAGACCGGACTCCGGAGAGAGGGTCATTGTGAATAGACTCTTAATAACTTGTGCTTTTACCTTACCTCGTAGTCCTGTAATCGAACCAACAGAAAAAATAAGTCCGCGTTGTCCTATCAAGCGGACCAACGGGAAAAACATCCACGTCGTCCGATCAATCGGACCAACAGGAAAAGAGTCTGCATCGTCCAATCAATCGGACGAAGCAGTCGGGCCACGCGGTCTCAAGGATGCTATCCCAAGCTTAAATCTTTAATCTGTAATCTGAAAGACTATTTAAACTTACACGGTGCCCCTTCCAGCTTCTTCATATGATGATACATAAACACCAAACATATTCTCCGCGTATCTTCCTTCATATTCAATGTTTATTGTGTAAGGACGTAAAGCTACCAATGGATCTGTCGTTCTGATCCTCAACAGATGGGTGTCGTCTGTAGCCAGATCGAAACTTTCAAATATGTCTTGTGTATCGTTAAATAAAACCTGAACACTGTTGATAGTCAATTCCATGGCATGAATAACAATCTCGGACGTTTCATTGTGAGCGATAACCCTTATATCAACAATACCGGAGAAGGATTGCACATTTCCGGGGTCAAAGAACAGCTGTACATCGTAAAAAAGAGGGTAAGATTCTCCAGGCAAGACGTATTGGGCATTTCGTGTTGCTATTTCTTCCGTTTGAAGCGGAATACAGGTAACGGAGCCCAAAAGGGCCAGAGCGACAAGTAAATACATATCTGAAAAAAAAAAAAAAATATCTAATCGTGCAGTTTTTTTTAATAAAAGATTAATGTAATTCCGAGATAATGAAATTAAATTTTTTAATTCAAATTTCACATGTCAAGAAAGTGATTAAATTAACATATATAAACTACTAGCTGTTACCCTCGACTTCGTCCGCATTGAAAAATGAAAAACAACATAACACTGAATAATGCCTAACATCTATTTGTATCTTTATCGCTGTGATGATATTTATTAGTAAATTTTCCTAGACTAAGTAACGATAGGAATTCGTTTTGGAACATGCGTTTTCAGAATTCGTTAATTAGTTTTAAATGTTGCGAATATTTTAAAAAATAATTATCTTAATAAATATATCATAGAGCGCCTATAAAACGTTCTCGAAATTCCAGAGCAACATACATTTACTGATAATAGATCGACAAATACTTATCTGAAGATAAGCCGATAAGAAACGACACAAAAAATAAGTCTACTTGAAATTATTTATTAAATAAAATATGTTACAAAAGGAACTTCATAATATCGAATTTATTGAGGGCAGTATGCCAACTTATTTTTTAACTGCAGGTTAGCCAGTCTAGCGGCAGTAACCTGTAAGTAGTCACTCTATTCCTATAGTAACTTACTAAGTCAACTATGCAAATGTAAACCCTATGCGACAATAGTCACTTCCCATCAAATGAAGTGTTAGCTTGTCTGTCTATATTTACATTTAAATTATTTCACCAATAGAAAATTACATAATCACCGAGTAACATAGGCTTTTTTGTAAAAGCGGTCGAAGTCGCGTGCAACAACTAGTATTTTATAAGATAGAAAAAAACTTTTTTTATCCGTACTTATAATATTATAAATGCGAAAGTTTGTATGAGTATGGATGTATGTATGGATGTTTGTAACTCTTTCACGCAAAAACTACTGAACCGATCACCATGAAATTTCGCATACACGTTGTCTTTGACACCAGAAAGGATATAGGGTACCTTTCATCCAGAACGCGGACGAAGTCGCGGGCACCAGCTAGTATTTTATAAATATAAAAAAAACTTTTGTAGAAATAGCATTCTTTAAAAATTTTATAAAAAAATATATATAATAAATCACTATTCATAAGGTACCTTGACACAATTTTTAAATAAAAAAAACTCACCGGTATGTATTTACTATCGCACTGATAAATGGAAACTAATTATTATTTATAAGGTAAATTTATATGTAAATTAAAATACCATTTTTTATCGGCTTACGTTAGTATAATATATATACATATATATATGGTGCCACTATTTTACCAATCAATTATCTACTTTAATAGCCAAATTATATGGACTTATTTCGTGTGATTGTCTTCACAAGCCTTATGTTATCAAAAAATATTATAATTTTGTATTTTATCAATCAAATATCAAATAGCATTAATAGCATGCATGAGAAGCATAGATATTGTCATGCATGATATTTATAGAATGTGTATAAATGCAATTAGAAATTCTTAGAAG
The DNA here is from genome assembly GCA_947623395.1 of Synanthedon tipuliformis. Taxonomy (NCBI): domain Eukaryota; kingdom Metazoa; phylum Arthropoda; class Insecta; order Lepidoptera; family Sesiidae; genus Synanthedon; species Synanthedon tipuliformis. The sequence goes on along the minus strand of OX392415.1, from coordinate 1,477,750 downwards.
AGTTCGTGGAATATGGTTTGATAGAAGAAGTAATTATATATTTTTCTTTGTTTTTTTTTCCAATGGCATAAATAATAATGAGAGAAATAAAATTACAAATATTTTTTCCAAATTTATCATCATCTACTCTATCACCTTTATACTCTATCACCTTTATATCACTTTTATATTCATCTTCTATCACCTTTATACTCTAAAGAAAATATATTTGTAAAATGCAACAATTACATACTTTTTATATTTTATTTATTTATTGGTAATGAAATAATTCTTATTACGTATTTAATTTAATAAAAAAATGCAATCTTCAATTACCGTAACAGGTGCTCTGAAAGGCAAATTAAGAGTAAAATTCATGGAAGCCTACTGTCACGTCATCCGTCACCCAATGTTTACCTAAAGAGGTAACTTGGTATTCATAGCAAGCCGTTCGCCGGAGTCATCTATATTCCATCTTAGCTGGAGGGTGTCGGAGACCCGACGGACGCTCGGAGGCTCGTGTTACTGAAATATTAACTTGATTACCGACCCGTCTCGCGTCACAAGATGCGAGATTACCAACTCTCCGATGTGTTGCTGGGTTGACATGAATACATCGATTTGCATGTAAAATACACTGAAATTTAGCAGCACACCAATATAACACTGTAGCAATAAAATAAATTTCTTTTCTTTTGCGAGAACAATTGAGATGTTAAAAATTTACAATATGGAGATTTTTAAAGTATTTGTGGAAAGACATATTATAAAAATAAATCACCGAACACTGATAACACACACACACACACACACACACACACACACACACACACACACACACAAACACACAACAACTAAACAAGTAGGTACGTATGTTGTTCTAAAGCTATTCCTTTAATTTAAGGTAAAATTATACCAAAAAGTTACAAATAAAATTAATAAGTACATAGTTATAGTTCTGTTAACACAAATTAAAATACCCTCATTTTTTTATTAATTTTTTATTTATGTATTTACATGTAGAAAATATTCTAATTTAATAGAAAATAGCGTACGAAGCCGTTCTGTGATACAAGTGTTGATATATTATTAATGTTTACTTGAATCCAGATTGCAATGTTTCGTTACACTTCCCCTGGAGGTAATGTAACAAAAAAGACCTCACTGGAATATCAAACGACGCGAAAACTTACGTAAAAGCAAGTTTTTCACAAGAAGTGCAAGAAAGAGCCATTAATTAAAAAGTTCATTACGTTTCCTTTCCTTTTTTTTTCTATGTATTCTGCAACTATTGTGTGTTTTACACAAATTAAAATGCGCTTTCGTTTGTGCGGCGTCCTTTTTAGCAAAATGAAAAGTCACGAAATACTTTCGTAACATTTATTTTATTTTGAAAAAAAGGAAGGCGAAACTGAAAAAAATATTTTCTGTTTTATTTATTTATTTATTTAATGTACACAGACAGAGTACAATTATATTCGTGAATACTAAAAATACGTATGTGTGATAATTAACTAAATTGCAATCCTAAATAGTGTACATAGCATGATTAACTTAGTTTAACTAAATGATCTTAATTAACAATAGGTAATAATACTTCGAAGATAATTTGTGAAACTAATAAGTCTACGACTGGAAGTGAGTAGATTTAATAAAGCATAAATGTTGAATATGAATAGTGAATATGGTTTGTAGAGTTGTACAGTCTGGTGACCTAATGAAATCATACAAAGTAAATCAGATATGACATAGGCTTGCGCATTGTAAACATTAAAAACACTCTAAGAGAAATATAGTGAGACAACTTGTGTGAACAATGTCATACGGCGTTGGTTAATCTGAGATTAAATGAATAAAATTTGATAAGATTTGATAAAAAATATTACTTCAATATTTTTATCGAATCTAAATTGATAAAAGATATGGACATTAATAATTCTAAAATATAAAAAAATACATACAAATTATGAAAATATGTTCAGACTACATTTTAAAGGTGTTTATATCTCAAGAGCCATAGTGCCTTGCTTATTAATTTATACTCAAAAAAAATCACTGTCTACAAATCCTTGTAATACGATTAATCGAACCAAGCGGAAAAAAAGTTCATGTGGTCCGGTCGGTAGGACAAAGACAGTAGGACCACGTGGCCAGAGGGGTCAAATTTCCGATATAAAAAGAAAACGGTTTCTGCCGTTGAGAACAACTGACGTTAATTGCATTTTTGTTTATTTGAATGCGATATTCCAAATAAATTGTTTTTGGCAATGATGCCTTGAATTAAGAGACCGTAACTACTAAAAAAAAATCTAAATACATCAATGATCTTAATCTCAATTGTGACGTTATTTAGTATACATTTTATATTAAGTAAAATATACATATAAAATATAACACACCAATATATTTTTGAAGTAATCTTCTCAAAGGAAAACATACACTTTGAAATGTATTTAAGTACTAACTGGTGCCCGCGACTTCGTCCGCCTTCTGGATGAAAGGTACCCTATGTCCTTTCTGGTGTCCCGGACAACGTGTATGCAAAATTTCATTGTGATCCGTTCAGTAGTTTTTGCGTGAAAGAGTTAAAACAAAAACATCCATACATCCATTCATACAAACTTTCGCATTTATAATATTAAGTACCTACTGATGTTAAATGTCTATTACGCTTTTTGTAGAAATTTTTTCAAATAATTATTTTTAGAAAAAAAATATATATAGCCCATTGGGCCGTCTATAAGATAGATTATGTTAAACCTTTTCGTCAGGCCTGTAGTAAAACACGTATTTTGTCGAATAATTTTGTAGGTTGCATGGCGGCTGTGACCGGCTAACCGGAAGAATTTAATTAACACTAGCCGAACATTGCGCCCGTCAGTTACAAAGTTAAATTCGCGATGTTAACATCGTCAAAAGATTTTTATTGATTTAATAACAAATTTGAAGATTTTATCTATACATTGTATAATTTGAAGTTGCTCTCTTCTACTCTTTTCAGGTTTTTGCTCACATTGCGAATATCTGTACGAATCTATTTATATAATTCAAAGATTTACAAAATAAGAGAGTTACTTTCAAAATCATGGTTTGATGGTTCTCGCTTTTCACTGTAGACTTTTTTTTTCTATTTTGCTTTATTTGTTTACTTCTTTTTATTTATTTTTTCTTAATAAAAACAAGAATAATGTACTGCCCAGGCCGGAAATAAAGAAATTGTCTGGGTCGTGTAGTATTTGCAAGTAAATTAAAAAGGCTGAGACATTAGACGAAGCCCTCTTGAAACATAAGAGTATGTTATATGAAATTAAGTATTATAATATATGCAAAATAACATTGGATTTCATTCTTAATTATTATTCCTAAACTTATATTTTTCTTTTCCTAATAAAAATCGCTTTTAAATAATTAACAACTAAAACAATGATAACTATAAAAAAATTTAAAACAACGAAATTTTGTGTGCTTCTTTGTGCTTTTAATGCAGATATACATTGCCTGTTAGCTATTGAACCCGTGCGAAGCTTGGACAGGTGGCTAATACTCGATAAATATTATTATTGCTTTTAAAAAGCTTCCTCGTTCAAAAATAACCTTTATACATATAAGCTAAGGTTCTATTATAGATGTTGTTATAAAATGCATAGCACGATGCGCCTGTTGCGCCGTAACCGCATAGCAACCCCGTAACGTCGTAGCACCGCTACGCCGTTCGTAGCCAGTTAACTGCTGTGAGTCGTTGTTTCCGCCCGCCCAGTCAGTGCGCTCCTCCGCTTTCAAAACTAACCCACTTTCAAAGCGACACTTTTAAAAGCAGTGATTCTCAAACTTCTCATACACGATAACTGGATTTTTTCATATATTTTAAGTGATAAGTTAAAATATAAAATTCAATAATGCCGTTGACGTTCGAAAATTTGTCGTCGAGTTGGTAAGTTTAAAAGTGTAACATTTTGAACAAGTAATTTTATGGTTTTTTTTTTCAGGAATAAAATATATAACTAATGCTTGTAATTGTTTGAAGTAGAATGTTCATTCTATAATAGTTAAAATGTTAAATTTAATTAATATTTGTTAAATACTTACCTAAATAATAGTATAAGTACACGTAAAATTATAAAATAAATTTACATTATTATACATATAATATAATAAAACCGTATAGGAAATTAGAAAATTTTATTTTCTACCAGCGAAAATTTAGTGAAATATAAAATCCAATCGATGATAAAAACCACATCAAAATCTGTTGCGTGGTTTAGAAGTGCGCAGAAAGTGACTTAAAATTTATACTACTTAAAAATATTTTGCATAAATATCTTATATCTGTAAATTATTTCCATATTATGTTCAGAATATTTTTTTATGTACAGAATAAAATAAATTAATTAATTATATCAATCAATCATAACAGTAAAGGAAATGCAAACATTTTGTGCTACATTATGCAAAAAATAGAAGAGCCTCCTCCATTGACCCACTTTTATAAAATACAATCTAATGTTAATTACTTTAAAATTATAAAATTACTATGCGATTCTTTGTTCCAGCTTTTTTTAAACCTTTTTTATATTTTAATTTATAATCTTTTTAAATATTTTAAATATTATGCTTACTTTATATTAAATAAGAATAACATAAATAATTCTATAATATCATTCAGTATGATAATAAAAGTACATTTTACGTGCTTCTATCTATCTTTTTATGTTACTCGTTGATAACGTAGCTTTCATTTTTCAACACAGACGAAGTCGCGGGCATAAGCTAGTAAGTTAATTAAATTGAATATAATAATAGGCTCACCGGTACCTAGTTATCGCCGAACAAAAGACCTTAAGTTCGTTCTAGTGGGAAGTTTATTCGCTTTTCTTCGAAGTTCCAATTCACACTTAGAATTATTCCTCCCACAGCTTATTGAGTTAAGAAATATATTATGAAAATATTCGAGTTAAGACGAAGTATTATTTCAATTTGAAATTTATTTTTGTAGTGGCATTGCATACTGTCTGGCAGCAGTAACCTTACACAGAGGACCCACTATAATAATATAATAACTATAATAAAATAAAAGCATATGTGCTTTTGTGTTTCAGTGAAGGAGTAACGGATATTACAGAAACATGTCTAATGTCCATACTCAAATTCCATACTCAAATTCTCACGGAACTCAGATGAGAGCCCTCCCTCCCAATAGCATTTTGAAGAAGACAAATAGCGCAATAATCATCAGTACTATAAATGCGAAAGTTTGTATGGTTGTATGGATGGATGTATGGATGTTCGTAACTCTTTCACGCAAAAACTACTGAACCGATCACCATGAAATTTTGCATACACGTTGTCTGAGACACCAGAAAGGACCTTCATATGGTACCTTTCATCCAGAACGCGGGCGAAGTCGCGGGCATCAGCTAGTAATTTATAATATGCGGCAGCAACCACTTCCCCTACAGAAGACCTAACCTTAAGAAGTTAAATAATAGCATTTGTGTTTTTTAGTTTCGGCGAGCGAGTAAGGGATGCCAGAGCGGAAATCCACATTCTTTCCTATTTCTCACTTCCTCTGCCTACCTCGGAACCTTCCTCGGAATTCAACCAATATTTGAAAAAAAAAAATTGCGAATTACTCCAGACTCACTCACTGATTTTAACAAGAAAATAATATAGTATAACCATTGATCTAAACTATAGATGCGGCGTAGCAAGCAAAAAGCCCCGAAATCTGTGGTAGTATTAAAATCATACTTACGAACATACTGAGATATTGACACGCAATTCCAAATGAATATTACTTTTGTAAAAAGAAACTAGTTAAAAGTCTTCTGTACTAACGCATCAATGTATACTGCACAACGATATTGACTAGCTTACGACGAGCGAGCGACTATGTGCGAATTCGTCCACTTCGGCTCGAGTGGACGAATTTTACTACTACCATTTTTTGTGGGCTACGCCGTGTCTATACTCCCAATTATACTTATATAGTCTTTGAGTATAACTAGCTGACCCCGCAACCCTTAACATTTAGGGGTATGAAAAATATATTATATTGGCCGATTCTCAGACCTACCCGATAAGCACACAAAATTTCATCAAAATCGGTCCAGCCGTTTCGGAGGAGTTTGGCAACAAACACTGCGACACGAGAATTTTATATATTAGAAAGATAAATATCGATGTATACAACTAGCTAGGTATACATCAATATTTAGAAATACATCTAATTTATGCAAAATCACGTTTTTGATGCCGTTATACAACAAAATTTCTGCTTTAAGGGGGTTAACTATTTTTGCTGCTTCTATAAATATAATAAGTCCTTAACAAACTCAGAACCTATTTCATTAAATTTACAATAGTGCACAAAATTTATTTCTTTCTAACTTATTTCATTCATTTAAGTTTATTTTATAGTAAGTTTCTTTTAGAGTTATTTTTAATTTTAAACTAATATTTATATTTATCTAAAGAAAGGCACGAAACAAAAATAGATAAAACAAATATAGATAAAGAATAAAAATAAATGAAAAAATACTAATAAAAAAGACAGCGGTTGCTGAAAAATAATAAGAATAAAAGTGCAATTGACAGAAATAACAAAAACAGTATAAATACCAAATAAAATAAATCAAATACTATTAAATCTATATCTCCTATATTGTAGTCTTATGCTCCCAAACGAATTACAACTTTTTTTTAACACCTTATTGTAATTAACTTCAGAATAATAATAGGAATAACACAATGATATTTTAAAAATTTAAAAGTTAAAATGTTACATAAATAAATGAATGTTAATTACTTTGCTTAGTTCAGTGCAACATAGGTAAGTGTCTCAATTAGAAGTTGTCCTGTTAAATCTATGCAAATCTTAATAAATGTAGCAGATTTGAACATTTTGCAAAACTCTCCCCATTAAACTTTACCCGAAGCGGGACCCGAGTTGAGGACGTAACGACTTGTTGCTATACTTATACTTAGAAGGGATAACTTTTATCATAAGTTAGACCACTTTCGCTCAAACACGACTTAATAAAACTAATGTAAACTTTAAATACTCTAACGGATATCTGATAAGGCAAAATTTTAGTTAGTGAACTTTTGATGCGGATTCAGTACTTACTACTTAAGCGACTGTTTCCATCCAGCTAAACCCCTTTTCAGTTTTCTCAATACATTTTATGTAAAGGTCGGCCCGTATCCTGACGTCCACTTGATGGTAGATGGCTGTCGTCACCTATTTATACATGGAACAAAAAAACACGATGCAGATGGCATCGTCTATAAATTAGTTTGATACACCAAACGTAGACGGCGAGCCCGTAGGATGATTGGTTAGGATGCTGGTGGCCTATATCCGCCGCCTTCGACCCTGATCGGGACCCGGGCGGTGGTCTTGGGGGACCATTGCTGCCCATCGTAAGGTCCCCCGAGTAGTCCGTCGTACCTACCTCCACTTTCGGGTACGCCGAGGACCTGATAGGGAGCACAGGCCTCCCCGCGTATGATAGTTGTGGCGGAGCACCGAAGTCGTTTAATAACGTCCCCACGACCCTGCCTATCAACGGCTGCGATAGAAAGAAAGTCGTTGGTTTTAGCCGGTAGGAATCTGGCATAACGCAGCAGTGCCGCCTACACTGCCGGGTATCCAAGAGGATTTCCCAAGGTAAAAAAAGGATGCTTACCTTAACGCTCTATGTCATTGCTTGAGCTATATACTACGGTGGCCAGCCTCTCTGTCGAAATTAATAAAAAAAATATATATCTATCATATATATATTTTTTTTATTAATTTCGACTATGATAGATAGAGAGTGTGCTCAGGAGCTGCAAGAGCTCATACCGCCTTCCCCTTTCTTCCAGCGGACATGCAGACGTACGGCTGGCTACCATCCTCATCTTGTCGAAATCCCTCCTTTTCGGACCAAGCGCTTTGAAACATCCTTTATAATGCGCACTGCCAGGGTTTGGAACTCCCTGCCGGCGTCAGTATTTCCGAGCACATATAACCCTAATTTTTTCAAGGATCGAGTGAATAGGCATCTTCTGGGTGAGCGCGCTCCATCTTAGGCCTCATCCTTGCCACATGGCTGGTTGTTGGCCAAGAGCAAACCCATCTCTAATAATTAAAAAAAAAAAAAAAAAAAAAAAAAAACTGTCGTAACTGCGGAACGCTGATTGTGGAGGACTAAGAATTTCATGTTACACACAGGAATAATGACCAGTTTCCTAAAGATAAGCAAAATACCAAGGAATTAATTTTAAAATACATATGAAGCATGCCAATTAGGAGCCAGTGAGCCTTGAACAGCCTTAAATAATCAAGCCTTGAACAGAACCAAGTTTATGACACGTTACTTATAGAACCAATAATTAAATAGCGAACTCTCCTTGATAGGGCTTATTTATTGCTGTGCGATTCAATTTGCAATTAAATCAGTTTCCTCCGAATCGAGGAGACTTATATAAAAGTCGTAAATTATTGCTAAGAATTTAATAGCACATAAATACCTTACTTTATTTATTAAATTGTCAATTTTCAATTCATTATCTTGTAAAATGATACCGTTTTATTGAGAACACAAGAGAGTTACTTTAGACATGAAATCTTTTAAAAATAGTATAATTATTCTATAAACCTCATATATAAAATATTCGTGTTACGTGTTTGTGCGCGATAAACTTCTAAACTACTGAACCGTTTTTGATAAAATTTCGTAACTATGTGTAATTTGGTCCAACTTAAAATATAGGATATATAAATAAGACCCCGGGCGAAGCTGAGAACGGGTCATTAGTATAAGTATAATGTTTTTAAATTAATTTAATTTGCACAAAAAAAAATTAGATGGATTAGCAGTTTTCGTTCTAGTATTTGAGCTGAAAAGTGTTCATTAACTCCGCTAATATCAAGTCCCTAGGTAACCTGCCCCATGACATAGGTTCGTGTGTTGTTAAAGAGAATGAGTTCTCTAGTAGGGTGAGTTTCAAATAAGTCATGGCGACATTTCCCTAAGGGAAAAGCTTTAAATAAAGATTAAAAAAAAGCTAAGTCTTATTGGGTGATTCTTGGTTCCTATTTATCAATTAGAAATATAGAGGACACATCAGTTCAAGGGCATTACAGTGAAGTTTTAGGATTTTGACTGTTTAGAGAGTTTCAAATTTAAGTCTCCTATTTAAGATCACTAATTATGATGCTGAGGCCTTTTTCTATTGTTAGATATACTCGTGTTAAGTACTGCCCATTTAAATAATATGACAGTTACGGATTGTTCTTACAAATACGTAGTACAGACCGTGCCGTTATCAAATTTGATGATAATATTTGTGCCTACTTGGGCTTGCTTGCCTGTGATGATTGAGGTTCCTAAATTGTTGGTTTATTTATTTTAATTGTATCCAGAACACTATGCTTATGATCTCTAGCAATCTCTAATTTTATTATTTTATTGCTAACTTCTACAAGAGTTAGCTAACTGCGTTCAAATGCTCTAACCAGCTTATTTCAATAAAATACATTCTCATCTGCTACTACAATGCTTCGTCATCACTGCTTTACTAGTGTTTCAGTCACATAACTACAAAAATACAATAAACCAGCCCCACTATTACTCCCTTCCAATTGGAGGAGCAACTGGGACTGTGTCTTTGTGAATATCTCTTTATATTTCAAAAGATACGGGCAGCAGCAATAAAAAACGAGTGAGGTCACTGTAAATAATAGAAAAGGCTGTGTTCCTAAAAAGAAACACTAAGTTCAACTATGTTGGCAATACGATTTGTATGGACGGGTAACTTCTCTTCATTTTTGAAGTCGTAATTGTGGAGAAACTGTTAAGATGCTCTCAATATTTTGAGCAATAAATCTATACTAATATTATAAAGCTTTGTTATAGAGCTTAGTTATATAGTTTGTTTGTTTGTTTGTTTGTTTGAACGCGCTAATCTCAGGAACTACTGGTTCGAATTGAAAAATTCTTTATGTGTTGGATAGATCATTTATCGAGGAAGGCTTTAGGCTATATATCATCACGTTGCGACTAATAGGAGCGAAGAAACAGTCGAAAATGTGGAAAAAACGGGGAAAATTATTCATCTTTGAGGGCTTCCGTTGCGTGCGTTGCGAAATAATGCTCGCGACTTCGAGCACCAGCTAGTTATTAATAAATATGTAGATACTCTTCAAGTTTGTACTTACGCAAAGGTCGGTAGACAGGTTGAGTTTACTTGATGCAGACCTTAGTAGGATAAAGGATGAGTGATTGGGAATGGGTTAAGGAAATATAGCCTCTTGCATTGCTTATTATTACATTGCAATGCATTCCAATGCATTACTGTAAAAGGTGGTTACTGTCGCCTGACGGTGTGCACAATTTTTGACTGCGAACGCAGTATTACTTAGTAAATGTGAAGCAAAATACTCTTCTCTTTGTAGTCTGCAGCTGATATTACTAACATATAAGAAAGGATTGTGCTTAGCAATGGGACTGTATTAATTTTATTTTTTTAGAACAAAAAATATAACAAAGAATGATTACTTCTGCTTACATAGGAATCCACACCAGAACATAAACATGAAAAGGGCGGAACTAGGAGATTAAAAGTCGCGTTTGCGTTTATCTTTGGACGTGAATTTTTTTTTGCTTATTAAGCTTATTGCCTCCTATAACCAGGTGTAGGGAGGTATATATGGAAAGTTAAAAAAATGTTCTCAGCGTAAAATAAAATGTCTACTTCGCGAATTAACTATCTTTTTCCGGCGGCTACGGCGGTGCCAATTTTTCTAGGGCGTTTTAAAACTAGTATTTAATATTTATTGCTCGTCTATTTTTGTCAGGCGTTAAATAATTTATTTTTATTTTTAGATGACCCCACAGGAACAGAACAGAAGGTCTTTTTCTGTATCTCTACGTCCTTTACTGTATCCTTCATAACGTATATGCAAATAAGTTAATAAATGAATCATAAACAAACAATCAAATAAACTCACTTTTGCTTTTATAACATCAGTTAGGATAATTATTATAGAAAAAAAAATTATCTATAAGAGGAACGTTCAAAATAAAGACAACGTCCGCCTCTGTCTATTTCTCTGCCAAATCTCCTAACGAATTTTGGTGCGGCTTTCATAAATTCATGCAGGTTTGTGTACATATGTAATTTGCAGAATCACGAAGAGCTATAAACGAGGAAGGTCTTTGTCTATTTGCAGGTACGAATTTGCCGTCGGGTCACTCGTACCTAGTTTAAAAATGCTCAATTCTTTTTATATTAAGTTTGCTTACTACCAACATAATCAGTTCTATGTAATCTTTTAACAAAGGTACACGAATTGTTATCCTGACTTCTTACAAGGCATCCTAAATTGTGGTTAATTGAAAGACTGGAGAGTACTTTCAACATTTACTTTAAACATTCTTAAACAAAGGGGAAAATTTTAAACTGTCGCCTTTAATTTTAATCGACGATTAAGTTCAGCTTTTGTAAATTAAATTTGCTATTTATTTACATTCCTATCTTCTTTAGGAATAAAGCTATTTTAATTAAAATTACATTTTATAAGTTAATCAGACTCAGTCCGTCTTGAGTAACAAAAGATATAACGTCTGACAAAATATGTAAATCAATATAACGCCATATATACTTTTGCGGAGAGTTGGATCTTTACTCTTAGACAGCTGTTGCCCGCGGCTTTGCCCGCGTGGAAAATTTATTTATTTTTATTAGAGATGGGTTTGCTCTTGGCCAACAACCAGCTGTGTAGCGAAGATGAGGCCTATGATGGAGCGAACTTACCCAGTTCCTGATGCCTATTTGTTGAGGTATATACCTCAACAATATTTATAAATAAATATCTAAATCTTTTCAAGATTCGAGTGAATAGGCATCTTCTGGGTGAGCTCGCTCCATCTTAGGCCTCATCCTTGCCACATGGCTGGTTGTTGGGTTATATACAGCTCGGAAATAGAGACACCGGCAGGGAGTTCCAAACCTTGACAGTGCGCATAATAAAGGATGTTTTAAAGTGTTTAGTCCGAAAAAGAGGGATTTCGACAAGATGAGGATGGTAATCGGCCGTATAACGTGTGTATGTCCGAAGGAAGAAAGGTGAACTAAAATATTATAGGTAAAAGATTTTTTACTATTAAATTAAACTTAACAATTTAAAGCAATAGTTTTCAAAAGTTCCATTCGATAAACTTTAAAAAAATTCAATAGAAATTCAAGATATTTTATTTTTAGAGGGTGGCCGGCCGGTAAAAGCATTGTTAAATTTGAATGAAATCCAGTCTATTCGGTCTGTTGTACGTGGTCAAAAATCCAATTTTGACGTCTGAAATGTTATCGTCACTAAAATGTTCCTTTCAAAGTGTAATCTCAAGCAAAAATTCCAGGTATTTCTCTATTCAAAACACGATCCTCGCTTCAATGTGGCTCCAATCCAAGCGTAGCCAACAGCCGAGACTAATCCCGGTCACAATATAAAAATGAAAATATTACTAAAATTTTTACTGAATTTCGTAGTAATATTAAAAGATTGCATTTTATGACTATGATGTATCACAATGTATAGAGCTAATAAAATCAAAATATAAAAATTTGCAGTGATATTGAGAATTTTAGAGCCCCATTAGTTTTTGTAAGGTGAAAAATCGTAATAGAGCCATGGTTGTATATTAAATTAAAAATATGTACACGTTATACTTATGTTCTATTACTGTGCGTTTGTGCACGCTACGCTAATCTCAGAAATACTAAAATACCAAGCGTACTAAAACCGCGCGTTTCATACGCGATTTTTATAATTGCGGGCACAGATAGTCAAAAATACGTTTTGATTCCTCATAGTCACGTGACGACGTGACGGTTTACGTTTGGTGGGTACACATGAAAACCTTATAAAATGAAATAAATGAGTATAATTTACATGAGCTAAATGGTGTCTCTTATTAATCGTTTAATTTTTTTTCATTAAAGGCCTTTAGAGACTTCCCATTCTGATTCTTTCATAGAATGTGTTAAGAGCGCTTAAGAAAGGAATTTATATAAAATATATTTCATAGTGGCAATCATTCTTACACCTAACATTTCTGTGATTTTCGTTTTATTTGTTTTTTGTTCGTTGGGGGAATAAAACTATGATAAAACCCATGTAGTCAAATTTCGAATTCAATAATCGAATTAAAATTTATAGTTACATACATGAGTTAATTGAATATTATATTATTACTAACTACACGCTCCCGGCTTCGCCCAGGCTCAAAATAAAAACTATCCTTTCTTTTAAGTTGGACCAAATTACACATAGTTACGAAGTTTTATCAAAATCGGTTCAGTAGTTTAAGAGTTCATTGGCCTCAAACATGTGACACGTAATTTTTATATATATACTAGCTGGTGCCCGCGACTTCGTCCGCGTTCTGGCTGAAAGGTACCCTATGTCCTTTCATAGTGATCGCTTCAGTAGTTTTTGCGTGAAAGAGTTAAAAACATCCATACATCCATACAAACTTTCGCATTTATAATTTTAGCACAGCATACTTATTATGTATGTATGCTGTGATATTAGTACGGATATATAGAGATATGCAAGTGTTATAATATGTTTATATACATAATTATATTATTATATGCACGTTTTATATTCAATATGCTATAATATAATGTAATAAACTTGAACTTCATCTATTAATAATAATAACGTTATCGTTGTATAGGTGACGCGCTCACAGGGATACAGGGACTCGATCGAGTCTCAAAATAAAACTAGAGCTTCGGTCGATCGGGGTTGCTATGTTGTATATATAATATATACGTATACATAAATTTGTATATTATCTGTGTCATGACGCAAGATGGCTTCTTGAAATTCTATTTTTAAATATAAAGATTAATTAAGTACAATAGTGATGGTCAAGGCACAATAGTTCCGAAGTGAATTTTCCGAATTCCGAAGCAATGACCATACTCGTAGGACATATTGTTATTGCTCCAACATGGTCAACTAAAAATTCGGAGTACAAATATAAATTAAATTAAAATATTTCTCATTAATATTTTTGACATTATTATAAGATAAAGCAATTAAGAGCAAGCAATATAGTCAGCAAAGATAATTGATTGGTCTCGCTGCGGTCGACTAGATAGAGCGCTATACAAAAGCAATTTAGCTCCGAAAATGTTGTCACTTTTTATTGTGTGTAAAAAATCGTCACTTTTTATCACTTTTTACCCAGTTTTATTATATTTTTACACAGTTTCACTGCGCAAACTGGTATTTTATTAGGCCTAAAATTTAATAAAACATTCGGCACGTACTCATTTGCAGTGTGACTGGCTCGGGTACGCCGAATTCGGCGTACTATTTTATGCCGCATTTAACAAGTACGACGGCGGTATCTAGCCGAGCGCAGCGAGACCAATCATTTATCTATGATAGTCAGACTGATTGCACATTAAATGACTATTTTTTAGATTAGTTGGTAGTAATATTGCAATTTCAAGCAATGTTTTTAATGATGAATGTTTATTAATTTTAACGTAAAAAAACCGGGCGTACTTAACGCTGGTTTTTTTTTTCACAGTAATTGCCTGAAAACCAAAGAGAAAGCAAACAGGCATTTAAACTTCAAATTGGAAGCTTTTAAGGCAATTTTAACTAGAAAGCTTAAAAGCTTTTCTGTTGAAGGCATTATAATTCTTTTTTGTTGTTTTCGAGCTTTGCGTTCCTATTTACTCTGTGTTTTAATTCAATTTAAATGTTAATATTCTCGATGTTTTACTCAGCGCGACGGTTTTAATGATTAATTATTTTTTAGAAAGAATTATTTCTTAGTAAATTTAATTTTTTTTTATTATTTATCTCTAATCTTTACTTGTCCCTCCCTCAAAAAGCCAAAAAATAGGGAGAGTCGATTTTACCCCCAACAAATGCACAGGTGTGACAATGACAAGACGCACGACTTCGTACGCCCTTTCGGTTTTTGAAAATCCCATAGGAAAATAAAAAAATTTCATATGTTTCTATATGTAACAGTATCCTATATGTTAACTAGGTAATAAATTATATATATGTGTGCTAAATTTCATTCTAATCCGTTAGCCCGATTGAGTAACAAACATCCAAACTTTCCTATATTATTAGAACGTAAGCTGTAAACGCTCAGCGAGTAATACGATATGTCTCAAGTTTGTTTCATCCCGTTTGGGCTTCTACCGTTCATAGTTCAGATTAGGTTATTCCGGGTCTTAGTTTTAATGTCAGGATTAGAAATGATGGATCACTTGCTCTAACTTTGAATAACAACATTGTTTACTTTTTTGTAATTCCTTCTCCCTCTAAAGTTGGATAGATTGCAACGCCATAGGTTCTGCGAATGCGCTGCTGACCATAGTATTGAAGATAAGGGATAAGGAACGGATAGAGTTTTGGCTGGGCTTGGCATGGGCTTTGGCATTATTCACTTATTAAACACAACAGCATATATGCTGATATTTCACTGTGGTCTTCTGTAAGTACCACTGTTATTTCACTGTGGTCTTCTGTAAGGGCCACTGTTATTTCACTGTGGTCTTCTGTAAGGGCCACTGTAATTTCACTGTGGTCTTCTGTAAGGGCCACTGTTATTTCACTGTGATCTTCTGTAAAGGCCACTGTTATTTCACTGTGGTCTTCTGTAAGAGGGTGGTTACTGCCTCCAGACGGGCTGCCCAAATGACTGCGAAATCCAGCTAGATTTCCGTTATGTACCTAAATTTCAGTTGCAATGCTATTACTATTATTTCTTCACTGTATAATGTTATATTACTAGCTACACGCTCCAGGCTTCATCCGGGTTCAAAATAAAAACTATCCTATCTTTAAAGTAGGACCAAATTACACATAGTTACGAAGTTTTATCAAAATCGGTTCAGTCGTTTAGGAGTTCATTGGCGTCAAACATGTGACACGAATTTTTTATATATGTAGATAGATAGAGAGACAGCAAACTCA
Source organism: Synanthedon tipuliformis (assembly GCA_947623395.1). NCBI lineage: Eukaryota > Metazoa > Arthropoda > Insecta > Lepidoptera > Sesiidae > Synanthedon > Synanthedon tipuliformis. Next base: position 1,461,771 of record OX392415.1, on the reverse strand, counting down.
AACTGAAACTCATTTATTTACTAAAAAAGGGGTACAATTGATTGTGTAAGTTAGGTACATAATTACAGAATCAGTTATACAATAATTATGTTATGCAACGTTAAATTCAAACAGCACAACAAAACAATTAAATTAGAATAATATAAGTAATAGTACAATAACTTTAGCATTTCACTTCGGAAAAACTCCAACCAAGCCGAAAACTTGCACACTTGCAAAACTAGTGTTTATCTCATTAAGAATACAGGTTATAATTCGTTATACAGTTTAAGAAATACGTATAATTGTCGTTACGTGTTCGTATAGATGAACACTTCCTTTCATCCAATGCACAGATATGACGACGTCCGGCGCGACGGCTACCTCCGTCGCCGATAACCGTTCGATTCAACCACAATGATGCATTACCTGAAACATTCTAAAAGCAACTTTATTCCCATATTACTAAAGTCCAGTTTCGCTAACGGCCTCTCTCATTTATCCGGCTCGTCTATAACATTAAACTTGTATTTTATTATGTATGTAATATTATGTAAATGATATTGAAATTCGATATCTTTCATAGATTCGTAGGGTTAAAAAAAAAACAGTATTTAAGTAAACAGCATATAGTTTAGAAACATTAACTTAGTTATGTAAAATAGGCATAAAATGTTAATTTTTTAATAGGATCGAGTAACTTATACCTACCTATAATCGTACGAGCTTAAAAAATGCCACAATTTACTCACATTTATGATAATATTTCCAAGAAATTCATTTATTTTTGTTCAAATAGTCTCGGTAAACAATGTTGAGGCTTTATTTTAGTGATGAATTATCTAGACTTAGTAGACTTTGTAGACTTAGTAGTTTTGGATGTGTGTTGATAGTCAGTCAGAGCAAACGCTTATATAAGCGTATAGATAGATTATGTATACGCAGGTATTATTTATACATTTGAGTATTGAAAAACATTTGAAAAAAGATTGGGTATACTTAATTTTAGAAATTCTTAATTCTCACTTAATTCTCACAAAACAATATGTCCTATATCCCTTTTTTTTATTTATTTACAATAACACACATGGTACATCATCATAGGAGTAATCCTAATTTGATGTATCGGTTCCCAATCGAAGTTAAAATAAACATTATTTAAATTACAAAATTTACAAAATTATACATGAAATGATTGCGTTATAACCAGTCGGCTGATCAAACAGTATCTCAGTGGAGCTTCCTTTTGCAGAGCATAAGGCTGCGGTTGCACAGACGATGCCGGGTTTCCGGTTGTGTGGGGGCGGGAGGCGGGCGACCGCCATCCGTCTGGATCGGCCCTTATCACCACTGGTGAGTACTGAATAGCTGGACAGTGATTGAGGTCCGTATCTAAGTGGCAATTTCGAGGTTTCACTGCTCAATTCGCAGCATACCTATTCTATTGAATCACAATTGGATTTGGTGTATGGTGAATGCGTCACAGTACAGTTAATACAAAGTATGTAATTATGGAAATTTGGAGAAATTAAGGCTAAGATTAAATTTAAAAAAAACAATTCAAAAAATATCGTTAAACATCTCTTATATAAAATACTTCCATTCAATTAAATTTTTCGCGTTACACAACTAAATATCATATGTGTTATTTTTCCAGTCCTAAAATTTTGAAAGAATTCGTTTTCAATTCATAAATGTTGAATATTGACATTCATAATACATTCTGCTATTGAACATTTTGCGTTTTGTACATTTTGAGTGTGGTGCACATTTTGCTTCTTGTACATTTTACTACGGAGGGATTTTGTGATGCTTTTATTATTAACCATCATATTTCTCAAGAGATTTTTAATTTATTTAATTGTTTTCAATAGTTAGTCTAAAGATAATAATTAAACTAAAATGACAAAACTAGAAATTTCAATCGCTCTAAATCTTTATCCGAAGTATTATTACTGTGTACAATTATGGGGATACGAAATATTTTATAATTTCTTTAATTAGAATAAATATAAAATAATATTTACTGTAATATTCTACGGAATTCCTATTCTAAGTCAAAGTCAAAGATGATTTTACGATTTTTTTTTGTTTCAGATCCAATGCTAGACAAGCAGCCGTGAGGGCCTCCCAATATCGTCTTCTATATAAACATAGACAATAATTGTACAGCCTTGGATATAATCATAATGAACGTGACCGAAATAAGCATTGATATTAACAGATCCACGCCGATCTACACCATCGGCACCAGCTTTATTACTCAGTGGTGAGTGGCACCAACACTTTCTTGTTAACTTAATCCTTGTTATAACAGACATGTAAATGTTTCTGTATTTCTTCAAAATGACCATTCTTCACAAAAAATATCCAATTGCAAAAAAAAAAAACGGAATTTTCGAGGCAGAAAACTTCGTTTTTGTTAAACGGTCGGTTCGAGTCAATTTGTACATTATTAATTATATTATAGTTAGTACTTAAGATTAAAAATACTTTTAATATTTAAAAAAATGTTGGTCTGACTGTACATAAATATTGTTCTGACCCACAGTAGGTCAGACGGGCACTTAAAATGGGTCGTACGGGCACTTTTATTCAGCGGTTCAAAACTTGCGGGTCCAAAGGGTCCGAAGCCAAAATATTGTTATAATAATCAGTTTTCAATACCTACCGTTCACACTGTTGAATTGCTTTGAATCTCGAAGCAAAGTGAAACTCACTATAGTTTGAAAAGCGTCTATTATTTACATTTTAAACTATCCTTTTCACTTGCTACTAGAGAACTTGTACAGTAGAAAACTGCACTACAGAAGTGAAGGAACGGTAACATCAGCATAAATGCAAATGCGTGGCCCGTAGCCATCTCGGTTTTACTCCGGCATTATGGGTCTGCACAGATGTTCGTATCTACCGCTGTTTGTGCAATATCACAGATACGACCTCGATTCTTGCAAAACGAGTTTTGATCTCATTCCGAAGTAACAGACATCGAATGCACATAGACGACCACAAAGAACAGAGCGAATAGCGAACCGTTCATTTATATTTGAATCTTTTGTGTCGTGTAATAAGAATGAAGTTTCTCCACATAAAAATAATTTAGATCAAGTATAAAGTGCTCTTATAAGTATAACGTGCAACAGTAGTTTGAAGATCTTTATTAAATTAATTTTTAATTGAGATCTTAAAACAGTAATTTGGACTTCTTAATGATTCGCAGACGTTAATAGAACTCATCTAGATTATTGATTAGAGCTCTGTACTACTAAATAGCACTAATAGCACAAATTATATTTCTTCATGGTTGTCTTCTGTGTTGGTTATTACCGCTAGGATGATTTAGATACATTTAGATACTCATCACAACTTATATTTAACTATGTGATGAATAAGGATATAATACCTCATTATTTTCTAATAACTAATCGCGATGCTAAAATAAATTATAAATCAATATCTAATTTCAAATTAGCACTTTAAAGCATATACACACAAGCAACGTCTACCAACTAGTCGGTCAGCCTGTCTGCCCACCTCAACATGCATAAACTTGAAATAATTTCAATTGCATCATCACTAAATGATATATTGACCGTGTATGAAACTATTCTGCCTCTTTTACATATTCCAGAAATAAAGTTCTAGAATTGAAAGGCTTTTTCCTACATCTGTGACTGTATTAGGCAATAAAAACAGAATTTGTGGTTGCAAAGCGAAAAACTTTCTAAGCGAGTTCTTATTCAGTATTCATGAAAATTTATGAGAAAATCTTTCCACTGAGACAGTGGTGATCCGCTTTAAATTTTCCAGATCTTTACCCGAACATTGTTTTTTTATAGAAACAGCAAATGTGAACAAAAATATCTTTGATTATTAATGTATCTACTAAAATTTAAATGAAATGCATTGAGAAAAATAATAATAAAATATTTTCAGTCTTGTAATCTATGTATCTAATAAAAAAAATTTTACTACACTGGGTTCAGCTACTGGGTCCCATACTTTTCTATAATGGCACGAGCGCCCATTCCCTTATCATCTCGTTATCCCCTATATTTTTTCCCATTAAGGCAATTGCAACTTCTGTTGTCTTGCATTATAAGAGTTAAGTGAACCATCAGTCATCTTGGTCACCTTTATATAAAATGAAAAAAAAATTTAATGTTAAGGTCGATAGACAGGTCCACTGTTAAATAACAGTATGTGCAGTTGTATAAAGAATGCCAAATTCAGACCATAGCCAACTTTGAAAAGTTTATTTCCAAAGTTGACCCCGCCGGGATTGGAACTCGGGACCCCTTAACAGAGCCTTAAAGCAAGCACCCTAAACATTCATTCAACGAGCTCGTCGAAGCTTAAAGTTAAAGATGCTACTGAAGCAGAATAAATCTAAAGAATGAATTACAGTCATTGGATTTTTGAAACTTTTACAACTTTTACAAACTTTTACAAGAGACTGAGTTATTTAATTTTGTACAGGAAACTACAGAAGTTGAAACAGCGTACCTGCGTGTCGACCGGCAGCTACCAGGAGTGTCAAGGTGGATACCTCGTCACAAATGGCACCAACTATACAGATATTTACTACTTCAATAGCACATTCGAAAATATTCTAACAGTGAATGGTGGATTGGTTAGTACAATTTAATTAGCTTTTTTACAGCAAGTCCGCTATTTCATGAATCTTGGTAGATAAACATTTAGATGTACGGGACACAGGATAGGTTACTTTTTTTACGCGGGCGAAGTCGCGGGCGCCAGCTAGTTTTTTAATAAGTTTCATTGACGAGGTATATTTATAGAACACCTTTCTTTATAACTGCAATGAATATAATGGAGAAAAATGTTAAATTAGTGTCAGAATTAGGTTTGCTTTGGTCAATCTGCTTCTGACAGGTTCTATTGGAAATTATGTTAGGCCTATGTCTAGCAGGACGTTCTTCTCATAGGGCGTTTCGTGACTAAAAAACGCAATTTTCCCCACTCTCTACTGACAGTAAGTTCATTCGTAATGTTAGAAAACTAAACGAGCAGGGCATTTAAAATACTTATTTGAAAAAACAATTGGTAGCACTACTTTGCTAGTGGTAACACTTACCACTACCAATTGGTAGAAATTGGAAACACAAGCGGCCGCCATTCTGCGCTGGGTTGTCGAATTGTGAGGACATTTGCTTTACCTAGTCCGTATTCTATAATAAGTAAATAATAATCATTATGTAGCAACAACAAATAAATAAGTGTCCTACTATGTGGAGTATTATTCACCATGGCCTAGAGGATTTCCAATAATAAGTCTATTCTTATTTTAAAACATATCAATTGTTTTTGTTTAAATTACTTTCATTTGTTGAGCACAAGATTATTGTCATTAAAATAATTACTACGATTTCAAACTAAGAACACATTTACTGCGCAGATGCCTTGGAATCCATTTAAAAAAGCATTTTGCGTTTTATATAGCATTCGAAGTTGAATGTCATGTTTTATGCCTTTTTTCCACGTGTATTGACGTCGAAGTACGTTTAAATATAAATTAATAGTGTTTCGAAGCTTGGGGTTATTGTGTAGCTAACAACAGCAAGGTTGATATGCTGTCGGGTTTTGTTTACTTTAAATATGTGTACTCACTTTCAATATTGCTATAATAATAAATGAAAATTTTCTACTGACTCTTCAGTTAAATCAAACGGTAACATCTTTTTTATAGTTAGGTACTTAAAGAAGGTAAGTTAAGCTATGATAAAAATTCTTATCTGCACCTACGGTTACAGTAATATTATAAAAAGAACAGATTTGTTAAGAGAAAAGATTGATGTCCATTATTGATTGAGTTGACAACGAAACCAACCCACAAGACGAAAGTTTTATGTGTGGACAAGAGACCTATCGCTATCATTATAAAGGTTGTGATAAAAATCATCACAAATACAGCCAGGGACAAAATATGTATATGTTTCATTTACAATTTTACATGTACCAATATCCCATCAAAATATTCAACTCTTTGTGAAGGTTTCAAAATGAATTATAATAATAAATGCTTTAGAAAGAGTTAAATAAAAAACAAATAAATAATTTTTAAATAACAATAATACATTGCCATAGACAATTTAAAAGCACCTTAACCATTCTACCAATGGACTCGTACAAAATAAAAAAAACAGTGCCACTCCAGGAGTGCCGACAAAAGTGAAAACTTGAACAACTACGTGTGTATTTTTTTTTAATCGTCAGGAAAATACATACCTACTTATATACAGCGGCTACAGTAACAAGTCGCGAGTTCAATGGTATCTTCCCATATCAAAAATTGTTGTTTTTTTTATTAATATCAGCGCCACCTCTGTTCGCATTGATGTATTATTTCAATTCAATTAGTTTTCGCAAGGATGTATTATTACATAACATATTCTAAGTTCGGTGATATAGTGTAGATGGCGCAATATCTAAAAATATACAACGCGTCTAAAGAAGTTCTCATTACAAAATGTGTATTCTTTGTCCACAGCAACCAGTACTTCCACCATTTCCGCTCTGGCTAGCCTGTATCTTCGCGACTTGTCTCCTCCTTGTCATTTTGTTGACAGTGAGCGGGAACGTACTCGTCTTGCTGGCATTCCTGGTCGACAGAACCATCAGACAACCCAGCAACTATTTCATAGCATCTTTGGCAGCCACAGATTTATTAATAGGTGAGAATTTTTCAATAGGTTGAAAGTTCTTCAATAACTAATTATTCCAATTTATTACTGTAAGTGGTTTTTATTATCGGTCTTGTAATTTTGGTCTGGTTTTGACTTACCTTAATAATATTGTTGGTATAAATTAGGAACTTAAGGTCTTTCTTGAATTATAAAGTTGTGTTCTATTTTTTGTATATATAACAGTTTGTTTCTCGAGCACGTTTAAATAGGAGAGGCATTTTTATGATGGCATCAAACTAATAAATCAAATAGTTTATTGCTTATTTTTCTATTTGCCATACGACGTGAATGAAACGGAACATTCAGAAAGTATTTTGGTCACATTAGTCGAAAATTCAAACGTCAATTAAGTTTAAAATCGGAACCGGGAAACCTTATACAATTTTAATTGGGGATGACGGTTGGTTTGCGTAGTACATTAATTAGCCAACTGGGATATTACAATAAACTTTTCTTTCAATGTGAAGTCATATAATCACTCCATTATCCAAGTCTCCTTAGAGACGCAACTGGTTTAGTCGCCAGAAGTTAGTTAATAAATGAAAATATTTTATAAATGAATTTTCATAAATAAAACTGTCAAGTTAATAATGTGTTTTGTCCACAGGTACTTTATCACTTCCGTTTTATACAGACTACGTGCTGAAGGGATATTGGCATCTTGGACCTCTGCTATGTGATCTGTGGCTGTCTGTCGATTACACAGTATGTCTAGTTTCACAATACACTGTCCTCCTGATAACCGTTGATAGATTTTGCAGCGTGAAGATAGCAGCTAGGTATAGAGCATGGCGAACAAAAAACAGAGTGATATGGATGGTAACAGTAACTTGGATTATACCAGCCTTGTTGTTCTTCACAACTATATTTGGCTGGGAGCACTTTGTTGGTTACAGAGATCTACAAGAAGGCGAATGCGCTGTTCAATTTCTTAAAGATCCGATATTCAACACAGCTTTAATTATTGGATATTATTGGACAACACTTTTTGTTCTCATTGTATTATATGCTGGAATTTTTAAAACTGCTTACGACATGCAGAAAAAAAGTGAAGCAAAACAAAGAAAGATGCAGTCGATGGTGGCGTTGAGTGCAGGTGTGATGAGTGGGATGGCCGGACGAGCTGCTGGCATGTCGGCTATTCCAAAAGCAACCATATCAAGTGAAGATCAAGTAAAAGTATCAGATACTATTCGCAAAGATTCGACATCAAAAGGATCCTTAGCGGCACCTCTGCTTAATTTAGGTGGGTCAAGTGATTCAAATTCTAGTCAAAAATCTTCAGCTCATAAAAGTAGTGCAACCGTTACAGGTACATCCACAACAGCAGAATCAGATCCAGAGAAGAAGGAAGATCAGGTCGAAGCAGAAAGATCAAGTAGTCCAGCATTTGATTCCGACGATGAAAGTACTCCACAAACAAACATTAAGAAACGGCCTTCTGTTGCTAATTTGGTTATGCAAACGGGTGCATTGCAACTGCTTAACAATATGCGTATGAACGGTGGAATGCTCATTAAGACAGATGTAAAGTCTCATCAAATGGCAAAGCCGGAAATTGAAAAGGCAAAAACATCATTATCACATATATCAGAGAAAAGTTTACTTGATACAGATAATCCAGATTATCGTAGTAACGAGCCTACACCTGTACCGACTGTTCCTTTGTCGACCAGTAATTTTATTTCTCCTACATCTTCTGGAATTGTTACACCGTCCGATCAACGTGAGGTGTCTACCACTATTGCTCAAAGAATAATTCCACCTCCTTCAGAATTCAGATGCAGTCCATCCGTATCGGAAAGTCCGCCATCCCAATCCGATTCATGTCGAACGAGAACCGTCAGACTTGTGAAAGGTGATGGTAACACTTACGATGTTCTCGTAGGTATGGACGGTGCAGATTTAAGGTTTATGGATGAAAGTTCTGTGATTGTACCTTCGCCCACCTTTGAGAGTCCGCCGTCATCCGTCACATTCCCAACCGCCACTGAACCATCGTCTCCTCCTACCTTGAACTCTGGTAATGTTACAAACACATCTCTACTTCAAGCAGCTTTGATAAGGGCAACTGCTGAAGCGCATGTCACCCAGCCAAAAATGAACATTTCACCTCCGCCACCAGTCAAAGTTAATACAGAAGTAAGCCTTACAGCAGGAGAGAGACCCAAACCTGTGATCACTCTAGTATCGTCTTCCAATAACAATGAACCTCAAACACCTAAACAAACTGAAGTAAAAATATCACCCTTAAAATTGAACCCATCTATTAGTCCTGCTGCTGAAAACAGCGAGGTATCAAGTCCAGCGGTAACTGGTTCTGGCCGTGGTGATTCTAGAAGAGATTTCGTTAAAAATATAGGGAAAAAATTAAAGGTTAAACGTTCTAAAAGAGATGGGTTATTCCCGAGCATTGGTAGGCAGAAATCTAAATCGGAAAATCGAGCACGGAAAGCTTTTAGAACGATTTCTTTTATATTGGGCGCTTTTGTCGTATGTTGGACGCCTTATCACATACTAGCGTTAGTGGAGGGATTCTGTACAAATCCTCCTTGCATCAATCAGCATTTGTACATGTTTTCGTATTTTTTATGCTATGCAAACAGTCCGATTAATCCATTTTGTTACGCGTTAGCTAACCAGCAATTCAAAAAGACCTTCACCAGATTGCTGCGGGGCGATTTTCACATCACCTAGTCTATGTATGTTGGCTACAAAGCCACGTAATTGCTGTCACACAGCGTTCGTTTAAATTTCTAAACATAAAGATAAGACAATACGAGTATGCTTTCGATGTATAGAAACGAGACTCCAATTAGGATCGTCGTCTGTAGGGAACTGTGTATAGAAATTTCTCAGTTTTATAAACGCTAAATTTTACTGTTGACCTCTAAGTGTATATAATAGTGTATAGTTGATATGTTGTAAAATTATTATATATTTTATTTGGTCTATAATGTTCATAACTGACAATAAAAATGTTAAAGTGTGTAAATAGATTCGGTATTTATCTATATTATATATATATTAATCTCTTTGTAATTCTAATTGGAGGTAAATTTAAGAAAACTTATAAAGTGTTAGGATCCCAGATTGATTTTGCTTCACGTGAGTAAAAATCACTGTTATATGTACTTTTACTGTTAAGTAGATGAATTTGTATGTAGGTATGTCTGTACGAATGCCTTTAACAGGCAAAAGTACAAAATATGTTTTGTACTATTTCAATGAGTACAAATCACCATGTATGAAGTATCTCGAATTTAAATTACATATATATTTTCTCGAATAACACATGTGTATGGATAATAAATAAATGAGGTGCTATAAATGCGCTAACTCATTGTCATAGTACAATTAAAACGCTTTAAAGCTATTAGCCTTGAGCCCAGCTAAAGTTTTTCAGCGTTACAATAGTCAATTAATTGTTAGTTTAATGTCTAAAGTATTATTAGGTACCAACTTTTAAGGTACTATTCGGGCCTAACTCCGATTCTTTTTGATAATCTTTGGCAAAAAAAATTCTCTATTTATTAGAACACTTTTCCACGAATCCTAGGACATATTTCGTCATGATATCAATGCTTATAAAAATGCTTCAAGTTTAACAAAGTGGTTTGATAATACAAAATTTTATAAAAATATTTATATCAAATATGTGTGTGTAAAACTAAATGCAATAATTAAAATTATAAGTTATTCTAAACTATAAATTATAACTAAACATATATACACTGTATGTATGTATGTTTCTCCATAACTCTTAAACGAATTAACTGTTTTTCATGAAACTTGGTAGATAAACATTTAGACGTACAGGAAACGGGATAGGCTACTTTTTTCACTCGGACGAAGTCGCGGGCGCCAGCTAGTAGACAATAAAACTTAAACAAAACAAGGATGTAGTTAAACTGTGAAACTGTTTCGTTTTGGTCTACATGCTAACGACTCAGTAAACAAATATAATAAATTTATGAAGCTCTGTCACGGAAGAAAATAACCTTCGACAACTTTAATACGCTTCGCAACAGACAAAGACGAAAAGTCGAACTTTACCAAAGTAAATATTATGTTATATTCAGTGCAAATATCTTTCCTTGTTCCAAAAATGGATCGCGTTTTTTTTTTACAAAAAAAATTGAGTTAAAACATCTTCTTACGGAGTCAATAATGGTTTATTACTAGCTGTTGCACGCGATATCGTCCGCGTAACTTTATAAAATATAGCCTATGTTACTCGCTGATAAGATATATTCCTAATAGTGAAAGAATTTTTCAAATCGGTCGAGTAGTTTTGGAGCGTATCAATTCAAACAAAAAAACAAACAAACAATCAAATCTTCCCTCTTTATAATATTAGTAAAGTAATATAGATTGTTTGTGACTTTTAAGAGCTATAAGAGACAAGTTATTATTAGTAGACTAACATCTACTAACAAAACTTAAAAAGAGATTTCACTAATAAAAATCATGAAAATACAATATGTACATAATATATATATTTATTCTATTTTCCTTGTTTAATATTTTCAAGGAAAAATTGTGAAAACTTGAAGAATTTTTAAAATATTTCGTAGTTTCATGACTGTGTATTTTGCCATAGCACTTGTACCTTTTGTGATCTTAAAACAGGTGATAAGCTGAAATAAAATTAATATTTAAACAACGTTTACATACACATAATCAATGTTTCAAATTAGCATTGTGTTAATGCTAGTAATTCTAGAAATCTTATTAGTCTAGTAATTGATCACATTTCGTCATTGCAAACTTAACCTAATTCACTACACTTATAAAATGTAAAATTATAAAATGTAAAAACAACTCAATCAATAAAATTATGTTTTATTTTTGTGTTAATTTTTTTTAGAAACAAAAATTTTAAAAAAAATTGTCTGAAATTACGTATGTTAATAAAATGACTAGGAAACTATTTTTCACACGCAGTAGAGGTATATATATATATAGTAAGGTAAAAGCACCTACTATCGCGGTATGCAAAATCGGCATCAATTACCGAGGTATCCGATATTTTCGTATTTAAATTTAATAACAGTAACTTTAGAACAATACTATTTTGGACAAGTTCTAACTTGGAGTGTTTTACATCGAATTAATGGGCGTTGCTAGACATACCAAAGATGAACAGATCAAAAACGATCAATTTGTGCGACGGGAACGCAGAATCAGGTTGTGTCCATACAAGCAAGGGGCAATTCATGTAAGGGCACTCATATTTTTGTTTCGTGAATTTTAAGGTAAAATACTTTATAATTGACTACGGATGATGTTTACTTGTTTTTGCGTATTTCTAGGAGTATTATCTTTTACTTTTCATGGTAAAATTTTCAATAAACACATAATAACATTAAGAAATAAAACTCGCGGTGATAGATGCCTAAAATTGGAGGCAGCTTCTAATACCGAGGGAACACTCGGTAATGGAAATATTGAGGTTCCTATTTTGCTTATTATATTTAAATTATTTATTATCTCATTAGTAAAAATTGATCAATCTTCCAGTCCTCATGTATTCTATAAACGAAAAATCTATTTTCGATGTATGCAAAATCCATAAAAATTCATTATTTTTATAAAAACTCATAGCACTTAAAGTATAATTTTGTACTGGGTGTCAAAAACGTCATAAAATATATGCAATATTCATTTGAGAAAAGAATGATAATACGGCATATCTAGTCATTCAAAATACTGTTTTTCATGAAGATTTATCTCTATTTTTTCGAAGTGACACCAAAAAATCTTTCTGGTATTCTTTTTTTAAGGGTCGGAATTATATTTAAAAATATTGTATACTACTCTCATTACCGCGGCATACCTCGGTAATAGATTATATGAGAATCTATTAACGAGTGCAGAGTACTCGGAAATACAGTTTTCATATAAAATCTATCACCGAGTGATAAGGCAACCTGTATTCGTATTCGTATCGTGTTGTAGTAACCAGTGTCCAAATTTAGGGTTCCGTTAATGAATTATTCTTGATAAAATATTTACAAATAATGTTTCATAACAAATACAAAGGTTTTATCATGTTACTCTGCTGTGATTTTGATTTATTGATCATTAATTCATGACATCATAATCGAGGACATTCAGTTTTGATGTCAGGTCTGCTCTCACCCCACTGCTTTCCACTACGTCAAAGACTTTGCCATAAGTATAAGTTGGCTAGTCCCGACAAGAAACAACTGTAATTAATTTAAATTTCGCAGTAATTATGGAAAAGTTATTGGGTTTTTTGAAACGACATCCGACATTGAGTAGAAATCAAACCACAAAAGACTCAATACGAGCGTGGTTTGGAAGAGTTTACTCGTATATTGAACGTAACGATTTGCTTCAAGTTTTTTAGGGCCCAAGATGCATATTTAACTACAATGAAACAGCTTTTTTATGTCCGAAGAATAAGTAAGTTTTAGAAAAAGAGGTAGCGTTTATATACGTGTTTATAATCGAGAATAATCGAAAAATTGATTTTATTGATTCAATTTTAGTTATTTGTGTAATTATTATTGTTATTTTTCTCATTATACCCAACTTACATAAATAAATATATCTATAGATTTAATGCAGTTTATTAAGTACTACAAGTGAATAAAATTTAACCCTGTATAGACTGTAGATTAGTTATAATAAGCAAAATATTATAAATATTGTTGTTAATATAGGTGGAAGGTAACTGTGATAGTCTTCTTCTACATTTGTTCAGTTTCTTAATTATGATAATAATAAAGTTGATCGCAATGTTTTGTGTATTTTTTAAATATATTTTATTTTATACGGAACCATCAGGACAACAAGTATTATTTTTCTTCTATACTCGGTAATAGGAGCCACATACCGCGGTAATAGAAAAAACCTTTGAGCATGCCTCGGTAATAGGGGATGTCGACTTCCTGTTTTAAAAAAAAAATTATAAATACTACGCTTCAAAATAAATAAAAAGAAGTGAGAGAAATCAATAATAAAGAGTCCCTAAAATGTTTAAAAAAATGCTTACTTGCCGAGGATAGACCTGATTACAAAATATTTCACTCTAAAGTCAAAATTCCCCGAAATACCGCGGTAATAGGTGCTTTTACCTTATTAATTAAATAAATCAATTTCACATATTATTTTCTTTTATTACCTTTAAATATTTTTTCTATTTCAAAATTACTTATTGCGTACAAAACTTCTTTTGAAAAGATTAGAAATATGTGAAAAGAAATAAAACCGTACTAACGTGTTAAAAAAAATCAAAAACAATCACACAGGAAGATCGCCATACTAACTTCTAAGCATCAATATCATGTATATTCCTCATTCAAATTTTAATCAATTGAAAAGTAGATTCTTTTAATATTATTAATTTTTATTAATTTTCAATTTAATGTAATTATAATTTAACTAGCTGCTGCCCGCGACTTCGTAAATTATATACTAAAATCTTCCTCGAGAAGCACTCTATCCACTAGTGAAAACCGCATTAAAATCCGTTGCATAGTTTTAAAGATCTAAGCATATATAGGGACAGACAGACAGACAGACAGACGCGGCGGAGGACTTTGTTTTATAATAATGTAGGGATGATGATAATATTATAATATTTATTGAAAATATTATAAAATTTAATATTTAATATAATATTATATTTAATATTATAATAAAAAAATCACAAAATTATCACAACATACAATCTCTTATCACATATTTTTACTATCACACAGACATTTCTTATCATCATCAGACGGTACACAAATTCCTAACAATTTATTCAACTGAAAGTATGTTTAAGCTTATCATATGTTTAAGAAATTTTTAAAAAATATTTAAAGGAATATTAGTCACTCGTTTATTACATAGTAATGTTATTTATTATTTACTGCAATAAATGAAAGACAAAAGTGAAATAAATGTAGATAGAAATTGTTATCAATAAAAGTAATTGTTTATAGCAACTTAACAACTTTAAGTTTTGTTTAGAAGTAAATTAAATATTATTATAATTATAATAATTTCTTGATAGTGAATGCTTCTGTGTAGTCTATTATATTTTTAGTCGTCTCTATTTGGGAAACTGATCGATTTGAATTTCATTCTTAAATTTCTTTATATGTATCTATTTACACTTTTTTAAAAATTAATTATTATTTTGTATTTTATTGGAAGTTTAAATTGGTATTATTTTGCCATCCAAAATGCTCAAGACCTACATATTTATTGATGAAATAAATAATATATATCATGTAAACCTGTATCTTACCGAAATTTACTCTTGCCTTAGTATATATATTGTATAGTCAGTATAATACTGATGATTTTTGTAAATAATGGCTTCATTAATGTATTTTATGTTATATATTTGTGTAGAGACGTTATACGACAATGAAATGATTTGAAACAATAAACACAATAGTCAATTTAATAAGTGAATTTTATTTATTTGTTGTTTAAATAAAAAAATAAGTAGTAGAGAAAAGGCAATATTTAGCTCAGACGATAACTCTTGTGTGAAAGTAGGCCTTTTGTTCGTCAATGAACAGTCAAAATGGGAATCAGGCAATTGGACCGGAAGCGAAATGAATATATTTGTGTTAAAATAAAATACTTACAAATAATTATTGATTAACTAATTCTAGAGTTAAAAATACTTTTCGTACTTTTATTGTAATATTCTTACATGCGTTAGTACTAATCGCAAATGGGTGATATTCGTTGGAAGCATTGCTCACAAATTTCTAGTAC
Organism: Synanthedon tipuliformis; assembly: GCA_947623395.1. Lineage (NCBI taxonomy): Eukaryota > Metazoa > Arthropoda > Insecta > Lepidoptera > Sesiidae > Synanthedon > Synanthedon tipuliformis. Next base: position 1,446,334 of record OX392415.1, on the reverse strand, counting down.
AAACATCACCGATGCCAGGATCAAAGAACACAATACATTCACTGTTCTATTGTGAACAGTATGATATACTCATAGTTGTCACAACAGTAGTAGGATCGCGTTGACAACAGTTTGACGGTGAGTGGTACAATTCATGAGATGTAGATGATCGCTGTGGAATTTTTTAAAGGAAAATCTTACTTTAAATACTTTAAATATCTTACTTTTTATATAATACTAGCTGCTGCACGCGACTTCGCCCACGTAACTTTATAAAATATAGCCTAAAGCCTTCTTCGATAAATGATCTATCCAACACAAAAAGAATTTTTCAATTCGAACCAGTAGTTCCTGAAATTAGCGCGTTCAAACAAACAAACAAACTCTTCAGCTTTATAATATTAGTATAGATTTAAGTACTTTTAAGTAAATGCAGGGCATACTGCGTTTTGCAGTCATTTGGGCAGCCCAATTGGCGGCAGTAACCATCCTCTCATAAAAGACAACCGTGTTATAACAACGGCGAGTGAGTAGGTAAAGGATGCCAGAGCCCAATTTCCCATCCCACTGTAATCTCCGGCAGTATCCTCAATCCTACTGTAGTAGAAGCGCACCTTAATGTGTGCACCTGTGAATTAAATTCAATATGAATTCAATAAGCGATTAATATCGCTTCTCTTATTGTTTGGACCATACGCTATCCGTTGTCAGGCGTTACAATAGCCTTTAGGGCGGCGACAGGTATTGTCTGCAACTTCCACGCTTTAATTTGTTCACTAGCTGAGTCAATAAGAGTTTTAAGTATCAGACACTTAGCAGTGAGCGTTTGCTTTTAGAATGCGAAGACGATTCATTGAACACAACCTTTTTTTATTATATCTATAATTATATGTATATATAAAAATTTCTTGTCACGTTGTTTGAGGCCAATGATCTCCTAAACTACTAAACCAATTTTGATAAAACTTCGTAACCATGTGTAATTTGATCCAACTTAAAATGTAGGATAATTTTTATTTTGAACCCGGGCGAAGCCGGGAGCGTGTAGCTAGTAAAATATAATTCAAATTCAAATATTAATTTTTATCATTTTATTGATAATTATATTGAAAGACATAATCATCACATTAATCACTACGTTATCAGCACATTAATCGTGATTCGATAAAGAAAAGTAAGAAGCATTACCTACACGTGTTTTTTTTTAATTATTTGGTTTGGTTTAAACATGATTTAAGGTAAACCCTTTGATTTTAAATTCTGCAAAATATTTTTTGGTACAGGTTTTTACATAGATACCTATTGGCTCTTTATATGTAGTCATGTTATTATATGCTATCATCTCAATGTTTGCTGAAAACCATGACATTAACAAGCGCGTCTTTGATATATGGTGTCGTTATGTTAATTACACTTTTCATATGCTAATGCGATCGTGGACGTTATGAAAACAATACAAAAAAATCTTTTATGCTTTTGCCTATTCTTCGAAAATATATTTTAATTGCGTGTGGCTTTTGCCGACTGAATGTTACCACAGAACAAAATTTACAATTAGTTATGAAAAAATTGTATAACTTTCAGTCTCAAATCTCTTATAAAGTACATAATGTACTCGTATGTGATTGACGACAAATATAATTTTGGTTATTCTAGACTCTATGTTCTAGCTAGTATGAACGAAAACACTGACCACGGAAGCGATGAGATTATTTAATTAAAAATTTTATTTATATTCCAAATGATACCTGTGACAATAAATCCTTATTAGGGAAGTGATATATGTTCAGTCAGATGAGTCTGTAAGTATGTAAATTCTCACACTGAAAACTCTTTTAAAATTCAAAAATATTATCCATATTATTATTTCGCACAAACAATGGATGATAATGACTTCAACCCATGCTGCATAGCCAGCACAAAGGTGATCAAGTACATGTTCCATATAGAGAAAAATATAGTCTTTGTAAGTGTAGCAAGTGAGAGACTTACTAGACTTACAAAGACTATATTTGTAAGACAGAGCAGGGCACATCTGTAGGATGAATAATAGCATATGAACGAAATGTTTAACGAAATGGGTACCAAGAGACAAGAAAAGAAAGAAAGGAAGCCCAAGTAAAAGATGGAGACATTTTCAACCAAAGAAATGGACCCTTTTGGATGCGTTTAGGAGGGTTTAGGAGAGGCCTACGCCGCAGAGGAGACTACTATAAATATAAATTAACTTATATATACATATGTAATAAGTGTAGTAGAAAAAAAAGGCTATTTTTATTTTTATTTTATTTATTTTAAGTCTAGTAAGTAAGTGGCTATGTACAACATCAAATAAAATTGGATTTATGACATTGGATACACACATTTGACATTGTTACCATTAAAATATCACAAGAAACTTTATTAGTTTAATCACTGGTGATTTTTACATCGTGAGGGGTAATTACATAGAGTTCTATTGTCTACGGGATGGTACATAAGTGGAGCTCATAAAAACTGCACCATTGTACGCTGCGTACAATACAATGCTTCATATTAACTACTCGCGAACAAAACCTTATTAAGCGAGAATCTGTTGTGGAGAAGGCAATAATAACGAACCAAAAATATAACAACTCTGGTATATATAATTTTTATTGAGTCACGGCAGCGCTTGGCCGCGATCTCACTTGATGTAAGGTGCCGAAGGTTATTAAGAATTTAAGAATCCATCTTATCAAGAATTTTATATCATACTTCTTCTTATTATTATAACATTGCCACGAGAATTTGCAGAGTGGATAACTCCGGTTCCGGTGCCGGTTCCGGAGGCTACTAAATGGAAAGCGCAGCGTGTTCTCCTACGGTCAGCTAGACAGACGACTAGTGGATCTAATATGAGTTTATAATTACTATACTCGCTAGCGAGAGCGTAAAAAATTTATATAGGAATTTTGTAATTGTCAATATCAAATTGACAATTTCCCATATATATTTCTTACGCTCTCGTTAGCAAGTATGGTCATTATAAACTCATACTAGATCCACTGAAAGGTTTTGCAGGTAGCAGCTGGATACGAAGGACAGAAGACCGTGTGTGGTGGTGAGCTTGCCTACATCCAGCAGCGGAAAGACACAGGCTGATTTCTTCTTCTGCCATTTCTCTACGAAAGTTGGCGAACATCATGGCAACCTTAATTGTGGAAGCTGCTGCACGAAAGAGGGACTGAGTACTCATACGAAATTTTACATTGATGGGAGAAAATATTCTGAAAAGCTCAGAAGCGGTCGCAATATTGTTGGGCTTACAATATAGTCCAGCATAAGTAATTATGACTTTTTACATAATTTGTCTAAAATACATATTAACAAGAACGCAATTAATCCTACAAATCGTTTACGAATAAGAGTAATCGATTTTGTTATACAAGTGCTTAGCCGCGATTGAAGTTAACTTAAACTCCAATCATAATTTGGAGAAAGTTTTGAAGCGGAGACCGTAAGATTGAATGAGATTTTATTTGTACAAGGTGACTTTAAAATTACTGTACAATCTTATTAGCCTTAATTACCTTCACTAAGTATCATTCCCTGAGACCACGTGGTCCGATTGGTCCGTCCGATTATTCTGATGACGCGGACTGCTTTTTCCTGTAAGTATAAACTGGGCATTGTCTTGCAAAATCGTGAAATGCTAGCACATGTGCTGTTTTGTTTAAGTGTATATAAGTTATGGTGAGGACTTTATATCTATGTAAAAATTAAATTATAAAACACAGTGGTTCAAGCATTACATTTATTTATATAAAAATCGCAATTTTTTTATGATAAGGTCTTTTTAGTCGCCTATAACACAAGTAACAAACCTTACATGAAAAATGGTTTGTAAAAGCAGATAATTAATGGATCACAATATAATTTCGCAAGCAATTTAATAATACTAGGAGACAGTTAAGTTCATCTATTCTTATCGTTAAATTTTACTTCCAATCAACAAAGCGTGCCTTCGCATATAATTTAAAAAGCCTTTTTTAGTCAAAACTAACATTAAAAGCTTTACTAAAACTCGGAAAAGTAATCGAGTCGAGTTCATTTTAAAAATAAATAATTTTTCTATCAACACAAAGGAATATTGACTTTAATGTGTAGGCAATAAAATGAAAAACGACTGCATAAAATTCAATGATAATTTTGCTCTTGCATGTTGACAATTTTAAACGTGAAGTGATTTTATTCGAAAATGTGCCGAATTCCCTTACATTAGGGATCAAATTAGATGCAGTTCTGTTATCTGTTGTTGGCTGCAATTAGCGCTTAGCGTCCTCGTTCCATAGCGAATAGCTGCTTCAAAATGGCACGACAGAAAATAATTTATGCATATGAGTATTATTAAAACAATATTAAAAGTACATACAAGGAAACAAACTCAATTATTGTTAATGCTGTACACTGTTAAGTATATAACTATGAATAAAGCTAAGTCGATTTTGTTATCATATAAAAATTATTTCGAATAATAATATAAAGTACTTGACCCTTCGAACATGATAAGTCTACGGAGCGTTGTGTCGCGTATATGTCGTGGGCAGATCTTAGAATTGGGCAGATCGTAAAGTATGAGATAAAAAATCTTTCACCAAAAGTCAAAAATAGGTGTGACGAGGAGCGGAGCGAAGCAAAGCGAGAAGGAGCGTGATAGGTTTACATGGAAATCAATTTGGGGAGCAGAGCGAAGCGGAGCGGAGTGAGGCGACCCTCTCAGTTTTAACAGAAATATGATCTGCCCAGGAATATCATGATATGCCCAATTCTACGATGTGCCGACGACATATACACGTAGCCTCAATTTTGTAGCCGATGACATACTTCAAATCGCAACGGATCATAAATAATAATAATATCGAATCTATATCTTATAAAATAAAGTAGCTGTCCGCTTCTGTCCCTTTCTTCGCTATGTTCTTCTAAATCACGCAACAGATTATAATACGGTTTTGGAAAGAACGATAAACTAAAAGGTTTTTACATAGGTACATATTATGAAGTGGGCATTTTTGAGATGGAAAAAACCATTGAACTCGCGACCTGTGATGTAATGTAATGTAACCGTCACCTCTGTTGACAATTATAAAAAAAAAACAATTCAAATAAAAATAGAAAACGGCCAGTGATACTATACTAAATTATACTGGGAAAAAACTATTGAACTCGCGATTTGTTATGTAATGTAACCAAAAATATACACGTAATTTTTCAAGTTTTTACTTCTGTCGGCACTTCCGGAGTGCCACTATTTTTTTTATATCTTTCTTTATTTTCTTTGCCAAAACATTCAGCAAATGTTTTGGCAAAGTGAGCTGGTCATGCCTCATATTCTATTTCGCCACCCTATAGATCTCCAGGGGACTTTCTCTTGAGATGAGTGAATTTTGTGTCACTGCAAATTTATAGTATGCGGGATAATTGCAATACATAACATAATTTGCAGAGAAAAATTGCAGCCATGCGAAGCCGGAAGCGGGTCTCTAGTTGCATATAATTCTATGATCGCAAAGTAGCACGAATAAAATCGATTGGGAACCATTAATATTGAAACTGAATTGTCTCATTTCCATCCGACGTCACCGGACATCGATTATGGTAATAATGCTATTAAATTGCAAATATTCTGCACCGATGCAAAGCAAACAGTGGTTGTACTAATCGTGTCTTGTTTTACATTGATAAATAATTTAATGGAAACTGATTAATTTAAACAAAACTTGCTTTGAATAATACTGCTTAATACGATTAAAATTGTTCTGATTAAACTTGTATTGCATATTGTGTTGGCTCAATAAAATTTCTTTTCTTTCCTTCTTTTTTTTACGATTATTTAATTCTCGACGCCCGACGCGAAAACGGGGTGTTATAAATTCGGTGTGTGTGTGTGTGTGTGTGTGTGTGTGTGTGCGTGTGTGTATGTGACGGCGTTCGAACACTATTAGCTAATTTCCTATTTGATGAAGCGAATTTACTTCCACGTGTGAATTTGGTATAGGTACTGTTACTTCGGTGGTATTTCGATGACATGGTAACCTTGATCTAATGCTGCAGCACTAAGTAGTCTACGCGATAAAGTAGTCCAGCTTCTTAGCAACTTACTGCAGATATATTCTAGGTTCAATAAAAAAAATGGTGTTTAGTTTATAATTTTTAATTATAGCTTGTTTGTGACTGTTCAACACTTATTTTTATAAGTAATTTAAGTTTTCAAGTTAGACTACTGCACTAGTCGTTTTATTGTGTATTTTATGATGTAGATGTTATAAGAGTAAAGTTCGATATTGGCGGTTTTTTATCGCGCTTCTTTTTACTTTTACTGGCGCTATAGGGTGAAATGAGCAATTACCGGCATCCGGCGAGCGTTTTTATACTCAATTATACGTAATCTCGTACTAGGGATTAAATTATTTTTCTCAACTTAGGCCGATGTAGGTTTTAGAATAACTCTTCTCGTATTCCCTATTTATCTCTAGTTATATTATTCGTACCATAGGTACTCCTTATCTCTTAGCCTTCAAAGTTGGAGAGATGCGCATTTGCAATGCCTCTGGTGTTTCATGATACCTATGGTTAGATAGACGACGATATTCACTCCCTTAATAATATACAAATTTAAAAAAAACAACAAATGAACAGTCAGAACGGCAACTTTTAATAGGTACCATTAGAAAGCTACCATCAATTACATGATGGCAAACCTTTATGGAAAAAGATCTTTATATTTTCCTTGTATCTTATGTAATAAGCTACCTTAGCCACTTACAAGTACCATCAGCTAGCCTGACATATACGCATACACTTGTCAAATTCTTGATTTGTCAAACTACACTCTCGTCAAATTAGTTATTCGTCAAAACTTATAATCGTCAAATACGTGACTTACATTAGTCATTGTAAGATCGAGCACAAAAGTGCTTTATCGGTTTCGATAACAACTCCCATTTATTTGGTTAACCCTTAAGTGGTCCAGTGTAGTAACGCCTGACAATCGACTATTACACCAAAAAATATATATCGTAAAGCGTTTTGCATTTTATACACAACACTATCTGTAAAAAGTTAACGGCAAGCATCGACTTCATTTACTTAGTCTCAACTTATTAATCCCCTGAGAGATGCAAGAGCGTTGTAGTTGGCAAATGATATCCACAAAAAATTAAGAGACGTTATATTTTAGTAAATACATTTCGTTTTTAAATCGATCAGTCTAGGTTCGTTAGTATTCACAATCTCTTTTACATAATATTTGTATGATTTTATAAATTTACAGGATAGTGATTTTTCATTTATCGCTTTCACAAAATTTTAATTCTTTTTCAAGAAACAGCAATAATTATTTTATAGCTATAATATAAATCTTTATAAATAATTTGTACTGCTGCTACTACATGCTACAAATTCTAATTAAAAGAATTTTTGCATGTACCTCGACTTCAGAACCTATGAAATTCGAAGCATGTAGATAGGTGAGCCGACTAATTTCGTAGACAGCTACAAATTAGTATATATCGCGTTCTAACTAGCTTCCTAGTCATGACTAGACGTTTAAAAGATTCAGAAATAGATGAGTCGATTACATGCGTAGGCAGCTACAAGACTAGTCAGCTACAAGATCCTTATAAACTTAAGACAATACGTAAAGCGTATGACTAAGATCTACAAGATTCGAAAGTAGATGCGTCGATTACATACGTAGGCAGCTACGAGATTTCGACATAGTTAAGACTACGCGTCTACGAGTTTCGTAAGTAGTGGGGTCAATTATTGCGTAGGCAGCTACGAGATCCAAGCAAACGTAGAATTAATGAATAATAACGACGTTTAGTTGTGAATTAAGTCATGCTAAGACCCGTCCTTAAATTTCATGTTGGCGAGAGTACTAGCGGGCATTTTGTGTTTTATCCTTTTGTTCCAACCTCATTCACTCCTCGACTCATTAGTGGAATGCTCAAACGGATTTTTTCGCAGTCCCTCTTAATAAATATTACTTTTTCCTTAAGTGATGACAAGATGATAAATGAGATTTTTTTGTAAGATCATTCACATGTAATTAATACTATTAACTGCAATTTAGATGTAGATCTATATAAAAGTTAAAAAAAAAAAACATTAAATTAGCTGTCCTTGTCATTTTCCGTATTGTTAACGGTTCAATCTAATCTTATATTTAACTTACTCTGTAACTTCCTAATGTTATGTAGGTCTATGTTTAGGGTCTATGGCCTCAATACTAAAATAATGTCAAAAAGTAAGTCGAAAATGTTTTTAAGGCTCATTTAAGCCCTCATCGATCTTGCAGTATCGATTATAAAGTCGTTTTACACGCAAACTTAAGCTGAACGACACGCGAACAGTACGTGAGTGCTTAATCAATAGCTACAAAAGGTATACACACTCAATTCACCAGTGAACGAGTAGCGAGAGACCTAATTTTGACGTCGATGTCAGCGTGACAGTTTTTTCTTTCTTTTTTCGAATTGCTTGCTTTTTTAATGATACTCGTGACGTAACTTCGTCGATTGTTCCATAGACAACTTTTATACGTTTTGACATTGCACTCCAGCCAGTCACTGGGAGAGTTTTATTAGTGAGAATAGGCCTCTCCAATGTGTGATGTTGTACTTGTATGTACCATGGTAAACCATGTAACGATTGGTGGAATTCCTATTCCTTGTAGGATAAGAAAGTTTCTTCGCGATGTCTTACTTCACCGTTAGAGCAAAAAATAATTTCTAGGTACCTTCTACTGGTCTATCATCGCTGCATGTATTTTTTTTTTTCGCCTTTATAACAGCGCCTCTCAATGCAATAATTTTTTTTTATATTTTAAACCCATAGGAAATGTAATTATCATTGATATAAACCGCAGTATTATTATTTATATTCTTGACTTAATTTTAAGTCTTTAACATTACAAAATCTTTTAAATTATTATAATTTATAGTGCATATTTTTTTTATATTATAATACAATAAGTTTATTATACCACTGAAACAATATGATTAGGGTAATGTAAATTATTCAGATAATTCTATTACAATTCTTACATAATATTTACTGAAAATTCAGCAATGCCTTTCCCACACCCTCCAACGTATTAAGATGATCGATGTAACGAAAAATTTTGTACGTGATATTACGTGACGTGTTTACAAAATTCAATTCGTTCTATGTCAGAGCGTGTCTAACTCGATAAGATACCTTAAAATCATTTCAATATTTTCGATTTCTTATGGACTTTTTATAACATACAATACTTATACAAATCGTTGATATTATATTACATATTTCAAAAAGTTAGGTTAATGGTATGTGGTATATGTTGTCTATAAGCAAAAGCAACACCTTTTGCCAACGTAAATGCATGGTCTGTAAACTAATTTGACATGGTATTTATTTAATTAATAATTTATGACATTAATTCTATTTTTAATAATTAATATAATACTTGACATGCATAAATGATATATCAACAAATTGAAGCAAATTAAATACATGTAAATTTATTATGACCCACTGATCTAACTTTGACCAACTAAGAGGTGATCTGAATTTCCCCATGGACCAACTAGTTGGTCTGCGAATTGGTATGTAGGTCATAAGCAGTCATAAGTCAAATACAAAAATTTCAAAATTGTCAAAAATTCATCACATGTAAAAACAGTGATGTAGTGTATGCATCTTAGATTTGTTCACTGGCAACATTACAAGCACAGTCTAAAACGTACCACGTGACGGATGCCAGCAATCCACGGGGATAAGTTAGTGCGTGCACAGATATAAAGATATATGGTTGCGTGTGGGAGTGGTTCGTGGAGTGATGCGTGAGCCTCAGAGAGCATAAGGAAGAGCAAGTACAAGTATGACCAAATATTTTCTTAAATTGAGACTATAAATAACACGTTGGAAGTTAAATGGAAAAAAGAAAATAAACATTAGCGCAATATTTCAATATTCAATACGACCATAACACATTTTTAAATCTTAATGTGTGCCCATAAAATGGCTGCAGGCCTACATTTTATGATTACTACCGTCAGCGACAAAATCGAGGCGTGCGAACACGAAAGTAATAAACTTATGTAACCCCTAACATCTGATGTTTACTTTTTTAGCTTTTTTATGAAGGAACGTATCCAAAGAATCTCATTATTCAACTTTTAATACTTGTTTCGGTGGGATTACGTTGGGCTAGAAAGTTAACATTCTCAATGAACAACAAATATATTAAAAATATTAAACTTAAATTTATTTATTTATATAAGAAAACACTTAATCTGAAACCAATTTTAATATTTTTTTAATCTTAGATATCTATATCTAAGTATAATATATTTTATAGACCATATTTTATAAAGATATGCGGGCGAAGTCGCAAGTCGCGAAGTGCAACAGCTAGTATAAAATAAAGTCGCTGTCCGCAAACTGTATTTTTTTTTCTCATATTATATTCTTATTTTGTGATCGCACGATTAATGTGTTTTATTTATTTTGTATTTATTCATTAATCATTTGATCATTTAGTTTAGTACCTATTTGTTTATTCAATCATCAAAGTGTCATCCGATTGACAAAAAAAAAATTAAAAATACATTTTAAATTCAATATTATTTTATATTTAGTAGTATTGTTAAATTTTAATAAAAATTCGTGTTCCAAAATCTAATCCTTACTGATATTATAAATGCGAAAGTTTGTATGGATGTATGGATGTATGTATGGATGTTTGTAACTCTTTCACGCAAAAACTACTGAACCGTTCACCATGAAATTTTGCACATACACGTTGTCTGGGACACCAGAAAGGACATAGGGTACCTTTCATCCAGAAAAAACTAACTACTGGCTAAGTATAATAGCAATAACGATTCGAGGCGATATATTGCTTTTTCAACGCGGACGAAGTCGCGGGTACCAGCTAGTTACATAATAAAAAATAGTCCCTATAATATGTTCTCCGGCAACTTCCTCTAAACAACGCAACGGGTGTTGAAGCGATAACTGAAGAAGGTTGCGTATTTATGTCTGTGCGAAGCCGGGTACGGCTCGCTAGTTTCGATATGAGAACATAAACCAAGATATAGTCTATTACAAAAAACCCCATCATCATTTCACTTTATTTTTATAGAGTTATAAAAAATATATTTTTATTTTGTCATGGTTATGACGCGTTACACCATAAGCGCGAAGTTTACTACATATTTGTGTGTATATATGTATTTGTGTTCTTGTAGTTAAGTTGGCCTTTGTGCCTAAGGATCAAAGGATTTAACCGACGGGCGGGTCGTTCAAGGGATTAATACAGCTGAATTCAATACAAGCTCACGACGATTTAAATTTATATTGAAGAGCGATTTTAATATTATTTTTTACTAACAGTACTTTTTTCTATGTCCTTTTTTGTATCCCTGACAACATGTATACAAAATTTCATGATAATCGGTTGAGTAGTTACGGCGTGAAAAAGTAGCAGACAGACAGACAGAGTTACTTTCGCATTTATAATATTATAAATTTTATTTATTTATTTTAATTTTATTATATTTGACGACACGTTTGGTGTAGTGGCTAGTAACCCTAGCTGTTAACCAAACGGTCGCGGGTTCGAATCCCGCTAAGGGCAAATGTTTATGTGTTAACATTTTACCTTTGTACCTGAGTCATGGATGTTTTGTATTTTTAATATTCATGTATTTACAAAAAAAAAGTAATGTATGTAGTATATCAACTGTCTGGTATCCATAATAAAAACATTAGTGGCTAAGTGTGGAACTAGATGGTGCTGTGTGGAATGTGTAAAGATATTTATTTATTTATTATTTATTCTACTAGCTGGTGCCTGCGACTTCGTCCGCGTTCTGGATGAAAGGTACCCTATGTTATTTCTGGTGTCCCAGACAACGTGTGTGCAAAATTTCATGGTGATGATCAAAACATTTGTCCTTTAATGCTCTTTTCATTAGTAAAAACCGCATTAAAATCCGTAATTAAAAAGATCTAACATATAAAGCGACAGACGTTATACTTTGTTTTATACTATGTAACAAATACACAAAAATTTATGCAAACTGATGACCTAGGTCCTAGATAAGACTATCAAACGGACCATCTGCCTTTCACTTGCTTTTTATTATATAAATAAAAGTAAAGGTATGTATCCAAAGAAGATTATGCCACATCCAGTAACATCCGTATGATGAGCCTAAATGTATTGGATCTGAACTCCGCGCCCTGTGTTGATCGGATTACTAAAACGTTTCTGGACATTTCCATGATATCAAACACACATCTCTGCGACTAATTAATCTTTCACACTAGTATTTTTTTATTATTTAGAATTAAAAATTGTATTTTATTTAGATAATAATTAATGTAATTAACATGTAAATAAAGTAAATTCAATTAAAGATTGAATTTAGAACACATTATTTATTAATAAATTTATGTATTTCATATTTCCTATTACAATTTTTTTTTATTGCTTAATACAATTATTGCTTCTTTAAGAACACGCATTTTTTTATTCATGTGTAGATGCCTATTTTATTTTATTTTATCAGCAAAGTAGGTATAGATAATCAGGAAAGTGATATTACAAACTTAACTTTATACTTACTCTGAATTCTTTCTCTCCCGGACGAATTCGATTGAAACCACATTATTTTCTTATCGCGTGTTCTCGTTTTATCACTCTTTTATATGTCTCCATTTTATCTTTGTTTTATCACTTCTTCATTATAATCACACTCTTAGTCAAATAAATCTAAAGGAACATTTATTACTTGGGACAATTTGCATATATGAGCAATACATTCTTTGAACAATTATGTAATAGGTAGTAATCTTCTATATACATATATAAAATTCTCGTGTCACAGTGTTTGTAACCAAACTCCTCCGAAACGGCTTGACTGATTTTTATGTTTTTTTTTTGTGTGTAGGTCTGATAACTATTTTTTATACCCCTAAGTGATAAGGGTGGCCCACCCCAAAAAAAATTATTTGGCAAAACAACGTTTGCCGGGTCAGCTAGTATTACTAAGTATATTCAACTTACTAACATTTTATTTCTGCAGTATGAAAGCTTCAGGTCTGCGTTTGCAACTTGACTGTCATTATTTTTGTAGCACTGTAGAACACAAGTGAATCGTGGGTGCGCTCAGGCGAATGCACATTGAAATAACTAAAACAAAACTATTCATTCATAAGGAACGAGAACAAGCGAACGGTTTCCCAGATATATAACGTTGCGAAAAGGAAATTAATTAATTTCGCCAAACTGAAGCGCCCAGTGATAAGTTTGTGGAGAACAATCTTCGTAAATCCACGTCAATTAATGTTCCGGACGGTGCCGAGTGCAAAATTACTAGCAAGCGGAAATCTATTTCAATCTAGTATCATGATTTAATTAATACTAGCTGTGCTCGCGACTTCGTCCGCGTGGAATAGTTATTTTGGGAATCGTTTGGGTATCTCGAACGGTTTTCGCAGCGCACGCAACGGAAGCCCTCAAAGATGAATAATTTTCCCACATTTTCGACTGTTTCTTCGCTCCTATTAGTCGCAACGTGATATTATATAGCCTAAAGCCTTCCACGATAAATGATCTATTCAACACAAAAAGAATTTTTCAATTCGAACCAGTAGTTCCTGAGATTAGCGCGTTCAAACAAACAAACAAATAAATAAACTTCAGTTTTATAATTATATATAGTATAAATTACAATACTAGCTGATCCGGCAAACGTTGGTTTGCTATATAAAAAAATTTTTAAGGTGGGCCACCCTTATCACTTAGAGGGGTATAAAAAATAGTTTAAGACCTATTCTCAGACCTACCGAATATACAGAAAATTTCAGAGGAGTTTGGTTACAAAAACTGTGATACGAGAAATTTATATAGAAAATCAAAATAATTTGATTAAAAAAAAATTATTAGAAAATTCAGCTGTAATATTATAACAGCTGTTCAAATATTTTTTATATATACCTACTAGGAAATTGTAGTTATTCTAAAATTCTAAAGAAATCTCCATCATGTTATATACGAGTATAGCTATCTGTTACGACTGACTAACACTAACCATACATATTATAAATCCGTAACGTCTGTTTCACCGTTAACTACTTCTAAAGCATCCAACGCATTTTAAATCTGTTTTTCACTTATGGAAAGAGGGATAAAAGAAGAAGGTTTGTGTATATTAAAAATTGCATTCCTGGCGAAGCCGGCAGCGGCTCGCTATAGTAAGATAATTTCCCTTTCTAGTAAGATAATTTTGATATTTTTTCTTCTTCTTCTTCTTCGGTCTTGGTCATCATTTCAGGTGTTGGTGACAAGCTTAACAACACGCCGCCATTCCTCTCTGATGGCCTCCTTGCTCGTGCATTCCTGTAGGGACGATGAGCCGATAATATTTTTTACACTTACATAAATTATTTTTCTACTTATAGGTAATCTTATTGTGTGCAATCAAAAAAAAATCCATTTTTTATCAGCGTTCTCTTAATCTATTTACTATCCGCAATCTCTAAGTTAAACTCTTTGAGTGGACAAGTATAACGTAGTTGCGAAGCATTCCGCAGTAACCTGATTGTCCACAACGTAAACAAATTTGTTTACTCCACATTGGTTACCCGTCCATTATTCTATTAGTGCCGACCGGTTCGCGTAATGGATCCGGACGGAACTGTATCACCATCCATAAACAAACCTTGGTTTTAGTTAAGGGTGCTTACAATCAAGTTATCCGGAACATTTTGAATCAACTTAATAGTTCTCTGTTACTCTAACTACTGCTGAGTGGAACTCTTCACGAACCTAACTTAATTGGTTATTCTTTTTTATGTGTAAACTATAGCTGGTGCCCGCGACTTCATCCGCGTTCTGAATGAAAGGTACCCTATGTCGTTTCTGGTGTCATTTTGCATACACGTTGTCTGGGACACCAGAAAGGACATAGGGTACCTTTCACCCAGAACAAAAGTACTGCTCCCGAGGGATTATCTAAAATTAAGGAAGTTAATAGCTAAGTATAATAGCAATAACGATGTCAGGCGATATATTGCGCCTGACATCGTTATTGCTATTTTCAACGCGAACGAAGTCGCGGGCACCAACTAATAAATATGTAAATATAAATTTACTTACCTACATACATGCCTTAGGTAGGTATGATACATTATTTTTGGTCCCAGTCAAGGGTAACCAATAAGTGGAAATACCCTTTAATTTGTAACAAGAACTAATATTCGGCTTTACCAACTTGACGTCTATTGGTTAGCAAGTAGTTTCCGAGAAACTTGTCATATAACCGCCAACTGCGGTCACAAACTTTATCGGAGTTGATAAAAAAATCTCATCTGCGCTCTTACTTGTTACTGCGAAATTACATTTGTTATGGTGATAAAGTTACTACTGGTATCTACTTCAAAAACTATAGGCCTCTGTTTGATATATTTATCTGAATATAGTCAAATACATAATCCCTTGGTTAGGATGTGTAGAAGTTATAATGATATGGTTATTGGGTGTGAGGTCGGCTTTGATATATTTGACGGCAGGTTACCTAAATTTAAAAATATAATCTATCTATGTCGGTATAATTGTTCTCTGGTTGAGTCGCAACAGTTTGGTTTTGCAATATTCCAGTGTGAACGGTGAGAAACATAAATAATAATAAGTAACGGAAAATATTAAAAACAATTTAATTTTCCAATACAAAATGTTCCTAGCTGCGAAACATTTGATGTCTTTTGTCTAAAATTGTGACTTGGTTGCTACGAATAAATAACGTCTATTCCCACTAGTTCAATTGCTAGTTCAATTGATATTATTCTAATTACATTAATGTAATTGAACTACTGAGAAAAAAAAATTCTCACTAGTTCAATTTTTATTGAACTAGCAATTGAACTAGTGGGAATAGACGATAAATAATATGTCAAAGATTTATAGATGTGTTTATTTGTCTGTAGTATGAAGTCCGATCTCTTTGGTCTGTTTGTAAAAGTGTAAGACTGATTGTTATGATTTTTTTTTATACACCTAAGGGGCGGTATTTCAGTCTTAAGTCTTACACCTAACTAAGCTTCACTTTACCTTATGATAAGCTAAGCTTACTCAGGAACGAATTTGTGTTGAGCGAAAGTTGAAATACGCTAAAGTAAAGTTAAGCCTCACTTAAATTTTATTCCTAAGAATAGTAACAGTTGAAATACCGGCCCTGAGTGATAGATGCAAAACAACGTTTGCCGGATCAAGCTAGTCAAACATATAAATATACATATGAAAGACAGGAATTATATATAACATAATAACTATGAACAAAGACATTGAATTCAATGAACTGGCAAGTAGGTACGTTACGTAAATTAGAAGATAAACTCAGCAAAACTACGTGTTCCGCAGACAAATTGGTGTTAGCTTTGACTGTGCATATAAGTACGAGCTTTACGAACTTAGATGATTTGGAAACACGTATTTACACTTTATTCAACCATTCGGAGCAATTATCAAATCAAAGCTGAGTTTGGCTTTGAAAATCACATTCTTGTAAATTTTACTGTACCAAAATGTTATCTTTGTACCAAAAAGCTTACTTGCTTTTGAATAAATTCGAAAGTTATAATTTATAATTATAATTATAATTGAATAAATTTAACTAGTCTATACATACATATTCGAAAATGAAGTCACTGTCTGTTTCTCCTCTATCTTATTCTAAACCACACAACGAATTTTGTTTTCTTCTAAACAGCAGCTTTAATTTTTTGTTACATTGGGTATTATAAAAAAAAGTTAATATAAGAAACTAATTCAATATTACTAAGTGTTCGTAGATTTTACTAAATGATTTCTTTAAACTTAATTAATTGTCTGTAATTGTCTTTAAACCAAATTAATCTCTCATATAGACACAATTTTGAAAAATATATTTTTCATCTTATATTTTAATGTCATTTTTGGTAACACATTTTATAAGCGTTAGGAATGTTTTTGACTATGTCCTGCAGTCAAAACTTTATCGTCAGTCTGAAAATAGTAACCGCATTAGTAACTCTTACATTATGAAAAAAGCACATATTATGCTGTTGTGTTTAAGTTAGTGACTCTATGCCACAAAGTTGTTTCCAGTTAGTGTTAAGTGTTAGTGTTTAAGTTAGTGAGTCTATGCCACAAAGTTGTTTCAAGTTATTTCGCCACACTTTTGTACATACATTGAAAGTTAATTCGCCACAATCGTTAGAAAAATATGTACTTAAATTCACAACAGGTAGATAAGATTTATTGTTAATTCGCCACAAGTCTCAATTTTATAATAATATTTCAGAAAGTAGTGTCAGCAAACAACGTTCTACTTATTAGCATCCAAAAATAATAATATATTTTTTATATTATAATATCACTTTTTTACACTATCGAAGCGTTTTGGAATCGCTTAATATGTGTTAATAGATTATAGTAGCCAGATACCATAAAATGAATAGTTAGCCTTCCTGTCAAAGTACACATAGAAAATACAACGTTAAAAAATATTTACGAATAAAACTGTAAAATTAATTAAATAAAAGTTTTCCCAGCTCAATTTTCCCTTGCGCGAGTTTAAACGGTCGCGTTATGTGAAATGAACCTTAAAATTAAGTGAACCCATTAAAGCCAACAAAGTTACTGGCAACTGTGTTATACGATATAGTATACTATACATTCATGCAGAGAATAATGAAGAGGCCCATCATCTCTCAAGCTATCCAATCTCCGACATGTTATGACCTATTTGGACTAACACGTTTTATCTCGACTAAGCACTTCAAGTTGAGAATACTTGAACGCCAGTAGGTTACCAGTATGACTAATACAACCACAAAGCCGCTGTAAAATTTTCTCAGTTTCTTTGTAATCGCCTTGACATAAATACACTTTACAGAGTGAAGGTAGAAACCTACACCAGGTTTTCTATTCAAACATTGAAAAAGTGTTCGTAAGACAAGCTGGTGGTTTTGTCGGTTAGAAATAGACGGTCCATTTGATGGTAGTTTGCTACCGTATGGTCTATTCCAGGATTGTAATCGTGGACCCTTACGTCATGGTCGAGTACTAATTCCATAATTATTAAAATTGTGAATTTTAAGGTACATAATATGGGTTAGTACATTTATTTGTGAATAGCTCTACTGGTTGTTTAAATCTATGGTTTTAGACCAATTAGCAGAGAATTAACTTTTTGTTACATACTGGAGTGCACTATTATGTTTCTATTGAGTTTTTTAAATATTTTAGTTATAAGCTTTAAGTATAAAAGCTTACACATTACTTAAATTTGTTT
This sequence comes from Synanthedon tipuliformis, assembly GCA_947623395.1. NCBI lineage: Eukaryota > Metazoa > Arthropoda > Insecta > Lepidoptera > Sesiidae > Synanthedon > Synanthedon tipuliformis. The sequence continues at coordinate 1,428,005 of OX392415.1, read as the reverse complement.
TGGATTATTTGTGAAAGACAAGTGATCCTGTTTATCCCTCTTTCCATAAGTGAAAACAGAATTAATATCAGTCTAACTATTCTTGAGTTTTTGCGAGATTTTTATATAATAAGAAATATTAATTTATTTAAAGGGCCGGTTGATGTGTCTATTTCGTTGTCAAACGCCCATAATATGCTTCCTATATATTGCAATCTCAAATTTACCCCATTTGGATACAGAATTTAACATCTTACAACAAATCACCTTGATATTACAGAGCTTAATTTTGACCATGAAGGATACGAGTAATAATTTCCTATATTCGACAGTACATCTGCTAGTGTCCTCATGTATTAATTTTTGTATCTTGAACAAGTTAAATCCATCCTTTATCCTCTATCCAAGAACTTTAAAGGAACATTAGCGTCTCCTACGGTTCCTAGACTATGTTGGCTATCAGTCTGCCAACCATCATTTTTCATTAAAAAACTGCAAGCAAACATTTACTACTGTTTTCAACTTATATGTGTGTCTTCCACATCAAATGGGTAGATAATGAATAATCGATAATATGTTCGCGTGCAGGTGTCTCCATAATTAGAGACTAAATAAGCCTCTGGTTTAGTTTATCCGAATGGATGAAGCTTCATTCGGTTCAAGGATATTCTCATTAATCATTATATATTACTCAATGTAATTATACGTCACTGTCATATCAGCATAATGCTCAAGCAATAAACATTAACATTATCAAGGAGCTTGTAAAGTTGTAACAGGAATTGACTTCTATTTATGATAGCAAAATAACATTAGTCACATCTCACAATACCCAGAAGAAGAAGATTTGCCCCTAACGGAATTCGAACCCGCGACTGCTTGTTTAACAGCTAGGGTTACTAGCCACTAGACCAAACGTGTCGTCACAGTAAGATTGGTAAGATCAATAATAACATTTTTATTTGTTCCTTGTTACAAACTCAAAGAAACGAACTTATTTGTTTTATATCCACAATTCAAATAAATTGTTAACAAAAGCAAAAACATTCGCTATGAATTTATATTTTCTCACTTTTGTGAAAATGCCAATTTCTTTACGTGTATTTCCGTATTTCCTTTCCCCCAAAGCAATGGAACCTCTTTTGTTTTAACATAGATTCTACGTTCGTAAATCGAACCTTTTTTTTGGATTCCGTAATCAAAAATGGAACACATTTTGTTCGTCCCTTGTCTCGATTGTCTTACCTTCTTCTTTATTATTTAACTTCACCTTGTAGGCCACTTTCGCACTTAAAATACTCCAAGTATTTTCTGCAGCTTAACGAAGCTTGATCAAAGCAACAGCTTGATTCTTTTTTTTATTATTTTTATCCGTTTTTACTATTTTATAAACTAACTAGCTGGTGGCCGCGACTTCGTCCGCGTTGAAAAAGCAATATATCGCCTGACATCGTTATTGCTATTATACTTAGCCAGGAGTTAGTTTCCTTAACTTTAGATAATCCCTCGGGAGCAGTACTTTTTTTTGGATGAAAGGTACCCTATGTCCTTTCTGGTGTGCCAGACAACGTGTATGCAAAATTTCATGGTGATCGGTTCAGTAGTTTTTGCGTGAAAGAGTTACAAACATCCATACATCCATCCATACATCCATACAAACTTTCGCATTTATAATATTAGTACGGATTTTAATTGGTAAATTCTGATATCATAAAATAGAGTCCTATATGTTAACCTACTTAACATTTTATCTTATTGAAATACTTAATATTTTATTGAAAGTCATATTCCAAGATTTGACAAATATTTACTTCTCTACTTAATAGGTGAAGCTATAAAAATCAAAGCCATAACGAAAGTTGTATGTGACGATTTATAAAGTTCGAGCACAGATTAATAATAAGTTACTATGTATGCTAACTAATCCATTCCACACTAATATTATAAATGTGAAATTAACTCTGTCTGTCCTTTTCATTCCTTTTCATGCCCTAATTACTCAACCGATCATCATGGAATTTTGCATACATGTTGCCAGGGATACAGGAAAGGGCATAGGATACCTTTCATCAAGATGGAAAGTGCTGTTCTCGAAGGATCATCTAAAAATATAAAAATTGTAGCGGCGCCACCATTGTCAAAGCTATAAAGATCAGTCAGACCTTATATTATTCATACATTTTCTCTAATTATTATAGTAAACTAAAATCTATATCTTTAGCATACCTACGTAATACGTAGCAAGAGGATAATCACATGTTCGGTTAATGTGGTCATCCCTACCAAGGTCTCCTATGGATAATAACGTACTGGGTTTGTACATATCGTCCTAAGGTCCCTCGCCTCGTCCTAAGGCCGGCGTACCTCCACTTTCGGGTACGCCGAGGTTCTGACAGGGAGCACAGGCCTCCCCGCGTTGGATAGCCGTGGCGGGGCACCGAAGTCGTGTAACAACGTCCCCACGACCCCGCCCATCAACGGCCGCGATAGAAAGAAAGTCTTTGGGTTTTAGCCGGTAGGAATCCTGCATAACCCCACAGTGTCCCCTTCACTGCCGGGTATCCAAGAGGATTTCCCAACGTTAAAAAAAAGGGTTTGTACGTATGAAGTCTGTTGGCGTCGTGTTTTCCCCAGTGTTATCCAATATCCGGGGCGCACTTGTTCGTTTGATGTCATAGGACTTCAGTGTGTTTCAATTTCCTGTTAAAATTATGTTTACTTATATTTCTCTATGTTTAGTACTACTTATAACTTTTTAATATGATCCAAGAAATAGAAAAACATTCAAGTTAGTGCTTCAGGCTTTCATTTCTTTATTCAGTTATATACTTACCACTAAAACAGAATCGCTTTACTCACATCACTTTATAACGTTAAGGGTTGAAATACATACCTGCAACCCACATTGGAGCCGTCACTTTGGACCGGTATAAATTTTTGTTACGTCCGCATAAAGACCGGACCGGACGAAACAGGATCTTGACAATAAACACAAAATGTCTTGTATATAAATGCGAGCTATAAAAATGTCCTCATAACCAACATCTGTCTCAAGTCTCAAGTACGCCAACAATATTGACATAGAGATATCTCTCTAGAATAAACTAATATATATTTAAATTCTATGGTATTTGTCATTGAAATTCCAATAGCATGTCCATTTCTATTATAATATTCAATAATACTATATTCAATTATTATTATCGATGACAAGTATAGTTATTATTATTATGTTTTAATATTAAAAATAAACTCACAGACAGGACAGGACGGACAGGATAGGATAGGATACTTTATTTTATAATATATATTATTGTTATTGTTTAGTATAAATATGACTGTTTAGTGGAAGAAAATTTGTAGCAACGTTCCATAGATATGTATTTATTCATAAAATTCATTCATGTGTGAGGATAAAATATTACTTGATATAACTTGCACGTAGGACAGGGGAATATTTTAAGGAGCTTCTGTGCATTCAATAACTTGTATACATATAAATTGGCATTAAGAGTACGTTTACTCCGAAATGTATACGTCTTATTTCTCTATACACAAATGTGGATATTCACACAAAAGTTGAAAAGGAAGTATAATGTAACTTGTTTCTCACTTTGAAACAAAATTGAGTTGATGAAAACTGAAAGAAAGTTGTGACAATGTTCGCATAAATGGAAAAGAACGGGAACAGAGGACAAGAATGGATTTTAGGAATTGAATGTCTTAACTTTATGCTAACTTAAAATATTGTTGTTAAAGTTTCAACATTGTTCGAATAGCCAAAAAGACATGGTTTTGAATAACCATCACTATTAACAATCACCTACTTTAAGAATACATTGGCTTTTGCATTGGTTGCAGTCCTACGCAGTCACGAAAAGTCGTTTCAGACACGAAAGATTTCGTAGTCTGTGTGCTACTGTCAAAATTTGTTGACATTTCTAGCAGAAATAATCCTTAAGACTGTGTGTGCATGCTACGTGAATGCTACGTGTGCTATACCGTAGCACACCTACGAATAGATAGAGTATTATTTATTCGTAGGTGTGCTACGACTGCTACGATGTACTTACTTGCGAGCTCTCTTGCTACGACAGCGTTCTGGAGAGTTGATCCGATTTTCTTTTAATATTGTACTTATACGACAAAGAGTCTTTTGGTCGAGTGGTTAGACTTTAGCGTTCCCTAAATTGCCCGGCAGGCCAAGTTTGTAAATTAACTTTTTAACATTATTTCTGGTTTGGGTGTGCTTTGCCTTGTCCGTTGTATGGTTATGTTATGTCCGTTGTGTATTCCGAGCCTTACTTATGGGACTTTCCAATTGATATGATGTTAGTATTGGGTAATTTATTTGTTTATATTTTAAACTTATTTCGCATATTTTACTTGGATTGGCTGAATTTCAAAAATCGCGGAGATTTCCAAAAGAATTTTCAGAAAGCCACAATGTGTAGTAGAGCAAACTAAGAAGTAAGTATAGCGTCAGTAACAGCTGAAATAAAGAAGTTATATTAAATTACAGAAACATAAATTTAACATAGACAACACACAATACAGGCACAGAACAATAGAACATGACATTTACCAACAATCAAACTAGGGAGAGCTAGATAGAGTTATAGATTGAAACTTTGATTGATACTAAATACACACTGGCTGGTACAATTTTGAGATACTAACATATCTACTATATACATTATCCACTCATATGTTCAAGATACAAGTTTGTAACAAGCTAATAAACATTGACAAGCACGCCAACATCGTAAACTGACAATAAAGCGCGGTTTTCAAAGAAATCCCATTACCAGGCATTTGTACGTACAGTTGGCCAACGAGCACGACATTATCATAATTTAAAAAGAATTGTATTTTTTTAAATTAATAATAATTAATTTAAAAAAATTAAAAAATAAAGTAATGGAATCTCTTTTGTTTGATCTTTTAAGTCATCTTTATTTTGTGTTTATCTTATCTTTAACTAGCTTATCTTCGTAGTCTTCTTATCAACTATCTTAGTCCACGACTTAAGAGACTGGCGGCCTGTGCAGCCTTAGCACGAATACTTTTTTCTGAAAATTATATACATAGGGAAATCCCTGTTTCTCGCTCTTTCTACTAGCAAAAACCGTTAGGTGGCTTAGAAAAAGTTAGAAAATATACACATACCGATACGTTCATAACCTAATTTTATAATATGTATACATGTACATTTATAATATTTTATTATTTATAGATAACAGATACCAGATTATATATGTAATTTCTTAAACAAATTAACTTCCTATGCAATAAAAGCTACCTAAACTCAAACTAATAAAGCCAACTGTACAGCTCCCAACTCCGGAATTGGATTCCAAGAGGGTAATTTGTGTCAGTGCGAATTGAAGACGCTATTTGACGAACGTGATGTGAAAAATTTCGCCCTGGAAGCCAGAGCATTATGCACGTACAAACGTCTGAGAGTACGTATTACGACTGCTCCTACCCTCACAACCTACGCATCAGACAGAATAATAAAACAAAATTGTTTTTTGTTTAATAAATTATTACACGTTAAAACATGTAACCAGAATAACAACATTTGTAACAAATACGTAAGCGTGGAAAAAATGTTTTCATGTACTTTTTTATTAACATTATACCATGATAAAGTCGCTGTCCGCTTCTGTCTATTTGTCAACTTACTTTTTCTAGAGAAATTTTGATACGGTTTTGACCATTGAAAAGAGCGATGAGTGAGAGATGTTTTTGTAATATGATTTGCAGAAAAAATTACACACACGTAAAGCCGGCGTTGGTTCGCTTTTTTAGAATGTATAAAATTTATCGTCAAAATTATCCAATAACATTCCATAAAATTTTATTATAAGAATGACAATATCTTTAGAATTTTTTTCTTATTTGTGTTAGTAAGAAAATACATAAATTTTACTTTTTAAAGTAAGTTCGGAGATTGATTACAAATTCTAAAATTATCAAAATTATCTACATTTTATCAATTTCAATTAACTTGAATGTAAAAAAGAAATTTAGAAATTCAAGACAATTTGAAAAGCAGTGTAAAAACTAACAGAAAGGCGAAGCTCGTAAGTTTGATTAAGGAAAGTTTAAGTTGGATCAGTTTCATCAAAGGGACGTGATCAAAGTATCAAATTAGTCGAGGCCGGCAAGCGGCTGCCCTGCGGTATAAACCTTGCGACACATTGCCACAAAAAAATTGCTAAACTTGAAGTTATATATAATGGAAAACAAGCACGATAGCTAAAGCAATGGAATTATTTCAGGTGAAATGTAAATATTTTAGTCTCAGTATAAAAAATATAGCAGAAAGTGTGCAATCAATACCCTACACACTGTAAAAAATGTAGGGTAAAAAAAATAAACGTGTGAACATTATCCACTAGTATGTGCCCGCGACTTCGTCCGCGTTGAAAAATTAAAAAAATCTGACGCTGTGACGACGGTGGCGCCGCTACGGTGACAGGTGATAGTGGAGCCCAGTCCGTCGGGAAACTAACATTTTTCCAGGATAAAATGTATCTTATAATATGTTAATCTTGGTAATTAAGTATCTGTGAGCCACGTTTCATCTAAATCGTTCAGTGTTAGTATTTATAAATAGGACTTTGCCCTCCATTTGGGCTACGCCACAAAATGAGACCTAGGTAAAATTTGTTACATTGCCCATCTAGAGCATTTTACGTCACTGTTTTAATAGTAGGTGCCTACTATCAAAACTTGGCGTGTTCAAATCCCGCTAGGGGCAAATGTTTACCTTTGTACCTGAGTCATGGATGTTTTGTATTTATAATATGTATGTATTTACAACAAAAAAAAGTATTGTATGTAGCATATCAATTGTCTGGTATTCATAATACAAGCATTAAGTTGCTTACTTTGGAACTAGATGGTGCTGTGTGGAATGTGTGAATATTATTATATTATATTATATTATATTATATTATATTATATTATATTATATTATATTATATTATATTATATTATATTATATTATATTATATTATATTATATTATATTATATTATATTATATTATATTATATTATATTATATTATATTATATTATATTATATTATATTATATTATATTATATTATATTATATTATATTATATTATATTATATTATATTATATTATATTATATTATATTATATTATATTATATTATATTATATTATATTATATTATAATATAATATTTTATAATATAATATTTATAATATCTCGAAGTTGTTGACGAGTATTTATACTTGGGACAGACTGTCCAGTTAGGTAGAGCCAACTTCGAGAGGGAGGTCAATCGTCGAATCCAGCTCGGATGGGCAGCGTTCGGGAAGCTCCGAGACATCTTCTCGTCCAAAATCCCTCAGTGTCTCAAGACAAAAGTTTTCGACCAGTGTGTGTTGCCAGTGATGACGTATGGCGCTGAAACGTGGTCTCTAACTATGGGCCTCGTAAGGAAGCTCAATGTCGCTCAACGAGCTATGGAAAGGGCTATGCTCGGGGTTACACTGCGAGATCGAATCAGAAATGAGGAGATCCGCAGACGTACGAAAGTTACCGACATAAGCCGGCGGATTAGTAAGTTGAAGTGGCAGTGGGCAGGGCATATAGTACGGAGAGCCGACGGCCGCTGGGGCCGGAAGGTTCTCGAGTGGAGGCCACGGACCAGCAAGCGCAGCGTAGGACGTCCACCCACAAGGTGGACAGACGACCTAATAAAGGCCGCGGTTCAGCGGTGGATCCAGGCAGCTTCTGACCGGTCCTATTGGAAAATTATGGGGGAGGCCTATGTCCAGCAGTGGACGTCCTACGGCTGAGATGATGATGATGATGATTATATTATATTATATTATATTATATTATATTATATTATATTATATTATATTATATTATATTATATTATATTATATTATATTATATTATATTATATTATATTATATTATATTATATTATATTATATTATATTATATTATATTATATTATATTATATTATATTATATTATATTATATTATACAAAGAAAAGGATTTCTAAATATTCCGAATTAAAACGTATCGAGATGTGTAACCCAAATGGATATATCAAAGGAATTACTTCTTTATCGTAAGCCTAAACAAACGAGACATATTGGCGGTTTATTTGACAAAGCCGTACTGTGCGCTCCTGTATGCAAACATGTAAAAAAGGTTCTTCGGCTTTGAGGGTTTAATTTTTTTTTTGTTCACCTTTATTTTATATCGCCTAATGAGGTGTTCCATTTTCGTAACTTTTATTATGTATCATTATTTCCGTAATAACTATGGCGACAAATATTTTGGGAATATTATTTGTATTGAGATAAATTTCTTTTTTTATATGTATTTTCCATTATTAAATATTTTGATTTTTTTAATTTTTAAAAAGTGTGTTTTTAACTTTTGAAGTTAATATTACTTAATAAATAACTTTAACAATGTAGTTACAAATTACAGCTTCACCTTTAACGATTTTATGCAACGTACTTGACCTTTACGAAGATAAGCGTAAGAGCGAACCCTACTCACTGCTCATAGATAACAATCGTTGACGTACTTTGCTATTTACATCTAGGCATATCTAAGATATCCCACCTCACGTCCCACTTCATTTAGCCTCAACCCTCTGTGACGTAGCCAATTACGCACAAATATCAAATCGTAAAGAGACACTAGAAACAGCATCTAAAGAGGTGGACCGGGAACCGTCTGTACAGATCTGTTATAGAGGCAGGGCACGCTTTGCAGTCATTTTGGGCAGCGCGTCTGGCGGCAGTAACAACCTCTTTTACCGAAGACCACATACTGTGAAATAACAGTATGTGTGCTGTACCTCTACCATGAGTTATAATGACCGCACTCGCTAGCGAGAGCGTAAAATATTCATATGTAAAATTGACAATTTGACATTGACAGTTGACAGTTTTTCATATAAATGTTTTATGCTCTTGCTAGCGAGTGCGGTCATTGTAAAGTCATTGTAAAGGTAGCGAATTTTTACTCTATCAAACGCGTCGAACGCGTAAATGTCAATTTGTATGGGAATGAAGCAGCGCTACCTGGTAGCCAATGTGTAGGACTGCGTCAGTCCCATACAAATTGACGTTTACGCGTTCGATGAGTTTGATAGAGTAAAACTCGCACTAGGCCCTCTGTTGTGTTTTGGTGAGTGAGTAAGGGACGCCAGAATCTATTTCCCTATCCCTATCCCTGTCCCTATCACTAGACTAGGGGTAGTTTTAGCGACTAAAAACTCCACATAGCCCTAGGCACATTTGCATAACTCCTCGACATGGGCGTAGCTTTCTTCTTCTTTTGAAAATTTTCCACGTCGCCGTCGTAAAAGAAAATATTAGAAACAGTGGTAAGCCCACGTGACTAAACCACGTGACAAAGCAATAATAGCCCAAAATGCTGCTGTTGAAGCTGATAAAGGTTCTATTGTAGTCTTGACCAGAACCTTTTCTATGTAAAGTTCGTCATGTATTAACGTGAACATAACCGTCGCCTAATAACATAAGTATCGCCATAGAAATTGCACAAGTAGTGCAATTTCTATGTATAAACACAATGTTAATTAACGGTGGTTTTCTGTAAATTAACGGGCGGTTACTGTCCATTAAGGACTGCAGAGTGCCCTGCCACTAATAAATACATACATATATAGTTGTAATCATTCCATATTTTTGAGTGTTGATCCGACAAAGTGTTTAAGTGCAGTGTAAATATTGGCAATAATATACTGGCAACAAATACTATTAAGGTCATCTTATTTGAGTAAAGAAAAAATGGAGTGCTAGCTTTCTCTAACAACTTCATCTGCGTTAAAACATTCATTCAATCTTTATTGCTCATATATTTTTGTCAGGAGTTGTTTTTTTTTTATTTTTAGCTGATGTCAAAAGAACAGTATACTTTTTCTGGTACTTTTTTCTTTTCTGTAACTTTGACAACGTGATTCAAAATTTCATGACGATCGGTTACCCAACCAATCGACTTAAATACTCAGTTAAGTCGTGACAGCTCAACAAGCAAACTCACTTTTGCATTTATACTATTATTTATATTTGGATTTTTGACTTTATACTTTTTTACAGTTTATATTTCTTACCTAACTTCTATTTTATACGTAACATCACATATAAAGCAACAACAGTATAATATAACAACAGGTAGCATCAAGGTGTCCATAATGGAATTCTTTTTTATTCTTGACATTTATTTTGAAGGTTACATTGACCTTTAAACAAAAATAGATGCTATCTAAGAAGTGTTATATATACATAGAAATGCTATATTTCTACTTAAGGGAAATAATGAAATTGTTGTGATGGCAGCAAAGAGCTAATACTACATACCGTCTGGCCATTTACCATACATTATGTACTCGAAAAGGCTGAACTGTAAGATGGTGGTCATTACAAGACAAGATGTCCAGATTATATCTGCGGAACGCAGAGTGTTCTGCCGCTAGTAAAAATTCGATTTTCAGTGAAATTAAATTAAAATTAAAGTGAATTTGCAGTGAAAGAATCAGTGAAAATGTGGCTTACAGAAATTTAACATTTTATACCACACCAGCCTCCATCTTCGCAAGAATGCAATTTTTTACTGGTTATTATGTACACACACCTTCCTCGTTTAGTGGAGACTATAATGTATCAAAAGCGACTGTACCTATTTTATAATATTATATAATATATATAACATATATAGGATAATAAAGCTCCTATACTATGTTCTTTCTATTTATGAGGTTTATGATATGATATTTCATAAATCATGCTCAATTTCTATTACCTACATATTCATAATATCTCTGTATACGGGTTTTCACTAATGCAAACTATATTATTATATATTATAGCGACATAAATTATTTTAATAATAATTAATTTAATTTATAATATTATTTATTTATTTAATCGGATTATCAGTTGTCTGGGACACCAGAAAGTACACCATTCTGAATGCAGACGAAGTCGCGGGCACCAGCTAGTATAATAAAATTCACATATTATACAACCTTTGTATTACAACGACCAATATCCTGTCACGTATTACAAAATGTTCATCTGATCCACCACTAATTAAATATTTGGAATTTGAACTGTGTTTGAACCGATAATGTGCCATCCAGCATACATATAGCTTAACCCACTGACTGTCCAAGCGCATAATTGATTGCCAATTATAGCTGTCAATAATATAGCGTTCTGTGGTGTCTGTACAACTATAAAATTGATACTGTTTGGTCTACATTCTCTCTAAATACCACCGGATAAGCCTCTTCATGAGATCATCTACATTTTCATCTCTTTCCATTTTTAAATAATATTGTTTAGATGGCGCAATATCTCTGATATTCTAAGAATTCTAAAATATTAAAAAAATAAAAAATAGAACGTAACTATAACGCATACACATAACGCATTCGTGTAACAATTTATTTTCATACCACGGGCTTATGCAAATACTAGCTGGTGCTCGCGACTTCGTCCGCGTTCTGGATGAAAGGTACCCTATGTCCTTTCTGGTGTGCCAGACAACGTGTATGCAAAATTTCATGTTGATCGGTTCAGTAGTTTTTGCGTGAAAGAGTTACGAACATCCATACATACATCCATACAAACTTTCGCATTTATAATATTATAATAGGATGCAAATCAATTCTTAAGGAGTAAACCCCAATATTTTCTCATATACTATGTACATTGTATCTGTTTTTATTGTCCTCGATTGCACGCCAAAAATGTATTCATGAATAAATGAACTCTCCCAGCTTGACTCGCAAACTTCACGGCAATGAATACTAGAGTATCTACCATCATTCAATTTCTATGTTTTCACATTTTAAAAGCTTGGTTTTTATAGGACAGAACAAGGCAGCTTTTTTAGAAGTGTTAAAGGAATCGAGTCTTCTTCTTTACATATAAAACATTACATTGTATAAAATTATATCAAACTAAGATACAATCTTTAAAAAAAATATTTAAGTTGATCTCTATTTAAAATTTTTCAATTGTCTTTTTTATCCGATCAATACTAATATTAAATCTGTAAGTGTAGGTATTGTATGTTCCTCCATAACTCTTAAACGAATTAACTGATCTTCATGAAACTTGGTAGATAAACATTTAGACGTACGGGATACATGATAGGCTACTTTTTTCACGCGGATGAAGTCGCGGGCGCCAACTAGTATTCAAATAAAAATACAATTTAAAAAATATATAAAACGCTGTGATTTTTTTCGTTTCCATTTAAACTTCGAAGTAAAAAAATATACAAAAAAAGACTCTTCTGTTAAAATAAAATATTGTGTGAAAAAGTCTATCCAACGTCTTGTTTTTGAGTTTTGTTGAAACTAACATAAACGGAAACTAAATTTTTATACATAAAGATAAGCTTGCAGAATTTTTATGTACCTGTGTGTTTGATATACCCTCTGTAGTCACATACACGCCCTTGTACGTTGCTTCCTCGTCATGCGATGTTCCAATTCGCTAAAAATATTAATAATCAATCACTGTTTAATACTTGAAGAGACAGGATACAAAATCAATCTTATGTAACTCGCAATATGGTTACATTTCATATGGCACTTGTATGTAGCACGAACAATGTTGTGTGAATGCTATTGATCGACTCTTTATAAGCGAAATTAAATTGTTATCGAACAATTTATTATTTAGAAACAAGGCCAGGGTCTCGTGGAAGAAAATAAAAGCATTCGATAATATATATAAACTCAAATTACAATTTGCTAAGAATAAAAATTCGCACACATCTATTCCTGTTCAAAAACTAAACAGTTCGTCTAGTGAAAGTGACGACTGATATATAAGGATTTTATAAGGAGTTTTATAATGTGTTATAAGAGTGTTATAAAGTTACAAAAGTATTATAAGAGTGTTATTAGACTACTTGTGTTTTACAAAAATGGAAAGCTAGTCTTACTGATCTGATTTGTAGATATACTAATAAAATTGTTAACTATGAGTCATTTTCTATGACTTTCTTAACTATGAGACTATTGAGCTCATTTTCCTATGGTCAGTGGATCTGAGACCTACCATCAAGTGGATAGTCAATCTGTCTGCCGATTGATGCTATCATTAAAAAAACCTGTCAGGTATAAAAATTACAATAATTTTTGCTTATACTGAGAATATATACGGAAAGTACTAAAAACTTCCATAATGTCTTCGCGTTGGACGCCGTGAATATATACATATAAATAAATAAATAAATGAAATTTAAAATGTGACAGCTACATATCACATTGCGTGTTTGAATCAGGTTTGAATAACATAAGTTATTCTGTCAATGTTCTGTCAAAATATGAAATGGTTTATTTATTTTTTTGCAACTCTGCCAAAAAAAAATGTCACTTTGACGAGGGACCCGGATGGACGAGATTGCAATCTTAACACTTTCATGTTTACTAAGAAGTTTTCGGTATTTCCACGAGTTGAACTATTTCCGTATAAGAAATTGATTTATGCATCTTTGTGGGCCGACAAACAAAACTATAACACAATCATGTTTCTTTCATTCTTAAAAAGGATGAAATAAAAATCAAAGGTTTGTTACATAATAATACATAGTAACAATTCTCAAAGAAACTTAGGAAGATCTGGAGAAATCCCTGTCGTTTCTGTAAAAGTTAAATCCAAAAGGAGTATTTCCCTACATTTGCTACGAATAGCAAGCTAATCCAATCGCCATACGTGAAAGTACACAGAGCGCAAAGATACGCTTTCCACTGACTCTTGCTTAGAAATAGCTGGCTGCTTGAAATAGAATTGTTTCTGTCATTGCAATAACAAAGTAACTAACAAAATTTTAGTTCTGGGGCAGAAATCACCCCATGCAGAAGTCCATCTTGAAATAACAGCTACATATGTTGTGGGTAGTGAGTATACCAAAGCCCATTCCCTTTTTTATGTAAAGGTCGTCAAACAGGCTTAATACAATCCACTTGATATTATGTGACTACTGTCGCCGATGCAAAGCAAAAGTATCAAAAAAGTTTTACATAATGAATATTTTGAATATATTTGACTTAAATAAATCAAATTCTAGAAAGTCCTGGAGATTTTTAGATAATTTGAAAATTCAGACAAGAAGAGAACTCCTTAAATGAAACATAATAACATACATACATAACATGAACATAGAGCGAATAGGATTGCGTGTAAGTGTGGCTCACACTAGGCGTAAATGTCTTTTTGACGTTGGCTATGCGTGTAACAACTATGCCAGGAGCTCTGTATTGTGTAGAATCGTGCGTACATATGAGAACAAATTCAACGATCTCGACATTTACTTTCTGAGTAGACGGTCATTTATTGGTCAAGTGCTTGAAGGTCTGCAGCATATTGCGAAATGACCCGATCCCCTCCACTGAGCAGTACCAGTACCAGTACCACACACACCCACACATACACACACGCACACACACACGCACACACGCACACACACACATACATACACACACATAATTTATAGATACATATATAAATATATATATTGTTAATATTATTATTTTTTTCAATTACTAGATTTTTTTTTTTTTGTACTTATAAATTGTAAGATGACTGACCTTGTAATAGGCTATATAAAAATTTAATCTATTTTATGTATTTGTTAAATGTTACATGCTGTAAGGTTAGCTATTAAATAAATAAATAAATAAATAAATAAAAATAATGCTCTCCCAAGAATCTCATTGGGAAATCTTAAATTGATCCTGATTCCCATTGCAAAATTTTAGAATATTTTTTCGTTATAATTACGAAAAAACGCCTTTCTATAAGGGGCAGAGTTTATTGGTAACGGCATCTGGCCTCGTAGTAATCAAATACCAATTTATAACCAGTTACCATGTTTCACTGCTGAATAGTAAGTCCTCGTCAAACCGTCCGGGAATGGCGGATGAAGCCACAACACAATTCTTCTATTAAGCTCGGATAGCACAACTGTCCGCTGCTTTCAAATGTCGGCTCAAGACCGACAAGTAATTCTGTAACTAGCGTTGTTACAGTACTGTATAAACATGAACTAAAGAGTATTTCCATTGTTTTAATGTCTTATTTTTTTCCAATTTTTTTACTTCATTAGCCGTAGAAGGAATAGTAGAACTGTATGGAATATCAACTCGAACTTTTTTATGTTAAAATAAACAAAGATTAAAAAGAGCTAAGAATGTTTATTCTTCTTTTTATTATAATAATATTTAGTATATCTAACATTAATAATTATAAATATTAATGTTAGATATACGAGTACAAATAATATATCATCGCTAAAATGTTAGCATATACATACAAATACATACATATACCTATGTATTGTTTTCATGCAAAACTTTTTATGGACATCTAGTAGGTATTGAAATAATCAATTATACTCGTATATATTACTAGCTGACCCGGCAAACGTTGTTTTGCGAAAAAATAATAAATAAATTTTTGGGGTGGACATTTAGGGGTATAAAAAATAGATGTTGGCCGATTCTCAGACCTACCCGATAAGCACACACAATTTCATCAAAATCGATCCAGCCGTTTCGGAGGAGTTTGGCAACAAACACCGCGACACGAGAATTTTATATATTAGATATACTGTCAATTTAACTGTTGATTTTAACATCGAAAAAACGTAAGTATAAGAAATCTCAAAATGTACATAATATATTTGTATATCTATATGCTGTACCCTTCTTCGAAACAACCCACCGGACTCTTATACGACTTTCAGTACCTAATGGATAAAGCGACAAACGAGGAAGGTTGTTAATATAAATTCCAGAAAATCAAAATGCATCCACACCAAGTCAGGGGCGGGTCGCTAGTAATATTAATAAAGGTTGTTCATTGTTCAAAAAAATCTTAAAAGAGTAGCGACGTTTCGTTTAACACGATAATAATCTACAATTGTGGGTTTAGGGTCAGAAATTCTATAGTCTGCAGAAATCAAACAAGCCTCAGAAATGTCCTTTTTCTTTATATTAAATTTCCTGTTATCTATATAATTATTCCTGGCTTTCTCATTCTCGTTCCTATTCATGACTAATCTGTCTCGTTGTTCCGAACATTTATTAAAAGGTATATCAAAATGAGTTTCACTAAAGGTCTATAATAAAAAAGTAAGTAAGTAATGTAGTAATTTATAAGTGATAATTAAAATCAGTAATACATCTGCCTGAGTACGTTCAGTGTCTCCAATACAAATTATGCATGAAAAACAATAAAGTAAACATTTACTCATGATGGCGAAGTTTCGCTTTCATACCGATTTATTCTTAGTAACATCATCTGTCAATGTCACTGAAATTTGAGGAAAAAAAATACGAAACTCATAATGGAAACCATCGTTGGTTGGTTGTGGTTCTATGATTTTAAAGCGTCACAGAATACTTTGGATTTTTTAAGCCAAAGTATTTTGAAAAAATAACTTACTTATATTAAATAGTTCAACTAAACTTTCCTCATTTATCACTCTTTCCTTTAGTGAAAACTGTATCAAAATAGGTTAAGTGGCTTAGAAGGAGTTAACGAACAGACATTTCATATATATTTCTGAAGTATTTTGGAAAATAACCAAATTTCAATTCCTATTTTATCTCCACTTAGTACCATTGAAATGCTTGATAAATATAAAGAAAAAAAAAATAGAAAAAGAAAAGTACTTTTACAATAGATATGGAAGCAGTGCGTCGTATAAGAAATCAATATACGAAATGTGGGCCGGTTGGTCTATTTGTCAATTAAAGGGTAAGCTATGGCAGCTCCAATATTTGCATTGCTGGTATATTTACTCCCGTTTTGAATTCCGCACTAATGGCTTTGCGTCGGTACGCTCATGTGTCGACTAATGGTGAACGATTACTTTGACGTATTACCTTCACATTTCACCACGAAAAAAATACATATATTCAATTATTTATTATAAAATATTTGCAGTTTTTTCACACATTTGCAACTATTTACGTATTTGCAGTTTAACAACACGTTTGCGCTGTGGCCACGTGGTCCTACTGCCTTTGTCCTACCGATCGGACCACATGAACTTTATTTTTCCGGTAGGTTCGATTAACTAATCGGACTATAGAAACTGATATTTTCTTAGACCACGTAGTCCCAGTAATCGGACCACATGAACTTTTTTTTCCGGTAGGTTCGATTAACTAATCGGACTATAGAAACTGACATTTTCTTAGACCACGTAGTCCCACTAATCGGACCAAGCATTCTAGACATGAGTAATGCGACTAATGCGACCTGCATACTGCGTATTAGGTAATTTCTTGGGAAATAATAAGGAAAAAAATAAAATAAAAAATAAATAGATAAAAGATTCGGACTTTTATCTGATCAAAATGAAAGGAGGCCTCCTCGAAATACGACGAAAAGAAGTGATTCGACGTGATGAATTTATCTCAAATATTAACACCATGCTCATTAATTTTGATATGGAAGTTGGATTCTTTTTGGAAAGATTAGCGTGGAAAGGCTCGCTTTTTAAAATGTAACGTTGGAGCACACATCTCTAGTATCTACATAATTAGAATGTAATTATTTAATTATTATTTAAGAATAATTTTATTTAAGAATTATTTTGTGGAGTTGTGACCCTTAATTAATTTCCAATAAATATTTTACCTGATCTATATCGTCGTATGTAACGTCTCATACTAATAAAAGAGGTACTTAGGTTCAAAGGTACATTTTTGGGATTCCGTTAAATAAAAATAATATTGTAAATAATATAGGGTACATTTTAATGCATATTAGAAAATTATTAACTTTAGAGAGGTGAGAAATTGAGCACCATTAAAAATAAGTTCATGTGGTCCGATCCGTAGGACGAAGCGGAATTACAAATCCTTGTAATCCGATTAATCGAACCAAGCGGAAAAAAAAGTTCATGTGGTCCGATCGGTAGGACAAAGGCAGTAGGACCACGTGGCCACAGCGCACGTTTGGTGTAGTGTAACCCTAGCTGTTAACCAAACGAACGCGGGTTCGAATCCCGCTAGGGGAAAATGTATATATGTATTAACATACACCTTTGTATCTGAGGATCTTTGTATCAATGTAATAAATCAACGGTCTGGTATCATCAATACTCATAAAATCCGTAAGTGTAGGAGGTATTGTATGTATGTAAGTATGTTCCTCCATAACTCTTAAACGAATTAACCGATTTTCATGAAACTTGGTAGATAAACATTTAGACGTACGGGACACAGGATAGGCTAGTTTTTTTACGCGGACGAAGTCGCGGGCGCCAACTAGTACATAATACAAGCCTACAGTTGCTTAGTGTGGAACTAGATGGTGCTGCGTGGAATGCGTGAAAATATTTATTTATTTGTTATTTATGTGTGTATGCTATAAAACCCTTTATGGTAAAATCCTGAAGTTCTATAATTACTTTTAAAAAATATGACTTCTTCTTTAAGCGACAGCACCTATTACAACCTTAATATTAAAATAATAAATATTAATGATAATACTATGTGAATTCCATAATTTTTTATTAGACTTTATAGTATGCAGTTACGTATCACGAGGTCTTGCAATAAGTACTACTTAATTAGTTATTCTTACAACGTAATAACGCGCCGAACAACCTGATACTCTGAAACTTCATAAGCGACCAAGTTTGCAATATCCCAACTATTCTGTTCAATATTTCGTAGCGGAGTGGCGGTTTACTTTAATGTTTGCTGTGAACACACCGCAGAGACCGCAGACTTTAAACTTACAAAATACTCCTCTCACTGAATTTGTTTCGCTTTATGGTCTGAGATTTTTGACCTCACGATGATTTTAATGTGGTTTTTAATGGACATTTATAAAATTATTCTAGGGCTAGGGTCTCGTGCCCGTTCTCCTAGACGATGGACAGACCAAGTTGTGTATCTCACAGGGCTTAACAGTTACAAAGGGGCTGAGGACAGGATGGAGTGGAAACAGCTAGTGCAGCCTTGAGGAAACCGACTCTATCTATAAAATTATTATTTTTTTAACTATAAATAATATAGTGGCAGGCAAAACGGTCTACTTAATGCTGGTTACCGTCGCCAAAGATACAAGCAACATCAGAGGCGAAGCCGGCGCGCTGCAAGGTCATGGCCCCTTTGCATGAATTAGTTACGGATCGCTTGATGAATACCATATTTTAGTTAATCTTGGATCTACAGGCAATCTTCAGTGGTCTTGGATCCAAGTAATCTTAGATAAGGTGCCTTATTCAAATATGGCGCGCACTACTATGGTAAAAAGTGGAGGCACAGGTAATTGGAAAAACTCTCCATAGCATCCGCCATTATACAGCCAGTTAGAACATAAAGAGGGGCGACATTCTATTCTTAAACTAAGCTAGGGGTTTTAACCATTTTTGTGTCAGCAAAGAAAAAAATATACAGCAAAGGAACCTAATTCTTTTTATACATAAATTAAAGATGTTGTAATGGCTAAGTTTCACTTACGGTCACCGGTACTGGGAAAAAAAAGTCTCACTAGTTCGGTCAACCGAACTGTCAACCGAACTACTGGGAATACACCGATCGTAAAGTATGAAATCAAAAATCATTCACTAAAAGTCAAAAATAGTTGTGACGAGGAGCGGAGCGAAGCAAAGCGAGAAGGAGCGTGTTAGATTTACATGGAAATAAATTTGCGAAGCCGAGCGAAGCGGAGCGGACTGAGGCGACCCTCTCAGTTTTAACAGATATATGATCTGCCCAGGAATATCATGATATGCCCAATTCTACGATGTGCCGACGACATATATAAACATCTTGTATATGTGTATATAAACAAGGACTGGCGTTTTGAATGCGGGTCGCAGGCCGCCCTTATTAGTTTCTTGATCTTGTTACTTCGTGCTTCTTTTCTTGTTATTTGTTTGAAGTATGTTAGTAGTTGCCTTTATTATTGCTTGTTTAGAACTAAATTAAACAAGGAAGGTTTGTGCGTGTAATAAGTTGCATCACAGGCGAAGTCGGGAGCGGGTAGCTAGCATAAAATAAATAAAGAAAATATTACATTTCTAATTTCTTTAGAAAGACTAACTTTCTAAAGAAATTATTTTTTTTGCAATTTACCGCCACATATTTTATGAGGAACCTAATTATTGCCATTTTCAACATCAATTTTACACAATAAACAAATTATCAGCAATCCTTTTACAAACCCGTTGGATGTGTGATTCGGGTGCATGCCTTAACGCTCCCGGCTAGGTCAATTTTAAAAATTGTCTTTTCAAAGTTTGCTCTGGTTTAGATTTGGCAGAGCACACATTTGGGCAGTACGTCTGGAGTCAGTAACCAACCGTTAAATAACGCATAGAAGAACACCATGAAATAACAGCATGTGTGCTCTTGTGTTTCGGTGAGTAAGTAAGGTAAGGTAAGGTATATTTCCGTGTCTCTTCTCCAATCCCTTATTACTTACTTTTACGAGTAATTTCTGAATATAATTATGTAAAAACTTATACCATAATGAAATGGCCTTAATATTGTACTAGCAATAATACGTGCACTGTATTGTTAGCTATAACTTTGTATTATTGGTGGTGAGTGTGGCTGGCTGCGGTTATCCTCACATTAACATTTTAGCTTGACCTATTTCATTCAACAAGTGACTACCAATCTATCTATACGAGTATCATACCAACTTCTATTTCACACTTAATTCCTTTAATTTTCAATATTACTTCCTTTTTTAAAGTAATTAACAGCAGACAGCCTGACACACTTGCTTGCTGCTGTGGCCTACGCAAGCAACGCCATAGGCGATGCCGACCTCTTTAGGATTTCCGTGCTTAATTAAAAAAAAAACTAAAAAAAAGAAAGCCCTATCATTATTTCAAAAGAAAATTGAAAAAATATCGGTAAATTTTGTGTTTATGCAAATGCGAAAATACGTCATAGTTGGACTGCCAATTTTATGATTGCAAGACGCAAAGTGTTTTGTCACTAGGAACTATAGGAACCCTTATCGATTTATTTAAAAAAAAATGTATTTCTGGCTGTTTATGTTATTCTGGATTAATGTTCATTCTGGAATTTCGGTGAGAGTAAAAAAAAATATAATTGATAAGCATATTATCTGATATCTATCTGATAATAAATTAAAATTAGTCTCACACTCAGAGTCAGAGATCAAATCAAAAAAATCTAATCTGTAAATTGTAATTTTCTAAGAATTTTTAATACCTATTATCTGTGATTTTATATTACTATTGCGTTACTTGTTGGATTAGATGTAAAAATGATGAATAAAGCCTTTAGAATAGTATTTTAGAGGCTACTGTAAAATATTTATAACTACAATTAAGTATCTACGCTTTCTCACCTCTGAGCGTCATTAAATCAGGCTGTTAATTTAAACCAAAATAATTAATTCAACTAAAATATAGGGAGACCCGAAAAACCAATTTCATTAGTACATTCACCTCTAATGAAATCCCTTGATGATGATGAGTGGTGGATTAAGGTGCAACCAAGACAGACATTCGGGCACAATTTAATCTCAAATTAAACAAGGCAAATCCAACCTTAGCGTCATGTTGTTAAAGTTTATTTTGTATTGATAAAGGAATTTTGTTTGAAAATTGTGGTCGCCTCCAAAGCATTGTACGGTCTAGCAATACTAGGCAGTAGTTTCTTTTTTGTTATAATTGTTTTTCAGTAAAAGAGCTTTGTGTTTCTATGATACTAAAATGTCTACCTAAAATCAGATATTAATTTTGTTAAAAATATATTGATAGAAAAAAATTATATGGAACACTAGCTGACTCAGCAAACGTTGTTTTGTCATAAAAATAAAAATAAAAATTTGGGATGGACCACCCTTAATATTTAGGGGTATGAAAAATAGTTGTTGGCCGATTCTCAGACCTACCCGATAAGCACACAAAATTTCATCAAAATCGGTCCAGCCGTTTCGTAGGAGTTTGGCAACAAACACTGCGACACGAGAATTTTATATATTAGATTTATCTAAAAAAAGTTTAAAATTTTAAAATTGTCATACTCAAAAAAAGCACTAATGTATTCGCAAATCAGCATCAGACGTGAACTTTTCAGCGAATGTTATCAAATGAATTGCTCTTTTTTTCCTCCCATTGTTACAGTCCATAACAAAATTATAATCAGTACGAAAGCAGATTTTACCTACATTATGTGGTTGTAAAAGAAAATGTGTGACCTTGACATGTCGCTATTGTAACGTTATTTAGCGTAAAATCACGCGATCACGCTCAATCCCTATAATTTTTACAACTAACGATTTTATTGGCTGATGCAAGTTACCAAAGTATACCAAAGTTAGTATCGAAGTTCAACGACAATAGCAACAAAGTAATACTCCATTAAACTTAAAATTTAACTTAACTAAAATTTTTTTTTACCACTTTTTTTTCCCTTTTTTTTCCTTTTTTTTTTTTGAAGGCGTTAGGCGTTTGAAGACCATCCGAGAATAGGGCCTCCGCTGTCGTCTCGGACCCACACGCCACCGTTGATGGTGGGATCAACCCGGGGGGGTTTTAGTGGGTATTCCCGGTGATAAGTCACTTCACCGGGCGAGTCCCACACTCCCCCTCGTCGACTGTCCCCGTCGACGAGGGATAGTGTTTAAATGTCATTTCCCCTCCTCAAAAAAAAGGCGTTTGAAGACTGATGAATTACAAACGCCTCAACAGATCTTCATAAATTATTGATATGATAAGAACGATCCCGATCACGTCAACTTTCAAACCAAAATTTTTCATCATGATCGGTTTTTATATCACCTCGTATTTTGCATCGGCCATCGGGAGTTAAAAGTCAGCCGTTTTAAAGAATCTAAATAATCTATTTCGTGTTTTATTTTTCGTAAAATCTTTGTCAATATTGTTTAATTTAGATAAAAATAAAACATCTATCTGATCGTAGTCGTGTCGTAGCGTTATAAACTACACACTTTTATAGGAAAACGCTTAAATCAAAATAATTTCTTTCGCATTTTCAGCGCCACTAACAACCGAATGTTTTTCGTGGTAATCAATAATAATACAAACAAATAAATCCTCAGTCACATTAACAGTAATAATCGCAGTTATGAAAATACATTTGAAATTAGCGCCTTCAATGGGAATAAGAAATGTTTTTTACGATAACGAAACCTTTAAAATGACATAATATCGCATTGATTTCAAAGGTCAAATGTCTATAACGGTTGCGTTATCCATAAAGTGAATGGGTTGGTCTCAAACGGTCTAGAACGCAATTTGTGATACAAAATAAGGGTGAATGTGTATTACATGCAAAATTTTATGATAATCCTTTGAGTAGTTAAGACAGACGTACAGAGTTACTTTCACATTATGCAGCTTGGGCACGTCCCACTCGCGCCTCGCCCCTCACGCCCCACACGATTGCCCTGTCTAAACGTCTCCGTCGGCCTACTGTACGAAATAAGTATGCTGTGATATTAGTATTGGACTAGTATGGAAGTATGGATAACACAGTACTAATCAATAAACAATGAACTTTTTAATAATTATAACCATAATATTATATGAGTTAAGTCATAAGTGAGTCAGAGAATAATAAATCAATCAATGAATAAATATTTCATACTCAATAAGGTATTAATGAAGCAAAAGCAAAGCGGCATAATTTTTCCCACGGCATAAACAATCACCATAAATAAAACCTTATTTAGAGACAAGCAATTTCCATGTTTATTTTCTATTACTTACGATTGGATTTTCTTCACAATATTTCTACCAGCAAATAGAATTGGGTGTTTATCTAATAAGAAGCCGCAAAGTGGCAATGTCCTGACCTACTCCGTCGAGTCGGCAACCAGCACGTCTATACCAATCAACCTGTTGATTGAAACTTAATAAGTAAACATCTACTCTCTCTGTGTATATATACATAGAGTATATTACTGAGATATATCAGATATCGTTGATTTGTGTATGATAATATAATCTAGTATGTAATAGCAGACCACAAGAGTGACCAGCCAGTGTGGCAGCAGTAACACCAATGCTCTTAATTTTATTAGGTTTTTAGATACACGAGTAAGGGATGCCAGAGTACCTTCTCATATTTTTCCTTATCTCTAGCCTATCAAGAGTACACTTACAAAAATAATAATAGTACCAAAAATAATAATTAGGGCAGTATTATTATTTTTGTGTATTAAGAATTTTATAATTTTTATTTAATTTTCATTATGAACTGCTTTGAGGTTGCACCTGTAATGATGCAGTACCTATATTTATTAAATTAATATTTCCAATAGATAAGACTTCATTATAAGATAGTTTCTTAAACAAAAACTGATCCAATAAACAACCTTAATAATAAGCACAAGGTCCTTATAAATGAATAATAAAATTGATTGATAATAAGCAAATTAATGCGTCAAATTTTATTATGAACAATAATAAAGTTGAAATTCCATTAAATTTAAACTTAGATTATATTGTAGATAACTTTGTTGTGGGAGCTTAACTTCATTAAACAAAGTTATCGTCTTTGTAAAATATGAAATATTGGCTTATTCAAAGCTGGGAACGCTTTTATCTTGAGTTCATTATTTATAAGTATAAGGATATATAGGAAGTATAAGGATATATTCGTACTTACATTCCTCATGCAAATCTTTATACCTATATAAAAGTACTGGGAAAAAAAAGTCTCACTAGTTCGGTCAACCGAACTGTCAACCGAACCGAAAATTAGAAAACTAGCTGATGGATTATTTTGAAATTTTTACACAATATTATATTTAAATAGAAGAGTGTTTTATATACTTCTTACATAACAGAAAAGGATTACATAATCATTATAATATACAAAAAATATATATAATATATTCAGCTAGTATACATAATATATTATATTAACAATCTTAGAGCGTTATATTTTTTTATATTTAAAAATTTGCTTTCTTCTTTTTTGCTTTTTTTCGTTCTTTCTGCTTTTTTTCTTGCATGTATTCTAGAGGTCATGGCTTCATTATAAAAAGCTTTCAAAACCTTTTTCAAATAAATATTCTTAAATCCAACTAGTAATTGCAGAAAATAATGCTTTTAAAGAATCATAAAACTCTCCAGATTTATATATTTACTTAAGTAAGACTAATATATTTGTAAAGGTTTCGCCCACTTTCAAAGAACGGTCTGAAGTCTTTATAGAAACCCCACCAAAACTATCGTAGACAACACAAAAAGTCGGCGATGGCTCCAACAAAGTCACAAAACAAGTACATTTTTAAACCAGACGTTAAAAGAGCTTAGACCACTTAAACCTTCTACTTTGCTGGGTCATTACAGTCCATATGCGTATAGACATAAGGGTCGGTTTGTAAACTCTCTTTGTCTAGTGTGCAGGTGGGATTGCATTCAGTTTATAGCGCTCATCTAGCGGTGGCGGGAGAAGATGCAAGTAATAAGAAAATTATTTCCAACTGAGAAATTATTTTATGTAATTTTTTTTTAATATATTGATTATTTGATATTAGGTCTGTACCTCGGTTAGTAAATTAGTTTATCATACTAGAAATAGTTATGCAGCATGCTTCGAAACTTGGCTAGGGGACTCTAGCTAGAAATGATATAATATTACAAAACTACGTTCGTGACTTCGTGCGACCTGAAACTTTTTAAATATATTTTGGTAAGGCGTTGATTATTTTTTTAGATGATCCTTCAATAACATTACTATTTTTCTGTATGAAAGATACCCTATGTCCTTCTCTGACAACGTGTATTTCATAACAAAATTTCATGACAAACACCATGAGAGCATATAACATAATATATATCCACTGACTTGCGTATTTAAAATATTAAGTTAGATTTCTATAATAATTACGCTAACAGCTTATTTCTTACACTAACTCTCGGATCGTATGAATACGGAAAGAGGTCCCTTCATTCATCTACCAAAGAAGAGGTTCGTTATGCGTCCCAGACTCAAATAGAAAGTTTTAACGCTGGATACCGTTATAATACCTGACCTGGGCCCTGATTCTGTATGCCAAAACTCTTGTCTTGACAAGGCAAGATACGTTAATGTCATTCCTTGGCTTGTCACGAAATTCTTATATATTATGCCCTCAGCTGAGATAGCATAATATTATCTGTGTTTTCAGTGGAATAGTCAAATAAATACAATAGTTTACTGTAGTTTTTGTGAAATCATATCGTGCCATAGATAATTGTCTTGGGGCATAAGATATAAGAATTCCATGACAAGCCAAGGAATGACATTAACGTATCTTGCCTTGTCAAGACAAGAGTAGTTGTCATACAGAATCAGGGCCCTGAGCGGTAAGTACTCCGTTGGGAGGAGACTTCGTTCTACGAAACATGTAATTAGAATTTTCACCTTTTTAGAACTTGTTAAGAATACTCTACTTACTAACTTGCTTTTTTGAGTTTAAGTATTTTGGTAGTTTTATTTTATTATTTTTCTCGTTACATTAACTAACCGACCGACCAGGTGGACAGCATGGTTTGTCGGTTAGGAATAGACGAAAATTCTTCGCCACTATTATTTGCGGCGCTTACAAAACAGTGTTTACTTATTAAGACTAACAGGACATAATTTTTGTTAAGTTGTTAACAAATATGCCGATAGACCCTAGCTCCCACGAGAAAGGAATCTAGGGTCATAAGGGCTTTCTTTTTTGGTAGTAAAATGACTTGCAAAAGTAAGGAAACTAAAATCAACTAAAAAGCCAACAAAGGCTTATGCTCCACTCGCACGTGGGAGTTTAATATTTTTTAAAATACCTACAAATAATTCCCCTTTCGCACGAGTATAAATATGAATTCCTCGCTCGCACTAATACAAAAGTACAGTTCACAAAATACAAAACGTAAAATAAAATAAAAATAACACACAAAAGATATGTAAAACTTGTAACGAAAAGACTTACGACTTTTAATCAATTTAATAGGCTTAATTTACACGCATTCTGTAATAATAAAACAAAACATAAAGTAAATACTAAAACAAAATAGTGACATGTAACAAAAATGTACAAATGTTAATAAATTTTCTTAATATAATATCAACAACAAAACATAATTTGTAATAAAATATTTTTTCTATACTTAATGATTTATAACGTCTTGGAATTTTCGATGATTACTTACATGCTAATAAAATTGATTCTCGTATTATTATTATAATACTAATTCATTATTTTGAAATATTATTTACTTTACTAAATTGCAAATTTTTTCTATGCAATGGCCAAGACTTATCAAGCCACTTAAATGATTTTGAATGGTTTTTTTTCTAACAAATTAGAATTTCTAGTGGTAAAATTGTTCATGGTAAAATTGTGGGGTTCATCTCGGTAAAATTGTTTTATTTTTAAATCGGTCAAACAAGCATTATTATAAATCACATCTAAAAACTATTTTAAACTTGTACACTATTTTATAATTATAGACAAAACAACGAATGTGCACAATTTAACAAATATATATATATATATAACTTTGATGTTGTCTAACAGAGGCGTGAATATCGACTGAAGGAAAGGAGAAAGATTTAAAGGCAGGTAAAACTTATTTGCAATTTCATAAAAAAAAAAAATTACAATCTTCCTATTATAATTCCTATTATAAGGTTACAAATATTTAAAAAAATCTGTGCGCCGTCGAGGTGCCCTATTGTTTATAATTTACCTAATGTACTGAAATGCACGTGCATCCTTCTAGTTGGCATTCGGCAACAAGCAAAATACCAATGTAATTTCTGTAACTACATTGTTGGGAGTTAAAATTTATTTATTTTTGTGTCTAACTGTACAAATTCAGAGTACTCTCGTGTCTCGTGGCAGTGGAGCATATGTATTCGTGCGAAAGGGGAAATTATTTTAAAAAGTTTTGATTCGTGGCAGTAGAGCATACTTATTAGTGCGAAAGGGGAATAAATTATTCGTGCCAGATTCTTCGTTATGAAAGTTACTTTTGAATACACAGCAGACATTCTGTCCTTGAAGCTAGAACAATACGTTTATAAGTAACAAGTAAATTTATATTAGTCCCGGCATGTCTATCATATTTATGTGAATGTCCATGTCTGCATTAGGTGTTGTCCGTTTTTGTCAGTTGAAGTCCAATAGATGAACTCCATGTGCACTAGTTTCAAGACCTTTTTAAGCAGACAAAATGTCCGCTGATAACGCCTTATTATATAGGTACCGTCCAAGAGGTCTTTTTTCATTTACAGAAATAATAATATAATTACTTGAAACTTAAATCTAATAAGTTAATTTGAGTTGTAAGCTCACTTTAATCGCATGTCACGGAGCAAATTTACATTCATGTGGAGTGGGTTATTCGAGTAGGGACGCTATTTTGTCATCAGATATTGTGTGCTCAGCATAACTGAGCTGTGTTAATGTTACTGTCAAATTAAGCGAGTCTAATTATTATATTATACACCCATTTATAATATTATATGTACATTGTACTTGCAAAGTTACAAATGTGACTTTCAAATTTTCAAACAGAAAATCATGCGATTCCTTCAGCCATTTATAATGGCTTATAATAATATGTTATTATGTTATATATATTTACAAATTACAGTTCGTATTATTTGTAAATATTTATTTATTGCGATCAAATAAAAGAACTGGAAATGAAAATGCAAATCTCGTAATTCTAATAGAAATCACATAATAAATAGGTGCTCCTAAATTTTCATGTCGGCTGCTTTGTGTTTAAACCTAACAAGGATTAAATGGCCAGTAATTTGTGGCTTATTCGGCTATAGGCGCAACGCACACAGACGCTTTGACAAGCTCACATTTGTTAACGTAAGCAAAGACGTACACTGAAACAGTGTGCTAAATAAATTTTAAATTATTTTACTTAAGACATATAAAAACATGTGGCGTATAGGCGTTTACGTAAGAATATAGCAAAGGAATTTCGAAATATCGGACAATTTTTTTTTATAAGTAAAAAGTTCTTTAAGCGCACTTTTTGCATAAATATATTATAGATGTGTATGTGTTAAGGCGATAAACTAGGTTATACCAGCACTGAAAAAAATAAGAAAAAAATCCACTTAGTTAAGAAATAATAGATATTTGAAAATAGGGAAAATCGAAACTGGATGCCATTTTTTGAGTATTTTAATCAAAAAATTTCCATTTTGCAATTATTTTTTTATGTAAACCTATGCGCTTAATAGATATTTTTTTCTTTCACTGTACGTGAAAATATTCATGGTTTCAATCATGGCTTGAACATTTTATCAAAGGAAATCTAATCGGGCGAAGCCGCGGTTACAGTTAGTACTTATGTTTTTTTTAAGGAATGCGTTCACATAACCAGTATACGGTGCCGGCTTACTCGTACATGTCGCTGACTGTACATGTATCGCAAAGTTACATGTCGCTGCTGCGGACACGAATCACTTTGACATGCAAATCTGCGTTCTCAAACAGGCGTACCGCCGGACATATTGTACGATTAAATTGCTCTTCGCTATTATTAGCAGGAAAATTCGTCTTGAAAATTTTTGTAGCTTATTGCAATTTTGAATATTTTTATAATTGACAAGCTTATGTTCGCGACTTCGTCCGCATTGAAAAATAAAATATATAATATATACCGTTGGATATTTTTAGACAGCTGTTGCCCGCGGATTTATTATTACTTATATATTAGACTAGCTGGTGCCTGCGACTTCGTCTGCGTTCTGGATGAAAGGTACCCTATGTCCTTTCTGGCGTCCCAGACAACGTGTATGCAAAATCATGGTGATCGGTTCAGTAGTTTTTGCGTGAAAGAGTTACAAACATCCATACATACATACATCCATACATTCATACAAACTTTCGCATTTATAATATTAATAGGATAGGATTATGACCATCCTGAACTTCTATTCTCAATAGTACTATGTCGATCCTAAAGGTGTTTACTTTTGTTCTCGTTGTTTCTTACCATTATTGCCTTACATTTTACTCGGCCACCATTATTATTTGCGACGCTCGTTATCTACATTTATTTATTAAAAATCTAACATGTTCTGGGTGTTTATTATAAATTTGCTTATAGTCCCTAACTCCCTACTAACGAGAAAGATAGTTAAGGTCTTTTTTATTTTATTTTTTATAAATTAAAATAAATAATTTATTAAATCGTTCCCTGTATGTAGAACAAAAGCGTTCTCATATTCAACACGTGGCTCTAATAAATTCATTGATTGGCAATTTTAAAATTCAAAGCCATAACACGTAAAAAATAATCAAAGGAATCAAATTCGTATTTACAGCACGCACATTGATTGGCACGCGTTACTGAAAATTGGCTTGGAAATATTATTTTTTTTGCAAAGTTCACGCAGATATGTACTGTAATGAAGAACAAAATTAAATTCGCAAGCGGTGAATACACGATAGCACATTTACCATACGCGTAGAGGTTTCCAGGAAATATAATTGCATAAAATCGGCTTTGCGATTAATCCTTTAAAAAAAAACTGAAATTTTATTTCGCAATTTTCATGACAATGTTCGTCCGTATCATTCAAGCCCAACTACGTAATAACTGACACAAAAAGGGGATGAAAATTGTTTTTTTTAATACAGTGAATTTAAGCATATTTATTTTGTAAGTTTCTTGAGAACTACGGACCAGTAGGCATACGTACCTTGAGAACAGTACTTTTTTCGAGATGAAAGGTACCTACCCTATGTCCTTACAACGTGAATGCAAAATTTCATGATAATCAGTATAGTAGTTAAGGCGTAAAGAGGTAACAGACAGACAGACAGAGTTACTTTCACATTTATAATATTAGTATAGACCCGAGTTTGATTTCGGCAGAGACCACATTGGAAATTAATTTTTCAAATTAACTTACTGTGCCCTTGGCTCTATACTACTCTCAGTTTTTCCTCTAGTGATAGTGGATAGTGTAAAAATAACGCCAGTGATAACGAATGATGTAACGCTGCATCCGTGATGGAGTAAGTTTGTTAAATGAAATACAAGTTGGCAACATGAAGAGCTTCCGCGCAAATAAACCACAAGCGATACGCCTTGTGAAAAGTTAAATGAATTCCAACTCTTCCCGTTGGAGTTTTCGCACTGAATGTAACGAAGCAGACTTGTTCCGTGCAAACTTTCCTTCGCCTATTGATTTAATGGGAAAACGCTTACTCGCTCATGTAACTTCCGATGTTGCCAAAACAAATCGACGTTCAATCTACGAATTTCATAATGATAAACAAAAAGGTACTTACGTATTAACACCACTGCAGCTACAGGTCTGCAGCTAAAATTTTTTCGGTCAATCATAAAAAAATAAATTAAAAAAAAAATACCTAAAAAAACAAACCTAAATAAAATAACAAGGTTGCTCTTTATTGGCGCATTAACGCAACTTCTGCTGCGGTGGCGTTAATACGTAAGCCCGAACAAAAATTATCTATTTACTATTTATGTGCTCGCGATTTTGAGTAGAATTATTATTTCGAATAGATATTTTTTTGACAATTTTTAAACTTATTAAAGAAATAGTAAAAAAAATATGCTCGTATGTATACAACACAATGAATGAATCCTACATACAAAGGATTCAGCTAAAAAAGAATCCAACTTAACAGAAACCAACTTTCAGAGAATTCATCTTTAAACGAGTCCAACTAATGGAAAGTCGCGAGGAACTCCTAAAGTAGAAAAGGATATATAATAATACTAGCTGGTGCCCGCGACTTCGTCCGCGTTCTGGATGAAAGGTACCCTATGTCCTTTCTGGTGTCCCAGACAACGTGTATGCAAAATTTCATGGTGATCGGTTAAGTAGTTTTTGCGTGAAAGAGTTACAAATATCCATACAAACTTTCACATTTATAATATCAATAGGAATAGGATAGGATAGAATAATATTTTGTTTGTTTACTATTGGAGTAAAGAATCGCTAAAGTTTATTGGTTCAGAACTGTAGACATTTTGGAACAGCCCTTAATTTTCTAATTGCTAACTCAACGAGAATGAATTTGTGAAGATTTCACTGAGTAATTGCTTTTGTAAAATAGGTAATTCTCGTCAGTGAACTTTGTTTAAATATTAAGAAAATTAAATTATTTGTACATATTTTCTGTGTTAATGTTTTAAAATAACGATGTTTTAAGTAAACAATTGTTATTGTTGTTTAATTCGGTCACCTATTAAATAACAATTTAAACTTAATAATTCAATAATTTTGTAACAATTATAGGATCATCTGATGACAAAGTTTTTTCCTATTTTTTTCTGATTATGTTTCTGATGTTTCCGATTTATTTTAATTTATATTTAAGTTGTACTGTAATAAAAGTGATTATATATGTGGAATCCTAATATTTAATAAAACTTTACAAATAAGTTGTAGAGAGGTTGACGGTGGAAAGCTCTTATATACGAACAACTCCAGGGGCCGTACTATCACCTCTTAAAGCGATGCAAAGACGATTGAGTGAGGGAGATGTCGCCTTACATCATGTATTGCGCCATCTCGTTTACTCACTCGTTTTTGCATCGCTTTAAGAGGTGATAGTAAGGCCTCAGTTATAAAAAAACTCATAAATTTATAAACTTATAAAAACGAACTGCATCTTGCAAACGGAGAAGAGAAACGAAGATGATTATTCTATATATTATATATTACTATTACTATTAGGTATTACTATTACCATATATATTCTGTTATGTACACAAATACTAGAAGAAGCTGGAACACTCTAGTTGGGTTAAGCTGAATTCTGGAAGCTACATCATCTGATCTCGTCATCACTGTCGCAATATTTGAAAACCTAGATCTAGTCACGAGCGGTCTAGGAGAATTTTTTTTTGTGGATAGAATCAAAAGTTCTAAAATTCGCCGAAGAACTAAAGTTGTCGACTTAGACGAAAGAATGAATCAGCAAGCTGAAGTGGCAATTGGATGGTCACATCTGTCGCGGTAACGGATGGGATAGAAGAGACGCACCATATAGTTCTACAGTAAGTAACTAATGCTTGTATTATGGATACCAGACAGTTGATATACTACATAGATAACTTTTTTTTTGTAAATTCATACATTTTATAAATACAAAACATCCATGACTCAGGTACAAAGGTAAAATGTTAATACATAAACATTTGCCCCTAGCGGGATTCGAACCCGCGACCGTTTGGTTAACAGCTAGGGTTACTAGCCACTAGACCAAACGTGTCGTCGACCAAAACGTATGGTGATGCCAAAACGTATGGTGATGAAACCCTATATCCAAAAGAAGAGAGACAAAGGCTGATGATGATATACATTTGTCACATTTTCTACCAACCATTCATGTAATAACATTAATTTGCAAAATTTATTAGATAACATGCCATAATGCAATTACTAAACTCGATTCAGTCCCATACGATAATAATTGCTTCCGCATAATAAATTGGATATCATATTCAATTGGAATGTGCTATGAGGAACATAAATCAAGTATTCGCACTCGTAGATTCCTCTAATTACACCGAAACAAACATTTTTCATCAATAAATGGGAAATTATAGTATAAATTAACTAGCTGCTGCCCGCGACTTCGCTCGCGTAACTTTGTAAATAAAATTATATACTAAAACATTTCACTCTATCCATTAGTGAAAACCGCATTAAAATCCGTTGCGTAGTTTTAAAGTTCTAAGCATACATAGGGACAGACAGACAGCGGTAGCTAAAGTTCGATAGCTAAAAAATTGAAGAATATTTAGTATAGGTATATGGTATTCAAACACACGGCCGTGTGTACGACACTGCCCCGCCCCATTTTTTTCACTATATAATATTAATTGAAAAAGTAAAAACGGATGTAATAAAATAGCTTAGTTTCCAATAATTTCCAATGTCACAGTACAATGGCAACCCTTATTGGTGTTGCGTAATTACGTTCACGCTAACCGCCAGGGGTGTGCACGGACTAAAATAACTTGAACCTGCCCTACATAACCCGCCTCCGTGAACGCTTATATGTTAAAGCCTTATTGAGTTGCAATTTTGAATACATTTCAAATCAGGAACATAACTTGCTTCCTAATACAAATTTTAAATAATAATAATGAATAGCAATGAAAGCAAAATGGACTGTATTATAATGAACTTTATTAATATTATTTACACAATTAATAAAAATACCAAATAAATAAAAATAACAATTTCTATGTGTGATGATTTCGAACGAATGTGCAAAATTTTGTTTGACTGTCAATAGCCAAAATTCTTTTTCTTAAATTATTTAAATAGAATAAGTATATGAACTAAAACTAAAGAGGTTGGAATCTAAGGAGTTCACAACAAATAAAAAATTAAAAAGAAAAGAAACTCTTTTTAGGGCCCCCAAGAATACCTACCTCTTTTGTGTATTCAGTGACGCTATTATACGTATGAATATAATATCACCACCTAATAACAGACACAAAGGAAAGAATGTACCTGAAAACTTTCAAAGCGAAACTCGAAATAATTCCAGAGATTTAAAAGTACTTTCGAAAAAAATAAACAAAACGCGAAACACCTGAAAGCGATTCGTAGGAATTGCCGAGAAACAAAAAAAAATGTTTTAACAAAGTTAGGCGGAATGTTTCCCTGTAATAACATTTAAAACCTACAATTCTCTCGCTTCTCAGACTTGGAACTTTGATAGAAACGAAGTTGGAATTCTACCTGTTAAAAAAGCAAATTGTACCAAACTGTACGAATGTTAGAACTTTTTGCTTACAAGTCTAGAAAATTAATATTGACTGTAGAGTAAAATTATTGAAACTGAGAAACTCACAATGTAGTTAGTAGTAGAATAGATAAATGAATAACTTTTACAGATTGCTAGAATATCAATTTTCGTGATTTATGATTATATTGTGATAATGATAATACTCGTAGCTTATATATATATATTGTGTAATTAATGTAGATAATAAAATTAATTACTAAAGTTTTTAGAGTTAAAAAATAAGAAATATCTTTGAAAAATACAATAAATTCTGGATTAGCGCTGGATTTGTCGAAATTCCGACATTTTAGAAACTAAGACATTTTAAAAATAAATCACTATAATTGCTATTATATTTCGAACTAGACTATATAGAATAAAAATACACTTCGAATGAACCAGATTGTTATATCACCGCAAACAAGAAAGAATTGTAACTAAGTAAATACTTGAGCTCTTGATTTCGTCAACATTAAGACATTCCGTTTTATATTTGAACGGGACTTGGGAGTTACGGTGTGCCTTTGCAACCTTTTCGTTCCGGATCAAATAAAGGTGCAGACATTCCTTGATTGCGTCGGAATGTCCCGGAAAAGATTCCGGATTGTTTTGTTTTATTGTAGCGGAATTAAACGGAAAAAAGTATTGTTGACTAAAATTCGGCTACCATCAGTACAATCAGGTTGAAATCTCCGTAGAGCCCACATCTAAAACTTTTTAATTCAATTTTTTTTTTGTCATTATTTTTTTAATATTATTAATATTAAAATAAATAAATAAAAATAATTAATAATTCCATAGTGATAGATAGATTTTTTAGATTAGGATTATAATTATATAATAAATTGGTATTATAAGTTGTTATAATACCAATATATAATTATTATAATTTTGTCTGTAGACTGATACAAAAATTACTATTTATTATAAAATCTTATAACTTAATAACATACAATTATCTAAAAAAAGTCAAAGATAAGGTAAAGTTCAAAAAAGTTAGTATTAAGTATTTTCTTACTAGGCCAGCAACATAGCGTAGCAAGCCTTCTTAAAATCACTAGTAAGATTCTATGCTAGTATATAAGCTAAAAAAATTTGATGAAGCTTTTTTAAGTTATGAACTTTATCGTAGTAAATACGACTTCGTAGTAAATAAGTGCAAAGCAGGTAAATCTTGAAAAATAGGTCGAGAGAGGCCCCGGGCAAACGTTTCCGTTTTCAATAAAAAAAAATGTCGACTTCCGCGGCAAACAGGTTGCGAGAGGGAAATAATATCTCGAACCTTCTCTGGCTACATTTTTCACTAACCACTTCGAAGCACTTCGTTAAGTCAATGAGAACGGAACAACGAATTGACCTCGGATAAAATATTATTATATTATTTTTAAATCTGTTTCAAGCATTGTTCAGATCTATTAATTAAATCTAGTCTTAGAATACATAACAAAAAAGAAGGCAAGCAAGAAGGTTACGGGTAAAAAAATGTTAAATAATTAGGCCGTTAAGTCCGTGAAGCCAACAATGAGGTCCACAGTGGAAGATCAGCTCTGTGTGTTGCTTGTAGCAGCACATATAGCACATGCTGCCTACTGGTGCATGCACTGGCAACACTGACCTTGGTTAAAAGCTACGTGGCCCCAGACTTACCTAATTTCGGAATGGCTGGTATTTTAGAAATAAATGCTGTTTTATATGCTTGTATGTACCGTATGGGAATTGGCTAGTTTGGGTAGGCGGCCAATAATCCAGTATCAGGTGACAAAGGTACAAAAAAATTGTAAAAATTGTCTAAATTTAAATGGCCGATTTTTATATATTATATTATATAAAATAGTGTTAGAAAACAATATTCATTGGTGCCAGACTCTTTCCGTGGGCTCGGGCTTTAACCAGACTCTTCAAAGTTGTTAAAAAAAATATTAACTTACCTCATTTTGGAATGCCTGGTTTTTAGATATTTTATGTAGTGCACTATTTTAAACCTAACTTTAAGTAGCCAGACTAATCCGATGGGCCTAACATCCCGCCAGACTCGATGAAAGTTCCGCTGTGAGTATGAGTTCTACCAACAAGTGGACCTTCAGCCTGTCTGCCGACCTTAACATAAATAAAAAAAAAAACAGTTTAATGACTACACGTAAAAGATGCAGAAGACTCGTATTTTATGTAAACATGATAAAAGAATCGATTACCCTTGAAGAATTCAATTACTCGGACATTGTAGTTACAAGGGCTCGTTCAAACCAAACACAGTGCAGGCAGACACGATACAATCGAGATTGTAAAGACCTCTTCACACGAACTCGGCGAAATATTAGATGTATTTTTTTAACTACTACAGTAAACGAAACTCTATGATTAGCTAGGCAGAAGTTTATAATGTGGCTTGGCTGACCAATAAAATCACTGCAATTGCAACCACACTTCTCAGAAAATACTTAACTGTTATTACTCGAACTGCAGTTATTCGAATGAAGCACATACGATAAAATATTTAGAGGTTCTCTTACACGAAAAACTGAGACAAACGATTTTATAAGTTCTTCATAAGAGGTGATAAGGTTTTAAAGGCAGAAAATTTAACTTATGGTCATAGTTAGTTATAATCTCTCGTTTTCTCTCTCTTTCCCTCTCTCTCTCTCTCTCTATGCGCGCGTGGTGTGTGGTGTGTGCGTGTGTGTGTGTGTGCGGCAAAGTGGAAAGGAGCGGGCAAAAAAGGAGCTGGCATAACTACATAAGATATGAACCTATGTTCATCCTGCTGGTAACTTCTATTTTGCTTTACTGTTACCGTTTCTTTGCCATTGTTACAGAGAAATTGTATTGGAGCGTTCGAGAAAAAAAATGGTATGAAACACGAAATAGTATAGGTAACCGCAGCTGCAGTGAAGCGAAGCTTGGT
Organism: Synanthedon tipuliformis; assembly: GCA_947623395.1. Taxonomy (NCBI): domain Eukaryota; kingdom Metazoa; phylum Arthropoda; class Insecta; order Lepidoptera; family Sesiidae; genus Synanthedon; species Synanthedon tipuliformis. Next base: position 1,390,299 of record OX392415.1, on the reverse strand, counting down.
TGTCATTGTCTCTTTACAGACAATAAGAATCAGAAAAAGCTCAGTGTGGAGAGCAATTTCATTTAATATTTTTTGCAATGGGAACTTTGTATTTGTACTTGTAAGCTGTACTTTGATTTGGTAAGTGCCTAAAATGTAATAATTGATATAATCGGATATAATATAGCTTTAGTCCGCGACTTCGACCACATTTTTTTTTTCTAGGCTAATATTTGTTTGTATGTAGAAAGTAATGTTATCAGTATTCCAATATTATCTAGTGTTGCAAGAAATGCTGCTGACATAAAGTCAATATTTGTGCTGCAGAAGCGAGCTATTCCCAGGCAGTTGCTCAGAAATAAATCTAAAAAAATAAATATGAATTCATAAGAGCTACAAAAAATGTGGATTAAATATCCTGCTATACTATACGAAAGATTTATACTAGGTATATCTATCTATGTATATAAATCTGTACAAAGTATATACCTATTATACAACTTTGGCATTATGTAAATTTACTCTTTTATTTCAAGCATATTTTTCAGTCTATTTCTATTTCTAGCCACTAAACGCTTCTCAAGCACCGGCGTTCCACTAACACAACTTACGGCATCCATAGTCAATTACCCATGAAGTCATTCCATATGTGCAAAACTTCAATGCAATTTGAACCTTACAGACGCTGCGATAGGGGCTTAATTTACATATACTTAAATCTCGTATAAGAATTAATTAAAGTCTACTATACGAACCGCCAATTAAGAATTGATTGACCCAGAGAGCCACCGCGTACGTAGTTCCAATAACAATCAGGTCGAAGTCTACGATACTATGCATTTATCAGATATTAAGATGTTGTACGCAAAACGAATGTTTATTAATATATTTTATATTTATTTACTAGCTGGTGCCCGCGATTTCGTCCGCGTTCTGGATGAAAGGTACCCTATGTCGCGTATGCAAAATTTCATGGTGATCGGTTCAGTAGTTTTTGCGTGAAAGAGTTACAAACATCCATACATACATCCATACATCCATACAAACTTTCGCATTTATAATATTAGTAGGTACGGATTAGTACGGATTATTTATATGTCCTCTAATCACGTGACCGCCTTGAAGTCAGTTTTTGAAGTGAAAACTTCTTTAGGCGCGTTGGTCTTTAATGAGATGGGAAAATAACCATTGAACTCGCGACCTTTCACCGTAACCGTGTAACCGATTAATTTTAAAAAAAGAACAATTTTTGAGATGGGGAAAAACCATCGAACTCGCGACTTGTTACCGTGTAACCGTGAAACTGACAAATCTGTAGGTATATAAGTACCTTTGTACTTTCCTGACGATTCAAAAAATGCACACGTAATTGTTCAAGTTTTCACTGTCGGCACTCCCGGAGTGCCACTGTTTCTTTGGCCTTGGACAAGGTAGTCTAACAAAGTTACATAAAGTAAAGTATAGGAGGTACACAGCACCAATAGAAGTAAGATCTTAACACATGACACAAGCAAAGGAGAGAGAAAAATTAAAGTAAAGAATATGCAAAGTCTTTAATAGAATCAATAACATATTATTATTATTAAACAAGTAGCATCCAAATACTTTGTGTCAGAGCCAAGTATCTTTCGCATTCAAATTCACTTTAGCAGCCAAACATTAGTCTCATAATAAGTTACGAACTTCATACTCGAACTAACGAAAAGTTCATGATCTTGACGTGCGTAAAACAATAACATTTAACGACTTTTATATTAGCTGAACAGCTAATGAAATTTTCAATATTTACAAAAAAAAATGGGCACTCAAATTTTACACAAAAAAATTCACAGACCAATCCCAACATTTTATTTGCGGTGCAAGTGTCAGCGAAATTTTTTATACGTATATTCTTGTAGTTATTAGCAATATTAGCATTATTAGCAATACAATATATCTACGCTAATATTATAAAGATTATAAATTTAATCTAATGTTTGTTTGTAACGGATAAACTTAAAAACTGATTAACTGATTTAAAAAAAAAATATTTTGCCTATAAAAGTTTTCTGACTATATATTCTGTGTATACCTTAAAATTGCCTTGTGTTACCTATACCTATTATAAGATTTTTGTTTGTGCTGTTGGTGTAGCTTTTGAGATCTCTATGAAAATTTCAACGATGTAATACCAGGTATCAAAAATTTGCCTATAAAAAGTCATCATTTGGCGTAAACTATGTAGCGGCACGCTACTTAGATATAATTTGTAAGTTGGATTGTCAATTGAGTCAAATTTTTTCTGTCTAGGAGTACTGGAGAGATCCTGAAATCATCTTGTGCGTGGTCAAAATAGCTAAAACCTACAGTTACAGTTGAATGAAATAATATTTTACTATGTAACTCTCACAAAGGGACCATACCCCACCAGTGGCGTAATTGCGGACGCATGAGAAATTGGCCACTCAATCTTCTTAAAACAATTTCTTTCTTCATTGAAACCACTTTATGCGAAATTAATTTTATCTTACAATTTTTATTTTCAATCAGAATGGAAATTTTGGGTATTCGAAAAGTGATACCTGCATTAGAAATGTCGCTTACCGTTATTTTATTTTTATCCATCCATGTTTTTATCTTTTTTAACAATCACAAGAATTTACATAATTCGATATTTACATTAAATTTTTAACGGTACGTAATTTTAGAATTCTCTTTTTGCTTGTTTGTGTTAAATTTCGTCCAGTTTGTTAGTCAGCTACAACTTTGATACGGCGTTGGCGGGTCTCGTTAAAATACACTGTAAACTGTACCCACATCGTTTTTCAGTTATTCTAGTATTTACAAAGCAATTTTCAGGTTTTGTAATGTTAGCGACGGCCTCGCAGACAGGAGGTAGGAATGAATAGCTGCACATTACAGTTATAATAGGTATGTACGTCACACAGGAGCTACATCTCAACTACAAATACAGTATATCATTGTAACTCTCACTAAAGCTAACTCTCTAACATTAACTATTTCATAGGCCATTATTCCAAGAACCATCCGCCATCGCCAACGATCCTTGCACAAAAGAGCGCACCCCGGCCTCTGGGTTGCCCTCCTTACCAAATTTCATCTCCCTAGCGTAAACTATAGAGTAAAGAAATCTATCTTAGACTTGGTACATATTTAAATGACTCTTAAATTAATGAAACCTAAAACTAAAATAATTTTTAGTTAACCGGAAAATGTTACTTAGGTTGCTAGACTGATGCATGCATACTCAGGGTTTGAGAACATTGCACCCGCGGCTATGCCCTATATATTTTATGTTTACCTGAATTTGATATCGTACCATAATATCATTCTTCGTCATATCTTTTCATCGTCAACTTCTCAATGGCTGTAGACGAAGGTCTTATCAGTGCGTATTGCCTCGTAATGCGTATTGCGTAAACTGGGTCATCAACTATTTATGAAAGGTAATACTGTGGTATGCTTATACTGTAAGCATTTCTTCCATCTTCCATCGGACATACAGACGTACGGCTGGCTACCATCCTCATATTGTCGAAATATCTCCTTTTCGGACCAAGCGCTTTGAAACATCCTTTATAATGCGCACTGAAAGGGTTTGGAACTCCCTGCCGGCGTCTGTATTTCCGAGCACATATAACCCTAATCTTTTCAAGGTTCGAGTGAATAGGCATCTTCTGAGTGAGCTCGCTCCATCTTAGGCCTCATCCTTGCCACATGGCTGGTTGTTGGCCAAGAGCTAACCCATCTCTAATAAAAAAATAAAAAAATCAAAGTAAATTAAGCTGTGTTTTTTTTTTTCACAGAGAAAGAAAAAAATTAATCCGGTATCATTGTCAAATTTTACTGCAAGCTGTGGCTGGATGAACAAAAACGACGCCGAGGACCATCTGCCATCCGCATAGTTTCAAACTTTCTACTTAGTTTTGAAACTATGTCATGTTATTATTAAATTATATATTTACTTATTTTATAGTGATCTTAATAAGGTGCCAAGTCGTCTTCGCATTCCCTATAGTTATACTCAACTAGCGATCCGTCGATGCATTTTTTTTATACAAAAACCTTCAACAGCTGTTTCACTGTTCAAACCTTACAAATTCGGTCATATCTGACTATGAGCAGTAATTTATTCAAACCTTATTGCTCTCATAGTTTTGAAAGGCGTTAGTTTTTTTTTATCGTTGGGAAATCCTCTTGGATACCCGGAAGTGAAGGTACGCCGGCCTACTCGGGGGACCTTACGACGGGCGGTAGTGTTCCCTAACATTATTTATTTTCCCTAACATTGTGTATGCGAAATTTCATGATAATCGGTTGAATAGTTAAAGCATATGAACAGACAGAAAAACATAAAATAAATAAAAATAAATAATAAATAATATCCTTACTTAATATTATAATGTGGATGTGAGTTTGTTTGTTTGTTACGCTTTCAAGCAGAAACTATTGAACCGATCACCATGAATTTTGCATACACGTTGTCTGGGACACCAGAAAGAACATTGTGTACCTTTCACCTAGAACGCGGATGAAGTCCCGGGCACCAGCTAGTATGTTATAAAGGTAACAGACAGAGAAATTTACTTTTAAATTTATAACATTTGTAATGATACTTATTTTATTGTAATAGATTACAATGTAAGATTAGTTTGTAAAATGAATAATACCTATCTACAATGAACAATGTAACCTTAACCGGATTCTATTAGAATTGGAATAAATAATAGGATTATTCGTAGCTTTATATAACCTTCGCAACGGGTGGGTCAGTTAAAATGGCAAAACATTTTTGGTACCCAGTTACAATTCCCGGTTAATCTCAGGTGCGGATTTAATTCGTATGTAATAGCTTCGACCAACATTATTAGTATGGACGGGTCATTAATATCTTAATATTAAGTATAGTTGAGTAACTTACTGTTACTTAAGTCTTAAGTTCGTTTGGGATCACTAACTGATCACTAATATGGCTGTTTGGAAAAGCCTTTATATTTTAATGTTTTCTAGAAGAAAACATAGTCATAGTCTACGACTTTTATTTTATTTCGTGTATGGCACAGGCCGCCATAATGGATTTGGTATTACATGTAACAAGAATACTTACCAATGATACGATATTCCCTGTTCCTTTTTAACTTCAGTGTCATAGTTTTTGCAGCCTTTTACAGCGCAACTAGGGCATTTTTATAATAATTTAATAAAAAAAGTTCTCTCACCCACAATCCCGCGCGGACGAGGGACGACGACTGGCGTTAGTTAGCCTAAAATTGAGATTTTAGGGCCAATGAGCTGGTGCCATTTCGCCGCGCCGTTGACCCGGTCCTTACGCTAGTAATTTATAAGTCTATGGGGTATCATTCATTTTTATATTGCATTCAGAGGTGTTAATGGAAAATGCCGGTCACACAACTCAATCTCCACCCCGCTTTACTGACGACATCATGGAATGAGCTTATACAAAAATGTTTTTTCATACAAAGTAAATAACGAAACTTGCTTCTATATAAGCAAAGTATTTTTTTAAATAAGTTAAATTTAAAAAGTATTTAGCAAACGAGTCGGTTTTTATAGCACATGTGCTTATAGGTTTCGGCATGTAAGAAAGAGGTTATCTCACTTCGTCTCTAAGCTTTTTACCCTATCGAGTCCTCATTGGATACTCTTAAGGTTTTTTTTTTTTTTCAGAACTATAATAAAAGTTTAGTATAATATTATTCATATATAATTTATTTTTGAACAAAAGCGAATCAAAAGAGTGGTCGCTTCCTATGTGGTAGGCTAGTTTTAAAGCAGATCTGCAGATTTAAATATTTTATTAGAACTCAGTAGTACATTTCATCCATTTAGCCTGCAGCTCCAACAAGCTGCAAAGCGTTCGCTGCAAAGCGTTTTCTCGTATTACTACTATTGTACGAAGTAACCTTGCTCAATTTATGCTGAAAATTTAATACTTACTTTTACTACGTCAAAGCACGAAATCTGATTGTACTTTTTAGAGGTACGAAATATTTAAAGTTGACCTAATTTTTTTTTACTTTACGTAATAACATTGGTTTTCATTTTAATTTGCAAGCGCACGCCTGAAAGTAAATGGAATTTGGTAAATCTTTTTTAATAATAAAATTTAATCTTATTCGATGTATAACGGATACAAAATATTATGCGCTTAATTAATTTGTAGTGTATTTTAATCTATTATTATAATCTTCTGTGTTCATTTTTTCATAGTTTTTTTTTTAATTATGTTAAGTATAGATTTGCACGCCTTAAGGGCAGGATGCAGCGTTTACCAAATGAATACTCATGATTAAAAAGTATTTTTAATAAAGAAAAAACGATAAAAAAACATGAACAGAGTTCGTCTCTCTTTGGTGAAATTTATCACAATCGTCCTTTTGTCCTTAATTAAACTTTTTAAGCGCCACCGGCTAATGAAGTTCCCTGAAATTGTCCTGCACCGGGAGACATTAATAAGTTATAGGCCGCGTTCACACGGACGTCTTTCCGACCTTGCAACGAATTCATTTGTATTTTTTTCTTTCATTTGTAAGTTGTAACTAAGAGAAAACTCTAAAAAGTAAATTGTGAGTTGTTTGTCACATTGTTTGAAAAGGTTTTTCCAAACAATGTGCCACTGCTACTGCATATTGAGTGACTCGCAATGCCTACTTACCCGATGACTATCCTGCCTGCTTTCGCAAAAGTAAGCACAATTTGAAGTGTAAAAAATTAGTTTATGATAGTTTACGATATGCCTATGAACACAAGAGAGACGACAAGGGACAAAGTAAGTCTATTGAATCTATACTTAATATTATAAAGCTGAAGAGTTTGTTTGTTTGTTTGAACGCGCTAATCTCAGGAACTACTGGTTCGAATTGAAAAATTCTTTTTATGTTGGATAGATCATTTATCGAGGAAGGCTTTAAGCTATATAACATCACGTTGCGACTAATAGGAGCGAAGAAACAGTCGAAAATGTGGAAAAAACGGGGAGGGCTTCCGTTGCGTGCGCTACGAAAACCGTTCGAGATACCCAAATGATTCCCAAAATAACTATTCCACGCGGACGAAGTCGCGAGCACCAGCTAGTCTTGTATAAAGACAGATTGGATGTAGCAAAGCGGTTCTACAGTGTGAATGCACCTTTATGTCCGTCGTCTATAAGAGTTTAAAAAAGTGTTGCAACTCTTATACAGCTTTATTAATTCTGTTACTTCGCAAAGATTGTCGCTAGACATCTGCAAGTGTAATAAGATAACTTACTCGTTTAAGAGGTACCAAAAAGGGAGTAATTTCTCTGAATTCAGTCTAGAAGTCTGTTTACTCACTCGAATTGCTTTAATAATGTCTTCGGCGGCCATTTTTTCTCTCTGCTCTCGATGAAAATAAATACTTTGTTTTTTTTTATGTTTCACTTGTAATTTAATTATTTGTTCAAATACTAGCGACCCGCCGCCAGCTTCGTACGGATGCCATTTATTAATGCAAATTATACTAACACACAAATCTTCGTCGTCTATCGCTCTCTCCATTAGTAAAGACCGTAAGGACCGTGTCGATTGACGGATTGTTACGGTCCTTACGTTATTTTGAAGAACTCAACGTGGTTATGAAGAAGTTAGCAAAGACAGAAAAGGACAACGACATTAAAGTTACGCGGACTTCGCCCGCGTAACTATGTAAATTATATACTAAATCCTTCCTCGAGAACCACTCTATCCATTGGTGAAAACAGCATGAAAATCGGTGCAGTAGTTTTTGAGTTTATCGCGAACAGACAGACGCGGCGGAGTACTTTGTTTTATATGTAGTGATGATATGTTTAAATTTATATAGATATTAGACATAGATAAAATAAATATAGATAATGACGTCTTTCTGGTTTATAAAATTAACAAGCTGTACCCACCTGGCCATGCTTCGATGTGGCTCACTTTTGCTTTCATTTTCGTTGGGACTTTGGAATAAGAAGTATATCAAAACACTAATCCATAGACACTAAAATAAGAAAACTAAATGTTTGTATATAAATATTTAAGTATGATTCCTACCCTCTTTTGAATTTGAAAGTCGGATTTCGAATAAGTTTAATTCCATTTTGGCAAAACCTGGGTAGCAATTAATAAAAAAAATTTTATTAAAAATTCAAATTAAATATTATAATACATAAGGTATTGTCATACAAAAGTTCATTGTTATATTTATGCACACATATTCACTCATACACACACAAATGTGAGAACAATTTGTTGCAAAGTTTCAAAGTGAATGTTGAAATGTCAAAATGGTTAAAATGTATGGTTTTCATTGTTCTTCAGCCGGCTTCTCTTCTTCGGGGTCAGGTTTTTGGCAGGCGAGCGCTCCGCATCTGTTGGGACAACATTTGAGTGCACGCGGACAATCCGAATCACCTGTGCACGTGTGTGAGCAAACCCACACCCCTCGTGGGTATTCGGGACAACGACCTTTTTTCACTGTAAAAAAAAAATTCAAAATTACTCATTGGCTTATTAGTGAAACAAGCAGCGTAATAGAAACTATTGATTGGATTTAACCATCCTACTTCTTTTATCTATACTAACATTATAAAGAGAAAATATGTGTTTGTTTGAATTGAATAGTCTCCGAAACTACTGGACCGATTTGAAAAAATCTTTCATTGTTTGAAGCTATATTAAAAGTCGTGCGCAGTTTGATATAAATAAAAGAATTTGGGCAACTCTGTCGCCGTGGCGGCGCCACCGGCATCGCTTATAACCACTCATTATAATATTTTCTCGGGTCAATGATATTATAATATAAAACGAGGTAGATATGGGACTAGTGCCCTGGAACGGAGGCGTTCAAATTAAGACAATTGTTGTAATTTGATTTAGTCGCTTAATAACAGCGAGTGAAAGAACACGTGTGCTACTCTGTGTCATAATTATTAAAATATTGTCTAAAATGCCGAGTTGTGTATTCCGAAAGTGTAAAAACTATGGTTTAAAAGTAAAAAAGGATAAAGGAGTTACATACCACACGTAAGTACATAAAAATCACATAAATTTTATACAAAATTGGGCGATCCAGTGCATTAGGGACAGATAGCGTGCGTCATAGATTAACAGTCAGAAGCGAAACCGTAGGCACAATTTACCGCGCTCTGTAACTATAAACTGGTGATGGGCGATTTCATTTCGAATTATATGAAATACTATTCCATTATATAAATATTATATTATATTATATTATATTATATTATATTATATTATATTATATTATATTATATTATATTATATTATATTATATTATATTATATTATATTATATTATATTATATTATATTATATTATATTATATTATATTATATTATATTATATTATATTATATTATATTATATTATATTATATTATATTATATTATATTATATTATATTATATTATATTATATTCATAATTCTAATATAATATAATATATATAATAATATATAAATAATAATAAAAGTTGGCAAATAAGTTGTTTTATTTAATGCCACCCCAATTATGTCGTTTATAGAGTTTGTGCGGAAAGAGAATGGACGCGGCGTATAAGGGAACTACCATAATGACTTTATTATTTTTATTATATAAATAATTTTACCAATAAGTTTTAGAGATGTTATTAGATGTTTACAGTCGAACTATAATAACGTAACAGAGTTTTCAAAATAACAAATACGATAATTAATCACAGTGGCGCCCTCAATTATTACGTCCATTCTCTTTCCGCACAGACTCTAATATCAATGATGTGACGCTTCTGTTTGCATCGCTCAGCTTTGTTTGGCTAGCGTACTTCAAACGCAACTCTTTACAGACAGCTATCTCTTTCCGTATCATACGTTCTGTATAATCTGTCACGCTTACTCATATATCTCACGTAATAAGTATATAGCAGTATACAGATAAGTAGGTATGTACAAAGCGGAACATTTTTTACAGACGTGCGATATGGAGATGGGTCATCTTTACTTAAAAAATCATTGTCTCGGGTGTTATATTTGTTATTTTCCAATGCGGACGAAGTCGTGGACACTAGCTAGTTCTATATAATTTAAGTTTGATTTTATAATTAAAAATTATGTACCATTTAAGTTAAACTTTGTGTCTCTAGTTAAGTATTTAAGTATCTGCCAATATTAATTTATCAAAAGGAGGCGAGCGATTGCTATAGTAAAGACCAAACAATTTAATGCCCTGAATAAGATAAAAATATTTTCTATATTAATGAACTGACCCAAATTAACGAAATGTCTTTGTGTGACTGGGTCGACACACATAGAACCGCCGCAGACGGTTGGACAGCACAGCTGGGTAGAATTGGTGCAGGGCTGTTCGGGCCCACAGCTGGGCTCACATAAGTCCACTGGCAACGTAGGTGGACACGATCCACCCTTACCGAATGCCAATACTATGAGATTTGAGACTGAAAAAAAAATGAGAGATTAATACCAGGACACCATAGATAGATGATTGGTCTCGTTGCACTCGACTAGATACCGCCGTCGTTCTTGTAAAATGCGGCATAAAATTGTACGCCGAATACGGCGTAGCCGAACCAGACACACTGCAAACTGTCTGTGATGTGTACGTGCCGAATGTTTTATTAAATTTTAGGCATAATAAAATACCAGTTTGCGTAGTGAAACTGTGTAAAAATATAATAAAACTGGGTAAAAAGTGATAAAAAGTGACGATTTTTTACACACACTACAATAAAAAGTTGCCACATTTTCGGAGCTATTGCTTTTGTATAGCGCTCTATCTAGTCGAGCGCAGCGAGATCAATCAATTATCTTTGCAGGACACATTGTGTTTAGTCGTAAACTGTAGAACCAATATTTGTACTACAAACAAATTACTTGAATGGCTCAGAGTTAGTAGCTCTGCCTGCTGTGCCCTAAGTAATGGGTTCGATAATTCGAGGCCTAAAAACAAACCTTTCTATGTAGGTATGAATATTATATTTATTTGTCTTGGTCTGGATGTTTTTATATGTATTCTATGTATATTTTTACAAATATATACGATAAAAATTATTTGTTTTATATGATATACAGACATAAACACACTTACATATCAGAATGAAACAAAGCCGCATTATTTAACTTACAACTTTACAACTTTTGAGTAAATCGCACTGTTTAACTGACTATCATGTACTGAACTCGCTTACCCAAGAATTTATATAAACAAAAGCTGACATACGGTTACTACGAATGTCAATTTAATATTTGGTTAACCAATAATAATAATATAATATTAATAGTTTAATTTTATTCTTAGTTATTAGTTTGTCATTATATATAAACACAACAATTAAAGGATATAAAAAAGTTGCAAATTTTTAGGTGATTTTTTTCCTACTTACGAGTATATATTTTTAAAACAATTATATCTGATATTTTAGCATTGTTCATATGATATCTGTCACCAAAATGTTAGATGACAAATTCACGAGATAGACGAACAACAAAGCTGTATGTTCATAATATTTAAATGACAATACTTCCATAGAATTCCGAGTATCGAGACTTTAAAACAGGAAAACCAACTTAACCACGAACTGTTTGAGCACATACAAGGTAAATAATGCAGACTAAGATACGAAACTGAAGGTCACGTGGTGTCTGTTAGCTATATTTTTCCCGTTAGCACATAATATTATATAACCTTAATAACATAAAACCCGAAATACATCGAGATGTTGAAAATGGAATATATTTAAATATGTATGTACGTAACACAATTAGAAAGACGTTCAATCAATTTAAATTGACGATAAATTGAAGACAAGAAATAATATTTGTTACAATTAAGAGGTTATAAAGTTATATAAAGGTATTTTATTTTTTCTCTAAACAAATCTCTTCGATTATTTGGATTACTTGTCTATGGTCTTGTCAATGCTTACTATTGACAATTTAAGAAAGTAATACATAAAGCTTTCCTTACTATCATACTTAGATTTTCCAATATGACTGGTCTCGTTAAGAGGTTATCAAGCAACCTTGACGAGGTTAGATGAATATTGCGTCAATTCTAGGAATTTTATTCAATAAAATTTATTATCTCATTCAATATAGTTTCTGGGCCAATAAAAAAGAAAAAAAATTATAAACATTAATAATTGTGTGTTATCAGCTTGCTTCAACTAGTTAGAGTTATGTAGGTACTCCAGTTACGACGGTTGCCATCCACCAAAAAGTTGACCGTCCGTCTGCCTGCCGGCTTTTATCTTTGAAAAATAAAATGATTTTATTAAATGTTTAATAAAACTAAATGTTTACCAAAACATTGATTTTATCGTGATTTTTTAGTATCGTGATTTTATCTATTTAGTAAAAAAGTATTTTAGTTTAGTTATCATTTAGTAAAATAGTCATGTGTATACGACCTTACCCAATGAGGCGACATGTCCTTTTAAAATAAAGAATTAAAAAAACAGCAGGTGTGCTGTTGTTTAGAGTAAGTAAGAGTTACAGGCTGAAGATGATAATAAATTAACGAAGATATAGCCCCATTGAAGAACTGGCTTGTATTAAAAGGCAATAGTAGCCTATCTACTAACAAGTCGACCTTTAAATAAAATAAAAATACAAATTTTGATACATCTTTCACTAATGGAAAGAATGATAAACGAGCAACGTTTTATTTTGAAAAAAAAAAACTACATCTGGCCCTACTAATATTATAAGGAGGAAAGTTCGTTTGAATTGAAGGCTCCGAAACTACTGGGCTGATTTAAAAAAAATAACTGTTGGGAAGCTATATTATCAGCAAGTAACATAGCCTATATTTTATAAAGTTATGCGAGCGAAGTCGCGTGCAACAGCTACTACAATATAAATGCTTGAATTGTATAAACTCTGGTGTACATATAATAAACTGTTTCCCAGAGACTCATTTAGAGATTCGCCAAATGAAATATCTCCTTTTGTAAATAGAAGACTCTGTGGGGTCATATTTGCTGAATTTAAAAGCGTAGCCCGTAAGTAATAAAACTATCGTTCCATTAAATATGATGGCTCGTAAATGAGAGAGGTCGGGCGACCTCCCGCTTTCATTATGTTCAACCCGTCGGAATAATCCGACCCGATATATTGAACCGTGTATCTTACGGTTACTGAACTTCTAATTTGGTTTGTCAATATCTCTTTATTACGCTTATTCGGGGACGAGGTTTTATGATGTGAATCAAAATCATGATTCAAGCCCAATTCACTGGATAAGTTTTATTGATTTACTAGTTCTTTCCCGCTACTATGCCCGTGTAAAATATTATGATGTAGGATTACAAACAAGTTGTGCCTTTAAAATTATCCTTATAGATTACGACTAGCAAAATGTTCATCGTCGTTGGCTTGTTGCAATTAAAAATGGTTTTTATGAAAACTAGAAAAATATTATTATTATTAATTATTATTATTGTTATTATTATTATTATTATTATTTTTTAATGAAAACTTTTACCCGTTACTTCGTCATACATAAAAAAAATATTTTTTTTCACAAATTAATTAATTATAAAGTTTTCACTTCACGTGTTAATGTAATATGACTAAATTATTGTAAGACTTTGAAATTAAAAAATCTGAGCAAACAAAAATGTGCACCAGATAAGCATTAAGCATATAATACTGTCCAGTATAATAGATAAGAACGCAGCATAGCAAAATATATATATATATAAGAACGCAGCATAGCAGCTTAGTTTTTTTTTTTAATAAGTATAATCTTAAGCACATTTTTGCTATTTATTTTCTCATAGATAACACAATTCATAAATATATACCTACTTTTCGTCTGGTAAACAGATGGATGAAGGATGACCTCTCTTCGTATCTTAGACTATTATTAGCAATTGAAACAACATTATGAACTTCATATAAATTATTTATTTTAATTTTTAACATTTTGTTAACCGTCAACGGCACCTAAATACTGGTCGAGCCACCTGTCTATAACGGGCAGGTTCTCCGCAGACCATTTCGCCTCCTCTCGAACGTTCCTCATAGATTTCTCTATAATATGTTCTGCCGAACCAAACTCGCCTTGATGAGCCACGTACAAGTTCGAAACTAATTCTAATCCCTCTTGAGTCGTGAATTGTGAAGTGGCCGATGTTATGAGGCTATCCCATAGATTTGTTTTCGGTGAAAACCTGAAACAAATCCGGTATTGTTACATTGTTATAGGTATACTAACAAAATTTGGATTTTTATACATAATCTATACTAATATTATAAAGCTGAAGAGTTTGTTTGCTTGTTTGAACGCGCTAATCTCAGGAACTACTAATTCGAATTGAAAAATTCTTTTTGTGTTGGATAGATCATTTATCGAGGAAGGCTTTAGGCTATATAACATCACGTTGCGACTAATAGGAGCGAAGAAACAGTCGAAAATGTGGAAAAAACGGGGAAAATTATTCATCTTTGAGGGCTTCCGTTGCGTGCGCTGCGAAAACCGTTCGAGATACCCAAATGATTCCCAAAATAACTATTCCACGCGGACGAAGTCGCGAGCACCAATGTTCAGTAACTATGGAATTTGCGTCGCAAATGCGTCATAAAAAGTACGCCTAAAACGGAATCATGGCGGAGTTTTGCCTTCGCGCGGCAATAGTGAAAGGTAGTAACGACCAAGTTCTACTATTAATTTTAAACTTCAATGTGTTTACGTGAAGTCACATTTTCTTTAAATGACAGATGTTTGGTTGGCAGATGACAGAGTTCATGCACTACGGCGTAGTCTACGCATATATGTCACTTTTAAGTGTTCCATAAAGTTCGTAATCCTTTGTATGGCGTACGAAATCAATAGTTGTAATACATTGATGGTTCAATAGAATAATAAAACACTTTATTTGTTGCTAGAAAATTCAAATATATTATGTTAGAGAGTGAGAGACACTAAAAAAGAAATTCATTTTCTTCTTATTAATACGGTGGAGTGTTGTAAGAAGTGAGCTAGGTTTTTTATATGAAAAACAGGCAGGCTGACGATCTACTTGACTGTCAGTGGTAACCGTCGCCTTGTGTTATAGCCATCTACCATCAAGTTAGGCGTCAGTCTGTCAGACGACCTTAACATATAAAAATGTGAAAGTAGCAGAAGTTATTCGGTAAAAGAAACCCTAGTCTATAATGTTAAGATGTTAGGCAAGAGTAAAAGAACAGACCATATTAACATGTCTACTTACTTTTCCTTCAGAACGGCCCAATTGTTATTCAGAAAATGGAACAGCGTGGTGTATCCTTGTGAACTACCGGTCAGCATACTGAAGGTAAGGAAGAGATCGGTCTCAGTAAAGTTTCCATTGCCTTCCAGAATGGTAACGTTCAGAAGTCTGTTGATCTTGTATTGGTCTATTGGACAACCAGCGAGAGTCTTTAGAAGGTAAGTTCTCTCACTCTGTTTCCTCGATGGAGGGAAATTGATCACTCTTTGAAGACCGAATTCCCACTCCTCTTTGGTGCCCCATTTAAACACTGGACAGATGTATTTGTTTGATAATCTGAAATGTGAAAATATTTGTAAATATTAATATTATTTATATAAGTAGTCGCGTGAGACAGCTAGTATTTTATAAAATGTAAACCTACAGATTAAAGCAATGAGTACCTTAAAAGGTAAACCAATGTTCATTCAAATCCAACACATTGGGATGGGATTCAATCGATCGACTGCCAAAAAGGTTCTGATAATAATATTCGTACATATCATCTAACATCGTACCAAGGTGTAATAACCACAGCTACCTCATCAAAGGCGATAAGGGGTTTAACACCATAAGCGTAGTAAAATAGCAATATATTTACAAATATATGTATTTAGAGAGGCAATTTAGAGAGGCAAGCAGGCTAAATGTTATAATGGTAATACTCGAATGTGTGAGATGCTTGCAAAGATATATTATTTCGATGGTGAGATGATAAACATTATAACTTAAAAATGCGTTTTTTGACCTGTTTCAAGAGCCTTTTAGTCAAGTGGTTAAGCTAAGCGCTCTGACTCAGGAGTCCCAGGTTCGATTTAATTAATTTCAATGGAGGATGTTTGAAAAAATACTTAACATTCCACACCTCAGTCCTCAGAAAAAAACTCAGTCCTCAAAAAAAACTCAGTCCTCAGAAAAAAACTCAGTCCCCAGAAAAAACTCAGTTCTCAGGAAAAAAAACTCAGTCAACACCGAAACGCTAAGTTTAGAGACTTTACAGTGGGAGACGCAATATTAACGCCAAATCAAGGTAGACAAGAAAACAAGAAAAACTTACGGATTCCCCTCGTCAGGATTCTCTGACAACATCCACTTGGTGTATTGGTCTTGCGCCTCCTTTATACAAGGCGTATAACCAGCCTTTGACAGGAAAGTTTTGGTTAAAGAACGTAAGTTTTTCTTCCAATTCTCTTCATCTTCCCTCTCATCTTTTATCAGTTCTTCGTAGAGTGGACTTAAAAGGGATCTGACGTAGGCCTGTCGAAATTCAAATGGTACGATACATTTAATATTATTAATTGTCATCATCAGGTCATGATTAGACCTGGGCTGCAGGAGCAGCCTGGATCCAGCTCATTTTATTCAAATTTAATAAAAGTAGTCGCGATTGTTTAGAAAAAAATCATCATCATCCCAAAAGCGTCCACTTTAGAAATCAGCCCCGCTATTTTGAAGTGACCGGTATACCGGCTCAAATTCAAGCTAGAATTACTATAATATAAGTAATTCTAGCTTAAATTTAAGCTTTTGAACACGAATACTAGTTTTGATACATTTATTTTCAAAAATTAAGTACAACCACTTAAGGGTGTATACTCTAATAACTAAATTGAATATAATTTGTTTTAAATCAAGGCCCCTGTCCAGTGGCCTGTACTGATTAATATCGGTTCAGGACAATTTAACTTTGCATCCCCGCGGGCCGAAACTAATCCGCTCCCTGAAACTACATCGACGTGTTAATATGCATAAACCAATATTAGATATGTAGTGATGGATAGTCTAATAATGTTATGATACGATTATTGCTTCAGATAACTCAAATTTAAGTTAGGTATATTAATTTAACGAGCTTGTGGTAAACAAGTGAGGGAAACATTTAAACCAGCTCCGGCTTCGCACGGCTCAAGCTTTCCTCGTTTTTCGCCTTTCCACTAGAAAAAACTGTATTAAAATCTGATGGATAGTTTTGAAGTAGTTAGCGAATGAAAAGACGGAAGCGTGTAGCGACTTTATTTTATAATGAGTATGAGTAATGATCTCTAACTATGGGACTCATAAGAAAGCTCAACATCGCTCAACGAGCTATTGAGAGGGCTAGTTTGAATCAGAAATGAGTCGAACGCTAGTAACCAAAAGCAATGAGAATCAGAAATGAGTTAGAACGAAAGTTACCGACATAGGCCGGCGGATCAGTAAGTTGACGTGGCATTGCGAAGGGCACGTAGTACAGAGAGCCGACGGTCGCTGGGGCCGGAAGGTTCTTGAGTGGAGGCTAAGGATAAGGTCCTGATAAAAGGTGTACAGACGACCTGATAAGGGAAGCGAGTCAACGGTGGATCCTCTTGGAAAATTATGGGAGAGGCATGTATGTATTATGTATGTATGTATACAGTACTATGTAAGTACAGCAGTGGTCTACGATGATATTGATGATAGATATAGATAGATATTGATTAATGAGTAGATATAGGTTAATGAATATTAATTTGGTAACATACAACTTACTTGAAATTTCCCATGTATACAGCTACATATGTGTCTCCCTAGATGATCAATCATTGTGAAAACTGGATCCCAAACTAAATGATGCCTTTCTTCCTTCAAGAACAATGTCATATTGAATGCAGTAGCGAATGACAACTCTCCGGCGTACGCGAGGTTCCACGCATCGTGTAGTAACTTCGCTCGGGTCAATTCCGGTATTTTATTTCTATTGGGACCTTGTAAAAATGTCGATAGAAGATTCCAATTGTTCGAATCGTAGTTCACTGGGAATGGCGCTAAAAATAATATATATTTTTCTTAAAAGAAAATGTTGTTATAAAAAAATTGTCAACAATTTCTTTCCTTGAAATCTGACAAATATCTTTTCTTTTAATAATATTTTTTTATTACTACATTTTTCCTTTTTTTTTAATTTTAACAGAAAGTTATCAAGCAACTCCTATAAGTGCGCATAAGCCTTAAAAAACCTATCCATATATATACTATGTTAGATTTTCTTTTAAAGTTAGTAATATAATCACTTACCTATCTCCTCGGGGTTAACAATAACGAACTGCTCCTTGCTGGGCATATTCATCAAAACCAATTCTTTGCTCTTCATCCAGGCTGTGGGCGTTGTGTTTTTGAAATCCGGACTGTCCTCTTTCGATAAAACTATTGGCGTCATCCAACTCATGCTCGCTGCATCGGGTACATCGTGGGGACGCTCACGTAGATACACTTTCTTTAAAGATAATTATATCAATTATTTATTGGATATATAAAAACTTTAATAAGCGTAACCTTAATATATAAAAAGAACCTTATTTGTGCTAAAATTGGCAGACAGGCTGAATTGAACCTGGGAACCCTGGAACAAAGCGTAGGACAAACACCCTAACCACTTATCCAACGGTCTCGTCAAATGTTATTCTTAACTAGCTGGCGCTCGCGACTTCGCCCCCGTGAAAACAGTAGCCTATGCTGTGTCCCGTGCGTCTAAATGTTTATCTACCAAGTTTCATGAAAATCAGTTAATACGTGGAACATACATACATACATAAATACATACATACATACAATTACCTACACTTACAGATATATTATTAGTACAGTATTAATGATACGTGGACGAATAATTAAATTTATAAGTACGTTAACGAAGTCGCAAGCAAAAGCTAGTAAATAAAAAAGTTAATTTAACCACGCTTACTCGTATGTAGGCACAAGCTAGTAAGTATCAAATAAACGAGAATGAATACATACCTACTAATATAAGAAATGGTAATATTTTGATATGATATTTACTCTCGAATGGGAAGGTCAATTTGCTACACTGATGGAAATCGATATCGCCGACGGCTTTACAATCATGCTCGGTGCACCGAACGAGATACCCCGAGGTCTAGTCTAACTTAAACATGTTAACTGTACGAAGGGCATTCGCAAGATATGAGAGCCAATCGAGTTTCTATTCCAGCGATAATATTTAAGATTGTAATTAGAAAAAATACAAAAATACAAGTAAGTAATGACGTGTGATAGTTTTATTTCTTTTTTGTGTACGATGCAAAATATGCAAAAATCGCCATAACAAAGACGTTTTATTCGTTATTTAAAGTAGAAAACTTGAAATCTTTATTTGGAGTAAAATTAAAAACATTTTTGTACGTAAGTCAAGTTTAGAAAGTTAATCCTGTGTCATTAAATGAGTAAATATGAATATTTTTCGTCGGTTTATAGTTAGGTATATGTTCTTTTGGCTTTTTACTATACTAATGCTTAATTAAAAAAATATTAAAAAAAAACAACGTAATATCTGCAGATACGTCTATATTTTTTACTATACCCTTTATGGACAAAATAATTAAATAATTTCTTGCCGCTTAACGTGGCTTAACAGCGCCTTTGTTCGAGTATTTTCAATAATAATGTAATGTGTTATCACAATATATTATGTAAAGTTTAATCAAAATTAGTTCAGCAGTTTCATCGTGAACTTTATGACAAACTTTCGCAATCTTATAACATTAAGATTGTGTCTGTGTGCTTACATACACAAACATTAAGATTGTGTAAACGAATGTACCTACAGGTTTTTAGCAAAATGATTTTTCTTCTACTCACCTGCGTAAGGAAAATAGAGTTGGTTTCATATTTCCTGTGTGCAGTGACGAGCGGAAGACGATCCTTTTCAATCCAGCTGTTGGCGACCGTCTTCACGTCCACGCCTGGTGGTATCTTACCGTCTGCGATCGCAGCCGTGTTTAGAGCTGACCAGATGTCGTCGCCAGTAAACGTCTTAAACTTACTAAAGTCAAAAAAGCGTATCTTGACAAAAAGTATTAAAGTTTGTATAAACTTCCCTTTAATTTATAAATCCCTATAAATTTCCCTACAAGAGGAGATGCATGAAAATTATTTTTTCATATATCCCTACTGTGTAAGTGTATACTCAGAATGAATACTCCTTTCCTTTCCATCGAATTTGGATAACGTTCGAATTCGCAGTCTCAAGTTCAATCAAAATGCATCTATATTGTTGAGCTGTGAGAACATTATAGAAATTTCGTAGATACAATACATGATTCTTAATCTTAACCTTTAGGTGATTTCACACATGTGTGCTGCAAAAGAATCATCTACGGTATCGAGGCTTGTTTGGACTACTTTAGTAATTTAGTATAGTGACAAGAATTTCAGTAGCTAAACTACTCGCTACAGTCCAAAAATAGTTTGCATTACGGTCAAGTACAGTACACAAATATTTCAAGTTAATAAAGCTATTTTTGAAGAGATAGTTGAGGAAATTTATTTGAGAACTAAGAAAATATTTTTATACTGTGACGTAACATTCCGTAAGCAACTTCGTACATTTTAGAATCAATTTTTAAAGTTGCTCCAGCGAAACCGAAACTAAGTTTTTGCGGCAACCAATAAACTTGACTAAAAACTAGTATGCTACTGGCTAAACTAGTTTGAACTATTCTGAACTTGTCTAAGATATATTCAGAATAGTAGAACCGCCCGCGCTACTCGCCCGAAAAAATAGAACAAAATGCTAAAATACTAACTAATCTACTCGACATTTTTTTTTTTATTAATTCAAATACGTTTAGTTACTAGAGTGAACTAGCCTTAAGGGACACTTTGTGAGTCTGTATTTTATATTTCAGTTTTACAACCGATGTGACCCAGATAAGGACTCACCGAGCTTCTATAAACGTCCTCAATCCTTTCTTGAACGTATCTCCGCCGATAGTGTAGTTGAACATGCGAAACAATAGCTCGATCTTGGTGCAAGCTGTCTCCTGCTTCATGCCGGTGATTCGAGAGTGTGGGTATCGCTTACTGAACTCATAGTACAAAGAGTATAGGACGGTCATAGGCCATTTGCCTTCCATTTCAGATCCATCGTTTATCTATAAAAAAAGCACCTTTCAAAATATGAACTTCATGCGTTTTATATTTCAATTTTTACATGATCCCTCGGGAGCAGTATTTTTTCTGTTTTTTTTTTCTGTATCTTCGAATTTTTCGATTTACCTATTTCAGTGTCGTACACGACTATACTTTCATTGTTTTTTTCTAAAAAACCCAAAGTGTTCCACTCGCCCACTACGATTTTCTGAAGCTGTCATGTCGCACGCAAGAAAATCATATGCGTGCGAGATGACTACTAAAAATATTATTAAATTTAAAGTTGCCTCAACACATTTCGTGTGAAATAAAATCGTGCGAGATGACAATTAAACCAGAAAGAGAGGCTTTCCAGTACTTCCAGTACACACTCACTGAAACGCAACAAAACACGTGCTGTTGTTTCACAGCGGTATTCTTGCTTGCTTGCTTGCCGACATTATATAAAAAAAAGACCATTGACATAATATAATATGTGGGTAACAGTTTTTACATGTCTTAACGTGTACTTCATTTCAATATAACAGAGTTATATACCTTGAAAGCGGTTTCGGCAGCTAGATATCCAACTAAAGCCTTGTTCAGATGAGCATCCGACCACCAAGCTGGTGTAGTGAACGCGCCGAGCCATTGATAAGATATCTCTTGCGCTAATTGAAGATAGCCTCGGCTGCTCAATTCACTCTCCCTGAGAAAACGAATCATAAAATTTCTTATCACTATATATACGAGTAAGTAGGTCAGACTACATATAGTACTATTATAATAATATAATAATAATAAATCATTTATTAGATGTAAGTTTTAACAAAACATTTATCCTCGTCAACATTACTTAATTTACAATTACAAACTACCTACTGAACCGATTTTGATAAAACTTCGTAACTGTGTAATTTGGTCAAACTTAAAAGATAGGATAGCTTTTATTTTGAAACCGAGCGAAGCCGGAAGCGTGTAGCTAGGCGTATATATATTTCGTATTTTTTGTATTTCGTATTTGAAAAGATTTAAGCGTACATAGGTACTTGATTAAATCTTCTTTTGAAAAACAATGTCTAAGGATCTGCTAATTTTGATTTAGATTTAAATATTGCTATTTTTACAACTTAGCTGACACTGCTAAAATCACAGGAGAATATTTTATAGATATTTGTAAAAAAGAAGAAGAAGAAGAAGAAATACTCGTAGCAAGTCAAAAGTTTATTGAAAATGAAATGGAAAAAATACAACTCAGAATTAATCCTGTTCTAAAGTAGAAACTGTTGCTCGACATTTTGGTCTAGACTTATCTATAATCTAGACTCTTTCTACTTGGTTTTTACATTTTAGGCGGTTTTCTTCCAAGAGGTTTTACAATGTAGACAGTTTTAATTCGAAGAGGTTTTACTAGACTTTATGAACCCAACATAGGTATTTTAAAAAAACTGATGTGTATCTTTAAAACAATAATAAAATTGGAAAAAAAAAATTATAAATAACCGCCTATTGACTATTAAATTAATTTAAGGAGATAAGCACGTACCAAAATCACGTCGTATTTTAATTAATGATTTAATAATTAAAATTTAGCATATTAGATACGTAAGTAAATATTAATGTTAGCAGAAGTTAGAAAAGCAAATTTAATTAATATGATAAGATAAAGACCAATAAACAAGCCAAGTTTTTATTGGGTCCAAAATCCGGACTGTTTTTTTTTACGCGAGGAAAGAGGTCTTCTAACCCGCACTTGTTATCAGCAGACCTTGGCACGACCCTTTGAAAAGTTGACTCGCGCGTCGTTTAGATAACATTGACTCACTTAAAACACAATATAACCCCAGTCTTGTTCACTTCCCAACTGTTACGCAATTTTATATTTTTATATTATTAAAACTACTTAGCTGACCCGGCGGGCAACGGCAAGCGTTTTGCCATAGAGGTATAAAAAACAGTTTACAACCTATTCTCAGACCTATACACAAAGAATTTCAAGCCGTTTCGGTTGATTTTGGTCACAAACACTGCGACACGAAAATTTTATATATATAAATATACTATATTCACTAGGCTTTGGATTTTATTAAATGTACCTTATACTTTTTTATTTAATGACAAAAAAGTACACTAAGTAGGTATATTATATTTTTGCTTCTAAACATTCCATAAGTACTTGTATTTTACAAGTATGGAATGTTATAAAACCTACTGCCTGCTGGTTGAAATAGTATGGTATGGTAACTTATAAAACACTTATATTTAATAATATTTTGTATTTAATTAAGTAACTCTTAAAGTATAAGTAGTAAAATAACAAGTTGTTTTTCATATTGATTTTGATTTATTTAATGGGTAAAAAAGAGATAATTAAAAGCAGGTTTTAAGTG
Source organism: Synanthedon tipuliformis (assembly GCA_947623395.1). NCBI lineage: Eukaryota > Metazoa > Arthropoda > Insecta > Lepidoptera > Sesiidae > Synanthedon > Synanthedon tipuliformis. Next base: position 1,366,796 of record OX392415.1, on the reverse strand, counting down.
TCCAGATATTTCTTGAACAAAGAACGCTGGGTATTGGAAATTAAGCAGTAAGTAGTAAGAAAGGTTACATAGTAAGTTTACATAGTACCTACGTAATATGCTACTCTACAAGGGGGAGAACCCTACTCAGCGAATTTCAAGAAATTTCATTGGATAGGTGAAAAATGGAAAGAAAATATATAAATTATTACATTTACAAGATAATTACACAAAAAATTAAGTTCAGATAAAAAAATGTGTGGAAATAAAACGAAGAAATACTTGAAAACTTACTTGAAAACAATCAAGCCCCAATTATCAGCTGGCTTGACGCCCTGATAGTTCGGTAAAGCGACAATGTCCAGACGACGCAGTGGTAATGGCACTTGCCAAAAATTTGCAATTTCACTGAATACGCGTACTAACTTCTCGTTTACTCCTTCCAAAGCCTGTAGATACTCAAGGCGACCCCATACGCGTAGCTCTAAAACATTTTTAAGATATTATATCTACACTAAAGGAAGCCATTATATGAAGAAGCGAGATAAAATTCAAGTACAGATAGGAAATGCTTTCATGGTAAAGCAATTTATGAAAATTCTGTTTCAGATTAGATTTTTATTTTGTGTTAAGGTCGTCAGACAGTCTGATGCTACATTTGCACCGTCGCCTATAAGCCTAGCCAACTACTTATTTATTTATTTATAGGTACTTATTATTTATTTATACAACCTACTTATTTATTTATAGGTAAGGAATTAGGAAAGGGTATAAGCAACAGCAAACATACAGTTATTTTACAGTGCTCTTTTGATAGGGGGTGGTTTCTGACATCAGATGGATTGTCCAAATGAATACAAAATTAATAAATAAAAATAAATGAAATTCGCATAGTACAATATCTCTTCCATCTAACCCAAACCCTTTTCAGCTTTTTAAGTAATTTTTTAGCACTTCTTCTCTTACCAATATCATTTCCATTATCATCCTTGTAATGTGTAGTGTTCCCGAGTTGTTTTAGTTCTGCAATAACCAGGCCAAGAGTGAAAGTCGACATTGGTGGGGTTCGCTCAAAGTGGTCCCAGACTGCATTCGGTTCTCCGGCACTAACAGAGTAAAGGGTTCTATACTCTTAAAGAATCCAAAAATAACGGTATTAATGTCGTGGGCAGATCGTAGAATTGGGCAGATCGTAAAGTATGAAATCAAAAATCTTTCATGGTTTACATGGAAATAAATTTGGGGAGCCGAGCAAAGCGGAGCGGAATGAGGCGACCCTCTCAGTTTTAACAGAAATATGATCTGTCCAGGAATATCATGATATGCTCAATTCTACGATGTGACGACGACATCAATACCGATGCAAAAACTAAAAAATATCAATTAAAAAGTAATATCTGAATACTAACATTTCCTCAGTCCTTGCAACAGGTACGTTGCTAAGAGCGATCATGTTACGAGGTCTGACTACGCTCACTTGGAATGGTGTTTTAAATCCAGGCTCATCGAAACAGGGAAACATTCGTCTGGCGTTGTTAGGGCGAAGTTGCGTAGCTACCACGATCCTATAGAAAAAAATATAATTAATTGTTCCGTTTTTCAATTGTCCAAATAATTTTTTTTATTTAAAGTTCTTCAGACAGGCTGACAGTCTACTTGATGGTAAGTGGTAACTTATAACGCAAGCAACGAACTAAAAGGGATTAGAGGGGAGGTTAGGGAAATCGGCTCTGGCATCCCTTACTCACTCAAGTGGACTTACCATCACTTACCATCAAGTGGCCTGTCAGCATTTTGGAAAATTTGCAAGCGGGCTCAACTATTTAAAGTGGAGCGCAGTAAGCGAGCTTTATCTTTAGTTTATTTAATTTCAAATATAAAAAAATTAAAACCTTTCATTCTCTTGTTCGGTGTAAGTAGTTTTAAAAAAAGCTTCGGTAGTTCCAGTCTCTAAATTGCCATTAAAATTAAATACCAAATGACCCTTTGACAATTTTGGTATTGTTTTCTCTAGACGCAGCGTCGCTATCGGTTTCTTGATATCCAGTGCGATTTTTTTCACGGCTATCTTTTGTATTTCGTTGCTGAAATTTAAAAAAATCAACAACATTTTTTTTATATCAAATATTAAATTTACCAAAAACGAGCGCAGTAAATATGAATCGTAAACGAAACATCTTTTCAAAAAATCTTCATTACACCATGAAAAATATTAGTCACATTTCTAATCGTGCAAATTTGACGTGTATTAAAAATTAGTATTAGTCACATACAATGGTATTTTAATCTCAGAACGATATTATTCATTGTTTTTTCAGTTAAAACATTAAAGAAAGATAATCAAGATGACGTCAATACGGAACCTTTTAGCTGTTTATTTAAAATTCTATTATTTACTTAACTCTCTTTAATAAAGACTTTTGCATCTTTTACATAAAATTCCGTCAAACAACGACTTTTACATAAAAGAATGATGGTTGACTTGATAATAGGTGACTACCATCGTCTATAGCACAGCATACTAATTTCGTATTACACAGCTTACGAAATTAGTACGCTGTGTATTAGCAGTGAGCCATTAAGTACCATACTAGGTTGGCTTAGAACTAAAATAAGTACTGCAATAATTCAAGCCGCCAGTATGTGTATTAGAGGAACGAGACAAGGATTCAAGGCTGCAGCGAAATTGCTAGGGTTTGACAATGGAGCCGCTTTGCCAAACTACATTTTTTTTTTTTTCAATCCTATTTATACTGTACATAGATACTTTATACCTTCTTTTTGTATACACTTTAGATATTAGTTTGTAAATACTGTAAAATTATTATTGTTATCTTTATAAAGTATTCTTACTTAAAATTAACTTATAAGTGAGAACATACACAATATAAATTTTAATAAAATCATTAAAAAAATAAAAAAATAGCAGTGAGCCAGGCTGCTTCTGACCTGTCCAATCGGAAATTACGGGAGAAGCGTGTATCCATGCCTATGAAATTATGAGGGATAATGTTACTAAATAGATACTAAACAAGTCCAGATCACTATTCCTATTTTATTAATATATAATCAAAAGATTCGTCACTTACCTGTCGCCTAAATGAACTTTGACATCCGTACTGGTGATTTCAATTTCATGGGCACAATGTATATTTATTTCGTCGGAATCTTCTAGCCAAGTGACATTGATCCTAACGTGTCCCTTAAACACTCCGTCTTCCAAATAAGGCTCCAATTTAAGACGGTAGCCGGTGGGTAGTAGCGACTTCTCCAAGCGACTTTCCATTGCCAAGCCGTACGCATTGTTCAGATCTATGCTTCTTGTTTTAATTATGTGAATGGGTTTTATCTGAAATCAAAATTATTTTTGATAAAAAAATTATTCCAAATTATTTGTAATGCTGCGTGGCTAATGTGGCAAAACTAAATACATGAAAAGCTAGTTAATGCACTTATATAATTTGCATCTTAATTGAACCTTTGGAAGACATCTAACATGATAACATCCGAGACACTTAATTAAAACTTTATTTTAATTCATAATGAGAGGTTCATTTGATTCATCGCCTCATTACGTATTTTGGTCAGCGGTCAGTAGCTTGTGGTTCATTAATTGTTATTTCATAACTAATTTACGTATATTCATAGCTTATGACGTCATTAAATTATTTTACTTTTGAAAAGGTAATAAAATTGTTTATTATATCTGTATTAGTATATATGTATTTTATATATTAGGTATCACTTTTGAGACCCTTTCTTATTTGGGGTAATAAATTTGTAAATAACGCATGTGCTTGCCAATCATACTATCACAATAAAACTTTTGTATCTTTATAAATATATAAGCAAAAAATAAAACATATTTTTTATGTTAAAGTCATCAGAGTGTATTCTGTAAGTGGGTGGTTACTGCCGCCAGACTGGTTATGACTGCGAAACTAATTCGTTGAGTTGAGTAAGTATAGCCATTGTTATACACCTAAAACCAATCTCAAACTCTGAAGACACAAAATAGCAGCAACTCGTGTTGCAGATCAAAGTGTGCCGTCCCATACCGGGCCTTAACGACCCTCTTGGATACCCGGCAGTGAAGAGGACACTGCGGGGTTATGCCCGATTCCTACCGGCTAAAACCCAACGACTTTCTTTCTATCGCGGCCGTTGATGGGCGGGGTCGTGGGGACGTTGTTACACGACTTCGGTGCCCCACCACGGCTACCCCACGCGGGGAGACCTGTGCTCCCTGTCAGATCATCGGCGTACCCGAAAGTGGAGGTACGCCGGCCTAACGACCCTGGGGCAGCTAGGGCCCTAGTCAAAGTAACAATTTATAACGATAGCCAAGTTCAAAAACAATAAAATGTATAAGGATTGACATAATATGCAGTCGCTAAACCACGTGATACATTCCCATACATTTTATTCTTTCGAAGTTCATTGTCGTTTTTAAAATTTTACTTTGACTAAGGTCATCATATAATAAGTATAACAAGGTGGGATAGAACGAGATGTAAATGTGTAGATAACAAACCTTATCCGGCGGCATTGTATGTGCTACGCCCAGGAGCAAACACGCAACCAATATATTTAATGCACTTGACATTATTTATCTTGATGACCTAAAAAAAAAATTTTATAATAATTATGTATATCGATTGCAAACATTAAACTTTTCTTTGTTTCCAAATATATTTAACTTCAAAAGAATTCAAACGTGAATTGTTTTCATTTAATAATATAAATATTATTTTAAATTGAAAGTAGTTAATATTAATTTTAAAAAAATATATTTATACTAATTAATTTTATAACGAAAGTTAAGGTAATCACACATTGTTCTATAAATCTAAAATTATCATAGCTTCGTCTATAAATCATAAATATATATTTTAATATTAATTGTATTAATTTTTTTTTTTATAATTTTAATTATAATTTGATTTGGTATATTTCGAAACACCCAAAGTATGTTTTGATTTTAGAATACTTACTCCGCAGTTGACACTTTCTTTAAGTTGACACGTTTAGAATACTGCGCAATATTTTCGATACATTATATTTACTATTACACAAAATTTAAGTTTATTATTTTAATATAAAATATGTAAATAGAGAATAGACAGGTATAACTAATTATTTTAGTTTAGTTTTATTTAGAACTAGCTGGCGCCCGCGACTTTGTCCGCGTGAAAAAAGTAGCTTATCCTATGTCCCGTACGTCTAAATGTTTATCTACCAAATTTCACGAAAATCAGTTATTTCGTTTAAGAGTTATGGAGGAACATACACTTACAGATTTATTATTAGTTTTTATTAATAATTGTATTTTTTCACTTATTATATAGACTTGTGATATTAAGTTTTGCTTATTTGATCGATCAATAAAGATTAGTGTAGACACAAAATAAATAAGCCAGCCTATTGTTTTAAACTTATAAATTCTGTTTAAACTTCCACAGTATTGAAACTTTTGAAAGTATAATAAATCAAAGTTGTTTATGTATTAGTATTTCAAGAATATCTTCTACTAAGTTATTATGTTCGTAATTCATTAAATTAATAGTCACAAGTTTTGTTACAAATGTGTAGTTACGTTACGTGTTAAGCTACATAACATTAATCGTCGTAATACAATTTATATTAATAAGTTATAACATTTAACAATAGTAATAACGGGAATTAAATAAATAAATCAAATAATACTTACAATAATGTTTTTCAGAGAATAAGTATAATTTAAGCGTATTTTATATACTCGTAAGTAATAATATTTGCATATTTATTGGAAAATATTATGTAATATATTATGAGAATTTATACTTTAAGAAGTGTATTTTTGTGTAGCTTAAAGTTATTTAAAAAAAAAATAACTTTTATACTGTAAAATATAAAGTTAATATAAATTGTAATTTATACAATACAATATTACTTGTGATTGTAAAGCCCCTAAAAATAGGTACTGTATTGGGAATGGTGTATAAAAAATGTTTTAAAATGTTTTGCCAGCACAAAAACAATTATAAACAATTACAAAAGTTATAAACAAATTAAGCTGACAAGCCAATATTATAAAAAAAAATTTTAGGAGATTTATCATAAATTAATACCAATTTGAACTTGTGAACTAGGGCTATAATATTGTGTAATATATATTAATAGAGGATGTACGTTTGTACGTATATATAAGAATAAAATCTTATTGTAAATATGAAGTATTCTAAAAATTAGACAATCGTCATTAAATCTCACTGATAGTCTTTATTTCACAACTACTTCTCATTTGATATTATAACACTTATTAATAAACTACAATACATATTTATCAATCAATAAAACATTTCAAAACATTTCCATTGATTTTTTGTTTGAAAATATTTGATAAATTCTCTAAATTAAATAATATAATAATAGTGAGTTAGGTAATTGAAATTTGATATTTCTTTTGTTAATGGACAGGTGTACTCACGTCTCTGGCAGGTCGTCGGGCTGAATGCCTCTGAGTCCCGTCTCCACACTCAATTCCCCTCAATTGACAGGATAAGACTAATTTGTAACAACGACCTGCCGTGATTGTGCCACCGCTCCTTCTACAAACACATTATATCCTTAATTCTATTTACACATCATCTGCGTATTTGTATCTTCCCAATAATCTGAGTATTGTATTCAAAAAACCCTTAACCTTCATATACTATGAAGGTCGGTAACGGACCTGCATCCTCTTTTTTCTTACAAGAGGAATCTTCTTCTTCTTCTAGTGCCATGTCCTATCGGAGGTTGCTATCATTATGGCTATCCTAAGACCCTTGAGGCGGCGGCTCGAAACAGCGATCTGGTACTTTGATACAAGAGGAATCCATCATGGATATCATGGATTCATCGGCCTGGGGAAAAATCAGTGGGTTATGTCCCTAGATGGTATTGGAGAAGAGCTCTAACTCCCAATTAAATATAAAAAGCCAAGTCTTCCATTAAATCTTACAGTTACACGATACACAAACCATCAATCAAAGTCATTGATATTCATATTACAAGAATAAGGCAAAAATGAGAGATTTAATATCAAAAATAGATACACAGGGTGATCCATCAAGATGGGAAATATCAGACCTTAAATGGTTTAATAAAATTCTAAAGAAACATGACGTCGTTCCTTAGGAACTACGTGTTTGTAGGAACTGACGACCACTTGGTTGAGTAGTTAAAGAGCTTCCCAGGGTCCCCGGTCCGATTCCCGGCAGAGCCAAATTTTAAAATTTACTTTTCATAGTTGGCTCTGGTCTGGATCTGGCGAACAGTGGCAGAGCACACTGCGTTTCGCAATTAATAAATAAATAAATCACACATTGCACCCAGCACCATCTAGTTCCACACTAAGCAACTAATGCTTGTAATATGGATACCAGACAGTTGATATACTACATAGATTACTTTTTTGTAAACACATATACATATTATAGATACAAACATCCATGACTCAGGTACAAAGGTAAAATGTTAATACATGAACATTTGCCTCTAGCGGGATTCAAACCCGCGACCCTTTGATTAACAGCTAAGGTTACTAGCTACTAGACCAAACGTGTTGTCATATCCCTTATCCTTAATCCTACTGTGATGGTAGACAGAGTTGCCAAACAGGCGACGTTTTGCTTGATAGTAACGTAACAGGTGACTAACATTCGTACTTCCGTACGAATATTATAAATGCGAAAGTTTGTACGTATCTATGGATGAATGGATGTATGTATCGTGGGCAGATCGTAGAATTGGGCAGATCGTAAAGTATGAAATCAAAAATCTTTCACCAATAGTCAAAAATAGGTGCGACGAGAAGCGGAGCAAAGCAAAGCGAGGAGGAGCGTGTTAGGTTTACATGGAAATAAATTTAGGGAGCCGAGCGAAGCGGAGCGGAGTGAGGCGACCCTCTCAGTTTTAACAGAAATATGATCTGCCCAATTCTACGATGTGCCGACGACATATGCATCCATACGTTGCAACAAACAATGGATGGTACAGTGGTATAGACGGTTACAAACAAAAACATTTATACGGTTGTTTTTGTTTGTAACTCTTTCACGCAAAAACTACTGAACCGTTCACCATGAAATTTTGCATACACGTTGTCTGGGACACCAGAAAGGACATAGGGTATCCTTTCATCCAGAACGCGGACGAAGTCGCGGGCACCAGCTATTCTACTATAACACAAGCAATGCCAAAGTTCCCTTTGCGATTGCCCTTGCGCTGCCTTTGCAATTAATAATAACGGATTGGGAAGGATCTCGATTTTAAACCTTGAATGCAGAAAGTTATTTCTTGTTGTAAAACCAAAAAACCCAGTGAATTTTAAATCCTTACATATTATATAAAACAAAGTCCTCCACCGCGTCTGTCTGTCTGTCTGTTCGCGATAAACTCAAAAACTACTGCTCTGATTTTCATGCTGTTTTCATCAATCGAAAGAGTGGTTCTCGAGGAAGGTTTTAGTATATAATTTACAAAGTTACGCGAGCGAAGTCGCAGGCAGCAGCTTATTAATAAAAAGAAAGTCCTTAAATTTATTAGTCTACTTTTCTAAATCTGTTTTTTAATTAATGTAAACTTTTGAGTTCTTAGCGACTGAAAATTCAAATTCAGTTCAATTGCATTTATTTCAATTCAATTTAGTTGTAAGTTCAAACTCACGTGTATATGCATTATACATTATATACATTGTATGCATATATTATGTGAGATGTGGGTATATGTTAACTATGAACACTTGCATTCGGGAGACAATACCCGCATTGCCACCAGAGTGCGGTTACCGGTCGTGTGTTTGAGTGGATTCAGAACTATTGCATTCTATTATTGTAATTGGTAAGTCCTATTTATGTTCAAAATAAATACCTAGAACACATTAGGTAAAGACGTTAGATAAGTTAATTAGATATTAGATAAGTAAATTATATTTTTTTATGTAAAGGTCGTCAGACAGGCTGAGAATTGAATTTCAGGATGGACATTCTACATTATACCAGTCATTTATACAAATATAATTAATTATAGGTACCTACAAATATTATAAAGCTGAAAAGTTTGTTTGTTTGTTTGGTTGAACGCGTTAATCTCAGGAACTACTGGTTCGAATTGAAAAATTATTTTTGTGTTGGATAGTCCATTTATCGAGGAAGCCTTTGGGCTATATAACATTTTGAACGCGGATAAAGTCGCGGGCACCAGCTAGTCTAAAAATAAAAATCCAACGCTTGGCAAAAATATGTCAGGCGTCCATGTATGGCAGTCTGCTAATGTAATGTAAATTTTTGTATGTAAAGACATCATCACCTAACAAATATTATCATAATATTAGTGGGTGTCGAGATGGGAAGGTGCCGAGATGGGAATATACCATCGAAATAATATATCTTTGCTGCTGCTTTACATACATATTTTGTCAGACATTAAGTATATATTGTAATTTTAAATGCGGAGGAAGTCGCGCACACCAGATAGTCACTTCATAGGTATTATAAAGCAAAGTCCTCCGCTGCGTCTGTCTGTTTGTCTGTCCCTATGTATGCTTAGATCTTTAAAACTACGCATTGGATTTTAATGCGGTTTTCACTAATGATAGAGTGGTTCTCGAGGAAGGTTTAAGTATATATATTACAAAGTTACGCGGGCGAAGTCGCGGGCAGCAGCTAGTGTATCTATATAAAAAGACTCACTAACCCAGAGTGATAGCATAGCCTATAAAAGGATGACGTCATCAATTCTGTCGGTCAAAAGTACGCATCTGGCGCTGGTCCTACTGAATTTTTATGAGCGGGGAAATAATCTAAATCACTTTGCCCGTTACAGCTAAATTCCACGTAGGAATATTTTGTGAGTCGTTTGACTCGCGAGTCGAAAGAATGAGGCACTCGATAGCTCATTTTTATTGGTTACAATATACTCACGCATTTCTTATAAATACTATGAAAATTATTAAAATTGGGTACTTTAATTAAAATTACATTTATGTAATTACTTAATGCTGCTTTTCAATATAAATAATAACCTTAAATAAGTACCTATAAGTTACCTAAGATGGCATGGTTTTTTTCGATCAAGCGCTTGGAAGATATCTTTGACTAGCTGTTGCACTCGACTTGGTCCGCGTAACTTTATAAAAAATAGCCTATTTTACTCGCTAATAATATAGCTTCCCAACAGTGAAAGAATTTTTTAAATCCATCCAGTAGTTTCGGAGCATATTCAATTTAAACAAACAAACAATCAAATCTTTCCTCTTTATAATATAAGTATAGATTAGGTGAAGAGCGTTGGGTCACCAAGGGCCCATCTTCTCAAACTCAAGAAGAACGAAAGAATAAGAAGTAATATTTCTATTAAAATAAAATTAATTTCAAAGAAATTTGTAATAAAAGGTGACTCATTCAAATTTTCAATACATAAATTTAACTCTTTGAGAATTCCTCCACGTTTACTCCTTCTGATAAGCATGTGCCTCATGAGGTGCGCTCACGAGGGCACTCTTTATTGAATGAGTTGAATCAACACTATTATTATCTACGGGGCCGTGTCTCGTACATCTGGCGAACAGTCGTGAAAACAAATCGGTTCATTGTTTCGTTTAATACCACTTAATACTCCTACTAATGGATTTTATGGCACCACATTTCGTGGTATTGCTGTAAACGATGTACACCTTTGCAATTTTGAAGCATCTGTTCAAGACCGAGCTTAGGTATATTTTACTAGCTTTTGCCCGCAACTTCGTCCATGAACCTTTTTCTTTGGTTTCAAAGCATTTATTTAATCTTTATATCTCATATATTTTCATCAGGTCAGTGCTTCCTGGGTAAAGAGTACCTTGGTAATTTTCTGTGTTCCTGCAAACGTTTATATGCAACATTTCATGATGATCCTTTGAGTTAATCTGTCAAACAAACAATCAATCAAACTCATTATACAATTGATGAACATAATTATGCAAAAATATAATTATGTTCATCAATAGTCTACTATTGCAGAACCATACTTGGTGTCCGCATCTATCCATTGCCAGCCATTCTCAGGGTGATCTCGTAGTAACCGGAGATCGAAGTTCTCCACTCTAAAACACGTCTATTCTAGTGCCCATCCCCTGCATACGAGTATATGTCTCCCTAATTCCCACAATATAGCTTACTGATTCTTTGTGGGTTATGTTGTAGTCGTAAAAGTAGTCTTTAATTCTTTTATACTTTACAGAAGTACCACATTACCCTTTACTTTCTATAAAAAATCCAAACTTGTCAAATGAAACAAGTTAAACTAAGTTGTATTTAAGATTTAGTCTAAACACAATATATTTATCAACAAACATAGTTATCAAATGTAAGCCCTATGCTAAAATATATTCTTAGCCTAACGATTCCGCTCATATCAATTAAAATTGCAAGATTAAATGAATTCTTTGAAGACTTGATTAAAACTGACATGACAATTGTCGAATGGTTCGAAATTTTTATTAATATGGCAATTACAATTTCAATGTTTTAAATATTTCTATTGTTCTGAGCTCATAATTTGTTTTTGAGCTCATGCAACCCAATTATTTTTAAAGTTAGAGTGAACTGGCATCTTCTGGGTGAGCTGGCTCCACAGTCGGCGTCGTCTTTACTGGACAGCTAGATTCAGGCCAAGAGCAAAAACTCGTCATTAATAAAAATAAAAATAAAACACTTTTATCACTTAACTCACGGACTAGGTAGCATTGTCCTGTCTGTTAAAAAAAAGTTAAATTAAAAAATCTGTAACCCGCCACCTATCTCGATAGGATGGAGGATTGGATCCGATATGTGGCAGTACCACTCCAAGGGTTTACTTCAGGGATAATACGCAAACACTTCATCAAAATCAAAACTTATGAGGAATTAGTGACATACAGATAAGGTATAGGTACCTTATAGGTAAGGTTTTAAATCTTAACCTATAAGACAACTGCGCCGGCATTGACTTAGAATTAAGTAGTATGACACGAAACCATAGATATAAAAGGGCAGCCTGGCGGGGCACACATCCATATCAGAGACAACTATTAAAATTTCATGGCGGGTATCGAACCCGGGAGACCTGACACAGAACGTTAAAGCTCTGCCACCACTCAACCAAGGGTCTCTGGTATCCCTTACTTTATTTGAATACAAATATACTCGCATTGAACGCAGTGTGACCTGTCAGTGCTAATCTCTAAAGGCCACCATTCACGGGCACTCCATTTGGCAGCGCTCCACTCCATCACAACATCGGTGGCCAGCATTCAATTTCTTATCATACAAAATTCACATGGTTTTTTACATTCACGATGAGATAATTCATGAATTTGGTGTGATGGAGTGATTTGCGCTGCCAAATGGAGTGCCCGTGAATGGTGGCCTTAATATATTTTAAAACTTTGGCTTACACCGGCACTGTCTGCCACTGTCGAAAACCTTGCAACTTTGTATATGACCTAGACGTTAGGTCAAATAAGTGAGTAAGCGCAAAACAAAGAAAATCCTAGACAAAGACAGTAATGGCTCTGGTCCCGAAATAAGTGGAGTAGTCGCGAAGGTTAAATACGCAATTTCCATCGCATTAAGGGTTACAAACGGTGTAAATTTACTCAGATAAGAGTTGAAATTACACACAGCGCGAACGAATGACTTCCCTTTGAGTCGAGGAACGAATAAATTACCACAGATAGAGGATGAATCAATTCGCTTTGAGTTTTGTAAAAAAAAATATTTTTTTTTATTTACTTACTTAGTGGGCACCTAGTCTTTTCACGTGTAACGCGTATAACGCCTTTATAACAAAATCTTTACCATACTCGTCATATTCAAGAAGTTATAATTAAAAAAAAAATAGGGAAGTACTTATTTCAGTCTATATATACCTACACAACTTCAGTGTATATTTTTACACACAATTTATTGGTACACTTTTTTATTCATACTAGGTGCATACTAGCGACCCGCCTCGTTTATAATACACAAGATTTACACAAGCCTCGTTTATCGCTTTTTACATTAGTGAAAACCGCATCAATAACCTTTGTATGATTTAGAATAAGTTAGCGGAGAAACAGCTGACAGCAAATAATTTTTTTTTTTTTATTCTTATATTTTTATAAGAATTAAAATTTATTATATTACAATATGAAAATCTTTTATATTATATTATACTTAGATTGTTAGCCTTTGTTCTCGAAACCTTAAAAATCTTTATATAGGTATATCTACAAAAGAAAATTCGTTATTTGCTGTCACTTGACACTCTTGGAAATTAAACTATAAAATAAATCAAAATTTTCGGAATGTTTCATATCTTTCTTCAAAAAACTTACCAACACGTAGTATTTTCCCATGTTTCATATTTTCCCATGTTTAAGTATTTCATATTTTCCCCACTATAAAGAAAAACAAAAGCAATTCCGATACAGTAATAGAAAAAACCCTTACTCAGCATGAAATCTATAATAGGATCGACATCTGTTACCAACAAAGTACAAAAAAAATCCTTACTACCTCATACCTCATAACTTATGTATGTAGATAACATTATGTATAATATGTATAATAGTTTATACTCAATATAACTACTTAAAATGTTAGTGATGTTTACCCTATTTAATAGTAGCCACACTTTAATCTTGCAGCCATAATTAATTTGGCATATACCTAAACCATATAACAGCAGGTATGTTATTTGTGAATTGAAGCCTAATATCTGCAGTAGTGGCAGGGCACACTGCATTCGCAGCCATTTGGGCAGCCATTATTTTTCTTCAGGAAATAGGAAAAAGTCGAAATGATTCAAAATTCAAAATAAACTTACCTCTATACTCATTTATATCTAGAGAATATTCAAAATAAATCATATTTATGTTAAATAAATAACGGATTACAATCACCAAACGCCCATATTTCATTTTATTGAACTCAGACCCACATGTTCTTTGAAATAATATAGGCTTAGTTGACGCAATTAAATCGCCAATACAAGTACAAGTAGGTGGTAGGGTTTACAATGGCAAATTAAAATGCAGGTTGACGATAAGGCATTACACCGGCAAGGTCGGCTCCGTAACACCATACCATTATACTTTTACAGCGAATAACAAATTTAAGTGGACCTTCCGCGCCCCCCTTTCTCACGTAAAATTTATATTGGTGTTAAGGAAAGCATACTCGCTTCTGGAGATCTTTTTAAACTGGATATTAAAGCAGACTGGAAACACCCACCGTAGGAGTATGCACATCGCTATAGGTTCGACTCGTGTACACATCTCGTGATATTCATTCGCTTTCCCGCCAGTTTTCAGTTTTTTTTTTTAATTTTAATACAGCCAGTGTGTTCGCTGTGTTTCGTTTTTAATTTTGAAATTGGAATAGCTCTTTACAGAACAAGTGAGTATTGACCTTGTTGGAATTCGTTTCAATGTTTTTACATCAACTCTTTCAGGCCGTTTGTGTATGCAGGTAAGTTAAATATTTATGTTTTTAAATAATAAAATAAAGATTTCTTGTTTTGGAATGCTTTGAAAGAATTTTTTTATTACTTACTTAAGTAAACATTAACGGTTAAGTTTTAAGAAAATGGTGCTTTGTTTTCTTAAAAGCATTTGATAGTCTACCTACGCAAAGCGTTTCTTAGACTGCTTGAAAACCGTATTTTATTTATCCACACTTGTTATTTACGTTGTTATAGAATTGTAACTATGGACTAATTAATGTTATATATATTTGTCTTATATGTTATATATGTTACATGTCCTTACATAGTATAATTTCAAGTCACTGTCTGTATGTGTATCCGCTAACATTCAGTTAACATATCGTTGAGAAGCCGGAGGCGTGCCGCTAGTATATTATACTATCTGTTGCACGCGACTTCGTCCGCGTAACTTTATAAAATATAGCCTATGTTACTCGCTGACAATATAGCTTTTTATAGGTAAAAGAATTTTTAAAATACGACCCAGTAGTTTTTCAGTTTATTCATTACAAACATACAAAAATACAAATCTTCTCTCTTTATAATGTTAGATAGGTTTTATTAAAATCTATTAAATATATTAGTCGCTGTCCGCTTCTGTCTATTTCTCCTCTAACTTCTTCAAAGGCACTAAGGCAAATTTCCAAAATTTCCAGAAAAAAATTGCATCCATACGAAAACCGGGGTCGGGTCGCCAGTATATTTTAAATTGACTTTTCGTGTAAACAAAAGTAGGTACATATAGCTTCATGTTTTTTTATTCTGCTTAGAGGCGGAAAAACTATGTGTTAATGGAAAGCCGGATGGACTGGGAGTGTCGGGGAGTCTGTGAAAAACTCGTTAATAAAAAAAAGAATGTCTGCCGTCAACATCCGCACCCACGTGAATTGTGAATACATATATCCGAAATCATGAAACAACCTATCCATGCATGTACAGTCGGGGTAAGAAAAGATTCGTCACGTCAAAGTCGACATGTGCTTGCACCAGGGCAATTATTATTAGTTAGGCCAAAATTTCATTTCAAATGTCTGTCAGTTGTCTGCTTAGTGCTTTCGTTTTAAAAGGTGCTAAAGCGGTACCTAGACGATCATGCGACAGACGACATGCATTTACGTGAATTATCATGCTGCATGTTATGCCGCATGATCGTCTAGGGACCGCTATACGATCATGCGTGTATGTCAGTCATAGCTTGCAGGATAAAAAAGAACGAACTATCAATCAACTGCCAGCACATAGTTGCATGTCATTCATATCAATTCAATACAATTAAACGGTCATGCATACATGACAGCACGTAACGCATATTATCATGCTGCATGATATGCGTTACGTGCTGCCCTAGACGATCGTCTAGGGCCCGCTTTAGTCATACCTAAATTTCATTCAAACGTCTGTCAGTTGTCTGCTTAGTGCTTTAGTTTTAAAAGGTGCTAAGAGTCTTCGACTTGATAAAGGAATGAATTTGAAAACTGACGGAGGTTGTCGTGCGCTCCGACTGTACACGAAATACATAAATACCAATTACTTTTATCCAGCTTAACACCGGGACTTAACACCGAGATAGATAGAATTGTTCAATCATATCAGGGTCGCAGTTGTACAAAAAATTTTGACAGTCTATTCACCATTTAAAAAGATATGCCTACATAGCTGTGTTGTTTTGCTATCTTCATTCGATAGAGCTAGTTATAGGTATAACTATCTGTGTGTGATAAGAATAGAACATGTTAGGTTATTATTCATGGAAGAAGGTCATGGTGGCTTGAAATGGGTCGTTATTCGTTCATGGGTGATTCCTGCTTCGCTTTTCTGTAAGCGTACCGCCATATTATGAATTTATTTATTTATTAGCAAGTTAACGCAGTATACAACCATTCTTACACATATTCACATTTTCCTATATGTATCCGTCCGTACTAATATTATAAATTCGAAAGTTTGTATGGATGTTTGTAACTCATTCACGCAAAAAAAATACTGAACCGATCACCATGAAATTTTGCATACACGTTGTCTGGGACACCAGAAAGGACATAGGGTACCTTTCATCCACTAAAAAGGTACTGCTCCCGAGGGATTATCTAAAATTAAGGAAAATAACTCCTGGCTAAGTGTAATAGCAATAACGATGTCAGGCGATATATTGCTTTTTCAACGCGGACGAAGTCGCGAGCACCAGCTAGTATATAAAATATATAAATTACGTGTCACGTTGTTTGAGGCCAATGAACTCTTAAACTACTGAACCGATTTTGATAAAACTTCGTAACTATATGTAATTTGGTCCAACTTAAAAGGTAGTTTTTATTTAGAACCCGGGCGAAGCCGGGAGCGTGTAGCTTGTTCTTTTTATATTAATGCATGCTAACTTAGCAATACTTAGCATGCATTTAAAAAGGAGTACAAAAGGCAATATTCTCTGTTTACAAGCTAAGGCTAATAATTTTTTTCTAAATAAATGTATTTTAGATCATTTTGATGTGCTGTTGGTATTTCAATAAAATAAAATAAAATAAAATAAAAAAACAAATCATACAAAAATGATGCCATGAACAAAAGAATAATAGTATACAAATAGGCAAGAATATTTTTAAGTACAAAATGTCAATACCTAGTTCGCAAAGTAACTTTGAGTAACACACTCCTTATCAGGAAAGATGTTAGTAACGGTTATAATTCAAGATTAGTTACGGATTCCAATTGCTTTCTTTGTTGCGGTTTTATTTTAAGCTAGCCGATGCCCGCGACTTGGTCCGCTTTGAAAAATAAGTAAAAATGAGTACCTAGATAAAAGTAATAAAGATAAAGTAAATCGGCGCCCAAGAAAAAGAAAGGGACAAAAGCAAGTTAAATATATGCAGGTGTAGTTTAATACTATATATCATGTATATAGTACCTTAATTCACTAGAATAATCTATACCTAATATTATAAAGAGGAAAGATGTAATTATTGTTTGTCTGTTTGAATTGAATAGGCTCCGAAACTACTGGACCGATTTGAAAAATTCTTTCACATTTGGAAAGCTATATCTTAGCTTAGATTAATGATTAGTCTCGCTGCGCTCGACTAGATACCGCTCTATCTAAAAACAATAGCTCCGTAAATGCGGCAACTTTTTACTGTAGTGTGTGTAAAACATCGTCACTTGATTACTTTTTACACAGTTTCACTACGCAAACTGGCATTTTGTTATGCCCAAAATTTATTAAAACATTCGGCACGTATACGTCACAGACAGCTTGCGGGTTTACTGGCTCGGGTACGCCGAATTCGGCGTAGTATTTGTTGTCGCATTTGACAAGTACGACGGCGGTATCTTGTCGAGCTGCGCTCGTTTAATCTAAGCTAAGGGCTATATTTTATAAAAAAGTTTCGCGGACGAAGTCGCGTGCAAGCTCGTAATAAAAAACTTTGTAAATGTTAGTTTATTATGTTATTTATTGTTAGTTTATTATAATTAAAAATAATTATAATAAATTTGTTTAGTACCTACTAACATCTACTAACGATAAAATAAACTTTTACTGCTTTGTTTTCTGTGGTTTAAGATATAAATTGACGTCAATGCTTAATAAATTATTACGTATCAATGCATTTGATATACGGTATGTAAAATAATCACTTTAAAGTTAGTAACTATTTTGAGAAGTAAAAACAAATCAGTCAGATAATTTCCGCCGGGCTTAGGTACATAGTCCACTTTTGTATTATTTTTATCCATTAATTTACAGTTGTGATACGAATAAACATCTGAGTTCAATCTCATGTCATCGTACAAGCTGTGACCCGTGGCTTCGCCAGCCTTTTTTTTTTGACGAGGAGAAATCCGCTTACAGATTCCCTACCGCTGGCTAGGCGATAGGGATATGTGGGGGTCGCCCAGCACCTGATGTTAGCGACACTGGGAATACTCATTAAAACTCCCCGGTGCCTCCTTGCCCTGTGAGCGGAGTGGACTGTGCTCTGCCGAGGCAACTAACTCAGATACACCCCCAGTGCAGCCTAGCCATTACTGGCTAGGCTATCGCCAAGAGTGACTTCGCCCGCCTAAAAACCTTCTCCGTGAATATGATCAGTCAAACGGTGCTAAAGCTTACTGATTACTCAAACCGAACTAAGTAACTGACTGCGTCAATTGCATATTCTGAAAAAAAAAATCATAAAAAATAATTGCTTATCTATAAAAAAGTCGTTTCTTAGATTACAATGAACCATGACCAATACGAAATTACTAATCACTACAGGATTAGGTATTACTCGTAGTTAGTGGGCGGTGAAGTAATATAAAGTTACAAGTAATAATAAAAATAATAATTAAAGAACCTAATAATAATTTAAATAATATTATTTAATTAAATAATTAATAGTAAAATAAATAAAATAGCTTGGGTCTTGCCCCGCTACTTGCGACACTCTAGGTTTAAGTTTTTTATTATATATATTGTTTGTATATTTGTATTGTAAAAAAATTAAATCTAAGATAGAAAAATAAATACTTGAATTTAAATAAAATATTTATTATAATATATAATGAAACTTGGCTATCACTATGTGATAGGTGTTGATAGATATCACATATCACATTCAATTTTTTTTAACATTTTAAACCATTATTATTAATGAAATGATTGCTTCAATTGTTTTCAACATTTGTTCTAATTTTTTTTATATAATATGTAAAACACGTAGTCGCTGTGATTCATTAAATATTTACTTAGATTAGATGAAGACTGATACTTAAGAGATCTTGCGTTGATTGTGACTTACTTATGACTATGACTCATGTGTTTTAACTTTTGAAAGGAGGAAATTTTTTAACAGATTTCAAACTAAATCACGTGACCAACAGGAAACTTTTAAAGAACAGGAACTTATTATTATTGACCGACAGGAAATTTATTGTATGATAATGGGTTTTTATGCCTCCCATATTAGGCATTCGTACTGGGAGATATGAGATTAAGATTACTGCCGTTCCTTAGGAATTAATGCACCATGGTAGGTATATGTCACTGCGCAGATTACTTTAAAAGGGCCAAAGACTATATAAGTATACTTGGGAGTAAAAAGGGCATGAAAATTAGGTTCTACAGCGAATCTTATTAAAAAAAATACAATAGCACTACGTAATTGTAGCTTTAATTTCACCGTTAAAATAAGTAACTAGTTCTTTTTATTTTATTTCATTTTATTAAACTTTAAACGAAAACTGGACTTGGCAATCTAGTCGCTGTATCTTTCCTTTTCTTATAATTTTCGTATTATAATTTTATAGATGTGTGTATAAATTGAATAAATATTAGGCCACATGGCCGACCTTCAAAACTCGAAGATATACGTTAAACCAAGGTTAAACCAAAGATCGTTAAACGAGTTTTTTTTTCTTATACATTTTTTTTACCATAGACGCTGCTCATCATAAACAATTGATGTGTTTTTGTTTCAGTTAAGAGTTTTATTGAGTGTTAGAAATATGTAAATTCATAACGAAGTTACGAAACAGCAACACATGTATCTAAAAATAAAACCGTTCAAAAATATATGTACTTAGGTATGGGAGAAAATATTTCTAAAACGATTGAAACCCCTTTTAGAAGACAGAAAATTAATCCCCTACTATCAGTTCGGTTTCATAGAATAATATATTGTTTTAATAATAGAATCACCTAGTGGTATATTATATAGTTCTATAGTTAGTAACTATAGAAAAATATAAGAAGAAAATAAACAACAAAAAACGATACGAAAATGTGTTTAAAATATCCCTAGCAAGCCTCGATCAATCTTATTAGGTACCTACTCGCCCGTTAATAATATAACTGGCGCCCGCGACGTACGTCTAAATGTTTATCTACCAAGTTTAATGAAAATCAGATAATTCGTTTAAGAGTTATGGAGGAACATACATACATACCTACATAATTCCTATAAGTAGTAAATAAATAGGTAGGCACCTCTAGAAATAGGCGTGTATACTGCAACATTGATTACCTCATAGTTAATGATCACTTGATATAAATAGTTTAACCGTCTTTGTTTATATAGTATTAGCCCAGTGTTCAACAAAGTGCTGCATATTTATCATATTTGTCAGATATCTACTAATAAGTTGTAGTTTGATTTTGTAAACTTTTAAGTTGTATAAGGTACCTGTGTGCATACAATGTTTGACGAGCCCCTTAGATGAGTGCTCTCGGAGTCCCAAGTTTGATTCCCGGCGGGGGTAATTTTTTTTTTGGTTGGTCTGGATTTCGCATAGTGGTAGCCCACTTGCATCACCTATAGCGTTGTTTGTGGTTTACGCAACGGTAGCCTCCTACCATCAAGTGATTAGTGGACCATCTGCCTGTCTGTCGGAATTAATATTTAAAAAAATACCTGTTAGCTATAACAAATATACATTATATGGTACATGTTACCCATGTGTTTACCTTTTTCTTAAAAATACCTATACCTACTAGCTGCTGCCCGCGACTTCGCCCGCGTAATTTTGTAATTTATATAGGTACTAAAACCTTCCTCGAGAACTACTCTATCCACTAGTGAAAACCGTATTAAAATCCGTTGCGTAGTTTCAAAGATCTAAGCATACATAGGGACAGACAGACAGATAGTGGGAAGCAACTTTGTTTTATACTATGTAGTGATTCATTTTTTATGAAACTACTACTACAATTTTTTTTATATATGTATATTAAAAGTAGTTATATAAGATTGTTTATTTTTAGGATTTAGTTGGCTACTGTAATGTCACTGTCGACAAGCAGACAACAGTTCCTTGCGTACGAGTCCCACAATCCGGAAGAAATCCATTACGGAAAGAAAGGAGGAATATTCATCTCAACATGCATTTGCGTTATACTTGTCATCTTAGCACTCGTTTTTGCAGCAATCATTGGAATCATAGTATTTTACATTACTTATTTTAAGGTACGTACCCTTTCTTTACTCACGCCATGAATCCTATTAAGTTATTAGAATCAAGCGTTAAAACATCCTTTATAATGCGCACTGCCAAGGTTTAATTGGAACTCCCTGCCGGCGTCTGTATTTCCGAAATCATTTATAATCTTTCACGTATGAACGGCTTTAAATTTAATTTAATACGTTTTTAAATGATATTTGGCACACAGATAGTTTATTACGTGGATAAACAAACATACAGCCAAGGCATACTTTTTATCCTGAAAAAATGTTAAAAATGTCTATCCCAAAATACAAAGATAAGGTGCCAGATAATAATTAAATTCTCGTGTGTTAAATTTTTAATTTTTCAACGCCGTAGGTACTTAAGTACTTAGTCTCGGGCCTGGTGCCCGCGATAATTGAAAATAAAAGTTATAATTTGCCATTAATTTGCCTACTAAGTAAATTATGCAGAAAAACAGTTTCAAATATTTATACTGCAGCAATCTACCTAAGTTAAATATCTCCATACCTACTGAAATGACGCAAAATGTAAACATAAACATTTTTATATCTCAGTTAAATTAAAATTATCGCCATTTCTCAGTTAACAGTTATCCGTTATCGGTTGTACATAAAAACGGAAATAAATTTGTGAACCGACCATGTTTAGTTTATACCTAACCTTAACCTTAACAACCTTTTTGCTGTCTGATTAAAAAGTTAAGCCCAGTACAGATGTACCTGTAACGTTTTTATAGGTAGGTACTTATTAATATAATATACTAAAATATACCAATGTAGGTACCACACGCGGTACTATGTACTACTTATTCTGTGCACACGCTGTAGGATGCTAAAATATATATAACTAGCTGTTGCAAGCGACTTCGTCCGCGTAATTTTATAAAATATGTTAGTCGCTGATAATATAGCTTAAAGAATTTTTCAAATCGGTCCAGTAGTTCAATACAAACAAACAAACAATCAAATAAGTATTTCCTCTTTATACCTAATATTAGTAATTATAGATATATTAACATCTTACAAAGTTTCCTACAAAGTTCACGTTGCTGTAATATACCTATATTACCGTATATTTGCATACTAGCGATTATTTGCAACAAAAATATATTTCAGTACTATTTAATTTATAGCTGCGTGAGCTAGTGAGATACGTTAGTATCTACTATTTAGTTAGTAGTTTGTGCTGTATGTGCGAGGACACTCAAAAAAAAATTACTACACAAAATATTTACATCCGTCTGTGCTAGGCTTAAAAAGTTATATTCCGGAGTCCGGACGTCACGATGACAATGACAGTACACTGGATACCTTCACCAACTATGATTGTGTGTTCAATTTTTAAAAGCTACTAAATAAATACTTTCGATAATTATTTAACTATACAAAATGAAGACGATTTAATAGTTAAATTAATGTTAAGAATACCTCTACATTAGATTCTCTTTAGTATTTTATTTTATTTTATGACCTAATCTGTGATATTTTTAGTTTATACGTGAAAATGTGTGTTAAATTGTTTGTTGTTATAATTTTAATTTGCGGTGTAATAGCTGAAGAAAATAATACTGTAAGTTTAAGTATTTATATATTTACATACTACAATTTGTATGTAGTAATCTTATTTTCGTAATAGGTACATACTTACCTACCTAATATTTTATTGGTATAAAATTTACTTAGAAGTTTGAACAAAATGCTCAAGTATTGCAGTATTGAATTAGAAATATATTTTTTTTTATATTACACTATCCTACGTACCTACATATATTAGCAAAAATTAATCTGATCCCAGATTATATTTATTTCAATAAGAGGGTGTATTTTTTTTACGCTTTATGCTTAATTAATTACTTTAAAGGTTTTTAGAATATTTAAATTAATTATTAAAAATAAAAAAAAATATTGTCCATATTTTGTTAAAAAGTCAAACCACATTTCCTTACCATTACTCCACTTAATTATTTGCAAAAGTACCCTAGAGTTGGAATAAAATTACCTAGCTAATGTAAAATGCTAATCTTCTCAATATTTCTAAAGTACTAAATACTAGTATTTGTAAGTACAGGCATTTCCATTTTCATGTTCCAATTTATACTTTGTTATAAAGTAGTGACCCATCCTAGCTTCATATGGCTGTAAATATTATTTTTTTATATAAAGTTTTCAGTATTATATTTTAATATATCATATTTTAGTAGTGGTAGATCAACACTATATGGTCCAGTCATAAACGGGGCACATGTGTAAGAGTGTGGTTACCGCCTCCCAAGTGGTCAAGTTTTCAAAGTTTGCCTTGTTGAACCTGCAACCCCTTTTTTTACAAGAGGAATCATCATGGATACCCACCGGCCTGGGGACAGGGCAGACCGGTGGGTCATGTTGGATTCCTGCCCCGAAAGAGACAGTGCATTAAAGCTTAACCACTTGACCAAGGGGCAAGTCCATTTAGAGTCATATGGTATACTTAAGACAACATATATGAAGAATTTAGGTTCAAAATTTAAGGAAAATAACTTTTATGTTGGTATTTACTAGAAATAGGTAGCTAATAGTATTTCTTAATATTTATTTGTGTTTTGTATGAAATTTCAGCTATCACAAAAACATGAAGAAAACTTTTGGGACGAGAAAGAAATGTTTGCCCAACCATCGCAACCATCTGCCGAATTAAGACTTCCACCTCATGTGGTTCCTAGCTTTTACAGATTAAAGATTAGAGCCAATTTGGATAATTCCAGTTTCAATGGTGAAGTCTACATAACTATAAGCGCTAGTAAAAGAGTGAAGGAAATTATTTTACACTCTAAAGATCTCAGTATTAATAGTGACGCTAAGCTTACTGAACAAATCTATGAGAAAGTTGAAACGTTACATTTAAGAGATAAACGCGATGCAACGATAGATTCTAATATCACTCAATCTGAAAACAACAGTGCCGAGGTAGCAAAAGTTGAAGTGACCACAGAGAATATAGTCTCAACAAATGATACTGAAGCAAATAATATTACAGAAATCACTACAGAATCTCCCGTTCCCATAGCAGAAGATAATAAAACAGAGACAACAAAGTCATCTATAGAGACTTTTCCTGTAATCACAGAAGTAAGTCATAGCAATGTTCGTAATGTGAAAATAATTGGAATAAAAGAGAGTTCGGGAGATAGATTGATTGTAACATTAGCTACGGCTCTAAGAACTGATGTTGATTATATTTTACAACTATCCTTCAAAGGGAACATATCAAATTCTCTGACAGGATTCTACAAAAGTTCATACACGTCCAGTAATAATGAAGTTAAGTGAGTATTTCTTATTTAAATTTTGTATTGGTATATTAATTTTTTTTTATTGGGTAATCTTCTGAATAAGGTATTCAGAATTACCCACCTCTTGGTTACACTGGATAAATAAATTTTTCCATAAGAATAATTATAAGACCTACTACACTAATTACTTATTATTTATTATTCTTGTAAATATAGAAGAAAATAGCTTTTTTTATTTATATTTCTATATAGGTTTTTTTTTAAATAAAAAGACTACAGCTTTAACTATTTAGTTTCTGTAACAAAACTGAATTTTCTTTTGTATACTTCTTTTTATTTTCCACATTTTGAGATACATATTTTTATTAATTTAGTATATTTTTGAACTTTCTGATTGCAATTTTTTTTGCTCCTTTGGAGACCATAATAAATAATGGTAAAAAATAAAAATTGTTTGACATTAAAATTTAAATTTTTTATCACAGAATGCTGTCATCGCTTCATCATAGACCCTGATACTGCATCAACTATGTAGTAACTTTCATAAATACTTATTATATTTGAATTATTGTTTTACCTTATATATATTAATGAGGTCATAATATGATCATTGGGATTCATCAGTAAAAATCATCATCTTCATCATGTTTAATCAATAGACATCAACATTAATATTAGTTAATGATTTTAGGAATCTAGGTGTAACTCAGTTTGAGCCCACATCAGCCCGAGCTGCGTTCCCTTGCTTCGATGAACCTGCGTTCAAAGCCAAGTTTGAAATCAGCATCGCTCATCCGCAAAACTTAACTGTATTGTCAAACATGAATGTTGCCATGCAAGAAAACATGTGAGTATAACTGTTTAGATTATAATTATCTAAAGCAAGAGTTGATAATAAATTTGCAACAAAATTGTTGTTATTTTTTTTTTATTTGATAATGATCTTATAACTGGATATGATATGTATTGTTATTGTATGTTTATTTTGTTTTTAACATATTATTAATTAATTATGTACTTAGTTTTATCTCTATGCTCAAACTCTTTATGTGTAACTTTATTATTTTTTCCAATATTACTTATACTGTTATTTTAAGTAAGTAATGTATGTGGCACAAATATTAATAAATGAAGTTACAGCTGTTATTTCACGGTGATCTTCTGTAAGGGTGTGGTTACTGCCGCCAATGTGCCCTGCCACTACTTAAATTCTATTCCAAAATGTAAAATTCAATCTTTGATTGATGAGATCTAGAGATTTTTTTTCCTCATATCTCAGTGGTTTTTAGAAACGCTTAGACATCACGTCTTTGGTGATGTGATCAGTTTAAAAAAGATAAACACACCCACACATTATATACTTAATAAGCACATGCTTTTTTCCTTGACGTATTTTTCTGTAACGTCATAATATAGGTACAACGTAGGATGATATTGCATTTTGGTATTATATCGTAGGTATTTCCAAAATACCCAAAATAGTTTTAATATACAATTTAGTTTTTCAAACAAATACGAGTATACCTAGTATGTACGATAGTAAATATAGTAGGTACAAATATAGAACCTACGATAATTTACTATCTAGGATATAAGGAATCCTACATATAGGTAATTCATCCAGATAATGTGTGTGCTGTAATTTACTAATAAATGCTGTCAAAGTCGCGGGCGAAAGCTAAGCATTGTATTAAAGCAAAATAATGGACTTGGACAATATCAAATTGAGATAACAGGGAAAACAATTAATTTTACTCGAGACTATTAATATTGTCGATTAGTCATTACCAGTATTTCCCAATAAACGATTTAAATAAGGAAAAAATTATGTCAGTGCCTACGGACACACCTCCTAAAAGCATAACTTACCTAAGTACCTACGTAACAATTTGCAATAAGGATAATCGTACTATAAATTATAAATGCGAAAGTTTGAGAGGATGAATGATGGATGTTCGTTACTCAATGACGCAAAAATGGCTGACCTGGATTGACATAAAATATGTATATATAGGGTCCTCTTAAATATTTTAAAAAAATACGTGGCGCCGCCATCGTCTCAGCTTGTACATATATTTTCTCATATTTCAACGCGGACGAAGTCGCGACCACTAGCTAATCCATACTTACTATACTTACTAATATTATAAATGCGAAAGTAACTCTGTCTGTCTGTCTATCTGCTACATTTTCACGCCTTAGCTACTTACTCAATCGATCATCATGAAATTTTGCATACACGTTGTCATGTCAGCGATACAAGAAAGGACATAAAAACCTTTCATCCAGAAAAAAATATCCCGAGTGATCGTCTAAAAATATAAAGAATTGGGCGTCACCGTCGCGTGGCGGCGCCACCGTCGTCACAGTGATAACGATGTCAGGCGTTATTACTCATATATTTTCTTTTTCAACGTGGACGAAGTTAATATCACTAATTAATATCTAGGACTCATTTTCTTAATGCTAAGTTGCATGTACTATAACACCTGCCGATATATTTACACACGAGCAATATTTATTTATTTCGATGTATTACTTATTACTTATATTATAAATGTGAATGTGAGTGTGTTTGTTACGCTTTCACGCAAAAATTACTGAACCGATTTGAAAAATTCTTTCACTGTTGGGAAGCTATATTATCAGCGGGTAACATAGGCTATATTTTATAAAGTTACGCGGACGAAGTCGCGGGCACAAGCTAGTTTTAATATAAAAATATTTCTCATTTACAGTGTAGACGAACCGGACTGGCAGTGGACGCACTTTGAGAGATCCGTAAACATGTCGACGTACCTAGTCGCTTACACTCTGTCTGACTTTAAGTCCATAGAAACGAGTTATGTGAGCAAAAATAACGTCACGAAGCCAATACGAATATGGACTAGACCGGAATATCTGTCGAAAGCGAAGTACGCCGCGACCATCACACCGAAATTGCTGTCCTTCTATGAAGAAGTGTTCGGGCTTCCGTACGCACTGGACAAGTTGGATTTGATAGCTATACCCGATTTCTCCAGCGGTGCCATGGAAAACTGGGGCTTAATAACGTTCAGGTAAGTCGATTTTCAAATGCAACACATTCGATTTCTCCCAATAGCGAATCATCGCGTAGATTTATGTGTCCTGGATGGAAGACCAGGAATTTACGATATAATATTATGTGAAGCAAAATGAAACGTTCTCAATTTGAGGTTAATTCGTTTTTAAGAGTTATGGAGGAACACATACAAACATACATACATACAATACACAACACTTACAGATTTATTTTATTAGTATTGATTATTCACACATTCCACACAACACCATCTAGTTCCACACTAAGCAACTAATGCTTGTATTTGGATACCAGACAGTCGATATACTACATAGGTTACTTTTTTTTTTAATACATACATATATATTTAAATACAAACATCCATGACTCGTCGGGTACAAAGGTGAAATGCATAAACCTTTGCCCCTAGCGGGATTCGAACCCGCGCCCGTAGGGTTACTAGCCAGTAGCCACTATATAGGCCAAATGTGTCGTGGAATGTTTATTTAATACCTATTGTTAAGTACTCATTGATGTTGCTTTAAAGGGAAACAACTCTGTTGTTCGACGAGACGGAAGGCATCCCACGGGACAAGCAGAACGTGGCCATAGACGTGGCCCACGAATTGGCCCACCAGTGGTTCGGGAACCTCGTCACTATGCGCTGGTGGACCGACCTCTGGCTCAACGAGGGTTTCGCCACTTACATAGAGTACGTTGGGGTCAATCATGTAAGTTTTCATTCATTTTTTTTTTTAGAGTTAAGGTAAGATAAGTTATTTTATGAAACTTTTTGAAGGTGAGAAAAAATCTGCTTTTGGAAAAATTTTTAGCCCTGGAACTCGTTAATAACTAACAAAAAAATCACCGCCCTAAATATAAAATAAAATTTATAAATTTATACCCAAAATACGACTGCAAATGTCGAGTTCCCGACACCATCTTTTTAATTTTTTTCCATAATTTTTTTTAAAAGCGAAACCTATAAACCTAGATTATATTATGCTGAAACGATCGACATGAAAATCAAAGTGATTTGTTAAGATTTAGTTAGTGGAGACTGTTTTCTCCCAGAATGGAAATTTCGTCATTGTCAGTCGCGAGCTGCAACGCTCTCTATCGCAGGGCAAAAGCGCACGAGCGTTTTCCTAAATACCTATTTCGTTTGGATCGCAAATCTATACCTTCCTCTTAACGACAGATCGAACCAGAATGGAATATGTTGGAGTCGTTCAGTCGAGACAAGATGGAGTTGCTGCGAACGGACGCACTCAAGAACACGTCGCCAGTGTCGCGACAGGTGGTCGACGCGTCAGAGATATCGCAGAAGTTCGACGAGATCTCATACTCGAAAGCCTCCAATCTGATTCGAATGCTCAACCACACCATTTCAAAGGAACTCCTCTACAAAGGTCTCGCGATCTACTTGCAAGATTGGTGAGATATTACTATTTCTCTTCGTGTCCCATCAACAAATGTTTCTCCTACAGCCTCTCTGGGTCTAAGGGCGATTGTGCACTACAAGGAAAATTACTCAGAAAATTGAATTGTTTTTCAGGAAATACAGAAACGCCGAAGAGAACGACCTGTGGGCGGCCATGTCCAAAGCTACGCAAGAAGTGGCTCAGTTCAAAGACCTGTCGGTGGTGGATTTCATGAACACGTGGACCAGACAACCCGGTTACCCGGTGGTTAACGTCAAGAGGGATTACATGTCAGGGGATGTCACCTTCGAACAGGTCAGTTAAGGAACAAGTGTCACAGAACAAAACATTCGCCCTTATAGAGACTGCATGGTCAACGTTTACCATACAAATCCAGCGTACATTATTACCCAACATTAGTATCCAACTACAGTGTTACATCAGTATCCAACTAGGGTGTTATATTAGTACCCAACGAAGGCGTTACATTAGTACCCAACTAGGGCATTACATTAGTATCCAACTAGAGTGTTATATTAGTACCAAACTAGGGCGTTACATTAGTATCCAACAAGGGTGTTACATTAGTATCCAACTAAAGTGTTATATTAGTACCCAACTAGGGCGTTACATTAGTACCCAACTGATATGGGTTAAGGATGTACCTGCGCAGAAGATGAATTTTTAAAGCGTGGATAATGTTATCGACCAATCCACACACTTTACGGCTTTTTCCAGTACCGCTATTGGTCGCCAGCTGGCGCCACGTTAGCGTGCGCCTCGTGCCATCTTACGCGAGTGCGCATTCTATTATCAACCTTATAGACATTGTAACAATATTATTTTTTTAAATTGTGTGTTTTTATTTTAAAGCGGTTATTTACAAGTGGAAACGAAATGCACCAAGCCACAGCAGATAGGCTATGGCATATACCAATTAGTTATACGAATATAGAGGGATCGTGGAGCAATCAGGACACAAAACCGAAATTGTTCCTTAAGGATCGATCTCTCGTGACGCATATCGACATCAACAGTACACAACCGCTATATGTCAATGTCGACGCCATAGGTGAGTTGCTAAACTTCATAAATTTCGTAAATAATCAACATATATTATACCTAATATAATAATGCTGTGTTTGTGTCAAAAATCTCTCAAAAACTCGAAAACTATTTTAGCCGATAGATTGACTTGAAATTTTTACACAATATGCAATCCGCTACAAGGATTGATCTTATCTATATTTTGCGTAATAATATAATCTCGATCGCGAGAAAGAGAACTAACTCGCGAACGTTGTCACATTTAAAGTGGAAGTTAGCCGTTGCCATGGCAGCCGCTGACCGTTGAACGTCAAAGAAAACCGCAAGCGAAGCGTGCAAGGGCTCAGCTAGTTATTCAATAAAATCAATGAATTCCCTTCGAAAGCATCCTTTTTGTATTGACAGTAATTATAAATATTACAATAGAATACGTAAATATTTCTATTATACCGATACTTGCAATTTGAATTGTCAGGTTACTATCGCGTGAACTACGACCAAAACAACTGGGAGTTGTTGAGCAAAGCTCTGAAGTCTGGTCAGATAAAGTCGCCCATAGCCAAAGCTCAGCTCATAGACGACGCCTTCAATCTGGCCAAGACCTCCTTGCTCAACTATTCGTACGCTTTGGGCTTGACCTCTTGCGTAGTCAACGGAGAAGACTCCAAGATAGTCTGGGACTTGTTGCTCAACAATATGGGCTTTCTCAAGTACAATTTGAGGGCCACTTCGAGCTACATGTATTTCCAGGTGAGTTCAATTATTTTAAATCTCTCTCAATTTGTCAAAATTCTTGTGTCAAATCTCTCAAAGCTTCGCCGACCTAATAATAATTAGTATTATACTAATTATTATTAATATTGATAATATCAATTGTTAACATTTGCAGGATTACATGCAAACGCTACTGGCCGAGCAGCTGAAACGCGTAAACTACGGTTTGGACAAGCCGAAGGACGACAACGAAGCGTTCCTCATAGAAAATCTGGTGATGTGGGAGTGCTTCATGGAGGCGCCTCGGTGCCTGCGGTGGGCTCGGCAGCAGTACGACAGTTGGATCGCACAACCGGACCTCAACAACAACACGTCAGTACCTTTGCTCACTATGATCCGATCCCTCGAGGCGACAGATCGAGCGATCAGTTGACACGGATTTCAACAACAGCACGTCAGTACCTCAAGCGACAACACGTCTGTTGCTCAAGCGACGACACGTCTGTTGCTCAAGCGACGACACGTCTGTTGCTCAAGCGACGACACGTCTGTTGCTCAAGCGACAGATCGTGCGATCAGTTGTCGGATTTCAAAGAAAATACGTTAGTAGCTTTAGCGACAGATCGTGCGATCAGTTGTCGGATTTCAAAGAAAATACGTTAGTAGCTTTAGTGACAGATCGTGCGATCAGTTGTCGGATTTCAAAGAAAATACATTAGTAGCTTTAGCGACAGATCGTGCGACTAGTTTTCGGGTTTCAACGTCAACCCGACAGTAGCTCAAGCGATAGATCGTGCGATCAGTTGACAAATTTCAACTATCTGATTGAATGTTATTCAGTTATTCAGTGTGCAGGTGAAATATGCAGTGTACAGTTATATGAGCTCGAACCTTGGCAGTGCATATTATGAAATATTCCAAAAAGGTGGAATTTTGACAAGATGAGGATCATTCAGGTCATTCAGACATCCTGTAACTCACCCAAGAACATGTTATAGAAGTAAAAGGCGGGTGGTTTTCAATGAATGAAACTTTTGTAAATTGTTTTCAGTATACCGAGCTACCTCCGCTCCCTGGTGTACAACATAGTGATAAAGCACGGCGGGCGACCGGAATTCGAGATGTTCTGGAACCTGTTCCACAATACCACAGACCCCAACGTGAAGAGCCTCCTCATCACCAGTCTGCCCAGCACTAGGGACGAGTCGCTAATCACCTGGTCAGTATTACTCTAATCTTTGAGCAAAAAGAATAATCACATACTATAAGAACGTACATACGTATGGTATATGAAAGATCGTCAGGTAGTCTTGAAGCTTGACCGCTTTAAGAGAATGTATGATGTAGGTTACGTCAGGTACCACATGTCACCTTAGAGACGACCGTTTTCCTAGGAGAGTTGAGCTTTAATGAAGGGAATGTATGATGTAGGTCAGCTTAGGTACCATATGTCACCATAGAGACGACCGTTTTCCTAGGAAAGCTGAGCTTTAGTGAAGGGAATGTGTGATGTAGATCAGGTTAGGTACCACATGTCACCTTAGAGACGACCGTTTTCCTAGGAAAGCTGAACTTTAGTGAAGGGAATGTGTGATGTAGGTCAGGTTAGGTACCACATGTCACCGTAGAGACGACCGCTTTCCTAGGAGAGCTGAGCTTTAGTGAATGGAATGTATGATGTAGGTCAGGTTAGGTACCACATGTCACCGTAGAGACGACCGCTTTCCTACGAGAGTTGAGCTTTAGTGAAGGGATTGTGTGGTGCAGGTTGCTCGAGAAGAGCCTGTCGGAGATACCGAAGCAGTACGCGGTGGCCGCGTGGAGCGTGGAGCCTCCGTTGGGAACTGCGGTGGCGCAGCGCTTCCTCGCGAGCCGCTTCGACGACGTGCATCGCAAGTTCACCGACATCGACTCCTTCATGTTCCCCTCCATAGTCGCCAACGTCTTCGGCTTCATCAGCACCGACGAGGAACTCGACAAGGTGCAGACACTAAAGCACGGTCACTGGTTGTCACCTGTCTCTGTCGCTCCCGCGCGTAAATATATTACCGTCACGCTCGCACACATGTGTTCTTCCTGCTTAGCGACCGTGCTATACCAGGGGTTCTAGCCAAGAGCAAACGTACAGTCATAAACGCTACCGTAGCGTAGCTTAGGAGGAAGCTTTGTGATTGGTCAATTTTATGTGGGCGTTACAACAACAACCAATCACCGGGTTTTATTTTTTTCGTTTAGTAAGTACGCCTTACGTTACGTACGTTACTTACGTTTAGTAAGTAAGGGCTAGGGCCCCTGATTTTAACACTTTGGCCACTTTATAAAATATAGCCTATCTAACTCGCTGATGATGTAGCCTATCTATAGCTGAAGAATTTTCAAAATCTGACCAGTAGTTTTTGAGTTTTTTCAAATTAATATTCAAGTTCAATTCAAAATTCAAATTCAGTACTTTTTTCTGGATGAAAGATGTCCTATATCCTATATCTCGTATCCCTAACAACGTGTATGCAAAATTTCATGATGTTCGATTGAGGCGTAAAAAGACAGACAGACAGTTGCTTTCACATTAATAATATTAGTATGGATATGATTATTATTGACGAGCCCGTTTAGGATGAGTGGCTCTGTCTCAGAGGTGTCGGGTTCGAGTCCCGGCTAGGGACAACAACTTTTTTAATAAACTTTGCAAAGTCGGCTCAGGGTCTATATTTGGAAAGTAGTGACAAACTCCTGGCGGCTGTAACCACTCCCCGGTGAATGTGTGAGCGATGCCAAAAAATTTCTTATTCTCAACCCTCAACAATACTATTGTCGGCAGCGCAATTGCAGCTGGCGACGGTAGCCACTTACTGGTGAGTGTTGAAGCGATGCCATAATTTCTGAAATGAAAAATTTCAGCTGAAATCGTTCGCGTTGGAGCACAAGGAGAAGCTGCAGCCGATGTCTCAGACTATTCAGAAGTTAATGGATACGGCAACCATGCGCATCGGCTGGTGCAAGAAGCATCTTCCCTTCATTGTCAACTGGTTCAAGGAGCACTCGACCGGTTCAGTATTACTTGTTACTCTTTCTAACAAAACTGGTAGCGAATGGATAAGCCGAAATTGATGGCGTCCATGCTATACACACTGGGACGAAAAATAAGGAGCATCTAAAAGTGTCTAATCTAATAAAAAGAAAATTAAATAATATAAAAAATCGCCTATCGAAAGATGCACTAAACCGAGTGCATGATTTAATAAAACATAAAAATATTTCTAAAAGTATCTAATCAACACTTTACTTGTGGCTAGTGAAGGAGGCCCTGAATTGTGTCATTACAGAAATCATGCTATTTTTATTTTGAAAAAACAAATTATTTTTTTACTAATAAGACTTAATTTTGACAGGTAATTCGACGAGCAAAACTAGCAGCGCTCCCCCGGTTACGCTCGAAACGAACGACCAACAAATTTCAACAACGAATCTCACAACTTCCGCTCCCCAAGTGACAAGCGAAGTTAACAATAGTACGGAGAAAACATAGCTGCGCAAATAAATCGCTTCATTATATTTAAAAAAAATCTATTTCAGCGCCATCTAGCGAAAATTTTTGATACTAAAACGCGTTTGTACTGCAAAGATGCTTTTATTGTTATATTATATATGATGTTTGCTTAAATGTGATTACTTAAATTGATAAGGTTTTTAAATTGTAATATAAAAATTGTGTGACAAAATTATATTTTTGTGCTAAATTTATGTGCAACGTGATTAGGCCTTAAAAGTGGAAGTCTTAAGCTTAAGCTTGATTATTTAACTTAAGCTAGTCTTTAAGTCTTATGAAGACTGTCTGCTAATATGAAACGATAAAAGTGTTACTAAAATACTATATTTGTTAAAAAAAAGTTATTTTTTGATACTTTTCAGTTTTTCCTTTTTCTAAACACATAATTCAAAGGTGTTTTTGTCATAGAAATATGTTCTATGACAAAACTTAATAATAATAATAATGTGAAACGCTCTCGAAAACGAAAGTAGACAATTTTACTAATAAAGCCTTTGATGTAGGGTCAGAAAAAAAATCCCTATAAAAAATTAATATAGAGCATGAATATTGCTAAGAAAACGCTGAAAAATGATGATTTTTTTTTCATAAAGATCGACCCATCATCAAAGGTTATTAGTACTGGGAGAGTTTCCCTAATACCTAAAATATAAGCCTAAGGGTCTCTTTCACCACCTCTGAGTAAAGTGTAAAGTAAAGTCACCGGTAAGAAAACGTACGAGTTTCGAGTTCAGTTTGCGAGTAACATTTACTCGCCAATTAGCGTAACTTGAAAAGTAACTAATCAACACTTTACTTGTAACTGGTGAAAGAGGCCCTTAGCCTGGTTAAGAGTTTTTAAAAAATGAGTTTTTGTGTTATATTTGTTGTATAAAATTTAAATTAAACTCTATAATATATAGTAATATTAATATTAATAATGTGTTTAATTAATTATTATAATTATTATCTATCGAATCTCTTGTCAAATACTGCAAAGCAATTTTTAAGTTAATTTTATATTTGTACTTACATTCCAAATTCAAAACTCATATTTTTAATACCTATATGTATTTTTTCTTAAATACTTTATAAGGTGTGAAATTTTATGTCAAAATTAAAAATATGTATAATTATGATATTAAGAGTTCCTGTTGTTTTTTTTTAATAATTCTACACATGAAGTTCAACTTTTAAATAATAAATGTCAATATACTTAATTTAAATGAGCTTGTGTGATTGATGTTATAATTAAAAGATATTTAAAAAATATATAGTACGTTTAATTATTACGATTCCTTTACAATTTCATTCACGCGACTTCGTCCGCGTTGAAAAAGCAATATTTATCGCCTGACATCGTTATTGCTATTATACTTAGCCAGAAGTTAGTTTCCTTAATTTTAGATAATCCCTCGGGAGCAGTACCTTTTTAGTGGATGAAAGGTACCCTATGTCCTTTCTGGTGTCCCAGACAACGTGTATGCAAAATTTCATGGTGATCGGTTCAGTAGTTTTTGCGTGAAAGAGTTACAAACATGCATACATCCATACAAACTTTTGCATTTATGATATTAGTACGGACTTATGCCTGGCATTGGATTTTTTAAAATCTCTTAGGAACCTACCTAAGAGAAAAAAAGGAACCTAACATTTTTCAGGATAAAAAGTGTCCTGTATATCAATCCAAGTAAAGTAGAGGCTCGTTATATGTTATTTATTTATTTTATTTTATTAGGGAAAACAAACAATTACACCTTATACCTACCTATCTATAGTAAATTTAAAAAAGGAAACATACTACATAAATAAAGATATTAGTCAAATATTATTTGTTAAACTCGCATTATTTTTCAATTCGCGCTTTATTCAGATTCAGGTAGAGGTAAATTCCCGATTGTTCGTGTAAACACACGGGATCCTACGCCGTCATGCCACCTATAGATCAAAACAACATACAAAATCTTTACATATAACTTTATAATCTGTGATACAAAATAGCATAAACATAGTATACTTCTTAACAAAATCAAAATAGAGTCTACACAGACTATTTTAATGTTCTTATCAGAATACGTGCCCGAATGAACCATAGACTAACGACCCTAATCGTGAGTGGATGATAGACAAACAAAAGTAATACAGTAGGTACTTATTAGTAGGTAGTTATTTCCTTGAAATTACCCGCCATTCTCTCATAATGTATTAAGAAACGTATTATAATTAAATATAAAATGAGATTTTTATCGCAGAAAATATCATTACATATATTTAGACAGCAACCATTTCGATAACATGGCGGACACGAGTCTCGCACTAAAAATCAATAATCAGCTTGTAAACAAGCCCCTACATGTGTTTGCAAGTTTACATTTGAAATAGACTTTTATACATACTAGTAAATGTTTTGTGTCTTTATTTACACCTAGTTAAATCTTTAGTCTTATTTGACTTTTGTTTTGCGTAATTAGAAGATAGGTAAAGATGGATACCGCCAATGTGGGTTATTCGTATCATTTGCCTTCGGGTGGATGGAATTATAAAATACGCAATACATTGTCGCAATTTAGCGACTTGTTTAGCGAGTTCAATAAATATATTGCGCCTGCATACCATCATGACCGATGCGAGAGGTACGTTTTCAAGGAAATTAATAATTAATAATTATTTATTTATGTAATTCATTACATACCTACTATATAATTGCGGTACCACCACAACGCAATTCAGCATTTGCAGTATTTTTTTAATAACTTGAGACGTAGTTTGATTACGTTTGTGTGCGTGCGTGGAACCTTGTATGTAAACGGCTAAGGCGTAGTTTTAGCGGTTTAACTCTGCTGTCTACAGGGCTTCTATCTTTAGTTCTTATTTTATCTGAGATCAACACAAGCAAAACAATATGTGGTTCAAGTATCCTGCAAACCTTATTAGGATAAAGTAATGGAAAATAGGAGAGGATAGGAAAAATAGGCTTTGGCTACATCCCTTGCTCTAGCAGCGAAACACAATACATCCTTAAGGCTCTTATTTCGCGTGGTCTTCAGTAAGGGATGGCTACAGCCGACGCCAGCTGGACTGTGTTCTGCTAGTAAGTACTATTTAAATTTTGACTGGTTACTTGTTTCAGGTCTGTCCAAATGAGAATATATTCAATGCACAAAGGCGAATTCGTTATGGTTTTTATAGCATTTTTTGCTTGCTTCGGTCTTGGCGTATTCATAGGATTAGCAGGTATTTATCTACTATCTAAGAACAAAGCATT
This sequence comes from Synanthedon tipuliformis, assembly GCA_947623395.1. Taxonomy (NCBI): domain Eukaryota; kingdom Metazoa; phylum Arthropoda; class Insecta; order Lepidoptera; family Sesiidae; genus Synanthedon; species Synanthedon tipuliformis. Next base: position 1,329,077 of record OX392415.1, on the reverse strand, counting down.
GATTTTCAAATAATTAGGTACGTATAATTTTTGTATTTAAAGAAAAGAATAGCTTCATAATCTCAGCTCCAATGGAAAAGGCCTGCCTTCCTGCCTTTCAAAGTCAGAGATGTGGGTACAAATCGCGCTATTTTATTTTGATGTAAATACGCCTTTCAATTTGCTTCTATAGTGGGAGGCGATTTAGAAAAGTGATGAAAACAAAATCAGGGGATTAAATAAATTGTTCTTATATTATAATTTCAGGACCTTCGCCAACATTAACAACATCAATATCGTCAAATTCACTTACAAACATAAGCGAAATAAGCCATGGGCCATTTCATATATATAGTCCAGCATTGGGCACGAGGGTACAACAACTGTGGCTATTGGTCGAAATACTCACCAATAATAATGACGGTAATCACGAAAATAATCTACTAAATAAAACTAATCCTTCAACGGTCCGAAACGGTACTGGCTGAAAATCAGCGCTGCAGGTGCTTGCATCTCAGCTCAATGCTGAGCCAGTGACCGTTTCACTGTTGCGAGGACACACTCTTTTACCTATAAATTTCTGTTGTTATTTTTTTATTTTGTTTGTGTCTTTGTAATGGTGAATAAAACTCTTTCTTTCTTTGTTCATATTTTATCCATGTGTCGGCAACACACATGCAGCGCCATTTTATTAATTCACTTTTTATTATAGGCTACCTTCAAATTAAAATATATTTATTTATATATATTTCTGAATAACTGATATTATGTTAGATTAAATAAACATATGAACAAAAAATTAAGAAATATATAAGTACCGACAAATGTATCGTCAATCGTCAGCCCGCCTGACAATCTTTATAAAAAATATATATATGTACTTAGGTAATTTTAAAGTAGGTATACAGTTAATACCTAATTTTTAAAAAATACTAACATTTCGGTCCCTTCTATTCTAATCGAAGCACCAAACTGCAGTACATACTTATTGTTCCTTTTTTAATTTTTCAGAGGAAATATTCGATAAAAGCTTTCAAATTAGTATATCGATAGATGGCGTGTTAAGCGATCACACGGCTACAACTATAATGCCTGAAAATGAAAATTCAAATAGGTAAGTGTTAATGCTAATATTACCTATAAAGAGGAAAGATTAGTTTGTTTGTTTTCATTGAATAGGCTCCGAAAATAGTGGACCGATTTGAAAAATTCTTTCACTGTTGGGAAGCTTTATTATCAGCGAGTGACATAGGCTATATTTTATAAAGTTACGCGAGCGAAGCCGCGTGCAACAGCTAATACAAAATACAAAAAATACAAAATAATTTATTTATCAAAAATTAAGCCTAGGTACAAAAAGGGTGTAGGGGACCTCCTATTAAGTATAAAAATACTTGTATCAGGAGACCCCCGCTCCTCCAACGCCATACTTAAACTAAGGCTAATTCAAACTTAAACTAAGGTTAATTTAATCTTAAAACCTACACACAGTCCAAATCGTTTTTTAATTCACTAGATACAAAATTAATTTAGAACTACTATACAACATATACCTACATATATATATATATACAATAACAACAGATGATGTAGGTGGTGGAAAATAAAATAAAATGTGCAAGTGTATACATGTGTGTCAATATATATATGCGTGTGAGTGCGTGAGTGAGGTAGCATAAAACACTATAAATTATCTATAAAAGTTAAGTGATATTTGACATAAGTCGCAATTCATGATTAAATAAAAATTGTTTAGATAATTTAATTTAATAAAGATTCAGTTTCATTATAATTTAGGGTCTTGAGAAAGTCTGACAGGGCCTTTTTGCAATTATAGTGCGGCATAGGATAAATATTAAGTTTCTTATTCAATTTGTTATATAAGTAAGACGTCTGGGTAATATATTGTCTTCGAGCAAAGGCAGTTTTAACAATTTTTATTTGAGCAACTTTATCATTTCTTCTCTTTTTAATTATATTAGGGTCATAATGTAAGGATTTGTGTAGTTTAAGTGATGCATTTAAGATGTATAATTTTCTTACACTTAGGACGTCACAATAATTATAGAGTTCAGTAGTGGGGAATCTCCGGGGCAAAAAATACATAACTTTAAGTAGTAATCTTTGCACCCTTTCCAATTCCAAAAATTTAATTTTAGAGGCTCCACCCCATATTGGTACACAATAACTCAGAACTGACTGAACTAAGGCTACGTATATTTTTTTCAAAAGCTCTTTATTTGCAACATGCCGAAGTGTTTTAAAAATCCATATCAGTTTCCTAGCTCTGCCCATAATCTGTTCGGTATGGGAGTGCCATGAAAGCCTCTGATCAATTATGACACCCAAGTATCTAATTGTTGAAACTTTGTTAATGTAGCTACAATTGCAGTTTGTATCTTGGGGGCTACCACACCTGTGAATCCCCACTCTGAAATCATTACCCGGCTGAGTTCTTTTATCAATAGAGAAACATATGTAATTAGTTTTAGTGGTGTTCAGGGTAAGGAGATGAGTATTAAGCCACCCACATATGACATAGAGCCCTTCCTCCGCTATCCTACGCACTTCGTCCCACGAGTTACCAGTGAAGACTATAGCAGTATCGTCTGCATAGGAAAACATTTTACCGCTAGGAATGTCAAGATTGCAGAGCTCGTTTATGTAAACAAGAAAGAGAGTCGGGCCAAGAACACTTCCTTGAGGTACTCCGTAAGATATTTTCTGCACGTCACTCGTGTAATTGCCAATCCTAACCCGCTGCCTGCGATCCCGCAAGTATTCGTCGAACAAAGAAAGGGGAGCACCACGAACACCTAGTTTTTCAAGTGCTTTAACAAGAATGGGGACAGAGACGGTATCAAATGCCTTTTTTAGGTCCAGAAAGACTGCTAAACATTTTTTACCTTGGTCTACATGATCAACTATTAAGGTAGTAAGTGCGGTTACAGAATCTTCAGTTGATTTTCCATATCTAAAACCGTATTGTGAATTTGATAGAATATTATATTTATTTAAGTAATTGACCAATCTGACATTTATTAACTTTTCTAAAGTTTTTGAGATTGCTGGTAATACAGAGATTGGTCGATAATTATTGACATCGTCTCTGTCACCACTCTTGTAAACAGGCGTTACAATAGATTCTTTAAAAGCAGTCGGATAGATCCCCTGCCGGAAACACATGTTAGCAAGATGGCAAACAATTGGAACTATAAGTTTATGTGCCATTTTCAAAAATCTTGCAGACATGTTATCCCATCCAGGAGCACTATCCGATTTGAGATTCACAAGTATGTCATGTATTTCCTTAGGATCAGATTCGAACAATACAAATGAAGACAGCGGGTCAAAAGTGGCAATTGAAGAAACGTTTGGGCTGTTAGAATTATGCATGTGCGAAGAGTAAGATTGAATTTTAGAGTCATCAAGGCTGGGATTATTTGATATGTTAGTTACATTTAATTGTTCGGCTAGAGTTCTACCAATATCTGAGAAGAAAGTATTAACAAAATTTACTGATTCCAAAGGGAACGATTTTACGTTAAGCAATTCAAGATTAGGAGATTTTTTACATTTAAAATTAACTATATTGTTGATACAATTCCATAATGATTTAGGGTCTTTGTTTGATTTATCAAGTTGTTCTCTTTCAAAATTTCGTTTGTCTTTTTAACAAATTATTTACATAGTTACGGTATCTTTTGTAAGTTATTTTTAGTGTTTCATTATATGGATCTGAGCGGAGTTTTTTCTGCATTTTATTTCTATTTTGGATACATCGTAGTATGCCTGGAGTTATCCATGGCTTGCTAAATCTTTTATTTCTTGGTATATTTGTTATTTTTGTATTTTCTTTTAGAGATTCTTGTAATTTTCTTATTAATTCATTAGTTAATGCGTCCGGATCCTCACATTTCAGTAAATCAGTTAGATTATTTGCTATTAGATTTTCAATTGCTTTATCGTAATCCGTAATAATTCTCTGTTTGATATATCTATTATTAGATTTTACTACATTTGAGATTTTTAAGAGAACAGTAGCATGATCTGTAACAGTCGTACTTAAAACTGCAATGAAGGCTGATTTCTTGCTTGTGTCAAGCTTGAGCATGAAGTGGTCTAAGCAACTGGATTCTCGTGTAGGTAGAAAATGACCTGAAAGGAAACCCTGCATTGATAGGTTATTGAGATAGTTACATCTATTATTACGGTCCTGTGTTAATTCCCCAATTTTAGAGATAATATTAATATTGATGTCCCCAGTTATAATAATATTTTTATTTGATTTAATAGTTTCTAGGTGTGCTTTTAAGGAGTCTATGAAAGTGTCTGCATTTATATTTGAAGGAGAGCGATAAATACCAATAATTATTAGATCAAATATAGTAATTTGTAAGCAAGACGCGTCTCGTAGGCATATTTCCTTAACTTTTACTTCATGAGTGTTTTTTATGTAGGCGACCACTCCGTCATTTTGGTTGAGATGCTTAGTTGTTGCAAAAGTATTGTAGTTTGTTATATTAGGAACAGGTTTATTTACGTTTAATTGACATTCGGTCATAATTATTATATCCACACCAAAGTCAAACTGCATCATGGTTACTAGAAAATTATCCAGATTACGATAGACGCTTCTAATATTCTGTGTTATTATAGTTAGGTCTAAGTGATTAATTTGTAATAAATCTGTTAATTCATCTATTTCGCATTTAATCGATTGTGCTATATTAAGGTCATCTATTTCGTTTATTGTCTTTACGGAGCTATCCATAGAGAGAAATGTAAAAATGTATGAATACAGATTCTAAATTTAAGTTATGTGTAATATTCAGAGGCATTAAATAAGAGCGAGCGAATTTATAATCAAAAACTAAGGAACAATAGTTTATAGCAATATTAATTAAATTCATTATAAACATGATGTGGATAGTAGTAAGGCCGTGCAGACACGATTTTACGACATGTAAAAAGTTTAGTGTAGGTGTATAAGTGTACATTTGTGTATATATATTATTATGTATGAATGAGTGCGTGCTTTGATTGCAAATATTATGTAAGCTATTACAAAAATACAACAATAATGGTAGTAACAATAAATTATGATGATACGCAACATTAGGGAGATACTGTAGTCACGCTTCATGCAGTAGTTTAAGAACTTGAGCTTCACTTTTTATGTTGATAATTTGTGTAGTTTCCTCTTTTCTCACATAGACTCTGCCGTAGCTAGTCCAGCAGAATCTATAGGACTTGGTTTTGGAGAGATCTCGAGCAAGGAAAAATAGGCGAGATCCCTTAGCAGTTAGTTGCTCAGAAACAAATACGGGGTTTTCTTCATTTTTAGTGAGTCCAAGATGCTTAGCACGAAGTTTATCTTTGTTCTTGATATTATATGTTTTACACTTTTTTAGGACATCATTTTTCAGTATTGTGCTGGAAGTCTCAACAATTATCGGAGTGTTATTCTTGCCCTCTGCGTTGCCGCGCACCCGGTATATATCTTTTATGTCTGTCCTGGTTATAGCACTGTCAATGTTCTTCGACAAGCACATAACCATATTTATTAAGCTATCCTTAGTTTCATTTCTTTCTTTAGGTACAGTCAAGGGCAAAAATATATGTACGTTTCCAAGCGGCAAACATATCTGTACAATTGAGAGGCCAGAAATATCTGTTCGATAATTCGGTCAGAAATATGTGAGCATTTAAAGGGTCAAAAAGATCTAGACGTTCACGTGGCCATAAATATATGTACAATGTCAGTCAAATATATCTAGGCAAATATGAGTGCATAAATATCTGTACAAACAAACAAGTTTTCGTATTTTGAATGATGACAATCATCGAAAAGAGTACCATTCTGTCATATGATCTGTTTGTCCCTTTCATTTTGATTGTGGCGTCATTAACGTAATATTTCTTTCACCTTTCATTCTATTATTTTAGATTCTGCTTCACAGCGTTCACAACTATCATATACGATTTTCACATGGCTTTTCTTGTGAATATTATATTAGCGTTTTTTCAATGCTAAATTTATGTCAGTAACATATTTATACTAGACGTAGCGATGAAACGGAAGATATTTATTCGTAATTTAAGTAATTATACAATATTAGTACAAAAATCTTTCGATTACGCTAATCTATACTAATATTATAAAGCTGAAGAGTTTGTTTGTTTGTTTGTTTAAACGCACTAATCTCAGGAACTACTGGTTCGAATTGAAAAATTCTTTTTGTGTTGGATAGATCATTTATCGTGGAAGGCTTTAGGCTATATAACATCACGTTGCGACTAATAGGAGTGAAGAAACAGTCGAAAAAACGGGGAAAATTATTCATCTTTGAGGGCTTCCATTGCGTGCGCTGCGAAAACCGTTCGAGATACCCAAATGATTCCCAAAATAACTATTCCACGCGGACGAAGTCGCGAGCACAGCTAGTGTATGTATAAATGTCTCTTTGCCGTTAAAAAGAACACTTAGGTTTTTACTAACTTAGAGCATTTAATAATTAATCACTGGTCTGCAACGAAATCCTCCTTCAAAAAATATGTCAAAAATATGAAGATTTTAATGCTTTGAATCTATTCCCGTTGGCCGATTTTTTCTATCACGTCTAGATTTATCGATATGAATTTTTATTAAATATTAATTTAGGTTTTTTGAATTAGTTTTGTGCGTCAACATCATAAACAGTATAGTATACATACAAAATAGGTTTTAGCGAGTTGTAAGAGAAAGAAGGAAAGTGCCGAAAGTAAATTTTATTGTAGTACACAGGCGCATTTATTGGCTCTGTTCAAAAAAAATACATAAAGTACACATAAAATACTTAAAAAAAGTAGAGAATATGCAAAACATCAAAATATTTGACAATTAGACTTGACAGTCTTGACACGCTCTTTGATAGTTTCATGTATGGATATCTATGCCCTCCTATTTGCCTACAGCCTACACATATTTGATTGACATTGTACATATATTTATGGCCACGTGAACGTCTAGATCTTTTTGACCCTTTAAATGCTCACATATTTCTGACCGAATTATCGAACAGATATTTCTGGCCTCTCAACTGTACAGATATTTTTGCCGCTTTGGAAACGTACAGATATTATTGCCCTTGACTGTACGTTTTTAATTTCAAAATTCATCTTTCGATTACCTCTCTGCATATCCTCAATCTTTTCTTCTAGAATTGTTATATAATCTCGATCCTTTTTAGCCTGTCCTTCCAGTGTATCAATTCTCTTTTTAAACTCTTCATTTTGAGTTGTGAGAAAGGCGATAGAGTGCTCAATATTTTTGTTGGATTCCTGTATTTCCAGAAGTTTAGGTGTGATTTTTTTGAGTTCATTTGATTGTGGTAACATTAACGATTGTATCATCTCTCTAATCTCGTCCTTAAACACGCACAAGTCTGCTTCAAAATCATTTTTCCTCTTTCGTTTGGGTCGCTGGGTGATAAAGTTAGGAGGAGTTATATCCGATCTAACCTCAATCAAATTTATGTTGGATTCAGAGAGGGACCTGTCCATTGAGCAATCCATATTACCTACTGTGATCAAAAGTTGCAGTATATGCTGAAAAATTTGGAAACTGCAAAGAAATCAGCCTATATTAACGTCGTATATCCGTGGAATTTCTTCGACCTCTTATGGTTTATGTGGTTAAATTTTCAGTTTGTTGAAATATGTTGAATATTATTTAAAATGTAAATACATGCGTCTTCTGCGCCCTCTCGTGATGAGTAGCCGAACTATTTAGCAATTGCAATATTGATCTAGCTGATTGTCGTAATAGTTCTTATAATGAACGCCTAGATGGCGCTGATGCTGATCTCAATATAGACAATAAATATTTTTGTTTGTGACCCCTTAGATATTGAGGTTATACTGTAAATTTGAATTTATGACCCACAATTAATTCACTAAACATTTCCGTTTTTTGAACACATAGTTTCAATCACTGATTTTCAATTGTTTTTAACAGCTAACCCTAAATATGTCTATACATGCAAAGCAAAGTCGCTGTCCGCCTCTGTATATTTCTCCGCATATTCCTTCTAAACCATTCAACGGATTTGGATACAGTTTTCACTAATAAAAAGAGTGATAAGCTAGAAAGCTTTGTATAGGTATATAATTTGCAGAATCTACCCACAATTATTGCATTTGTGACCCAAAAATGAACTCTATTTACAGGACGCAACATCTAAAATGCAAAAAGCAGATATGCGACGAAGTTATAATCTTACATTTAGGCGCATTAGAATACACACATTATATATTTAATATCAAATTCTTTGGCCTTAAAGAGTTTCATAAGAGATATGATATTAGAGAAATTATCTTCTATGTAAGTATACCTACATATACCTACGCCACTTGAAAAATTTTCAAAAAAATTGTCTAAGTATTATAAAATACTTAATTATCTTTCAGATTAAAACTTACAATCCAGCCTTTACTCAGATGGAAACGTGGTTCCGATTTATTTTTCTCTTGGCAACATTTATTATAACGGTAAGTTAAATTCAAAAATAATTAAAAAATATGCTAGTGTCAGCTGACATGTCCATCAGGAAAAACACACGACTGGAGTTTACTCCTTACGAACGATTATAAAATTTAAATTTTCACAATTCGAACACGCCGAAAAAGCAACATTGTTCTTTTTTTAAATAATATTGATGTAAAATTTTAAGATATTGGCGCAATATCTATGAAACTTCAGTTATTCTATTATAAAATATTCAAAAAAATAGAACGTAGGTACTTAGGTAACTATAACGCATAACATAACGCATTCGTGTGATAATTTTAATTTTACTCCGATAAATTTCCATACCACGGTCTTATATGTATGCAAATCGATTCTTAAGCGTCTCAGAAATGAAATTGTCACTACTTGCCGGTTCCAGTCCAGAGAAAATTTGAAAAGTTCTACTTCAAAGTTGGCCTTACCGGTATCGAACCCAAGTCCCCCGAGTCCGAGCATTTCAACCATTCAAAAATTTAAAAAAAAATCCCTGAATCCGAGCATTTTAAACCATTCAAAAATTAGGAATTGTTCATTTTATTAATTTTTTTTTGTTAATTTCAGTGTTGGTTTGCCCATTCCCTTCGTAAGTATGCAACTCAAGATTGGGCAATCGAGCAAAAATGGCTATCCATTTTGCTACCATTACTTTTGCTATACAATGGTAAGTGAGATTTTAGAGTTAGAGTGATCACTTAGAGTGACCTAACATAACTTAGGTACCCACTTAATTTTTTCCAGATCCAATATTTCCCCTGCGTCTGGTTTCGAGTAGTTGCTTCGCGCCATTAATGGACACAATATTCCAGACTTCATTCTTAGCGTGTGTCCTGTTATCTTGGCTGGCTTTGTATCACGGTTTGAGACAGGTACAGTCACAAACTAAATATAAACTAACAATATTAAAATTATTAGAAAATTTAATAATAAAGTTTTTTAGGTATGTAACTGAAGATTTATAATGTCGCACGAAGTTTAGGTATGTACCGAAGGGTAAGTAAGACAAGGGCATAACTTACAAAATTTGTAAATTTAAAATATATTCACATGAGTATGAGTATGATGAAAACAATTGTTTCAAAGCAATATAAGCAAAATATTGAATGCAAAAAAATAAACTTTAAATAGCTCTCCTGTAAAATTATCCTTGTCTTGCCGCAGGTGCGATATATTACTCTTATTAGATAGATAGATAGACTGTACAATTGATAGATGAATATAGGCTTATAATTACGTATGAGTACCTACCAACTAATTCACCAATCCCCTATTTGACTAATTTTAGAATTCTATATTACATAATAAGCACACTACATTGATATTTCCGGGAGATCTACTGTATTATTAATAAAAATCAATGTTAAAGTTTAAATTTCCAAAACCGCGCCAAAAACGCTGTTTCTGTAATTCCACTCGTCTTTGATACGTGTGACGTCACACGCTAGTAAACAAACAAAACCGAATGATGGCACAGATAACTAATATTAAGTGAATAAACACTATTTATTACTCTGTCTGATTTGTTTACTAGCGTATGACGTCATCAGACGTCAACCAGTCGGAGGGCGTTTCGGCGCCAAGATAAAATTTAAAAAATTATGATATTTTTTTTCATATAACTTGCAAAAAATATACATAATTACATAATACATAATTAATAATTACATAATTTAGCTTAAAATAAAGTGACAAATGTTTTTTTGCGCTATTTTCTTATAGGATAACCACAATTTGTAGTACCTATATCCTGAACGAAAATGAGGCGGTCAGTCTAGTTTATTCGAAATGTTATTTTTTTTAATGTTTCTAAGACAAGTAGATCTAATAGAAAAGTTTTCAGAGATAGTCTTAAAATTAATATTCAAAAACGTTAATTTTTCTACAGAATGAACGTAGTTTCCTGCCATTTTATCTACTGAAGGTAATAGTGGTGGGGTTGGTGTGGACGCCAGCGATGGTGGTCACAATATGGCAGAAATATTATGGCTACATAGATCCCACGTTTAATTATATGATGACTCCAAATTACCCCGTAAGTGAAGTAGTGTAAACTGATAAAATACAAATTTTCTTTAAGTTTATTTTTGGTCGTCATTTGAAATTAATCTTAATGTTTTAGGTTGCAAAAATTGGATTTTTCGTTGCTATTACACTGTACTTCCTCTATTTACTAGTGCTAATAATTAAGGCGTACAGCGATCTGAAAAATATGCCATTTTTTGGTAAGTTAACATTGACTTTAATATTTAATAAATAACTTTAATTATGATGATTTACTGTTTCAGCAAGTGTGCAGGCAGATCAATGCCGAATTAGAGGTCTGGAGGCCTCGGGGCAACAAAATGGACTTTTTTTTCAGTCGACTTTTCCAATAAATAATAAGTATAATCTTTTGCTGATTGCCTGATTGGAGTGAACAAATGTAGATCGATGATTTCTGATAATATTTAATATAATCATGTTTCAAAGTATTGTTATAAGTACGTAAAGGTAAAACGTGAAAAAAAAATATCAAAGGAAAAGTTGTTTACTAGTGTTTAGTGGTTTGAATTTTCGAAGTCTCTATTGCGGGGTCCCCTTTTTTGTGGAGGCCCCGGTTGCCCTCCCCTAAATCCGACCCTAGTGGAGAACTATTCACATGTTGTGTGTTTCTTTCAGATATAAGACTTCGATGTCTATCTATCGTTGTGGGGACAGTAACGTTTATCACAACACTATTGGCTTTCCAAGGGTGGGGACCAGCCACGTTGCAAGACCATTGGGCTTCCCAACCGAAAGTTCACTACGATACATCGGCTCCATTTATGGCCTTGTATGGATTGTTCAATTTTAAAATGTACATATTAGCTTATTTATTTTCGCCCGGTGGGACATCTATACATGGTACGTATATAATATCTATGTTTATACTATATGTATACAATTTAAGAAGCCACTAATATTTACACCAATATCTTCGAGATTGTTATCTCTTTGTACACTCGACGACAAAAGCTATATTAATATTTGATTGTTCACTTATTAAATAAGTTCGATACTAAAATTAAGTAAACTTGACTATATGTAGTGTAGGTATGTACCTAGGTATAAACTTTGGTATAAAATACGATTAGGGTTTTTATTTGTGCTACCCTTTAACCACTATCCATATTATAAACGCCATATTTTACCATCGATGTATATATTTTACGTGTTTATCTACAAAAATGACATTTCGAGTTAACTCCGCAAAATTGCTCAGGAACCTTGTCACATTAACATCCGCATGACGTCGTCCGCAACTAAAAATACAGCTAAAACATAACACAAACAAGTGAGTGTATCGAGAGATTACGTCACCAAAATGGCGGCGGGCTCGCGAACTTAACAAAACAAAGTTATGTTCGCGAGAGCTGCCACATAGCAAGAGACTGGCGGGCTGTAGGCGAGGTCAGACGTACTACTATAGTAGACATTGCACTCGTGTTAACTTAAACATAAAAGAAAAATACGCTGTATTTTCTTAGAAACTTTAAGATATTACGTAAGTTAGTTATAATTAATAGTAATAAGTATTCTCATACTTAGGTGAATCCGTTATTTGGTTACAGAAACCGCCATAACCAAAGACAATCCGGCGTTTTCGATGATCAACGATTCTGATGAAGAAGTTATTTATGGATCGGACGAGGAAAGTCGACGCCCACTTAACTCTCACCATAGAATCAACAATGAGGACATATGATTCATTAGGATACAGTTACATATTTTCCATGAATGTATTTTCTTGTTAAAAGTTATAAAATCGGAGAAAATTTAAGTGTGTACCTTTTCATTTTCTAATTTCCCTACTTATTGTTTCTAATCGCAGAAAAATTTTGTATATGAACCTTCATATATTATATGAAGGATGCTCAAATTCATAGATATGACCATAGCTTGTTATAGGTAGGTACTTCATAGACTGTCCGCGTTAGGAAAATAGTGAGTCATTAGCTAACCATACCTACACGGACAGATTTACCGGGAAGATCTGCCTTAACAGGTGCCTGGCATTGATTACTCCCAATTATACTTATATAGTCTTTGGTGCCTGGCGGATAAATCTGTTCGTATAATGGCGAGAAAATGCACAATTTATCTGCCTCTCTCCTGTCGGCTGCGCGGTCAAATCCGGGCTTTTGGTCATGTGTGTGCTAAACAAATGTGCCGGCCAGATATAACTCAGCAGTTACCGTCTTACGGTTATACGTTACGCTATTACGTTACGAGCTAATAGCATTATTAGATGAGTGTAGGTAGGTAAGTACATGTTTATTTTGTTACCAATACCTGTCAAACATAAGACATGGCATTTAGCGACATAAAGTAAAAGTAGGTAGGTACTGGACCAGTAAAATTTTATGAATCTCTGTGTAGATTTATATGTGTATCTAGGTATATTTTGCTGCCGTTTTAGCCATAGCTTCATTCACCCAGTCTCTTCTACGCTTTCTTGCTTCAAAACAGATACGCGCTGACAACGCGCGTCTTCTGTTCGTCTAGAAAACATTGTGTGCAGAGGCCCTTAAGTGGTCGGCCGCGGGCAAGCTGCGGGGCTATTCCATCGACCTTGCTCGTAATAACTAATTTATCGAGTTCGACTGACCGACAACGGGCAATGTGACCAATGTAGGTAACTGAGAATTTTCTGGTAACTACAAAGTAGACTAGTGTTTGTGTATTGTACGACATTAAAACGAAGACCACAAGGCTCTTAAAGTTATACGACTGACCACAATCAAAGCTTTTGTTGGGGATTAGGTATGCTGTCGAAAACTATGGAAGAAAAAATCAGTCTTCAGGTAAGTAGGTATGTAGGTAGGTGGCAACAAAATCCATTACTTATAGGTAACCGTGGAATAAAAATTAGCAGCTTCTCCATTAAATTTTTTAATCGGGATAAATTAAACATGTATATTACAGTTCATACGTAGGTAGCTAGTATTTATATAAGAAAGAATTTCATCATGCGTCTACCTTATAAAATGTTTTATTCAGTAAACAAGACTTAAAAGTACTTATAAAAGAAAAAAATACCAAAACATAAATAACTTGTTGATTTACTAAAGGTCGTCGACCTGTGAAATTTAGCCGCCATTTCGTTGAATCGGCGTCAGTAGGTAACTACATACTACCTTTATGAAACTTATATTTACACACAAAATGGCCATTGCAATATGGTTGAACGTTGAACACAAAATCAGTGGGAAACGACTATTGATATAAAAGTAAAAAGATAGGGTGGCGCAGGCGCATAAGGCTGGGTTCACATGACCGCGCGGTACAAGATCAAACTAAACAGTGTTTATTGTCTACATAACCACGCGCCACCGTACGGCTTCGCGCTGCGACCCGCGGCGCTTCTTGCGTATTTATCAAATTTTGCTAATTTTTCCGCGCGGTAAATATGCAAAACGTAAATATGGAATAATACTGTCTCGACCTGCAATCTTGTGCAGTAAAAATCAAAATTATAAAAATAAAAATGTACTTACTCAAAAGAAAGTGGGAGGAAATAAAACAAAAAATCCCAGGATCTAAAGGTATCCTGTGCAAAAAAACTACTTCCTTCTAAGCATGAAAGTGCCAATTTAGATCGCCTGATTACAAAGTGTGACGCGGCCGCCTCGACGTGGCATATTACTACTGACTGACTGCGCAAACGCAGCGTCTAAACACCACCCGCCTAGGCAGGTCGCCTCCGCTCCTCGTCGCCGTCGCCCCAGCGTGGCCACCGCCTGAGAATCTATGCAAGTCGCAATTCGTGCAAGTCGCACCTCGAACGCATTTTCCAACTCAAGCAGCATACCAATTCCATGATTACTCATAGTAGCAGAACATGACATTGCTGAGATATATAATTATGAAGGTTTGAGCGGAAAAGCCAAAAATGTTTTTCCATGAAAACTTCCTAGCTACAATATACATTTAAAATAGGGTTTTCTAAAATATTGGAACTTCTGACGTAAGCTTTATTATTTTTGCGAATTCAATGAGTGGCGCGAATGTCTTGCGTCTTCGGTTGCTCTTATTATAGTTAGTTAAAACAACAAATTCCATTACTACCAATTACTGACTTTACACGCTCATACAGTGCGCTCTGTACGGTCCGGGTACAGCGCTGAACGCGGCAGAACAACTCTGTTCATAGAAGGGGAGCCCAAGAGGGCTCCCAAATTTTGGGATTTACTCGAGCGCGTCAGATATATTCCACGTGTCTCTGATAACGGTTTTTAGCAAAATGATATTAAAAATGCCGGCGCTTCGCGGGTGTACTGTTAGCATCGAAATAACTAATATAACTTTGGAACTGTTAGCATGTAAATAATGTTATTTTTTATTTATGTGCAATTTTGAACTAATTTCGATGTTGTCTTTTTTTATTATTATAACTGGACAAATGGAGAGAAGATTTAAAGATCTATTCTAATTTTTTCTTAGAAAAACGTTTGTCATTACAACTATCAACGCACAGCCGAAATTACCAAGATTAATAAAAGAATCAATAATATTTAAATATTATTCACGACATAGTAAAAACACCTTACAAGTCAAAATAAATATTTTATTTACTATCCATACCGACAGCAACATTTTGTGAGCGAGAGGCAAATAGTCCCCGATATTTTCAATCTCTTTGGAAGTGAAAACTTCTTTAAGCGCTTTTTTTGGGAGTGAACGTTAGTGAACCGTCACGCTAGGGTCGGTGACGCTGAATCGGCTTTAGGCTTAAACCTCATGGAGCGATTAAATAGCAAATTTCACGATGTTATACTGCGGCGGTCGCGATTGTTTCCGGGTCGCGGGCTACGCCCGCGCGCTCTGCTATTGGTCGGAAATCCGACGCCATTATTTTTACCGGCCGTTTTGCGATCATCACCCTCCATGTTTGCGGGCGAAAATCGCAATTGCGACTGCTGCGTTACCGTACAAAACTGCGTTTTCGTAAGTTTAGAAATAAAATAGATGCGAGCGCGGGTGAAAATCGCCGCGCGAGTTTAAACCTTTACTTGGCCACGACTCGACATTAAGCGCGCTGGGATTTGTGGCGCACTGAATCTGAATCCAATTTTAAAATTGGAAAATCAGAAGTTTTCACTTCTATACTATTGAGTTCCATTTTCATTCTAAAATCACATACAATTTTTTTAAATTGACGTCGATATCAAAATGGCGGCTTAAGTATGTGTCTAAAAATGGGTCTTTTATCAAGTCCTAACAGTGGCAGTGGTCGCTATTTTCTATAGGAATATAAACATAAACACTTGAAGTACAGAAATGTCCGCTCACTAATTTTATATCAATGGAAAAACTTTATTTAAAAACCAAAATAAACTAAAAAAAATAGAATACAATGGAGTCGCCACTTTGCGAAACATATCCAAAAAAATTTTACACAATACTTTTATTACGAATTAAAAATCACAGCGACAATATTATTATTTATGTATGTTGTAGTACCCATTGACAGTTACATCTTAAAACGTTATACAAACGAAAAAAAAAATACAGACATTTCGAGGATAGCGTTATTTCGGTACCTAAATTACCAAGAAAAAATAGTTTCGCTCTACACTTTCTGGCTATGCTTTACAAATCCTTAAACGAATGAAGTGAAATAAATAATTATTTCATCAGTCTTTTACATTAAAAAGAAATTATATAATATGAAATATCATACAAATGGTTGAAAGATCATGAAAATCAATATGTACAATCATTTTGTTTTATCAAACAATAGCGTAAGTAATTTTCCTCGATATGATAATATTTTGTGTTACTTTAGTCTTCTTAATAAATACAAATTCACTAAAGTCAACGCTTCCCAAATCATTCAAGCGAATTAACAGAATTCACTTTACCTGCAAATTACCTCCTTAGGAATATTATACTTTGCCTAGGCATTCTATATAATTCTTGTTGGCGCGATAATACCTATATGAAATAGTCTTATCACACTAAAAGAAGAGATTGTATTATACAAATATTGTTTTCGTTATGTACTTGTACAATTTTCAATGTATACTATTATATAAAAAACATATATCAAAACAGACTGCTTAATGTTTTCAATCCTGCAATGATGAAGCGACTACACAAAGAACACCTTCAATCATCCTATTAAGCCAAATGGCCGAGTTACATGAGACTAGTTTCACAAGCTAGAAATCTGTACTACTGTCCTGGCATGGCACAATATGCTAGTGCTGTTGTCATTATGCCAGCTAGTTTTAAGCCAGTAGGTACTATTGCAATAACTGAAGTGACAACACGTCCGTTGCAGCGTTGTAAAAATGAACTACATTCGAAAAAAAAATGTGGAATGGTAGCGTGCCACTTCACAGTACAATTGTACAAACTTTAAATTAATATCGGTACTTATTTTATCCCTTTAAAAATACACAGAAAAACAAAATGCGTGGTCCCTGTTCAGAAGCTAGCTTCGCTGGTCACATGGAAGCTAGTTGGATAGTGAAATAAGTGATGGTGGGGCGCTACTAGCTCAAAAAATAAAATGCCATCCTATTAAAACTATCCTAGCATGAGACGCTAGCTTACTAGCCTAGAAAAGAAGCTAGTTCTGTATACACGAAGCCAATTACTAGCTTGCTATAGCTTACTATCCTAGCTAGCTTGAAAAACTAGTCTTGTGTATCTCAGGCTTAAAACATTGCTAAAAGAAATAACTAAGGCTACTAATAATTAATTTACTTAAGACTCCTTTAAAGGAATTTGATTTCATTCAATTCTTATAATACAATATTTCGTGATTTATACAAAATAAATAGTACACATCTAAAATTACCACAAAAAATAATATTATTAAAAATTTAATTAGAGAATATGATACAAATAATAAAATAATAATAATTTAGTGCCCTTCTCATAAGGTAAGTTCAAATCAGACTACCTACTATAATTGTGATGATGAGTAAAATTATATTCAGCTATATTTAGCTTATGCTTTACAATATATATACAACTACATGTTATGTTATTGCCTTGTGTTCTCATTAGAAAAAAAGGTAAAAGAACTAAATTGTATATCAGGCAGTAAAAATAAATTTAAAAAAAACTAAATATTAAATTGTGAGAGAACTTACAGAAAATCGTGCCTTTATCAAATGAGAAAATATTAGTTATAGTTAGAAAATTTTGACACATTTTTTTGAAGTGAAAATTTCTTTCGGCGCATAGGGTATTTTTGAGATGGGGAAAAAAAATTGAACTCGCGACCTGTTACCAAACCGACACTTCAGTCTATTTTCAGATATTGCGCCATCTACACAACACCACTGAAACTAGAATATGTTACGTAATAATACATCTTTGCGAAAACTAATTGAATTGAAATAATACATCAATGCGAATAGAGATGGCGCTGTTTTCAAGTATAATGTCAAACAATGGATAACATACGAAGGTAATTATTGCAAGACTACTGGTAGAACCTTACGTGTAGCAATGTATTAAAATGAGACATTTCTTCTGAGCAAACAATACAAGCAAAGATTGCATGAGTTCTTGGAAGATCATTCTGCAACAGTTACAGACAGTATAAGATGACTAAGACATACTTTGCACAATTGCAAAAGGTTGATTTAATAAAAAATTCTAGTTATAATGACAGAGAAAACTGGGTGCTGGCCTATTCTCCCAGAAAAAGATCAACCCATCTTTCCCAACCACAAGAGATCCGCTTATAGTTCTGGAGACTGATTCCAAACAAAAAAAGCGTAAAAGCATATTCTCCTAGAACTTTTACCATAGAGTTTGTGGCTCCAGCTGGGTTGGGCTTGACAAAGAGGTTCCAGCTGGGTTGGGCTGCATTTGGGAAACTAAATCCTGTTCTCGTTACCACTGTCGCAGTGGCCTCTCATGGCAGGACTGATATACAAGTTTATGGATGATCAGCAGCCTAAAGAGAGAGCAATGCTTAAGAATTTCTTTGGTGGTTTGGAATCAGAAATTCTGAAATTCGCCAAAGAACCAATGTGTCAACATAGCCAAGAGAATTATCAAGGTGTAGTGGCAATGGCCCAGTCACATCTGTTGCAGAGCAGATAACTGATGGAGTAGAAAGGTTCTCAAATGTGGGCTATAAATTGGGGAGTGCAGCATAGGAAGCCCTGCTGGGCCAGGTGTATAGATGACCTTAAAGGCTTCACAGGAAACAGTTAGATACGAAGGTATCTAGGCATGATACCTGGAATGTGCCTGAAAGATATCTGGACTGTGGGCATTAAAAGTATACCATAGTGTTGGGCTCAAGTTGTAGATGAAAAGGGAGCCAACATTATTGTATAATCTTTGTTATTATTTTACTCACTAACAAACTATAATTAGGAACATAAATATTGTTGAGTACAAGTAGATGTAATTTATTTTAATGGTTTTTACTGTAAGGCTGTAAATGTAGCCAGTGTAGAATGTATAGAATGCTTGGGCAAAGTATTGATTACTTTTTTAATTTTACTCAATTGCTTTTTTTTAGCTTTTTACACAATGTCTAAATAATTTATAAATTGCCAGAATACACTACCTTGCCTTGCTTCATTTCTATTATAAAATCAATTTGAAATATTAATTTGCGAAAGTCAAAGCACCAATTGATACCAACAACCTGTTCAAATGTACTATTAACTGAAAATGAATATTTACATTAAAAAATTAAGTTTTTATTTTAAAAAATATAAATACTTGTAATGAAAAAGTACATAGAATAGCCTATGGAAATGGTTTGTTGCTCAAAGTGTGAGTAAATAATATAATGGGGGATTGTTGAATAACTATAGGTGAATGTCGAGCGCCACAAGGTTCCGCTGGCAATGAATTTGGCGTTGCTGCCGTCCTCTGTAAAACTGCCCCACCTCGGATAACACAAGTCACCCCCGCTCTGGGATCATAATTCTCATCCCCATCCGGCGTCTCATCGTCTGAACACAAATCTATCACTTCACACTCATCCAACTGATCACAGTCTTTCACATCCCCATCCACAGATACATCAACAAAAGCGATACCTTTCTCCACTGCTTTCCTCCTTTCTTCAGATTCTATCCTCAATTTTTCAATGTAGTCATCCATGCTCTTAGTAGACATTCTTTCTACCGAAACAGAGATTGGTCTACACTTTAAATATAGTAGCTGTGCATTCAGGTCGAGTATTTCCTTATTCCTCTGTCTTGGAAACGTATGCTTCCTTTTCCAATAATCGATTGGCCTTCTGTACCTCACAGGGAACTGCTGATTTTTGCTTTTGCTAGCTACATTTTTTATATTCATATCGCAACAGTATCTCTCGATTCTCTCCCTTGAGAAAGTCAAATCTCTTTGAGTATTAATTTTAGCATTCTTCATGTAGGCTAATGAGGAGAACGGATAAGGTGGACCACGATCTATGCTGGCAGCACTCCTTGAATGTTTTTGTCTAACATCATTATTATTAGCTACGGACACATCAAAACTTTCCCCCACGGGCTGCAGTTTTAGGCTTGTAAGAAGATCCTGTAATCCACCGCTGCATGTACTCGAAGGAGCATCCTCGTTATTACACAATCTCTCATGGACTCTCAATAAGTCTGGATTATCAAAATGACTATCGCAATTATCACAAAGATATATGTCAGTGGATTTTACTTGAAACTGATCACATTTGTCATAATACATGTTTTCATTTCTGAATGTCACAAGGAGTCTCCCACTTGGATTGTAATAAAGAGATGTGGTGAAATCCAAATTGTCGACATACTTGAGCAGATGATGAGGATAGCGAGCCAATTGAGCTGAAAACACCAAAAGAAAAGTACTCTTGTGGTAGGTGTAACACTTCCTTACCAAGTTCTTCAACCGGACTTCCCAATCTGAGGGTACGATGTCCGGCCTCACAAAGGGATGGGAGAAAGGTACGTTCTCTGGCCACCATGGTGGTTTTCTTATCTCCTTCGCTGTGTCGTGACCCCAGGAACATGTCACCATGAACGTTATAAATTTTTCTAATTTAGGCGCTGTAATGTTACGCAGCGCCGTCGGATTCCCTTTCGCAAAGAGAAGTGGTAAGTTCGCAATCATGATTCTAGCCCGTTGTTCTCTGTGGTCATCGAAGATTAACGAAGGCGTTCAGCGCTTGCAATGTCGTCCCGCTTAATACCATGACAAATAACTCATTGAAATCCATTGTATCGAAGTCTCAACACTTTATTTATACGGTCAAACTTGACAATTGCTTTTGTCAATAAGTCTTAGATGCATCATATAGAAATGTATTTTACGATGAAAATTGGAAAAATGCAAGGCAAAGATATCGCGTACTTCTATGAAACATGAAACTGGTAAATGGCAGAGAGAAAGAGAAGAGGGAAACGAAAACGAAACGTTAAACATTACACACAGACCAAAATTTCATCCGACCATAGACTTAAATGGATACAAGTGGGATCAATTTGTACGAATGGGAATATTTGTACATACGAAAAGAAAACTGATAACAGATGACGATTTTTAATAAATAATTACTTAGGTTGCTAAATACATATTTCCTTCCGGACATATCTTTTTTATAATCCGTAGTGACTCGTGTGATTTATGATTTAAGAATTATATAGTATTTATCTAAGAAGCACTCATTGTATAGTGTTCTATTATTGGAAGCTTTTATTATAATAATTTGATGGACTATGGTCTGACTGGACCGAATGACTTACTCTGTGCCTGAGCTCTGTGGCCTGCCATTGAAACATAATAATTAATTAAATATACCTACATACCCAGTCTATCAAAATATGAAAATGAAGTAAACACAATTTCTTTGTAGTTTGTTATAATAATTATCAATTGAATATAATCCATTTGAAACATTAATACTCAAAATCAAACACAATGGTAATGATTGATTTTACACATATTTACCTTTTTTAAGCCGGTAATTAGATACAATATATATATGCAGGTACTTAAAACATTCTTATATTTTACAGAATTCAACTAACGAAAGGGATCTATGGACTTCAAACTTTATTGATTTATCTCCATCGAAAAACATAGAGATAACCGATTATACGTAAGTTGTTATTGTTATCTATTTAAGGCTTTCGTGTAATATCTCTCTTTTTTGCTTATCTTACAATAACAAACTTCTATTTAATAATACACTTCTAAACTTTTTTTTATAATTGTATTGGCTAATAACTAAGGTAGTTACACCATTATAAATATTGTAATTACAAATTGAATATTACTTATTTCTAAATGGAAACTGTTGTGCAGGATAATCTAGGATTTAAATCCGCATACACAACCAGTTTTATTTCTTTCGTTGATAGGGTATCTTTAATTGTGCCTTCGAACTCAGCTTACAGATGCCAGCGTGGAGTATAGAAAGTTTAAAATCACTAGCCATAGAACAAAGATTGCAAAGGCCACGCAGCTTAACATGGGCCATATTGTTAAATGCAGTTCCTCAGCCTAATGAAGATATTGTAGCAAGGTATAAATAATGTTTAAGAAATGCTATGTTAACATGTTTCCTTTCAAGATATGGCCACAGACTGACTGGCCATCCAAATGTGCTCACATTGGCCTTATCTAATCCCCTGTGTAGGTAGACTGTTTGAAAAGGCATGCCTACCCTACAAATTTATTTTACGAATTCCCAAGAGGCTCCAAAGTAAAACAATGAATGAGTGGTCTTTGATGAAAGACACAAATACTTGAGAAATGCCATTATGGCTCTTTTGCATTGGTTGATAACTGGGCTGATATATACAGCATCCAGGGTGCAGGAACGGAGACAAGTCAGTGCAATAAAAAACATTAAAAATTGCTCTAAATAAAAATAAATAATTGTTGATCTATTTAGCCATTATCTCAGTGTTCAAATGATGCAAATCAGATCATCGCATTGCATGCATACACAGAACCTCTCATAGTGAGATATATGAAAGAATTAAAAAAAATAAGTTGAAAATTTGATCCGATATGTGGCAGCGCCACCCCAGCGTTCAGCGTTTTAACGCTGGGGTGGCGCTACACAATATACATACACGATATACACAAAAAAATCATCAAATGCAAATTTTTCACTAATAATCACTAGCATTAATCAGTTTGAAGTTATAGAAAAGAATATAAAACTATCTTTGTTTTTTTTTTGTTTTCAGTTTAACAACTCATAGAAATAATTACAATGATTTATGGAAAAAATTGTCTATAGATCCGAGGACTGTAATAGGTGATGATCCACTTTCACAAAATGATGAGGTTTGTACTGAATGAGTTTGCCCTCCCAAATTTAACTGCATTTCGAAGTCATTTGGGAAGCCCGTCTGGCGACAGTAACCACCCCACCTTACTCCTTACCTTACAGAAGACTACCTTACAGTGAGTAAAGGATGCCAGAGCTCCTTAATCCTTCCATGGTCGGCAACACATTTGCAATACATATGGCCACAGTACCTATGGCTTATGGCAAGAGTAGCCACCTACCATTAAGTGGACCGTCAGCTTGTCTGTCGAACTTAACATTTTAAAAAAAATGCCAAATTATATAGAACATTTCATCTCTGTATAAGAAATTGTGGGTAGGCAGGCTAAAGATACACTTATTGTTTGTGAGTGAGTACCAAAAATTTAGTCATTTAGTCAAATAAAAAGAAAATTTTAGTCATTTGAACATCCAAACTAAAAAATACAAAAATATTTTTTTTATCCTTATTATGTTATCTAAGCTATACATTGAATTCTTACTAGAATTATTTTTGTTTTAAGAGTGCGTGGAACCAACACTTTTGTGATAATGAACTGAAGGCTTTAATAATGCAAGATGTCGTTCGTACATTCCCGGACGAAGTGTATTTTAGAGAGAAAAATGTTCAGGATATTATGGTGAGTTTTTTTTTTTTAATTTATGTCAATACCAATATTATAATCTTAAGTTACTTAGTCTTGTCTTCGTTAAGTTTTCACAGATGAATAAGGTTCTATTTTTAGTATAGAGAGAGCTTGAGAAAGAACATCGGTTTCTTATTATACTTTTTAAGAGGAAAGTATAGCTTTGCGATCCTAACGAAATAGGTATTTAGAAAACACAATGATATGCTATCGCTCGTGCACTCTTTTTTTTATGTAATTTCCATATAGAGAGAAAACAGTTTCCACTAACTAAATCTTAACAAATAACTTTGTTTTTCATGTCCATCGTTTCAGCATAATATTATATTCTGGGGTTTATAGGTTTCGCTTTTTGATAAAAATTAGATTGTTTTTACAAAACAAACGATTTAATTCGACAAAGTTTTAATCACAAAAATTCAATTATTTGAGGTGCCTAAGTATATAAGTTTGCACTAGTCATATGACTCAAATGGAGATGCCATTTGAATTTCTTTATCGTTTTAATAATGGGTATTACCATAGATGAATGATTGGTCTCGCTGCGCTCGACTAGATACCCCCGTCGTACTTGTAAAATGCGGCATAAAATAGTACGCCGAATTCGGCGTACCCGAGCCAGTCACACTGCAAACTGTTTGTGATGTGTACGTGCCGAATGTTTTATTAAATTTTAGGCATAATAAAATACTAGTTTGCGTAGTGAAACTGTGTAAAAATATAATAAAACTGGGTAAAAAGTGATAAAAAGTGACGGTTTTTTACACACACTACAATAAAAAGTTGCCACATTTTCGGAGCTATTGCTTTTGTATAGCGCTCTATCTAGTCGAGCGCAGCGAGACCAATCAATTATCTTTGGGGTATTACATTTGTTTTTTCCCTTATGTCTTCCAATCTTACCCTATCTTTAATTTATGAAGGAAATTGTTGGTTTTTATCTGTCCTACGTTCGGTACTGTGGTTTCAGGTGCGTGTTTTGTTCTTTTGGGCCCGCACGCACCCGTACGTTGGCTACAGACAGGGCATGCATGAAATACTGGCTCCGATCATCTTCGAAATGAATGCGGACAGGAAATACGCTCCACTAGATCTCTGGTAAGTAATACATCATACTTCGTTACTTAAAAGTAACTATGTTCGTTAGGAATTTAGGATCATCCCTAGTTTTTTTTTTATGAAAGGTCACAGTAGGATTCCTATGCCAAAGTACTATGCCGAACACAGTAGTATTAAGGATGAGGGATTGAGAACGGCTAGGGAAATAACTTATGCAGCGCCATCTAGTCAATAAAAATAAAAATGAATAAGTTACATTTGTATTTTTCCTACAATAATAAGTACAATTGATTTTTTTCTTTCAGTGAAACACTAAAATATTACTTGGACGACAACTATTTAGAACACGACAGTTTGTAAGTATTATTATTTTTAAGTAATTTAAGTAAAAATACAATCGAAAATAAATTTGTTCCATAGACGACATGTATGCGGATTGTCCATTTCATGGTAATAAACAATTTTTTTTTAATATTCACTTCTCAGCTCTTATTAAATTATGTTATGTGTAGCAGCTGAAATCTGTTATGTGCAAAATTAATTATTAATAATTAGTAATAATTAATTTTATTATAATTAGTAATAATTAATATTATTATAATTAATTACAAGTCGAGTAGTCTACGGGATACTCAACTCCTTAGCAACTTACAGCGGATGTAGGCGTTTTTGTGCTCCATAGAAAGTCGGAGCTTGGTTTACTCATAATTTTATTTAACAATAGCTATTTAGTTTGTAAGCAGATATTCCTTATTTCACTCAGTGGGAGAACACTATTTGAATTTTATTAAATACATATTTCAGCATGCTGTTCAGTACAATAATGAAGGGCTTGGACAAGTTCTACACTACCGGAAATGTGGTGCCCACCTCTTCTGGCCGCTTGCCCACCTCCAAAGTGGTTCATGTATGTAAAAGTTATTTATGTACTTTGTAAGGGGTCGTGAGTCCCTTACACGATGAACTGAGTGATCCCGAGTATCAAGAGTTGACTTGACACTTGTCTAAGAAAGACGAATACAACTATGGGTAGTTACAATCAACTTGACTGATATGAGAACACTAAATGTATTCTACATAAATTTCCTTAATATACATATGTTTTGCTTTCTTATTGTCACGTTGGGAACGTTTTGACCATGAATTTTATAAAAACATATAAAGTTTACATATTCTTAACTTATTTGTTAGCACGTAGAAAAAGTGTAGACGTGCTCTCGTTTAAATAGAATTTCCTTATTTACTAGCTTGTGCTCGCGACTTCGTCCGCGTTCTGGATGAAAAGTACCCTATGTCCTTTCCGGTGTCCCACCAGACAATGTGTATGCAAAATTTCATGGTGATAGGTTCAGTAGTTTTTGCGTGAAAGAGTTACAAACATCCATAATTACAAAATTTCGCATTTATAATATTAGTATTACTGATGTAGCACACAGCGCCATCTAGGGAATTCTGTATGAAACAATGTAGCATTCTATTTCGAATCTAAAAGGTTGTCATAGTTGCACACTGTTTTGACAGATGTCGCTACAAGATTAGATAGCTAAGGCCACTAGACCAAACGTGTCGTTATTGAAATGCAGTGTGCATTTATTTATTTGATTAATAACCTTCGTGAGATTGTAATAGAGGTTATTCTCCTTTCAGAATCCAAACGAGGTGGTGAAATACTTAGAGAAATTGCGAGTGGAGTATTTAGTGGCAGTGGATATAGAATTAGCGAGGCACTTAGAGAAATGTAAAATATCAATGGAATTGTTTGGAATGTGAGTATTACAATATATACTTGGTAGATGATAATTATTATAATAATAAGATAGAGGTTTACTGTTACGAAATTGGTTTTCTTTCACATTTGTGTTTTTGGTGTTTTTTATGAACTTTCAATTTTCATAATGTTTTTGCTTCTCATATTTATGAGTATAATATATAATATTATATTATTACAATCTACAATTGTTGACAGAGTACGCCTTGTATTTAGTTTAGTATGTAATTTAAATAAATGAATAATGTTTTATTTTAGACTAGCTGTTGCACGCGACTTCGTCCGCGTAACTTTATAAAATATAGCCTATGTTATTAGCGTCAAGTAGTTTTTGAGTTTATTGAGTTTCTCTTTGTTATAAAAAAAAGTCACGTTAGTAAGGCAAAATGAGTAATTTTTCAGTCGCTGGCTACGGTTATTGTTTGGCCGCGAGTTCCCACGACCGGAGTTGCCTCACCTTTGGGGCTTCATATTCAGCGATGGACCGCTTCTACCGAATCTGCATTACCTCGTATTGGCCCTGCTCGTCTCCATTAGGATTTTATGTGAGTATTCTCATTTTTGTCTTACGGCTTCGCTTCACACAAATCTCAAACTCGCGCAAAGGAAAATCTATTTTACAGTACTAATGGAAATGGTAAACGGATTTTGATGCATTTTTCTTTTAAAAGATAGAGTGATTCAAGAGGAAGTTTTTAGTATATAATTTACAAAGTTACAAGGCCGAAGTCGCGGGCAGCAGCTAGTTGATTTATAAAGATTTGTTCAGGCGTTTCAAGATCATCGGCTCATTTAACCTTTACACGTATTTTTAGCTAGTAAATAAAAATAAAAAATTATTAACAGTAAGAAATCGTTAAGCGGAAGCCTGTGCCAGGAGCCTTCGCTCTTCCATAAAAGCTAGTAATAATGTATATACCTAATAATACATTTTTTTTAAACAAAAAATGAAGTAAATATTTCTTTCTTTCAGCGACCTAAAAAATATTTGGAATGTCTATAATAGTTAATGATGGTTCGTTCTCGTCAGTGTTGGACTCTGATCCGGGCGCTGTGCTGTCGGCGCTGATGCGTCCGCCGCCGGTGACTGTGGGCCACGTGTGCGCGGTCGCGCTGCACCTGCGCTCGCCGCGCGAACACCCGCTCCCCCCTCCGCCGTGCCTCAAGCCCGCGTGGCGCCCGGAGAGGGGCGGAGTGTCGTCGGGGGGAGGCGCGTTGTCCTGGTCGGAGGGCGTGGCGGAGGGTGCGGACGTGGCGCGGGAGCTTGCCGCATTGGCTCTGGTGCGCGCGCGCCTCCCCCCGGCCGCCGCCGCCCTCGCCAAGGCGCTGGGGAACCCCTCGCCGCAAGTACAGAACCCGTTGTATCAGATCTTGCAGGTCAGTCAGTACTCCGTATATATTATAAGTTACTCTATGGTCAGTACTCTCGTCACTCGCCACTTCATTGGTTTCGTAAAGGAGATCCTACCTACATTTGAGCAATTACATAAATAAATAAATAAATAAAGCCTTTATTTCTGACAATTTTACATTATTTCCTGTTTTTTTTTTTTTAGTTACATTATTTTATTTTTTACATTTATTTTTCTTAGATATCTATTTGCAATTACATAGCGTCGGCTTATTACCGTTTCATAAGCATAGAGAATGAAGTGAGTGTTCCATGTCCACCTGTAAAGTACAAGATCGTGCTGCCAGTAGTTTTTTTTTCTTCTAGATTTTTTATTGATCCACACCTACGTCACGATCTACAGCAAAGAGATAGGTTCACGCTACAAAGTGGTCAATTTCATGCGTATATTGCTTTACACATAGGCTTTATAAGATAATGCATTTTCTGTCCAAAAAGATAATTTCGTTTAGCCTTGTTAATTGGATTCGCCCTGCATCTTATATATTTTATAGCAATACAGGTATTTTTATATAAAAAAACTGATTTCTGGCCAGCAACATTAATATTTGTAAAATCGATTGATACAGTTTTAGTTGGCATCAAAATCACAGAATCGAAATTGATTATTTTTTCAGTTATCATCTCTTCTACAATGTCGAAACCACGCTCTGATCGATGTGGAAACGGCTCTCGAAGCGGCGGAGGGGGGTGTGAACACGGAGAAAGTTGGGCGCGGACAACTAGTGTCCGTCTCCGTGAACTCGTACGAACGTACAAACATTCCGACGAAAATGCAATGGAACAAAGTGAAAGAAGTGCCGTTGACCGTGTTCCATCAAGAGGAGTGCGTTGGTGGCAGTGATTTGCCCTTTCAGGACCCTTTGAGGTTGAGGACGGATTGATTGCGGAGGAAAATTATGTTGTACAGTTACTATCATTAGTGTCAAATGGTTGAGATTTTAGGACATTTTTTCAAATTGGGCTCTTAAAGTACCCCAATGCCTTGATCACACGTACCGAGCAAACGGGCGAGACAGTGATCTCGGCCGAGTACTCGGTGCGTATCTATAAACATAGCGCCGAGTACTCGGCCGAGCGCGAGATATTTTTTGTTGAACTGACTAATTTCAAAACGTGTGTTAACAGCTACTCGCTTACATCACCACTGTCTCGGCCGAGAAACATTTTATTGTCTCGTCCGTTTGCTCGGTACGTGTGATCAAGTCAATAAATAAATATTAAGTGGGTGAAGTGATATGTATAACATAGTGTGATGATAAAATTGAGCTCAAAGCTTCAATTGATCATTTTATTATTTTTATAAGACATAATGCATGAATATTCTGCAATACACGCGATAAACAAAAAAAAAAGGAAGACACGTAACGAGCTGTCCGCGCGTGGTTCGTATGAACTGAGTCCAGTGGTCTCAGTTTCTTTCAGTCGCTTAAACGAAACTAAAACAACTTTTGTTTGGATGTGGATTTCCTTCTTTCTCTATAGTAAAGCGCAGCAAAGACGTGACTATAATATAATATAAATATTATATTATAGCAAAGTACCAGACACGCCTTCACAACAATAAGGGCCGGCATACATTTGAGGATGGCACGGCAAAGTAATATTATTTTTTTTCATAGTATTTTCTACTTTAAGAGCTCAGATCAAATAAAAGCTATAGACAGAATTTCGCGGACAACATAGTGAAAAAAGAACACAAAGAGAAATTCTTTAAAAAAATACTAAGGCGAGGCGTAGCAAATGTTGAGGAGTGGACTGTATATATGATAATGAAAAGATAATGAGAATTATTATATATTGAACAATGTCTCTGCTGCCAACTTACAACTGCTACTGACATAATGTATTATTCTAATTACATTTACAATATTATTCTTTTAAAGTTGCCAACATATTTAACGGCTTCACAATGTCGTCCACGGGGCTCTGTCTTTAACTCTTATTTTATCTGAGCTTTAGGGCTTTAATATAATATTATGCTACCGCGGAATGCCGCAACGCGCTGATTTTTATAGTAGGCTATAAATATAATTAATTATTAATTAGTTAAAAGATACCTTCGTTTAAACTTTAAGTGATTTTAGATTTTTAAGACCTTATTTCCTAAGCAAAGATGAGACAGTTACCTAGTAGTTTTTACAGAGTATATTTATCTTATAATAAATTGCAAACATGATAATGTAAAAGTGCAATTGTAAGTTTAGTTTTAGTTTTATTGTTTCGTTTTAAAGTGTGGTGCTTCCTCGTTTCAATGTTTTATAAAGTCGTTGGAACATTTTGTGCAATTTTAAATCCGTGATTGGACTCACAGTAATTATTTGTACGAGTTTAGCGCCATCTAACCGATTCATTACGCACTTCTTGGTTCATTAATAAGCTTTACTCCGTCAATAGTCTGTTAAAAGTGTGAACAGATGGCGTAGTTTTCACTTCTGACGTGCAGTTCTACGACTGAGTATTTTTATGTAACAATATATGTAATGTTTACTTAAGGTTTTTTACCATAGTAAACTTCTAATAAAATTTATGATAAGAATCTGTAATAAATAAAAGTGACTTGATTTTTTTTTTAACTTGGTGATGTTTAGCCTATTTCGGGATTTAATTTTTTTGTTTAGACGAGGATTAATTTAGCTCAAAATCGTTATAATCTATGATTTAAATATATTAAGTTATAAATTAACATCATATCAAAATTTTTAAAATCCACTTCGTGTGGTGGTCTATTGACCCAAAAAATGTTTCCTTTTGTTTGCTACAAACAAATTAAATAAGTATCTATTTAATACGTAATTTTTCTAAAACAAAAAACAGTATTACTCATGAACTGATGTTTTACTGAAAAAGCTGCTCAGGTGTATTAGCAATTTGCGAGGCTTATAATTTATTCGTATATTTTTCGCCGTATATAAATATAAATGAATATATTATCTTCGTCAGGTATCTATTAATAAACTATAATTTGCTATATACAGATTATGTTTTAGATAGATTAATTTTTTATCGTTATTGAAATATTAAATGTTTTAAAGATATTCACAAATAGCCTACACCCTAAATGGTATTTTAAATGATATTGTTCTGTCGCAATTTATTAAGTTTAAGTATGTATTAAGTATGAATTGACACAACTTGTAAAGGTAACATACCGAAAATAGAGGAACAAAAAAATATAGAAATAATTTGTGAGGAAAGAGAGTTATGAGAACTCATGCTGAACTTTGTACTTTTTAGCAAGTTAAAATTTGTAAATAAAATATACCTGTTGTAATTTTTATTTTATTTTCTTTAATTTAGTGTCGAAGTAAACCGTTAGGAAACCTGCTTGTCCAAGAGGAATACCAATCCAAAGTACTTAGTACATATCTCGCATTTCCTTACATTGAGGAAAAGCATTATAGGATTTATAGGTATCATTATCAGAGGGCTCTGAGTTGAAATACATTTAAAATAAATTTCAATAATATTTGTATTTAATAAATTTAAATTAGGTTTTTACTTTTAAAGTAAGACTAAGCCTCTACTCATAGATAATTTGATTTGAAACATCCTTTATAATGCGCACTGCCAAGGTTTGGAACTCCCTGCCGGCGTCTGTATTTCCGAGCACCATATAACCCTAATCTTTTCAAGGTTCGAGTGAATAGGCATCTTCTGGGTGAGCTCGCTCCATCATAGGCCTCTTCCTTGCCACATGGCTGGTTGTTGACCAAGAGCTAACCCATTTCTTATAAAAAAAAATAATAATATGAAAATTAGTTGTTTGTGACATTCTTTTTCTTTATTATTTTCTATATTACTATTCTATTATTCCTTATTATTTGAGCTTCTTATTTACTCAGAGTATTTCTTATTAAAGGCAATGAGCTTTTTGTTCTGTTTATTTTTTATTGTCAAGTCAAGAATGTCAGGTGTCAACGTCAAGAAATGTCGAGCGAAGCGAGTGACATGCATGACAACTGACAAGTGATCACTAAAATAAAATTTGATTTGATACTTTGCTTGATACGTAACATATGTACGGACTTAAAATCAATTTATTTATTTATTTATTATTAAATTAATAGAAAAGAACGTACAGAATTTATTTGATAGTGCATGGAAGGTTTTATTACTAAATTGTTTTAATTTAATAATTTTGTTAAGTAAAAATTTTCTTACATGTTTTAATTAATTTAACAATCACAATTCTATCTACAGTTCTTACAATTTCTTTTAAATTCTATCTACAATGACTGAATCCAAAGATCCCGCAGAAAATCCGCTCAATATTGACGGAAGTAATTTCAACTCTGACCTATATTTGGAAAGATTATTAAAATGTGGCACTTTAAAACAAATTATGGATAAAGAGGCGGAAGTGGTTACACAGAGCCAATTTCTACAATCAGAAATGCAGACCTTGGTTTACGAGAACTACAACAAGTTCATTTCTGCTACTGAAACGGTGCGTAAAATGCGTTCGGATTTCAAGATAATGCAAGAAGAAATGAACAAGTTGAGTGAAAATATGAATAAAATTACTTCATTTAGCGCACAGATATCAGAATCTTTGAGAGAAAGCGGAAATAATGTTAGCAGACTTTGCGGTACGAGGCAATTGCTGGATAAGTTGCAATTTCTTTTCCTACTACCATCTCAGTTAAATAAGGCCATCTTAGAAGGTAGATATATGGATGCGGTTCATGACTACACCCATGCTCAGAGAGTTTTACAGAAGTATGGTAATCAACCATCGTTTCAAAGCATTCAAACGGAATGTTCTGATATAATTTACAGTTTAAAGAAGACGTTGAGGGAAAGATTGTTGTCTCCGGAAACGACTGCATCGGAATTAGCCGAAAGTGTGGGCCTGCTGAGACAATTGCAAGAAACTGATTCTTCTTTGCAAGATATATTTTTAAATTGTGCTGAAAATCGTCTCGATCAGCACTTACAAACATTAAAGTCGTTGGTTGAAAAAACGGACATTTTAGAATGGGTCGAAAAGTGTAATAACACCTTACTAGCCGATCTGGGTATTATTATATCCTGCTATCATGAAATGTTTCAAAATAAGGATAATACAAATATACCAGATTTTGCGGACAAAGTCATGTCTCAAGTGTTCTCGCTCTTTGACGAGGTGGTTAAAAGACCAGAAAATGTTGGAACGGAGATATTGGTTAGAGGTTTAGACAAGTTTTTTAGAAAACTGCAAGCAATGACAGAAATAATATCAAGCGAGACCATGTCCGAAAAAGCTATCAACGCCGTGATTCAATGTATAAACCACAAGGCAATAATGCAGTATGAAGCTATTCAGACACAGTTCAAGGAAAGTCTTGTTAAAGTCCGTCAATCGCTAGCTAGTAAAGGTGCCGAGACTGCAGACTTAAAAGATATACTAAATTCTTTACAAATGTATTTAATGCAAAAAGTTCAGGCTTCCCTATTAGATTTAATGGCATTCCTTCAAAACAATCTATCTTTTGGTCTGAAGACATGGTGTGCTAACGCCGTGGCCAACTCTTGCTGGATGGTTATATCAGAGACCATGGTGAATCTTTCAGAAATGGTGAAGAAAATGGCTTGTCTTCAAACCAACAGTAACATTCCCTTTGAACTGCTGCTCATACTGGCTAAATTATGTCTGGAGTTACAGGATAGTGGTGTAGCCACTTTGCATAGCCACTTGTTGAAGCTCCTGGAGGAATCAGCACCAGGCTTGACAGTGGAAACCAGGGACACTAATGGTGTTATGGTACATTTATCAATAGCTGCTCAAGCAGCGTTAGATTCAGAAGTAGTGTACATTGGTCAAATGGCAGCTCAGATGTTGAGAGTATCAGTTCTTGCTCGCGATTGGCTCAGGGCTCCGGAACCTAGAGGCCCACGGGCCGTTTGCCGGAGAGTAGTGGAAACTCTGGCCAGCGCAGACAGTGCTGCATCGCAACTGTTTCCCACAAGCATTAAGCCATCGAGTGATTCAAGTCGAAGAACGATTTGGTCACGTGCACCTTCAAGTTTTTCGCCAATAAATCGAATATTTTCAGAAAGAATTGAAGTCTTTAGTCCAGCCAGTGCAGATAGAGCTGCTTTATCGAATGGATCCTTAAAAGTGGCTTTGAAAGCTCTAGTGGAATGCGTAAGACTTCGAACATTTGGTAAACATGGTTTACAGCAGTTGCAGGTTGATGTACATTTTTTACAACAGCGATTATCTTGTATGAGCAACGATGAACGACTTTTGAATGCCTTGTTGGAAGATAGTTTAGCTTCAGCTCAGCTGAGATGCGTTGAGCCACAACTAATGGAACCTAGTATTGTTGATATTATTTGCGAAAGGGGATGAAATTCTTATTAAATTTATTTATTGCCTATATGTACCTAAAGATTAAATAATAAAACATGACTGTATGAAGATAGTCTTTTATTTTAGTCAGTACATTTATAAAACAAAGTCTTCCGCCGCATGTCTTGTATGCTTAGATCTTTAAAAACTACGCAACGGATTTTAATGCGGTTTTCACTAATGGATAGAGTGGTTCTCGAGGACCTAGTATATAATTTACAGTTACGCGGGCGAAGTCGTAAGTATTAAACAACCATTTAATTAAATATGAAGGCGACATCTGGTAAGATTTTTAGGAACAAACAAGGCTGCAGAAAAGAAGCTTACTTACGCAATGTTACTAATTTAAATTAACAGATGTCTCTGACGCGAGATATTTTATATTTATCGTTACTAATTCAAAGTTACTCGGGCAGCAGCTAGTATACCTACTATAAAAAGACTTACTTTATGACAACTGTACTAAAATAGTCTCAATTTGAATGAATACGAAACCTTTTCAGATTTATACAATGGCCTCTACTTACAACAACCAGCTATGAAACAGGAGTTAGTTTTCGTTCTTTCATCTGAAAATACAAGGGTTTATAAATCCATCTAAAAAGTATAAGAAGGCAGTCTAACCTCAGACATTTTCGAGAAAAAAAAACAACAAATGAATGTTACTTCATTTATTTTATTATTCCCAATAACCAAAACTGATTCATAGTTATATTAAAATAATGATATCTACATTATACAAAACATTATTTTAAATGCGCCTAAAACAAATCTATCGTACTGTTGTAGGACATTTATTATTACATTTACAATTATTGACGAGGGCGTAAATAAACAATATTTAAAATTAAAAACAATGATCTAAGAGCTAATAATGGTCTAGGAGCTGGCTGCATAGAGAATGTCCCGATTAAATATAATCGGGATTCGTTTTTGAGTTTCCGAGAAAATCTTTAAGATATTAGGTATGTACTAAGATATTAGGTGCCTAGCCTTTTTTTTATAAGAGCAATCTATCATGGATTATATCGGACTACTGCCCTGAGATGGTAGTGGGGCAGACCTACCTAAGTAAACCTCTTGGCGTCCTCCACGTCCGCTATAGGCGAAGTTGCGAGGTCGAACGAAAACACTTCCACAACTGCCAAAATCGGATTCCGCACAAAGACTATATTATAAGTATAGGTAATTACTAATTCCGCACAATATAAAGCATTCTTGCTTATTAGACGTGCAATACTGGAATTATATCTCAGTATATTCTTATCATTGATACTTTTCTGTTTCTATTTTGTTGGGAATAATGCATCAATTACTTATATTTTTTTCAATTCAATTCAATCTATGAATTATTACTAGAAATATACTAGAACCTAGTGAGTAATGCAGTTGCCCAACTAAGCATTTCATTCATCTACATTCTACAACAATTAATAATATAATCGGAAACTTTTGTGACACAAATGAAGACTAAATTCGATCGGTGCAAATTTTATGCGGCCAGCTCTCGGACCAAATACCCACAAACAGAGAATTCATTACATTTTGGTCCTAAGTAGTTCACACTATAAACACGAAACTAAACGAGTTAGCTAATATTTAATTCATTTAAAGAGATTTGTTTCAAAAATATATTTCATATACACATGTAGTAAGTAAGTAGGTGTGTATATAAATTTTTGGTCTACTTGTCCAAATTTCTGTATTTAAAAACAATTTAGTCTCTTGTCAAATACCATATTATCCAATTCATTTAAATTTATTACATAAGTAATGTATATTTTATTTACTATAATGATTTTATTAAAACATTCGATTGTTAAAGCCTTAAAAACAAAAAGGAAGCTCATTTCATTAAACCTAAAGCCGTGATGTTTTTTTTTTTCTAAAATAAAAATTATACAGATGTACCCCTCCTCCATACACACAACAAGCTCATCGTTAGTTTCATCAAAGGATAAATAGATTTCTCGATTTGTAGATATGTTAAGAGACATAAGTAATTCTGTTGTAAATAATATTTTCCCATGAGGCGCACTATGATCTCTATATGAAACAAAAATAAAAGCAATTCAAGCTTAATGTAGATTAATTCTATAAATTATATCAAATCACTACACCTACCTACTGTCCAAAAGTGTCCTAGACTCCTAGTCCTAGGTCTTGCCTAGGTACGAGTAAAATTTTAGTGGAGTTAGTAAACTTAGTAAGTAGGTAGGTATGTGTATTATAGCCAATACAGACTCCCACTTAAATGACTTCTATACCTATATACCACAAAACCTATTGTCTATCTAGCTAGACCATAAACCTCTCAAAAACGCGCATAACCTTTTACTACCTATGTTGATGATGGTCAACCTAGTGGTGGATTAGGCGTCCTAAATTTCGGTTTTAAGTTCTAAAGGTCCGTATAGGTCTATAGGTACAGGTGGTATAGGATGCCTAACCCTCCAATAGATGGCTAGTGGAGGGTTAGACCTCCTATAGATATTTGAGTTTTAAGTTCTACGGTCTGTTTAGTTTTAATGTGTAATTAAATCGAGATCATAGTACACTCCTAGTCGCATTAAAGAAAGAAAGAAAGCAGACTCGTGCTTACATAATATCACTTTGAAGAGCTCATTATCATTATATTGTATAATGAAAAAAAATGT
The DNA here is from genome assembly GCA_947623395.1 of Synanthedon tipuliformis. Classification (NCBI taxonomy): domain Eukaryota; kingdom Metazoa; phylum Arthropoda; class Insecta; order Lepidoptera; family Sesiidae; genus Synanthedon; species Synanthedon tipuliformis. The sequence goes on along the minus strand of OX392415.1, from coordinate 1,292,408 downwards.
TAATATTATAGGGTTAGTTAGACCGTGGGGAGCAAAAACTGTTTATTGATGAAACATATTTGTTCAATTTGTTATTTAACAAATATTTAAAAAAAAAATTGTGTCACCACAAATGTACAGAGGGCTGACTTACTTTGCATGCGTCATTAATTATTTTTCATTTTTTTCGCAATTCGCCTATCTAATAGGTTACTTTAGTTAGGCTAGGTCTAGGACAGCCTTCCTCTAGGTCGACAGGACATCGCAATTCTTAGTCTCAAAGATTTAACTTTCTTCTCTTCAGAGCAAGAACATCAATTTTATAATTTTAGAGAAGACTTACTAGGGAGTTTAGAACCTTAATAATTAACTCACATTTATATAAAAGAATTCATTCAACAAGAAATCGTGTTATATATATAATATTACAATACAAATATAATAATATATAAGGTAAGTAAAAATAATAATTGAAATTAATTTTTTTTTTTCAATAAAAACCTAACCGCTAATTGCAACTCAAAAATTAATTATTATTTCATAGAAATTGCACTGAGCTAAATAATAATGACAACAAAAAAAAAATAGATTAAATTAAAACTTACATTTCTAAAGAGGTTAACTCTATATATATATTTTGTGAATTGATTTAAAATCGATTTGCAAAATGCATATGTATATAATAATATAATATATATATAGAGTTCAATTGATTTCATTTTATTATAATATAATATAATAGAGAAGACATCAACGCGTTACTGTCTCACAATAAAAATATAAATATTGACGCACCTTTTTTTTTTTCTTTTTTAAATTTCTCATAAAATTCTGCAAATTTGTAAAAATATCTATATTAATTTTATCGTTCGTGGTCCGTCTGTTGCTATATTGTGAGCTTGGTGATGCGTGATATCATCCAACTTAACATTCCTAGCGACTTCTCTATAATAATATTAATTAATTAATTAATTCTAATTTTTTTTATAACGAGACATAAATGTTACCAACTATTTCTTACAAATTATTATCATTCGTCGCGTCTAGTGGGCTTACTGTGGGCTTACCTGTGCCCACTGTTGGGACGACTCACTAGAAGACATTGCTCATCTTCAAGTTGGCCCTGAGTTTCCTCATCTTCTCCGGAACCGGAACTCCCTTGTGGGCTTGAGTTTTTCGTGTGGAAGTACATTTGTTGGAGGCTTTCTCTTTATTTGCTCCGCTCGACTTTTTGGGTGTTTTCACGTCGGCCTTTTTGGAGCTGCTGGCGTCGCTTCTGACGCTTGATTTCCTAGTGGTCGTTTTGAGGGTTGCCGGTTTGGGGGTGATGGTGGTGGGGGTGGGGGTGGCGACGGTGGCCGCTGGTGGCGACCGTCGCCGGCGTATTCTGGGCGGGGTGTGCGCTAGAGTCGTGTGTCGCGACAGCAAAGCCGCACTGCTAAACAACTCGCCGCAGTCGCATCGGTGCAACGCGTCCGCAGATCCTGTCCATTCCAAGCGGAACGTTCAATTTTATTTAAGAATAGAGCTGTTGCACGCGACTTCGTTTAAGTAACTTTATCCTACTAATATTATAAATGCGAAAGTTTGTATGGATGTATGTATGTATGGATGTTTGTAACTCTTTCACGCAAAAACTACTGAACCGATCACCATGAAATTTTGCATACAAGTTGTCTGGGACACCAGAAAGGACATAGGGTACCTTTCATCCAGAAAGAAAGTACTGCTCCCGAGGGATTATCTAAACTCCTGGCTAAGTGGCTAATAGCAATAACGATGTCAGGCGATATATTGCTTTTTCAACGCTGACGAAGTGGCGAACACCAGCTAGTATAAAATATTATAGCTCGTGTCACTCGCTGATACTGTAGCTTTCTGTAGGTGAAAGAATTTTCAAAATCGGTCAAGTAGTTTTTGTGTTTATATTCATTATAAACATACAAACCTTCTATACTAATTAACCAATATTAGTATAGAAGTATAGACTGTCTACCTAATCACTTAAGATTAGTGTGTGTGTGTGTGTGTGTGTGTGTGTGTGTGTGCGCGCAGTATTTAGTAGAGTAGTAATATCAAGGCACACTGCATTAAATTGCAAGGCACACTGCATTACATTGCAAGGCACACTGCATTACATTGCAAGGCATACTGCATTACATTGCAAGGCACACTGCATTACATTGCAAGGCATACTGCATTACATTGCAAGGCATACTGCATTACATTGCAAGGCATACTGCCATTACATTGCAAGGCACACTGCATTACACTGCAAGGCACACTGCATTACATTGCAAGGCATACTGCCATTACATTGCAAGGCACACTGCATTACACTGCAAGGCACACTGCATTACATTGCAAGGCATACTGCCATTACATTGCAAGGCACACTGCATTACACTGCAAGGCACACTGCATTACATTGCAAGGCATACTGCCATTACATTGCAAGGCACACTGCATTACACTGCAAGGCACACTGCATTACATTGCAAGGTAATTCAAGTAGACTGTTAGCTTGCCTGTTGATGTTTACATTTAAAAAAAATTACAAAAATTTGAGTACTCACGTTTTTTAATCACATTGACTGGCGACTTTGCTTTGTATTTAGTCGTGTTGACATTGTGTAAAGTTTTTCTCTTTGGAATTCCTGTTAGCGACTTTCGTTCTTCGGCTTTCGTAACAGTTTTCGACATTGGTTTAGCAGTTATTTTACCCGATTTCTGCGACTTTTCATGTGTAATTATGGGAAATGAGTATTTTGTTGCGTCGCTATCGTCCGAGTCGGTCAAAGGCACTTTTTCAACCTTCACAGGTTTAGGAGTCTTGGCGACTTTGGGCACCTTGACCTCCGCCTGTTTGGACTTTAAACGGGCCACTTTCGGTGGATTCTGCAACGAGGTCCGCCTTTTAACTAAGTCTTTAGAATTGGGACGTTCTATCTGTAGGGAGTTTCGCTTTTTAACCTGAACCTTTACGAATGTCTTCAATTGTTCCTCTTTGAATCCCGGATTGATCATATACCTTACATCGTCGTCACTAGATTCTAATTTATTATCTATTGATTGTAACGAACTAGTTTCTTTCTTGTGTTTCACAACGGGTTGTTTAGTTTTCTCCTTGGAAACACTATTTCTCTTGAGCGATTCTCTAGGTTTATTATCGACTGTTCTCTTAACTTTTGCTGGTACCTCGTGTTCGATATTTTCAATTTGCGAAATATCTCTTTTGGTAGTGGGGGGGTTCAATATCTTAACAGTGGTTTCGGATTCCTTGTGTGGAGATTCATCTTCTCCTTTAGCATCTGACTTTTCAGTGGGCGGTGTTTTCGGTCTTTCTTCCTGATGAATAACGTTTTCAACTTTGACCAAATTATTTTGAACCACTGCATGTTCTTCTAAAACGCGTGGTGGCTCATGAAGAGTAGCTTCTTCTGTATCATTAATTTCTAGCTTAGTTGCTTCAACAACCTCTTCACTATTCTTTGAAGCCTCATCAGACTGAGCCTGCTTGGCAGCCGATTGTTTCTTTTTTCTTTTACATATGATCGTGTGCTTTGTCAACGAATGTTCGTTCGGGAAAACCATGTAGCACAAAGAACATTCGTGAATAATATCTTTTGTTGAGAGGGCGCTCTTAACGCTTTTATCGTCAGACTTGTCCGAATCTGTTTCGCAATGATGCTGTTCCTTATGATTGATAAGATGGTTTAACTTTCTGAAGGTTTTCTTGCATTTATCGCACTGTAGCGAGGGAACCGATTTTTCAGTAGTCTGATTCGGAGTTGACGTGATTTTTTGTCTGTTTATACCGTCGTGCGTCTCTCTATGTTCGACGAGGTGATGTAGTTTCCTAAAAGATTTATCGCAGGGTTCACAACGGAACGCAGCGCTTGGATCATCGAGCTGTTTCATTGCACTATAAATCTGCGAAGACTTGTCCGTTTGTTCCGAAGAACTTTTCCTTAGCACGCGCGAAGGTATGTTTGGATTGTGAATTATGCGATGTTGCACCAAATGATGTAATTTCCTGAATTCCTTTTTACAAACTTCACAACTGAAGACTGATTTATCAGTATGAGATGAATCCTCGGATTTCGGTTGTGTTGTACTTTTTTTATGTTGCAACTTGTGGTTAACCAAGTATGATAACTGTCTAAAAGTTTTGCCACATATGTCGCAACCTAAGTTATTACGTTTCAAGGAAGGCTGCACACTAGGCAAATGTTCTTTTGATTCTGGTTGTGTTAAATCTTTAGATTTTTCAAGTTTTTGCTTAACGGGTGTGTCCTCTATAACAATAATTTCATTACTGCTCCCTTTGGACACTGAGTCTCGGGATTTTCGCTTTTTAGTTAGCCTCTTTTTCTTCTCGCGGTCATCCTCAATATCAGATTCATCAGAATTAGTCTGAGAATCTATAGACCTGTTTCTCAGAGAAGTTCTCTTGTCTGAATCAGATCTACTGGGCGACGGTCCTGTACAATGTTTGACGTGTTTAAAGACAACGTTTTCAGATCTGAACAGCTTCTGACATATAGGGCACAAGATATTCTCATTAATTTTTCCCATTGTCCAATTTTCCCTTACCATTTCATCATCGGTACTATCTTCCTCTGTACTAGTATCAGCTTTTTTCACTTTCTTAACTTCCGTTTGCAGTCGAGATTTTTTCTGTGGACTAGGTGTTTTTGGTGTCACTTCTGTTGAATTTTCCGGTAATGGATACTTTCTAGGACGACCGCGACCCCTTTTGATGGGAGTATTTTGGGATACGTTTGAGTCAATAACGTTAGTGATGTTAGCCAAATCCAACTTTTCAGATTGTGAATCTAGCAATTCCGCGGCCTTCACTAAATTGTCTATGGCTGATACAGTGTCGTTGCAACTCACATGTTTTCCGCTCTGACTAATTGTGTTTTGAAACGGGATTTTAGTATCCTGAACTTTTATTTTGTCTTTAGCTCCTGCGCTACCAGCAAGCAAATAAGTCTTTTTAGAGAGTATGTTCTTTGAGTATTTATCTGACTTGTCCTCAATTTTGCGTTTCTTTTTAGAGTGAATTGGAATCCCCAAATCGGCCGGCTCGATGAGCTCCAGATCGGGTGATTTAACAGGGTTTAAGACCTGTTTCCTTTGATGTTTCTTTATTTTACTTTCATCTTGTATTTTGTTCTCTTCAGTAGTGTCTATAACATCTGTAGAATCTAAGGAATCTCCAGTAGTCGTTGTAAAAGCATCGAAATCTGATACAGGCTTTTTAGGTGGAGACAATTCAGCCCCTTGGACGTTTAACTGGATTGGAACAAAATCAATATTTTGATCCATATAAACGACTTTTACTGGTTTATCTTCAATAACAGTTAACGGATATTCATTTGGCTTTTTGACAGTTAAAGCGTTTTGGTATGCTATTTGAAATTTGGATTGTGGGCTATTTTTTTCATTTTTGATTGGCACTATCCTCGGCGATGTTTCCAATTTGGTATTAATTTGACGAATAGATTGAGGTTTATGTGGCGCTTTGGCCTTCGCCTCGGCGAGTAGTGCTTCATTTCTGTTGCACTTCTTTGCCACGACATCCTTTTGTACGACTGTCTGCACTATGTTATGTGGTACTTTACCATCAAATTTTACTGTTAAACAATTTTCATATGTTATGGAATTCCTCCTAGCGAACTTATCAAAGTCATTTTCAGTTATAATTGATTCCTTCTTTGCCGATTCAGTGGCTGTGACAGTTTCAACCCTAAGTGGGGTGGTCTTGTTCAAATATATATCGCCAGTGATGGGCTCGTGTTCTATGATTTCTTCTTCCGATTCAACGTCCGCATCAGTTCCAGCCTTCTGCGCGAGTTTGTTGGAAATCGGTAATAAATTTGGAATTTTGTTGGTTTTCCCAATAGGAGCTTTTTGATTTTCTTCTTCTGTTAAACCTTTAATATTATCCTTTTTGTAAATCTTTGGTAATTCGTGAGGTGGTCTTTCAACAAAGGGAATACCATGCAATTCGTTCATTTTCATTTCTATTGCATCGATGGCATATTTGTCAGTTTGTGGTGCCACTTTATGCGAGCTTTTTGAACTAGTTACACAGTCTTTGGGAACGTTCTGTTTATTTTCCTCTTTTGAAAGCAAACTTTTGTGAATTATACCTTCTACAGCTTTATCAATTAAAACCTGATGATTGACTTCCTTTCTATGAGTGCTTTCCTTGTTCGCTAAATTAGTGTTACTGGTGGTTACCCTTTGTGTTTCATTTGTTTTTAACGTGACATCATTAGTCAAAATTTGTGTATCCAATTTTACAGGGATTTTACACTCCGAATTTGTATTTGATTTACTTCCGAAAGTAGTTTCGCTCTTAAGATTTAATTTATGCTCTTGGGCTTTTGCACTTGCGTTGTTAAATTGCTGCCTTTGACTATCGATTTTTTTTAGTACATCGCGTCTGTTCAGGTCATTAGAATGTTTTATTTGATTTGTATTATTACTATTCGTGGGTATTTTACTTTCTTTTATTTTATTTAAAAAATCTTGGCGATTAGCTTCGGTCCACTGTCCAAAAGGTACTGGGGCATGATTATTATTAATAGATTTTTCTTTTGTGTCAACATTAGTGCTAACTTTAGTTACCTTTACACTATCATTAATCTCCGTTTTATTTTGAATTGAACTTTCAGCACCCGTTGTTTCAATTTTTTTAGCGTCCTCAGTGACATGAGACACGTTCTTAAATTCGGATTTAGTTAAATCTATATTCTTACAATTGTCATCTTTAGAAACTATCTCAATAACAGTATCTGCTTTTTCAGGGCTAACATCTTTTTTACTTTCCTGTTTATCTTCATCTTTCATAGATGTAGATGTTGCATCTCGAAATGTTGAATATTGTAATTTTTTTGGTTCTATAACATCTTTTTCATTGACAGATGTATTCTGACTGATTTCCAAAATGTCATTTTTTGTGTTTAACAATAAATCGGAGTTTACTTGTGTTGGAAGTGCCTCTTTTATCAAAATGTTTTCATTAGTGACCGGAGTCGATGACTGAGGGGATACATTTCTATCCATTTTGGCAGTCATTTTATTCTCCATATCTTTATCAGATGATTTAGCAAACAATTCTGTCTTTATTGACAAACGCTCATTCTCGCCACTTTTTTCCACGTTTTGCTGTAATGTAAGTGAAGATTTATCAAATGATTCGGTTTTGACTTGAACAGACACTTCTTCTTTACTTTTTTCTATATTTTGGTCAGTCGTGGCAATTATAGTTGAAGACAATTCCGTTTCTAATGGTACAAGTACTGCTTGATTATCTGTTAGTGTTACATTATCTGTTGATGCAACATTATCTGTTAATGCTACATTATCTGTCAATGCTACATTATCTGTCAATGCTACATTATCTGTTAATGCTACATTATCTGTCAATGCTACATTAGCATTAAGAGAAAATGTAGATTGTTCTACAGATCGACTATCATCTTGCTTTTCTGAAACTTTATCAGTGTTATCCAATGTTGCAAGATCGGCAATGCTTTTCGTTGTGTTCTCATCACATGATTTTTTTTCTTCATCAAAGTGACTTATAGGCAATGAGATATTAGTTTCTTTGTCTTCACTTATTTCGTTAACAGATGCTGTAACACAATTCTCTTTACTTTTTTCATCTTCTAACTTAATTTCAGTTTCTTCTGAGTAATGGATCTCTTGTATTGTTAGTTTAGTAGTACCTGTATCTTTATGTTTAGTTGGAGCTTCCACTACTTTGAAAGTGTCGGTATGGACTTCTATTGTCTTTTTATTGTAGTCAGAATGTCTACTGGGATGTAACTGTTGGTCCACCATTGTTTTTGTTAATGGAATACCTTCCTTGTTAGATGTTGAATGATATGTCATCAATGGTGATTTATGTGATTCACTAAACTTAATCGTTTTCCCATTTTCAGTCTGCAAATCTTTATTTTCTAATTCTACTTTAATATTAGCTGCTGGCGCATCTTTTTGTTCAGTATTGTTTTTGTCAGAAACTTTGTTTCCTGTATCACTAATGATTTTGTTTATATCTTTTATGGGAACATGTGATGTTTTCTTCTCTTCGGGATTTACAACATTTACAGGCTGGAAAAGAAATACAATAATAAATCTCGATATAATTGTTGAAAAAACAAAACAAACTAAAGAGATAGATTTCATAACAATAACTCACCACTTCTTTGGATACTTCTATCTGTATTTCTTCATAAACTTCTAAATTACCTTCTGCATTTTCACTGTAAAAACAAATCAAAAAGAAAATTAAATTCATTTATGAATGTTCCAAAAAAAATAAATGTCACGTAGACATCCAGAAATGGAGCATACAAGGTGTACCCAAATAATCAAATGTATGTTAAAAGTTGAAAATGTATGTACGCCAGGTATTACTAAAATATTTACTAGTGAAAATGCTGAATTGCATAGCGAAAGGGTGTAAAAACACTCTTCAAAAAATAAAAAGTAGGATAGAATCACCAAGTGAACATGGAAACCAATATTTTCAATGGAAATAAACGAAAAGCTTATAGGTTGAAACACAAAATCACACTGCCTACCCTATGTTGTCCACAAACTGCCTAGTCATTATTTGGTCTGAGTTTTGTGTAATAACTTCGTCAGTGAGGTTTGACCAACATTTTAGAAAATGCAATTTAAAAATCCTCAATTTTGATGAAAGGCTGAATCCGCCTTTATGTTTATTCAGAATTAAGAGAAAATCTTCATAATCTTTTTCAGGGAAGAGCGTGGCGGTGACGCAAGGATAAAACTTCAACTTACCAGACAGATAATTGTGATTTATTTTTTTGTTTTGATTAGGTTGAGCAAATTTGATTGATTGGTTTTTAAGATTAAATTATATTATCAAGATTGATAATAATTACCTATTTTATTAAGTATTCCTATTCACTATTCATTTACAACTACCAATAAAGGACGACACCGATGTGAGTGCATTTGGCAATGACTAAATACGAAATATTGTAAGAACCATTGGTATGCTGATAAGAGCTATATTGAATACACAAATCAAAACAATCAAGCTATCATGTAAGTATACGTTAAAGAATATAACATCACGCTATGAAGTTAGAAAGAAGCCTAAATGACAACGAAATAAAAACGAAAAAAATAAATTTTAATGGCAAAGCTTTTTAACTTAAAAATGTATATTTTTTAAAGTTAAATGCTTATTTTTCTATATATTATAGCACCCTTTAATCTATATATATATGAATCTTGAATCTATATATTATTCACAATGTGTCAATATGGACCTCAAAGGTAACTTATAATTTGGAGAAGGGGACAACATATCACCGCGGTTCATGGAAAAGGTTGAGTAGACACTCAATCAAAGTTACACTGGCGATAAACTCAATAACTACTGAGCAGATTTTAAAAATATTTTACCTACCTATAGAAAGTTATATTATCAGTGAGTAACATAGGCTATAATTTATAAAGTTACGCGGCCAAATTCGCATGCAACAGCTAGTAAATAATAAAAATATTACTTACCGTACTTTAAGAAATTTAAAGGTTGGTTGCTGTTGATCATCATCAATTATTTGAACGGCTGCAAGCTCTTGTTCACCATCCTTCCTATACAAATACAAATTATTGCCAATATCTATGGCGTCAACATTTTTGCCATCAATTTGTAGCACCACTTCTGAATCTTTACTAGCAGTAGCTGTTTCAGTGTCATCTGCAGGCTCTTTATCATCAGTCTCTGTTAACCTTGATTCCATATTGGACTTGTCTTCGGAATCATCAATGACAAGTTCATTTCCGTCGTAAGAGCTTTCATTGTCATCAAATATGTTAACACCGCCAGATAAGATGTTTGCCGCCTCTATTTGATTTCCAATCTTATAGTTGCTTAGGTGACCCTTCTTCTCAATCGGAGACAAGTTCGCAATGAGCTGATCGGATTCGTCTAGGTCCTTTTCAGAGTCAACAGCAGAAACGAGCGAAATATCTTTCGATGGAATATCAAAAGAAGTGTCCACTTCGGATAGAGAAAAATATTTTGAGCTGTCATTTGCGGTCATAAATGTTTCACTGGGAGGAGAAGTGGTGTCCAGCGTGGAGTCCTGGGAGCTCCCCACTTCACTCCTCAATTTCTTCAATCTATCCATCACCACACTTCATCTGTATCGAATAAGAAAATATTAAAATTAAAAATGAAATGCACTATATAAGCTCAAAAAAACAATTGAAGGTTAGTTAAATTAGCAGCTAGGTCAATACCGATGAATTATTCGGTAACTTGGGAACAACGAACGAATACGATAATGAAACTGTATGTTATGTAGGTGCCTAACACTTTTGATAAACAGTGAATAGACAAAGCGTACCAAGATATTTTGAGTTGCCGTAATTTATTGGTGAACTGTTAGATAATGTTTTTATATTAAAATTCAAGTTCAAAATGATAGTAATATTAATATTTTTGTAACAATTATACTAAATACAATACAACATAAGACATCAAATAAAGATGGACGCAAAATAGCAATGTTGCCATTTTTTCAGGCCATTTGCGAAGCCATTAGCCACAGTGTATTTTCTTTAAATTCATTCACGGCTGGTAATCTTCAAGGAAAATTCACTAGACATAGGAATTTTATTGCCTGTGGTAATAGCAAAATAGAACATGACATTTCACCTCCCCTCTCATCGCCTTGATTGCCTTATAGCGATCTGTACTAAGATAGGAAGCCATTTTGTTTTGTAAGATCATTGTTGTTTATATTGTTGCGTCGATTAATTTCCGCCTTTTTATATATCTACTAATTTATTAATAACAAACTTTGGATACATTTATTATATTAAGTATGTATTATAAGTGCTGTGTGCCAGAAAATACAAGTTCGTGACAGGACTCAGTGGATGTGCAGTGTTATAGTGTAATCTGTTGAGTTTATCGCACACTTTGTTAGTACGGGCGTTATTGTTCTATTTATTTCTATTCTAGTTTCTAATTAAGTCGTATATTAAGTACATGTTATGTTTGTCTATATCCTAAAAAATAAATATGTACGCATTATTTACTGTGTTTTAATTGTGATGATATTTCCTTAGTTAAAAATAAATTCAAGGACTAATAGCCCGTAAAAAAACAAAGGGGTGAGAGGCTGAGAGGGGCGGGGAAGTCAAATGTTCTATTTTGCTATGACCAATCAGGTGAAATTAAAGTACTAGAGCTCATGTCCAGCGCATTTGTACTGCAGATTTCCGTCTGATACGTTAGTATCTACTATTTAGTTTGTGAATTCATTCTTAGCTTCTCATAATTGTTCTGTGGTATATCCATAGTAAGGATCTATTATAAAAGGATTTATTACTTGAATCTAATAAGCGAGCCGAACAGGATATGTATTAGATAAGCCGTGTGTCCCTTTTTAATAAGGTGACGATAAGATTTTTGTTATGCGAGATAAATTAAATGTAATATACTTGCATAATTATAGTAGTAGTTTCTTACAAATATTTTTTTAAATTGAAATTTGAATTAACCACTTACCAATTGTAATTTTCGCATTGTTCATTTTATTGCTTGTAATAGTTTTACACCAATTGTACATAATCATATCCACTAACTAACGCTACAAATTTATGGACATTTACCGTTATGTCACTTTAAAGGGATACCAGTAGAAAATAAAATAAAAAATAGTTCTGAAACTAAATATTATATTTTTGTAATTTAGGAATATATCACGAAATTAATGTGATTATAATAAGTTGGTTTACAAAATTATAAAAATAATTGAAGTACAATATACATAGTGTTTGATCTAAGATTTTCGAATCTAAGTTTTTAATGAAATACATTTTTGTAGTCTGGCAAGATGAAAGAAAGGGACACGAGGCCTCGGTTTGGCTATCTCTCTCTTCTCTGATTTGCCCTTGAGTAAGGTGCAATGAAAAATATACTTTAACTATTGGTAATACAGACCATTTTTTAAAAGCAATTTTTTGAAGTTAGCAATTCTTTTATATTAAATATCCTTGATCCATGGTCTTAACCACAGACAACGTAAATAGAGATTGTACCACAGACCAGTAAGTAGGCTGACGCTAAAGGCTTTTTCGTTTCGGATTATCGTTCGAGTATACACAAGTGTGAATGGTGTTTTGCAAGATGAACGGCCTCCTACTCGAGTATAAAAGTATAAAATTACTACCTAGTGCGTACATACTTTCAACTTTGGAATATAATTTATACTGATTTATACCAAGGAGGCATAATATAGTGTTCTGTGAACCAATTTCTTATTAAACATAGCTTTATAAACTGTGCATAAACAATAACACAAGATCACTGTCAGTGTCAACATCACATTCATTCAGTTCTTTATCATACAGTGATCATAGTTCATACATAACAATTTACAAAATACAAAACCGTTACATACATATACAGAAACAGCATTAATTTAATTTTGTTTGTTTTGTTGTTTTTGTTGGTAAATATTAAAAAAAAAATTTTAGATACTTACTAGTTATAGTACTTGTGAAAAAATAAAATTTTCTTCTCGCTGCTTGTTCTTACCAGAGCCCTAATTTACAAAGCTTCTTTTTGCATTATCTTGTTACTATAGCCGTTTGAAATTGCTTTTTTTTACTATTATATTGTACTATTAGATATGTAGATTCAATTAATGTTTATGAATATTGCTTAATAGAATTTTAGGTGAGCGAAATGAAGAAAAACGACGCGTGCTCTGCTAAAACACCTATCAAACAACCCAAGGAGTTACCGCCTGTGACTCCTAAGAGTGTCAAAAAAGCGACAAATCGGGGACCAAAACCTGCGCACTCGGGTGTACCAGTGCCGGCAGGCATGAGAAATTTAATATTAAGCAGACGAGTTATCAGCGATGCCAACTAAATGAATGGTAATATTTTAATATTCTATACCTATATTTATCGTATTTGTGAGGACATAAGTATCTAGCTAGATGATTTACAAACTTAATTTTTTAATTAAAAAAAACGACGTAAACCCACCATACTCTTTTATCCTGTAGCCTACATTGTGTAACAGAATACCTAATACAAATATAACTAAAGTTTTTACTATTTTTTTTTTCACCACAAAATTTCATCAAATTTTTGATATAGGTGTTCATAACAAACATAACGACTAATTAATATTTTTTTTTTCAGATGAAAATTCCACTTCCAACATTTTAATATTTCCTGTTTGGAGGTGTGTTTCCACGGTCAAATCTACCAACAAATATTTTAAAAAAAATCCTACAGGATAATGACATGATAACATCTTTTGATTACTTATAATTGATAACAGACATTCTAACACATAATAATATATTATTTTAAGAGACATACATACTCATTCATATTCTTATTATACTTACCCATTTATTTAACACAAATGTATAAAAAAACAATTTCTTTTTATAAAACTAACTCAAAAAGTAAAGAAATTAAATATTTTAAGACATTTATTGTGAAAATTATATGAATGAGTATATTATGTAGGTAAGTACTAATGTTTTGACAATTATACCTAGGTACTTATTGTTTAGATTATTAAGTTACTATTTTGGACGAGATAACATACAAAAATGTTATATAATTCAAAGAAATTGATTTTTGTCAACGAAAAGAAGTCTTGTCTTTTGCAAGAGTTTTTTTTATAACTGTGTACCTATATTATGATAATATCCACCTATTAAAAAGGAAAAACAAAAATAATTTGTATGGTACTGTAAATTTACTAGAAGTGTGAAACATAATATGTATTAGTATTGTAGGAAATTACAATTTCTTACAATACTAAGTATAATTGCGAATATGCACTAACCTTGTCAAAATATTATCAAAAAATACAGCTAAAGAGGTCATTACACTATTCAATTTGTAGGAACCGATGGTGTAATCGCAGTTAGAACAGATTGGAACCAATTTAGATTTTAGATTCTATTAAGTATCTATTTTTAACTCCATGTCTTTTAACTTAGAACTTAGAGTTCACTACTTAGGTCCCTAAATTGGTTTCCTATAAATTGAAAAGTGTAAACTGCCTAACAAAACTGACGGTACCGAGCATCGAAGCACAACAAGTATGGAATTTGCGTGACAAATGCTAAAGAGGCACATAAAAAGTACGCCAAAAACGTAATCATGGCGGAGTCAATGGTAAAACGTAGTAAAGACCAAGTTCTACTGTTCATATTAAACCCCAACGTGTTGACCTAAAGTCGAATTTTCTTTAAATGAGAGATGACAAGAGCTCATGCTCTAAGCATAAACGGCACTTTTAAATGTTCCATAAAGTTCCTAGAGTTTTGTATGTGGTGCGAAATCCATAGTTGTAGTACATTGATGGTACTGAGTGTGTCACGAGATGACGTCACCAAAATGGCGGTCAGCCCCAATAGACATTTGCTGGGCTTTTTAATATATATTTTTACTTTTAATTAGTCATAATTAATTGTAGGTAAGTACTACGTACCAGGACAGTATCGGTGAACTTTTAATAACGTGTACGCTAGTTTTACCAAAGAAAATAAGTATTTAGTAAAGTTATGTATGACGTGATTTTTAATAACTTTTCTACTTACATCCAGTTAAGTAAACAAATTCTATAATTTAATGCCCTAATAACTATGACACTTGCCATGCCAGCACTAACACGCATGCAGCAGGTTACAACAAACTCAAAATTAACAAAAATTGCATGAGCTAGACCTTAGAAAAATTAACGTTAACTTAATGTTATATTAAGTTATGTTAACTTATTTAGTATGTTCTTGTGAAGTCTTATGAAAAGATTTTATTAATATTTTTACGTGGTTTGTATGTATCTAAATATTATGTCATATTACCTTATACTGTCTTATAATATAATTTTTGTGTGGTATCTAAGTATGTACTTAGTTGTTTTTTTATTTCTGAAAATTTTCTGCGATACCATGAATCCATGAACAGCATATATGCTGTTGTTTCCGTGAGTGAGTTAGAGATGCCAGAGCCCTTATCCTTAATCCTACCAATGACTGCGGATGATACTATATATTTGCTTGTGTTATAGGCGATGGTAGTCACCTACCATCAAGTGGACCGTCAGGGGGCCTAGACAAGTTGCATTCGCTCCGGAGCGATTCGATTCGAAAGAATAAAATGTATGGGATGTGTCACGTGATTTACCGACGGCATATGTCAATCCAATACATTTTTTTGTTAACGAACTTCGTTATCGTTTTTACAATGTCACTTTGTCTAGGCCCCCTGTTTGTTAATCTATCATGATTGGTCCCATAACGTAAGTTTCAAAATATACGAGTTACAAAATGTCAGATTATCATTTAGTCAATGTCAATTTAGTCAACATAAATTATTAACCATTTAGCCGGCTGAGTCGAGCCGACAATTTTATTATTTTCGTGTCCATTTCGCCAGAGCTGGATAAAAGTGGATCCTATATTTAAGCATAGGAGCCAAAATCCAAAAAAAATATCCTACTAGGATACCATGAGATCCTAGACGTGGGAGCCAAGTGGAGGGAGGGGAAATAATACGACAAAAACGTAGAATACGTTTATAATATTTATTTTTAAATCATTATATACTTAAGTTGCTGTCTTAAAAAAATACAAATTCAGGCGCTAGGAGCGCGCAGAGATGGCGCCACCAGTACACAAAGGGCTTCGGTCCCTTTTTAGGCGCCAGTTTTAGGTATATTCGTTGCGTTATAAGTTCGATAAAAAATAATCTGTTATTGATGCCACATAATTTATAGGTACCTACATAAAATTCATAGTTTTCTTATCTCAGGTCATTCAACAAAAGTTCAGTGGCCTAATAACGTACACTTATCGCTTGGCTCGCTTGAGCTACAACCAACGAGTTTAGGTAGGCTTTATCTTGTTTTAAAAATTACGATCCTCACAGACCATCCTTTGTGGAAAAGGAATCTTTATATATACTTACCTATCTAAATAATACTAAAAGCCAACAAAATTTAAACCTATATCAACAGGTTAAATTATATTCTAATGCCGACCTTTAAAAACGCTTTTATTAAAAATGCTTGTATTAATTTAGTTAGGTAGGAATGCGAACTATGATACTAATATAAACTTAAAAACAAAAAGAAGTATGCTGTGTGCTGCCCTCTCTCGGAAAACTCAGTTACTTCGATGGTGGCAATGGCAATACAATAAACATAATAAAATAAAATAAATTGAAATAAGTCAATTCTTTAATTTTCTCCAATGGCAATAAACGTAATAAAATTAAAAAAGTTGAAATATGTGGAATATTTTTTCGAATTAGTTCCGCTAAACGGACTTGCCAAATGAGTGCGAATGCGGCACAATCTACGGTAGAGTCCGAGGCCTTTTCCAGCTGAAACTCTCGGAAACCCCTGCTCGTGTGGCCGCTCATATCTACGGCTTTAGGGTGGGCCATTTAAGGTGTAAACACACGCCAATCCTAAAAATTTGCATTTTTAAAAAAATATGTTAGAAGAAACTATCAATGCAATTGGTTTGAAAAAAATATATGTTATACTTAAACATGTGAAGAACAAATTGTATTGTTTAGAATGTCCATCGAAGTAGTAGAAACCCCACAATAAAAGTTAGAACATAAGAAGAATTAGACTTATATTGAAATGTGTTGCGAAAACGGTTTATTGCGCGCAAATGATTCCTACACCGAATAATAAGTCAATATCATTAAAAAAAAATGTATCGATTTTTTAATTTTTTTTTTAATGTAGTTTTAATGAAAAGTACAAAAAACCACATTTATCAGGCCTGTTGAATTGTTTCCGCCGCCTCGGAACTCTAAATATATGGAGCTACAGTGTCTCAGTGACTGCGTTGAGGTGTGGATTACGTTTGTGTTTTTCGTGTGGAATTAGTATGATATATATAAACATTCTAAAGGTCATATCAGTGAAGGTCAAATCGTCAATGTCATTCGCCTTTGTGAATCCCTTAAGGGGATGTCCACGGTTAGGGGTGGCCCTAACCGACATTTCTACAGCAGTCGAGAGACATAGCGGAAGAGTTACTAAACCGCGAGGAGAGTAGCACACCTAGAGGGGGGAGGGGAAGGCAGCAAAGGCAGTATACCCAGCTGTTACCTAAGTAAATTCAATACATATTAGAAATTAAAACGATCTGGTTCTTGGAGCATTCCCGAATATTTTTGCTTTTATATCCAACAGAAATTTCAGTAATAAAGCAGTGCGAGGTCACGACTAAATCAATTCTTACTTATGTCATTGTCTGCAAGCAATGAAATGAATCGGCAGTTCACAACCTAAGTGATTTATAGCTAAGCCATAAAATACTAACTAGGCAATGTTACGTCTGTTTAGATGAGAGAATAAATTAAGACTTTTGTTAAGGGCAAGTGATTTTCATTTTTAATTGGTCAACTTTATTTCGTGCCTATACCTATTATGCCGGCTTGTGCTATTCCGAAGAATCAAAATGCCTCTGGGTTTGCAAAATAAATAGTATGGGAATAGGTACATTTCAATTATTTAGGTATTCAAAATTGTAAATATGTAGTATCAAGCTATGGAAGCTTTAAGGCAGTTACAAGCATTCTGGCTGTACGTCTTTAGATTGTGAGGCTAATTTTCTGAACAAGGTCAGCAAATGGAGTCGCCAGTTAAGGTGGACCAAATGTTTTGATAAAATAATATATTAAAAAAAATAATACCAGACCTTTTTGCATGATGGTGTTTGGACCAGACCCAGAAATTCAACACCGAAGGGAATAACATTTTTTTTTGCATGAAATCCAAGATTTTAAGGATTCGCATGTTTTAAAAAAAATCTAAAAGATCTCCCCTTAACTGATAATTTTGTTTTAAGAATAGGTATGTACGTATTAAGATGCGTCGCGCAGAAATATTTTTATTTGAAAATTGTCTGCTACGTGTGCACCATACGAGATGTGGATAAATTGCGAACAGGTTAATTTATTTTAATACATTATTATTTGGGTTGGTACTATATATTCTTAAGATTTTTTTATGTCTTTTATTATAGCCCAACCCAACAGGTAATTTACGTTTTACAAATGCAGTCTCCTTCATTATTCGAATTAGTTCACCGGTCTTATTATAGCTTATCGAGCAAATACTTATAGGTATAATTTTATTTTAATACCTTGGTACTTATTGAGCAGATTTTTTTTGTTAAAAATAATAAACACGTCATAGGTACATTTAATTTTATATTATTTAATACAAAAATAATCAACTGTTTAATTCTGTATATTATATTATTATTACATTTTTATCATAGTTAAGTTTCTAGAGAGAAACATAGGAACCAACTACATATGTCTGGTTAAGTATATGCTTGATTTTCCTAAGTTATGTGGCAAAACAAATTGTTGTTTGAAGACAAGTGATAGTTATTTGAAAGTGGACTGTGTGCTTTATTAATTCAAGGCTCATCTTTGAGTGACAGCTTTTCCCTAGAAGAACGACAACCTAATGACCACAATACCTGCTGCAGTACATAGTGAGTATTATATTTTTTGTATATAGGTATATTGGTATCTATATTTATGCATACTCGTATAGATATAAATTGCTTATAAAAGAAAGTCTCTCTCCGCCTCTATGTGTTTCTTCGCTAACTTCTTCTAAGCACTCATCGGATTAAGAATCGATATGAATCGATTGCAAATATGAATTAAATTTGCTTAAATATTTTGTAGTTTGTCATTGATATTTTTTATGTAGGTACATATTTTTATCTGTGATAATATAATATATCTATGGTTTGATTGGATGGTATTAATAATATACTTGTTTATATACTAGCTGTTGCACAAGACTTCTTCCGCGTTAATTTATAAAATATAGCCTGTGTTACTCCCTGATAACGTAGTTTTCTATAGGTTAAAGAATTTTTCAAATCGGTCCAGTAGTTCGGCATTAACAAATCTTTACTCTTTATAATATTATAGACTCATCTACTCCGGTATTTACAGTAATTCATAGATCTTCAAACAAAAAAAAATCTACCTCCGGGAATAGAAGCATAATGCTTAAGGCGTTAAGGTTCGTCAAAATGTTATAATATTAGTTAGGATTAATTGAATATAATTATAATTTTATTTAAGTAAGTATATAATTATCTTCTTAACATCAAAAACCGCCCGCAACACGTAACATAAATAATACATCATACAAAACGTTGATACAAGAATCGATATGAGCATATTATCAAATTAGCTACCGTATTCCAAGATTTATTGGCGCTTGACTCCGCCTGTCCGATGTGATTTATTATATTTTTATACTATTTGAACGACCTATGCATATTAAGGGAGTCAACGAGTGATGGACGATCAACTAACGCTTTATTTTAAACATACAACTTACTTTTAATTTATTGCCATAAGGTTCAAAGTTGCTAACAATTAAAAATAGTATTGGTGACTTCAACGTATATAAAAATAGAAGAATTACCTACTTAGGTATTGTAGTTAAGAATATTAGCTGGACGCACTGCGTTCCTCTCATAAATTGTGCAGCTCGTCTTGAAGGCAGTAATAACTCAGTGAAAAAAAGGCACATGTGCTTTGTGTAACTAGTGTGTTTGTCTAGTGCACTTAAGAGTGCACTAGTCATAGGGATGTCATAGTTCAGATAGGGGAATTTATCTTTTATCACATCGGTTCTGTTCAGTTCTTCGCGATCGGTGCAGTAGTTTTTGCGTGAAAGAGTTACAAACATCCATTTCATAATATACAAATAATCCAAACATACAAAGTTTCGCATTAATAATATTAGTACGGATTTTCAAGAATAATTAATTTTTTATCTAAAACATATAATAATTTCAATGAATATCCTATAAACAATGCTAAGTAGTTGCTATTGTTGAGTTTAAGAATCACTTTATTGGAGATAAATAAGTATGGCCATATAATCCGATATTACATACATGCGTTACCATAGCAATGGAATAATAACAATATGATATAGAGAGAAAAGTTTGTGTTTTGTACATAGTTCATTTGTAATTTGTATAATAAATTATACTCTGCTAAATAAGTGTGTTTATAATATATTTATAACATCATTACACTTTACCTCATGGGAACAAACCAAATCACAATGACCAACGCGGCGCTACTGTTACGTTTCAACAATCCAACCTATTTTACCTGTTACGTCATAGTACACACTACGTAGGGAAGATAATTTTTGATTCATCATATTCTATGGGCAATGGGGATAGTTTTGAAACAGCGTGATTGCAGGAGTTATCATTAATGAGTCAAAGATGTGGGGACATTGTAGTGATGAGTAGAGAGAATAGGTATATGAGTCTATACGTCATTTTACAAGGATTTCTTGGTTGCCACAGGGAAGTGTTTTGTGTTCGGTCACGGATTCGAATCCAGCTAGGGACAAATGTTTATGTGTTAACATTTACTTAGCTTTGTGCCTGAGTAATGGATGTTTGTATTTATAGGTAATAAGTACCTATGTATGTATTTACAAAAAAAAAATCTATGTAGTAGACCAATCACCTGTCTGGTAGGTATCCATACCTAATACAAGCATTAGTTGTGTGTGTGTGTGTGTCTGTGGAACTAGATGTTTTCTTTCGGTGAGTGAGTGATGGATAACAAAGCTCCCTCGTCCTAGTCTCTTATCCTTAACCCTACTATGGCAACGGTAGCCACTTACCATGAAGTGGATCTTCAGCCTGTCTGTCGACCTTAACATAAAAAAGCCTTTTTCTATACCATACAATGGGTTTTGATACGGTTTTCACTAATAAAGGGCGATAAACGAGGCAGGTTTGTATATTCATAATAATTTGCAGAAAATAATTGCATCCGTGCGAAGCCGGTTGCGAGTCGCTAGTAAACTATAATTGATTGTTAAAATCTAGCCTCATAATTAAACAATTTATTTCATACAATCGTCTTAACAACGTTTTTCTAACTTAGTTCAAAATAGTTAATATTTCGCATTTATTTACGTTTTATAAATAGCAATTCCTCGTAGTTCCGTCAAAAATGTACGTGATTAATGTACAGTATTAGGAACTTTAAATTACAAATAAGAAACCGCTTTGAAATGCCACTAATTTAACTATTGTCTTGGATACTTTTAAAAATGTCGGCATTTTTTTTTGTGTGCTAAATCTAGCAGACGTCGCGACAGATAAAAGATAACATAAAATTTATTCAATAATTTAGAATGCAAGTATTTAATTCACAGTATTAAAGACCGTCAAATCAAAAAGAAAGAAATGCTATTTCTGATATCTCTCCCTTTGATGGTCACAGGGTATTAATTAATTAATTAATTGTCTTAATTAATTAATTAATAAAGTCTTAAGACCCTCATATTAGGTACAAGGCGGTAGTCGAAAAACTTTACGCCATGTAGGTATTAATGACATCACTTACATTTCAGGCGAAAAGAGCGAATGAGATCAAGGCGAAGAGGAAGTCTACCGAAACTGGGCGGCTGGTTTAATTTTTTTTGTATATTAATGTCGGCAGACAGGCTGACGGTCCTCTTGATAGTAGGTGGTTACCGCCGTCGCCTATAAAACTAGCCACGCCACTGCTACTGAAATTAGGATTAGGGATAATCCTATCTAAGGAACATAACATACCTACTTTATGCATTTTTATGTTCCTGGTAGCATCTATCTCTCGTGCGTGAGCTGCAGATAGCATCTTCCAGGATTAACTTATATAGTTTAAGTTAAGTATGTATGTTATTGCTTGTGTTGCCAGATTATGTTAAATCATTGAGAGCATATTGAGAGCCTATTAGCTTACTGAGAAAATGCTTTTTGAGATTCAAATCCATATCCAAATCGTATAATTCAATCGTCGGTTTTTTAAAATTAATATATACCTAAGTCTAGAAGGCTGAAAATGAAATTTCAGCTTTCTTGGGTAATTACCCATTCAGATTTCAGCTTACTAAATTTAGTAAGCTGAAATCTGAATGGGTAATTTGAAACATTATTAAAAATTTCAATATTTTTTTAAGTTGAAAAATTTAAAAATAGTTTTTATTCAGTAAATAAAAGACAGCTTTGTGTAAAAAGTACAGACCTACATAGATACCTACAACTCTTATATTATCACATTCAATACCAGATGTCGATATGTTTAAAAGTTCAAGAGTATCCCATAGTACTTCCAACTAAAGGATCCATTCATGTTTAAATAATCCACGGATTTATCCGATGACTAAAATTACATACAAACATAACATGGCTTTCTTCTTGTACCACGTGTACTATGCAAAATTTCATGGTGATCGGTTCAGTAGTTTTTGCGTGAAAGAGTTACAAACATCCATACAAACTTTCGCATTTATAATATTAGTACGGATGTTTTAAAGCGCTTGGTCCGAAAAGGAGGGATTTTGACAAGATGAGGATGGTAACCAGCCGTACGTCTCTATATCCGATGGAAGAAAGGGGAAGAGGAAGGGGAACCTGATGTTCCATGGTGGTCTTCTGTAAGGACTAAGGGTGGTTACTTCTACCAGATTAGCAGTGCTGCCAATTTATGATTGTGAAACGCTGCTATGCCACCCACCAGGATCATCTAACTAGGAGATCCAGTCAGCGAATGCTAGTGAACTCACCGCCTTGGCAGGTAGCCATTACTAAAACAGAAAAACTGTTATATTCAGAAAAACAGATCAGATCAGAAAAGAAATTATAAAGAAGAAATCATAATAATAAATAGGCCATGGGAAGACTATGGATTCTATTATAGATATTATAGCCGTTGAATAAAAAAATTACTTGCGTAAGTTCGCTGCGTAACATACCTATCTACAAAAAAAATGTGTGTGCCAGCTCCGACACACGACTGGAGTTTACTCCTTACAAACGATTATAAAATTTAAATTTTCACAATTCGAACAATATCTCTGAAACTTCAGTTATTCTAAAATATTAAAAAAAACTAAAACGCATAATATAAAGCATTCGTCTAATAATTTTGATTTTACTCCATTTTACTCCCATAAATTTTCATACCACCTTATATACCTAATATTTTTTTTATTTATATTAGGGAAACATACATCTCGATACACATTGCAATATATGTGCAAATCGATTCTTAATTAGTAAACTCCAAAAATTAAGGCAAATTAAAATCTACCTAATTGTATAAGCACTGATCCTGTATCTCACTAAAATACTGGATTTCAGGAAAATACTGGACGTCCCAGAAAAAAAAAACA
Source organism: Synanthedon tipuliformis (assembly GCA_947623395.1). NCBI lineage: Eukaryota > Metazoa > Arthropoda > Insecta > Lepidoptera > Sesiidae > Synanthedon > Synanthedon tipuliformis. The sequence continues at coordinate 1,269,118 of OX392415.1, read as the reverse complement.
ACAGAGCTAAACTCAAATTAGAAAATGTTAAATAAATTATAGAAATTACATATCATTATCATTGATATTGTATAATAGTAAGTAGGTACTTGCATGAATAAGGCCAGGAACGTACTGACACTTATGGGAATTGTTTTGTTTCAAGAAACCTAATATTTTCAAATATGTATTTAAAAATATTAAATAATACATTTGATCATAAAGCATTTATTCAATGGGCATGTTTTGATTTGGCTAAAATTATTGACACCTACGTGGATTATGTTATAATCTATTGTTAGGACGATTGAAAGAATATCTTTAAGTCCCTACGGCATATAGAGCATAACCCTGTCAATGCCGTAAATGTTTTCCTTCCAAGCTGTAATGACAATGGGACATTTTTGTTCAAAGTAATTATTAAGAATAAGAATTATCTATACCTACTAATATTATAAAGAGGAAAGATTTGATTGTTTGTTTGTTTGAATTGGCTCCGAAGCTAATGGACCGATTTGAAAAATTCTTTCACCTATAGAAAGCTACGTTATCAGGAAGTAATATAGGCTATCAATACTAATAATAAATCTGTAGGTAAGTGTAGGTATTATATGTATGTATGTTCGTCCATAACTCTTAAACGAATTAACTGATTTTCGTGAAACTTGGTAGATAAACACTTAGACGTACGGGACACAGGATAAGCTTTTTTCACGCCGACGAAATCGCGGGCGTCAGCTTGTATTTTATAAAGTTATGCGAAGTTGCGTGCAACACTTAGTTAAGAATATTTTTAGCTAGAAGAATAAGTATTTTGGATTTAAGTGTATATTACTAGCGATCCTTCCATGATCCTTCCTTGTTCATCGCTCTTTCCATTAGTGAAAACCGTATCAAAATCTGTTGGGTTGTTTAGAATGTTAGCGGAGAAACAGACAGAGGCGTATAGCGACCTTATTTTTTAATATAGATCCGCTCGCACGGATGCAATTTTTTCTGCAAATTATATAAACAAATCTTTGCTGATCGCTTTTTTCATTATTAAAAACTGTATCAAAATCCGTTAGGTGGTTTGGAAGAAATTAACGTAGAAACAGGAGAGCGTCTTTAATTTATAAAAATGTATAGAGATGAAAGATATACTTATTCGCTGATATAGATGTATTATGATTACAGACAGTTTGTCTAAATTAAAAATCAAATAAAGTCATAATTAAGTTGGCAACAAATGTAAAAACCCATAAAATAAAAAATATACAAATATTTTGTATAAAGTAAAAATTATCATAACTATTTATTACTCTGAAGTATTTACAAATAAATACTACACGTGAATATGTATTTTAAAGCTAAAAAATATACAATAAATATAAAATTATCGAGCATTCTTCGGATACTTCGTTTATGACTTTTTATGATTAATATAAAGAGTACAAGTATTTAAGAGGGAAGTATTGCATATATATATAAATACTGACGTTAAACTCTACAATAATTATGACTGACACATTAACTAGCAGTATAAAAAAGGGCTAACGCAGTATCGTCAAATAATAAATAACTACATCGTACATTCGAGCTGGAATTCATACTATAATTTCCAATTTTTATCTTTACATTACCAATACCTACACTTAAAATTAGTTTAAGTATTTTCAGAATTACCAATTTATATCTATTCATATTAATAAAAAGTTTATCTTTCGATTTGTAAATATAGTATACGTATAGTCGTATATAGAATTGACATAAAAATATAATGGATGGTTTAAATCTTGTTAAATAAATATGGTAAATCTATACAAATCATACGAAGTAAATTTAAAAAGCCTATAAAACACAAATCTTCGATATTAAATTTGAAATCAGAGATGTGTGTCATCATAATCTTTCTTCGGCGATGTGTGTATGTATGTCTCCTATAGACTCCAAAAGCACTGAACCGATTTTGATGAAACTTTCAGAAAACCTACAGATTAATGTAACGGGTGTTCCTCTGAAGTATGATAGCGTTCGGACGCGTTCGAAGTCGCGGGCAAAAACACTAGTAGATATTTAAAATTAACAATATTCCAATATTATTATTTAAAATATTGAACGAGAGCTCATCAGGAAACATTTTTCCTTATTCATACTAATCAAGGAATTTCAGTACATAGTAAACTTTGGGACAAGGAAACCGCTAGTTCAACATTTCTCTGAACAACGAATTCAGTGCAGGGTTAATTCACACAGTTGATGACGTGTTGGGGTATTGAAAACGTAGTGCTGAAGATACGTAGACTCTAGTATATAAGGTGCGGGCGAACAGGTAGGAAGCATCATCAATCGAACAGTTTCTCATTCAATCAATCCTATTCTCATTCAAAAATAGTTTGTGAAAAAATGAGTTCGGTTGCATTATATGTCGTCACAATTTTGGCGGTAAACGGTGAGTTGTTTAAATAAAAATAATAATATATTTTCGCATAAATGCACTAATAATTTTTTAATATATATAAAAATTATATTACATAAAATTAATATACATAAATAATATTATATTTATGGTCCTATTATCAATTCTAACTAAACTAAATTAATATTTTTTTATGTAACCACAACAACATAAAAGTGTTTATTGTATTTGAGTAATTAATTAATTATAAAAATGGAATATATAAAAAATTTAAACAATATTATACTATACATATTCATTTTTAGTTGCAAGACAATGTAAAAAATAATAAGTTCGAAGTAAATTAAAAATATTTTGAAAGTAAAGTAAAGTAACATAAAAATATATATTTAAATAGCCCAGATCATAATTTAAATTTTAAAACTTTCAATTAAAACTATATCATGTATGTAATTGTATATTTAAAGCATTTAAGTAATAGCCTGAAACATAATTTAAATTTTGAAAACTTTAGTTTCAAAAAATATAATTAATACATTTAATAGTCCAAATCGTAACTGAAATTTTAAAACATTTAATTAAAAAATATAAATTTTTAACATTTAAAAGCCGAAATTTTAATTAAAATTTTTATTCTTTTAATTAAGAATATATAAATTAAAAACATTTAATAGCTCAAATTATATCTATTAGCATCTAAGTATTAGTTAAAATTCTATTAGCCTACTATTATTGCGATTCATCACTGTATGAAACACTGAAAAACAAGTCATTCGTTCGCAACATTGTCCTATACAGATCATATAAACATCCGTCAAATCCAAACACAGCGAAGAACAAACGTTTTATATATATATAAAAAAAATGTTTCAGTACCTATGTATGTATGATACCTATATAGCAATTATTTGCACAGACAAATTGATGCACAGATTATTGCAAACGCGACCTCAATCTGATATAAGTAAATACTCTAGAGTAACTTTTAAGGCCGCATATATTTGCAATGTTCATTACAGGTACATAATTCAGTTGCAATGTGATAATGTATCTTCTAATGTACAGTCGGGGTGAGAAAAGGTTTGTCACCTTAAAGTCGTCATTTGCTTAAAATCGACAGGTCAAGACAATGTTTCATTTGAGTGCATAGTGACTACGATTTGATAAAGGAATGAATTTGAAAACTGACGAAGATTTTCGTACCCCGACTTTACTGTAGCATTAAAATTTAACAATTGGTGTGCAAATATGTTTAAAAGGCGTAAAACATGTTTGAAATTTTTTTACATAGAAATAAATTTGTTGGACGGTTTTAAAGAAGTAAGCGTGGAAACAAACAGACAGACAGCTACTTTATTTATGTATAGTAGGTATTTATACAATATAGAAGAAACTTACAATAAGTACCATTGATTCAAATACATATACTTACTTAATGTTACGAGTGCACGCCTTCAAAATTACACATAAGGATCACGATTGGAACTCTCGCATTCAGCCTTGTAATTTGTTCAATAATTGATAGTCATTACACCTCGTTTATAGTAAACTAGCTAGTGCCCGTGACTTCGTCCGCGTTCTGGATGAAAGGTACCCATGTTCTTTCTGGTGTCCCAGACAACGTGTATGCAAAATTTCATGGTGATCGGTTCAGTGGTTTTTGCGTGAAAGCGTAACAAACAAACAAACTCACATTCACATTTATAATATTAGTACCACAGACATGGAAGTACCCATATAAGGTGAGGTCTTCATATATCTCGAAAAAAAATTAGCTAAAATATTTTTTTATTCTATTTAAATATTAAACTATGAGATTAAGGTTTCTCTTAAAAATTTACAAATAAAATAATATTCTATGTTATAAGTATATATAATAGAAAAAATATAGTTTTCATTCGTAATTTCATGATATATATAATATTAAATTCTATATTGTTTTAAATAGATAGCCTAACAGACAATTTCAAAGTTTTCTAAATTAAATGAATTCCAATTTATTAATATTAGATACTTATTTGTGTTTCTTTTTAATTTTGAAAAAAATATTCTGTACAGTTGTCTACGTAATGTATTGCCTAATTAAAAACCAAAATCGTCAGTTTTAGCGCGCTATTGGAATAACAATTTGTTAAGTCTTTTTACAGAATGCCACCACGCTCAAATTTATAAATGAATATCACGTCTCTCATTGGACATAAAAATGTTAAACCCTTAATTTGTCACCTATACGTTATTGCAATTTAAATTATCTGGTCAGTTGGTCACCCAATTGAAATTACTCATTATCATTGTCCAAATTGACTAAAAGAACAATTGATTGTTTTAATTAAATAAAGACATTCATTTCTTACTGATTGTTTATTGCTAGAATATTATTTAAACAAGGCTTTTGAATATATGAGGTATTATTATGATTATCTGGCTACTGTTTCACTAACAATACCTTTGATTGTTTAGAAAACAACCAAACTTTCTACTAAGTGGTTGAAGGGACGTTTAAGACTGGTTATCGTGATTTAAATGTATCAGTATCAGAGTTAGCAAGACAATTCATTACATAGTAGATAGTAGGTATATTAAGGTAAATTCAATGGCTCTTATGGTATTTTACCATAAAGAGCCATTGAGTTTACTTTAATGACAGGACTTCAGAAAAATTAATATATTTAAGCGACATCTAAGCAAGGGCGGATCCAGCTTTGGCGCCAGGGGGGGGTCACATAGTCGTGGCCAAGTCAATAGTTTTGCATCGAAGTTTTCCACTTTTCGCTGGGTGCTTTTTAAAACTTCAACGAAAACGAAGATTATTTTTATATGCATTCATTGTGTTGTTTGCCCTCGTATTTTATTTTAAAGAGCATTAAAATCAAATTAAAAGAGTTTGCTTTTACCAAATTTGCACTGTGTCATGAAGATACAGCTGCTTTCATTGTGTGAATTTATCTAAGATTTTAGGTTAGGTTAGTTAGGTTAGTAAGCTTAAGCTCCAAAAATAAAAATTAAGTAGGTATAAATCCCGGCACGTAAATTGAACCAAAATGGCGATCGTCCGCGCAGGTGAAATTATGAACAAAAGTGTTAAACGAATGCTCCGCGGTTAAAGAGAAAACCGTAATATCGTCGTATTTAAATACCTAGATTATTGAGTGTGAAAATTTAGTGAAGTAATTTAATTAAACGCAAGTTAAACGGAAAATCAAATGTCATAAAATTAATCACGCATTAACTGGGATACAATTTAAAAGATCAAATTACGTGGCGTAGAAAGTGGTCATTAGGTATTATTAAATTATAACAGTTTAAGGATTTTTTTCGTTGTCTCTTTTTGCCAGGGGTCGTAAATGTAACTATAAATTCTGAATTTTTGCTTTCTTTCACAATCCTTTTAACAATTAAAGGATATAAAAAGTTGCAAATTTTTAGGTGATTTTCAACAGGCTGTAACTTCGAAGAAAATAGTCGTACGGTGCTCATTAAAAAAGGAAATTATAGCTTCTAGTCTCTAGTTTTTGAATCCGAGCTTTAAATATTTTTTTCGTTAGCGGTTTATGAGTAATCGTCAGAACCAACGAAAAAAAAATTTCTAAATTTTTGCTCATCTTGAAATTGCTGTAAAAACAGTAACAATATTTTTGTAAACAACTGCAAATCTAAGGATATTTGGATAACTTGCAATAACTTTGCATATAAGTAATGCAGATTCGAAAAATCCTTTCTATAGCTTTTCAACCTCAATATGTCCTGAAAAAACCCTGAAGGTTTCAAGGTGCTACGATTTATTTTTGAATTTATCGTTTTTGCTGAAAATCAAGATAACGGGCAATTTTTCATTTTGTATTACTTAACAAATTATTGCTAAAAAAATCAAAAGTTTAAACGGTTTTATTAGCAATAATTTTTTTTTTCATTAGAAGTCTTTAATCATTAAAAAAATTGAAATTTATTTTTCACATTTTTTCCGATACTTTTTCCTGTTGTATAGAAAAAAAAATTTAAAAGATTTTTTTATTTTTCAATAATTAAAGGCTTTTAATGAAAAAAATATGGATTATTGTTAATAAAACCGTTTGAACTTTTGAGTTTTTTTTAGTAATAATTTGTTAAGGAATACAAAATGAAAAATTGCCTGTTTTCTTCTTTTTTTCGGTCAAAATTTTCAGTTTGAAAAAAAAATTCATCAAAATCCGATTGAAGTTCCTTGTAGGGAATGTTTTGCAGTTCACAAAACTCTACTTTAATTTTCTGTGCGACCATTATTGCCTGAGTAATTAACAATCAAAGTCAAATGTGATTTTTCGCTTTGAACGACGATAACTTAGTGACAAATCATCGTATAGACCTCATGAGGAGGTCAAGGTGTAGGGAATTAAATTCTCCAAAAGAGCTTTATAGTGCCATTAAACAAAAAATATTGTTACTGTTTTTACAGCGATTTCAAGATGAGCAAAGATTTTGAAAAAATTTTTTCTTTGGATTTCTGAGGATTACTCATAAACCGCTAACGAAAAAAATATTCGAGGCTCGGATTTAAAAACTAGAGACTGGAAGCTACAATTTCCTTTTTTAATGAGCACCGTACGACCATTTTCTTCGAAGTTACAGCCTGTTGAAAATCACCTAAAAATTTGCAACTTTTTTATATCCTTTAATTGTTGCGTTTAGTATATTATTACTAAAGTTTAGTCGTTCCGATTTAGGTTAGGTCTAGCTAGAAATTAGTCGAAACAGCGCGCGCAAGTGTCACACGAAATGTGATGAAAGGTGGCACCGTGGCGGTGGCGCGGTAATTTTCGATGCGTTCGTTCCCGAATAATGCGTTTGCCGTCAAACAAAGTATTGTATTAAATTAATTAAATATTGAAAGTACTTCAAATAAAATCTATATTGTGACAAAAATATGTAAAAACATTATGTTTAACCATTTTAATTATTGGTCCAGCTAGGTCCTGGACCTAGCCAGGGGGGGGTCATGACCCCCATGACCCCCCCCCTGGATCCGCCCTTGCATCTAAGGCTGGTTTTCATCTCATGCCGACAGTTACCGCGTTGACCGTCGGCTCGTAGTTCGTCGGGCGTTTCGCAATTAAGAGTATTATTCAGTATAATAAATTAAATAATATACAAAATATGAAATACAGTTAAACTTTACTTCAGTAATTATGTGTTTTAATAATTATTGCAAAAAAATTCAGGCTTCCAAAAATGACAGCAATCCGCCTATTTATCGCGAATAGCTTATTTATCACATATTTGTAAATTATTTTCAGCCGCCTTCGTTATGGGTTGGGGTTACCGCGCCTCTGACCAGAGACGCTGGGCAGTCCTGCACCCAGCTTGCGGGGGCAGACAACAATCACCTATTGCTATCGCCGCCCGACAAGCCATACCTATCTCTATACCCGCCATGGAACTCATCGGCTATCAGAACCCACTGCCTGGACCACTTACCATTACAAACAACGGTCATTCAGGTAGAATTTTCAAGTAAATTTCCACTTTTTTCATAGGTAGATAAAAATTCAAGAAAAATAACACTAATTTCTTTTACAGTGGCACTCAGCATCCCCAAATACAGTTCCGAAGAGGAGAAGAAAGGATTCCGTCTTCCATACATCTTTGGAGGCCCTCTCGACAATGAATATGAGATCGAAGGCCTTCATTTCCACTGGGGAGACAAGAACAACCGCGGCTCCGAGCATACTCTCAATGACATGCGACTTCCCTTAGAGATGCACATCATTCACAGAAACAAGAAGTACAGAAGCCTCACAGAAGCCCTCCAGCACCCTGATGGTCTTGCTGTTCTGGCTTTCTTTTACCAGGTAAACCTTCATTAACTTATTTATATTATTATCATTAACATAAAAATATGTAGATATATCTACAATTGCGTCGCCGACATTATCTCCAAGGATTTTTAGCAGCAATAGTGGACTACTTCTTTTTTAAATAGTACACAATTGATATTGCTTTTACGTGTATCTATTGTAGCATTTGTAGGTCTTGTCTTTCAAAACTTGCACTACTTATCTGTTGCAATTTACTAAATAAATTCAAGGCCAACTTAGCAATTCGTGAAAAACTTACAAAACAACTTCATTTCTAGGTGGTTGAATTCGACGCGAAACTTCTCACACCCATTGTGAAGAACTTGTCCGCCATTGAAAACTACAACACCAGCATGCAGCTTCCGCACACTTTCTCCCTCTCATCTATCTTGTCCGGTCTTGATGCCGAACGCTTCTACACTTACAAGGGATCTCTGACCACCCCTCCGTGCGCCGAAGCCGTCACATGGGTAGTTTTCTCCGACTACCTCCCAATCTCAGTGTTCCAGGTATGTATTAAATCTTGGCCATCAACTCTTCCGTTATCTATACCTAATTCTAGTTTTTATAAAGAGTAGGCTGCATTAGCTAACGCGGTTGATCTGTTTCGAAAACCAAAAGAAAAAGTTGACTGTTCCAGGCTGATCGCCAATCTTCAATAGATACAATTCACAGATACAGAAAGACAATTAGTTCTTATCTTGACATGAAATTCAAACATATGTTCGCATTGCAGACCGTCGCATGCATATATCAAGACAATGTCAATACTTCGAAAAACTTATACTACTTACATAATAATATTGCTTGTGGAGTTACGATAAATCGTGTTATCCAATGCTTATTTCATAGATAAATGATTGGTCTCGCTGCGCTCTACTAGATACCGTAGTCGTACTTGTAAAATGCGGCATAAAATAGTACGCCGAAGTACCCGAGCCAGTCACACTGCAAACTGTCTGTGATGTGTACTTACGTGCCGAATGTTTTATTCAATTTTAGGCATAATAAAATACCAGTTTGCGTAGTGAAACTGTGTAAAAATATAATAAAACTGGTTAAAAAGAGATAAAAAGTGACGATTTTTTACACACACTACAATAAAAAGTTGCCACATTTTCGGAGCTATTGCTTTTGTATAGCGCTCTATCTAGTCGAGCGCAGCGAGGCCAATCAATTATCTTATTATTATCAATTTCTAAATATTTATCACAGATATTAAACCATCAATGGCTACTTTCAGATGGACAACTTCCGCGGCCTCCTGTCTAACCTGAACCTGCCGTTGGTGGACAACTTTAGACAACTTCAGCCTCTGTTTGGCCGTCGCGTCTTCGTCCGCATCACCTCCAAGAACCCCAAATTCAAGAAGACCAAGCTTCACTACTCCAAGTGGGACTGGGTTGGCCACAAGAAGGCAGAGAACGAAATCAATGAATTCGACGATTAAATCTAGACTTTGACAATTCCTTCCAACTAACCCTATAACTGCTCACGTCCGCCATTACGGGTATTTAAAACAACGATTTCAAGTATTATTTTTATTATTAATGTTATGTTGCTCTACGTGCACTGAATGTATTATATTAGTATTGTATATTTGTGTGAATAGTATTAATAAGATAAGGCTGTTATTATTAATAAACTAAAAATTATTATATAATTTTTAATTTCTTTTATTTTATAAAAGGGCATACCATACATACTATATAAAAATAAAATTTAAATAAAAAAATAATATGATTAAACATTGTAGTTCTCCGATCCGAACATGGACTGAAAACAAAAAATAATTAAATTATAAATATTACATACTTAATATTATACAATAAATATATATAAAATAAATATTTACAAAACATATACAAAATAAAATACGAGTATAGTATAAATTTTATTAGTTAATATAGAAAAAAAAAATACGCACCAAATGTTCACTGCAATAAAATCACTCATTCACAAACAATTCACAATTCAAATATGTTTTTAAACCATAGACAAAATGTTTCGTTCAAAAATTGTGCTGCACTCCGAAATCACAACGATTTTTGTTAAAAATATTAATACTGAATGGTTCCCAAAAGAAATCTATAAACATACATCACATGCACAAAACAAAACACACAGGAGAGAAAAGAAAAAACATATTTTATACTTGACATCTATATAATTTATTAATCTTCAACAAATCTGTACAAGATATTTAATACTCTGTAATAATAATATTTATCATTAATCATCAATTAATGATACGATAATTTAATAACACAAGTTGGCTTTCAACGTGGGAATAATCTGCAACATGGAATGTATTCGGAGAAACTGGTTTAGTTTAAAAAATTGCACACAAAATCCAGACTTATTGGGTGTGAGGGGGGATAGAGGGGGGGTTGAGGGTAGTTAGTGATTACGGTTATTTATATTCTTACGTTGGCATATTTACAAGGGCCATTGTATTGCAAACACAAATGGACACAATGTCATGCAATAAAATACTTTTAGCGTACCAAATCTTCTGGGTTGAACATGCCCTGAAACAAGAAAAATATAATTTATTTTATTGTTGACGACACGTTTGGTCTAGTGGCTAGTAACACTAGCTGTTAACCAAACGGTCGCGGGTTCGAATCCCGCTAGGGACAAATGTTTGTGTTAACATTTTACCTTTGCACCCGAGTCATGGACGTTTGTATGTATAATATGTATTTACAAAAAAAAGTAATCTATGTAGTAAATCAACTGTCTGGTATCAATAATACAAGCATTAGTTGCTTACCGTGGAACAAGATTGTGCTGTGTGGAATGTGTGAAGATATTTATTTATTTAGAAACTATTTACAAATGAAAGCTTAAAAAGATATACCTAAGCTACTTTCTATTATTATACAATTATTTGTTATTTATTATTTATTTTTATTTTATTATTTATTTATTATTTGTTTTCTTGTTTAATGACCCAACAGAAAGAAGCCATAATATTAAAAGGGTATATTAATAATTTTCTTCATAAATTAAAAATCCTTACTAATATTATAAATGTGAATGTGAGTTTGTTTGTTTGTTTGTTATGCATTCACACAAAAACTACTGAACCGATCACCATGAAATTTTGCATACACATTGTCTGAGACACCAGAAAGAACATAGGGTACCTTTCATCCAGAACGCGGATGAAGTCGCGGGCACCAGCTAGTAGTGCCATAAAATTAAATCAGAACTGATTTTAAAAATTAAAATAATAATGAGATCATCACAATACCATGTTTTTTATTCAAATATTTTTTCGATATAAATCAGTAAAAAGTAAAAGTAGAAGAGTTAATATACCTTAGCACGACGTAAGATAGAATCTTTGCTAGCATCGTAAGGATGGTCCTTGGATGGAATCTCCAATACGGCAGGGACGGGCGATGTGTGAGCATCTATCACATGTCGAATCATCTCGGCAATGTTCTGGTTTATCAGGATTATGTCAATGTCATCTCTCTTCACAAACCTCTTGAAACAATCTTCAATTTCACTCACGGGTGTATCTGTAATTAGGATAATAATCATAGATAAATGATCGGTCGTACTTGTAAAATGCGGCATAAAATAGTACGCCGAATTCGGCGTACCCGAGCTAGTCACACTGCAAACTGTCTGTAATGTATACGTGTCGAATGTTTTATTAAATTTTAAGCATAATAAAATACCAGTTTGAGTAGTGAAACTGTGTAAAAATGTAATAAAACTGGGTAAAAAGTGATAAAAAGTGACGATTTTTTACACACACTACAATAAAAAGATGCCACATTTACGGAGCTATTGCTTTTGTATCTTGTATCTTGATCAATCAATTATCTTTGATAATAATATTGTGGGCAGGGTATTCCACAGCTATAGAAGGTGCTGTTGTGCTTGTGAGCCAATTTGAATTGTGAATTCTAAAAGTATTTAATATTCTATATGAAATCTTAAGATACATACTTTTATCAACAACCATGAAATTAGGGTGTCGATTCTTGTTAATTTCTCCGATTCCGCCAAGAAGAAATCCTACACATGTATCCTGAAAATAAAATTTAAAGTTAAGGTACCTACAGTTACATTATAAATACATAGAAAATAACTTTTGGAAAAGAGATATTATTAATTGCACATCAAATAAAATAATCGCCTATCAATTTATTTTCATCATTTATATACTTTTTACATCAAATAACTTATTTCATCACAAATAAACTAAATGTTTAACAAAACTAGTACTGCAGATAATTCGTAAATATACATCAACACTACATTGCTTCTTTTCCTCTAATGCGAGACAAATAAATTCCTTTAGGTACAAAAATACTACAATCTTAGCATAAATACTGATTGTACAGCAAATTAACCCGCGCGTCCATAGATAATACTCATTCTTATAGCAAAATAACTATCCGAGTAGCATATATCCTAATAAGCACCTCAAAACTTGCTCATCATATTTCTCTTAATTTTTAAGAACACATGCTGAGCAAATTTAATAATTATTATAGCTACAATTTTTTTTTTCATTGCATAATTTCTAAAAGCATAACAAATTAACTGAAACTGTACCTACATAGCTATTATTTTGTGATAATTTTATGTCACCTATGAAAATATTCTCATCATAAAAATTATAATAATCGAAAAGAAGGCTAAAATTTAGTATAATAAGTAATATTACTTTTATACCAGAAAATACTTATTTTTATTAGAAAAGAGTTTGGTTATTTTAGGTTCTAGGAATGTATATGAAAATGCGAGCGAAGCGGCGCACCCGGGTAACAATTTTATTCAATTTGAATTTTTTTTTTCAAAATTACATTTAAATTTTATTTTATATTATTATTTGGACATGGTTTATTAAATAGGTAACCTCGGAGTCATATTTTAAAAATTTTGAAGTAATGTAGCTGTGGTTGTACTTAATAAATAATAAGATATGTTAAATAAAATGCTGTTTTTTTAGGTAAACTGCTGTATGTTATATAAAAATAGAAGCTACATTTAAAAAAAAAAAGAGTTAACAGGTATAATGTGCGTTAGTCATTATTAGCTGTGCATTAATAAAAAAGCTTTACTTTAAGATAAATAGCGGTATGTTACGAATATAAATTGTAATGCATTTAGTAATATTTTGAGTTGAGTATTTTGCTGTGCAATCAGTATTTTTGATATGAATTCGGATTATTTTTGCATACAAAAAGTACTTTTTTTGATATGCGTTTAAATACTACCCTTTGGAAAATGAGGTAAAAAGTAATAAGGACGATTTAAAATGATAAATAACATATTTACTCACTTCATCACCAATGACGCTAATTAATTTTCCCTTTATAGCTGCGTGAAGAGCCATTTCTGTGGTATTTTTGGTTTATTTTTGCAAAATAATAATGGTGAAAACGAGAACTGTCAAAATCACAAGTGTAGTCAGGTGATCGAACTGACAAATTGATTTTTCTATTCCTTTTGTTGGTACCATTGGAAAATAAATATAATTATGTCTTGCTTGCTCGTTCTGAAACTATCGGGAGAAATTGTATAAAACAGTGGAATTTACAGATTTATAAAAATAATTATAAAATGTGTGGTGTGTTGTTAAAAATTAAATATAAATAAACAATTAATTGCACTATTAAAAATTGTATCTACCTAACCTATAGATTAAAAAAAATCATTTAGTATCATGGCAATCATTGCTATTTTTTTTTCATCTCATTTTTATTTTTGATATCGGTCTCATAATGTCCACACTCGCATAAAGTAGGTTGACGGTTAGGAAAATAAATTTGTATCCGACCAACCAGGTGGACAGCCTGGTTTGTCGGTTAGGAATAGACGCTAATTTTTATAAATATTTTAAGCTTTCGCTACTGAGTGCGGGCCACAGTGCGGGCGTTGTAAACTCATACTAGAGCCACAGAATACAATGGAATGGGATTGCAAATATATTATATTCTGTGTTATACATAAGTCAAATTCACTTCACGTCATTCATGCTCACGCACGTCACGTCAGTCACATCACGTCACAGCACAGATCACAATACACAACACAAGGGAGGACACACGGAGGACATGAAAGAAGTAGTGTTTATTTACTATAAGTAAAAATTATTTCACTACAAAATTTAATTATTATTAGTCATTTACAATGTTAAATATACAAAATTATGGTAGCAGTAGTAGCTCAGAAGGCGATAGCGACACAGAAGATTCCAGTAAACAGAACAGTAATGAAAAATTACTAACTCACTTGAAACCTGTTAATCCAAACTTATCCATTGCTAAAAAGATGGAAATTTGCGCTGCACCTGTAGTAATGCCAACGGTATGTTATTTTTTATGCCTCTTGCTTCTTTTAGTAATAACAATTTTATTTTTTTTTCCATTTTTTTAAAGGCAGCTAACCCAAGTTTCTCCTGTATTCTTCTCCTAGCTAGAACAATGATGCCACCCATCTGCCACAATGGCGTAACATTCTTCATTTTACTTATTCTTTTAAGTCAAGGCTAGATTGTTTTGTTTCAGGTTTTGTTCTGGTTATTGTTTTAACTTATCAAATACATAGCTATTTTAGGGTTATGTTATTGTCCAAGACTATCCGTAGATTTTCTTTGAAAATTAAAAGTTAAGATATATTTTATATTGGAATACCATTGATGGGCAGAACCCTTTGTTTTTATTATTTATGAAAGTACTTTTATTTTCTTTGATAAATAGTCAATTTGAAGAAGAATAAGACTTGGATTTTGAGGTTGGACTGAAGCACACGCTTGCGAGTTAGGCCAACTAAAATAACTCTATAATTGTAAATAATTACGAACTGTTGTGAGATTATTTGTATATTCTGGTGCTGGGTTTAATTAATAAAACTAACATTTTCTCTATATTTTCTTATTTTATTTTTTAATTAGCTACTAACCTGCAATAATAGTTTAGTTGTTTACACCGCCTTGGTTGGACACCGACAATGGAGTCGGTGTCCACCCCGGAACCCCCTGACCCTCCTCCTGAAGCCTTCCATGACGCCGTGGAACTTCCGTCCGTCTTGGGACTGTCCGGTCAGGAAAAACGCAAGCGTCCTTCCGACTCTAACATTTCCAATGAATCGGCCAAAAAATCGCATCCCCCATCAGACTCTAGACAAGATACATGGACTCACCCTAGTTTAGGCGAACCCCGCAAATACTCTGACACTGACGATGGCCCATTTATTGTACACGTACAACGCATTGAGAAGCACCCCAAAGCGGGCTATTCCATTAACCCGTTACACTTCGGCCAACTGCTTCTTAAATCCAAAATTGGAAAAATTGCGAAACACGGAATTAAGAATATTGGCAGGAACAGGATCTGTGTCGAGTTCGTCAACCCTGGTGACGCCAATGATTTTGTGAACAGTCCTGTTCTTGCCAGTGGCAACTTCAAATGTTTTATTCCCACGTTCAACGTTACTCGCATGGGGATAGTACGGGATGTCCCAACGGACTGGTCAATGGACAACCTAATCAATATGTCTGAAATCCCTCAGGGATGTGGCAAAATTTTAAAAGCTAGGCGGCTCAATAGGAAGATCCGTCAAAATGATGGAAGCGTAGACTGGGTTCCTTCCTCTACTGTGGTACTGACTTTTAGCGGACAAAACTTGCCTTCCTACATCTATTGCCTATATTCTTCTCTGTCAGTCGAGGTGTATCAATTGCCCTCTATTCAATGTTTCAACTGCTGTCGTTTTGGGCACATTAAAGACAAATGCCGTTCGAAACCTCGTTGCTTTAAGTGTGGCCAACCTCATCTCGGATCATCTTGCCAAATTCCATCAGATCAGCTTTTATGTCTTTTTTGTGAAGGTCGGCACTATGCCACAGATAAAAATTGTCCAGAGCACTCCCGGCAAAAAAACATTAAAATGAAAATGTCCCAAGATAACATCTCATACCTTGAAGCCGCCTCCATGTTTGCCCCTGTTCGCCGATCATACTCTGATATGGCCCGTGTGATGTCCTCTGCCACCCAATCACCGCCACAACACATATCATCTTTCCCCGCAGCCCCCTCCACACGCTCCCAGTCCCAGTCCTACTCTCCACCTACCCATTCCTCTCGTATGAGTTATAGAAAATCTACGATGTCCTCTCCTCGCTCCCACTTGCCTCTTGCCCGAGGCTATGATAGAGCCGCCCACAACGCTGTTATTGGGCAACGAGACCCTCCTCCTCCCTCAAACGGAGCTGCTCTCCGTGATGTCCCTGAAAATGATAACTTACTTGAAGGCATTTTGATCACACTGATCAGTATTCTTTCAAAGTTTAATGAATGTTCCTTACCGTCCAACGTTGCCTCCAAATTGAATACGCTCGTACAAATCGTCCAGCAAATTCCACCTAATCCAGTGGAACTGTCGCAGCCTTCGCCCTAAAAAACACGAAATTTTACAATTAATTAACTTGCATAGCCCTGTTGCCTTTGCCATCTCGGAGACATGGCTTGTCCCTGGCTCCTACTTTAGGATACCTGGATACGCCTGTCTGCGGGATGACAGGGGTGATGGTTATGCTGGTACAGCAATTTTAATTAAGTCTACTGCCACCTACTCTCAGATTCCTCTTCCCCCTCTCCCTGACTCCCTCAATGCAGTAGCAATCAAAATCCACAATTTAAATATATCTATTCTCTCCTTATATATCCCTAATCCTAATGTAGTCTCAATTGCTGATTTGGAGCTTTTATTTAATTCAATTTCTGGTTCCTTTCTCATCCTGGGTGATTTTAATTGCAATCACTTAATCTGGGGCAGTGCATCTTATGACGCCTTTGGGTGTAAACTCCTCGACCTTCTTGACGATCTAAACATCTCGATTCTCAATGACGGCTCTCCTACTAGGAGAACACCTCCTGGTGGTAACGTTAGTGCGGTGGACCTTTCCCTCTCCTCCCCCGACCTATCTTCTCGTATTTCGTGGAGGGTCTTAATAGATTCCCATGGTAGTGACCATATCCCTATTTTACTTACCATTCCGGAATCCTCCATTATCCCTACAAGGGATTTTTCGCCGTTACTTAAATATAACCTCAACCGAGCAGATTGGAACAGTTTCTCTCTCTACACGGATCGCAACACATCACTGATACCTCCCGCTGATAGTAACAACTTTTCAGAATGCCATGAACAATTCCAAATAGCGCTGGAAAGTGCAGCCAGTCTTAGCATCCCACTGAAAAAGTTGAGAACAAAAACTAAACTTTCTCCCCCCTGGTGGGACGCGGAATGCACAACCATGTACAATAAGCGCAAAGAGGCTGAATTGACGTTTTGTCTGTTCATGTCCATAGACAACTTTATTATGTTTAAAAGGATGGTTGCCATGTGCAAACGCCTTTTTAAGAAGAAGAAACGTATGAGTTGGATCAGATTCTGCCAAAATTTATCTCCTCGTACCCCATCCACCATTTTATGGAAATCCATCAAAAGGTTTCGTGGTTCCTTTTGCCCCCCCTCTCCTCCTTCTAATGATCCCTCTGAGTGGGTTTTTGCCTTCCTTGATAAAATCGCACCTGTTTTCGTTCCTAATTTGAATTTCCTTCCCTCTCCATACCCCTCTTCTATTACCCCACATAAATTTAATAACCCATTCTCTTTAAATGAATTAACACATGTTTTAAACCGTGTTATAGATTCCTCCCCTGGTCCCGATGGTTTTCCCTACTCCTTTTTGGTTAATTCTGGTATGAATACGAAATTATATTATCTTTCTTTAGTCAATAAATTTTTTGAACTTGGCGTTGTTCCAGAATCCTGGAAGAACCAAATCATCATTCCTTTATTGAAACCCGGTAAACCCTCGTCCGACCCCTCTTCATACCGTCCCATCGCTTTATCCTCCACTTTGGTGAAAATACTTGAACACTTAATTAAGAACCGTCTCGAATGGTTCGTCGAAAATTCGTCTATCTTATCCTACACCCAATTCGGCTTCCGGAGAGATTTGAGCACCATGGATAGTCTTTCCATCCTTACCACTGATATCAGATTAGCCTTTTCAAAAAATGAAGTTCTTGTGGGTGTTTTCCTTGATATAAATTCGGCATATGATAGCGTCCTACTCCCCCTACTCAGGCAAAAATTGCTTCAGCTGAGTATCCCGGTGAGGTTGGCCCATTTTATATGCAACATGTTCATGGATCGAACCATCCAAATCCGCCTTAATGGCTCTCTTCTCCCCCCCCGACACGTCTGGAAGGGCTTACCACAAGGCTCTGTCCTCAGTCCTCTATTATATAACCTTTACACGTACGACCTAGATCAAGTAGTAAGCTCTTTTTGTAACATACTTCAATACGCTGATGATATAGTTCTGTATGTTGCAGCTACCTCAGTCCAAGAAGCCGAAGTCAGGCTCAACAGAGCTCTGTCATACTTAGAGGACTGGCTATCTGTTCACGGCCTATCATTATCTGTGCCGAAGTGCTGTGCTGTCGTATTTACTCGAAAGAGAATAATTCCGGAAATAAAGCTGATCTTTGCTGGCCAAGCTATCCCACCCAAAAATGTAGTTAAATTTTTAGGAGTATTTCTTGATTCTAAAATGTCTGGTGTTCCCCATTTAAACTATGTTCTCAAGAAATGCGAATCTAACACTAATGTTCTCCGCTGTTTGTCGGGTGTGTGGTGGGGTGCCCACCCCTACACCCAAAAACTGATTTATAACGCCATTATACGGAGTGTGCTTGACTACGGCACATTTATTCTAGAACCTTGTAGTAAAATGGCGCTATTAAAATTAGATAAACTCCAATTTAGATGTCTCAGGATAATATTGGGCGCCATGAAATCTTCCCCTACTAACGCTCTACAGATAGAAGCTCTTGATCCCCCTCTCTACCTCCGTAGAAATTTTCTATGCTCTAGATTTCTCTTAGGTGCCTTCCAAAACTCCTCCCATCCCCTATTGCCTAAATTAGAGTTTCTATCTGACACAATCCCTTCAAACTCGTACTGGCGAAATAAAGATCCTCCTCCCTTAATTGTTAACTTCCGCAAAATTCGCAATATACCAGACCCTATTTTCCAAACATCTCACCCTCTACTCTATTCCATTGATTATGATGCCCTCCTTTTCCGACCCGAAATACTCCTAGACTTTGGGATCTCTAAGAACTCTCCTTGTGCCAATACAAAGTTTAATCAAATCATAGCTTCGCAGTGGAGTGAGTGGCTCCCTGTTTATACTGATGCATCGAAATTGACGAGTGATGGTTGTGTAGGTGCTGCTGTTTGGATACCTAACCTTCAGGTGCTCCTAAGCTTTAAATGCCCCCCAATGTCCTCAGTCTTCACTGGTGAATCGGTAGCTATTTTGGAAGCTATCAATTTTGCTATCGTCAACTCTTTAAATAAGACTATCATTTTTTCAGACTCCTTAAGCTGCCTCCAGGCGGTACTCGGTAATCAGTATATGTCTGGTTCAAAATTCCCTCTAATCCTCAAAATTAAGGAGGCTCTGTATAGTTGTCAAAATCATAATTTAAACATTGTTCTTGCTTGGATTCCTAGTCATTGTGGCATCACAGGCAACGAGTCAGTTGATGTTTTCGCTAAAGACTCTATCCAAATTGGTAGTTGTGAACACTATTATATCACTGCTAATGATCTTCGTGCTCAGGCTCTGCCCGTTCTTAATAGGCACTGGCAGTCAATCTGGGAAATTTCCAGACTGGCTAAAGGTCGTTACTATAGCGACATTCAACCCACCATTCCCTCCAGACCCTGGTTCTATCGCTTCCGCTCAACTAACAAACGGACCGTTTCAATTATTTGCAGACTCCGGTTGGGACATTCATGTACTCCCCTCCACCTCCATAAAATTGGTGTACGAAGCAGCCCTATCTGTGACTGCGGTGTTGAGGAAGGTTCTACTGATCATGTATTTTTCAATTGTCCTTTACGCCCCGTGTCCCTGTATGATATTCTCCCTGCCAAAATCCCTCGTCCCATCAACATGAAGTCGCTCCTTTTGTATATGTGTAATTCCCCTTTTGTTCATATGTTATGTAAATATATAGATATGTATGACATTAAACTTTAATTAATAATAATACCGGTTATACAAACTTTCGTAATGTTTCATTATTGTATATAACTTTTATAATTTTTTTGTCTATTCGCTTTCGTGCTGTGGAAGTCACAAAACGCAGTCATAAAAGATTATAATTCTCTTTGGTCATAACGCGACAAGCGACATTAACTTGACACTGGCAGATAATGGCCATTTTAAAATGAGCCGCATTGCCATTTTAAACCTAAAAAAAAAAAAAAAAAAAGAAGAATAAAACAGTTTATAAAAATGTAATTTAATATATTTCTGAATAAATTCTTATTAATAATTTCTTGTTTTCTAACTAATAGTTTTTTTTATTATTTTTTATAGAATAATGATGACAACAGGGTCTTGATATCAAGTAATCAAGAGTTGATGCACAATCCAAAATATGAAGAGCTCTTTGCTCCGACCTTTGGGCCTGAGAACCCTTTTAAGACACAGCAAATGAAAGCAAACCGCAACATGCTATCTGGCTTTGTTGAAAAGGCACATATAAGCGATTTCCAGTTTGAGAACCAGAGACGGACATTCACAAGTTATGGTTATGCCATGGATCCTTCGACTAATAAAGATGAAGGGGAAAGTGATACTCTTGTTGGTAAGTTCTGTAGATGCCGGCTTCCATTAATCCCAGTAGTGTGGTACCCTTAGCAGTTTTTGCGGTGCTGAGGGAAGTAACTACACTTATTGAGCTCCATTCTCGTTTAATTGGGTGAATTTGGTAACACTTTACCACATACATCCGTCATAGTACAACCTCATACAACCGCTACAGCTCTGAATGCTGCGGAACAGCTCTGTTTATTGTCACTAGCATGTAAAATCAAATCAAAATCAAAATATTTATCAATTAGGCGAATGATAATAAAACACACTTGTTGAGCACAATCTGTTTTGATGTGAAATTGTCAGATTGACATTGACAATTAACATATGCGGGCATTATAAACTAGTACTAAGTGCGGCATACTAGGATGCTTACGCATTTCCATAAAAAAGTTATGTTTTCTGAACAAAAGCTGAATTAAACTAAAATAAATGTAATTCTCCCTTACAGTGACTTGTTTATATTGACAAATATTATTTGGTTCATTTGAGGAATGGACTGTATAAGGGATAAGTCATAGGTGTAAACCTATGGCGTTTCTTGTGTTATAGGGGACGTAACCACCTACCATCAAGTGGACCGTTAGCCTGTCTGTCAACCTTAACATTAAAAAGTTTCACTGACCATGAGCTGCTGCCTGTGGTGATTATTTTTTATTAATGTTTTAGGATAAAAGTTTGAGAGTATCCTATTGTGTACGTTTATAATCCTTTAAAAAGAAGAAATATTGTAATTTCAGTGTCTGAAATGGTGTCTGCGCCGGAGGAATCAGAAGGCAAATCAGTATTTGAAACAATAAAGAAAAGACCACTTGACAAGAAAAAGAGAGAAAGGAATGACAAACCTGAAGATATCAATGGATTCTTGGGACCTTGGGGTGGATATGTTGGTGAACAGAGGTGATATTTCCTTTTTTATATTATTTTTTAATGTAAATATTACCAATGTGTGGTCACAATATTGATAATATTGGTAAGATACCAGATATTGGCTAATATCATCCATTGAAATGGTAGATTAAATGTAGATTAACAGCTTTTTAATAAGAATGTCAACTATATGCAATACTATAAATACTAATCTGAAAGTAACTCTGTCCGTCTGTTACCTCCTCTCACACATTAACTTCTCAACCGGTCATCGTGTGATATACCTACACAATGTCAGGGATACAGAAAAGGATGTTAGGGTGCTTTTCATCCAGAAAAAGTACTGTTTTTCTAAGTACCCCTGAGGGATCATTAAAAATATAAATCCAACGCATGGCAAAAGTATAAAAGCAATAAAAGACTC
This sequence comes from Synanthedon tipuliformis, assembly GCA_947623395.1. Classification (NCBI taxonomy): domain Eukaryota; kingdom Metazoa; phylum Arthropoda; class Insecta; order Lepidoptera; family Sesiidae; genus Synanthedon; species Synanthedon tipuliformis. Next base: position 1,246,898 of record OX392415.1, on the reverse strand, counting down.
CACAGGCGTTATATTGCTTATACATTTTGTCAGGTGTTATATATATATTTATATCTCAACCGACAATAACAGTGTAAAAATAAATAAATAATCGCTAGTAAATAAATAGTACATAACATAACATCATTCGCCTAACAGTATTTTTTTAAAATATTTTCAGAATAATGAAACCCGAAGGCGAGGAAGCCAAAGAATTGGAAGAGATATTAGCCAAAAGACAAAAGAAGGGCAAAGTTGAAGAGGACAAACCAATGGAAGAGAAATCCATACTGCACAGTGAGTACTCAATAGAAATCTATTTTGAGTTTATAAATATAAATCAAATTCAATGAACATGTTTCTTCATGTTTGAGAAAGTAAACATTTTTTTTCAATCCATACAAGACATACATTGAAAATACTCAGTCATAACAAGGACAACAACAGGAGCCAACAATTTAATAGTTTAATTATTATTGAAATGTAATTTTGTTCCATTCCTTCGTATATCTATGGTTATCTATACACGAAAAAGTTATAATTTAACCAAAATGTACTTGAATTAAGATGCGCCCCGTTAACAGACCAATTCGCTAGTAAGAGAACAGACTCTTAACAAGAGTGATTTAGTTTTAGTTTCTTTAATTTTGAGTTTAATTTGTATTTATTTATAATGCGTACAGTTACAGAGAGCACAGATTACCAAGGGCGGTCGTGGCTGGAAGCGCCTCGCAGCGAAACGCATCTCCGCTCAGACACTCCGCCCGACAGATGTTTCCTACCGAAGGTAAGTCTCTCATCCGCTGACCTGTATAATAATATAACACCCCTTAATATACGCCGTGAAATATCTATGATATTTCATATCTAATTATTATTATCAATGGTCGTATGGCTGTGACCACCCGTAGTACTTTTTGTGTTGGATAGATCATTTATCGAGGAAGGCTTTAGGCTATATATAACATCACGTTGCGACTAATAGGAGCGAAGAAACAGTCGAAAATGTGGAAAAAACGGGGAAAATTATTCATCTTTGAGGGCTTCCGTTGCGTGCGCTGCGAAAACCGTTCGAGATACCCAAATAATTCCCAAAATAACTATTCCACGCGGACGAAGTCGCGAGCACCAGCTAGTTAAGAAGAAAAAAGTTATGTAAAAACAGACTACATGTCAAAAACCTAGGTCCCCCTTTGACCAAGAGTGGTATTTTGAGGAATTCCCTCTCCCATTGAACGGGTCATGTAGTACTGGTACGTTCCCTGATCTGTAAATTTTATCACCAGGTCTCAGATAATTATCTTAAATATTTTCCAGGCTCACGTCCACACGTGGAAAGGTCACACGAAGGGCGTGGCGGCCGCCAGATGGTTTCCTGGCACCGCACACCTCATGCTGTCCGCGGGGATGGACTGCAGGGTTAAGGTAATCACATTTAAGTCTGGGTGTCTGTCTGTGTAGTAATAGCTCCCAAAGGAATGGACTGATTTTGACCAGGTTTTTTTTGTTTCATAGCTAACATGATCGAGATGGTTCCCAGCTATAATTCACAAAGATCAGTTGACGAAGGGATTTCACTAACTTCCACATCACATGTTCGATGTATGCCCGAACTATTAACATAGATGATCCCTCGGGAACAGTCCTTTTTTCTGGATGAAAGGTACCCTATGTCCTTTCCGGTATCCCTGACAAAGTGTATGCAAAATTTCATGATGATCGGTGTACATAGTGATTAGGCTAGGTTAACAGATCAGACAGACAGACAGAGTTACTTTCACATGAATAATATTAGTAATATGGATTTTTATGACTACATTATGAATGATGTCACGTGAAGGAAGCGGATTCATCGTGATGTCATGACAGATCTGGCAATTGTTATTTTGTTTGTGACAGGTTTGTGGCAATTGTTATTTTGTTTGTGACAGATCTGGCAAGTGTAACTTTATTTGTGACAGATCTGGCAAGTGTTACTTTATTTGTGACAGATCTGGCAATTGTTACTTTATTTGTGACAGATCTGGCAATTGTTATTTTTTTTGTGACAGATCTGGCAAGTGTTACTTTATTTGTGACAGATCTGGCAATTGTTATTTTGTTTGTGACAGATCTGGCAAGTGTTACTTTATTTGTGACAGATTTGGCAATTGTTTTTTTGTTTGTGACAGATCTGGCAAGTGTACGAGGAGCGCAAGTGCGTGCGCACTTACTTCGGCCATCGTCAGGCGGTGCGCGATGTCAACTTCAATAACTGCGGCAGTCATTTCGTCTCTGCCGGTAAGTTTCCAATTTTTAAGTTACTCTATTTTAATCCATTCTTTAAGTCCAAGTTTGACATTGAAAATTGTTAATTATTTATTTAATTTTTGATAGTGGTTTTTTGAAAAATTACTTTCTGCGAATGCGTATATACCTTGCCCTAGACGGGCCCTGTATACCTGTATAAATCGAGAGGCCCTCCTACTTGGTTTTGGCAAAACCAAGACGCAAGAGAAAATGCATATAAGATATAATTGCTTGTATATGTATATGTTTCAGCATACGATCGCTACATAAAGCTGTGGGACACTGAGTCGGGCCAGTGCGTGTCGCGATTCACGTCTCGCAAGGTGCCCTACTGCGCCAAGTTCAACCCCGACCCCGACAAGCAGCATCTCTTCGTCGCGGGCACCTCCGACAAGAAGATCATATGCGTATGTCAATTGTCTATTCATTATTATAGCTCTAGGAAACAATAGGAAAGTATTAAAATTGTTCAAGAAATTTTAAACCTTAATGTACTTTTAATAAAGTTGAAATTTCATTGTGTTATACTACTGCGGAATGCCTCAACACGCCGCGCTGACTGTCGCCTTTACACACAGTACAATGAAATTTGAGCCATATTAAAAGCACATAAGATACAAAATTGAAATAATTGATTAAAGAATTTGGAGTTTTTAAGTCAAATGATTGGTACTAAAAATGTATAATAATTTGGGTTTGTGACAGTGGGACACTCGGAGCGGTGAGATAGTGCAGGAGTACGACCGTCACCTCGGCGCCGTCAACACCATCACCTTCGTCGACGACAACAGACGCTTCGTCACCACCTCCGACGACAAGAGCATGAGGATATGGGAATGGTATGGCCTCCTTATTAACTACTCTTTTAACCTCACCGAGGTTAAAGTGTTTAATAATAATTGTACAAAATGTTTTCTGCGAATTGCAGAATTCGATAATGTCTCTTATAATGTAATATTTTTCGGAGAATCGATTTTTTCATATATAAGCCCCGGGTATGAGTAAAATCAAAATTGTCACACGTCATGCGTTACGCGTTATTTATTAACTTTTAGCGCCATCTACACAATATCTCTGAAACTAGAATATGTTACGTAATAATACATCCTTGCGAAAACTAGATGGCGCCATCTACTCGAATTAGTACGTACTTCTTAGTTCATAATAACTAAGAAGTACGTACTAATATTAACATAGTCAATAAACTATTTATTGACGAAGATCAATAAATAGTTTATTTAAGATCTAACAGATGGCGTAGTTTTCACTTCTGACGTGCAGCCCTGGGATTGATAATTTTTTTGTCGTGTTTTAACATTCAAAAATGTGAGAACACCGTCGAATTAAATTATTTTTTTTAAACATACAGGGATATCCCGGTGGACATGAAGTACATAGCGGACCCGACAATGCACTCTTTGCCAGCGGTGACGGTGTCGCCCAACGGCAAGTGGCTGGCGTGTCAGTCGATGGACAACAAAGTGATAGTGTTCAGTGCGTTGAACCGGTTCAAGTTGAACCGCAAGAAGACCTTCACGGGACACATGGTCGCCGGATATGCCTGCTCGGTGGACTTCTCTCCGGACCTGAGGTAATTTCAATACAACTGGAAATAGATGTATTCAATACTAGACAAAACTTACTAGTCTATGCTAAGCCGCCATAAACTCTCGCTTGATTGTGATTGAAAGCGAGCTGTCAATGTCGAAGTCACTCTGACGTAACTGAGCACACTGAGACTGGGTCGAGACAAGTATCTTCAATGTCTTCACAAATTGCATACAGCACCATCTCGTTCATCGATAAGCAACTATAGGCTTGTATTATGGATACCAGACAGTTGATATACTACATACATTACTTTTTTTTTGTAAATACATACATATTGTAAATGCAAATATCCATAAATCAGGTACATAGGTAAATGTTAACAAATAAACATTTGTCCCTAGCGTTTTCATAAACTATCTAATATATAAAATTCTCGTGTTGCACTGTTTGTTGCCAAACTCCTCCGAAACGGTTGGACCGATTTTGATGAAATTTTGTGTGCTTATCGGGTAGGTCTGAGAATCAGCCAATATTTATTTTTCATACCCCTAAAAGTTAAGGGTGGTCCACCCCATTTTTTTTTATTATTTTTTGGCAAAACTACGTTTGCCGAGTCAGCTAGTATTAATATGGTTTTCATAAATTAATATCTATAAAACATATGCTTACGATCGGCACAATTTTAATACACATACGACTTTAAAAATGTTTAGTACACCTGCGTGACCTGCGTTTGGTTTGTTTACGTTATGTTAATATGTTGTTATTTTGTTCCAGTTACATAGTGTCGGGCGACGCAGACGGAAAGTGCTACGTGTGGGATTGGAAAACGACGAAACTGTACAAGAAGTGGAAAGCGCACGACGGAGTCTGCATCACGGCGCTTTGGCACCCGCACGAACCGAGCAGACTACTCACGGCCGGATGGGATGGACTTATCAAATATTGGGATTAAATTCAATAACACACACCAACAGAACCCGTTTTTATTTATTTATTTTTTCACCTTTTTATCACGTTTATTGGCAAGGATTGGATACCTTTATCTCCTCTTAAATCTACCGTTAAGGGGATTCAATAATAAACATAATTTTATATGCCACTTCGATCCACAAACGAGGGGATCCAAAAATAATAATATTTTTCCATGTCACTTGAATCCAAAATCCGCTAATTGTGGATTAATGCACCTGGATGGCCGAAATAATAAAACAATTGAACGTATTTCCCTAATGGCCAAAACAAATACCAGAAGCCAATACGCTGCGGCTGCTATTTTATTATTCGTACACTATATAAGCGACCACCACGCGACGTCGCGTTAAAGGCCGCACGTCTCATGTGGCAATTAACGTGTTAAAAAATTATATTTTTTGAAAAATACCTGACTGATGTTAAAAACTTTATCTTACTAAGTTAATCTCGACATTTTTTTTACCTATGTTATTGTTAGCTAGCCTATACCTATTTCACAGAAAAGAGCTGACCAAATTTTGTGACATTCCTCTTTGTACCTAATAGAAATATTATACAATTGTATGTTTAGTTTCTTATTCTAAATATTCCTATTTGAAACATTACGAATGTAAATTTTAAAAACTTAACTTTTTTTCATTTCAAAATAGGCAAGATAGGTATTTACCTAAGATATTTTATCTACCTTACGTCATAGTGAGAATACTTGTAATTAAGGGGCCGTTACGGAGACGCGCCGCGCGATGTTTAGGTTTTTAGCGCTACTCTCACAACGATCGAGGCTCGCGCATTGCACACGCACACATGTACGTAAGCATAGAGCAAGAGCCCACGACGGCCAGACCTTCGTTATTTTATAAACGCTGAAAGTTTCTCTGTGCATAGTAAATGTGTATAGTATTGAAGCTCAATTTTTTTATATTTTCTTCGGGATAACTTTAGAAATCACGTCATCCATTGCCGGAGACTTATTACAGTTGCTATTTTGTTACCAAATATAAAAATTGTTGTCAAATGTATTATTAGCGTATAAATAATTGTACTTATAATAATTTTATTATTTTAGTTGCACAATACAAAACGAAATTGTTATTCCCAATTACAAAAATAATATATTGTACTGAAAAAAAAAAATCTGCCTGCTAGAAAACCTGGGATTCCTTACATTAGAACTTATTCCTTGCCTGTTCCTTACGAACCTTTTATTCATCAGTTGCATTCAGTACACCCCCTCTCCCTAAACCCCCTGTCCGTAACTGATGCTCCGCTCGGACCCCTCCGACCGTAACTTGGAAACGGTGCGACGCAGCCGGGTGATGTTTGGGCTCATCGGAGACGTCTCTCCGAGATAGATAATTTGACGACCCCCTCGGACCCCTCCGACCGTAACTAGGAAACGGTGCGACGCAGCCGGGTGATGTTTGGGCTCATCGGAGACGTCTCTCCGAGATAGATAATTTGACGACCCCCTCGGACCCCTCCGACCGTAACTTGGAATCGGTGCGACGCAGCCGGGTGATGTTTGGGCTCATCGGAGACGTCTCTCCGAGATAGATAATTTGACGACCCCCTCGGACCCCTCCGACCGTAACTAGGAAACGGTGCGACGCAGCCGGGTGATGTTTGGGCTCATCGGAGACGTCTCTCCGAGATAGATAATTTGACGACCCCCTCGGACCCCTCCGACCGTAACTTGGAATCGGTGCGACGCAGCCGGGTGATGTTTGGGCTCATCGGAGACGTCTCTCCGAGATAGATAATTTGACGACCCCCTCGGACCACTCCGACCGTAACTTGGAAACGGTGCGACGCAGCCGGGTGATGTTTGGGCTCATCGGAGACGTCTCTCCGATATAGATAATTTGACGACCCCCTCGGACCACTCCGACCGTAACTTGGAAACGGTGCGACGCAGCCGGGTGATGTTTGGGCTCATCGGAGACGTCTCTCCGATATAGATAATTTGACGACCCCCTCGGACCCCCCCCCCCCCCCGAATTGTCAATTGTCAAATGTAGACCGGAATTGTCAAATTTTGAAATATGGTCTACTAAAAAATTCATCTCCCCGAGACGTCTCTGATGAGCCCAAACACGACCCGACTGCGTCGCACCGTTTTCAAGTTACGGTCGGAGGGGTCCGAGAGGGTCGTCAAATTATCTATCTCGGAGAGACGTCTCCGATGAGCCCAAACATCACCCGGCTGAGTCGCACCGTTTCCAAGTTACGGTCGGAGGGGTCCGAGGGGGTCGTCAAATTATCTATCTCGGAGAGACGTCTCCGATGAGCCCAAACATCACCCGGCTGAGTCACACCGTTTCCAAGTTACGGTCGGAGGGGTCCGAGGGGGTCGTCAAATTATCTATCTCGGAGAGACGTCTCCGATGAGCCCAAACATCACCCGGCTGCGTCGCACCGTTTCCAAGTTACGGTCGGAGGGGTCCGAGGGGGTCATCAAATTATCTATCTCGGAGAGACGTCTCCGATGAGCCCAAACATCACCCGGCTGCGTCGCACCGTTTCCAAGTTACGGTCGGAGGGGTCCGAGGGGGTCGTCAAATTATCTATCTCGGAGAGACGTCTCCGATGAGCCCAAACATCACCCGGCTGCGTCGCACCGTTTCCAAGTTACGGTCGGAGGGGTCCGAGGGGGTCGTCAAATTATCTATCTCGGAGAGACGTCTCCGATGAGCCCAAACATCACCCGGCTGAGTCGCACCGTTTCCAAGTTACGGTCGGAGGGGTCCGAGGGGGTCGTCAAATTATCTATCTCGGAGAGACGTCTCCGATGAGCCCAAACATCACCCGGCTGCGTCGCACCGTTTCCAAGTTACGGTCGGAGGGGTCCGAGGGGGTCATCAAATTATCTATCTCGGAGAGACGTCTCCGATGAGCCCAAACATCACCCGGCTGCGTCGCACCGTTTCCAAGTTACGGTCGGAGGGGTCCGAGGGGGTCGTCAAATTATCTATCTCGGAGAGACGTCTCCGATGAGCCCAAACATCACCCGGCTGCGTCGCACCGTTTCCAAGTTACGGTCGGAGGGGTCCGAGGGGGTCATCAAATTATCTATCTCGGAGAGACGTCTCCGATGAGCCCAAACATCACCCGGCTGCGTCGCACCGTTTCCAAGTTACGGTCGGAGGGGTCCGAGGGGGTCGTCAAATTATCTATCTCGGAGAGACGTCTCCGATGAGCCCAAACATCACCCGGCTGCGTCGCACCGTTTCCAAGTTACGGTCGGAGGGGTCCGAGGGGGTCATCAAATTATCTATCTCGGAGAGACGTCTCCGATGAGCCCAAACATCACCCGGCTGCGTCGCACCGTTTCCAAGTTACGGCGTGTCAAATTATCTATCTCAAAATTTTCGCTTTTTCGGTGCCCCGCGTAGACTTGCCGCCGCTCCGCTCCGCTACTCATACTCACCAGTAGACATCATTGCATGTTTTTTTTTGTTCTATTATAAAAATAGAATAGTTTGGACGTGTTCCAGAGTCCAATCTGTCATACTGTGCTGGGGAACTAGTTGGATTTTTTTTGTCCAAACAATTCTATCATAGAACTATAGTAGAACTGTTTGGAACAACCCACTTATTATTTTTTATATATTATCTCAAAAGATTGTAATAAATAACGAAGGTCGTGGGCTCTTGGGCTATAATTTCAACATCAAAAACGACATATTTGTCATTTTTTGTGTAAGTACACGGTTCGATCGCGAACTGTCAATGCGGCGCAAAGCGACGTGCTCTCACTTCGGAGGCGCGTGGCCGACTGAACCGACTACGAGCGTAATTTCAATATAATAGCCTTCATAGTAATTTGTATGAAGATTTTGAGCGAAAAAATTGGGCAACTTTGTGATTTTTTTACATAGAATAAGGATATATTAATTAAGAAATAAATATTCCAGCAACTTTTTTATAGTTTTAACTTTATTATTTGATAAAATTCATTTAATAAATTTTGATACTTACGGCTCAATTGTAACAACACGGGAGTGCGATTTACACGATTTTAGTGATTTTCTGATTTTTTTTTACACTTATCTATAAGCATTATCTAAAATTCAAATGTTTCAGCATCAAGTAACATTCATTGGCTAGCTGTGTGATTTTTTTCAAGGTTGTGGAGCATCGTTTTATATATAATTCTCTTACATTCCCGACCCTCGATTGGCGAAAGGGACCCTTAATATTATAAACATCATTTAAATTAATTTTAATTTATTACAAAATAAAATACAAATTTATTACGTATTAAATATATATACTTGTACAGTTGAAGCGTGACATTCTTGGTTTTTTCCATAATGACTCGTCGCAGTCGTCGCATTCTTTGACAAAAATGTGTTATTTTGACTTTAATATCATTTACACAAATGGTATTAAAGTCAATTTTGACGTCATTATTTGAATTCATCGAAGTATTCCAATAACATATGAAATAATTTAACTTGATCAGGTATCTGCCTGCTATGTATGTACCTACCTAAGTACTTAGGTAAATTATATTAAGAGAAATCTTTGGGCAGATTATTCGGCGCCTTGCGTGTTACGTACGTAGAGTACTTACCTATGGGCTGGCCGACGCAACCTCAGGGCCTTAGCCTTGCTTAATTACTGCACGATTCATGTACTGACCATCGAATCATATGTTTATTGTTAGGATTTACCAAAACTGTTTGCCCTGACTGACTATCAACGCACAGCCAAAACTACTAAAATATTATCATTATGCATATATAATGTGTATAAAAAGCAGCGTTATTAAATTTATGAAAAGTCATGCAGACGCAACAAAATTATTGCTTGTCATTATAAGGCAAAAACAGAACATTTTTATTGTAGGTACAGTCATTGTTATTACTTAATTCTTACTAAACTTGATATTATAACAACTAAGTGACTAAACTAGTTGAAATAGTTTACATTAAGTATTAGTAACTTATCAGTATTACGCGTTATTGATACTTAACTCTTGCATGTTAAATGGAGTATTACTTAGACATGTTATGTAAGTAATTTTAAAGATAGCGCCATTGTGTGCTATTCTACGAATAAATAATGTGCTATTGTAGTATTTAATAATAATACTAACTGACCCGACGAACTCAGTACCGCCTCAAAATGCCGTTCCATACAAAATGTATGAGAAAATGAATTTTCTTCACAATTTTTTTTCTTGAATATTTCCATTACCGAGTTTCCCACAGTCCATATGTTATGCATATGCCTAATGTCCATATTGTGTTGTGACCACCCCAGCAGTTGGGAATTCAACCCGCAAAGTTGTGGACGAGTCCAGTTCAAATAGGTCCAGTTAGGTACCTGACTTCGAGAAGGAGTCAATCGTCGAATAAACAGCTCGGATGGGCAGCGTTCGGAAAGCTCAGAGACATTCTTCTCGTCCAAAATTCCTCGGTGTCTAAAAATAAAAGTTTTCGACCAATTTGTGTTGCTAATGATGACATGTGGAGCTGAAACGTGTGGTATCTAACTATGGGCCTAGTAAGAACGCTCAACGAGCTATGGAGAGGGCTAAGTAATCTTCTTCTTCTTCGGTCTCACTCTTGACAGAGTGGTCGTGGTCATCATTGCAGGTGTTGGTGGCAAGCTTAACAACACGCCGCCATTCCTCTCTGATGGCCGCCTTCCTTGTGCATTCCTGTAGTGACGATGAGGCTAAGCAATAAGCAATGCTTGGGGTTAAATTAAGTACCAGATGGAATCAGAAATGAGGAGATCCGTAGACGTACGAAAATTACCGTCATATAATGACATATCATATATAATATATTAAGCCAGCGAATTAAGTTAAAGTGGCAGTGGACAGGACAAAAAGTAAGGAGAGCCTTAGGCAGCTGGGGAAGGAAGGTTGTCGAGTGGAGGCTGAGGACCTGCAAGCGCAGTGCAGGACATCTACCCTCAAGGTGGACCGACGACCTGATAAGGCTCTGATCGGTCTTATTGGAAAATTTGAGGCCAATGATGATGATGATGAATATTTCCGTTAGCCTCGAATAGCCTGAATAGTTAATCCAGGCTATTCGAGGCTTTTGTGAGACAAATTCAACAAATCAAATAACAACAGTTAGCAAAGATTTAAATCTTTGTTACTTAGTAGATATATTTTTTATCTTCACAAAATCTGCTCAGTTCACAAAATTACAGTTTTTTTTAAATTGTACCAACCTACTTATGGAATTATTTCGTCTGTCTGCGTCATATACAACACATTAGTTTCAAAGTTCAATGCTTATATTAAAGTATGGAAAATTATTGAAGCAAATTAAACCTGTTACGCTTAAGATCACCTTGTTTACCAAAAACAAAAACCAGATTAAACAAGTTTGCAAGACAATTGTTCACAAAAATGTTTCTTCGAATCCACCAAAGTTTTGTGTCAAATGATTCAATAGTTTGCGATCTAAGTATATCTCCCATAGATACAAACAAGTTGGCAAACGGATTGTATATTATATAATATTCTATTAAATTAATATATTGTCATATGTATGTACCTATACTTACCTATATGTAAAAGAGATCTTACGTTATGCAATGCTTATGCTTGGCATATTTGGCAAACATTGAGAACGACCTAGAAATAAAGTGAGAGTAGGTATTATTATAAACTTTTTGGAATCCATTTGACTTTAAGTTTCTTAAGATACTACTTAGCTGTTGAACCCGACTTCGCTCGTGTAACTTTATAAAATATAGTTTATGTTATTCGCTGATAACGTAGCTTTCCATAGGTGAAAAGAATTTTCAAAATCGGTCCAGTAGTTATTAACTACTATATACACAGTACAGAGCACAGACATAGATAATATTACATAGGTACATACAAATCTACTCTCCTTCATAATGTTGTAGGTATAGATAGAGGAGGAGATCCGCAGACGTACGAAAGTTACCGACATAAGCCGGCGGATCAGTAAGTTAAAGTGGCAGTGGGCAGGGCATATATAGTACGGAGAGCCGACGGCCGCTGGGCCGGAAGGTTCTCGTGTGGAGGCCACGGACCAGCAAGCGCAGCGTAGGACGTCCACCCACAAGGTGGACAGACGACCTAATAAAGGCCGCGGGTCAGCGGTGGATCCAGGCAGCTTCTGACCGGTCCTAATGTCCTATTGGAATGTTATGGGGGAGGCCTATGTCCAGCAGTGGACGTCCTGCAGCTGAGATGATGGTGATGATGATGATAGACAGGTATACCTTGTGTATATTGTGTTGTCACGTTGGAAATTTTATTTTTTAGTCATAACTTTTAAACTGCATAAAACTATAATCTATTATTAATATGGTGTAATCTGCTATTAGATACTTAGATAGGCTTAAGTATATATGGCGTGAGAGGCACAGCCTTGGTTTTTTTTAATTGTTTTTAAGTAAAAAAATCAGTAAATTTATTAATTAAAAGGAGAAAAAAACTATTAACAATATAAGTAAAGATAAAACTAAAAAAAAAATTTAATAGAAACAGGTATTTTTCACTGAGGTAAGTAATAAACTCTAGAAAGCTATAGTGACTGCATAACGTGTAGGTATCTAAACGATGGCCGGATCTTACACAATCTAATCAATGTAACGATTAAATCCAATTTAATACCTATAGGTAAGGTAAGTAAATTTAAATCTTAATTTTTTGGTGCTCAAAATTTTTAAAATTTCAATTTAATTTAAAACCGTTTCGGGTCAGACATAACTAAGACGAGCCCGCTGGATGAGTGGTTCGGGCACTTGCCTTAATCTTTTGTTCTAGGGTTCCCTGGTTTGATCCCCGACACCGACAGGATCGGTCAACTTTGGATTTAACTTTTTAAAGTTGGTTCGGGTCTGGAATCTGGATCTGAAAGTAGTGCGCTGCATTTAGTAGTCATTTCGGCAGCCCTTCTGGCGGCAGTATCCACTCACTCCCTTACATAAGACCACCACTATGTTGTGTTTAGGTAATGATATAAAGGTTTGTACCTTTATAGAAGAACGGGTCTTTCAAATATACCCCAAAATTATCTTTTCTTTTAACTAATCTTTTTGCATTATACATTTAAAAGAATGCGACTTGACGCAATATTCAAACATCATGTGAATGTGTTTATTATTCTTTAGGGTACGGTCAGCAAAAGCGTAAAATTGCGCACTTAGTGACCCGCCTCTTATTGGCCTCATTGACCCGATTAACTTCTCTCTCATTGGTCGACTAAACTAATGCAAAATCTCATTTGCCGCAGGATTCTTATTTTTTTCTAGCCGTGCCCCCAACTTCATACGCGCCGTTTTCTTACGCTTGCTATTTTGGTATTCAAATGTATTCAAACTTGTATTGTTGTTTCAAATAATATTATTTGAAAAAGGAAAAAATATTCCGATACCGTTCTTTTCCTACTTTCAGCTAAATATCTTATAGTGTAAATGCCCAATTGTTTCAATAAAAACAAACTGGCGCCCGCGACTTCGTCCGCGTGAAAAAAGTAGCCTATCCTGTGTTCCGTACGTCTAAATCTACGAATAAGTGTCTAAATGTTTATCTACAGAGTTTCATGAAAATCAGATTACAGATTTATTATTATTAGTATTGATACTCTAATCACATTCTGTTCTGTTTTTGTAAACCGTACTATTTTTCCTTTGTGTACTGTTACTTATTCCGTGTCTGTGTGCGTGTGTGCTTGCATGTGTGAAGTGAACTGGCCGCCATGATATGTAACTTTCTCTACTGTATGACCTCGTCAAATGGAGGTTGAAGACAGCTTTAAACAAAAATAAGAAAAATTGCAACTAGCACAAATACAACTGCTTGAAAAATGCTCTAAAAATAAACAGAAATCTAATAAGTATTTAAAAATATACATATCTATATATAGGTATAAAAATTACATGTCACATTGTTTGAGGCCAATGACCTCCTAAACTACTGAACCGATTTTGATAAAACTTCGTAATTAATTTGGTCCAACTTAAAAGAAACTATAGTGTTTATTTTGAACCCGGGCGAAGCAGGGAGCGTGTAGATATTTTTTTAATAAAAATATACTTAAGTAAGTACTAATATTTCTATTGAAAATATAATAAAATTATGATTTCTAAAGTGAGTTTGTTTGTTACGCTCTCACATTTTAACTAGTAGGTAAGTCGAGCCTAGTTAGTTAGCAGTAGCATATCTAAAATCCTGCGATGACGGTAAGAAAAGAATACTGAGGTAGGTAGGTACATAGGGTAGGTACCCTAGGTATGTTACAGGTCCATTAAGTCCATATTTATGGCAGACAAAGCTGGACTTTTCAAAATTTGAATATCAAACTATACATTAATTACTTATAATTTTACTTAAAAAACGTTTTTTCTGAGACTTAAGTAGATCAAAAAACTTCTATATATAGAAACTGTTGAAATATAGGTAGGTAGGTACTTAGTATGAAAATATTTGAAATCGAACATGATTTATTATTTCCTCAATAAAATTGTGGAGCTGTTTGTTTTAAATATACTTAGGTATAATAAATGTACAAGCCAAGTAGGTACTAGCCCACTTGAGTAAACGTTGGTGCTCTTTTAAAATTTTTATTAATAATAAAATTGAAGTGTCTGTTTGTAATATCGCAAATCGCAATAACTACTTTTACTAAATTTATATTACGAAATTTATAACAAAAAACAATTTAAAATTTTTTTGTTTGTCTGTTGTTCCGGCTAATCTCGAAACGGCAGGCCCGATTTTGACAGGACTTTCACTAGCAGATAGCTGATGTAATAAGGAGTTACTTAGGCTACAATATTTTAGAAAAAAATCAGTGTCTAGTACCTACTGCTCGCGCCCCAGCATGAGTATGACGCGGATTCAACTAATATTAGATTTATAAATGACAAGCTGTTGCTCGTGACTTCGTCCGCGTAACTTTATAAAATATAGCGAGTATTTCTTATCAAAGTTACAAACATACAAATCTTTTCCTCTTTATTTAAAATATTAGTAGGTACCTATAGATTACATGGTGAATTTACAAATAGAATTTTCAAATGTAACCGAAATATTTATATACCTGTCTACCTAAAGGAAGGTGAACGTTGTGTAAAATTGTATAATACCTAGCTTGTCTTAAAAAACTTACGTGTCCTTGTCGAATTATAAAACTAATTAAGTATCTATGTAAGTACCTAACTCATTAGATTGCATGTCTAATTATCAAATTCGTTAATTTGGTTGAGGTTTTGTGTTGTACGAGTTAGTGGTAATTTTTTTATTAATTTGAAGGCAACTATAATTATAATCTTTTAAAAACAATACCTAATTTGTTTGTGGATTATGAATTGAATAAAATTTTAACGGGTTTGTTTTCACGTCTCTATTTATATTAGATCTATGAAATTTAAGATGGAAATAAATATCTAAATCATAGATAAATGATTGGTCTCGCTGCGCTCGACTAGATACTGCCGTCGTACTTGTACAATGCGGCATAAAATAGTATGTAGGTATGCCCGAACCAGTCACACTGCAAACTATCGTGCCGAATGTTTTATTAAATTTTAGGCATAATAAACTACCAGTTTGCGTAGTGAAACTGTGTAAAAATATAATAAAACTGGGTAAAAAGTGATAAAAAGTGACGATTTTTTACACACACTACAATAAAAAGTTG
The DNA here is from genome assembly GCA_947623395.1 of Synanthedon tipuliformis. Taxonomy (NCBI): domain Eukaryota; kingdom Metazoa; phylum Arthropoda; class Insecta; order Lepidoptera; family Sesiidae; genus Synanthedon; species Synanthedon tipuliformis. Next base: position 1,231,455 of record OX392415.1, on the reverse strand, counting down.
CCACATTTTCGGAGCTATTGCTTTTGTATAGCGCTCTATCTAGTCCAGCGCAGCGAGACCAATCAATTATCTTTGATCTAAATGATAACTCGCACATTTGGCCGAGATAAATTCGGGCGAGGAGTAACTAAAAAAAAAAGTAAAGAGAATTTACGACGAAAAGCTGTGGGTCTTTTGGACACACGAATAGAATTTAAAAAATATAATAGCATACAGTTTCACACATCAATATGCACATGATAATCAGCCCTATTCCGTATCATTTACTTTACATAAAGGACACGCTAAATAACGCTAGAAAATAAAGGTTGCGATAACGTTTACTTTATAATTCGGGATGTTGTATCGTATCTACGCTATGCTTACCGTTGACACTCGATAAAGTGTAATAACTCTATGGTTTAACGTTTCACATGTTTGACATTTGTTTTTTGACGTTACGGTTATGGTTGGTATTTGATACCTATTTAATTTTAATTTCAGTTTCAGTAGTTGCGGTTGTTTATTTGTTTTAAATTAATTATTTTAATTTTTATCTTTTTAATTATTCAATTATTTTCAATTCGTTCAATTTTTTCTTTTATTCAGGAAACAAACAGTCAGTATACATAAATTTACACAATATACATCAAATACTTAAAAACTTATAAATACTAAGTCATACTTACTTACTTACTTACTATATTATATATTAATACTATACTTATATATTTACTTTTAAAAATATTAAGTCATGGCTAAACGACAAGCAAAGACGACAAGACGAGAATATGAAAATTTGTTGATGTTTGTAGAGAAGCATCGGATTGACTAAAAGACTAGGTAGTAGGTACCTAAGTAGATATAACGTTTTTCTCAACTTAGGTACCTTTCATTTTGTTTAGCGAGTTCTTCTAACAGCGTTAAACCCAGTAAATTCCCAAACTCCATTATTTTTGTTAAGACGTTGTTATAACGTGATTTAATTATAACGTGAGCTATTACAGTGATGTTGGATAAAGTATAATAATTGCCTTTATATAAAGTGCAAGACGTCAAAATAAAGGTTACGTTATGATACAACATACGAGTTAACAGCAGTGGTTATGCACTGTCCTTTATGTAAAGTAAGTATAACGTTAAAAAATAAAGGTTAGGTAGGATACAAAATGCGATATTTGATTTTAAAGGTTAATACGTCTATAACGGTTGCGTTATCCATAAAGTGAATGATACAGAATAGGGCTGAATGTCAATTGACCTCAGCACAGCTGTGACCCACAAACCGGTTTTGTTATTATCTTATTGTCAATGGTAATGTCTGACGTAGATACATACATTATTTTTGTAATATATTCATGAAATGTGTAAACACCATATTTCTGTTAACATACACCCGTCTGCTTAACTCTACTGATATCTACGTCTTACTGCATTTTTTTATAAATGTATGCACCTTTTGTTTAGCAAAGACTATGTAAATGTTGTTTAGTATATAAAATTAGCAGGCGACATCACAACAATGACACTGCTTGAAATTTTATGTCCATACTAGCTATGCCCAGCGGATAGACCGCACTGAAATATGATAGTCTCCTTAAAAAAATATGTGCTAATTATCATAGCGACATTTTTACCTACCTACTTTTTTGACAAAAACCGTTATAACTCGTCAAATACATTTATGTAATTATATTCATAAATAACTGTTCTTAGAAATCCCTCTTGCCTCTGTTCTTACAAAATAAACAAAACACGGAGAAAAAGTGGAACTTTATCATGACTATAAAATAGGTACTAGATGTTGCACACGACTTCGTCCGTGTAACTTTATAAAAAACATAGCCTAGGTATGTTACTCGCTGATAATATAGCTTCCTCTAGTTCCTAACAGTGAAATAAAAATTCAAATCGGTCTAGTAGTTTCGGGTCCTATTCAATCCAAACAAACAAACAAATCTTTCCTCTTTATAATATTAGTAAGTATAGATGTCTTATTAAGTGAACTTATTTGTCGTTAATATATTTTTTGTCTAAGTTTTGAGTAAGTACCTAAACAATTTGTAACAATTTTGACAATTTCAAAGATTTTTCGTTAAATATTGACACATTTTCAAAAAATAATGAACGTAGAAATCTATAAACTTTAATTCAATATCAGTACCTAACTAACGAAAATAAATATTAGTCTATACCTAAATTAAAACCATAATTAAAACCAACAGTAAGTATTCTACAATTGAAGTCTTGCCAAAATATATACTCGACGCTCGACGCCATATTGAAGCGTCCTTCCTGCGATTACAAAATTTACAAACATGTCACGTTTCAATTTATGATAACTACTGCAGTTTATATTTTCATTGTTTTTAAATACACTGACTGTGCTTAATCGAGTTTGATGTCACGTTTTCACTAAGGAGCAGCAATGCTGCGATTGCTGCGTCACTCAAAAGGTGAACAGGTTTTTACTCTTATTTAATTATTCACCGAATATGCAAGGTCTTATTGACCGTGTACGCAATCACGTGATTGCATTAATTAATGACCTCAAACCATATACGGCCATAAATAAAGGGAATAGAATAATTATCAAACTGTATAATATCCTGTTTAATATTACGTAAAAGCTTCAACAATACTTATATAAACAACGAGGAAGTTGATCTATGGGAAATACATTAGTCTTACATTAAGTATATTTCTCTGTTGTTAATTTATGGGAAAGTATGTCATATCGTATCGGTAGAATCCAATGATGGTCATTTTGGTTTTGACCTGTCCTACTAGAAAATTATTGGGGAGGCCTATGTTTAGCAATGGTTGTTTTTAAAACAATATAATTTACCTTACGACTTACTTATATTTTTTGTTTTGTATAAATTCATTTCATACTTTATTTTATGAAGTACCTACTTTATTTGAAGACGTTTTATAAATTTTGTTTTGACGACGATATACCTAATTATTATAAAAACAATATTATAATTATACCTATCTCGGAGCTTATTCTAAAATTGCACTTATGTATAGGTAAATAAATACTAATTTGACTGGCTTAATAGTGCTCATGTCTGTCGTTAACCAACTCACAACTACATAATTATATTCGATTGAACTTTAGCCTTGTCCCGTCACTCGTACGCATATAAATTGTGAGGGTCAATTTAATATTATTATCGGATGTGATCTTCCTCACCCTCAGGGCACAAATGGTCCCACTAGTCTTCATTCATGAGATTGGGGGAATGTACAATTATTTTTGAACACAATCTACTGGAGGTTATCATAAAAAAATGACAATTTAGAAGTTGTTCAGTAATATATTTATTTTGGGTAAGAATAATTTCGAAAGTGATTTTTTCCATTATTATAGTAATTAATGGCATAGGTAATAAGTGTGCAATGATTTTCACCGTGTGCAATGCAATCCATCGGAAAACCAGATGGTAGCATTCAGATATGCATAGGTATTAGCCATGATGATTTGGTAATTAACTAAATGAACTACAGTGTTGTCAAATTTAAATTAAATTTGTTACCTATGTTACCTACTACACGGGAACAGGTTGCCGAGTAAATTGTGAATCGTTTTTTTTTTGATAAAACCTACGATTTATCTCCAGACAATCCAGTTCAACGGTTTTCATGAGATTAGATTGGCCGGGTTCTGGCCATTTTTATCTATTATCTATATAGAGATAATAGATATTTATGTATAAATACTGTTATTGTAAATACAGAGCGTTATTAATATTACTGAGCGTTACTGATATATGATTTTGTAGGAGGTTTATTAAGAATATTTTATTTATGGGCAGTATATGGGGGGTAATCTCGCAAGTGTTCCTACATGACTCAGATCATCGATGACTGAGATGGACCTACGCTACATATTATGTATCATCAGTGCCTTTTCGGTCTTGAAGGTCGGTCGTCAACTTCCTGAATCGTCTCTGTCAAGAGCCAATTGGAAAAGCTTTCCAGTCCACTCTTTTTTTTATTAGAGATGGGTTTGCTCTTGGCTAACAACCAGCTGTGTAGCAAGGAAGAGGCCTATGATGGAGCGAGCTCACCCAGAAAATGCCTATTCACTCGAACTTTGAAAATATTAGGGTTATATGAGCTCAGAAATACCTACAGACACTGGCAAGGAGTTCCAAACCTTGGCTTTGCGCATTATAAAGGATGTTTCAAAGCGCTTGGTCCGAAAAGGGGGGTTTCGACAGGATGAGGATGGTAACCAACCTCATAGTCTGTATGTCCGATGGAAGAAAGGAGAAGGCGGTATGAGCTCATGCAGCTCATGAGCACACTCTCCGAAGTACATCTTATAAATTATACATAGACTGGTACATAGACTCACGGATATTTCTCAGCCATAACTTTTTCATTCGTCCAGCGCGTCTCTTCCCTTCCACCTTTATTAGGTACCCATCATAATTAACTGGAGTAGATATAGCATTGTGTATTATTTCGATGACTTATACTAATTCCTCCAATTGCATCCGGAAGAAGACGGGAAATCTAATCTAATCTAATCTCCACCCAGTCAGCACCTAAATATTTATATCACATTTAATTACCTACATGGGTACCTAGGTAAAATATCTAGAACTAAGTCTAGAACTGATTGCTAAATTTGGTAACTTTCTTTTATGTTTTTCTGCCTATATTAAATTCTACAAATACTTACTTTATTATTAGGTACTTATATGTAGGTATGCCTACTGCTGCTGACTGAAGATAGTGAGGTAAATATCTTCTAAATGCCCTACAGCCTAAATGATCTTCTCATGATAAAGGTCAACCAGCAGGCTGAAGCTCTATTAGATGAATATTAATCAATACAATCAAAGTTTCAGAAGTACTTACCTAGGTATATAATTGCATGTGCATGTGCGGTACCTACTACCCTACACGATAAAAGGAAAATTAACCTAAGCATTTTTTATTCACGCATCAAAACACAGAAGCACGCGTGCTATTAATTTATGATAATTAGGTAGGTATCTGTGTTACCTAATAATAAGGTATGCAGAATCCAATGCCACTACAGGCCTATTATCGTAATAATTCTCTGTGATTTCTTCTTGTAATAGGTATAAAGCCAATAAACAATTTAATACTTCGGAGGAAAATATTGTTATCGTGTGTTCTGTAATCAGTTATCACAAAGTCATTTAGATGACCTTTGTTCGTAGGCCACTTATTTTAGTTCACGTCTAGCGTGGCCATTGTATTTTAAGCGTGCCCATTTATTTTGGTACGAGTCATAAATTCAAAACATATTCTTCACAATTAAACACCAATAACCAACCAAGCTTTTGTATATCATGTGTCTACTACATAAAGTAAGTATTATGAAAGAATGACTGAGCGTAGCTTTACATGGTACCTTACGATTTAAAAAAAATCTAAAATTTTTGTTAATCTACTGTTCACTGACGTTCGTCTACTGACGGTAGACGCTTGCTATTAATCTAGAATTTATTAGTACCTACATTGACCAACATTAATTTGCAGCCAATGTTTTTTATTTGGATAGGTAAAACATAAACTTCATCGTGGAACTGGAATCTAGTGAGAATGAACCAGTAGGTAAGGTAAATTCTCGTTAGATACATTTTTTAATGTTTACCAAATGTGGAAACATAAATTCTCATTGGATTCATAATGGATCTAAAGGGAATAAACCGAATTTTCCCGAGAAATACTCAATTCATTACAGGTATGTTTAAATCTTCAATATGGAAAATTTTAAATAAGTCACTTAAATCGTCCCACTATTAATTACAATTGTATTTAATATAAAATTTCCTGTTACGTATGTAAGTAACGTAGTCGTTACACCTGATATTATAATATTGATTTGTAATAGGCATCTTATCCTCTATCATAATTTTGATATGATAACATATTAATCTTATCAAGGATAGGAACAAGTTAGCTATGGGATAGAAAAACAAAAAACTTCACAAATAATGGGAATCTATAGAATAGAGGCTGCATAGTATAGCAGTGTCATTTGCACAATAGGAAAATAAAAACAGCTGGATATTATAGGCTTTTTAAATATTGGAATTATATTTAAATAAAACATAGCTTTAAGCCACAAAACCTTTTTTTATTTCACTTAAAGTGAAACCATTGAACCATTAAAACCATTGAAATACATAAACTATACATTTGTCAACATTTTTTTTTAGTTTTTTTTTAACTGATTACACATATATTCTTTATTTTTTTTTTGTTTTTAACAATTAAGCGTCGTTCATACGTAATTTAAAATTTATGCAACTAGCATTGGAAACTTGAGTGGTTCCTCATAAGCTATGTCAATTTTATATTCCATGCTGCATTCACGGCACGTTCCATTCTTTAGGAACTGATTGAAGTTTATATTGTTTTCATGGAATGCATCAATTAGGGCAGTGATAAGACTGTCTATCATTTCGGGCGTATGATAGGGCCCCGGTGCAAATCTCAACCTTTCTTCACCGCGAGCAACCGTCGGATAATTTATCGCTTGCACATAATGCCCCCTTTTCATCAGAGACTCTGCAACTAGGGCAACCTTGTCAGCTCCCGTTATAGGAACCGGGACTATATGGCTCACAGAAGGTAGTTGAGGTAATCCAGCAACAAGAAGCGACAGCTTGAAATATCGAACCATAGCTTGATGTTTTGCTCTCAAGTTTCTCCCTTCCTCGCTGGCTAGGAGTCTAATGGCAGCCAACGCACCGGCTAGTACCGGAGGAGGCAGTGCTGTGGTAAATATGAAGCCAGGCGCCAAAGATCTTACTGTATCAACCAACAAACTGGATCCAGCGATATAACCGCCAACGTTACCATAAGCTTTTCCCAAGGTACCAGAAACAATGTCTATATGATCCTGTAAACCCCTCTCTTCCCCAATCCCGGCTCCATGTTTCCCATACAATCCGACAGCGTGGACTTCGTCAACAAATGTTAAAGCTCCATACTCGTGTGCTATATCACACATTTCTTCTAAAGGACAAATAGCACCACTCATAGAGTGTACGGTCTCGAATACAACTAATTTAGGTACTCCGGCAGGTGACTCGGACAATAATTGTCTAAGGTGGTTTGAATCGTTGTGCCTAAATATACGCTTTGGGGCTCTGCTGTTTCTAATGCCATGAATCATTGAAGCATGGTTCCCAGCGTCAGAAAACACAATACAACCAGGTAAAATTTTTGCTAATGTAGATAATGTAGCATCATTAGCGACAAAGCAGGAACTGAATATTAACGCTGCAGGCTTTTTGTGAAGCTTGGCTATCTCGGATTCAAGTTTTTCAGTCATTTGGGAGTTTCCAGCGATGTTACGTGTACCTCCTGCACCAGTGCCATACGATTTTATCGCGTTGACAGCAGCATCCTGAACTACAGGGTGACGTGACGTACCAAGGTAGTCATTGGCACACCATACGGTTACGCGATTATTTTCAGGGCCTTCTAACGCCTGCGGATAAAGTCCATCGGCAGCCAAACGAGACACCTTTCTAAAGACGCGATAAGAATAATCTCTTTTCTTAGCACTGATTTGATCATTGAAGAACTTTTCATATTGGTAAGGAGGCACACTTTCCACGATATCTTCACTCATCTCCTTAGGCGCCTCGGAAACTATTGCATTTTGTTGAATGAAAGGGCATTTCGTTTCATCGTCACCGAGTGAGCGAAATCCTCTGGACATGACTGGGCAGTAGTTCCCATACTGCTTCATAAGAACAGCTCCATAATTCCTCACGAACGTTTGGCTCAATGACCCCAAAAACGGACAAGGCATTTTTGTAATCTGGCACGATCGCAACAGTTATGTAGCAAAACTGCGAAACCACTTACGTAAAAACAAAGTTCTTGATTTTATAATTTAATAGTAAACGTTGGCTCTCACTGTAGCCGAACGTACGGTGTCTGATCAACTGGCGCTGCTGTTAACTAACAGTGCCTTTCATTTATGCAGTCGATGTCGTCATATCGATTACGCTTTTCGCTGAATATACATTTGCACATACAATTTTGTTTGGATTTCGTAAGCTTAAAATAATGTTGTCATCATTTATCTAACATTTTGCACCGCCCAGATGTATACTCTTTGGCCAGATGACCGAGACTAAAACCAATGCAGTTTATGCAGTGCAGTGGTTTGATGAAAAATTATTTCTTTTAAAAAACATCAGAAAAATAATAGATATTTGGGTAGATTCACTGTATGTAGATATATTGCGTGATCAAAGTAAGTATGTAGTGCATCTTTTAATTTAAATTATAGTAAAATATTTATAATGGCAACATTATTAATGAGTTTGACATAATTGACATGGTTGACGTTTGACATTTTTTGATGCAACAAATTTTTGGAAACTCATACTATTGCCTAAATTTTTACCAACTGCCTATTAAAGACAAAAGTATTTAATAGGCATAGTAGGTGTATGTACATAATATGTACGTCAATATTTAATGATTGAGATATTAAATCACAGAACAATTATATACTCAACATCTGGGTATAAAAGAGAATGTTTGGACTGTATTCCCTGGGGGAAGTTATGTCAAAATATTAATGTCATTCATGTCACAAGCGTGAGTGAAGTAGTCTATGGTCTAGTCCATAAACCATAAACATCTATAAACATAATGGTCTAGTCCATGGTATTTGACGTGATTTGTTTGACACTTGACAGTATTTGTTTGTAGTGTCTCCATGTCTGTGCTGTGCTGCTGCTGCGCTATTCATTCAAGATCAATCTGATCAATTGAAAATTTAGCAATGTTTTCATTAAATAATCAGTTAGAGTTAAGAAAAGTTACTGTTTCCAGTTTAATAACGTGCATTTATTTACCAAGTATTATAACTGTGATATCATACAAAGGCTTGCTTTATGACGTCGGAAATGGATCATCATTCTACATTTTAGTTTTAATATTTCTTGCCGAATTGATGAAATCATTTTATATAAATGCCTCCTCACAAATACAAGCGAAAAAACTCAAGGGAAGTAAGAATAGAATTGGAGAATTAGCTAAATCCTTAGGTCACCTACTTGGTGTTGTGTTATGTTTTTTTATCGGCATAATACTATTTGGAGCTCCCGCATTGGAATATCATGAGCAAACGTTAATGTTGTCTGCACTGTTGACCTTATTGGCGGTGTTTCCGCTAATTGCGCATTCAGGGTTCAATACCGCCATGCTACTTCTGTTTGGTGTTATAAGTCACACTAAAGATACTATAATACAGATGTTATTGAATAATGCCTTGTTGACGGTCTGCGGGGCGTGGATAGGAGCCGTCGTAATACCCCTGGACTGGAACACTCCATGGCAACAGTGGCCCATTCCTTGCTATCTCGGTGCAATAGGAGGCTACTTGTTGTCAAACGTGTTGACTGTACTCAAAGTGTCTTTAATGTCTGCCACACATAAATACCCTGCTCTAAATATACTTGTCAATGTATTGAACAGTTACCATGTTACAAAATAAATTAAATATTTTTACAAAGATGTAACAGTGAGAAATCAAAGTATTATTTCTATATTAGGTAGTTAAATCTGCTTTGTTCACTTGGGTCCGCAATGGGTATTTTTGTCTCCTCTTTAATTCACTAATGTTTTGATGACACTATAATTTTATTTCAAATACACATATAGGGCTATCCATTACTGCTAATTTTGGTTTTATATTAGTGAGGTTCTATATTATAAGAGTTTGAAAATGTAACCATTCCATTATGTCATTTAAAGAAAAAATGACTACGTCAACACATTGGAGTTTAAAATGTTACCTTTTACCATTGATGTGCGAAGGCAAGAGTCCGCCATTTTAATTTTAAATATAAAATATTAACGGATCAATGTTATTTGAATTGACAGTGTATAAAAATAACTGTTCAACTTACTCGTACATCCACTAGGATTACATAACAGTGGATCCAAGTTAACTGAGTAGTTACATTTCTTTTACCTAATTGTTAACATGCATTTTGTAATATTTGTACCTATTATACTACAATTATTTATTATAGTTAAGTAGTTCTTAATTTTTTTTTAACTACAAATTTAGCATATAAATAAAATAAAAATTACTTTGAATTGTAAAAAATAAATATGTTTCATATCTAAAATGTGTTTTTGTGAACCGTTAAACCATTAATTAAATTAAAATAATTGACGGGGCTAGCACTATTTATAATACCCCAAGGTAATATGTATGTCATGTTAGTACATATTATTTCAATTGAGGTAATATGTATTTTATCTATGGTAATAATATGTTAGTTCAGTGTCGATATGGTTCTTTGCTTATGTGGTACATTAGCAATATGTGCAGTAATACCATAGATATAAAGTATATCTATGGTATTACGGAATTACGGTATACTAACGGAACGGTAGCAATACTAAATCTATGAGTAATACCATGTAATACTTAGTACTACTAAGTGAAGTAGGTACATACTACCATCTACTAATAAGTAACAGATAATTTGGATAGGAGGTAAACTCAATAAAACTATATTTTAGTAAATTAATAATTTTATTTTATGTTTTAAATATTTACATAAACTATTTTAATGCTCTATTTATTATAAAATATGAAACTTAACCAACATTTCCTTCATCACAATATTCAAATAATCTCTAAGTTTTTAGCATTTTAGATTACACATGTAAATATACATTTTTTTCATAATAATAATAATTGTAATACTTTTCAACAGTATTACAGTTTGCAAAACAAGTTACAATCGAAATTAACAATAGTTAACATATCTAAGGCCTTGTCGATATCATTTTAAGTCCCATTCTTAACAATTACGAGGACCCATATTATCATATCAAAACAATCTTTCAGGTGTCAATACAACCTTCATATTATTTTTCTTTATAACGCGTTTTAGGAAAAAGTATTAATAATTATCAGCAAGTTCCAACTTTCCGTATATATTATAAGTTACTCTATGGTTCCAACGCCGACTGACGTTTTTTCAAAACTTGACAGTGGTCACTAGATGGCAGTAGTGTCGCATTCAAATGTTACTGCGCGGGAAATTCAAAATTTGCATTTAAGTATTTTCAAATAAATGCGCATCGAATATTGATGCATCTCTATAATAATTATAATTACAAGCCATCAAACTACTACAACATGGAATCCGCGTACCATTTAAAAGTGACATTTGCGTAGAGCATCAACGTCAACGTCATCTGTCATTTAAAGAAAATGTGACTTTACGTCAACTCATTGGAGTTTAAAATTAAAATGAATAGTAGAAGATGGTCGTTCTACCTTTTATCATTGACGCGCGAAGGCAAGAGTCCGCCATGATTCTATCAAAGGCGCACTTTTTATGTGCAGCTTTGGCATTTGTGATGCAAATTCCATTGTAATATTTCGATTCATACTTAATGGAGTTGGAAGTAGATAGAGTTTTCTTTATGTTCTGTTAACTCGAGTCTCTTTATTTTTCAACAAAAAATATAAATATTTGGGTTGCCAAATATAAAAAAATCATTAATTTTTGATATTAAAAAAAAAAAAACAGTATGAAGCCTAATAAATTGTTTCAATAATATTTGGGCTTTATTTGTTAGGTCAAGAAGAGAAAGTAATTTACTTACCGAAGGTACATACGGAATGTTTTACTTAATAAGATTTACAGCATTGTTACAAATGCTCATCCGCTGATAAGTAATGGATACGGATACCAATTATTATCAATGTGCAAAGCACTCTTTGAATAGCAAACTAACGTTACTTAATTATTATAGTAAGTATTATAAATAATGTTATAACACATCAAATGTTTCCTGAAGTAATGAGTAATATTAGCCAAATAAAATTATCAACCTTATTATTTAAACTTAGATTTACTGTTATAAAGGCTTAAAAATAAAAATAATATATTTTTTAATATTAAAAATAAAAATAACGCATATAATGCAAATTTTTATAGCCTTCGGACATCCGCAGAGATATAATTGCCAGTATTAAAAAAAAAGAGATTTTTTTATTACATATTTCATTACCCATTTTATATCCTGTTTACACGTTTAATAATAATTAATTAACTACAAAAAACGCAAATTGTAATAATGCACCAGTCGATCTAATATAAAAACTATAATAATATATTCAATCGACTCGTGCACCCAACAACGACAATAACTATTAAAAATTTGAAGACGTCGAAGTTAAAAATATCACTTTAAAAATATTCACACGGCTTAGAAAAAGTTTTAACTTTTAACCTCTTACTCGTATAAACTAGTTAACTCGTAACTCGCACATTCTAAATATTGCAAATATTTTTCTAATCTAATATATATATATATAAAAAAAATGGTGGTGGCACATTAATTTGTAGAGTACAAAAATTATTAAGTACATACACATATTATATTACATCTTCTAAAACATTTTCACCGGAGACGATTGATATCTATAAAAAAATACAGTTTTGTTATACAAGTTCTATATATAATATAATAAAATTTCAAAGCGGATATTTTTTTATGGACAGAGGCAGTGTCGTATGGCATTTTTCACACTTGGCAACACCGACTGCTACAAACAAACTAAAAGCGTAAGTATAATATTATCATCTACATGTATATTTTATTGCTTTAATAAAATATTATTTATTTCAATTTTCATAAAATATTATAGCACTTTATCATTTGCAATTATTTATTTCTGGTTTCATTGTGAAAAATAATTGGCAGTTTAGAATGACAGTTCGAAATGTCAATGTCATTTTGTTCTGTCATTTAAAACGGTGACAAACCGCTAACATCTCATAATAATCATGAAAGTTATGTAATTGGACTATTTAATTATAGAAAGAAAAAAAACCTAAAAATAAACAAAAAAATTAGTTTTAATGGAATAGGTACCTATTATAAAATTTATAAATTTTTGTAGCTCTAATAATTATTTATTTATTACTTATAAGATTTTTATAAAATACAGATACTTTATTTCTCTTGTAAAAAAAATAAAATAGAAAATGGACAAAGTAAAAATATTGATGGATAAGGACATAATTAACTAATGTTTATTTAAGATTACTAAGTATTAGACAAACTAATTTTTTTTATATATAAAAATTTACAATCTAAGTATGAATAATAATAATAATATAGCGATTAAAAAAATAACTGCAAAATATTGTGATTGAACTCATCAATTCTGTTACAAAAAAAATATATTACAAAACATTTTGGGGTATCTACATGACACAAACAGACAGACAGACAGACATTGGTTCATTGTTATTATACAATGTTTTACTTCTATTCTATACAACTTCTTTATACACAAATTGCACCACTAAGTAAATACGAGATACATTTTCAACAATTTTATTGTGGTCATTTCACTCAGTCTATATTGAATGAAAATTAATATCAATTTAAGTAATATTTTTAAATGGTATAAACTTGATTTTTTTTTTCTACATAAAACTGAGTAAAATTGACCACACAATATCTATATGTATAAAACCTTACTATATAGATAACAGCGGCGTTATAATGTCCAAATTTCCGCAAACCTTTCATTACAATTAAATTTATCACTTCCTTTTTGTATTAATCAAATAATAAATATATGTATTCAACGTTTGACATAATATTATTTCAAGCGTATTATATCATAATATATAAACATATATTATATATCGCGTATAATAAAAAACAAGATACGAGTTTTATATAACAAAAAAAAAATAGTTTAGTTTGACCAAATGTTTATATAGCAAAGCAACTAATATGACCCAATACTATAATAATTTTAAATGTTGCCAAGTTATATATTTTTTTTTGCTGTAAACGATAGCTAAAGAACTGTACTTACTCTGTTTTTTTTTTTTTTAACAAACGAGTACCAAAATTTTTCATTGCATTGCTATTGGTCTAAGTAATCAACATTAAAACCGTTTATCTAATAAGAATCCGCCTAACAATGACTCATCTCACTCTTGTCAGTATTGGAAATATGCGAAAGACATAATATTCAATACTAGTTTGTTAAAAAAAAATTGTGTATGTCAGCTCCGACACACGACTGGAGTTTACTCCTTACGAACGATTATAAAATTTAAATTTTCCCAATTCGAACATGCCGAAAGAACAATATTGTTCTTTGATCAATATCTATGAAACTTCAGATATTCTAAAATATTAAAAAAAAATATGGAACGTAACTATAACGCATAACATAACGCATTCGTGTGACAATTTACTCCCATAAATCTTCATACCACGGGCTTATATAATATATGCAAATCGATTCTTAAGGAGTAAACTCCAAAAACAGAGTAGGTATAGTGAAGCGCAATTTAGTATCGAGTGTTATATCGTACAAGCTGGCAACCCAGTAAGGCCGTGAGTACACAATATAATCAACAACGCGCGACTTATTCACGTAATCATCATTAAATATAATCCTAAATCTTATACTAGTACCGAGAACAACGCGCTTACGTATTATTCGTGTCCGGTTGGAAGTAATGGAGGCCGTTTATCTGAAAATTTAAATTAAATATTATTTATTCTGATTTTAAATTTTAATTGATTAAGAAAAAGATTGTATATGATGGAAAAATAATCAACAATTAAAGACAATTTGGGCGCGAGCAAAGCAATCATTAAACATTGAATTCAAAATTCGCGTATTGGTGTGAGCGAGATGGATGTATAGTGTAGGAGTGAGACAGACACATTATCACAGCACCACTTTTAACACAGAACACACAAATGGCGCTGTTCGTGCCATGGATCTAGTATGATAAGCAGGATTTATTACTTGCAGCTAAAAAGTGAGCCGAGCAGGGTATGTAGTGGAGGGGCTGTGTGTCCCTTTCTAATAGGGTGACAGTAAGTTTTTTGTTATGTGAGAGAAATTTAAATGTTGTAATATACCTACATATATTTAGATACATAGTAGTAGTTTCTTACAAATATTTTTTTTTTTACTAGTTGTTATGTTCATTTTATTGCTTATATAATAATAATTTTGAAGAAAGAAAGGGACACACGGCCTTATTTTAGCTATCTCTCTCTTCTCAGATTAGCCTCTGTATGCGGCGCAATGAAAAATATGCTTTTTTTTTTTTTTTTTTTTTTTCTTCACACTTTCCACACAACACCAACTATAACTAACTAGCTTTAACTATTGGTAAGCGGTCCTGTTATACATATTATCATACGTCCATGGTTCATGCAGTAAAAAGTAAGAAAGAGATAGAGTACTGACCGTCATGTCGTACTCTGTGACGAATGCAGGCACCTCGAGCTGGTCCCTCGCCATGACAGAGTACAAGTACTCGACTCCGGGCAGCGTGTGCACCTTCGCCTTGATCGCCGGCGCCATGAACGTCGTGAACCACCACGTCATCATCTGCAACGACCAATCGATCGATCAGTCGACCAATCACTCGGTCGATAAACACTCATAGTTCTCTCTAACACCGACACGACACTCACCTTCGTCCAGAACGTCGGATGCACTATGTAGAACGCTTTCAGGTTCTTCTTGTATCTGAAACCGGCAACGCTCTAATAAGAAAGCGGTCTTTCAGACACTTGAAAATTTAAAAAAATATTTATAATCTTCAAAAAGCAACGAAAACAGGATTTTTAGCGTAGGTACGACTGTTAAAAAAATCGTTAATATTCCAATTGATGTAATAATGTGGATGACTAATTTTAGACTATTTTGATGAACGATAGCCCTAAAAAAATAAACGGATGCGGACGAAGTCGCGGGCATATACCTACTAGTGATTATATAAATATTAACAGTTTAAAATATCAGTCACGTATGTAAAACTCTTCGAAATTAAACCCTAAGCAAATTCGTAAAGCCCCATTTACGCCGGAGCAACACCGTGCGACATTGTGGCATGCAACACTTTTGGCTTAAGTAGCATGCGGCAGCTTATTTTACACCGAGGCAACAGCGTTGCATGTTGCATGCTAAAATGTCGCACGGTGTTGCTCCGGCGTAAATTTGGCTTAACACACACTAAAAATAAATTGTGATCTTTTTACCCTAACGCTTCTAAAGACGTAGTTAGGTATATGGTAACGTAGATATACTGACTTGTAAGGCAGCACGGTGTAGACCTCCTTGAGCCAGGAGAAGGGCGGGTGGTTGTTGGAGGAAGCCATCGTGTGGAAGTAAGCGATCACGTAGTCGCCGCGCACTATCGGGTCCAACAGCTTTATCAAGTACAACAGCGCCTGAAATCACAATAATACACTACAGACGTCGTCAAATTCAAAGTTAAATAAAGCAAAACAAATATTAATATGTACCAATTCCAAGTTTTCCACCAATTGATGTTGACTACCAGTGTGTGTTCACCGCAATAACAGTTAAAAACTTAATTTTCCAAGTTGATCAACTAAGTTGATAATTGATCAACAGATCGAACCTATTGTTCAGCAGTGATGGCCTACATGATAATTATGATGAAGATAAATTATAATTGAAATATTATTTATTTCATTTAAACATAGTGAGGTATCTTAGTGTCGATAACCAGATAATTATATTAGGTGAAGGATTAATATACATGAGACTTTATTTATGAAATATTATTGTTTCTAAGTAGCCGAGTCGCAAGTGCAACACAGCTAAACAAAGATGGCGCCAGTCTACTACAGATATTGGAAGCGCTCACCTTATCGAGATCAATATCAGCTATAGGAAACCATTTGCCAATGAAGACAACCACGGGCCGCCCAAGACGATCCACGCCGCTCTGGTAAAGGCAGCCGATGCCCGACACCTCCGTCAAGTCTTCTGTCCTGGCTCTTCGCAGTAGACGCTCATATCTGTTGACAATAAAACAGCACGTGAATTACCTGTATAGGCTGGAGTCGAGAATCGTTCAATTTATAATAACTCGCGTCATTTTAGGAACTTACGTCCAGACTTACGTCATTTTAGGAAAGATCTGTGGGAAAGATGAAATTTTTAGGATCGGCAGTATAACATAAACTTAGAAAGGAATGGATACTCGCTAAGATGAAAGCGGGGCCGTTTTACAGGTAGCAGGTATCAAAGGTGGAACTTACGTCATTTTAGGAAGGCTGAATTTTATATAATATATGTATATTATTAAGTACTAGCTGCTGCCCGCGACTTCGCCCGCGTAACTTAGGTACTTATAAACCTTCCTCGAGAACCACTCTACCCATTAGTGAAAACCGCATTAAAATCCGTTGCGTAGTTTTAAAGATCTAAGCATACAAAGGGACATAGGGACAGAAAAAGCGACTTTGTTTTATACTATGTAGTGATAATATTTCAAAATATTTACCAATGAGCCAGACAAATCTGACGGGCTAAACATCCTAAAAATTTCATCTTTCCTAAAATGACGTAAGTCTGGGGTGACTGGGATCTTGGACCAATAATATTCCATAGCTTTTATGACGTGTCATGACGATTTAATTGGCGTTTGTCCAAAACAACTATTCATTTTTATTTGTAAAGGAATTTCAGTTTTTACTCGGGTAACTGCGTCATGCAACTACAAGGACTTGATAGTTAGTATCTATCTATTAAGTATGTTGCTTAATTTAATCTCATCTATCATAAAAAATTCGAGATTTATTTTCAGTGATAACAATATACGCAAGAAAATAATTTTTTTATATTTTAACAGTGATTAAAATATAATCTTACAAATGAACAAATCCCTCCTTATTTATTTTTCTTAAAGAATATTTGCATTATTTTTATAATTACTTGGATGGATTATATATATAAAAAAAAGGAAATAATTCCATGTATCACTTTAATATGGTTTTGTGCTACTTACACAATTTAATTAAGTATCACTTATCTCTAATTCTTGAATATCATTTCAGCGCCACCACGAAAGATGAAGAGGCAGGTGAGAAAGATATAGTGAAATAAATAGGTATTTCGATTTGTGCCTATCTTGAATCATTCCAACATACCAAACCATACAAAAATACGACTGATTGCAGTCTATTTCCGGATATCTGAAAATATCTTAAGGTCATTGTGTGCGTGACGTCACGACCACTTCAGTCTTCTTACTTACGTCAGTGACTTCGCGATAATCGCATAATATAACATAATATATAAACAGACCTAAAGTTTATCTATATCACCAGCTTTGGGCGGGCCCTAGTAGTAGAAACGACAATTATTAGGAGATCCCGCTACAACCGTAATGAATGAGCGCCCCACATGCGGAGTTCTTCTTCAGTAACAATTTCTATTCTTAATCCTACCATGGTTTGTAGCTTGTAGCACATTTGTAAAGTTGCATATGTTATGGCGACCGTAGCCACCTACCATCAAGTGGAGCGTCGGTCTACTATCATCTTCCTTATACAGTGTAGATTTATATGAGAAAGCTTGACTCAGTAATGGACGCCATACATATTAAATCGAACAACTAAAATTCTTACATTCTTACGCATACCTACGTCTTGACGCCCCACGATGACGTAGTACTTGACCATGAATCCATGAAAAATGTGTAGACATTTTCATTACTTTAATATGTACAATATAACCAGCGGATCCGCCCTTGTTACGCACGAGTGCGATTATAAATGTATTATAGTTTACTTATAAATCAATGTTTCGGAAGAAATATGTGGATGAGCTGAGGAGTCTGAGGCTCGCGGGCCCCTCAAAGACTTACTGGAAGAACGAACTCGAAATCCTGATAACAGTAATTCATAGTTGTTCAGCCAAGTGAATCAGCAAAACAAGACTAGGTATGTCTTGTCGTAAAAATTAAAATGTGGATAGGTATTGAAAGTACATTTATATCGATTCGATCAAAGGCAAATATGATCGAGAAGTGCAAAATTGCAACGCTCGTGCCGGTTGCGAACGTCTGGCGTCGCGCCAAGGCCCAAGGCGCCGCCCGCCCATTCAACCAGTGACGTCACGCGCCGCCCCTATATCCACTTACTTCAGTCTTGTGTTTACTTCGCAAACCCAACACTGAAAGTATGGATCGATATCACTAAGAGAATTTTACAATTGTTGCTTTAGACGCAACAAACACCCACAAAAATATTGATGTTTACAACAAGTGTGGTCTCAATCAGGGCTTATAAAAGAAATATTTAGAGTATTGATGAGTGCTATTGATACTTTTTCACATATGATATCACATCACGTTATAGACATAGATAAAAAGAAAATGGAGACGAACTGGACACTTAGTAAAATACACAGACAAGCGGAGTAAACTAATAACTCACTGGCATCTCAGAGAAGACCACGAAAAAATTTATGTAATATTAGCGAAAATTTCTATCGGGCGGAACCTGGGCGGAACTGATTTACAATATATGCTAAAATAAATTTACAAAGTAAAATGAGTCAAGTAGTAATAATAACTAAAATGTTTCTAAGGTTAATTTCGCGTGCGCGCCAAATCGTATTTCAAATGACCGTCTCAAGATAATATGGACGTTGTTAAAACAAAATCACGTACGTCGTCATGAATGTGACCGAACGGTCAATACGAAAAACAAACAAGTCAATTTTTAACAAAACTTTAGACTGTTTCTGTGTAATTAACGCTAACAAGACGTATCTGTTTACATAACAAACGCAATTTCCAAGGATGTACATTAATTTTATACCTTAAGCAATTATGCTACGAGTACCTCTAGCGCAACTCAAATCACAAACAACGTCAATTAATTTTAGTCAAATACTAAAGTCATAAATATTTCGTAGAGTGGATATAAATTTGCATCCTGTTTTAAAAACATAGTGTTTTTTGGTTTGACTTGGTAGTAGGCAGGTTAGTAGCAGGTACATTACATTACATGCTAATAAGTTTTGTATTGTAAATGGAGCACAGGCATTTTAAGAGTTAGAATGTTTCCAATGTTCTCAAATAAATATAACATCAATGACAGACTAACTAATATACTCTGGCTGTGCGTCCAATCAATAGTTATTGAAGATGTGTCCTTCAACTTCACGCCACAGACGATGCTCTGACAACAGACGGCGTTTGGCCATCAATTAAAACGTTATTTTTGGGAATTCTAACACGTACAGAGATTATATGACAATACAGGAAAAATAATAAAATCAACACACATTCCAGAATACATAAACGACTTTGAGCAGAAACAATATTAAGAAACCAAGATAGAAAATAATGACAAAATTTTAAAAACAAAACATTCCACAAAATAGTAGAAAGTAGATTTGCTTTCTTTTGCATTAATTTTCATTAATATAAAATTGGCGATAAATACGATTTTTCAAGTGTTTAAAATACTAGACGCATCAAAAATAAGCTCAAATTGACAAGATTAGCTCGGGTAAACATTTATATTTAGGTGTTAAATGAAATATAAGTGAACTCACTTTTCCTCTGGCGTTTCCTCGACGGGCGGCTGTGGGGTGTGCGTGCTCAAATCGGGCAATTCGACAGCCATCGTGTCCATGGCCATTTTAAATATTCATTCACTACAATTTATGTCTTTCCGTCAACACTCATCGAACTGTCTCCAACCCACGAATATAACACTGTCACAGACTTTTGAAATTCTGTTTTTGAAAACGAACAAATCAGCGATCGTAGGTGATTTAGGTTTGTAAAACTTGCTCAATACTTTAAGGGCGGGCCACACCGAAAGCGAAGCTAAAATATAGCGAGCTAAACGAATAGTGTTCACACTAGAAACAATCGACATAGTTGTATTGCCAGTTGAAGGTCATCTTTCAATAATGAAATTCAAAACTACGCTCGGACGGTTATTTATCTCAAACGGAAACAGTTTTCATTATTAATTAAATAGGCTTTTTCAAGGCTACATTTTTGGTTATGACGATCCTGTGAGGAAACCACGAATGAAACTTTGGATACATTTCCTTTTTTAAGTAAAATACAATAAAGTGTTACAACGAATACATTATACAAATCCTACAAGCGAAACAATCTTCGCTTCGCCGGGATCGTAGGGTTCATCATCTCGCAAAGTTCCGAGTTTAGCTAATTTAGCGCGAATTTAGCTTCGTATCGCTTCGCTCTCAGTGTAGTCTGCGTTTTAACGATCATAGCGATCCTACTCATACTATTGGTAGAAACCAAGGCTGGTAATCTTCAAGGAAAATTCACTAGACATAGGAATTTTATAGCCTGTGGTAATAGCAAAATAGAACATGACATTTCACCTCCCCTCATGGCCTTGATTGCCTTATAGCGATCTGTACTAAGAGAGGAAGCCATTTTGTTTTGTAAGGTCATTGTTGTTTATATTGTTGCGTCGATTAATTTCCGCCTTTTTATATATCTACTAATTTATTAATAACAATCTTTGGATACATTTATTATATTAAGTATGTATTATAAGTGCTGTGTGCCAGAAAATATAAGTTCGTGACAGGATTCAGTGGATGTGCAGTGTTATAGTGTAATTTATCGCACACTTTGTTAGTACGGGCGTTATTGTTCTATTTATTTCTATTCTAGTTTCTATTTAAGTCGCATATTAAGTCCATGTTATGTTTGTCTATATCATAAAAAATAAATATGTACGCATTATTTACTGTGTTTTAATTGTGATGATATTTCCTTACTTAAAAATAAATTCAAGGACTAATAGCCCGTAAAAAAACAAAGGGGTGAGAGGCTGAGAGTGGCGGGGAAGTCAAATGTTCTATTTTGCTATGACCAATCGGGTGATATTAAAGTACTCGAGCTCATGTCCAGCGCATTTGTACTGCAGATTTCCGTCTGATACGTTAGTATCTACTATTTAGTTTGTGGTAGAAACTAAAGCTATGGACAGGCGAGCCGAGCAGTCACATTGTTCATGCGGTGGACTAGACATACACACAGTTCGCAGGTGATTTTTTTATTATAGGGCTTTCGGCGTTTGAAAAAACGCCAAAAGTTTTTTATATTTTACTGACGTCGAAATTTTCTATATTTTTCCATTCATCAACGTATTTGTTTACTAATTTCTTACATTATGTCGTCATCGACTAATACCTATTTCAAATATTGTTGATCTCCTAATAAAATTACGCATTTCGTCCTTACCTATATTATTTTTAAGAGTCGACCTTGAGAACTTTTTCGTTTATTTATAACAGAGAACCGTTACTGACGTAAATATTTATTTAAATTTGTAATTCGCAGTTCGCAATGATCATGTTTACAAAAGTGAACTATAAAGAGAAAAACAAATTTCACTTTCAACATTATAATTGATAAGGTTTCCGAGTTAATTTCAAATTTCGAACATTTCGCTCTAACTCTTGGATTATTTCTCCAATTTAGGGTAAAGAAGGTTTAGTTTGTAGCGCATTGCTTCCCTTTCAATTTGAAATTAAGCGCTTGCCAACTTCATAACTTTAGGTAATATTTTAAAATTCAATACAAAGTGACAAAATACAAGATTACATCCCCTATTTTTTATATCATCTTCAAAAAAAAAATTATATTAAAATTTCCGATTACATATTTTAAACTACATTATATCAGTAAAAGTAAATAAAAAAGAATCAATGTTCAAACGCTTTCACAATGAATTTGCTGATGAGTCAAGGTAATTTGCTGAGCACACAACAAGGCGCGGTCAATGTTCGATATTGGTTGTTAATAAACACGTGTATCTGTGGGTGGCAATGGCAGAAACCCTTAAAGACCGTCCGAAACGTGACTTCGAAACGTGGTACACGGAGCGGTCGAGTAGAGGTACCAATCATTAAGGTGTTGTAGTGGCCACGATCAATACTCGTGCGCTTCCTACTGGTTCGTAGACGAAGCCTTTTTAAAATTAGAATACAACCCGTTCGTGCGTTCTTACCCTATACAGGATACAGTTGACAAACAGACATAGTTTGTTATAGAAAGCCTCGGAAATAAATGTATCTATATGTCGTTGGGTTATTGCAAAAGGCATAATATTATAAATTCTCAGACTATTTGTCAGTCGCGCCCAATTCGCACGATTTTTAGCCCTGTTATTAGTGTTACTATTATTTCACTAGATCCATACATTGACATTGTATGTAACCACTATGTAACGCAGCGATATTTTTAGAATTTGACTACATTGCAAGACAGTTCAGATTGTGAGACGTTCATTGATTTAAATGCGTTTTTGAAGTCAATTTTTATATGTTTCATGTCAGAGAATCGACCAAACGAAAACACCGAAGCTTTCTCTTCATTGAACAAGGGTGATTATATAATGTAACTGATTTCCCCTAGGGAAATGAGTAACTAAGATTGTCACGTGATATTCCAAGAAATGGACACGATTGAAAGAATCCGTTTGACAAATATCACGGCTTTTATACAAATAACGACTATGTTGGAGACAGCAATTAAATTCTATACAAAGCATGTACCTACCTATGTCGTGAGCGAATAATGAGGCAATTGACCTCATATTCCATGGGTAATTAAAAACTTCAAAAAGGCTGCAAATGTAAAATATTTACTCAATTAAATACTGGACGGATTTAGTGAGACGGCTTATCGGAATTTTGATAGCAAATATTGAATACGCAGAGTGCAATGAGTCAATGACATATTTCTAGTAAAGGTTGTTATGAAAAGAAAAATTGCTAGGAAAACCATAAAAATCTCATTTTTCTTTATCCGATCCCAAATTTGCTAATAGCTGATAATCCAATAGCTTATGACCGAAAGATATCTGTTGGGTTAGCTAGTATTTAGATAAATGCAATATTTTCAAATTAAAACCTATATAATCAACTAGACCGTTTGCCTGACTGCCTTTGTAATAGAAAAAAAAAAGCCTAAAACTCTTAGTAGTATCACCACCAAAAATTATCGCCACCTAACATAGCAGATTACAGATGCGAATCCCTAAATTTGAAGTAATTATATTTAGAACCTAACCACGGTGTGTTTTGAAACTACTCAGATTTGTGCAAATGACGTCACTGTCAAGCATTGATTATAACTTCTACGAGTTGTATATGTAGGTAGATATGTACACCCTATTTAGACCTCTGTAATCTAAAAGTCATTTACCTAGTGTTTTTATCATTAGTTTTTTTATCATGTAATGTTTTTCTTTATAAAAAAATATGACTAGATTGTTTTTTTTTACCATCCAATAAAATTGATGGTAGACGGACACGGACCACGAACAACTTATAGGGCGGATGCCAGTTCTTCTCTAAGGCGATGGTTACAGCCGCCAGACGATTTTATGTAAGTAATCCAGGTTTTTTTAAGTAATAGGGTGTACATAAATATCGGCAGAGGATTTTATTTTATTGAAATATCCCCTATATAAATATGAGATTCGCATAGGATAGGGAGAATGGGCACTGGGATCTCTTACACATAGATACTCATACATACATACCTAAATAAAACAGCATTTATGCTGACGAGTACAAAAACAACCCGTTATTTCATGGAAATTTTCTGTAAGAGGGTTTTCTACTGTCACTACAATGAACAATGACAATGAACAATATGTATTTTCAAAAAGTACAAAAAGTATTTCATTTAACTTGTCAATTTATTCAAACAATCTGAAATAGATCATTTTTATGACCATAACATCTTAACTAATAAATATTAAACTTCCAAGGCTTGCCATTGCGACTGCAGTATGCAAGTACTGAATAGTGGAATGGATTATCAGTAGCACTAGCACTTATTGTAAACACTATAAAATGAGTAATGAGTGTTGATTCCTAGTTGATTCATTTATCGGTGTGAACAATCTTTCACCCGACACAATGATATCAGCACAAGGATGTCGGTCAGTAATTGACGCATATTTTGTACAAGTGAGCAACGTTTTTTATTGCGCAATTTTACAAAACATTTAATATATGGTAAACATTAACGCCATTTATGGATGTTGAACAAACGAAACAATGTATGGTGAACATAAATAAATCTTGCTTTCGTTAAGGCACGTTAAAACCGTAAAAGGATGTTCGAATCCCGGTGTGAGTTGAAATTCTGTTACCCATTTTTCATTTAAAAACTGGCTGACCCTACAGACTTCATTTTGTCAAAGGCAATTGGACTGTGGCAGCTGATATGTTGTATTTTGCATACACGACTACATCTTGTCATTCCGAAAAAGTGACTGTTCCAGGGAGACTTTCTTTAATTTATTTATTAGAGATGGATTTGCTGTTGGCCAACATATATCTGTGTAGCGAAGAAAGTTCTCCCAAAAGATGCCTATTCACTTGGAGTTTAAAAAGATTTGGGTTATAATGAGCTCAGAAACACAGACGCCGGCAGGGAGTTCCAAACCTTTGGCAATGCGCATTATAAAGGATGTTTTAAAGAGCTTGGTCCGAACTAGAGGGATTGGACCAAGTGGTAGTAAAAGTTATTATAATATTAGCGAATTTTCGTAGAGTATACTGTAACTGCATAATGACTGGTATTGCACTGCAATCAAATAAGTGACTAAAACAAACGCAGAGTTCTTATTGGGGAAATGGAAAATATTGAATCGTGAAAGCGCTGGGAAAATATTACACGGATGGGAAATCCTCTCAATTGTATTATATTATGTTTCAATCTCCACGACTTTTAAATACTATGTATGTTGTGAATTAATGCCTAATCCGATTGTAACGTAAATAATCCTAATTAATTGTATAAATGCAAAGGCGAATTTTTTTATTACGTTTCACGCTTTGACTACAAACCGATCGTCATGAAATTTTGCCGTTGTCTGAGATACTGAAAGGACATTGGTTCCTGAGCGATCATTTAAAGATAAAAATAAAAATTCAACACTGACAAAAACACAATAAGTATGAGCAAAAAAAAAATATTGAGTAAATGTTTAAACAGTGGACAAAGTCGCGGGCAAAAGCTAGTGTGAATATATTCACGGGAGCCAATCATTTTGTAAAGTAAACGGACGTTCAAAGAAAGCTCGAGATTATCTTAATTGAATCCTTGGCTTGATACCTACGCTTGTTCAAAAAGTTATCTTGATAGAGTGGCAACACCAAATAGAAGACGGAGAAGAGGGTAGATAACGAACCATAAATCACAAACTTTAACGACGCAGATAAAAAAAAACGTCAAGCGCGAAAATAAACTATTAGTATAATATGGATGTTAAATAAATAGTTTTACAAGCAATTAATAAGGAGGCAAAATGACATTATTATACATGTGTGTGTGTGACTCACATTGTTGACATTGACGTAAATAGATAATTTACAGTTCACTTGACGCTTAATACGCTTGTCGGAGATATTATATTATACCTACCTACATAGTATTCACGGGTCGGTTATTAAATTAATACGGTTTTATTGATTACAACTCGGTAGGTATTTTATAATGAATTACTTATACTCTTGCGTTATTCTTTGGAATTGGAAAATAATATGCGTCAATAAGTGTTATCAAAATTCCTTACCAGTATTGCGTTTTATAAAAAGTGCAAGATTCAGAATACAAAAAAATTCTTATAATTTCTTAATATTTGAACTTTCCAAATCCCTTTCTAAACCTTGTAGTTTTTATGGTTTCACGATAAATTAGTGGTTAAGTGGTAGGTTATACAGCTTTTATTTTATGTAGATAGTGTGCATGTAAAAAATTATGATTAAGTAATAATAATGAGTTAATTAATCATTTGACTAACAATGCTCAAACAAACACGTAACTGAAAGTCACTTTAGGTTTATCAAGTTTAATGGTTGTGAAACCTTTTGTAATTAATTATAGTGTTGCTCAATTTTTATTACTAAAATAATTTCCATCGCCATATAACATAACAGGGTTGGATATACATATAAGGATGACCTGCCAATTAAACTGCAAGTGAGATGGTATAATAGGACAGGTATGACGTTTAATTGTACATTGAGCTGAAGTTGAACCAGATGCGGTAGAAATCTAGGTCATACACCAAGTGCAACGACCGATCCAACAGTTGCAAATTAGACTATGTATAAGTATTTAGAGCATCCTCTAGTCTTTTGTATCGGTAAATAAAAATAAAAAAGTTAGATATTGTGCCTTTATTGATATGTAAAATTTTTGTACTCTGAAATTAACACTTGTGTGGGTAAAGAGAAGATACTATTTTTACCTTCTCCTTCTTTCCTAACCTTACCTTTCTACCTTCTTCATTCAATAGGTTAAGTATTAATTAAACCTTCAAATATTCATGTGTATTTTGCTCTTCGTTTAAAACTTTCCGATCAAACAGCAATTATAGTAGGGGAGCCAAAGAGGGGATTTTGGGATTTACTCGAGCGCGTCAGATTTTTAGAGGGGATGTTAAGTGAACCCAAAATAAGCTCCCATTTAAAATACAGACGATTCGGATGTAACGTAAACTCGTGGCAGCTTTTTGAAAATGCAAAAAAGTTTTTTTGCGATTGCTATTTTGAAATACTCGAGCGTGTCAGATTTTCATACAGACGGTTCAGCCTGAATTCGTGATCGTGCTGATTCTTAATCTGACTCATTATTTAGAGGATTTTTTAATACACTGTTTGTAAACTTTTGAACGCCGGTAGACGCTCAACCCACCGTTAAAAAGGAAAACATCATAAAATATAACCTTTTTTTTTCTTCAAAATGCAATAGGTCCTCATGACGCTCGAGTGACTCCACATTTAGCATCGTGGGCTTCCCTACTATAGCTATAGCGTGCACAGTGCCCCATAACAATGCAACATCTATCATAATCATAATTTAATAACATAATTGAATGTAGCGTTCCAAAATTCGCAATAACATGTTGAACTATTTTTGTGTACAAAACACAAACAAAAAAACGAGGTCATTTGCATTGAATCCAAAATGTGTTTCTGTGTGTATCGTGTGGGCTTATGTTTATCAATAACGTACCATGAATATTAAAAAGATCTAAACTTTAAAAAAAATATATAAGTAAATGTTAGTATATTCTAAAGTATATTGATATATGAGTATATTGAATGAACGTGCAAATTAAGTATGAGATTCTTTGTAATATTTTGGATTTTTTTTTTCTATTCTAAGAGAAATTATATTATTAATTTTCAGGATTTACATGCAAATTGCTGGAAGATATACCTACCCAAACTTAAATACTATGTTATATGATCAATATAATTAAATTATGTACGATATCCTGTAGACCGTCTTCCTGTTAGGCACCCATTATAATGATTTTTTTCTCAACAGTTATTTTGTCAAATAGGTATTCGTTTTTTTTAACAATTATTTAAAATTACTGTAAGTAAAATGCATATTAAAAACTGGAGTACAAAACAAAAACCTTTGAGGCGTTTTTAAATAGGTATTTACAGTAAAATAGAAAAACGTATAAAATATAATAAAATATGGATGGCTTAATGTTGACTATTTTAAATTAATAATATTTTTCAATATTTTACTATATGTTCATATTATACCTACTATTATTTTACAACTTAAATTATTTGTTGTTGAAAATTTGTATTTTTTTATTCAATTGTAAAAACTCTTGGATCTTAATATTTTCGTCAAGCCTTTCGCTTAAATTTTAAATATAGTTATTTTTTCACTAACTGTAAGTATAAGACACATCATAATATTATATGCATTAGAATGATCGTAATAATTAATCATATGCTGACATTTGGACGCGACTAAGCGCCTTTTAATATTTTTACAAAGAATTCAATTTCTACCACCGTAGGCAATGCTTTAACATTGTATAATACAATAATTAGTCACATGTTTAAAACCCGTGTCAACCAAACAAACCGATGATGCGATATTAGTGCTGATTAAACATAACCAATTTTGTATTTTTTTATCCATCACTAATTCTCAATGTGTATAGAATCGGAAATGACTTTTCATCGTCGGTTAGATATCATTTTACAAACCTAACACCACCGCGGACACAATAAAGTCACTTCACACACATTAAAAGTATACAAAATAGTGTTTATACATTTATATACATCGGCATAGGCAACGGACGTGACGTGCGTTCGGCACAAAGTAACCGATTCGACTGAACTCAACTGAAAGCCGGAGGGAGGACGCAGAGCGATGATGCGCAATGGGAATTCGTTGAGATAAATTACCCCAATTCTGGGGTAATATTTCATTCTGGGGTAATATTTTATTCTAGGGTTTCTTGTATTTCATTAACACTACATATGAATAAAAATGAATCGTTACCTACTCGAGAACTAATTGACATTTTTTATTTATTAATTTTTACGTTTTTAAATATGCTTCCATAGTGGGAGGCAATTCAGAAAAGGGATGATAACAAAATATAACAATAGAAATTTGTTATATTTTGTTAATATAACAAATTTTTAGGAATATGTTGGAATCTAAGATCAAATAAGTAAACATAATATCACGATTAGACTAACGCTACTTACTAGACTAGACTTCGTTGACTAACGTTTTAATCCTTAACGTGTCAATGATAATCTATTAAGAACAGGAAATGTATATGGTAACACAACCTAGAGGAAACATTTATAAGGCTTAATGCAATATTCAAGAGAGCCAGCCGGTTATAACTGGCAACCCAGTGACGCCGCGCGGCGGTGAAAGAAAAGAAAAACGAACTTCCTTCGCCGCGCCCGCCTACACGTAGGGCGGAATCGGCGGATCGATAGGGCAACTGATTGGGCGACTGGTCGTCTCCAGGGGATTGACGTCACCGGCCGCCACTCGACCGATATATAATATTTAATTTTCATTTTCATTTGTTTGTTTCTACCATTCATTCGTTTTTAATTAACGATCGCTTACATGGCACAATGCATGTACGTCATTTGAATTGACATGTTTAGTTGTCGGCAGTCTGACTGATGACCCCCGTCAATTGGACATGATAGACTGCCAATAATGTTCGGGTTAGCAATTTATTTTTAAATTTGATCATAAAAAAAAATGAGTATTAATTTGAAACAGCTAGTAGCTTTTGTATAGGTAGTCATGTTATTGGATATTTCAATCAATAATAAAATACTAAGAGCCCTTGAATGTTACGAGTTGTTATATATTATTAATGTAGAAGGAACTACGTTGGACGTAAAATACATATACATACATAGTATGATTTAGAGTTCAATGTTTCTCCTAAGGAATCCTCATGGAAATTAGTTTAGCTACCTATTAAGACAGACAGTCAGAAAGTTACTTTATATTATAGTAAACAAGTAAGTATATTATAGTTTTTTTTTAGAAATAAGATCACTTTTTATCTAATATAATCTTACCCTACTAATACTTTTATTTGGATGTTAAATGTTTGTAAATGGAGCGTTAAATCGCTAAAGGATTTCTATGGAACTTGACACATGGTTAGTCCATGTTGTGACCACGTGATATACATACAATTTCGCTTTTGCATTAGACGTCGCCTTAGACTTCGCCTATTTAGTACAATACTTAATTCTCCTTCATTAAAACTAGACTCAATTACCTGATGGCCGAGATCTGGGAATTCCTAGAGAACGACATATAAATACATATATTATGTATAAGTCAAGTTTAATATGATATACAACAGTAACTTTCAAAATCATTCATAACTATTTCATATTGTCATCTATACTAATATTATAAAGTGAGAAGATATGTATTTTGAAAATCCTTTTACCTATGGAAAGCTACATTAACAGCAAGTGTTAGGCTATATTATATAAAGTTACACGTGCAAAGTCGCGTGCAACAGCTACTTTACAATATAGTTAAAAATATTAACAATAGAAGGAAACAAACTATGTTTTAAGATAAAATCAATGTTGAGTTACTGCAGATCATCATATTATGGCCAGTGCTACATAGAAAATCGGTCAAGTACGCACAGACCGCTCGTACTCGTGTGTGCATAATTAAACGCGTACAACTTCACACATGCGTTTGTGTCTTAATTAGATCTAATAGGTCTCGAGAACTATATCATTATATATATACAGTCCATGTATGGTTTTCTCGAAGTATTTAAGATAATAATGAAAACAGATATATTAACAAAAATATCCTTTATCGAATTTTTCTATATTAAAAAGACAATATTTATACGTTTTGTATAAAAGGTTATAAATCATCGAACATTAATTTATTTGGCGCTTTCTATTGTCGTAAAGAGATGATAAACGTTGCTTAGGCCGATACAAACAAGTAGATACAAACAACAAACAAACCGCCCATCGATGTGTACCGCCCAATTTTTCGAAGTGAGAACTTTTTGGTTTTTGTATGGAGAAAAAGCGCTGAGTTCGTGGGACAGTCACGCTTTGATATAGTATCTTAGGCTACAGCAGATTGCAAAAACGGCAGACGCCTGCCAATTAAGACGAAGCAACGAAAACCATTTAACACAACGTCTCTTTTAAACTTTCGAGCCGTTCTAGTTTTCAGTGAAACACAAACCTATTCTCTTTTCATTTCACACAAGCACAAGTCCTTAATGAAATGGATTAAGGTTTACTTTGGCGTTTAACGTCGAGCACAAGGATTGTTATTCTGAATTGACAGACAGCATCCAACTGGGATATAGGTGTCCATTGTCTTTTAATGAACATGTGAGACGACGTGCCTATATATGTCACTAAGTGACTATTGTAATAGTGTTGTAGTTGAATTGAAATGTTTGTTTTAATCAGAAGCAGACATTAAAATTATTATTAAACAGTTTTTATAATAGGTATCATCAATCATCTAAATATTTTACAAATTTTGTGAAAATTTTACACTTTTGCGAAAAGTATTTTTAAAGATATTAGGACTTGTATAATTTGAAAACAGTTGTCATTACATGTAATTACAACTAAATAAATACATATCCCTCATGAATATAGAAATATATCCAAACATGGCAAATTGAATACATAGCACACCCAAAATATTCCCTATGGATGGATTCCTTATTAGATTCTAAGCCCTAAATATGGCGTCCATTCTAAGCTTTAGTAGAAGAATAGACCATGGCCTTATTTAAGACAGGTACGAGTAGTATGAAGAGCATAGTTTAATTTTAATTTCAAAGAAGCCACAAATAACTATGTGTAAGTAAAATATGATATGTGTAAAAAGTAATAGAACAGTTTGTTCGTCCTACATACATACATGTGACATGGTGGCTTTACGTCGAGCAGAGATAAGGGTGTTAACACACACACACATCGGAAACGACATTGTAACGTCACGCGTGAATTTCAAATTGATAACATTGTGTACACACATGTAGACGTCGAGTGACGTGTTGACATGCTTTTAGGTTGGTATACATTTCGCATTTCACTTTCGAAACTAGTTAATGCCCTGCGGTTTTGCTTGCTTCGTCGTTATTACCAAACAATTAAAGTAGTTTTCTTCATTGCTGAAAGTCATGCTCGCTTTAAAGAGCCTCAGTTCGATTTAATTCTATTCTATCGTCTGCTTTACTCATAGCAGACGTAATTATGAGACGTGTCCTTGCAGGCCACACTTAGGTCAACCACCATTTTGTACAGGTTTTCCCTGAAGACCATGTGCCCAAAGTAATTGAGAGCTCTCTAATAGCAGACTCGTGAAATGCCAATTCTATAAAACAATTTAGAATCCATTTGAACTGCCCATTGAATTTGTTCAAAATTTGCTCCGTTTTCTATGGTAACTCATAGAAGATGGTTGTTTGTAAGCAAACTCCTCCGAAACGGCTTGACCGATTTTTATGAACTTTTTTGCGTTTTTTATACCTCTAAGTGATAAGGGTGGCTCACCCTAAAAATAAATTTATATTTATTTTTAAAATTTATACCCCAAAAACAACGTTTAGTCAGTTAGTAGTTAGTTATACGAAAATAACGCTACGAAACCTTTGATTCGTATTAACTAATAAATTCAGTGATGAAAATTGTATCTAAAAATATTTTTATAGGTCAAGGGATGTTTTCTTTACGGAACACGAAAACTAATATTTGGAGGACATATCAATCGCGGTACAACATCGAATCAACCGCTGTCGGTTCGTGATCAATCAACCAAATTATATTTAATTTTGCGCACGGCACTCAATTGCGCAACTGCACTTTTTATATTAAGTCTTTTTATGCTACATCACAATAAGTCACAAACATGTCACAATTATTTGTTGCTATTAATTCTTTCCTATGTATTATATTCTTATCCCACTGCTGGGCAAAGAAGTATAATTTTAGATCAATGCTGCTGGGCCTCCAAAAGTCAATAACCCTTTGGCTTAGTGTTTGCAGACTTTTATAAAAAAAAAAAGAAAAAGAAAACTTCACCAAGAACGATCCCGTGAAAATTACGCACAAACATTTTCTATGTAAACTTCACTATGAATATTTGTATTACTCAGAAGTTGACGTTAAACGAAAGTTTGTTTACGCAATGTCAGGTTTGAAGATTTTTATCTTAGATCGTTCTGGGAAAAAGCAAATATTATTTCATTTTCGTTAGCACTAAAAAATTGTTTATAATCATTGACCAACCGACAAGAAAGAAGTGATATAAATTTAATTATATTTTTAATTAACATTTCGACAGCCATTTTCTAAGTATAATTATTTAGGTGGAATATAATAAATTATCAAATAAACGAGTTTGATATTTTCATAGTTGTTTTATATATAAAAAAAAATCGATGTGTGTGTGTATCCACTCTCCAAAACCTCTCAACCAAATTTTGTTGAAATTTTCAGGCAATGATCAAATTCATCAAGCCCATCGGGTGATCAGATAACAGACATTGTTTTTTGGAAATTCTATATGTATTCCCTAAAAAATTAATACTAAATTAGTTTTTTTTTAATTTAAGAATAACAATAAAAAAATGACGGCTGACCTAAAAAACCCATGATATTAAAAAACACCTTTTAACACGTAAGAAAAAAAAGTGTGCAGCTCCGACGTACGACTGGAATAAACTCCTTACGAACTATAAATAAATAATATAATATATTACATGTATTATATTTTATTAATATGCTATGCATATTGTAGCCTGTAACGCGTAACGCGTGATGTGTGACATTTGATTTTACTCCCATGAATTTTCATAACTCGGACTTGTATATGAAATCGACTCAAGGAGTAAACTCCAAAATTGGTTGCAGACGCATCTGGCATCTATATTATAATATAAAAAAGGTACAATGAAATGAGTGCACTCACTGCTCGTGGTCGTGCAGGCGATGGCGCGCGCTCTGCACGTGCGCGTCACCGTCGCGCGTCTCTCGGCCGAGCAACCGCTGCGTGTCGGGCGCACAGGCGCGCGCGAACGCCGCGGCCGCTTCCGCAGCCGCCTCCTCGTCGCACAGAGACGTGTCATCCTCCGCTACAACCAAAATACAACACTTTATTCCACTAGTAATAGTTAGACTAGTATAATAGACAGTTTTTTTTTAAATAGGTGGCAAGTGGCTACCACAGAAACGCGCGCGAAGACGGAGCGAAGACGCAGGAAAGGACCGTCTGGCAGAATACTGCAATCGCAACTTTGCAAATAACAAAGTTGGCTCTGATAAACAATAAACTAAACATGCATGCATAATATCTAATAATATTTTCAATCTTGAAATTTTCAGGCAATTTGGTACTAGTGCATTTCGGATTTCAGTCAAAATGAGAATAGGGCAATTTGAGATTTGGTTGTAATGGACCGGAATATTTTTTTTCGCTAACCGCCGCCATATTATACCGGCGTAATAGTAAATACTAACGCTCTTATTCATAAAAATCCCTTATTAGAGGCTTAAAACGTTCAATAGTTAAAACGCTCATAAGACCTTAATAAGCTTATTATAAAATTGCTATTCATAAACGTTCCATAAGCCTGTCATAACTAATATGTCGCTATTAGTTAGTTTATCATTGTTATGTTGCCGTTCTGATGAATTCATCGACAAAAAAGCTAAAATCTCTGTATCCACGCCCCAAATGACAGTAAAGTGATTTTTTTATGTGATATTTTGACATTTCTTATGAAAATTGAAAATATAACCCAATTTACTTGTGTGATAAATAAGTGATTTTGTTAACAAATTTTTGATTGGCAATTAACTATGGAATCCAAAAGTGGATAAAAAACGGCAAAGAAGCCTAAATTGGTCAGAGGAAGATAAAGTGAGTGTTTTTTTTTTAAATATTTATTTGCCATTAGTTGTGTTTATGTAGTATTTTCTGTTTATTAATTTCTTACTTTTACTTCCGTAGCATCTATTGTTGGAATTGGTGAGGGAGAGAGTTGAAGCGATCGAAATACAAGCAGCGTGGGCGGATTTACAAGTCAGGTATGTATAGCTTTGTTTGGCAATTGCTAAGACATGAACTAACACATATTTAATGCGTACGTTATTGTTATATTAGATGTTTGTTAAAGTTGTTCATTATTTCCAGCTTCAATAGTAGGTATGTGCAGTGGTACCACACATACCATTACTCAGCTGAAATCCCAGTGGGGCATTTTAAAGATGACCCAAAAACGACAAAAAGTAGAAGAAAGAAAACAAACTGTTGTGACTGGTGGTGGTCCACCGCCGCCAAGGAAGCCAGACAACGCTGAAGATATAAGTTCATGGCTTCCAAACGAATTCATTATAGATACAAACTAGTTTGATTCAGACCAAATAAATCAGGTAATTTCATGTTTAGCTTTCAAATATTCCCTTACCTAAAGAAATTATTTTATTAAATATTTTTTATTTGTTATAAATATATTTATTTTATTATTTTTAAAACACCTTCAACAAATCTGCTCATATTCTTTGGACTGATCGCATGATGCAAATTTAAAACAAAAAATTATTATTATTATTTTATTAGAAATTGTAAGCATTGCTGTCATGAGGGAACCACTTTTATTTTTCTCAAAGTTTTCTAACTGTGAATTTCGAAAATCGGTGCAGTAGTTTTTGAGTTTATCACAAATAGACAGATAGATGGGGCGGAGGACTTTGTATTATAATATGTAGTGGAGAAATAATAAATAATTATGTGTGGACAATATCACATAACTAACACCATGACAATGCAAAGTTGATAGTGTGTTATTGCACCACAGCCTTCGGGCTCACATAGCTCTAATATGCTCATATCTATAAAATATTGTATGCCAAATAAACATCCCACATAATATTTCATCGCCACACATAATATGTGCTATTTTAATTTCAGCCAGAAAACTATGCTGCAAATATTGCGAATCATGAAATGGAGTGTCGGAAGGAGCTTCATGAAGCCCAAATTAAAAATGAAGAGAAGAAAGGGAGAATACTGGACCTAAAAGAAATTTTAGTGCAAAAGAAAATTGCTTATTATGAGAAAAAAATAAATTACTTGAAAAATATATTGTATTTTTACTATATATATCACTTATTATGTTATATCTTACATAAGTATGTAATTTAAACTATTATTTGCTAATTCCTTTACAAACAAACATCAATTTCAAAATTCAAACTCCACATCAAATCAGTCAGTCGGTCAGCTGTTTCAAGTCGGCCATCTTGAATTGTTCCCTTATTAGAGGCTTATAGTAGGGTCCATGCTTCAATAACTTTATGAAACACTTATTAAGCGGTTTGCTGCTATTGAACGTTTATGAATAACACTTTTTGGTAAATTTCTTATAACAAGCTAATAAGCCTTCTATAACTTTTTATGAATAAGGCCGTAATATTATAAAAATATTTAATTAATTGTTTGTTTGTTTGAATTAAATAGGCTCCGAAACTACTGGACCAATTTGAAAAATTATTTCACTGTTGGGAAGCTATATTATCAGCGAGTAACATCACTATCACTACATAGTATAAAACAAAGTCGCTTTTTCTGTCCCTATGTCCCTTTGTATGCTTAGATCTTTAAAACTACGCAACGGATTTTAATGCGGTTTTCACTAATGGGTAGAGTGGTTCTCGAGGAAGGTTTAAGTACATAATTTACTAAATTACGCGGGCGAAGTCGCGGGCAGCAGCTTTAATTTTATTAACACGTAATTTTATAAACTATAACTAACATGTAGTGCCATCTGTTAACTTTTAGATGAATTAGAGTACTACATTGCTTCAAACAGAATTCCCTAGATGGCGTTGTAAATTTTGCATACACGTTGTCTGGGACTCCAAAAAGGACATAGGGTACCTTTCATCCAGAACGTGGACGAAGTCGCGGGCACCAGCTAGTAAGCTATATTTTATAAAGTTACGCGGACGAAGTCGCGTGCAACAGCTAGTGTAATATAAATTAGGTGATAAATATAAGAGTCTATATTGTACCATTAATGTACAATAGGCTCTTACCTCTAGTAGCAGTAGTCCGGTTGACCGAACTTTTAAATTACATAAGTTCGATTATTATTCAAGAATCGTTTAACAATTCTCTTTAGGACCACAAAAAGAAATATAACACCACACGTGCTG
Organism: Synanthedon tipuliformis; assembly: GCA_947623395.1. Lineage (NCBI taxonomy): Eukaryota > Metazoa > Arthropoda > Insecta > Lepidoptera > Sesiidae > Synanthedon > Synanthedon tipuliformis. Next base: position 1,194,041 of record OX392415.1, on the reverse strand, counting down.
TTGTTTCAGGCTGGCTACTGCCGCCAGACTGGTTGCCCAGTTTATGACTGCGAGACGCAATATATCCTGCTACTACCACAGCATACTTATATACGAAATAAGTATGCTGTGCTACTACTATGGGATTAAATGGCCACAGCAAAATGAGATTGACGGGTAAAAAATAACTGAAAAATAGGATTCACAAAATTGGTATTCAATGAAAAAAGATTGCGAACATACTTGTGGGCTTAGAGAGTCGATCGAGAGTAATATGTGCTGTGTAAAGTAAGCAGATAAGCACAGTACAAGAAATACACTACAATTAATTAAACTCTTAAGTAAACAATGACAGTAAGTAACTATAAGTATATATATATATATATATATATAAGAATGGTTAAAGTGATGCAATGCGGACATGGTACTGCGGCTTTCTTATCTCCCAAACACATTTGACATAGTCTTATTACTTTTATTTAATAAAAGATAACATAGAACGATAAAAAAAATTGAAGTGATTTTTTAAAATCTTTTTACAGCATGTTATGACGGATATAATGCAAATATTATGCAAAGTAATGGCATTATAGGCTTAAACAACTTCTAGTTATGGTTAAGATTTTATTTATAACTAGCTGGTGCCCGCGACTTTGTCCGTGTTCTGAATGAAATGAAAGGTCTTTCTGGTGTCCCAGACAACGTGTATGCAAATTTCATGGTGATCGGTTCAGTATATTTTTGCTGAAAGAGTTACAAATATCCATCCATCCATACAAATATTCGTATTTATAATATTAGTAGACATTATATTATATATATTCAGACAAGTAAACCACTTTTATAAAAAAGTAAGTAAGTATATAAGTTCTGTAACAAAGAAAATATTGTTTCTTTTTATTTTTACATGTGCACAAGGTATAACTCATTTATACCTTGTGCAATTTGTAACGTTGTATTAGTAAGGATAAATATAAAAAATATCACGCGTCAGAGACATCTGTTAATTTAAATTAATAACATTACGTAAGTAGGCCTCTTTTCTGCAGCCTTCTTTGTTCCCAAAAATCTTACCAGATGTCGCCTTCATATTTAATTAAATGGTTGTTTAATACTATAGACTTCGCCCGCGTAACTTTGTAAACTGTATACTAAAACCTTCCTCGAGAACCACTCTATCCATTAGTGAAAATCGCATTAAAATCCGTTGCGTAGTTTTAAAGATCTAAGCATACATAGGGACATACAGACAGACAGACGCGGCGGAGGACTTTGTTTTATAATATGTAGTGATAGTCACTACATATTATAACTAGGTAACTCATTTTGTAGAACATCTGAACCTAATTTATTTATTAAAGAAATGATATCTTGAGTTTATTTCGGAGTTTTTATTCAAGATCCTCATTATTTTGACAATTTTTTTTCCGAAACTCTAGTGAAAATAGACTGACGCGATTGTGAGCGTTTCTTGAGAAACCTATTTAAATCCTAATGATTATACGCTGTACCCTATTGATTGATTGAAAAGCTTCTCCGGAGCTTTGAGCGTGTCTCGAACGAACATTCTGATTTAGACGCACCCGTTCACTTAAGCGCATTTCCTTCGAACTTTAATGTCTATCTACTCATTGACTAAAATAAACAACAATTTAAAAGTAGGTAGGTATATATGTTGACGTATAATGTTTGTCTAATAAACAAATTGTGCGTAAAGTATTTTTTGTGTAGTAAATAGAATATATCGTTAAATGAACATCTGACAGTAAAAATAAAAATTAAAAATAAATAGGTGTGTCTTTCGCTTCTTAATTCTCATATAGTAGATCCGCCGTCAAAGTGAGGAGAGGTGAATTTTGAAGACTTTCAATAAAAAAAATTCTTGACAGTAAACATTCTTTGTTACAACTAAATTAATATTTAGTGCGTACCGCCTAAATAAGAAGTTGTTTTGATTTTAAATTTGTCGAATAATGTTTCGTTTCTTGATAGCAATAATAAAATTAAATAAATCGACACACTCATTCATCGAAATATTACACAAAAAACACATAAAGTACCTACATGTCTGGACTTTCTTGAGACAACTTTGGAACTGAGTTATATATACCACAAAATGTCATACATCACTGTAACATAGGTATACAAAAGATAACGTCTTCTGTATCCTGTCCTTTCAAAGCATACTACACAATAATACACAATATATTAAGTATATTATGTACTTACGATCATATTCAAAGGCGGCGTTCAACATTTACTGCGAATTTCACAATTCACAACTGTCACAACTTCCCACGACACGTTTTGGCGGGAAACGAGTGTCAAATAAATTAGTTTTTTTTTAAATTAATCAGGCTTGATTACAGAGTCATTGGCACTGATTTAAATAAATAGAAAACTATACAACTGTCAAAATATGTATATTATACATGTTTTTTTTTCACATGAAATAATTGATAAGAGTTTAAATGCATAGCGTTATAATACTCCAAGCTAACACACACGCGACATAATAAGAAATTAATTACCAAAACAAATTTTAGTACACCCAAGGAGACTCGTGCAAATATAATGTCGTCTGTTTTATTTTAACGTCGAGAGAGTAAACTTTGTATGAGTGAGTACCGGTTTATTATATGACAATACATGGCACCGACATATTTGCACTGTGTGTACGAAAAATACATTTTTATTTTGACTACTAATTATATAATGAACTAGTAATGTATAGTATAGTAGACCTGGCACTGTATAATCTCATATAACTGGCACTATGTACTATTCTATAACTGGTCTTATGTACTCTTCTATAACTGGCCTTATATACTCTTCTATAACTGGCACTGTATAATCTTTTATAACTGGCACTATATATACTTCTATGAGTGGCATTGTATACTCTTATCTAATTGCCATTAGGTATATACTTTTGTATGAAGACAGGCTATGAAAGACAAACAACTTCATATAAACATCAAAAGTAAGCTATTCAACACCTGCATACTACCCATTCTTATGTATGGCTGTCAATCATGGACTTTATCTCAAGAAATGACAAGAAAACTCGCAACTTGCCAACACGCTATGGAAAGAAGTATGCTGAATGTCAAGAAATCAGACAGACTGAAAAACCGTGTCATCAGAAACACAACAAAAGCCATAGATGTAACACTGAAAATTAAAAGACTCAAATGGAGATGGGCTGGGCACACGATAAGAGGTCATGATAAATGGAGCAAGAAAGTGACAAGATGGTATCCGAGAGAAGGTAAAAGGAAGAGAGGTAGACCGCAGAAAAGGTGGGATGATGATATCAGAGAAGTGGCAGGAGTGATGTGGAACAGAGTGGCTCAGGAAAGATCAGAATGGAAAAGGTTGGAGGAGGCCTTTGCCGATTGGCAAACAGATCTTCAGAAAACAAGCAAGAAACAAATACTAGCATAAGTTTTTATTTTATATTTTTTAGTTATAATAAAATATTGTTATTAGGTTAAGTTGATCTGATTAAAGGCTATTATTATTATTATTATTATATACTTTTGTATAACTGGCACTGTTATACACTTGTAGTGTGTGTTCCACCAGCATTCCATAGTTACGCGATGCACAGACTGTTAATATGTAAACTATTTTTTTTCCTTTTTATACGCATTATAGGTATAATTTTATACGTTGAGACGAACTTCAACTATAGTTGCTTGAGCGCGTCTGTGTCTGTGGAGCTATGTTTTTTCTTTAACGCGAGGATTTTGTCCTGAATATGTGCGTATACACATATAATACATGTTTGCACAAACTTACATCTCTACTAACAGCATAGCCTTTTAGTAAAATATGATTTATAGATAAGAAATTAAGTTTTAAAATTAAATGAACAAGTGAACAACGACTTGGCTGCGACTGCAGATTAGATTGGGCTAAATGCGCCTTATAGTGGACTATTGTGACTGAAATTTGGTCCTATGCTATAGTTATTTATTCAGAACCTACACACACACCGCATGCACTTCCCAGTACACACATAATAATATTTATAGGTATACATACACATGATTAATTATTTTACAAAAAAATTCATACATATTTCCGTCATATCTTTGTTTTACACATACACGCGGGCTTTAATTAATGCACATTTAATGAAAATTTGAGTAGTGAAACTATTTTATTGAATTTTTCGACAAGGAGGAACACACCTTCAAAATCTGTCTAACTTGATATTGTATTATTTTTTTAATAATTCTCAATAATCCTTAAAAAAAGGAATAAAATGTTTGTATGTTTGTCAAGCAAAAACGGCTAACGGATTTGAATGAAATTTGGAACACAAATGGAACACAAACACAAAATATTACCTGGATTAACATATAGGATACTTTTTATCCTGTGGGATTTTTTTTTAATTTTAAGATCGACAGACAGGCTGACAATCCTCTTGATGGTAAGTGGCTACCGTCGCCTATAGCACAAGCAACGCCATAGATGTTACAAGTGCTTTGTCGACCATAAAATTTAAATTATGGCAGCTAGTTATTAAACAAAAGAATCTTACCAGTCGGTCGAGGCTTTAACTCCATATGAACTGACGGAATCACATCCATTTGTGACAAAAAAAAATTGTAATAAAATACACAATATTACACGTGTTGATCTTGCTGCGATTACAATGCAAATACACTTATATTTCACTGACCGTAAACAGAACAAATGCGCTTGGTTTCAATCGATTATTCGAAATGCGTCAATACCGCGATAAACTGCCAATATGTAAACTTATCACGAGATAAGATTGTCACAAACATGTAAGTATGTATGTAATTGTAAGTATATAGAAAATCGTAAAAAAACACCATGTTTTCTACATATTACCTATATGTGTTTTTCACATTACATGTGTAAATAATTTCATTCGAAAACAGGGCAATAAACGATAATAAGTCAGTCTAGAAGTCCGAATATCTGGAACGGTTGGCTGGAGTAACTCTAAAATTTAAATATATTTGAGAGTATTTTCAGTTTTGAGAAAATCAAAACCTTTGGCATGTTTATAAATACGTGGTTTTCTTTACAAAACCAATGTTTCAAGATAGTATATAATACAATATGATATGAACAACCGCAAATAAACTACAAGGGTTTTATAAAAGAAATATTTTTTGTATTATGTTAGAATTTAGAAATCATAGAAATGAAACATATTTACTCGTAGTCCGGTAATTCTATGTTTTCAGACAAACAAGTTAATAATTGAAACTTGTGTGGGTTTTACCATTGTGTCTGGTGTTCAAAAGCCACCTGCCGTTTTACCCCATTCCCATCATTCCCCCTACATCGTGAAATTTGTCCCCATTAAAGGGTTTTTAAGTATTTTGCGAAAACTTTAATATATACAAACAAAGTGTCAAAGGGAAAAATTATCCCCAATAAATAATAACCAAAATATGTTCTATACATTAATTTGATTAGCTTGACGGTTTTCGAGCTATAGCTAGTTTGAAAAATAAATAATTTTATTTTTCAAGAGTGCAATATTGGAGGCCTAGCAGTGGATGTCAGTCCTACGGCTAAGATCCCAAAAAAAAAACACCATCAATTTAATGAGGGCCCGTGTACTTACTAAAGAAGCGATGATATCAATGAAAAAGAACTAATTTGGGTACAAAATAATATTAGGTACATTACGACAAAAGTGTGAAAAGTTAGTCATTCCAGTCGAGGTGAGATTGTAATCGTAATATAATGACCAATGCTCACGCAATAAACAAATATTTGTTTTTCAACACAATACAATAAAATTGTTTCTTGATTATATAAAAATGATTTGTTTTATCTTTTTCATAAAAATCCACACACCTACCGTATTATAAGAAAAAAAAAAATTTTGTTTTACATATTTGGTATACTGGCCACTTACATAAATGGTATTTAAAAAGTATTTATAACATTTAAAAATGGAACTCCTTGGGTGTAGAATATACAGTTTGTTTCATTTGACTATATTCATATATACCTACATAGTATAATGAACAAAGCGTAGACTATATTATATTATAAGGAGGAAAGTAATGAACAAAGAGTATTAATTGAATTATCTGATAATGATAACAAAGGAGGCCACAGCTCAACAGTAATTTTCACAATCATTCGTAATCAATTCAGATCATCAATTGCTTATATATCAACTTGGCAGAAGTTAATGTCCACCTAGCATGTCGTCTGCATCTATCCATACTAATATCTATACTATTATTTATTTATTATAAATTTGAAGAGTTTGTTTGTTTGTTTGTTTGGTTGAACGCGTTAATCTCAGGAACTACATGTTCGAATTGCAAAAATTCATTTTGTGTTGTATAGTCCATTTATCGAGAATGGCATTACTCCATCCATTTATTTTATATAACATTTTTGTTATTATAAATGTGAAAGTAACTATGTCTATCTGTTACCTTTTAACGCCTTAACTACTCAACCGATCATCCAAAAATTTTGTATATAATACACGTTATAAGGGATTATACAAGAAAGGACATGGGGTACCTTTCATCCAGAAAAAATAAGACTGTTCCTGAGGCATCATCATTACATATTATAAAACAATTCCTCCGCCGCGTCTGTCTGTATGTTCCTATGTATGCTTAGATCTTTAAAACTGCGCAACGGATTTTAATGCGGTTTTCACTAATGGATAGAGTGGTTCTCGAGGAACGTTTTAGTATATAATTTTTAATGTATAATTACGCGGGCGAAGTAGGAAGTATTAAACAACCATTTAATTAAATATGATTTTTAGAAACAAACAAGGCTGCAGAAAAGAGGCTTACTTGCGTAATTTCTTTGGCAATTGTTTTAAGATAGCCGTTAATATATTTTTTACTAATATTATAAATGCGAAAGTTTGTATGGATGGTTGGATGGATGGATTTATGGATGTTTGTAAATCTTTCACGCAAAAAACTACTGAACCAATCTGGGACACCAGAAAGGACATAGGCTTGGTATTGGTAGACATAGTATTGGTATCCCCCCCTGGGTACGCCGGGACCTTGTCGCGGTGGGGGGCTCACCCTTGGCCCTGGCCCGGCCTCGGGTGCTAAGGAGGCGTACAATCGAGTGTTCCGAGCGGGCTCCCAAGCGGCAGTCCGTAGCGGAGCGCTCGCGTTGGAGGTCGGCCCCACTCCTTGAGTGCGGCCTAATGTTGTTGTTTGTTTCCGCACACCAAGTTGTGTGCGGATTTTCGAGAGGCGGGCTCCCTCCCGTCACTGGAGTTCTCCCTTTTTTGAGGCCTGGCTGTCTAGAGAAGGCGGGGCATATCAAGCCCGTCTTCTGTACCGTGCACACATGGTTAGCTAGCTGTGTGTGCCTGCACAAGGGCCCATCGCGTGGGTATTGCCTGGGTGTCTCCAGGGAGTCCCTTTCTTTGGCGATAGCCTAACCAGCAATGCCTGGGCCGCCCTGGGGGTGGATCGGAGTTAGTTGCCTCGGCAGAGCCCGGTTCACCCCGCTCACAGGGCAAGGAGGCATCGGGGAGTTTTAGTGGGTATTCCCAGTGCCGCTAACATCATAACATCAGGTGCTGGGCGACCCCCACATATCCTTATCGCCTAGCCAGCGGTAGGGAATTTGTAAGCGGATTTCTCCTCGTCAAAAAAAAAGGCCAGTATCGGTATGAATAAATAATAGAGTACTGACCGCTGTCGGAGTTGGGTGTGTGCGGGTTGCGTATGATGCGTATGCGCCGGTCGTCGGCGACGCGCGGGAAGTAGAGCGGCGCCAGCTCGGCGAGGAGCGCGCGCTCGGCTGCGCACGCGCTCGCCACGATCGCCAACGCCGGCCACGCGCACCTCTGCAGGTGCCCGCGTATTGCGCCTGTATTAAAAAGAACTCTCAAGCTGTACATTTTCATACAAAAAGCGATAAATTATTATTATTATTATGAGCTCCTGCAGCTCCCGTGCACACTCTCCGAAATACAACTTATAAAAGACAAATAGACAGGCAATTTTGCGTCTATGTGTCAAGTTCTGAATCTTAGTTTTTAAAAGCGTTACTATTCAAGTTTTTGTTTTTGTTTTAAAATATTTTGTTTTTAATACATCTACTTAGTTGAACATTATTATATTTCAGCTTACCTAACTTGACTAACAGTTGACTACAGTGTAAGATAACAATAATTCCAAATCATTCAAATCAATCATCATTATCTATTCCAAACACTCGTTTAAATCATTATTGTGAATTAAATGTACGTGAACACAATGTTTCATTGTAATGTAATTTGGCTAGTCTAGGGTGGTATAGTACTTCACCGGGTGGCCGTGAGAGAGCCGACGGAGGAATGTCACCATTGTGGCTGCGCGGTTGACACTGCGCAGCACACTTTGGCTGAATGCCCCGAATGGGCAGAGCAGCGCGCCGCTCTGTCTCACGTCGTGGGCGCCGATCTCTCGCTGCCGGCCGTCGTGAAATCGATGGTTGGCAGTACCCTTGCGTGGCAGGCGATGCTCACGTTCTGTGAGCATGTTATGTCGCACAAGGAAGCGGCGGAAAGGCAGCGGGAAGAGGACCCTCTCTCCCAGCCAATCCGCCGGAGAAGGCTCGGGCGCAGGCGGGTGGCCTATATCCGCCGCCTTCCACCCTGACCGGGACCTGGGCGGTAGTCTTGGGGGAGACTGCCGCCCGTCGTAAGGTCCCCCGAGTAGGCCGGCGTACCTCCACTTTCGGGTACGCCGAGGATCTGACAGGGAGCACAGGCCTCCCCGCGTTGGATAGCCGTGGCGGGGCACCGCGAAGTCGTGTAACAACGTCCCCACGACCCCGCCCATCAACGGCCGCGATAGATAGAAAGTCGTTGGGTTTTAGCCGGTAGAAATCCGGCATAACCCCGCATTGTCCCCTTCACTGCCGGGTATCCAAGAGGATTTCCCAACGTTAAAAAAAAAAAAAAAAGGGTGGTATAGTATAGTTACGGAAAGTGAAAATAGTGAAAAATAAAGTTACGTAGTGCAACGTGCGCGGCGACATCTGGCGGGAAGTTCCGTCTCGGAGTGCTGATGATGCAAAGCGCCAACACTCGCACTTTCAGTTCGTTGGCTTTGTCCAACACATTTCTGCAAAGAAAACACACGTAAATTAACCAATATATACTTACTAATATTATAAAGAGAGGAGATTTGTATGTTTGCAATGAATGAACTCAGAAACTGATTTTAAAAATAAGTTCACCTGTAGAAAGTAATAACATAGGCTATATTTTATAAAAGTTAAACGGACGAAGTCGCGTGCAACAGCTAGTCTTTTATAATATAATTCCATCAGTTTCCAATTACCCATATTATTAGTTATATTGATGGCGCCATCTACTTATTAAACTACAATAGACTTAGGTGAAGCGACATCTATCGGACTAGGGTAGAACTGCCGTAATCTTTCACAGCTTTCCCACGTCTTCAAGAATCATCGTCATATTTCGACCAATTTACACAAAACCTTAAATAATTATTTATACACCTGCAAATTCCTCAGGAATCACTCTGTTGATAGATGAAAACTGCATGAAAATCCGTTCAGTAGTTTTTGAGATCATTGCTAACATGCAACATACAGACATGTAGACAGATAGACGCGTAGGAAGACTTCGTTTTATAATATTATGTAACCTTTGAATAGATTTTTTACGCAATTATTTACAATTTACGGTGGGGTCTAAAAGTGGTCAATTTTCACTTAAAAATAAAAATACTTATATATACAGAGGTGTCGGTTACGGTAACAGTGTCGCGAGTTCAATGGTTTTTTTCCCATCTTAAAAATGCCCAACGCGCCTAAAGAAGTTTTCACTTCGACATTATAATTCAATTGACAAGCAGCAATTGTTTTTGAAACAATTTTTCCTTCGGAATATTGATTGGTTTTAAATATGATGTGAACTCACTTGTAACAATTGTAGAGGGCGCTTTCAGAAGCGGCGTGGTGCTTGGCGACGTACTTGGGACAAACCGTGTGGATGATGTGGTCGCAGTGCAGCCCGAAACCAGGAGTCACCACCACTTCGCCCATGGCGCATTCTGTGGACGTACATCGACCAATTTCAGAGAGAGAGAGAGAGAGAGAGAAACAGAGAGACTCTCTCTGATCTCTGTCCCTCTCTAATTTGTTTAGATCAATGACTTTTACATATTATATACTAAACTAGACAAGACTCATGACAAGACAAGACATGTCATGATATTTAGTAACTAGAAGTGAATATTTACAAAGCAAAAACTTATCAAAACTTGTGCTCGAAGCTAGAAGTATATTCATTTTAGTAATATGTTCAACAATGGTAATATAACTGTAGAATATACCATGAGCTCTAGTGACAATTTCCTCCTTCAGTTCAGCGCCGGCGCCGAATAATATCCGATCGCTGACTGGATTGCTTTCGCTGAGCGTTTCATCCGTAGTGTTCACAATGGCGTCAACTTCGAGGGATGATATGTCACCTTGCCTGAAATTTTACAAATTCATTCATTTATTTAATACTATCTGGTGCCCGCGACTTCTTCCGCGTTCTGGATGAAAGGTACTCTATGTTATTTCTGGTGTCCCAGACAACGTGTATGCACAATTTCATGGTGACCGGTTCAGTAGTTTTTGCGTGAAAGCGTAACAAACAAACAAAAAAACTCACATTTACATTTATAATATTAGTAAGGATGTACTTGTACAAATTATGGCAATAGGAAAACATCCGAAATCGGAGGTAGGTATTATCTATATACTAATAAGCTGAAGAGTTTGTTTGGTTGAACGTGAAAAATTCTTTTTGTGTTGGATCGTCCATTACTATCTGGTGCATGATCTAGATAAAAATTAGTCTCGCATTGCTTGGGTGCAATTAAGGGAGTTTACTAACACAATATAAGTAGTCATGTTGAAGTGGAGCAATCCATTTTTAAAATACTGAAAAAAAGTTTCAAATAGTGCTTTCGCATAACCTTCTAAACTAAATTAATATTTATTTGTATTTGCCTCTTTTACGAGTTTCTCGTGATAATACCCGACTGAACAGCCATTCTGAATGAGCAGTCTCAGTTAGACAACTAACTAGGTCGATCGCTTCCTACGCTTTTAAATACAGTTTACATTCATTTTTCATTAACAAATACAATTCGAGCAGCCTCTCGCTTAATGGTCTCGAGTTCAAACTTTTAATTATAGAAACGAGCTTTTAAATTGGACTTCGGTTTCGATGTATTGGATTTTGGATTATAACCAGCCTACTGCGTGGTACAACGGCGATCCAGCAGTTTATTTGCTATGAGTATTTCTAGCGATAAGTGGCTCTAATAATAATTTTATAAATGAAGCTGCCTTGTAGGTACTGATACTGTTTTTTTTTGTTTGTTTTTCAACAAAATGTTTAAATTAAAGATCAATAAAATCAAAGGTATCGGAGAGAAATTGTTTTATAATATTATGGTGTCCTTTAATTTAACGTGTATGTATCCCATAATATTAGGATATCCTTTGGAGAATCAAATCAATCTACATAATTCAGATGACCTCAAAAGAGCGGATGGATTCGGAAGGCGGAGGACCGAGTGTGGTGGCAATTTAATTACTTGAGATAGTTACCATATAGCAAAACGTTGGTTGATGTGATCGTCGTGCGGGAAGAGGGCGTGCGCGTGCGGCGATGCGGCGCAGGGCGAGTGGTGCGGCGAGTGCGCCCAGCGGCACACCGCCGCTCCGCACACCGCGCCCGCACTCGCTGGCGCCCGCATCACGGACCGCTCTGGAACTAACATTAAGAGAGGTATTAAAAAAAAACCGCGAGGATGTAAGGTTTCTTCGTTCAAATTGCACGATTTCTCTTGGTTGTTTGAAATAATAATATGACCTTTTTTGTATCCCTGACGTGAATGCAAAATTTCATAATGATCGGTTGAGTAGTTAAGGCGTGAAAAGGTAGCAGACAGACAGACTGAGTTACTTTCGCATTTATAATATTTGGACAAATCTCAATCTGATACCCATTACCCATTCAGTTTACTGTGATTTAACCACTCAACATATAGAGAATAACTATGTGGTGCCTGGATAAAAACGTACCTAAAACCTAGCTATTGTCTCGTGAAACTGTACCAGCGTTTGACTGTGGTGTGGAATCAAACCATAGAGACTGTTGCAAAGCACAGTACCTTATGACAGTACAGAAATCGGTTGTTGATCGGAGACATGTCATTTATAATAGAAATTTCCCAAATGAAGGAAATATAGAAAATAGTTAAGGATATACAATACAATAAAATAGATATTTCCAGATAAGATAACTAGAAATTGCCGTCTGTCGACCTTTTTGATTACACGTAACGTCAATGTTTGTTGAGCTTTTGTTGATTGTCACTATATAAATAGCTAATATATGAACAGCAGTATTTATTAAGAAACTAAAGAAAGAAGAACAAAAGAACTGCTCAAAAAAAATTTTTTTTTTTATATCTAATACAAAAAAAACAGGGTAAAAGTCTAAATGATACTCTATACTATATCTACAATTGAGATACCTATTTATCCGAAACAGTAGTGAGTGGTGGATACATTTTGTCCCAGATACCTACAAAGTCTCCCAGAGACTTTTTGTCTACAATGTCAATAACCTTCCAGAAGCATTAGGTCTATTTCCCCTGAAAATTTTCTCCCCTAAATGTGAACACATTCAACACATTTTATCTAATTACTATTCATAATATTATAGCAAAACTAATAAAATTTTAATTTTGACAAACCCGGAGTAATAACTAAAATGTTGACTAAAATTTTGGGCAAAAAGCCAAAGTACTGGCAAATTTACAAATTAAATGTAAAGTTAATCATTTACGCTTTTAGTCAAACTTCATACATTAAAAAGTATAATGTTACGCTTTTAAGATAATTTTTAGTTCTTAGGCTAGATAGTGGATAGTTAGTTAGTTAGCAACAAGCATAAAATATAAAAATTTAAAGAAATTAAAAGTTTTTTTTTTGTATTTAATATTGAACAAAATATACATTAAGATTAGTCGTGTTAGTAGATCAATTACTATCAATATCAATACTGAATCATAGTAATCCTATAATGAAATTAGCTAAACCATTCATCGGTAGCTTGACCTACATTTTAGCACAATATAAAATCGAACTGTAACTGAAGCATTCAAATGGAATTTATACCTTGTATGTAATGAAATAAGGTTTATTACATTGTGTTTTCTCGATTACATTACAATTTTGCACCAGCTATCTGGGACACGCCTGTGACGTCACTTACGTGCACATTTCCGTCATCTCTTTCATTCATGGGAATCATAAAAGAAATGGACTATTCATTGAGAAGGGGAATTATTTAATTTTTACATGTAATGTTTTATGATTAGATAAAATTAGGTACATAAATTTACATATCCGTTTTAATTTATAATGACAAATATCTTATAATTTATACTTATTTATATCTTCTATATCTATTTATACATAACTAGCTGCTGCCCGCGACTTCGCCCGCGTAACTTAGGTACTTATAAACCTTCCTCGAGAACCACTCTACCCATTAGTGAAAACCGCATTAAAATCCGTTGCGTAGTTTTAAAGATCTAAGCATACAAAGGGACATAGGGACAGAAAAAGCGACTTTGTTTTATACTATGTAAAGATATAATAAAATTAATTCGCTGTCTGCTCTTTCTCTGTCTGTCGCTGTTTCTCAGCTAACTTCTTCTTACCCACTAAAGCTCAATGATTTTCACTAAAGAAAAGAGCCTATAAACTAGGAAGATAGTGTACCTACCTATATAATTTGGAAGAAAAATATTGCATGCGTGGGTAAGTGGGAGCTGGTCACTAGTATTGAATATAATAAACAAATTAGATTAATAAAGGTAGTGCTGCGCAAGGCGTAAGAAGATAACTTAGTTATTCTATCCTAAATAATATTTTACGAGCTTTATCTCTTTCTGATTTTTTTAGTTTCTGTACAAAATCCTGGGAAACAATGCGTAAATAAACCCGAGTTGTGTCAGCGCAACAAAAAAAGAAGGCTACAAAAATTCAAGGTCTCACTCGCTGAATTTTCATTATGTAACCACTACAACGAAGCTCATATAATATTTATCACAATTGTGTATCTAAAAACCGTCGCATTACATATTTCAATCGCTCAGAAAAAAAAAACTTCAAAATCACCTACCTAGTATCGTCATCCTGAAAACCAACCACAAACTTTCACCTAGAGATATTATTATCGAACCGACACGTCCGCCCGGAACGGATTCTAGACCGCGTGTGACCTCGACAGAGGGGTGGGGAGAAACACACCCCCGGTTGACGCTGCAAATGGGTTGGGGGTATGGCGGGCGTGACGTCACGCGGTCGTCGAACTCGCGAAGTAGGTCACAAGATGGAGCTGGTCGATCTGGCAAACAGTTTGTTCGGAGGGATGAAAGCCTTTGTGTAACGTTGACCGGAGGGGTTATATAACTCGTATGGTGTCAACCCGACTCTTGATTGCGTTCAACTACTAAAACTATTTCGTCAATCATACTAATCTTTGATAATATTATCCTGTAAGTATTACATAAACTTGTGTATTTTCCTTGCTATTACTTCGCGTGATGGCTTGTTATGTTACTAACTAATACCTAACTAACTTGCGTTTTTAATGAAGTCGTACATATGTATACAAAATAATAGCATATTTGAAGCCTATTAAAAATTACACCTTTGTTTTGCTGGACTAAGTAATCTACGAAAAGAAAAGTGAAGAATAAAATCCCTTACTATGGCTAGTTTGTGTCAAACGATTTAAAACAACTAGATTTTCTTATAAGCTTTAACATAGAGCAGTTATACTTATTGGCCCTTTTTACGTTTTCAGTGGCGAAATAAACGACAGCCTACGAAGTTTGAAGTTTATTATAAAGATTGTGTTGTATCTAAATAAAGAAGCAGTTTGCATGTTTTAAAATTGAACAAAGCAAGTGCCAACTTTCTGTATCAATTCCGGAATGACACCAAACACCAAACTGTTAAGTTTTCCTATTTAACTTCAGCATTACCATCTGAATTCCCAGTACGAGCGACCTCTGTTGTGTCTACCCAAGCCTAACTTTAATTCTCATCCATTGTGACGATTCGTCAATTGTACAAAATGAAATGATAATTTTATTGTGTACAAGCAGGGAACATGATCAATAGTCGATTTACCAGCAGGCTAACCTTGGGCGGCAGATTTTAGTGGCGGCAAATTTGGGGCTTATGTTATATTATAATTGAGCTTTTAATAGCTCAGAAATACTTAGACCCAAAAACTTAACGTCAATCGTAACGTAACGTAAAAGTGATTTAATTAGAACAATAGTTCACACATCATAAAGTTACAATTTAATTAACAAAAAAACAAAACAAAAAAATCCGCCATTGATAAAGATACAAAAAGGCACAAGATATGCCAATCAGTTAAATGTTGTTTTTAACTGTTTTGTTTTGAGTTTTGTTTAGTTTAATAAATTCTAAACAATTTTATTTAACCAGGGTCACTCGCCTCCCGATTTTATTAATGCCTGGAAGGACGATGAGTGGAAGACAATAGATTTATTAGTGGTATGTAATTAGATTTATTCAAAAGAGCCAAGTATTATCGTGGCCTCATTTCGCACATTAAAAAACACACGCGAGAGTGGATTGTACCGAACAAACAATCGAACAATAAACCTGAGTGTACTAAACGGCAAACAATGGATAATCTTTTGTCTTGCGACGAATTGTCTTCTAAAGATCGTAAATGGGATTACTCAATGTGATTTGCACCTATTCAATTTACCCACACCTCATTAAACGGTATTTTACGTGGTGCGTTTCACTTTTTTGTCAATTCTCTAAATATATTTAACTAGCTGGTGCTCGCGACTTCGTCCGCGTGGAATAGTTATTTTGGGAATCATTTGGGTATCTCGAACGGTTTTCGCAGCGCACGCAACGGAAGCCCTCAAAGATGAATAATTTTCCCCATTTTTTTTCCACATTTTTGACTGTTTCTTCGCTCCTATTAGTCGCAACGTGATGTGAACGTGATCTATCCAACACAAAAAGAATTTTTCAATTCGAATCAGTAGTTCCCGAGATTAGAGCGTTCAAACAAACAAACAAACTCTTCAGCTTTATAATATTAGTATAGTATAGATAAGCTTTTGCACGTTGCTTCAACTGCGCCTCATTTTATTGGATGTCAAAATATTTATTCAATCTTTATTGCTCATTTTTTGTAAACCGTACTTTTTGACCGTACATCATTGACGTGTTTGCAAAATTTCATGATGATCAGGACTTAAAGGTTTAGTATGTTAATAGGATCATACATATATACAAATATGTTCGTTTCGTTTCACCATTTAAGTTATAGTTAAAGATCTTAAAGTGTCATATAAAAATAACCTTAATAAATATGTAAACATCGAGTTTGTTCATGCCAAACTCTACAACCGCCAAAACGATTTCGATAAAATTTTGTAAATGTACGGTTGGTTCCATTTTAAAAGATAGGACATAATTTGTAAGATATGAAACTCTTGAATCCCAATTATAAAAATTATTTCAGTGATGTATAGCTATGGTTAAATATTAGTTCCACTCTTTGTGGTCAACTGAGCCCACAGCCCTTTCTTCATTAATATTGTTTCGATACAATATGGGGCTCGTTAAGATAGCTGGAAATAAATCCTTGCCGGGTCGCTTTTGGTTTTCTTTAGTTTTCGTAGGCGAAGGTAGCCATATCGCATCAAGTAGATAGTCAGCCTTCATTCTGCTTTTTATTGTGGAAAACAAAACCGAGAAATAAAACTGTACCAGAAACAACAGTCTATAATATGCGTCTGGGATATGTTGCTATTTATTTTCAATACGCACTTGGTGAACTTCATCAAATCGTCATTCAGTGGGGACAAATCCGTGTTGCATGGCTAGTGAAAGATAAAGTTAGTCAACTAAATGGTTGACCACATATTATTTGAAAAGAGTATTTGTTGAGTAAACGCCTTAACAAAGAGATTCTAACATTGTTAATCCTATTTCAAACTACATTATTAGCATTTATCACATAGCCAATGAGTCACATGTTGTTACGAAAATTATGTTAAAGGTTGTACACAGCATGAAAAAATTTGAGATTGACGTGAGAATACTCTACACAATATTATGTCATTGGGCATATAGTCTGTCTTTGTTAAACTAATATGTATTTCTATATTGTTTTTAATTTTTATATACCTATGACATGGAATATTTACATCGACATATTTAATAGTTAATGTAAAAAAAATGGACCGAGAATTGAACCCTGCGGAACACCTTTATATTGGTACCGAATATCTAGATGATATTTGGTAATTAACATCAACTCTTTAAAACCAAAAATTCACTAAATTAAAAAAGTTATAGATTTAAAGTTAAGCCTTTCATTGTACAGTCGGTGTTAGAAAAAGTTCGTCACCTTAAAGTCGATATTTGCTTGCACCAGAGCAATTGTCAGTCATGCCAAAATTCATATCAAACGTCTGTCAGTAGTATGACTGATAGTGTGTGTTTTAGTTTTAAAAGGTGCTAAGAGTCTACGACTTTGATAAAGGAATGAATTTGAAAACTGAGAAAAGGTTGCATGTCAGGCGGCAAAGAGCCTTTTCTTTTATACTACCCCTTCCCCCCCACATATATATCCTATCCCCTATGTTATCAAAATAGGCCAGAAATTTGTATTTCCTATTACGTTACTGGCGTTTAAAGCCGATGGTAGCCACCTCCCATAGATAGAGTGGACCTTCAGCCTGCCTCCCGACCTTTACATAAAAATGATTAATAAGGCCATTCGTCGCCTATTTATAGGAGGAATACAATTGTCACTATTCAATGCAAATGTTAATAAACAATATTAGAATGCATTATTAAACCGTTAATGGCAATTGTTTTCGCTTCATTAACACCTTCAATTGAACCGCCATATCAACAAAGAACTAAGTGAGAATTACTAGAATTGAACTCTTACTTATGAAATTAAATTACAGCTTTCTTAAAAAAACTGCAATATACACAATTTTAATTGGCTTTTGAATTACATTTTTTTTTAAATGACAAGAAAAAATATCTGTATTCTATACAATAGAAATTAATCGCTAAGCGTAAAACTCAAGAGCAGCTGGACCGTTTCGGCAATTTTTTAAAATTAATATTAATAGTTAGAAAAAATAAAAAAGACCGGAAAACGTAAATATGTACTGCATTTTTCCTAGTCCAATCCAGCGAATTTGATTTGCAAAGATATATTATTTCGATGGTTCCATCCAGCCAGGAAGCTGTGAATTCAAACGTTTCAATGAAATAACGTCAAACATATAATTAAATTAACAAATCAAAGTACATAGAGTACCACGTAAGTAACATTCAAATCAAAGTAGGTACAACACCTAAATCTTGTTACATAATAGAACTTTTTTGAGGTTGATGTTAGCTGTTAGTGTTTCAGCTGATTCCGTAGATATATGCTTAGAGGTCTACCAGAATTTCGTGGCAAATGGGGAAATAAAAATTTGGTAGAGTGCAAAGTGGAAATTGGACTAAACGATTTTGATCATAGTTCGATAGTGTTTAATTTTTATATGTCTTTAACAACGAAATAGTATATCTCTGGGTCGCTGGTTTTTAAGCGTTAATTTTTATGTCTTTAGGTGTATTAAGTATTGAACAATTATGATTATAAACATTTTTTTAGTGCTGCTACCTACAGCTCTAGTAGTCATCATTATAAATAAAAGTTTAATAAACGTTTACAGTATAAAAAGTTTATAAGTACCAATTTTTAATATTTTAACCTAATGATAAAATTTAATTTTATTCTCTTTTATATTGAGTTTTAAATGATTTAAATGCGGCACAAAACACATTTAGACATCGACTGAAACATATAGGTAATGTCAGCGCTATAATAAATTAATTATTTATTAATATTGACTGACCCGGTCCACTAGTACACTCGAGGCAGTGCTTGCTAACATATTTAGAAGGTCTATTGTTGCCCATTGTAAACATTTGTAATGGTATATTGTAATGTGTATGATATCTAAACATATCTATATTGTTAAAAGAAAATTGTGTTAGTTACACAATTTATAACTCTACAGAACGACTGGACTGATTTTTATGATCTTTGATTTGTTGAATTTTTCTCCACCTCGAAATAGCAGAGTAAACATTTGAAATATTCATGAAAAAAATTAGTTTTTCTCGTATACATTCATCAAGCGGGGTGGTACGAAGTTCGCAGGGTCTGTTAGTAATAAATAAATATTAGAAACATAGCATTAACTTTTTTAAATATGGAATCACTGGTTGCAATTAAAATACAACACATTTTAATACTCTGAACATTCGAGATTCGTGCCCTATTAAAAATATTAAAAATGCCTTTGTAGGTTTTAAATTATTTAAGCCTTAACTATCTTAAATTATATTCAGAATTCAGTTTTTAATGTTTAGCTAGAAAATATGCATTTATATTATATCAATACAACACTTCAAACACAGATACAATACTTATCTGGCCGATCTCGCGAATGTATTGTGATAAATAGGTCAGAGCTCTGCCAAATATATTTATACAATATTCCGGCACTCGACTATTTAAACTCGACACTTATTTTTCTAATCCTAGTCTAAAATCCTAAGCAATTAACCCACACATACACATACACGAATACTATATTTGATGGAGAATAAGAGAATTTGTGAAAATAAGCCAAGTTTTTGTACCATAAAGTTGTTATACTGAATCAGGGCCATGTCATTGGCCGCTTGATAGTATTTTTTTACGAGTACGTTAGTCATGCCACGATTGCATTGTCTTAATACTTATTCCGTATTGCTAGACTGAGTAGGTATTGGTTTCAAATAATTTAAGAATGTTACTTACTTGTGGTCTACTATGAAAGTAATACAATTAATTATCTGCAATTCAGACAAATTTGTGATTGAACAATATCGGCGTAGACGCTTCTATAATTATGTCCTTTTTCTCTCTCTCTCTCAAGTCTCTCTTTCCCACATGATTAAATATAACCCAGTTATTCGAAATATAAAATATTACAAAAATTAACTTTTATTGAATTAAAATTAAATAATATTTAAATTAATTAAATTAATAATTAAATAACTCTTATCTTCTTCATAATAGACTGACTTGCAACGTCATTACGAACACTATAAAAAAATGATTTTTTTTTGGCAAAAATAATAATAAAACCTTAACTTAAATATTCAGTCAAAATATACAGCAGATTATGGAATACGGTCCGTCTCCTTTTCATAAATGAATTTTATTGTAGACACAATATAAAGATGGACTATACATATTATATATTATCCTTATAAGACAATATTATCCTTATAAATTATACTGTGTGGAAAAAAAAAAACTAGGTAAGGTGATAAAATACTAAGCTATATTTACTTTACTGGTGTGTAATTCAAGTCTTTTGTTTGTTCATTTATTTCTAGTCATTTCTTTGTTGCAACAAATAGAATTTAAATTCGTGCGTTTTTGTTACTGAGTGGATTTCGAGTTTCCAAAGGGTTTAGTACTACATTTTATGGGACATTAAAAACATTACTTATATCGGCAGCCGTAACGTTATGCCGAACGGCATAACGTTCGGCAGAAAGGCCTCTAAACGATACTAAGCAAAACCCGGGTGTTTTTGCCGATCGGGTAAGCCGAATGGTAGTCGAACATAAGTACCTTCTACTTTGATTCGGCTTTGTTGTTCAACAAAAATTGCCGAATGAAATGTGCCGGCCCGACTATATGTATGTCAAACCCTAAGAAAAAGGCCTCAGACGAAGTGGCAAATGCTAGTCACTAATACGGCGTGTTTGTTTCTTGTGCTACAGTCCAGTCGACTTGGTATAACATTGGGACCTGGGTGTGTATTGCAAGTTATTCATTTCCAGCCTCTTCTACTATCCCAAAACTTCACTTCTAAAACTCAATCCCAATTTCCTTTATAAAAGTAATTTTACAATCTAGCGAATGCCTAGAGCAAATGTTTATGCAAACATTATTTAATAACTAAATACACAGCTCCATTATTCTCGTTACATTGTATTAAGTGAGACAAAGCCTTCTCTTTATCATGAGTTTGCCAGCGCTTAGCGCCCCGCCACTAAGGTTGTTGGCCTAGGCTAGGATGGCGACGGCGGAGGTTAAGCCACCCAACGCCAGGCCGACATACCCGATAAGCATGCTAAGCACTATACTTATCCAACCTTATACACTTTAGAATAACAAATTACGGTGATATTGAATATGATTTGTTACAAATGAGACAATTTTTATCTCTTCCCAATCCCCAGGATCCTTAATCCTGTACCTACACTTGCAACACCTGTAACGTTGTTTGTCTTATAGGCAACGGTCGCTTCTCTACAATCTCTACAATTAAGTGGACAGTCAGCTTTCCTGCCGATCTTAGCTTAAAAAAATTAAACTAATTCGTCTTTCATTACGTTAAAAAAATTCAAAACAACATTTGTTTTAATACCATTATGTAATATTTTTATAGTTTCGCTTAGCATTTTTATGGGTAGTTAGAGTATAGGTTCGCGTGTTTCATGAGCGGGTATACAGAAAAAATTTAAAGATTTACTTTCTTTTGATATTTTGTTCAACAATGTTTTAAGTAGTGTTTGTTATTTCTTTTTGGATAGTTATTCAATTAAGTAAATGCTAAAAATATATATAGGTATCTATCAAAATCCATGTAAGCACTGTTATTGATTGAGTGTTAGCTTAGTAATGTGTAGTAGTGTTAGCAAGAACAAACTTAGTAAGTAATTTTTTTTTACACTCCGAAGTGCTGAAACGTTCCTTTTTTTGTCAATTAGGCTAATAACTGTTTTAAAAGGCTTAAAAAAAAAAAAAAAAAAAAATAAACAAGGTTTAATAAAATGAATAGATTTTAAACCTTTCCGCCTACACAGTATTCTAATCATATCAATGATGTCGTGACATATAATCTGAATTAGCCTCATTTGTACGACCTTCAGCCCTCTTACGTCGCATATACCTACCTACATCTATAATGCACCATAATGATGACGCTTACATTGCATTAACCATATGCATTATACTTTACTGTAAAATGCACTTTATGTCGTTACATAGAGGGATGCAAACGCAATTTTGCACTATCTAAGTAAATTAACGCAAAATGTCATCGCATACATGTTTATTTTAAATGAAAATGTTAAATATGTGGTGTGCTCGAAGGTGAGAGGCAGCTTGAAAGACGAGAGAACCAATTTAAACGATAACGAGTGCGAGAAAGATGCAAGAAGAGGAAAGAAGCACAATATGTTGTTAAAATAATCTTATATTATATTATTGAGCCATCTAAGGAAGGATTATCTAATATTTTGACGCTTAGTAAACCAAAGTAGGTACGTCTAAATAAATCGATGCCATATTGTCATGGATCGCTACAGAGTTCAAATAAAGGCCATTGATCAATATTTCAGATGTTCTCTTTGATAAAACACGACGTAATACTATTTCAAAAGCTTCTGTAGTCATTATAGAATCAATTCATATAATAATAGAAAAAAAACACCTGTTTTTAAATTGGAGAAAACTGGAATTACCCATCAGTCTACTTTGTTAAGTAAAGCTAATACCAAGGATGTCAGTCATGCATTTCGAGCCTTCAAGGTGTACTGAACGGAAGACTGCGACAAACGGAAGAGACAAAAATAAGGTCAATATTTCATCCATTTGAATCTGTAGTAATTTGGATGGAATTATTTTAATATTCTATCATATAAACATAGACATATACATTACTGGTTAACTAATAAACACAGTCTAAGAGAAAATTACAATACAAATATACAACGATATATTAAGTAAAAAAAGATGCAACGACATAAAATAAAAACATTAAGATTACAATCACAAAAATATGAAACCTCGAGTCAGTGAAA
Source organism: Synanthedon tipuliformis (assembly GCA_947623395.1). Taxonomy (NCBI): domain Eukaryota; kingdom Metazoa; phylum Arthropoda; class Insecta; order Lepidoptera; family Sesiidae; genus Synanthedon; species Synanthedon tipuliformis. The sequence goes on along the minus strand of OX392415.1, from coordinate 1,171,016 downwards.
CTTGTTTTGTTAAAATTAAAACAGCGATTTTCAACAGTGAATACAAAAGAGACTTAATCTCGTAAATTGACGCAATGATTCCGGTTAGTAAAAAAAAATGCGAAGATATTTTTTACTGGCATAAGCTACAGCCTTGGTCAAACGTCACACTCGAAACGAATGATGTCACTGTCCTAAGTACAAATAGTCAGGGTCGAGTTATATTAGACCTAGATGGAATTAGCCACGATGACGATATTTTAGGGAATGTAGTAAAAGGTTATTCGGTACAGACATTTTTAGTTAGTAATAAAGAAAACCGAGCCATTACACTCTAATGGCCGGCTGATTAAAGACAAACTCATTTTTGAAGCGACTATAGAATATGATCCAATAAAGCCCTCAGTACTAATTGGTACGCTAATTGTTTTACAAATTTATAATGCATTTAGAAAAATATAGTATACATTGCACTAAATCATCAGGATTGTAATTTTAATGGCGCCGTTTTTATAAAATATTAATTCATTGACCTGCATATTTAGGCAGATTGCGAATAAACTATGATGTAATTGCAAAGATGTCCACAAAAATCAGATAAGTCAGATAAAATAAGTCCCTAAAGCCTTTACTCGTTTTAAATAAATAACCAAACAATTCTGTGAGATTATTTATGTCTGCGACAGCGAACACTGGTGCTCATCTGGAAATAGGATATTCATACAAATCCAATATGGCTTCGTCTGACAGAAGCCGACTAACTGTATGACGACAAACCGCATATGTACTCCGATATTATATCAAATTAATACAGCCTAGAGGTTTACATAATTATGTTTTAATTTAAAGAATTTGAATAGCTTTATCAACTTCACTTTCCCAATCAAAAATTGACCTTTAGAGTCAGAGGCACATTAGTAGTTACGACATTAGACGACATAGACACAGTTAGAGAAGATGACCAGCAAGGGTTCGACCAGAAAAAGTTTTGACACATTCGATCGGATCAGATCGGATTCAACTCAAGATATATAAAGATATATCGGAACAGCTCGATATTTTGGTGCCACATGAGCCCATTGAAAGAAACCTCATGAGTCGTGTACTCATTTGAGATTCTCGAACCGTTTTTGAAAAGTTTGATCACTGGTGATGAAAAGTGGATTACTTACGACAAGAACATGCGAAAAAGATCACGGCAAATGGGCACTTATTGTATCCTAGATTTAATTTAGTTTTCATCTCAATTATCTTTAGCTTTAAATCGTTTGTTACTTTGTTGACTTGATTGTAGACTTTAATTATCTAAATTTTCAAAATCGTCTGGTATTTGGTATTGATAATACTAGATAGGTATATTTTAATGAAAGAAAGGGACCTTTGAGCCTCTGACCTATCCAACGTTCCGTAATAACAGTCAACTAAAATGTGCAGTGAAACGTTACTGAGTCGTTGGCCCGTGAACTGCATTCTCTGATACCGTTAGCATGTTACATCGACTCAAAAGCGGCGCCCAACATTTTAATAGCTTTTTTTGGTTTGGTTATTTGGTTTGGTTGTAGAAATTAGTTTGTTACTACGATATAAGTAGAATATATTGTTTAATTCATAAATGCGAAAGTAGCTCCACGTGTGTGTTATTTCACAACTAAGTATAAAAGTAAATCAGGTTTAAAAAAATGACAGTTTATATTGTAGGAAAGGACATAACTGCTTATCTTTTCACGTGGCGATAAAAAAGACATAGCTTTTTATGACAAACTCGGCAGCCACCTACCAGCAAGTGAAGTGGACGAGGAAGACTTGTCAGGTAAGGTGGCTACCGTCGCCTCTTAACGAAAACATTGGATCAGTATGATGAAGGATCATCTAAAAATAAAAATTTCATCGCCTGTCCCTAAGAAAAACACATAAGAAAAAGGGGCGCGGACGAAGACGCGGCAAAAGCTAGTTTAGTATATGTGAAAGGTCACAAAACACTTGAAAAATCCCAACGACTGCTATTATCTTGTCGATATTGAAGCATTGTTGAAATTGTTGCATGTGATACAAATTTTGAATAGCAACCAAAGGGTTTTAGAAGAGATAAGAGATCCGCAAGGTTCACGATATATTGGCTCCGACGCTGAGGTCGATCATAATGCAGATATCGCTTAGTAAGTGCCATACTATAAACATATTTTCATGTATACATGCCACTTACAGTTGTGAGGGGTTAATTTAAAAGAATTATTTTAAAGACGGAGTGATAAGGAAACAGATAATATATATTTCCTAAGGAAGGAAGAACAACATAACTTTTACTGAAATCATAAATTTGTCAAAGATCGAGGGCGGGTCGCTAGTATTTAAATGTAAACAAAATTAATAAGGCAGAAATTTTGTAGTATAAATGATCATGCGCTTACTGCACAAATTGAGATACTAACGCAATTGCACTGGATGTCATCAATGTTGATGTCTTTCAAGCGTATGACATCGATTGCAGGGCGGTCAACGGTCGACCTAGTTCCATTTGGAAATTGGGGATTATTTCGTGTATCAAGTGACAGGCATCAATATTCAAGGGATAAACTCAAACTCGAGCTAATGCTGGTCATGTATCTGAACGGATGACAGCGACGAGTTGATGATCGGTGCATTACCAAATAGACTGTGATAAGTTTTAGGGTTTAGTTGGATTAATCAGATTGTCTTTTCGTTTCTGAATAATAATTACTTTAAATTTGTCTAATGAATAACGATTGTATTTTTTTAGTCTATTCTTGGAGAGCGCTGTGGTATACTTGGGGCATGATAAGGAATGCTCCCTTCTTACTGTGTCCCTTATTGAAAGATCAGCAGAAATAAGTACCTACTTTATAATAGTTCGACTATCTCTGAATCGATTTTGACGTGCTTTTCACTAGCACATAGCTAAAGTTATAAGGAGCAACTTAGGCTACTTTGATTTTAGAAAAAATATGTAAGCAGTATGAGCAGTACCGAGTACCGCGCATGTCGCAGCGAAGCGAGGCCGGGTTTAGCTAGCTAGTCAATAAGCGATTATGATATGTGTACGAGTACGATACGAATGTATGTAACCTACCCCAATAAACAACAATGAACTTTGTATCAATTTGCAAATTAAATTGGATCCATTAAGTAATTAAGATCTCTTAATTAACTGCATCGTGTCAATAGCAGTCTAACTACTCTACTGAGGCTCTAGTGTGAGTTTTACTCGATCAAACGCGTCGAACACGTAAACGTGAATTTGTATGGGAACGAAGCAGCGCCACCTAGTGGCTAACATGTAGCGCTGCTTCATTCCCATACAATAGCCAATAGCATTCTCGCAATAGCGGAACTTTTTTACTTTTTAAAAAAGTTTTTTAAAGGAGTTTTTTACTGTCGCTCTTTCTTATCACCAATTATAATTACAATCACTAACAATAACAATAAAAATTAATTATGCATCCAAGTAGTTTTTTCGTTAGGTGCCTATTAGGTAGATTAAGCTCAGTCAGGCCCATTACCACATTACACGCATACATACATACATAGGGTTATGTGAGATTCTTACTAATATACCTAGCATATTATGGGCTTGGTTCTAGACCTAAGGACACTTTCGCACCGTTCCGGTCATTTGTAATAAAAGCGATTGATGCATTGGCATTTAAAGTGTTAAAGATTCCATAGGTGTAATTGCTCAACCTGTTTCTCAACAGTAGGCGTTAATCAACGAGTGTCAGCGAAAAACGAATACGAAGTGATAAAATATTTCGAGTTGTTAAGCTTCTTGGGGTTACAACCATTTTTGGTAACACTGAATTAGTTAGTTTCCTTTTGCTGATGTGATTATTGCGTGCCACGGTTATGTCTGGCAAGTTCGATGAAATTTTGGAACAGAAATAAACTATCGGACACATGTCATGACATCATCCATGTATACATTGATGGTTAATTTTGTTATGTTCTTCTGTGTTATGAGTTTCACGCAATGAATATATTATTCAAATGTGGTTTTATCTTTTATATTTAATTTAGTGCTGCCGATCATAGAAGGATTAAGGATAAGGGATTAAAAGGGATAGGGAAATGGAGAATGTAAAGGTAGACTGAATAATTGTGACTGAGTACCTATAACAATTTGCGTTTTTAAATGAAATCATTCTTGAGTGATTAATATTCACTTAGTTAATCATTTTGAGAGACAAACTAGTATAAGCAATTTAGTTATTCATTCAAAATCTTATAATAAATAAAAAAAAAAAACAGTTTCAAATAATAGGTACTTTAATGTTTTAACAAACACTATACAAAAGTAGGTGCCCTAATCAGAATGCGTCGCTACATCACCGGATATAACCAAGCAACCGCTGCTCATGGTACGCATATAGGCTACCATATAGGTAATGAATTTTGAATAGTATTTTCTATTCTTGCAACGTATCTATCTATACAAAAATTACTTTATTTAAAGAAAAATGCTGTACAAAAACAGTTTTTCTTGTAATGTTACATGTAATGCTAAGGCTTAAATTTATATGCCACTTCGATCCACAAACGAGGGGATCCAAAAATAATAATATTTTTCTATGCCCCTTGGATTCACCTGGTGAATAGAAGAGGAAAAAGAAGTATCCATGGATTCACACGGGGATTTAAGAGGAGATAAAGGTATCCGCGGATCCACATGTCAAGCTGTGGATCCAAGTGGAAGGAGGCATTACAAATACTAAAAATTATGGAGAACGTTACAGACATAATTGCTGTAACAAATTACCTCGTAGCTAATGTTATTTCCAACAATTATCTATGGAAATGGAAAATAAAACCAAACCAGTGAACAGTCACGACTTCAACAAAGAATACAAACAAATATTGGTAGCTAAGCCACGCGTAAACCGGTGACTCAAAGAAGTAAAAACCGGATAGGGAAATTTTTAATGTTAATAATAATTACCATCAGATTTGAAATCCAGGGTGAAAGCGTTGTGTATCCTCTTATTAAAGAAAAATAAACCACTTTTCACAGACCAGAGCCAAACGTTTATTGACACGAAACAATTAAAACTTGTCGTGAGAGATTTTTAAACATCGATACGTCCTCTCTGTACAAACACTCGATTGTAACTGATGATGATGAACCGCGAAAAGGTGCAAGCACGGACCTTCGTTACGTTACAACAGTGCAATGAAACTTCCGTTTTATCAACAACGAGACAAAGTTTATTTTAGGTAAATCGGTTTCGCGTCTAACCTGTATGCGTGGGTTAGGTTTTAGATGCAGTTACGTTAGTTTTCGCAAGTTCTTGTCATAAAATAGACATAAGAGGTAATCTCATTTGAATATTCCATACCTAGAGCATTACAGTCGACATGCCTTTGTATTATGAGTATTAACGGTAGTGTGATTTTAAGATTCAAATATTTCATAGATTTTTCTTAATAGATTATGGATTCTTTATGTCATATCTTAAAATACCAATTCCTGCTCAGAGCCTATACCTGAGTTCGCTTTTAAAAATACATTAACTTGTAGATTAGCGTGTTCCAAAGCGAATTAAGGTCAGAGCGAACTCAATTTACAACGGCAAACAGGAGCAAGAAGGCAGTTTCACCAGTTTTCTGATTACTATCGTTAGCTGGCTTGACAGGGTAATCGATAGCCCTCATTTGAATACTAAACTTAACATCAGTTGCCAACAATCAATAAATAAATACAAGACTAGACATAACGTTTCCCTCTTTACTGTGTAAAAACAATGATATCTCAATCTTGTTGGGCGATAAAGGTGAATAGGTAGTTCAGTTGAGAAAACGTTCGGCCTTGGGAAGGGAAAACTATTTAAATTGGGATAGTTCAGATGGCGCTACTTACTCCAGTTTAAATAAAGATATAAGAATTTAAAATGTACAATTTTTAAAAAAGGCTGTATTACTTCCTTTGCAATCTAGGACCATTGGAAATGCTCAGATATATGCAACTTAGATTAAAAATTCGTCAACCTCCCTAGTTATTTTTATACTCTATATATCAATTAATAGGTAAAAATTAGTACCAAGTCATCAAGTACCTATCGTACATTCCTAAGCGTCGAACAAACGGATTCATACTGCTGAGTGTTGACTAATTATAGAGGAACAAACCACTTGCGTATGAGCTTGCGCGCCAATAGCGCGACTCGAGAACAGAGGGCAGTCTAAATTGGACCGTTTGTGTTAAGATATAGTTTTCATATTTAAGGTATCGAATGTTCGCGTTTTGTCATAAAATTGTTAAGCAATTATTAAACCAATTGCTTATTTATGTTAATGTCGACAGACAGGCTGTCGGTTCCTTTGATGGTACGTGACTCCCTTCGCTTATAACACAAGTCAACGCAAGGGGATGGGCTCTTGCATCAAACATCTCCGACTTGAATAACTTTTTCTTTTGTGTTTTTAATCGATTTTCCAATTTTTTATAGTAGTTCTTGGTGAGTGGTGAGTTTTAGTAGCTAGTGGTACATACCGTTAAAAAAAATGGTAACTGTTTTTTCGCATCTTCGTAATGTTTATAGTCGAATTTCGACCATTAAACGACGGCCAGAACTAATTAATACTCGTATTAAACCATACGAACCTCTTACACAATTGTCTTCAATTTAGACCTGAATAAGTATTCCTAGTTCCTGAGTTTCTTTATAATTGACGGATCTCCGTTCAACGTTTTGATCATGCCAATATTAGAGGGGTGAACTACGGCAAATATTACATAATGGCTACAGGTATTAAAAAATGACTTTTTAAGTGATCTGTACGAATTTGTCCAGACCGAAACGAAAATGATTATAGTAAAAATAAAGCTTATTACTAGAAATAACATAGACCAACAAGAATAAACAATAACACCTTTGTTTATTCTTGTTGGTCTTATTTTAAACAGAGTAACAATAACACTAGATATTTTTTTATATAAAAAAATATCTAATTCATTTACTGTAGACGAAAATAGAACTGTTGTAGCATTGCCTGCAATACCGTTCAATGAATGAGCTAAAAATAAATTGGAATAGTGCTGGGATTAAGCTTGAATGGGACATACCCCCTACTCCTGATCCCTCTTGCTGAATATAGGGCAGTATGTCAGCTGTGACGTCACGATATGACGTCACCAACGCATCCCTGGTGGAATGTAGGAAATTAGGTCGCAGCATGTGCTTTTTAGATAAAAGAAAAATTGAATAGTAACCCAAAAAGGCATTTGTTAGCTTAGCCATTTTTTAATATTCTAAATCCTAACCCTAATTCCTAAAATTATAATGTGTATTTAGTATTTAATTGAGATGTGATTAATTTTTGGTCCCTTTTTTATTATAATACAGAAACGAGTGGAATAGGAGAAGAAAATAAGGAGAATTAAATACCTACCAACTGTTAGTTAAATTTGGATTTGTAACTCGAGAAATGAATTTTAAAAACTGTAAAACCAAAGTGTAGGTAATCATCACAAAAAAGTAATAAATTTTGCTTATGGTTATCACCCAAGTATTTATTAATTATTTTGTCCCATTCCCCTAATAGGTTTTATTCTGGTTTTATGGATGGTGGGATGTGTTTAAGGTTTCAGCCAAAAAACATAGGTACTATTAAATCATTCAAACAAAGAAAATTATTTTTTCTAGTTTCACTGGTTATTGTTGGATTTTAATTTTGTATGCTGGCAACATCTTCGCAAAGTAATGTTTGTCATCATGTTTGTCAGTAGGTATATTGAATACAAATACAATTTTTTTTGTAAGTAATAGCGAAATTTGTCCATAAAAATACAATACTTGTTGTTAATAAAGAATATAAGTTATCCATATTTATAAAAGAGCCCTACATATTTCTATTGCCAAAAAGTATTCCATAAAGTCCCAATAGAACCGGCCGATTTAGAAAAATCTTGTCTAAGACAAGAGTTGTGCAGAATTTAGTTGCTTACTGTGGAACTAGATGGCGTTGGCTGGGTGCAATGTGTGAAGATATTTATTTATTTATTTATCTCATGGCAAAAGGGGAAATAAAAATCATTTTTGTAGACTGCAATACGGAAATTTGACTAAACTATCTTGATATTGTTTCATTTTCTTAATATGAGTCCCACTCCATATTAAGTATTTATTTATTTATTTATTACTTGTAAGAGGTTAAGACATAAATTATTATGATTTTAAGCATTTTATAATTTAGGTACCTATATAACAGTTTTTTGCTAAGCATATACCTATATATTGAATAATTATTTCTTGGGGCATTGAGAAATAAAAATATATGAATGTCTCTAATTTTGTGCAGGCTTTTATAAAACTATATTTTTTTCTATATTTAATATTCTATCAATTTATTAATTATGAATACATACTAATTATAATAATGATTTATTAATTATGAACAAGATACTAATCTTACTCATGGTAAGTATATCTAGTGTTTGAGTGAGGTTACACAAAGGTCTTCTGTAAGGGGACTGTAAATATTCAGGGTCTAAGAATATTAACGCAATAAGAATAATCTTTATCGCGTTAATATTTTTAGTTCAGGCTGTTACAGGATGTGAGAAAAACATTTGCTAATACATTTACTACGTAATTTATTAACTATACCTACTTAATAAGCACCATAATTATTTATTGATGTTATTTTAATTATTAACTAAATTAATTAAATTTACATCTAGTTATAGATTCATCAATATTATTTTTTTTGTTTTAAGACAAATATAATAATATATTATTTCCTAAGTAAGTGATTGGGAAGATAATAAGTACAAATATGCCCTGCTAGGTACTAAGATAACTAATGAGTTTAGAGTTACTATTATAGTATTTCCAATTTCCCGAAGATCGTATTTTCTAACGTTTCCAATTTACCGCATTACCGTTGACATTGGCCTTCTACAAATACAATCAATACGATACGGAAAGTGCATTTTCCGAAGAAAATTCAAATGATACTTACATTTTATGACTGGAAACTTGAAGAATCGACAAAATACTTTAATAAATAACAACAATATTAAATAACAAGAGCTTAAAATTCTAAATTAGAAACAAAATACGAGTTCAGAAACACCAATTTATCAGCCACCCATTTTGTTTCTGTGTTAGTATCACCTGTATTGTAATATAGTCTGTGTTTATGTCTTACTACAGTTGAAGTTTCAGTATTTCGCTGAAAAGAAAACACTTCTAAATGAAAATGAACTGTCAGTACATGATTGCCATTTCAAAAAAAAAGATGATGTACGAATATATTTGTGAAAAATATAATATAAGTAATTAGAAATATCAAGGGGGTGTTTTCCTATTTTTTAATTTTGGTATTGATATTATTTTATTTAACTATTGCCATTTTTAATTTACTAGCGCCATCTATAAAATCGTTCAGGAATTAATTTAATAAGATCTTCAAATAAAATGTTGACCGAACGTTCGTAGTTTTAGATTGTAGGTGTAGGTGGCGCTAATATTAACACTATATCATAACAACTATCAAGACAGTTTAAGAACTAATCTCTTTAAAACGCTAATTAGGATAGGCATACCTACCAGTAAAAGCAGATTATCTAATCTTGCAAAATAAAAAGACACTACATCAACAATAAATAAACTTTATTTATTAGTAATTAATAGATCTATTATAATTATATATTGGAAAAGAAGATTGATTAACAACTTTGTATTTAGTAAAATCTGGATAAAATTTATTACATATTGCATCGTACTGATCGTACGCCAGTTTAGTTCCTATGAAGGACATCGCAAATATACCAACAATGAGTAAAGCGCAAATTGTTGGGCACAATATGGCTCCTAATCTGTTAACTCTATGAGATTCAGTGGAACCTATTTCCGAATCTGTTGTACTGCTCTGTCCATCGGAACCTTTAGTCATTATCTGAAAAATAAGTTAATAAATGTTATGTACTTAGAAACTTATTTCAATTAATTATTATAACACTGTAAACAAATGCTTAAGTATACCTAGTATTACAACCTTTTCTTTAATAAAAAAGGTAACCATTTTACAGGATAGGTACCTACTTTATTTTTAAAGAAACATATTATGTATTATTTTGAGAAATTAATATTTCCATACAAGTAATGTTTACGAGAGATAAAGTGTGAAATACTAGAATTGAACACTAAAATTAGTTAAGCGCCATCTCTAGCCGCGTGTTAGCAACTAAGAAAGAAGTCACTTATTACTAAGTAATAAGTGATTTTCAATTACCTACAGCTTTGTTTAGTTAACGATATATGTAATTATGTTATTATACACAGTGTACTGTACTGGACATTGTACAGTAAATACAGTAACATTTTTAAAGCAAAGTCATTTTCTTGACAACAATAAACTCTTGAAGTTATCACAAAGCAATGCTCATCTTGACGATTTGTGATTATTGTTTAAATAAAACATGATAGATACAAAAGATAACTTACTTTTAGTTTTTAATTGATATTTTTACTGATTATTTAAACTATCCTAAACATAATAGTGTCTAGAAAATAAAATAATCCAAAATAATATTGAAACATTGACTTCTTTCAAGTTTTGACAGCAAACAGTTTGCTTTATGAGTATCTTGTATTACCTACATACTTTTTAAAAAAATACCTCCTACACACCTCCATACAGCAACCTTTGCTCGCAGAGTTATACTATTTCGTTGCCTCCATAGAATTCCGCTGATTTTTATTCAGCCAATCATAACAGGTTGGAAAGCCATTTTTTAATTATTTTTTTAACAAATGAGTTTCACTGCCAATTATATGTCAACAAATATTTATAGTGGTGTTAGAATATTTATTTCTCATCGAAAGACAATAACATCTCATTTTAAGTTAAAATGAAAGTTATTGTCGTTTGCGCCCTGTGTGCGTTTCTTCTAATTGCTATATTTTTCATACTTGTTGCAATGATGATGAAGGTGGATCCCCAATTAAGAAGTTTGCCTGAAAAAGCTATTATGATGTTGAAACATTACGAATCCATCAACGGACATAGTAAAGCGGTTCGTATTTTAAAAATAAGTATAAATTTATCATTATTTTATTTTATTATATCATCTATACTAAAATATATTAATAAAGAGAGAAGATTTTTGTTTTTGTATGTTTGTGATTAATAAATTCAAAAACTACTGGACAGATTTTGAAAATTCTTTCACCTATAGAAAGCTAAATTATTAGCGAGTGACATAGGCTATATTTTATAAAGTTACGCGGGCGAAGTCGCGTCCAACTTGGTTCAACACTTGGTTCTAGTAATGCATAAACACAAGAAATGTGTGGTCTGCCATCCGTCCCCGGCTTTAGATAAGTAGATGAAATTTTTCCCTGCATATTATTAAACATTTCTCGTTTATCGCTCTTTTCATTAGTGTAAAACCGTATCAAAATCAGTCGTGTGGTTAAGAAGAAGTTAGAGGAGAAACAGACAGTGGCGGACAGTGACTATCTATATCTAGGTATCTATTTAAAAACTTTTGTTTGTCTGTCTGTTTGTACCGGCTAATCTCCGAAACGGCTGGACCGGTTTCGATGGGACTTTCACTGGCAGATAGCTGATGTTTTAAGAAGTAACTTGTACAATTTTTATTTTAGAAAATATTTAGAAATAATATTTTTAAAATGGAAAAATTTGCCCAAATGCATTTTTGTAAAGTGGAGAAGTGTTGATAAGGAAATATTTTTACAGATACCTGCGAACATGAATGAATACGACCAGCCCGATTCCAGAGGCATCCGGCCTGTCTATTATTGATGATTTAAATTAAACTATATAATTAAGTCAACGTTAAGAAATTGTCACTTCAATTGATTCCAGCTTAAGTTCATTGATTAAATTTAAATTAAATAAAATGCATCTTAGTTGTCATTTTGTATTTTTTTATCATGCATAACGGACTAAATTAATATTTAAAAAAAGAGCATTAAATAGAAGCAAACTTTAGTCATTTAGTCTTTAATTTTTTCAGTTCGGATTACATATTTTTTTATTTCTTAATTTTAGCATTTCGTTAGTTTCCACATCTCAGCATCCATAATGTGAATTATTATAATTAGTAATATATTAATACTAGCTGACCCGGCAAACGTTGTTTTGCCAAAAAAGAAAATAAAAAATTGGGATGGGCCACCCTTATAAGAGGTATAAAAATAGTTTACAAACCTACAGATCCCATGAGAGCTAAAATGCAAAAAATATCCTAGGATCCCATGGGACCCTAGACGTGGGAGTCAAGTGGAGATACACAAAAAAATTCATAAAAATCGTTCAAGCCGTTTCCGAGGAGTTTGGTTACAAACACTGTGACACGAGAATTACATTTTTTTAAATACCTAGGTACTTTTTTATGCTGTGTCCAGCGACCTTTGAATACATGGACGCAGCCTAAGCGTCTCAGTATGACCCCACGAAAACTGAGCTGCAGTGGGCGCGGCTTACAAAACTGAGCCGCGACCTGAATTAGTTCATTCAACCAGCAACCAATAAACGAACTTTTACAAACTTATTTATAAAATGGCGTAAGTAAAAAGTGCATCCTAATAGCGACCGAGACATGCTGTCATTAAAGTTTCTTTTTAAATGCTAATAGTTTAATACTTTCTTTTAATGTCATATTCTATAATGTCATATTTTAGAAAATTGAAAATCGAACATTCAAAAATTGGCGTCGAAAATTGACGATAACTAGTATGAAGGGACTGCTTCCATGCTCGCAGAGATATACTATTTCGTTGGCTGTGTCAGGGTAAACATAATAAGTATCTATACGTAAACAAAAAAGTTGTCTTTATATGATTTAACATATGACAGGAATGCCTTTTCGATTATTTTGTAATGCATTTTTTACCTGTTTTTACATTTTTTTACAATGAAAGGAATTACTTTTGTTATTATATATTCGATATTTATGTTGGCGCTGTTTGGAGTTATGTGTTATCTAATGACCATCGTTAATCCAGCAGTGGTGGTGGAAGAGCCCAAAAAAGAGAAAACTAACCCTGAATTGGCCGGCAACGAAACCCATGTATTTTATGTAAGAAGTTTATACTCGTAGTTCTCCCAGAACAATTCCAGTTAGTGCAGTTTACGCTTTTAAGGTTTAATGGGCCATTTTCATAGACGCCGCCAGGATTACTCTCAGGGAGGTGCATCTGATATAATTATACATGTATAATTGTATATGTCGTGGGCAGATCGTAGAATTGGGCAGATCGTAAAGTATGAAATCAAAAATCTTTCACCAAAAGTCAAAAACAGGTGCGACGAGGAGCGTGTTAGGTTTACATGGAAATACGTTTGGGGAGCCGAGCGAAACGAAGCGGAGTAAGGCGACCCTCTCAGTTCAAAGAAATATGATCTGTCCAGGAATATCACGATAAGCCCAATTCTACGATGTGCCGACGACATATATATGTAATGTAGATAAATGTAAATGATTTGGATATATTTCTCTTATCGAAAACATAATCTCTGTAGTCCTGAACTGAACTGAGTGAACCTGAAATGAGGATAGGGGCATTTCGTCCTTATCCTATGAAGGTCAGCCGGTCACTTGCAAGTTGTTTTACCTATCTACTGACCTTGATTTAAAAAATATTAGAATCACTTTTGTACTTAACAGTTAAATTGCAGCTTAAGAAATAACGAAACAGCTTATTCCATTGAAAACAAATTATTTATTTCATGATTGATAAAGCCGCTAATAATTACTGTGTAGAATTATAAAAATAATAGTATATATAAAGACCTTTTTAAGTTGGTCTGTATAGAATTAATATGATTTTATATAATGCATATCTTTTTATACTTAATTTACAGACTCATGATGATGATAAAGATTTGCCAGAGATTCCTAGCAGCAATGACACTATGAACTTAGATTTGAAGTCCAAAAGGATTAATGATAGTGAATTTATTTTTTCAAAAACCAATCATGTCGATAAAGCAACAACCCTAGAAGTTAAAAGTGGCGATCTGAAAACTCGTAAGGTTGCAAAAGGTAGAAGATCAGTGAATTCTTTGAACCGTAATTGCAAACAGAACGAAAAATATGTAATATTAAATATTTTAGATGAAAATAATGAACCTAAAATTGAAATTAAATTAAATGTTATTCCCAACGAGAGAAAAAGAGACGAAATTTATCAAAATTTACATAAATTGAGAGTGAACAAAACAAGAAAAGAAATTTTTGAGGAAATTTTTTTGAAAGATTTCATTGTAAAAATATTATCGAACAACACTGTAGTTATTGACGATATTGAAAAACTAAAAACAAGAAAAAATATGACAACAGCTACTTTAAATACGACAAACTATAGTATCAATGAAGACATAAACAACATGACCAAAATTAGACAAAATAACGTAATAAATTTATTTGAAAATAAAAACAGGTTTGATGACATTGAGCTACATATTTTGACTTATTTAAAGGTAGATAAAGCGAACATTTCTAATGAAACAAATTTAAATATTGAGAAGTCTCAAAATTATTATGCAAGCAAAACTAAAGACAGAAAAGCTTCGAATAGTAAAAATATGTCTGAAAATATGGAAAGATTTGGTTTATTTAACTTGACCAAAGAAGATAATAACCTTAATGGAATGAATTCTCATAGGCGAGGACTTTTTGATGATAATAATCTAAACGAATTCGAACCTTTTAATGTAAACCTGAGCACTAATAATGCGACTATTCAGCTTTCAAATGAAATTGAAAAGTCTGAAAGTGACAATGCGAATAATTTTCAAGTAAAAGATATTCAGAAAATTGGTGTTAGAAATTATACTATTTCGAAAAATTTCAACATAGAACCAAAACAACCAAATTTCTTAAAAGATATTAAATTGATTGGCGAAAAGAGTGACGAAAATGGAAGAAATCATACAATACAAACCAGAAAAAAAGTTTCAAGTGAAATAGTAATAAAGGATTCGAAGAAAATCAATTCAACAATAGAGAAACTTAACATTAACAAAATGCCACTATATTTCCATGAAAAATTCAATGTAACTTTATTTAATCATGATTTATTTAAATTCAACTTTGATCTAGTTAATACAACTAATAAAAATCATAACATCAGTGATTCAAAAGAATTGTTTTAGAACTG
This sequence comes from Synanthedon tipuliformis, assembly GCA_947623395.1. NCBI lineage: Eukaryota > Metazoa > Arthropoda > Insecta > Lepidoptera > Sesiidae > Synanthedon > Synanthedon tipuliformis. The sequence goes on along the minus strand of OX392415.1, from coordinate 1,155,891 downwards.
AATAAATAAGAGGGAAATACTACAATATAGAAGGTTTACACTACGTGATAATTTATTGACACTCGCCGTAAAATTTTTACCACCATAAAATTTCCTATGAAAAAAAAATTTCAGGGTGATGAGTATGTGCAAAATATGGCAATAGATGTCTTGTAATTAATGTTTAAGTATCACTCTGATGGACTAGGGCAAAGAATCAGAATGGTCTATACAAGAGAATAGGGTACTGAAAAAAGTTCACCTGGTTGGAACCAGATGGTCTATAATCAAGACTCTATAAAAAATGGTTTAGTACTACTCAAAAGAAAAATGAAACCTATTTTGAAATAGGTAAACATACTCTTGGTACAATCATGCAATACCTTCCTCATTAGTTTGTATTAAACTAATTTGTACGTGTGAAAATCATGAACAATGCAGACTCAATGTCAAATACAGGAACGAAATGAAACTATTAAAGATTTTTTTTATAACATTTTAATTGCACAATCCGTTTTTTGTTCCTTTCATTTCATATATTGTAGTTATAGTTTTATAACGTGGCTATATTCATCCAAGGTCGAATTTATTGTACGGTCAGGCTAAGAGTAACTAATAACTCGCTTTTTTTAAAAATAATGTAGTTAAAATGTATTTTGGCTGGCGACAAAAAACGAATTTCTCTTAAGGGATTCACAAAGGCGAATGACATTGACGATTTGACCTTCACCGATATGACCTTTAGAATGTTTATATAAATCATACTAATTCCACACGAAAAACACAAACGTAATCCACACCTCAACGCAGTCACTGAGACACTGTAGCTCCATATATTTAGAGTTCCGAGGCGGCGGAAACAATTCAACAGGCCTGATAAATGTGGTTTTTTGTACTTTTCATTAAAACTACATTAAAAAAAAATTAAAAAAATCAATTCATTTTTTTTAAATGATATTGACTTATTATTCGGTGTAGGAATCATTTGCGCGCAATAAACCGTTTTCGCAACAAATTTCAATATAAGTCAAATTCTTCTTATGTTCTAACTTTTATTGTGGGGTTTCTACTACTTCGATGGAAATTCTAAACAATAAAATTTGTTCTTCACATGTTTAAGTATAACATATATTTTTTTCAAACTAATTGCATTGATAGTTTCTTCTAACATTTTTTTTTTAAATGCAAATTTTTAGGATTGGCGTGTGTTTACACCTTAAGAGAAAACTCTTCATGATATAACAGCACTTGTGTTCTTATGTTTTTATTAAACTCTATCCTGTGTTGATTGAGTTTATACTTAGTGTCGTATACCCAAAGCCGTCCACCATGGCGAATACTGTCAGCCTGCTTGAAATTCATTTAAAAAATAATTTATCCCAATTTTACTAACGGCAGGGCACACTGAGTTTCCCAGTTATAACTTGGGCATCCCATTGGTCCTCCTAAAGTGGACAAAGTAGTTAGACCACAGGCAATACCTCAGGCACGAGGCACCTAGCATGTTCCGATGCTAATCTCTCATAATTTAACCTGAGTAGAAATTTACGTTTTGATTTTAAGTTAAATTATGAGAGATTAGGAAGGTCGGCAACTCTTTTGCAGCACATATTGCGATGCTTATGTAAATAAAACCTACTTCGGTTACTTCGTTACGTTACTACGTCGTGTACTTAAGTAGGTATATCTAAAATTGTTCAAGCTTTTTAGAAATACTATTACTTAGGACAAACAGGTATAATTATGCGAATAATACGAATATTAAATTTGCTTCACTGAGCCGGTGTCGGTGTCGCGGTAGATGTGCGTTGGGCCTTACTAAACCCGCTCTAACTAATAACACTATGTTAAAAATGTAAGGTAAGGCTTTAGAGAGCGTACCGTTCGCTTATTCGCTAAATGGCAGATTCTGGAAAAGGCAGATTCTGAGAACGGCAGATTCTGGGAATGGCAGATTCTTGAAACGGCAGATGTACAGTCAAGTAATTAATTGCATTTCGTTCAAACCTTTTGACAATTTATTTCTGACGCTAGGTCTACGCTGTGGCCAACCGTCGTTGTCGTTTGAGCTTGCATGAATCACTCGATAACTAGCCGCAAAGCATAATACTCCTGAAGGGGTTCAACGAAACTTTTTGCGAAGTGGCTCCAGATACAGATGAATTTATTAATTTATGTATATGCAGTGTAGATAAATAAGTTGGGCCCAGGAGGGAAGCTACCTTAAATCCTTAAGTTGGCTCATTTTACATAAAGGAGACATTCCTTTATTTTTAAAAAGAAACAAAACTGCATTCAAAGATTTTCTAAAACTCGCTTGACTCGCCCGGGACTAAACTCGCAAGACTCGACCAACTAAAATAAAAAAAAAAAACAAACACTCGCTATTTTATTATACTAATCGATAGGATTATTATTTAGTACACATACACAAGTTCTTTAATGAACATTACCTACTACTACTGTTCACTTTCAACAAGTAAAAGATACGTAACAGTTCTCTTATCTCTCCAACATTCAAAGACTGCGTATGAAGTACACGCTTGCTAATTTATCTCTAAGTACTAAATAGGTATACTTCATGGTTATCTTGTACGACAGACGAGAGTAAGACCAAATGTTTGTTAGAGAAATTTTATCCTGAATAACAATCCTATCGATTAGTATAATAAAATAGCAAGTGTTAGTTTTTTTAATTTTAGTTGGTTCGAGTCCCGGGCGAGCCAAGCGAGTTTTAGAAAATCTTTGAAGCAAGTTTTGTTTCTTTTTAAAAATAAAGTTGGCTCCTTTATGTAAAATGAGCCAACTTAAGGATTTAAGGTAGTTTCCCTCCAGGGCCCAACTTATTTTTCCACACTGTATAATAAAAGATAAATAATGAACATTAAGTAATTTATTAAACGGACTGTACAATTTCTGCCATTTACAGAATCTGCCATTTCCAGAATCTGCCATTCCCAGAATCTGCCTTTTCCAGAATCTGCCATTTAGCGAATAAGCGGTACCGTTCGTTCCCACGTGGCAACGGACCAAAACGGCAGCCGCTAGCCGGCCTGCCTTGAACGACCTTGCCGTTGCCTATTGCAATGCACACGCTAAAATCAAGTGCTATACTTTCACATTTTTATTCGTTACTAGCTGTGCCCGCGACTTCAATGTTTGATTGTACATTGACCAAATGAAACCTTTTGAGACTCTGACATTTTGAAACTCAAATAAATATTTAAAATTGAAACTGTTCTTTTGAAACTCAAATATTTTGAAACTGTCCTCTTGAAAGTCTGACGTTATGGGATCAAACACTACGCGTGGTTCCCATTGTAGTATTAACGAAATTAGTAGTTGGTTGTTTACTTAGTAATTTAATGCTTTTAGTTCCTACTTTCGAACATAATGAAACCAATGTAGGTACTCAAGTACATGCGTAATTTTGCGGAGTGTTTTGCCAATGTTATTTATTATGGAAAAGCCCATTGTATAATGTCTAGAGGGGGGGGGGGGGGACCCGGAAAAGAATTTATATAAACATTTCCATTTATCCACCCAGGTTAGGGTAGATTCTCGGATAAGTTTCCCCCTTAGAGTGGATAAACGGAATGATCGGTTACTTCCGCCAAACGGGCTGCCCAAATGAATTCCCCAACGAAACTCAGGGTGCCCTTTCGCGACTGTATGTAATCTGTAGAATAAGTTGCAACTTAACTTAGGGAGTGAATTATATTGCATTAACTTTCAATGGAAAATAACCACACCGACCCCGTTTCTTTGTTATTATAACTTTAAGTAAGAACAAACTCTTTATTTCGATTAAAACGTCTGAGTACAATTCCAGCGAGATATTTTCTAAAGTTCTTTTTTGTGAATGTAATCAATAAATTCCAGTCCCGTGAACCTTGAAGAGTTATGAATTTATTTTAACACTTTGTTGTTTAAATTAAATTGGATGAAAGGGCGGATATATTTTAATAATTTTAATCAAGTGTCGCAATGGCGTTTATTTGTGTTAACACTTAAGACCAAATACAAGTTTTTTTTAGTTAGGTAACCACTAAAACACTTCATTGTCACACCATCTCAACAGTACAGTTGGACGTCCATTGCTGAACCCATAATTTCTAGTAGGACCGGTCAAAAGCATAGATCCCAGCTGTAGTGTATACATAAATAAGTGACTCTGATGCGTGAGCCTCGAGTGCATAAGAAAGGGCGCTACACCAGCCTTGATTCGCGACCCCTATTGATTTTTTTTAATAATAATTAAATTCTAGTGAAATTGTATATTGCGTTGTTCATAAGTATTCGTATAAAATAACGTAATTTCTCACTTGGAAGAATATTTCACAACTCCCTGATTTTGAATAGAGAATATTGGATCTCGAAACTAAGTGACATTCTTCTATGAAAGGCTTCTATGAAATCTTAATACTATGATATGAGACTATTAAACTTTGTCGATCATAAAATACTCAAATTACTTAGTAGGTACCTACACAAATTAGACCGGTCCGAATACTTGAAACTGAATTTTAAAAGTTCAAGATTGTCCGCAAATTGTACGGAAGTCTCCAAAATGATCCATATTAAGTAGTTAGCGTATCATCAAGTGTGATGTAGCTAAAAATTTTTTAAAAGAGTGCATTCACTGTTGCACGCGACTTCGTCCGAGTCAAAATATACATAGCCCAAAGATAATTGATTGGTCTCGCTGCGCTCGACTAGATAGAGTGCTATACAAAAGCAATAGCTCCAAAAATGTGGCAACTTTTTATTGTAGTGTGTGTAAAAAATCGTCACTTTATCACTTTTTACCCAGTTTTATAATATTTTTACACAGTTTCACTACGCAAACTGGTATTTTATTATTAAATAAAATATATTTAATAAAACATTTGGCACGTACACATCACAGACAGTTTGCAGTGTGACTGGCTCGGGTACGCCGAATTCGGCGTACTATTTTATGCCGCATTTTACAAGTACGACGGCGATATCTAGTAGAGCACAGCGAGACCAATCATTTATCTATGACATAGCCTATGCTATTCGCTGATAATATAGCTTTCCATAGGTGAAATGGTCTCAGTAATTGTTGAATTTAAAAACTACTGGACTGATTTTTTGATAAAAATATAAATCACTTTTCTTTAAAATATTAGTATAGATATTTCACAACAGTCTGAATTATAATTAATGTAATTGCTTGAATTTTCTTTTTATTCTTTTCCTGCGTCTAAATTTTGCGCTCTGGTGAAGAAGTAAAAGTTATTCTTATTCTTAAATAGTGAATACACAATACGAAATTAACAGAGAAACAGCAGACACGGATTTGCACAATGTGTTGCCTCATCAACATTAATTCCAAGTTGAGTTTCAAGGTCACTTCGTAGACTAATCTTTCTTCATGTAGGAAGCAGTGAACCAAATTGAAACAATATGGCGTCTGGTACACAATGAAACATCGACACGGCGTTTAATTAACAAAACATGTTTAGAATAACTATAGAAACTATATATAAAAATTTGGCTTTACATTTATTAACACGAGTTTCTATGCAACCGTTCATCCCTTATTTTATCCCCTTAGGAATGGAATTTCCAAAAATTCCAAAAAAGTGGAGATTCACACCATTAAATGCATTAACTACCAAAATTTTAGTTTTTTTAAACCCAGTTGTTTAAAACACGTAGTATAAATTTAAAAAAATAATTGTAAGTATTACAATTTTGGTTTATTAATATTTTTTTATTGTTTATATACTTAAATTCTTAATTTTACTCCTTCAACATCTTTCAATATAAAATTTAAAACATCCTAAAATTATTAAATAAAAATAAAATTCAATATGTTAATATAGCGGTGGATCCAGGCTGCTTATCCTGCTCAGCACTACGGTGGTATCGTAGGGAAAAATAATTACCCACCGTACCACTGCGGATATGGTCGGTGGTACGGTGGGTCAGAAGCGCTTCTGACCGGTCCTATTGGAAAATTATGGGGGAGGCCTATGTCCAGCAGTGGACGTCCTACGGCTGAGATGATGATGATGATGATAATGTTAATTAAATTAACATTCATGTCGTCATTAATTATTTTTAGTTTTTAATTTTTTTATTATTATAGAAACGGGTGGTACCTATGTTACAGATTTCTCTGCATTTGACTGTACTAGTATTTTCCTAGCTGTGACAATTCACAGACTTATTGGATATTGGCTGTTCTTGAAGTTTGTTGTAGATTGCTTATTGATCGTGTCCTTCTTCACGTGGGAAAAGTTTTTCAATTTATGCTCTTAACTTGTAGGGGATTATTCTAAAAGGCGTGCGAAAAAATATCTTATACACTTTTGTCAAAATGTGTTGAGGGTTTCAAAATTTTTTCAAATTAATATGTGCATCGAAACCATCGATCCTTGTTTCAAAATTTTTTATTAGCTGTTTTTTTAATGTTTTTAGCAGGCGAATCCCATAAAACACATTGTTTTGTATTAAAAATCGTATTTGCTTGCGTATAGTAATCCTAAAGTTTTATTGTTAATATGTACATACTACGAGTAATCAAGCTCGTTTTTTGATCATATTGCGCACTCTTGATTTTACTAAAAAGAAACGTTGAGCAATCAAAGAATTAAATTTTATTATTTGAGAATTATTTTTTATCTGACACTAATATGACTCATCAGTTAACCCCTTCATTATATATTTGAATATTGTTTCACTATTTTTAAAGAAATGTTCATTAAGCAGAAAATTAATCTAAATTAAATTTTAGAAAGAATTTTGTAAAAGTAATGCCAATTTTTAAAACTAAATTTATAATTATTTTCCTATTTTAAAAAGCCTCTCCATTGCTGAAGGTTGGCTTTCGACTCTGATAGCTTGTGCCTATCCTGAGCCAGATGGATCCTGCCCTTCTATTTTGTTCATCATTATCAGATGTTGCGTTTTAAACAACTGCCACAAATATTTAATTTTACGCTTTTTGACGGTTTGCAACAATTTCCGAGTCTTTCCATTAATGACCTTTTTATTAATAATTAATTTTAAGCAATGGAAAATGTAAATTACTAATTTTTGTTCGATATTTTTTCTAATTGTATGGAGAATAAGAGTCTAATGTTTCTGTAGCTAGCATAAAGTTATTTCTCGCGACATCGCTACCCAAGTTACCTCTGCCGGAGTTAAAGTGAGTAAGTTGACCTTATTTTCTGGTCCGCTTGTTTACACTGCCCATACTCTATTTGTCTGATTTATTGGATAAACAAAGTGGATGCTTATAGCAGTGACCTTATCGTCACGGCTTGTATTTATTTATTTATTTAGTGTGCCTTGCCACTACTAAATATCTGTTTTTTTTTTTTTAATTTATTTTTTATTAGAGATGGGTTTGCTCTTGGCCACTGGCCAATAACCAGCCATGTGGCAAGGATGAGGCCTAAGATGGAGCGAGCTCACCCAGAAGATGCCTATTCACTCGAACCTTGAAAAGATTAGGGCTATATGTGCTCGGAAACACAGACGCCGGCAGGGAGTTCCAAACCCTTGCAGTGCGCATTATAAAGGATGTTTCAAAGCGCTTGGTCCGAAAAGGAGGGATTTCGACAAGATGAGGATTGTAGCCAGCCGTACGTCTGTATGTCCGATGGAAGAAAGGGGAATGATGTCGATGATGACTATTTAAAGTGTAATAAAATGTTGTTTTTGTTTTTAGACCGTCTTCAAAGGTCTGTTTGCATAAATATTGTGTTAACGGCGTCACTCACAGTTCAAGTTTCAGTCGTTGCACTTTGTCGTTCATATCGGCAAGTCATGTTCTATGCCAACTGATATTCTTTATTGCAATCGCATTAAGAGCTATATTTAGTGATTTATTTTATAGTGGTGTTATCTGTACGCGTGTCTTCTATCTGATATTATTCCGTGTAAAGTTCAGTTTACTTTATGTAACCTTTTTGCTTATGACTTGAATTGCAAACACGTTTGCCAAGGCTTCGTACAAACTAGTGTCTCGTGCATTTATGCTATTTAGATAAAGATATAGAGATATTGGTTACGTGGACACTTCATCTTGCGTACTTACATGCAATTTGCTGAGGGGTTATGAGGTTTGCTTGGAGCTAGGAAGTAAACGCAATTACTTGTGTTAGACAAGAACGTGATCAACAATTTATATATACATACTTATATAAACTTTTTAAAGTTAATAAATCTGCCACCCACTGTCGTCATAGCGATAAAGATGTAAGTAGAGCGTTTTATAACATATATTTTCTTACTCATATATTTTTGTAATATGTGTGTGTAAGCGACTTCAAATTATTATGAAGTTGTGTGGTTTATGAGTAATTGATGCTATCTCTCTATTTCTCTATATTTATTATGTCATTAGTGACTTTAATATATCTGGTTTAAGGGATGCCAGCTACTTCGTAAAAATCAGCAGCTTCCCAACTTAGGTTTTCTAAACAAATAACTAAATAACCAAATAACTAAGTTTTCTAACTAAATTAGTTTTAACATGAAAATCAAATCAAACATAAAAAATTTAGTTGGTATTAAAATTGCTTGCATACTTGAACTTTTGTGCATCAGTAAGCAAGGTTATTAAGTACTTTTGCTTCTTATAGAGACTCTCAAGTAGTATTTAATCCTCGAGCACATTTAAACTTTAATAAAGTGTGATGTAATGATAACTTGTCTCGACCAAATGTTATGTCCATTCGACCATTCCTCGTAACATGTTCGTTCTGGCCCACGCATTGTATTTATGGTTGGGGAGCCCACGATGCTAAATGTGGAGTCACTCGAGTGTCATGAGGACCTATTGGATTTTGAAGATTAGATGGTACAAAGAAAAAAGGTTATATGATGTTTTCCTTTTTAACGGTGGGTTGAGCGTCTACAGGCGTTCAAAAGTTTGCAGACAGTGTATTAAAAAAATCCTCCAAATAATCGTCAGATTGAGAATCAGCGCGATCAGGAATTCAGGCTGAACAGTCTGTATGAAAATCTGACACGCTCGAGTATTTCAAAATAGCAATCGCAAAAAAACTTTTTGGCATTTTCAAAAAGCTGCCACGAGCTTATGTTACATCCGAATCGTCTGTATTTTAAATTGGAGCTTAGTTTAGGTTCACTTAACATCTCTTATGAAAATCTGACGCGCTCGAGTAGTATTTAAATTTTTAGCCCATCCCACATCAATCCCACCACCCAAACCGGCACATTAACACATATCCCTTATCGGAGACACGTGGGGTATATACATTGGGAATATCTGACGCGCTCGAGTAAATCCCAGTAACTCTTGGGCTCCCCTACTATTATTGAGTCGGAGTAACAGTGAGCAGCGCGCGTACAGTTACATCAAGGTGACGTGACATCACCGCGGGTTCAGAATTGCAATCGGTCGAACGGGGCAGATTTCGCATGTGCATTCTTATCTACGTGTGCGTTACGACAGCACTATCCGTCTTAATTTTGACACCGGAGATATCTTCTTAAGAAATAGACTGCGATTGCGTTGGTTAATAAAAAAAAAAAAGAGTAAATGTGCCTTACAGTCACTGTGTGTGACTATGATGTGTAACATCTGATATTTCACATTGGTAATAAGTCGGCCTCTCCATGTTCCAATAGAGAATTCCAATTCTTTTTCAAATTCCTCACAAAAGGCAGCCGTCTTAGAGAAGAAAACCATGAAGTACCTATGCATGTTGTTGTGTTTAAGTAAGTATATCCTCTGTTGATGTTGCTTACTGGACGCAGACTGACCTTTGGCCCTAGCCAAGAGCAAACGTACAGTCATAAATGCTACGCTCAGGCTACGCTACGCTTGGGAGAAAGCTTTATGTGGGCGTTACAACAAACAATCACTGGACTTTATTTTTTAACGTTTCGTAAGTACGCAAAGGGAGCGTTTGCATTGGTATGCTCTTGGCTAGGGCCCCAGAAGTAAAGGAGCTCGGTGTAAAAGGACCGAATTTTATAATTTCATTTATTGTATCACCAAATAATGAAAGGTAGTGCTGCGTTGTCGCACACAGCGACAGTGGTTCTAGATGACCCCGCAAGTGCGCGGTTCCCTCCGACATTCATTTGCATCAATGTTTAGTTTCATTGATTGCATATTTGGTCTTTAACAAGTATTTCAATGACAGATAAACGATTTATTTTTAATAATAGTGATTGTTAGAAGGTCAGAACGAATTTTAAACCAATATTAAAGATTTGCTCTTTGAAGACAATATATTATAATAAGTAGATGGCAGAACTAAGTAAAAGCCACAATAGCGCACTATTATTGTTAAAATAATACATTATTTTATAAATTACATATTTATAAAATAAATGTATTATTATAATAACACACTTAACAATGTTGTCGACCATGGCGAGTTTTCTTATCAGAAAATTCATAATATCCGATTAATTCCACTTTTTAAATTCATACCAAAACCAAAAGTATTGAAAAACTCATGCTCAATAAAATAATTTTTTTTTCTGTTATAATAGATTTTTCTTTTGCTATAATTATTCTATTTTTGTAATAGATACACACTCTAGTCGACTTATTATGCATGGTTTTGATGCCTGGGAGAACTCGCTGGACGCTCACTAAGCTCTTTTCTTACTCAAAACATATCAGATGGTTTTCAGTTTTTCACCCTTCGATAACGGAAACTGAGGAATACGGTCGAATAAGTACGCGAGCACTTGTACCTACTTGTAGGTATAAGTTTAATAAATAAAATAAACTAGTAGAATAATTATTATAATTGCAGTAAGTATTATATAAGTAATAAGTAATTGCAGTAAGCAAATAAGATATATCGTAACAACACAGTAAGTTAATTACAGCTTTGCTTGTACTTTTCATTTTCCTAAGTATTCAGTTCCATTTTAAGAAATTCGATAAATATTATTTTAATTGATCAGTAAAGAAATAATATTCATAAATATGTTGTAATTTTTTTCATGTTAAGGTCGGCAGATAGGCTGACGCTCCACTTGATGGTATGTGGCTACCGTCACCTATAACACAAGTAACACCACAGGTGATGGGATTGAGATAGGCACACATACTGCAGTTGAAATATTTATTTTTAATGTTGGCTCTGCAGGGAATCCAATGCGAAACTCTTGAGACATAGAGTTAAGGCACCTTAATCACTCGCCTAACGGGCTCGCAGGATTAATCTCAATATCAGATACCTACACATTAGTGAAAATACATGCGCTTCCTGGAAACGAGATGTTGTCTGTATAATTTCATAACTGTAAATGCTGGATAGACTCTTGGCGTATCTAACACAGGATTTGCATAACGTTCAGAAACGGAACGCCCCAATAGAACGGTATTTTGAAACGGACATTGAACCTGAACTGAAAACATTCATATATATTATTTATTTTTTATGAGTCAAGGCAGCGCTTGGCCGCGATCTCATTTGATGTAAGGTGCAGATGCGGCCGAAGGTGGACCACGCTTACCTAGTAGATTCCCATTTACCCTACGTTTGAAGACCCCGAGGTTGTAATTTTGGGGAAACACAGACACAGGCAATGAGTTCCACTCCTTAGCAGTTCGGACAAGGTACCATATACCTTAAAGTACTATGGTTATGCTTTCTATGGGTGTATTGCCAGTAGTTCGGTTGACAGTTCGGTTGACCGAACTAGTGAGACTTTTTTTCCCAGTAGTTCGGTCGAACAAATCAACCGAAGTAGTGAGATCATTTTTTCTCTGGTCCATTCCCGCTACTTCGGTTGACCGAACTAGTGAGACTTTTTTTTCCCAGTAGTTCGGTCGAACAAATCAACCGAAGTAGTGAGATCATTTTTTCTCTGGTCCATTCCCGCTACTTCGGTTGACCGAACTAGTGAGACTTTTTTTCCCAGTAGTTCGGTCGAACAAATCAACCGAAGTAGTGAGATCATTTTTTCTCTGGTCCATTCCCGCTACTTCGGTTGACCGAACTAGTGAGACTTTTTTTTCCCAGTAGTTCGGTCGAACAAATCAACCGAAGTAGTGAGATCATTTTTTCTCTGGTCCATTCCCGCTACTTCGGTTGACCGAACTAGTGAGACTTTTTTTCCCAGTAGTTCGGTCGAACAAATCAACCGAAGTAGTGAGATCATTTTTTCTCTGGTCCATTCCCGCTACTTCGGTTGACCGAACTAGTGAGACTTTTTTTTCCCAGTAGTTCGGTCGAACAAATCAACCGAAGTAGTGAGATCATTTTTTCTCTGGTCCATTCCCGCTACTTCGGTTGACCGAACTAGTGAGACTTTTTTTTCCCAGTAGTTCGGTCGAACAAATCAACCGAAGTAGTGAGATCATTTTTTCTCTGGTCCATTCCCGCTACTTCGGTTGACCGAACTAGTGAGACTTTTTTTTCCCAGTAGTTCGGTCGAACAAATCAACCGAAGTAGTGAGATCATTTTTTCTCTGGTCCATTCCCGCTACTTCGGTTGACCGAACTAGTGAGACTTTTTTTTCCCAGTAGTTCGGTCGAACAAATCAACCGAAGTAGTGAGATCATTTTTTCTCTGGTCCATTCCCGCTACTTCGGTTGACCGAACTAGTGAGACTTTTTTTCCCAGTAGTTCGGTCGAACAAATCAACCGAAGTAGTGAGATCATTTTTTCTCTGGTCCATTCCCGCTACTTCGGTTGACCGAACTAGTGAGACTTTTTTTTCCCAGTAGTTCGGTCGAACAAATCAACCGAAGTAGTGAGATCATTTTTTCTCTGGTCCATTCCCGCTACTTCGGTTGACCGAACTAGTGAGACTTTTTTTCCCAGTAGTTCGGTTGAACAAATCAACCGAAGTAGTGAGATCATTTTTTCTCTGGTCCATTCCCGCTACTTCGGTTGACCGAACTAGTGAGACTTTTTTTTCCCAGTAGTTCGGTCGAACAAATCAACCGAAGTAGTGAGATCATTTTTTCTCTGGTCCATTCCCGCTACTTCGGTTGACCGAACTAGTGAGACTTTTTTTTCCCAGTAGTTCGGTCGAACAAATCAACCGAAGTAGTGAGATCATTTTTTCTCTGGTCCATTCCCGCTACTTCGGTTGACCGAACTAGTGAGACTTTTTTTTCCCAGTAGTTCGGTCGAACAAATCAACCGAAGTAGTGAGATCATTTTTTCTCTGGTCCATTCCCGCTACTTCGGTTGACCGAACTAGTGAGACTTTTTTTCCCAATAGTTCGGTCGGGCTTCTCGCAAAGTGGGCAATGATGAGTATCTTCTAGAAACTTTAGTTCTAGGTAAGCTTATTGGCGATAGTAAACTTTTAAGAACTAAGCTTTAGAGGCTGGCACTTAGACGCAAAATCGCCTGCCTCAGTGCCTTTTATAAGATGTAGGTACTTACTTATGTAGGTACTTCGGAGTGTGCTCAGGAGCTGCAGGAGCTCATACCATCGGACATTCAGAGAGTAAAATATTTATATGAAAAAGCAACCTAGATTCTGGCCAAAAGTAAACTTATTATTAATTAAAGTAACTATGGGTAAAATATTAGTTAAAACCAGTTAAAAAGTTTTTGAGTTTAACCATTGCAAACAAATTTAAATATAATCAAATCTTTTTTCTTTCTAATATAGTGTAACTTAAGAACACATCTAGACTTTCATTTTTTCTCACATTGTGGAGGAATGTGATGTGAGGACTACAATTACATAGGATAGGTATTATTCGAAAAAGGTACATACTATTCATATAAGTATGTAAATATATACTGTTACACAGATCAATACAGTTACACATTGAGAGAACCGATTAAAATTCATTATATTGAGATGCAAGATATTATGTCGTATGTCATTTATAGGAATTGCCTATTTATAGATAGGTGCCGTTGAATTATTGTATTTAGGTTGAAGTCCCGTTCGATCCAAGAGACTCATGTTTATTGTAATCAATTTGAACTTTCGAAATATCTAAGGCCACGTCGTCATTTGACTAAGAGCCGTTTACATTATTGTAAATTATTCTATTTCCAAATATATGTGCCCTATTTATAATTATATCTACGTATTATAGTAGTCCTGCTTTAAACTATATATTACGAACCAATTATTACTCTAAGGGCTTCTTTCATCATCTCTGAGTAGGTAGTGTCAAGTAGACTAACCGCCATTTAAAGTCATCGGAAAGAAAGCGTACGAGTTCACCATCTTCGAGTAGCAATTACTCAAGGGTAATGTCAATTAAATTGACACAAGATACTCGTAACATTATATAATAATATAATATAATATATTTACACATTCGACACAGCACCAGCTAGTTCCACAGTAACCAACTAATGCTTGTATTATAGATACCAGACAGTTAATATACTACATACAATACTTTTTTTTGTAAATACATAGATATTATAAATAAAAAACTTCCATGACTCAGGTATAAAGGTAAAATGTTAACACATAAACGGATTCGGATTCGAACTAGCGGGATTCGAACCCGCGACCGTTTGGTTAACAGCTAGGGTTACTAGCCACTAGACTAAACTTGTCGTCAAACCATGATTAATTAATCTCTGTATATAAAATATTAATCTTGTCCCATTGAAGTTAACTTATTTGTATTTCATGATTTTCCTTTCATTTTGATTGATTGATGTGTATAATTTTATTGATGTTCCTGTTATTGATTTGATGAAATTTGTAACATTAGTTTTATTTTGTAAACAGACATGAAAATACAAAATTAAATCAATTAACTATGTAGGGTTGCCTTAATTACCTATATTATAGTTCATTTAGTTCGGCTTTTGTTAAAATAAAATTAAACTAAAAATAAATCACCATTCTAAATTCCATACGCAGAAGAAAACCAAGAGCGTGTGCCAAATACATTTGGCTTGTCACAATACAAATATAAAAAACGGACACAAGGAAGTAGGTCTCATTTTTATGTCTCATCTGCGTTCTAGTCTATCATTAGTCCGGAGTTCTAAACAAGCTCGATTATATAACTATGGGTTAAGTCATTTATCCCAAGAAACTGGGAGTTCTAGGGAGCAAATTTTGTTGTCAATATGGCATGGGCCAACTCTGAAGCATCTATTTTAAATTAATAGCTATAGATATTTTCAAAAAGTATTTTTATTTGATATATAATTACTTATTTATTTATTATTTTTATTTATTTATTAGAGATGGGTTTGCTCTTGGCCAACAACCAGCTGTTTAGCAAGGATGAGACCTATCTAGGAGCGAGCTCACCCAGAAAAGATGTGGGTTATAAATCCTCTTCATTTTTCTTTTTCTTACGCTGCGTCTGCTTCTTGCTAATTTTCTTTATTTTAGGTCAATATAACATTTTTTTAAAATTAAAAAGACAATTGTTAATTGACAATTGCGTTTCGTAAACAGCGTAAGAATTTATTTTTTAAAGGGTTGATGTTTTAGTTATTTTATGTAATTATGAGGATTATATATGTTCATTTTATAATTATCCATATATCTATTATAGTTACTGTTAAGCGTAATATGTGTGTATTATATAAATTATCATCATCATCTTGTCCACAGTTAATAAATAATGCTTAGCCGTTTAATTGTGAAACGATTAGTAGATGGCGCTGATCAAATTATTATAGAACTTTATCTTAGATAAATGGTCTACTTGTTAGAGTTTGTATATTGAGGTGAAATAATGAAATAAAATACACAGATTCAATGTTTATCACTTTTTTAATATTTTCACAACATTTTTATTTAATTTTCTGTAAAATTTACAATAGCTTAAAACTCTTCACAAATATAGTTATCATAATTTTAAATAGCAACAAGAGCGCCACTAACGCTTTGTAATTACCACGAAACAGGCAACTTGGAAAGAAAAAATGTATAATAACTACAGTGTAAATATATTTGATAAAACCTAAATATAAGCTTATAAAACATAAGGCATTACAATCTATGAAATCCTATAACTAGAGAGTCGTATGTCGGTTAACGCTGGTAACATATGAGCGGGATCACCGACACGCGTCGCTTCAGATCAGTTAGGGCTCTTTCTCACAGTAGCGATACGAATACGAATCTTCGTTTTACCGTATACGGACGAATCGATACGAATATATTTTCATTTTATTTTAAGATCTGCAAGTAGGATTGTCCATTCAATGGTAAGCGGTTACCATCACCTATTAGCACAAGGAACTCTATAGATTTTGCAAGTACGTTGCCGACATAGGATTAGTAGTAATCGGTGTAAGAATTAGTAGCAGATAAGAGAATTGGGATTTGGTATCACGGTTGACTTCTGTAAGGATACCTACATTTACTTATATTCGAAAATTCCATTTGCGATTATTAATTTTATTTTAAGTACAATATGATTGATTGGTAAAAGATTATGTAATTTGTATATCCTTTAAAAAAATTAGATCAAAAGTATTTCAGCATTGATAATTTCGTATTGCTACTGTTAGTGAACACCTAAGATTTCTGAAACTACGCTCTTTCTGGCGCTTGCGTACACTAACAATTGTTTACAAATAAAATACTATTCTTATACATCTCAATTCAACTACAAAACTAATAAAATGTAAAGCCATAAAACACTATACGTGTACTTCTAGTGTCTGTCGATTCTAGTTATCGCGTACCGTGCTAATGTGTTTATGCCTTTACATTTCGTATGCGAATTAACGTGAAAATATTCCGACACTACTTCAACGCAACTTTAACCGTATCACTTGATAATAACGTTCAAAATGCTTTGAAAATATTACTGTAAATAATGTAAATTATGCGTTTCTATGGAGAATTTTATTTTAATGCAGATTATGCAATGCAGAGATAAAAATATATTAAGGAAAAAAATATATATTTAATCATGTCATAAATGTAATAGTTGTTTGGAAAGTTAATTAATTTTGACATTAATAATAACAAAAATATTGAAAAATAAAAACTAAACTGTCATAATTATAATTTATCTGAGTGAACTTTTTTATATTCCAAATAAATATTTATAACTTTATTGAGGTCAACTTAATTGATTATTTACACAACCAACATGTTTACATACACATAGGAATTATTTGCACAAAAAAATTTTGACTATTACTATTTTCCACAGTAAAGGACAAGCCACCAGTAAATGCATCTTTAATTAGGTACCATTGCTTCATCAGAAGAAGATTAAAGTATTTGTAACCGAATAAAAATTTATATGAAAAAATATTTGCATGTGTCATTGTGAAGTATGTTCTGCATTTTTAAAACGAAAAAAAAATCAACCATCGAACGCAAGCGCCTTGCAGTGCTAAAAATAAAATGATTAAATTTAAAAATAAGGTAACTTTAAGAAAAAAAAGTTCTTAATCCTACATTTTGATGAAATAATGCACTAAATTTTATTTATTAAATATAATTAAGCCATGTTTTTTATTGAAACATTTTTATGTCTCTTTTAAATTAGTGCATTATTAAGCCAAATAATCTAATGCAATGTCTCTCTTTTTACATAAACTCTTTTACAATTTAGACCGTGATATGGAAGCTAGTAGAAATCTCTGGAAGAGCGTCATAGGCTGAAAAGGATGTAGTCATTACATCACCAACAGATATACTTATTTTGCTCAAGGAACATATATACTCTCTAGATTTTGCTTAATGGTCCAAGGCAAAAAATATTTACAAATTTCCAATGTTAGTGTAACATTGTAAATAAGACATTAAAAACACTGTAGGCGATGCGAAGTAAGCCATAGACTAAAATGATACATAACATAAGGTAGATCCTCCATACAATCAGCGAGAGGCACAGAACAATTAAATACCACTCTGTAACAGCGTAGTTTATTTTAATAACGTCAATGTTGTCAATATATTGACTGGAATGAGAATTGAAATTTATAAGAATACTAATTATAATTTTATAAATTAGGTATTTAAATGTACATAATGTATTTAATCTATACAGAACTAGATAAACAAGGAAATCTACATTTGTCAGAATTCCTGGTGGCCAAGTGATTCATTGAGCAGAGGGTTTTTAAGTTTATTAAACAATTTTACTGGTCTGGAAGGAAGTTAAATAAGTCAAGATATTTATTCTTCTTTGTCTGGGACATCTACCTCATACATTTTAGACTGAAAACAAACATACATAATCCGATTAAAAATTCACGCGAGGTAGTTGTTTACTGCCAATAACTGTTCTACAATATAGTATAATAACAATCACAGTTATTTATAATAATAAAGACATTAGACATTAAAAGAGTGTCGAAAAGACTACAAATCACAACTTAGACGCCTGTCTCGATATAAGGTGAGTAGTATTACTAGTGATAATTATTACCTTACATTTTCTTATTACAATTGGAATATGGTTTAGATTTCTTTAACTACATTATGTACTTCTTTTACAACTAAGTACAGACTGGGAACTAATATAAATTGTATAGGTATGTTAGTTTAAAAGTCGTTCTGCTTTATTTTCACCGATAACTTTAATGCAGTTATAGAAAAAATCAACATTCTACTTTTTGACGTCATTTTGTTTTAGAATACAAAAAAAAAAAACTAGAAGAAGCTATCGTCATAAAAACGTAGTAAGAGAAACTAGTCTTCATTGGATCAGTTTTCTATACCTACTATCAACTAGTCACTCTGTGGAAAGTGTCTTAATAAATTACGCCTTCCGATCATCTTCCGATTAAATAGGTTTGAATTAAATGTCATTTATTACAATTAGGGCCTCTTTCACCAACTACAAGTAAAGTCTTGATTAGTCACTTTTCAAGTAAAGCTTATTGGCAAGTAAATGTTACGAGTATCTTCTTACCGGTGACTTTAAATGGTGGTTAGCCTACTTGACACTTTACTCAGAGATGGTGAAAGAGGCCCTTAATAAACAAGAACTATTTGAGTCACAAGCTGTCAGAGTGCACGGCATTAAATGATGAATGAATGCTTCTTCCAGTTTGTTTTTTATCCTAAGGTGAATGAGAAATCTTGACAGCAAATTGTAGCTTGTTTAAATAACTTTATAATTCAATGAAATAATGTAATAAAGATAAGCAAACAACCACGATATCTTGAAGAATTTTAACATCCACGATCCTCAAAGGACGTTGTTTAAGATTACTGACGAGATGATAAAAGCTTTGAGGAGATTGTCTGATTTATTTTCTTCGAGTTCTATTAGTTATATTTGATTTGTTGTAAACATATTGTACGTATTAATAATATTAAAAAGTTGCTTGTAAACAAGTTACTATCTCCAAAAAACGCTTAACGGTTTGGCTCAAAAGTTTCGATTGCAAAAAGCAGAACCACTCAACTTGTTATACCTTGACATTTGAAAAGACTAATAAGATAGAGGCGACTCAAGCAAAGATTGCCTGCCTATTTAGTTCCAGTTTTGCGGAAATACAAAAAAAAATGAGATCTCAAATTTTGGTTCGATAGTGAGCATGTCGGAAAATTCTTTCATAATAAAATCGTGTTCCATTATTCCGAAGTTATATAACAATATAAAGATTATTCTAAAAGCAGATTGTACTTGATTCCTTTCGGATTCTTTTCACTATTTTATATAATATTAGTTAAAACAACCGTTTGACCGAATCAGCGTAAACATGTCGAACAACTTTTGTTCGAACAAAAGTTGGACTGTATATGTTCAGATGCTACGCTTCATTCTTTTCAGTTATTCGTTGCTATAATAAAAACTGCTTATGTCTACTATAAGAATTTCTCATGCATTAATGTGTATACATATATTTACTCTGTAATATGTATTGGCAAATATCTAACATGCACATATTGGCCGGAGAATGTTTGCATCACCACCATATATATATGTATATATAATATAACTTTAAACAACAATAGTATAGTACATCTCTCTATCGGATTTATATATCTACATAATAAAGTTAAGTAAGTATAGAATCGTCGACAACAGTAAGTTTAATCTACAACAATAAAATCACATTTTTTTCCATACATACCCTACTGTTTGATGAAAATTAAGTTAAAAGTTAAAAAAAGATCCTCATAAGTACTTTGCTATGTGACCGCTACTTGTAAATGTTCTTAAAATATACTATTAATTAATTTACATTGTAGGTATGATAGTAAAAGACGAAACTTTAATATTGTACACCCCTTAGTTTTTTATTATTATTTTTTTATATTTTTATATATTTTTTTTATATATTAAACTTAATTTGTTACTCGAAACTCCAAGCCGTATACAATACTAGAGCGATCACGTTACGAGATAGTTTGTAACATTCAATTATTTCGATACATATACATATTATAAAATACCTCTTTTTACCCCTTACACAAAGGAACGGAGCTTCATTTAAAATTTTAATTACCAACAACATACTAAGCTGAAAATATGCCTAATTCCTTGTCTGCGACGTTTAATCACAACGTTCGAATTACAAAATATAACAAAACGGATTTTCTCAAGTACAAAGGCCATTGGACAAGGCCGGAATAGTTTTTTTTTTTCTTAATTTGCATCAGACAAAAAATGTGCATGATCTTCCATTTGCAGTCAATTTTTTTAATAACGCTACCAACTTAAGCGAACCGTTATTTTGTACTTAAGTAGCCTGTTTTCCGCGATAATAAAATTTCTGAGAGACACGCCACTACTTGTATGGAGACAATTTGTTAAACAATAAAATGAAACTTAAACATAACTTAGTCTTTTTTATTAGGCAGACTATCGGCTTCGAGTTAACAATAATAACGATACGTCCACTTTGACCGCGTGAGCAATAATTTTCGTACTGCTAACATATTAAGACATCAACACGAAAGGAGTACGACTAGAAATTATTTCACGTAGCTTCCTCTTATCGTTCCTTATCATTAGGTTCCAATATACAGACAAATTTCATGCGCTTGCGTAAAATATTTTATTGTATCTAAGTAAATGTATGTCTCGGTTTGCCGATTCGTGAATTGACTGGCCTAAATTGATCTCCGTAAACTGAGCAAACGCGAATTGACACAGTGTAAATTGTCTCCAGATTCCACGGCAAATCAGTCGTATTATATAATTCTACCGGCCTGTCATTTTTTTCGCTTTGGTGTTCCTTTAGGTGTATTCGTCGATTCAATAATATACATGGATATTTATATAATTTAGCCAAGAGTAAGAAGCGTAGTAATTAATCTACAGTCACACTTGCCTAAGGGACAGTAGTGAATCATACATATACATATATTTTTTTATATACATTTGGCACTAAAATTCATCATCGATCGATAGAAAATTGAATCAGGTCCAGTCGCGCGGTGCGTTGGCTAGCATGGTCACGCGGGGCACATGGCAGGCCGATAACATTCGCAGCAGCACGCAGCGCACGCAGCGCATGTAGCGCACGCAGCGCACGCAGCGCACGCAGCACACACGCACACGTAGTACCCGGCCGGAGGCGGAGCCAGCAGGAGCGGCGTGCGCGCACACAGCTCCCGGCAAGCCAGGCCCTCGATCAGCGCCAGAGTTTGCCGCCGTTCGTGGCCCATGAGGCACACGGTCGATTCGCGTACAACGCCGTGCAGTAACGTCAGGTATCGGTGCTTGAGAGCTTCCTCCTCGCGTCCCACGAAGTGGTTCCGCAGGTACGCCTCCAGTTTGGCGCGCTGCTGCCCGATTTCAGGGAAGTCGATGAAGAACCTCGAGCACATGTATCGCTCGAGAGTCTTTATTTTGTCCGGCCTCGCCGGCCGATACGCTTTCGCGAGCAGAGCGCAATATTTCAACAAGCCACCGCCGCGTATCTCTTCGGGTTGTCGTGTTGCGATCAGCTTTTCGGACAGGTGGAGCAGTGCCTCGTGGAAATCGCCGAAGACGGATTCGCCGACAACCGTCGGATAGAAGTTTTCGCCGATAGGCAATTGAGCGCATTCGTGGAAAGCGAGCAGCGAGTCGAGCACTATTTGGAACGAGTCTACGGAGAACTCGAATTGACGGCGCATCGTATCCACAAATTTTAGCTCCACAGATTTGTGACCGCGTGAGTTGCCAAGGGATATTAGAGACCAGCGGTCGCCGTCTGAGTTGACGCGAACCATTTTGGAGACGTAGGCTTCCTTGAGGCCGGCCGGAGAAATGCGGCGACGCGGTGAAGCCGCAGGTAGCAGAGTAGCAATGTGACTGAGGACTGCCGTCTTAACCCTGTCACAGTGGCGCGGTGTTGGAAGGTCAGCTGTGAATATTAAGTCAATATCGGAGTAGGGCTGCGGACGGTCCGCCAATACGTAACTGGCTGCTCCGCCATTTAAGCGAACGTCCTTTACATTGATGCCTGCTCCTCCGGCGCTTTGGCACGCCTCGAGTCTCGTCCGCACACCGGCGACGAGCTCCCTCAGACGAATGTGTAACGTGGGGAAGTTGCCTCGGCCGTGGATGGCCACGACATCATCCATGACGTCATTTAATCTCCGAACTTGCTCGTAGCTGAGGACAGCGTGCCTCTCTCCCACACCGCAACCACCTTCTGACGAAGTGTAGCTCGATTCGCTCTGAAACAAGAGACAAATTAATTTTATTATTTCTCATCTCTAATTAATTCTCTGGTTGCATGTCTAAATTTCCTATTGGTCACGAAATGAATAAGATTGTAATTTCTTACTGGATGATTTATTACAGGTAAATGGGTAAGGAAAATCACCAAGTAGGTACTTGGAAATGAAAAACCCTGCTTTGTTCTAAGAATCAGTTGTTGAAGTTTATTAAAATGAGGTTATTAAAATTAAAGGTTATTACATGATTAAGTTTATCGAATTCAGTCATTTACTTCTGCACACGACTAAAAATAAAAAACATTATTATTACTTTGCTATTACAATAGATCAAGGTAAGCTTGTGCCTCCGGAGAAAAATCTGGGCGTGACATTTATTTTGATGCATTCCAATATATTAACATTAAAAGCACTTTACTTAAAATTTAAAAGTTATAAAATATAACTAGCCTTATTAAATGTTCGACTAGCGCACAGTTTTAAAAGTTATGTAGTATTTTTCGTGAATAATTCTATCATTGGACAATGGATGTACTGACGAATATACGTCCAGTTTTAATAACGTTAAGACTGTAGTTAATTTAGAAATCTGGATGAATTCTAGCTCTGCAGATTTATTAATCTGATCTAATGCCTAAAATTATACCATGTCAACTATTTATACTGTCAGTAGACTTAGTAAATAGTATAAATAAAGTAATTTTAGGTTCAGTGCACTGCACAAAACGTTATAAGACTTGAACAATTTAAAGAGAAACAACAAAACCTTATTCTATTAGAGTTTAGAAATAACTTGTTGATTTATATATAGAAGGGTAAAAACAAATGTAACAACTAAAAGTCTCAAACAAAAAGGTGAAGATAAATTAATGCTGGGTAACAAAACGAATGTTGAAGTTAAATTAACTGTTGATGTACTGATCATTTCCAATTAAACAAGACATTTAACGACATGTTTGTTCTAATGGCTAGTAACCCTAGCTGTTAACCAAACGGTCGCGAGTTCGAATCCCGCTAGGGAACGCTAGGCAAATGTGTTAACATTTTACCTTTGTACCCGAGTCATGGATGTCTTGTATTTATAATATTATTATTTATTTATAAAAAAAGTAATCTATGTAGTATATCAAATCAACTGTCCGGTATCTATAATACAAGCATTACTTGCATAGTGTGGAACTAGATGGTGCTGTATGGAATGTGTGAAGATATTTATTTATTATTATTTATTTCCAGAAGCAAATTACGATTGCGGCAGCAGGAGGATCGCAAAAAAAAAAACAAAATTACTTATAATATATTTAATAATTAAATATATTAGCTATTGACAGCAGCGTTAAATATTTTCACTAATGGACATAAGAGATGCAAGTATTAAGATGACCTCATCAAATTGCTGTTCACAAATGTTAAGAGCGATGTCATTAAATCCCGAATCGACTTGAAAACGTGATCGAGTGCATGTAACAGCATTGAAATCGTTTCGTGAGTCTGCAAGGTCGCCTCTTCAAATAAAATATTTGTCTGTACAATTTATTTTATTCATTCTTTTGTTGCCCAAGGAATTTAGCTTAGCTTAGCTTCGGGAATTTAGCTTAGCTTAGAATTCCCGAAAAAATTGTCTTCTTTTAAAAAAAGAGCAGTATCCTAATCTTTATAAATTGTGTAAAAATTACATTTCACGTTGTTTGAGGCCAATGGACTCTTAAACTACTGAACCGATTTCGATAAAACTTAGTAACTATGTGTAATTTGGTCCAACTTAAAAGATAGGATAGTTTTTTTAAAACGGGCGAAGCTGGGAGCGTTGAGTTAGTAATATTATAAATGCGAAATTTTGTACGTTTAAATGTTTATTGTTACTCAATCACGCAAAACGGCTGAACGGATTCGGATGAAATTTGGCACACAAATAGTTTATTACCTAGATTATCATATATGATACTTTTTATTCTAGAATAATATTAGCTTCTAGGATCGTCAACAATATAAAAATTCGTCCCAGCGATATGTTTTCTCATTTCATATATTTTTAATTTTACAACGCAAGCGAAGTCGCGGGCATCAGCTAGCATAATATATTACAGATAGATTGAAATAGACAATATTAAATTGTTTGGCCTAACGAGTTGATTTGTTTTTAATATACGAAATCTAAATCGTTCTTGCAATAAATTTTATGACCTTATTCATTAACTTTAATAATGTAACAAGATAATAAAATGAGTGGTGTAATATTTTTGATTAACAAATGTATTTCAAATACTTATTTTATGAAATAAAATAGCATTTGCACTTAGATACAATGGGTTATTATCTACAATATATTAACTTGCACTAAGTAAATATAGATCATATCCATATATGTAATATCCATATTAAAACTTCTACATTGCAACTTTTAATTTTTTACTTGTCGTTTAACTTTATACATATATATTTTTTACTTAATCATTAAAAAACACTAAAAGTATATATATTTGTTTTTAAAAGGATAATAATATATCATCCACTACCTACTTATTTATCTCTATATATATAAAAATTACGTGTCACGTAGTTTGAGGCCAATGTACTCCTAAACTACTGAACCGATTTTGATAAAACTTCGTAACTATGTGACTATGAACCATGAACCATAGTATTTTCTAGAAATTTCTATGAATTCTGAGTCTAGGTTATTGTTGAAGAAGCACTAATTTAAAAATTTTATCTCTCCGGATACACAATAGCGTAAATATGTCAAAATTGGAATGGTTAAATGTAAATACACTAATATTTCTATTATTTCTCATATTTCTAATACACTAATATTTCTAATATTCTAATACACTAATATTTCTATTATTTCTCATATTTCTAATACACTAATATTTCTAATATTCTAATACACTAATATTTCTACTTCATTTATAGTAGGTATGTTGATAAAGTAAATTGTATTTACAGACTCTCAAAAGAGTAATTTTCACTCAGATACGCTCATATTTTTGTTATTACAGAGATAACTTAGTTATCTGAAATTTCTTGCGGCTATCGAACGACCTTTAGCAACGCTAATTTTATTGCTCCGTCGTTTTATCTTGCTACGGGTAAAGACCTATGTAAAGACCTCAAGAAAAATAATGAACAAGTTGGGCCCTCAAGAAACTGTTGCCAGCCTTCTATAGAGTAGATTTAAAGATATATAAAAGGCCTGGTGTTATTTATTAATACATTATTAGATATAGTTAGATTTGCATATATTATATAAGACCGTGGTATGAAAATTTATGGGAGTAAAATCAGAATTGTCACACGAATGCGTTATGTTATGCGTTATAGTTACGTTCTATTTTTTTTTGTATATTTTAGAATATCTGAAGTTTCATAGATATTATGCCATCTACATAATATTATTTAAAAAAATAACAATGTTGTTCTTTCGGCGTGCTCGAATTGTGAAAATTTAAATTTTATAATCGTTCGTAAGGAGTAAACTCCAGTCGTGTGTTGGTGCTGACATACACAATTTTTTTTCTAGAAGTAAGACTACATAAATAAAAGCGACAATGATTGCAGAGTTTCACAAAAATGAGGTAATATCGGAAACGCTCGTAAAAACGTTAGTAAAAGCGTCATTGTCATTGTTAATCGAGAGGTGACCTCTCCGGCATCCGAATGGGGTTTTTCTTGATTTCAAGTCACTCGATCACCGGTAAAGGTCGAATGTGCAATCGCGACAAATCGCTAATGTTGCTACACGCTCTTTTATTAATAGCCTACAAAATAGATACTATTTGGATGTTCTCTCGCCGCACACGTTAGATTTGAATTGCCTTTTTTCCGTGATTTCCAACGTCTTCTCAGATTACGTTGATCGATGTTATCCTGTCTGATTAATAACTGTTCTGATTACTTGAATTTAGAACAAATAGGAAAACACACCCATGGATTATAAAGAATTTATGACCACAGATAGGTATTTGATTTGAGGTATTTTCTTATAAAAACATCATCTTAATCGATGCTAGGCACGCACAACATATCATCATCAACTCAGCAGTCCAGATGTCCACTGCTGGACATAGGCCTCTCTTATAATTTTTTATAGCACCATAATGTTCTGTCCGAAGCAGTCTGAATCCATTTTTTTGGGTTAACTTCCTACGCTACGCTTGCCACTCCGTTCTGTGTTCTGCCGCCTCATGCTTACTTATTGTTTCGGCTAACAAAGTAGAAATAACATGTACATATATAAAAGAGTCAAGTATACTGATATTTGAATAACAGAATAAAACATTGTAAATAAACAGAATAAATATACATAAAATAAATAATTGTAATATTGCAGCTGGTCTCTGTTTACATAAATATAATAAAATATTGTAAATAAACAGAATAAATATACATAAAATAAATAATTGTAATATTGCAGCTGGTCTCTGTTTACATAAATATGTAAGTGATCGCTTGTACTATTACCATTAGACTATATTTTTATACTCTTCGCTACTATCAAGTATTGTCGTTGACGTTAGAGTAAATAGTGATTAAACAATATTGTAGTATGTACAATAAGAAATATGTATTTAATAACTGGCCTTGTTAAAAGGCATTATATATTTTCTTTAGAGACAATTGGATCGCTATTATTAAATACATATTTGGGTCAAAACTACTTGAAGTGAAGGTTAAAGATTATAGAAGAGGGGTACTTGCAAATCACTGTCACATTGACATTGACAGATTTACCGATTACTGATGAAAGGTACAGACCATACAGAATGGATTGAGTCATACCTATTTAATAAAAGTACTAATTTGGAGTTAAAAATTGCATCTACCACGTAATGTGTTGTAAAATTATTTCGATATAATTCGACAAAGAACGTTTTATGTATAACATATTATCTATTATTACCTTCAAAACGCTTGTCCAATACAACAACACGTATGTTCAACGTAAACTATTCGTTCGAATAACAGAAATGTGCAAAGAAATGCGTCAATTTGCCCAAGAGCGTGCTTTTAGCAAACAGATCTCATTGTGATGGCCGAATTTATTATTTGCTCACTATTCATATTAAAATTTCCATTATTTTACCATCTGTTTAAGTTACATAGTGATAATATTTAAATGTACATGTTTTTTATTAAATACAAATGAAATATTCTGTACACGCTACATGCAGTGTAGGTAAGTTTAGAATCTATTTTCGTTCATGTCGCAAAAGGCGCATTCTCTTTACAGATTAAACCGATTTAGCATTAAGGAAATTTTTGTTTATTTTGCAAATGCTTTAGCTGTAGCTATTCTTAAGTCACACTCTTAAGTCTTAAGTCAATTCACAAGTCACAGTTGCACACATCAGTAATATTATGTGCTTTTGATATTTGAATAAAAGATTGTTTTTATATATCAGCGATCATCCCGACTCACGTACCGAAACTCAACAGTGCCTATGCTCCTATTACACGGTGGTTTTCGGTGATCAGTTGTGCTCTGCCAGTTTAACGAACGATCCAAACCTAATAACCTATTTTGTGATTACCTTCGCTTAATAGAACCATTGCTAGAAAGGAGACTACTGCTGCTAGACTGTTACTAAAGTTTTGGTCTATTTGTGCAAACCTAGAAAATATAGCGGCATTATATTTGAGATTTAGTGCATTATGTTCAGAACTAGCTCAAAATGGCGTACAATACACTATCGATTCGTGTATAGGAAGTAATAAAAATCGCTTTCTATCGGATGTATTATTGAAAACAAATGAAAAATACAACCGGAACATCCGACAGAGGACTTCGCGTGTTGTACTGTAAATAAAAACATATAATATCGCATGCCTGCCAACCGCCAGTCAATTTGAATTCAGAATCGACAACTAAAACCTAAACACAATAGATACTTTTTCATTATTCATAGACAAATTATGTTCAAATTCGCCACGTTCCAAAAAGAGATTAAAGGTAGGTATAGACAAACTGGTCCAACGTATACAACGTATACGGTGCGACATGGGAGAGTGTGTGCGTCTTGCCTCGCATGTTCAACGTAAATTGGCATAGCACTGTTATGATTAGTCAAAATATGCATTAGGTGAAGGTCAAAAGGTGCAGGTGCGTCTGGAACATGTTTTCTGGTACTAATAGCTAGTTTTAAGACGACTTATCAAGATTATTATTTCTTAATTGAACTTTTGTGCGGCAGCAAAAACGAGAAAAAATAAATAAAAAGAGAATATTGTGGATTCATGATATGAATAAACAAAGAGAAAAAGTTGGGGAATATTATACATTAATGCAGAAACGTCCGTCAGGTCTAGTAATACACTGTTCACCTACGTGGGATAGCGTATAATAATTCCACCTTCCCACGCCGATCTGATGAGACATGCGACATGTCGAACGAGCATGGGACGCGAGGGATAGCGTTGTGTGTGATAGGTATATTTCCAATCGTTTATTTTTATACAAATTCTAGAGTTCAGATTTTATAATGCGTGGCATAGGTAGCGTACGTGGGATCAGTTTGTCTATACCTTTATATTTTAACGAACAGGAAAACATTTGAAATGTATACATATTTCAAATGGAATATGAATCGCAAATAGCTGACAGAAATTTCCTTTGGCCGAAGTAAATATTATTGTTAAGGAGATAATGGTCGTTATCAGCAGGGAAGTCACGAATTATATTGTTTGTGTAGTTGGAAAACAACACGACACAGCTACGCCAATAGTTGAATTAACGTTTCATAACAATACCTACCTACTATATACACTTGTGTTTAATGCAAATCTTTAGCACTCTTGTTTTTTTTTATCATAACTATAGTTAGTATTATGCTAAACAAAGGTAGGTAATTGTTTTGCTTATGTTTAGGCATTTTAAAGCAATTTTAATATGTAATAGAAGAATAGTGAGATGGCATTTTTTTTTAAATGTAGTTGGAAAGATTAATATTGGAAGGAGTAACAGAAAATTGGGACAACGCCTACAAATATAATCCCTTCTAAAGCGATCTAGTGATGACATCACCCGGCGACTTTTCCGCCCTTGATGGTAACAACCGCCTCTTATTGAAGCATTATCAAAGTCATTATTGAAGCTTCTGCTTATGTTTCGGTGTGGTTTTTTAAATTCTTGGACCAAAGTTTAAAAAATCCAGATATAGAGGACATAGGACGCACCTAAGCAGAAAAACACACGTGCTGTTATTATAATGATAATAGCCTTACATAAGGGGGCGGTAAATCCAGCTGGACAGTCTTCCGATCTTATAGACTGGGAATCATTAATGGGACTGGGAATAGAGTGTCTATAAAATGTGTTTCACTTTAAATGTAAATACAAATGTCGGAGCATAGTCTACTACAGACTTGTCACGCTTTTTGCATTTCTCGGCCATTGCTAACGCAGTTTTACCAACGCAACGCGACGAAAACGAAATCGCTAAACGTCGGCAAAACGTTTAGAATATTTATGCTAATTGAAATCACTTATAAATATTTATTGTTCGTATTGAGCGCAATGCGTGATCGCTTCACGCTTGGCGCACCGCAACGTTTATTCGAGATGAACATACCGCCGGATAAATTGATAAAATCAAAATGGAGTCCGGCATCTGTCAAAATCGCCTGACCGTGACAGATGTCGCGACCGTTCAAATACTTGATCGACCGTAAAAAATGCGAGTTATGTAACACAGGATATCCTCAATTAATGCGCGGATACGAATATGTTACAAATTCAGAACTATCCCAGTTTTTTATGAGTGAATAAGACTTTCAGAGGATCCTTTTATAGAATAGAATAAAATATTGTAAATTGAAATTATATTTTCATTGTTTATAAAAATTATATTATTATCTAAGAAAGCAAAACTCTCTGACACTGAAACTTGGCCACCTCTGTTTTTTTGGTGCAACTTGAATTTTAAATACTCATGTATTAATAAAATACGAAGAAAATAAAGTAGCTTTTTTAGACATATCTTTTGTTCTGGTTTATCGTTAAAGTACCTATACCAGAACTAATACTCTTTCTGGTAAACTTTTGATTTACCACAACGAATAGTTTAAAACATGTCAGTTTAGCTCTGAAACCAATTGTTATTATTAGTTATAATAAGAACTCATTTATTTTATCGCAATACTATATTAAAACTATTTTTCTATTTAAAACTAAGTTTCCATTCTACACAATTATTATACTAACTAGTATTACTTGTAACTATAAAATCGTTTTAAAACTGTGCCTGTAATAACGTGACACGATTTTAAATAGAATTTGCGTTGGTACTGGCAAAGATGCTTTCAATTTCATGCGACATATTAGCATTCGACTTGTAATGGCGCCGTCTGGAATATCGATGAGAAAGGTCAGTTTCGTGTTACATTTGTCCCGGTGTTAAAGTATCTATCTATCTTGGCATTAATTTAATATAGCCTGAATCATATTTTATAATTATCCTTGATAAGATTAAATTAAAAAGAAATTAAATTTCAATGTAACAGGTGATAAACACGATAAGTTTGAGTCATATGTTTTTCATTTGGAATATTATGTAAAATGCTGAAAAGACTGTCTTTTAAATTAAAAACTGGAATTTGTTTAGAAAAAACTTGTTCTATATTTGAATGAAATCACTATTAAAAGCAGGAAAAAGCTCCCAAATTCCAATTATTTAATTGGACAAGTGACATTTACTTCAGTGCTTAAACGTCGTCGCGTCGACGGTTTTTTTTACTGACTTTTTTATTGTGTAGTGGGAGGCAATTCAGAAAAATGATGATAACAAAATCGGGGGGATAGAGTTTGATGCTGTAGCTACATATCTATTATCTACATCCAAAATTTAATTACACCACTCGATAGCTACAGGATCAAAGAATTTTTTGGTACATATGGTATATTCGAACTGGTTAGATATATACATATAATATGATCTATCAAAGAAAATATTACTCGTAATGTATACGAATTCGCGTAAAACATACGGTATCCACAAGGCAGCCACACCCCGTTTTTTTAAGTTCAAAACCAGTCGATTCAAATCGAGAACAAAACGCGAACGGAATTCAAAGTAGGATACGCGTTTCTTTATACGCTGCAACCTACATCGAGACACTATACGTACTTTCGATTTCGTGACGTCTCTAATTAGTATGGCCTCGGTGTACGCGAGCTGCGTAACACGGAACGGAACTAACCCGATACATTAGCACAGGACACAGGTTACGAGCCGCGATTGTGGGAAATCATTTTCTCTTTCTTTTCTGTATTTAAACTTCGTTCCAAATTCAAACCGCTTGCGCTGTGTGACTGTGTGCATGTTGATTTATTGAAACGCCTATTATCAAATATTACGTGGGGTTGCCACATATATGAATTTGTAATTTCGGATAGGACATTTTAATGTTTATAAAACTTTACATTGCGTACTAAATATTTCAACTGGTGTTTAATACGAATTATACATAAATATAAACGATGCAATGTATAATATTTAATATTTTTATTATTTCTTAATGAATTTTGTATGATGGTGCAATTTGGGAATTTAGTACCTAGACATAATATATAGTCTATATCTATACTTCTACACTAATATTAAAAAGAGAGAAGATTTGTATGTTTGTAATGAATTAACTAAAAAATTACTGGCCCGATTTGAGAAAATTCTTTCACCTATAGAAAGCTACGAGTATATTATCAGCGAGTAATATAGGCTATATTTTATAAAGTTACGCGTCCGAAGCCGCGTGCAACAGCTAGTCTGGAATAATGTACTGAAACATAAAATTATTTCACGGTGGTCTTCTGTAAGATATGAACAACTTTACACAGTTTTAGTGTTTCTTAATTGCAATATAATTGCTACGACACGTTGTTATATTCAGTTGCAAGATAAGAAGTAAAGTTTAAACAAGAATCAGTGATAGATAACTACTGAGCAACATGCTATTATTATAAAACTGAGAGAGAACCGATTAAACTGTAGAGAAAACAATTTATTTTTATATCTTTGTTTGCTACAAACAATTCGCACTCGTATCGGACTTTTAAAATACTTAATTGTCTGTTTATCTATACTCTCACTGTCGCCGAGTAAACAATTTCTTTATAATGATTCAATGATTTGTACTATTTTTCGCTGTGAAATAATAAATCTTAACTAATAATTATAAATGCAAGAGTGAGTATATGTTTGTTTGTTCGCTTTTACGCGTTAACTGCTCAACAGACCATCATGGAATTATGTATAAAAGTTGTCATGGGTACAGAAAAGGCCTCTTTTATTATATTTTTTTAAATTTATTATTCTTATTTTATAAAAAAAAGTAACACCGGGCAGAAATATTTGAGTAATAAAGATTAATTACAAAACCAGTTGCCTTCATAGATCTTGGAACTTGTCGTTATAACATCTCCTTACAGGAGACAGGAAGGCTGTCGGTCAACTTAATGGTCCATAGAACTTTTACCAAATTATTATAAATTCGCAAATGGTGCTTTAATATTGTCACTCGGACCGGAACCGGTTTTTGTGTTCGCATAATTTTAACAGAGGTCACCCCATGTCACGGTCACACAGATCACGGTCATAGTAAAATGTGACCTCAGATTTGACCGTTGCGATAATGTTTTATATTCAATTTTGACATGTTAATTACAATGCTGTCCGAATATTTTTTTTTTTCATTTAAATTAATACTGAAATGTATGTATATTTCAATTAAACACATGTACTAAAAATTTCGCTAAAACTTTTATGACCGCTACAGTAATATGTGTGTCTACTACAAAGACTATATAAGTATAATTGGGAGTATAGACACGGCGTAGCCCACAAAAAATGGTAGTAGTAAAATTCGTCCACTCGAGCCGAAGTGGACGAATTCGCACATAGTCGTTCGCTAGTGACGAATTCGCACATAGTCGTTCGCTAGTCGTAAGCTAATCAATATCGTTGTGCAGTATACATTGATGCGTTAGTACAGAAGACTTTTAACTAGTTTCTTTTTACAAAAGCAATATTCATTTGGAATTGCGTGTCAATCTCTCAGTAAGTTCGTAAGTATGATTTTAATACTACCACAGATTTCAGGGCTTTTTGCTTGCTACGCCGCATCTATAGTTTAGATCAATGGTCTACTATGGTAATGTCATTCGATAGACTTTTACTCATTACTCAAATGAAAAAATGTTAGCATTGAAGAACTGCAAAATGCAAAAGAAGTTACTATTGCAAGAAACTGAACCTTAACGAATTTTTAAAAATTAATACTTAAATTAAAATGTAGTTTATTTTCCTTATTTTTTAACCTAATTACTAAGGATACCTATTCATAATTATTTTGTTACAAAACACAATAGTTACCTCTCAGCAATTAAGATTGAAATATCTTTATTTAACAGTTTTAATAACAACGGTAATTAAAAAAATGTTCACTTAATGATTTCATTGAAAAGAGTTGTAAAAGTTAATAATGACTGTTATCAGCCAGTATTTATTTTCAATTGCTCTTTATTGCTGAATGCATAATTTATTACATGTTACTATGAAACAATAAATATGCTACTCTTTATTATCTATCAGTAGCAATACAAATAGTTTGTTGCAAACCAAACAAAATCATATATTTATTTAATTTTTTTTATCAGCGTTTTTCTAAATCAAGAATGAAACTTAATGATTTAATTACAACATATTCAAGTATGGAATGTTAAAAATTTCGTTAATTAAGTCATGAGGATAACTGTAGCCCTTCAAATGACCTTCTGTCCAATTAGATTAAGGTCGAGTACTTAGAACAAATACTTCGTGTGTGAATACTGAACACAAACAGTATTCAGATTGAATTTTTAATTTTATTTCTACACTGTTAAATTGTCATAGACTCCTAATTCGGGCATTATTCTAAATACAAGTGTATTTTAGCTACAAGATAAAAATCTGATCCAATTTTGAAAGTACTAAATAGTGCCAGTCAGTCAGTTTAAATGAAAGAAGGGAAGCCATGTGACGTTGACGGGGGCAGTGATTTATTTTTTATGGCATAACTACATACTTTTTCATCCGCTTTATACACTGAAGATACATAACAAAATATATGAGCAATAAATATTGGATAAATGTTTTAACACCTAATAAAAAGGGACAAGAACGAAGTCGCAGGCAAAAGCTAGTGTATCATCACAGATTAAATAATAGTTAGTGGGGTCATGACTGAAAAAGAGTCAAATTAGAATTAATCCTAAACAGGTGAGTAGTATCTGTTGAATCTATAGATGCTAAAATGATCGTTGTTGATTTTATTAGCTTATTATAATTGTACTGAGTTGCATTCAATCGAGTCTCAAAGGTCTACTAAGTCGGCTGGAGTGCTGTGGTGCATACGAATTTCGTCCTCAACCCCTCCATCAAAGTGAAGCAATGCGTTGGCACAGTCCGAACACACCAAGATATAAATCGACAAAAGCGTTTGACACCTCAATAACGCACATTAATATTCTACAGGGTTTACAATAGTTCTTCAATAACATTTCTATAAATGGGAGGAGAGTTCACTTTTTTTACGTTTACTGAATAAACAGTGCGAGCTTTTTCTGTTTTGATATAATTTTACTGAATAAAATATTCAGACCCGTTGATGGAATATTAAAAAAGGTGTTTTGAGAGCTTTGAGATGAACAATTTATTCTACTTCTTTGTACAAGAGTTATTAATTTCATATAAAGACAAATTGTAGTACTTCCTTAATAGAGTTATTAATTTAATAAAGACAATTTATTGTAAATTTTCTTAGCGTTAAATTTGCTTACTGAATTATTGATTTAAAACATTACCTATTAAAAAAACCTATCTCAATTTTTTTTAAGATTTTTTAGAAAGCGTATTTTTTAGTTCGATCAAGTCTGAAACTATGGTCAGACAGAATGAAAATTTTATTTTTACCTAAGTATATATCCAAAAAAGGTACCTAGGATTCGGGATACCATAGAGTCAATTAAACTCATTAGAACGCATTCGAGCGACCGCGAACGCCCAGTGACATTGAGTTGCTTATAAAACGTGTGACCTACAAACCGCAGTGCGCGTTGCACTATTCCTCATAGAAAATACCTACGCTACACTTGTTCATATCAATAGTCGGATACTGACAGATGCATTAGTTTATTATTATTATTAGTTTAGTCTTTACATTTGCGTCTATAGTGGCAGGCAATTCAGAATAGAGACGATAACAAAATCGGGTGAGCCCCGATTACTTTTCTGAATTTCCTGGATATGTATATGTATGTAGCTACATCTAAAATTTAATTACTACACTCGATAGCTAAAGGATCAAAGATTTTTTTGGTATTTTCGAATTCATTGGATATATACATTACCTATAATATATGTATAATACTCTCAAAGAAAATACTACTTATATACTCTTAAAACAAACGGCTGTATTCACTACGTAGCCATAGCCCATTTTTTTGCATATTTATAGGTAATGGAGGATTAGCAAATATAAGTCCGACAAAGCTTCGAACTTAGACAGCTTATTTTCCGCATCTATAAATCCGGAAAATAAGCTCTATACGACAATGTGTAGCTTAATTTAGAAGAACTAAGCGAACAAACAAACAGGCCTTGATACCTACTATGCATATTTTTGTGTGATCATTGATTAATAATAATCAAACCTAATACAATTAATGAACAAAATGATTTTTTTTCTCAGATTTCTTGTGTGTGCGTGCATAACGCAAGGAAAGGTTGCGTGATATTTTTACAATTTTATTGTACTTTACTGTAAATTCCATCGCTTTACATATCACTTGCTGGTTGGGTATCAATTAAATTCTTTTTCCTACATTTTATTGCAAATGATATGTCTATAAATTTGAATTAACAACTTTCCAACGCCAAAATCAACATAATATCATTATCTTGAAAATAATAATTAAGATAATATGTCCAACCAATATCCTAATATGCCCAGATATCATTAACAACATCAAAATTATCAAGAATATTAGGAGATTAAGACATTGATAGACATTAACAACATATTAAAAATTACCTACTTATAAGTAGTATATATTTATTTATGGAATTGGAAATACTATAAAAAAACAATACTATTTATGTATTTACACCGCAGTGGTTTTTAGAGCTATTATTACACTATGTTATTATTATTTAAAATTAAATTAAAATAACTTTATTACCGTTTTTTAAATAAAAATATTATAAAATATTAATTACTTTTACAAAACAAATTTTTTACGAGCTATGAACTCAACATTTACAAAAACTGAAAAATGTTTGACAAATTAAAAAAATTATTCAGTTATTGCCATCAAAATAATATATATATCTTTGCAAGTTTCGCTGATTATTACTAACTGAAATAATAGTAGCTTGAATAATGTACTT
This sequence comes from Synanthedon tipuliformis, assembly GCA_947623395.1. Classification (NCBI taxonomy): domain Eukaryota; kingdom Metazoa; phylum Arthropoda; class Insecta; order Lepidoptera; family Sesiidae; genus Synanthedon; species Synanthedon tipuliformis. Next base: position 1,118,964 of record OX392415.1, on the reverse strand, counting down.
AGTCTATACACGTACCTAACTTGGGTTTTTACTCTCTTTAGCAAATACAATGAAAAGCGTTTCCTGTTGTTGTATGTATGTTGTTGAGTTTCAACTGTTTTCTACCCAGTATCACACTTATGAGTACAATATCAGTATTTGAATTTGAAATATTGAATATTGAAAATATCTAATAGCTAGTAGCTGCTAAGCTTAAAATTTTGGCACTGAAAATCAAAAGTCGTATATTTCATAATATATAGGTAATCTAATAATAAAATGAAAATTATTCATAGTGATACAAAAATCCATACATAATAAAATGTGCTAATTCCTCATGACGTTAAAGAAGTAGGTAAATACCTATCTATATACATGTGAAAGAAATTAATGTATTGACGTATTAAATACACCTTTACAAATACATACTTAACTCAATATAATATAAATATTGTATGTCGCGAAATAACAATACAAAACAAATTTAATGATATTGCGTCACCGCAGCTCGCAAGTGGATAATAGTTTTATGTACGCGAATTTCTAAAAATCTTTTCGCCTTGGATGATAACAAATTAAGACTTGTCATTCTCAAATTAGTTCATAAACATACTTATATATGGTGTGATAATTGTGTTAATCAGATTAAAAAGGACAAGTTCTCACGTAGCGATTGCGGTCGCGACCGTGTCACAAACAACTGATAAGGGCAGCACTTCCGTCCGTGGTTTTCACTCGAGTAACAAACAGGCTACGCATGCATTTCCCTCAGCAGAATTCCACTACGTAAAAGCTTGTCATTTCTAGTGAAAAAACACCGCTTAGTAACAAGCGTTATAGTGCAACGCCCACGCGCACTAAATCGAGCGTAACGCTATAACAGAATATTCAGTATTTAACAAAAAATTACCTTCATGTCGTCGAGCATGTCACAGACGGAGATTAGGGACGCGGTGTCCGGACTTAACTTGATGACACCCATGGCGAAGCTTCCTTCGGGAAAAAGTCAAGCACTTGCGAAAAAAATCAGGAGCGATTGAACACGGAGGACCGAACCGAGCGGACCGTTTACGTTGCGGTGCAACAGTCTAACGCTCTGTCTGACTATTGGAAAATTCTCTTTGTGCGAGAACGCGTGACTCAATTTATTTTAGGAACACTGAGCGCGAGACAACCTCACGCCGTGACCGAGCCTCGCGGACTGAAGTTGTGAGTGCCAGAAACTCCGCAACTTCGGCAGTGAAAGGGTCGTGACGTCACGGCTACGATAACGCACTCCCCCCTCCTTTGACAACCGCGACTTGTTGCTACTCCTTCCGTCCCGCTCGCACTCACGCAAGAACGCATCTGGGCGTCCTTGTCACTAATGACATGACACCTCGTTTGATTAAACGTACTCATGCCCGAATACTCGCTCGCATTTATCGTTTTGCACACGTTTTTGATTTTTATGAACAAAGACCGAGAGCGGTTAACCTTGACTATTAGTGCAGCCGTGTAGGTAGAAAATTAATATGAAAGGATCGATTATTATGGCGTATATAATTAATAAATTGTTCCGAGCATAGTTTTGCTGTACTGTGTATCGTTAAAGGTCGTATCTGATTAATACATATTATTTACCAGATATAGCATTTAATCTACTGTTATTTACCTTTTATATTGATATTTATTATCTAATCTGTTGAAAAACAGATAAAGTCGCGGTAAAAGGTCGTAGAAAGAGAGAGGGCTACGCTTTTGCGTCGTAGCTTCGTAGACGTCAAGGGACCCCGGGGCTACGTTGCGTGTTTCCGTAACCACTCCCCTACGACGTAGCGAGACTACGAGTCAGTCAGGGTTGAATAGAAATAGCGTCCTTGAAAACCGCAATTACGTATGTCATAAGAGATAAAACATACATTTCTTATCAGCAAGCATAATCTTAAGATTATTTAAGATAAAGGAGTAGGTATTGAAAATATTTACATGTCGACCGAGATACTTTTATGCTTTTTTACTTACTTATTGCATATTTCGGAAGAATTTTTATAATTTAAAGACTTTTTAATTAAAAAATTACTAGATACCGCGCTATCTAAAACTTTTTATTGAAGTGTGTGTAAAACATTGTTTTTTATCACTTTTTACACAGTTTCATTATAGTTTTACACAGTTTCACTACGCAAACTGGCATTTTATTACACTCTTAAAAAATAAGATTGCGCCACGAGAGGTTCCTTAACTCAAATTATAAATAAATATGTAATTGAAACCCGACATCGTTATTTCTTCCAGAAAGTGTGACCTTGTAACGGCTCTTATCGGCATTGGTCTCTTGAAACATGAACTTGTCTCCACATATAAAACTCGCCCCTGACCTTTTGTGTCGCCAACGAAAGCGCTACATTTTAGCCCTAGAGAAACAACTAATTCAGAACATTCTTTTCTCTTGCAAACAATTCTTCTTGTCGCCCATACAACGTTATTATTAGAAGCGACCCGCTCCCGGCTTCGAGAGAATGCAATTTTTTTATATAAAATATTTTTTTATTAATTTTTTTTATATTTAGGATGAAAATTATATTAAACGAACCTTCCTCGTTTATCTATTTTATTTGTTTCAACCAGGTTTCAACCATATCACAATCCGTTTGATGGTTTAAAAAAGTTAACTGAAAAATAGACAGAGGTGGACAGCGACTTTATTTTGTACTAGCTATAGCACGCGACTTCGTTAGCGTAACTTTATGAAATATAGCTATGTTATGTTACACGCTAAAAATTTAGCTTTTTGCAGGTAAAAGAATTTTTAAAATCGGTCCAGTAGTTTTTGAGTTTATTCATTACAAACAAAACAAATATTATTAGTACCTATAGATATATTATAGATATTGCTGTCACATTTTTATTGTGAAAAAAAATTCTTTGTAATCAAAGAATGTATTTTTAATGGTTGTTAAAAAAACTAACTGGTTTAAAAAAAATGTTTTATGGAGAATCATGGAATAATTTTATAAACAGATACACAAACCCTTTCTAAAAATCACTTCTAACATTATTCTGTTTTCGTTTGATTGTACGACTCAAATTATAACCTAATTTATTATTCAAACGTAGGGTAAATGGGAATCTACTAGGTAAGCGTGGTCCATCTTCGGCCGCATCTGCACCTAACATCAAGTGAGATCGCGGCCACTTACTATCTTACTATCTTGACTATTAAAAAAAAAAAATTCACATTAAAAAAACAGTTCTTAACTAAGATTTAAGTGTAGGAATTTTTCCAAGTCACTTGTCAATTGATTCGAAGATGCAGTCAAGATAAGATGCAATCGCATCGAGCGAGGTCCTTGCGTTTCAAGATTGTAAACAATTTATAAATACGTTGGTTACATAACGAATAACGATAACGCGAGATAACGAAATGTTTCGAGTCGATCGCCTCCTATACATACTTGTTATTCGATAGTTGCCATTGCGATTGAAAGTTTGGCTTTTAAAAGTGGGTCAGTGTCGAGTCAAGGCGATATACGAAACTTGGTGCAACTTATTTCTCTATTTATTAAATAAATATGTTCTAAAGACACTATGTATAGGACTTTTTCTTTCTGTCTGTAGTTTTCCCTTGAGGGATTTCCTCAAGGATTGGGAGAAAGCGGACATCTGACAGACATACTATTAAGAAAGGCGCAACACAAAGAAGGCATTAAATAATTGTAGTATTATTACATTTAGCATATATATTTGATAGTTAATAATTTGAAACGAAAGAGTAATAGTATTGTTAATTAAATATTATGAATTGGTCCTTAAAATTGTATGGAGTCTTTCAAATATTCGATCAGATGCGATTTTTTCCGAAAATATATAGAATATACCTATTATATAAATTATATAGATTTATTTGTAATTAAGCATAAATCTCAATTTAACTGTGAAAAATGCATGGATAGTTTCGAAAGTAAACCTTCGAATTCTAGTGTGAACAAATAGATAGGCAGACAGAAAATAATATTTAAAAAAAAAAGTTTACCTTTATGGGAAAAGTTCGCCTTTCAATTTCTGGTAAATATATTGAATGAACAGACACAACTATTCTACTGTTTAATTAATATGAATGGATACTAAATAAAAAATAGTCTACATTTGTCTAATTATTTTTAATTTTTTTTATTTATAATACAAAATTTACTTTATTACTTTAGTTCTTTATATGTTTTAACAACATGAATGAACTGTTTAACAGCGATCCGTTACTAATTGTTTGTTTATTTAACATACGGAGACATCGTGACTTGTTATTATTTGGGAAGGAAGTTGGTCAGATGCCGTCCGTTTCAGACAAGGTTAATAATACTAGCACAGAATACTAGTTCCTCTAAACTTGTGACGTAAACGAGTATGTTTACGTATAGAGAATCGTCGACATTTAATGTCACAAAACAATTTAGAATTAAGTATTACATGAACATGAAACATTTTTTTTAGTAGTTATTCTATCATATTAGTAGTTATCTATACTAATATTATAAAGAGGAAAATTTTTATTGGTTGTTTGTTTGTTTGAATTGAATAGGCCTGATACTACTGGACCGATTTGAAAAATCCTTTCACTGTTGCGAAGCTATATTATCAGCGAGTAACATCCGTACTAATCCGTACTAATATTATAAATGCGAAAGTTTGTATAGATGGATGCATGTATGAATGTTTGTAACTCTTTCACGCAAAAACTACTGAACCGATCACCATGAAGTTTTGCATACACGTTGTCTGGGACACCAGAAAGGACATAGGGTACCTTTCATTCAGAGCGCGGACGAAGTCGCGGGCACCAGCTAGTAGGCTATATTTTATTTAGTTACGCGGACGAACTCGCGTGCAACAGCTAGTTCTATCATTATAATAACTTACGACCCGTCACAAACCTTCCTCTTTTATTCCTTTTTTCATTGAGAAACTGACAGTCAGACAGCGACTTTATTCCTTTTAATTTTATAACTTATTTTTTATACTTTATTTTTTTTATAAGTAACTTTTGATCGATGAATACCTATAATAGTATGATAAAACAAATTTTATAATTTAGTGTTTTAAATATGATTACAGAAACTTTGTGTTTCATCTAATCTTTTTTATATGAAAGTCTCCAGATTAACTGACGATCCATGGTAGGTAATGGTAGGTGGCTCCGTCACCTATTAGAAGCAACAATATAGGTGCTGAACCTTTTCTACCATCCATAGTACGATAAAGGATAAAGTATTAGGAGGGAATAATCATGTGGGCTCTAGATGGGAATAAACCCTACTGACATATGAGGTTTTGTATTAGACTTCATTATGTCATATGATATGATATTTTTCTCTAAGAGGCTGACCAATCCATGAATGCGATACACAGTGTGCCCTTCCCCACTAAATTACTATGCAGACGTGTGAAAATAATGAGGAAAGTGTTAATTAATTTAAGTTGGACAAGTATGGCGTATAACAGTCCGCATGCAAAACTAATAAACAGGCCACTCACGGATGTGGAACCGCCTCGTCCTTGCAAGGGCCTGTCGCGCCTCGACGGTCGGCGCTGGCATTTGGGCGATTACAACACGGATATAAACTACATTGCTTATTTGTATATGTATAACAATACATAATACAAATCTGCATTTTCTAAACAAATTTGCGTGCATTGTTTACTATACTATTAGCTATTATAGTACCTATAGTTCGTCCGAGTTGAAAAATGGAAAATATATAATATGTAATTAGAATATTATAACGCCCGTGATCTCTATTGCTGTGACGACAGTGGCGCCGCCACGGCGACATTAAAAAAAAATTTAGACTTTCTTATTTATAAAAAGTATCATATAAATAATATATTAATCGAGGTAATGTGCGTGAGTCAAATTTAATCCAAATATTTTGAGTTGTTTTCAAATAAAAGAGTAACAAACATCCATGCATCATTCCTAACAAACTTTCGCATTTATAATATTATTAGCATAGACTAGTTGTGTCCTACGACTCAGTCCGCCTTGTAAATAAAATAATTTTCTCTTAAGATATTAATAGAATTGCCATGCGTGTAACATTAGTTGTGATCACGTTGTGATAGATAATGCCGTGTGATGTTAGTAAGCCTTAGGGCCTCGCTTTTACTAACTACAAGTAAAGTGTTGATTAGTTACTTTTCAAGTAAATCTAATTGGCGAGTAAATGTTATGAGTATCTTGTGTCAATTTCATTGAAATTGCCCTTGAGTAACGCTACTTGAAGATGGTGAAACTCGTACGCTTTCTTACCTGTGACTTTAAATGGCGGTTAGCTTACTTGACACTTTACTCAGAGATGGCGAAAGAGGCCCTAAATGTAATAAAATTCCGTGGCCTTATGCAATTTCGTTTATTGTTATTATTTTTAAATTTAATATTGCGCAATGTTATCTAACTTTCGGTTAAGTAGCTAACTTAACCGATCAGAAGCAATTATCGTACCATAACATACACTATCTTGTTAACACGAAGGTCATGGTCGTTCTTTTGCGTAATTTCAAAATTATCTTGAACTTTTTTTATAACATATAGATGAAATTATATATATATATATATATATATATATTTTATATAAGTCAAGGCAGCGCTTGGCCGCAATCTCACTTGATGTTAGGTGCAGATGCGGCCGAAGGTGGACCACGCTTACCTAGTAGATGCCCATTTACCCTACGTTTGAAGACCCCGAGATTGTAATTTTGGGGAAACACAGACGCAGGCAGTGAGTTCCACTCCTTAGCAGTTCGGACAAGGAAGGTGGAACTGTAACGCTTCGTGCGTGACCGAGGAACTTCAACCACGAAGGGATGAAACCCCCGCCCGCGCCTCGTGTTTCGCAAGTGGAACGGTTCCGGTTGGATCAAATGGAAGAGAATGGACGCACACTCTCCATGGTGCAGACGATAGAAAATTGATAGACATGCTACTTTTCGGCGATGCTGTAGGCTTTGAAGTTGAGAATCCACAAGGGAGTCGTCGCCAATGAGTTTCTTAGCTCGCCTTTCAATCGAGTCCAGTGCAGCCAACTGATATCGGGCAGACCCATCCCAGAGGTGGCAGCAGTACTCCATGCAGGATCGGACTTGTGCTCTATATAAGTTAAGGAGCTGTCTCGCAGTGAAGTACCGCCTAACCTTGGAAAGGATGCCCAATTTTCGGACAGCCGTTTTGGCAATGGACTCGATATGCCTACCAAAGTTCAGATCGGAATTAAGGTCTACACCAAGGAGTTGCATGTGGTCTGTGATTGGAACAGACACTCCCCGGAATGACGGGTTCAGGTCAAATGGACTCCGTTTCGCAGAATAAAGACACGCTTGATTAGCTAATATTTTATGCAAATCAAAACATTTGTTTTATGCAAACAAAACAATATTACATTTCTTTATATAAAAGTCGTCAGACGGCTAACTTACAGCTGATATAGCATGTTAAGCTCAATAGAAAGTCGCGGGTTAGTTTATAATTTGTAATTATGTCTGGTTCTTATCATTTGACTGTTGGTTTGACTGTACATTGAACGCCAGTGTCAAAGTACAGTGACCTGGTAACGTAATATTGTTCTGGGCCAAGCGCGTCTCCAACAGACCTTATCCTCGTTCTATTCTAGAGCTATGATACAATGAATATTGTTCCTAAGCGACAAATTGACACGAGAAAGGTATACCTTTACAGTACAGTTATCAACATAAATGTATAGTTGCCATCAACATTATACATAATATAGTCGTTTATATAAATTGTATAAGAAATATTTATATCGTAGTACCTACGTCCACCCATAAGGTGGACAGACCTGATAAGGGCCGTGTGTCGAGGGTGGCTCCAGATTGCTTCTGACCGGTCCTATTTAAAAATTATGAGGGAGGTCAGCAGTGGACGTCCTGCGGCAGAAATGATGAAATCATCATCTCAACCTCATGACGACCTCTGCTGGAGGTCGTCATGACCTCTTTCTTCTACCATGTTTTTCCAATGGATTTCATAAATACTCAAAAAAGAAATAAAGAAAAAAAGGTAAATACTCAAAATAAGGAAGGTGTTGTATCTATTTAAGTATCCATACATATATCACCGCGCGTCCATTTGTGGCTCGCAATATAAATAAATCAGGCTATCTCTACTTCCAATGTCTTTATTTTTTTATTGGCCCTTCACCTACCGGCCTTGGTACTTTTCCCTTAAAAAAATCACGTGGATTTATTCAGGTTTACTCCTACAAATTGCGATTGTTTACTTATATTGCGAACTAGCTGGTGCCCGCGATTTTGTCCGCGTAGAAAAATCTAACATACCTATAATAAAATCGTAAACGGCCCATGTCTATACGTGTCTATACATTGTATATAAATGAAGGTAAACAATTACATATTAAAAAATTCCCAGCAGCAGGTGAGTTTGTTCGTAGTTGTATATTCATATTTTATAGGTGACCGTCATCAACAAGTGCAATTTAAAAAAAAGCAATTATTTTATAAAATAGCTTTCTATTGTGGGTGAAAGAATTTTCAAAAAATCAGTTAAGTATAGTTTTTGAATTTGGCCATTACAAATAAACATACAGAAAAAACAAATGTCTTTATATATTCGAGTTAGGTTTATAAATGACAGCCTTAATTTATAAATAATCATGTTTACCTCTCTTATAAATTATAAATCAACCTTCAAATCAATAAAAAGACAAAAAAAATTGCATACAGAGTTCTGCATTGCCTAATTTCATGAAATAATTCTTAACTAAATTCTTTTACTAATGCCGTTTTTATCATAGTAATTTTGGTAATAAATTCCTTATAAATTATCGACTAATTCATATAATCATGATAAAATAGAGCCTCGTGGCACCGACAAAATCACTCAAAGTATCAAGGGCAGACAAATTACAATATGCGTGGACCTTGAAAGATTTGCGGTGGACATGAGAAGCGAAACCATTCGATTTTCACCCGTGTTACGTGGGAATAAGGTTTAATATGGAAATAAATAAACGCAAGTCGAACCTTGGGAGTTGGGCCGAATTACCGCGCAAACGAAAGTTGATCCGAAAGAACTGCTTTCGAACAATAAGAGCAAAGGGACAATGGTAAAACGATACATGTCCCTTTGCCCTTTGGGTTCAATTTGGGTTCCACAACAAAAAGGTTTTCATTATTTTTGAATGTGGTACTCGTAAAGTACCTACTAACCTCACAACTTGAAAGTTAAACTATTTATAAATCAGACTTACTTATAAATAAAATAAGAGATGTTATCAAAAAATAATTATCAAAATTGTTTATAAATAAAAAAATCTCTATTTACTTACTAAATGGCGGATATTGTAATTAATTAGAATCTTAATCGTATTAATTTTTAACGCAAAAGAATATTTTATTTCTATTTTTATATAATATTTTCTCATTATACTTATACTTAAATGTTCTAGATTTTTTTTTTGTAAAATATACAATCCAAACGTTTCTTATTAAAAATATTCAATTATACCACGCAGAACATATAAGTACATATGCAACAAAATTCCAATCTGCGAAGTCATTAAAGCGTCGATTTCACGTGACGAATTGTTTACCATCGCAAAGCACACATAATATATTATGTAATTGGAGTTGTAGTTAGATAATGCTTCCAATTGCGGGTGAATAGAGTTCATATTAAATAGTTAAATGAAGCGATATAAGCTCGCTCGGTTTTTGAATGCAAAGTGGCGTGTAGCCAAAGACATCTTGTGATGGTAAAGTAATTTAGAATCCATGCGTCCAAATAAAGATGGCTAGTACCTTATTAATATGGAGATGTTGCGTATTATGGTATTATGTAGCTCAAAAAACTTTTACGTCAATAGGTGAATTTTTTTTTTGATAAATCTATATACTTATATCCAACGAATTCGAATATACCATTCGAATCTTTGAACCTTTAGTTATCTAAATTGCCTCCCACTATGGAAGCAAATTTAAAGACGTTAGGTATTTACGTCGAAATTGTAATTGACTGGGCTTAAATTTGTTACTGATTAAGTTCTAATAGACTCCAGGAAATTCATCTTGGTATCTTATTACATGTGGTGTCGAGGCTAAAATGCTCAAAATTCTAGACAGAAATAAAATAGACTCAGTTTAATTAATCCTTAATTATTTCCTTTCAATTTAACCTTTTTTTTGGAAGGTTAACTGGAGCTTTTGTTAAGGAATCTCGTCCTTTCGGTCAAGTCGAACCTAATGAGGTCAATTCGATCAAACAATGGAAATCTCGGTAAGCTCGCTCTATCGTAGGCCTCATCTTCGCTGCATCATCTTGCTCAGATGGATATTGGCCAAGAGCAAACCCATCTCAAATAAAAAAATCTGCAAATTTTTTCTACGAATCAATAGAATTTCCTTGAATAAATGATTGATTTGTTTAAATTGCTGATACACATAGTTACAAATAGATATAAATTTTGTATATATAATATTTCTCAAATACCTTATGCTGGGAAATTTGAAGACAGGCGAAGATGCGAGGTACAGTTAGTTATTTATTATTTATAAAGAAGATTCTCTAACTAGATACTTTTGAATATTTTTATAAAAATTATATTAATCTCAATAAAAATATCCCCAAGGAGACTTAAATTTAGCAATTTGAAATAATTTTGTTTAATTTAAAAATTAAGTTAACAAACGAGGCTGATTCTGATTAGAGAGTAGAAGGTACTTCATAATAAATTTTACCTTACTTAAGATATTTTCAGATTAATGTTGTTAAGGCCGGTGGGTCACGGGATTTAATTTACCTGTAACAAAACATGAAATGTTAATTTTAATTTTTAATTAATTTGTGTAAACGTCACCTAAATTATGACCTACTGTCCATCAGTGGGGTGTCCCACTGCCCAGCACAGAGTCTTTCTCTGTGAGGATATGACTTACTCGGACTCCACCAGTATATAGTGGCTATTTTTTCAAGACAATATAAAAAAATAGCTTGACTTAAATTTCGATTAAATAAACTGGTAGTTGTAAGTTCCTAACACTAACTTTTAAATTTCGAATTATAAAGAGCGGTGAGAGGGCAGATTTTGTAAGTTTGTTATATTATGGAAATGTATGGAAAGTAATCTTCGAACCATAATCAGGTAATTTACTAAACGTAAATAGGAATTTTTTCACTAGATCGTCACAAGATGTCGCCAAGGAGAACATTTACCGTCAGCCTACTTGCCAATTTAACTATAAGCTATAAGCGAGGGTTTGAGTCTCCAGACGACCTACACCTCCAGAGTCTCCTGTTAATTACCGTAAAAATATAATGTTAATATCAATAAAATTGATTGTGTGACCTTTATTGCGTATGTACTACAGTTGTTGACTTTTATATTTAGTTTCAGCAGTTATTAAAATACCAACTAAAAGGTAACGTAACAAGTTCCATTTTCCTTTCTAATTTCAGACTAAATATTGTATAACTTGGGAAAATTGTACGGTACGAACTGAATTCGTAGTCCATTGCTATGTTTGAAGGGTGTCTTTCAGCTGTTAGTGGATGTTAAGTCGCGATGAAATATGATGTATTCGAAAAAGTTGCTTTTAAAAGTGAAAGTAGGGCTCTTTCAGTAGAGGGTCCGTATTGACCTTTGATATTTCGGTGCCGTCAGTGGCGTGTGGGCGTCTGCATCGCATAGAGGTCAAGGTGATGGTTAAGGCCATTGCAATTGCGCAATGTTAGGCTTCCGCTATGTGGGGGTGCATTCACGTTTTACATCGATTTTTCGGCCGCCCACGTGACGTGAGACTGACCTCTTTCTATAAGAGTAGGCATTGTTGTCAGAAATAACATTTTTCTGAAAACTTAACTCGAGGTTCTGATTTAAAATGTCATATTTATTAATCAATGTGTTTGGAAATGTGTGTGACGTATGAATTGTATAATTATTATTGTTTTATTTTATGACTCACAGCAAAAATGAATAGGAAATATAAAAAAATTCTAAGTCTTCATGTAGGTACACGTTAATTGTAAATGTCAACAAATTTTATCATCTAATTAATTAACGCAGTTTTCCTTTGGTTTCAAAATGGGACAATTATATTATTATTCTCGCAATCATAAGGCATCCTAAAATGCCTTATGTTTTGTACTAAATAAAATGTAAAACACTAGCTGGTGCGCGCGAAATCTTCCAATCTTCACTTTTGCTTTTGCCCATAATATTTTAATTATGCCAAACTAAAGATATGCATTTAGGTATATGTTAAATAATAAACATAAATTTGTATAAAAACTAAACAAAAACATATACTGGCATTTACGACTTTTAGAATTTATGTCAAGCAAAAAATAATTGCAGTTTTAAACGCTGTAAATATTATATTTTTAGTGATTAGACAGAATTGACTAGAGTAAATACTTAATTTAATACTATTATTATCATCTCAGCTGTAAAACTTCCGCTACTGAACATGGCCCAGTCAGAAGCAGCCTGGACCCATTGTTAAAGACAAACCTTTTTTTTATAACAAAAAAAAAGTCAGATTAACTTTTATATCGGAGAAAAATAACAATTTTTCTTCATTATTAATGGTCTACTACGAAATTGTTTCCAAACAACTTGCAGTGAAGCTTTTACGTCGTTCGCTCATATCTACATCGAAGCAACAGTTTTTGCGTCATACCTCCCTCCATTGAGAGAAAGCGTGGGTGTACCACCCGCCGCTAAACTGTGGTATTCCCCCTGAAATGTTTCATCTCTCTCCCACCCGTTGTCACCCAATATAAGTGTCCCTTTTCATCGGCCGCCTACGCATTTCATTCACACCCACGCGCGCCCTCATTCAACCCGAGATAAGTAGTAATGATTTAGGGATGTGCAAGTTATTTAATGGTAAATACACTCGATGATGAATAGCCGCTTTGTTCGGGGATTTTGTCGATAAATCGTAACATCACTGAAGAGCTTTTTAGCTGAAAGGTCAAAGTGATCGATTATGTTACTTGGAAGATATTTTCGCTGAGAAGGGCCCGCTGATTTATTCATATACGCAGTTTTAAAATTCTTATTTATTGCTGTCGATAACAATTTGTACGTGAGTAAACTCACGTGAGCGACTCCAACTGGGATGGACAGAGCGTTGAGGAAGCTCCGAGATATCTTCTCATCCATATGAGATATCGGAGATCAAAATTCCTCAGTGCAAAACTTTTTAAAACAAATGTTTTTGTTCAATGCGTGTTGACATGGCGCTGGAATGTGGTCAACATGGTAAGAAAGCTCAACATAGCTCAATGAGCTATGGAGATGGCTATTTCCAGGGTTACATTGCGAGTACAAATCAGGAATAAGGCGAGAGAGCCGACGGTCGCTGGGAGCGGAAGGTTTTCAAGTGGAGGCCACTGAAGAAATATGACTTGAAGCCTACTTGAAGCACTCATGTTGAATCCTTAGTAAGTTGTTGCATTTCTATAGATTCTTAAAAAATAACTTGCAACACTAGATAATTATGAACATTAGAAATAGTATAGATACAGATAGATGTGCATATACAAAATACATACACAGTTTACAAAATTAGTAATTTCAATAAAAGATATTTTTCGTTGAAAATAATCAATTTACATAGCAAGTCTCCTAGACTGACATTTTCCCGACTTCATCCCTTACATATTTAAATATTAAAATGTACCTACTAGCCATCCGCCACCGGCTTCGTACTAAGTAATGCACTAAACGAAAAAGGTTTGTACATGTGTTAGAATTCGTTATTAATGCACGATTGCAGCAGTATGATAGTTTAATGGTGGAGACTGTGCCCTAAGTATATATTGTTTTACATAGTGTAAGTCTACCGCAAGATTTGTCAATATAATTTTATAGGGTAGCAACACGGACAATTTTTAAAAAATGAGATAAAGTAAAAGGTGGGTAGTTTTGTTGAGAGCGATAAAGAGAGCCGCATGGCAGTTATTCGATTAATTCATTCTTAAGCTAGACTTCGAAGTGACAACACGCCTTTTTGCTACCCACTCATTGTGTGTAAAGAAAATAAATTAATATCATCGAACACCTATTTGTTTGCTTGGACCACCTGATATCTTATACATGTAATTTACAGAAAACATGTAAATTACATGTACAAACCTTTTTCGTTTATCATTTTTTCAGTTAGTTTTATCAACCTTATCAAAATCTGTTGGGTGATTGAGAAGTAAACAGAGAACCAGACAGAAGTGGAGTTTATTATTTAATATGTTAAAATAGATAGATAATAACAGATAATCACATATTCTCAATTGAAAATCGGTGAAAATTTGTTTTGTAAGAATTCCTACTTTGTTCGTTTTAAATTTAGCTATTTTATCGTTATCGTTTGATAAAATGAACGATAAAATATCTAAATTTGAATTGCAATGTTCAAGGCCAAATCACTCCATTGTACAATTAACTATTAAAATCAAATAAATGTAAAAAGAAAATGCACGCTCTTATATAATAATATAATTATTTTGTTAATGTCTCTATTCCGAGATAACTCATTAGGAAGGCAAGATTTAAGTGCACACAGATTCTATAGACATAGGTTGGTGCACTCTTTTGCATACTTGATGGTATCACTAATAATATCTCTTTTAGGTCTCTTAGGTCACTTGATTATGTGGTGCTGCACGATTCAACCTTAATAGGATTAAGGATAAGGGATTAGGAGAGATAGGCAAATGGGCATTGGCATCCCATACTCACTCACCAAAAAAATTACAGCACACATGTTGTTATTGGTCTACTGTAAAGGCCAGACCTTTCGCCAGCCCAAATGACTGCAAAACGAAGTGTGCCCTTCCACTACTTGCCAGACTCCCCTTTCCGGATTACAATCTTAATAGATTTAACAACATTAAAATAAAATACTAAATTCGATTTCAGCAGGAACGTAGAATTGGATTTTGAGAAATGTTAACTAAGTTAAAGAATGTAAAATGTTCGGTGAACTGCTTTTACACATGGCACATCCGCAAGATAAAGCTGACTCGCCCACGCCTTTGGATCTGATTAGGGTTGCCACTTATTTAAAATCCTTTTCTTTCTATTAAAATTTCACATTGAGATTTTGTTACGAATATAGTTTAAAACTTGGAGAAGATAAATAGGGCAAACAATATAGAGTCGCTAGCAAAAAATAGAAAGGCAAAAGTACGCATCAATAGGAGAAGCACCTGCAAAATTAAGGCTGTAAACTTATATGTGACAAAAGTTTTATGCTCTGAAAATACATAAATATTTATTTATTTATTTGTTTATTCATCACAAAATCTAATCTAATCTAAAAATGTAAGCTCTCAAAATTTACACACAATATCCGGTAACAAATGTACTAGTAGAAGATATATTTACAGAAAGCCAATAGTAACCATAATTTGATCAGCATTTTGTACTATATAGCGTTTTAGCTAAACTGTTGACTAGTCTTCAGTTATTCTTTTCAGTTTTTTAACAGCAGTGATGGAAATTACAAATTTACAATGATTACTCAATTGTACAGATGAGTATCGGACGAGTGTAAAATTCTTATCGTCTTAACTTGATAATCACCACTAAAAGTCAAAGAAGACCTCAGACAAATACTCATTCCGATACATTTTGACCAATGTACATTTTGACGTTGAAGCAATTTAACCTTTGCACAATCAGACTTTTACACGTTAAAGTACCGCTCCTAGTTAAACTTGCTTTCTATTAAAAATAAACCGCGTCTAAATCAGTTAATCCATAGACAAATAAGAGTATTGTTTTGTGGCGACAACCTTAGCTCTGATCGAGAACGAGGCCGGAGCCTAATCCCATCGCACGCTTGCCTGACTGTGTCGTGCGAAATTGCCGTAGGTGCGCTTCGCTGGGCTTCCGAGCGTCCTCTTCTAACTAGCCACATTTGCACATTTTATACATCTGCTACTCGTTTACTAATTTTAGACTCGCTTAGAATGCTAATTCATTTCCACTTTTCAACCTATCAGACCGCTGTTTCGCCAACAATAATGTGCAACTGTCTTGTTGCTAGGAAATAGGAAAAGCTTTGAATCTTACTGTGTTTATATCAAAATGATAGACAGGATACGATTTCGCATTATGTCATTCTCACCCCATTAAATTATGTAATAATAAATAGATAAATCTTTATCGTGAACAAAGCCCAAAAGCCATAAGTGAAGTGAAGCAATTAAAATTAAAAATTAAAAATATAAGTCTAAAAATTGTCTAATAATCAACAGTTAAAATAAATAGTGTATATAATAATATAAAAAAAAACCTATTCAAGAAAGAACACCTGTGTTCTGAAATGAATTAATGGAGCAGTACCAAGTGAGGCTAATAATAACACTATTTCTGTCACTTGAACAAGATCCTTCAGCAAATGATAACAGAAATCCATCTTTTCTGACAGAACTAGAGCTAACCAATTGAGGACGGAAAGAGCCGGAGGAATACAAAATTTATTGCTTCGGAATAAAACCGGTTTTCGCGTAGTGTGCCGTTTGGAATTACGAAATACGCATCTACGCAACACGCAGTTGTCGGCGAGGGTGCGGGGTCGTAGACGTCACGCCGTGCCTTCTGACGTCACGACATGCACGTCAAAGCCGCCGTGGTAAAATTTGTAGCAGACTGGCAACTCTTCTTTTATTTGTTGAATAACATTTTTATTGTTACTTATAGTTCAAGGAGAAACATCGATCTACGTGTTAAAACATCTTTGGGCTAAATATATATTTTACACAGCATTAATTTAAATTTTAAAAATCTAGGAATCGTAAATCACAACGTATCTATTTAACATGTACCTTTACCACAAACTAAATGACGCAGGATATTTTTAAATAATACAGACAATTTTTGGATATTCGCAAATTATTCAAGAGAAGATGGATAAATTTATTATTAACAAACGCTTTCTATGGCTGTTAACACAAATAAACATACAACAGACATAATTTTTGTAAATGAATGATGGTAAATTTTCTTAATATATAATAATAATTATAATAATTTTACATTTCATTTATAATAATTAGGTCTTTTTTCTTCAGAATTATTACAGAAAAGTTAGCTTTTTTTCTAAATAAAATCTAAAAATAATATATTAAATAAATAAATCTAGCTTTGATGATAGAAAACAAAATTTTTCAACAGGTTAGCAAGATGAACGACCTATCATAATTAACTTCTTAATTAGGTATTAGATAAAATTATCTTAATCAGTAGTATTAAGTTGCACTTAGACGAATTTTTCTCGCGGCTCAAGTTAAAAAGATTTATTACACAAGGATAAAAACCCTAGTCTCTTCATTCCAAATTAAGTAATATCAATAAAAAGGTAACAGACAGACAGATTAACTTTCATAATTTTAATATTAGTGTAATTTTAATATTGTAATATTAGCTTTTTTGACAATATTACCTAAACAAACGACATCTTCGGTATCTGACTAACTTGTAACTGAAAATTGGATTAATAAGTTTGCGTCTACCTCAATTATAGCCTCTAAAAGCCTCATTTGCATTGCAAATTGATAAATGCACGGTATAGGACAAGGGATGAGCCTACTCTCTAGTTATTTCGCTTTGAAATTGAACCAGAGTGGAAGAGATCTAACGTAGCAAGACTACGTCATAACAAATATTTGTTGAGTCGAACTCTGGAATTTGCACAATAATATTATAATTAACATAAATATATAAATCAATTTATTTACAGAACAAAAGTTTAAATTTAATATAAATACGTCTATTATATATAACTACATATCTAAGAACTACAATAAATTTAATCACTATAATAATATAAAAACTAAAAATTAACTAACTATTTTGAAAAAGTATGTAATTATAAATAATTTAAATCTATTAAGCCTTTGGTAGACGGAAAGGTGCCCAAAACATATAAATATTATATGTTACTAACACATAACATAACATAACATAACATAACATAACATAACATAACATAACATAACATAACATAACATAACATAACATAACATAACATAACATAACATAACATAACATAACATAACATAACATAACATAACATAACATAACATAACATATGTACCATATGTACCATATGTTACGAGCATAACATACACCTCATAGCATTGCGAACAGAAAATCAAGATTAAAGAACATCTCTTGTTCTCTCTTGCTAATAGCCAACATCTTCGGACTTTGTAAACAACCTGACGAGACCATACAAGATTTTCATATTTTTTGTTCTAGGATTTAATAATGACAGAAGCGCACAGGACACACGATGGTCTCAGTTAAGTTCATATGAAACATAACTTCGCTAGTGATATTTCTAGCAATATAGTGATAGAATTTCGGTCGATACCATCAATTATTACTATGAGATAAATAATAAATAAATAATAAATAAATAATATCTTCAGCTTCACACATTCCACACAGCATCATCCTAGTTCCACACTAAGCAACTAATGCTTCTATTATGGATACCAGACAGTTGATATACTACATAGATTACCTTTTTTTTGTAAATACATACATATTATAAATACAAAACATCCATGACTCAGGTACAAAGATTGCCCCTATACAACACTTGCCCCTAGCGGGATTCGAACCCGCGACCTTTTGGTTAACAGCTAGGGTTACTGGTAAACGTGTCGTCACTACACTAAGAGCCACAGCAGTGGGCCAGCAGAACGAGTCAAACTAGACTGTAACAACTCATAGATGTTTAATAATTTCACACAATTCTCCACCCTTATTGAGCACCGAGTAAACAAGAGGGAGGTCCGGAAACTCTGATTGTGATATGGGTACGTGGCCTTCAGAATTTATAACTAGACCTGTTATTAATTTAACTTACATAACCTATGTAGGTATCCATAATTGTTAATGCGCAGAAAAGGATTTCATATTTATATTATACTAGTATTTGCCCGCGACTTCGTCCATGTTTTAATAAGATATCTTCTTCTTATTTATAAAAGGTGATGTGTGTATGTACATACATATACCATACCATACATACATACAAATATATAGACTCCAAAACCGCTGAACCGTTTTTGATGAAACTTTTGGACAATCTTTAGATTAGTGCAGCGGGTGTTCCTTAAACTTATGTTTAAGTTTGCAGTAACTAATGAAGTACCTATTAGAATTCTCTCAGTAATTATTACAAGAATTACTACAAACTTATACTACTGAGGGCCTCTTTCGCCAACTGTCAAGTAGGCTAACCGTCATTTAAAGTCACCTGTCACCGGGAATAATTTAGTTCCGTTATTGACATATCGAACTGCGACATTCGATAGAAATGTGGGCACTTTTTGAGGCTCTATAATTTTTCGACGTGTATATAATGACTGTTTTAAATCATCAAAGAAATTACAAAATTAAATTAAATTTTTTCTTCATTACCTATATTTAAAAATTAGTATTTGTATGTAAAAATTTTTATTATTAAATTGACAATGTATTCGTGACAAGTACAAAGGCGCGTCCATTGATACGGCAAACAAAATCAAACGGATATCAGAGGACAAAGGGTCTGGTTTTTCAAAGAAAAAAACGAATGAAAATCCTTTATTTCTGATATTTTGTAATAACATTGTGAACTTTTTCATCTTCTTTCTTTGTGGAACTTGAAAAGGGATTTTTTAGCCATAAATAAATCTGAATAAGTTTTATTCACTCGCAGGATTAAAAAACTTTTAAAATAATTCAGTGTATACGTAATGAAAGTACAATAAGTAATAATAAAATAATAAGATTTCTAAATTAGTTGAGTCACCATACCTAGATATCGGGAAGTACTATTACCCAGAGAGTCACCATATTCAGTGTGGACATTAATAATAAAAGATTTCCACTCTTATCTAGCATTAATCATCAATTTATCCTAGATGACCTTTGATGTAATTTTTATATTTAAACTATAAAATCATAGATAAATGATTGGTATCTGCGCTCGACTAGATACCGCCGTCGTACTTGTAAAATGCGGCATAAAATAGTACGCCGAATTCGGCGTACCCGAGCCAGTCACACTGCAAACTGTCTGTGATGTGTACGTGCCGAATGTTTTATTAAATTTTAGGCATAATAAAATACCAGTTTGCGGAGTGAAACTGTGTAAAAATATAATAAAACTGGGTAAAAAGTGATAAAAAGTGACGATTTTTTACACACACTACAATAAAAAGTTGCCACGTTTTCGGAGCTATTGCTTTTTTATAGCGCTCTATCTAGTTGAACGCAGCGAGACCAATCAATTATGTTGGTATAAAATATATAATAAATGAGCGAGAAAATGAATAAAAATACACAGATATGCATAATGCGATAGTATAATTAAAGAACAAATTTTAGCAGAATAGGTTATCCCTCCTAGTGTTTCTTGTTTCTTTAGGCTGAGGTAGCTTTCCTGCTGACGTATGATAAAAATTTAAGAGTTTAATATTATATTAGGCCCCTTTTAAACACTCCCAAAGAACCCTTTAAAACTGTACAGTAATTAGTCGACAATTGTCAGTTAACTTCAAACACTTCCAAATTATGTTAAAATAATTCGACTCCACTGAGTTGAACGTAGGCCATTAGTAAGCCGCCTGTGAAATATCGCCATTCCAAATAAAGGAATCTACGTTTCAGCGTGCCTTGAGTACTGACGATATAGTGATGGACGTCCAACCATCGATAATGGCGGTGATATTTTAATTAATCTATCGATTTTTAATGTATGTCCCAAGTATATATATGTATATATACCTCAGTACCTCAAAACAAAAGTTTTCGACTAATGTGTGTTGCCAGTGATGACAGATGGCGCTGAAACATGGTCTTTAACTATGGACCTCGTTAGAAAGCTCAACATCATTCAACGAGCTATTCTCGTAGACGTACGAAAGTAAGTTGAAGTGGCAGTGGGCAGGACACATAGTACGGAGAGCCAACGGCTGCTGGTGCCGGAAGGTTCTCGAGTGGAGGCCATGGACCGACAAGCGCAGCGCAGGACGTCCAATCACAAGGTGAACAGAAGATAAGGGCCCTGGGTTGCTTCTGACCGATTCTATTGGAAAATTATGGACGAGATCTATATCCAACAGTAGACGTCCTGCGGCTGAGACGATATGAACCAAAGTATCACAGTCATAACTTAGGGTTGGGGATAAAGATTAAATTGAAGAATGTCGATATTATAAATTTATCGATATTCTTTAAGGATACATTTCAACACTAAAGATGGTGGTGTGAGGTTCTATTTAAAGATGCCCGCTGAATGGTAGGCAGGTCCTTTTCGTAGTCCCCGAAGAAGTATGTAGGCCAAATAATTTTCAATAGGTATCTGCCCTTGTAAGAAATTCTAATATGTATACATCTATTCAATGTTTCCATAAGCAATTTAACAGTCGAATTAAAGACAGACTACAGACTTGTTTGTTTCAGTATAAATGAAAACTACTGTATTTATAAGTGTTACAGAAAACATATTCTATAATAAAGTAGTCTATATAATCTATACTCATAAAATTGTTAATCCTGACTGTCTATCATGTCTATCAACGCAAAACCAAAACTACTTCTACAGAGCTGAAATTTTGAACATAGGTTTATTCTATAACGTAAGTATTTTTTTTATGTTAATGTTGACAGACAGGCTGAAGGTCCACTTGATGGTATGTGTCTACCTTCAACACTACGCCTGTAGCACAAGTAACGCTATAGGTTCTGCTAGTGAGCTTTTTCTAAAGACAAGCATTTTTTAATTTAACTTTGTCTATAAAGAGTAGTAGTACATATATATGTGAGCGCGGTTATTGAATAAAATGTAATAAATAAATTTATGAAATTTTGAGAATTTCATTCATAACAATCAACTCAAAAACGTCAAAGAATAACTTACTCATATACGAGACAGAATTCGAACTTCTGACTGCTATGTGAGCAGCCGAGGATTTGACCAACTGACCATCACTGCTTATAATATATGATCATGGTCAAGTGATATGTCAAGTAATTGTGAGTTGTAACTTTTCCCATAAAATTTAAAAACTAAATAATTTTATAAGCACTACGAGCGAGACTACTCAATCTATTGAGAGTTCACATTTTTCTCAGCTCTCATGTTTTCTCTTTAAAAATATTCAAACACGATGTTCGATTCAATCCCCTACTTCATACTTGAGAAAAGCTATCAAACTCTCGAAAACTTTGCATCTCGACCTTTCCAATACCCTGCGACATTCATGCACAAACTCTCCACTAGGGAGTCGGAGTCGGAGTGAGGGAGTGAGGGAGTCGGAGTGGGTGGGAATGAGGCAGTGACGTCACAGATTAGGTTTGAGGTTCTATTTGTGTAGCGGCGTGGGCGTTTTAGCCCCACCGCTGCCGCATTTAGCCCGTTTGTATGCTGTATAAGTACTTTCGCGGACCCAATAAACAAAGTGGAGAAACTTCTGATTGAATCGTATTTGTTTTAGAACAAAAGCTATTAAGGAAAACGCCGTCGGTTCACCTCTACATAGGAGGCAATGTAATCAAATTTTTAGTCTAATACTGAAGAAATTTTAGTTAACAAGAAGAATTGTTTAGTTCTTCAATATAAGATAAACTTGTGTGCGAATGAGAATACCTAAGTTGCAACATGCCTATCTTCTTCTTCTTCTTATAGTGTTACTTCTCTACAAAGGTTGGTAACCATCACAAGAGCTATTTAAACACCTACATAGGTTGAATACATTTACAACATTGAATATTTTCACAAAAGCTGTAACCTTTTAGAGTGCAAACTAAGAGCGTGGGTGGGTCACCACCCCCTCTTCACTACATAGTATAAAACAAAGTCGCTTTTTCTGTCCCTATGTCCCTTTGTATGCTTAGATCTTTAAAACTACGCAACGGATTTTAATGCGGTTTTCACTAATGGGTAGAGTGGTTCTCGAGGAAGGTTTAAGTACATAATTTACTAAGTTACGCGGGCGAAGTCGCGGGCAGCAGCTTTAATTTTATTAACACGTAATTTTATAAACTATAACTAACATGTAGTGCCATCTGTTAACTTTTAGATGAATTAGAGTACTACATTGCTTCAAACAGAATTCCCTAGATGGCGTTGTAAATTTTGCATACACGTTGTCTGGGACTCCAAAAAGGACATAGGGTACCTTTCATCCAGAACGCGGACGAAGTCGCGGGCACCAGCTAGTTAACATTAAAATGAAACTTATGTTTTTATTACCCTTTTGCATTCGCTGTAAATTTGCATTTGCACAGCTGCAGGTGAAATCCGATACACTATACTCGTACGTAGTAGGTATACTTAGCAGACACTCCATGTACTGAAAATGAAAGGCACCTGAAGTGTCAAAAGTGCGCATATTGATATTGCTTAAAACATAATTGTATATTCATTGGTAATAAAATAATAATAAATATAGTATATTTTTAATTATTTACAACATGTATTTGGTGCGTAACATAAAATTTTCGAAAAAAATTATTGTTAATTTTTTATTCATTTTTATCATTTGATATTATTTTTTTATTGTTATGTAAACTTTTACAAGTATTTATATATCATCGAACAGAATAAGTAAAGTAAGTAACCTAATTTCGGAAAACTAATATAATATTTTTTCAGAGAAGAATCTTACATTAAGAAAAAAAAAAAACATTAAATTATAAATATTCATTGAATTAGCATTGTGAAAAAAAAAACCACACATTTTTGTCAGCAATATAGCATGTTACGCCATTGTAGGCATTAGCACACATTTTTTTAAATAAATTATTTGAATTTAGTTATACCTATAGGTTGATAAGTTGCTAATGTCGCTATAGAACGTTTCATAACTCATACGTTGACCGAACTTATCAGTACTGTGTAGACACCACATAAATACGAGCGGTCTTAATTTTTTACTTATTTATACAGTACTCTGTTAGTAACTTTTAGCAAAGTTTGGAAACGTAATTAAATGATTGGATTAGGGATACCAGAGCTCACACCCCTATTCCTGTTTATCCCTTATCCTTTTCCTTTTAAGGTCAGTTGCGCACTTACACCCTTTATGGCTTATGGTGAATCGACTTACCTATGGCTTATGACTTATAGGCGATGGTAGCTACCTACATACCATCAAGTGGCCTGCCTGCCAATTTTTATACAAAAAAATCTATAACTATATATTAGTAGAATAGAATAGAATAAAATAAAATTTTATTTGCAACAAAGGACATAGATACATATAAAAATTAAAAAGACACACACAAACGTCCCCCTGCCACGAACCGGCTCCAACTCAGCATAATGCAGGTTGTAGAAACCTGCGCTGGTCTTCCGTTATAGCCGATGGTGAGCTTACGCACTAACCTCACCATTAGTCATTATTAATTAGGTTAGTCTAATGATGGACCGGAGTTGTTCCCTAGGCAGGGCCCGGTTCACCCCGCTCACAGGGCTAGGAGGCACCGGGGAGTTTTAGTGGGTATTTCCAGTGCCGCTATGATCAGGTAATACCCCACATATCCCTTCCGTCTAGCCAGCGGTAGGGAATCTGTAAGCGGATTACTCCTAGTTAAAAAAAAAGGTTAGTCTAACTAATGAATCTTTAAAATAGAATGTTTTGAAAGCCATATAGAAAATTTTCCATTAAAACACAGCGAAAAGTAAACCAAAATCTATGTGTAACAACACTTTAATGTAGGCGTGACCTTATAAGGTTAAGTTCAAGGCTATGACGAGGGGACATAAAGGGATATCATTAATCCCTTTTAAGCTCGAAGGGCAATTCATTTCTCTCGCGTAATTACTAACTTTGTATAATAATTATTATGATACACGCGTATAACGTTGTTTGTTAAAAGCGAAACTTCGGCTATTAGCAGTAGGTCTAAGAATTTTGTGATATTCAACATTTTAGCTTGTTTGTTACAGTTACTTTTAAAATATATATTTCGATCATATTTATTTTGAAGGTGGAGAAAAAAAACAACTGCACTAAAGCTCTAAAGCCAAAACAATAGCTACAAAAAAAAAGAAAAAAAAAAGTTTGATATTAGAGGAGTTTTAGAGTGGTACTAAACTCTTTTTTGGCATATAAAACTCTCGTGTAAAACGTGTGTCGTGTGTGTGTGTGTGTGTGTGTGTGTAATATAAAACTCTGTGTGTTTGTAACCAAACTCCTTCGAAACGGCTTGACCCATTTTTTGTGTATATGTATTTCGGTAGGTCTGAGAATAGGTCGTGAACTATTTTTTATAAAGGTGGTCCACCCCCAATTTTTTTTTGTTATTTTTTGGCAAAACAACGTTTGCCGGGTCAGTTTAATATCGTATCGTGGTTAGTTTTGTGACACTTGGTCCTTATTCCGTTTATGACAATTGCTTTCACTAGGCTGTCATTTCATAGTAGGCTGTCCTACTCTGAAAGGTTTAGAGGACTATCAGTATATAACACTTAATCTACCTTCGTGATGATTGGCCTATAGTAACTATAGTAAAATTCTAAGTCAAAACTATAGACATCAAAAGTTGAAATATGATCCTTCTATGGAAAAATTTCATGCAGATGGTAGAATAATTTTTATATTATTATTTATTAACATCGGACATTTTAACACTTCAAACTGAAGAGCTCTCATTAATATTTATAGTGAATTAAATAAGGCATCATATTATAAAGTTTTATTTTAATTTAAATAAATTAACATACTGCCAGTTAGAAGTCTGTGTACACGCTGTAAGTACAGCGATTGTTAACATTTTTTCTATTTTTTGTTAAAAATGCTACTATTTTCGATGAACAAAAACTAATACTCTTTTTTTATGTTTAAATTGATGGACTGACTGACGGTCCACTAGATGGTAGGTATACCGTCTTCGATAACTCAAGCAAAGCCATATATGTACTTGCAAGTGCGCTGCCGACTAAAGTTGGATTATGAAGAAATAGCTAAGGCTCTGCCATCTCTTAACTCAATCACCGAAATGAGCCAACGAATGAAATGAAAATTTCATTTCCTAAGTTGACCCTGCCGGGAATCGAACCCGTGGCCCCTAAGGCAGAGCGTCAAGGCAATCACCATTCATCCAGCGCACTCATCAAAATCGTTGTGTATTATTTTTTAATCTAAGAATATTTTTCCAATACCAAAATTAACTATGGAATTCTTTCAAACAATTTTCTCTCTTCGATATTTATTTTGATCTATTTCTTTGGTACGCCGTTTATAACAAAAGTCAGTGTGTATTTCTAAGAAATATTTCAAGTAAATATTGGAATATTAAAATAACAAGGGAATTGTACGGTGCCAATTCCGGCCGTCTCTCTATATTAAGAAACCACATTGACGGCAGATTTTCAAACGGAAAGCTTTGTAAAAACATTATTGTTTCAATATGAAACCTTGCCGGCGTATATTTAAGGTGGTGATTAGATTGTTGGGCACTTTGTGCTGGCTTCAAAGCTCAGTTTTAATATTCAAAACGTCGACAACATTATTCATAAAATTATTCTTCTTTTTCGTTTATATTTTCTTAAGTGAGAAAATATGAAATAGAGTAACTCCAATGATGGAGGTTCGGTATAAACATTGCTGGCAGGAATAGTTTTTAATGGCAGATAAAAATCTTATGAGAATCTGTGTCTTTTTGAGAATTTGTCCTTATGCGAATAACCCTAAAAACCTATTCCTGTGCCACTAACTTGCAGTGCCACTTTATATTATAAATACAATTCAATACAATAAGATAAAATACATAACAATACAATTTTTGTTAAGAGAATAACGAATGAATTTCAGTAGTTGCAAGCATACCATTGTTAGTCCGCAGTTATAAATCGGGCAGTCCATCTGGCGTAGGAAACAAACCCCTTTCAGAAGAGCACTATGAAACTCAACTATCTCGTTCTTTTCCAGAGCGATCTTACAATTCCTACGGCGTATTCGACCTTGTGGTTTTTTTATGTAATATCCTAGCCTAGGTCTATACCTACTAATATTATAAAGAGAGATGTGTATTTTTTTAATGAATAAACTCAAAAACTAATGGCCCGATATTAAAAATTCTTTCACATATAGAAAGCTATATTATCAGCGAGTAACACGGACTACATTTTTATAAAGTTACGCGGAGAAGTCGCGTGCAACAGCTAGTTTACTATAGACATAACATTTGTTGTATCCCCGAAAACAAATTTAGGGATATCCTAATACAATTGTAATAGCAATTTTTAGTAGATAAATGTTCTTTATACATTCATTTAAGTTTAATTATAATTTTCAAATTTTATTTATTTTATATTATGACAGAAAACTGCGTTGTGGCAAATTAATTAGAAATCTGTTCTTATTTCAAGGAACTATCTCCGCTATAACCACAATTAGCTAAACAGCTTTGAATAGAATAGCGTAGCAGGTAGCAGGATAAGATTGTTCAGCACTGCAAGATATAATCTGTTGAAGATAGTCCTATTTCAGCTATCTTACTTAGTAACCACATACCATAGTATGCCGTATATTAGAATTACAAGTAGTTACACAAAGTGGTAAGATAATTATTTATCAAAATGGTGATAGCAAGTACGTCTTGCTGAATTTCTTTTGTTAGCCAGCGATTGAATGATTGAAAAAAATCATGCTTCACGTAGAATCATATTGATAAAGTCATCATCATTACCTGTAGTGCCCTTTCTTATGCTCTCCGAGGCTCACGCAATAGAGTAACCCATATATCTCACGCATCACTCCATGACAGATACCCGCAACTCCCTTATCGCAAGTGGATCGCTGGCATCAGTCACGTGGCACGTCTCAGACTGTGCTTGCAATGTTGCCAGCGGACAAATCCAAGGTGCATACACTACCCATTAAAAGTTTGGTATAATCGAAAGATATTATTATTATTATCATACTCGTATAATATTAATCCTTATTCAACTGAAGAGTTGCATAATCAAGGTAAAAAATGTGACAGTTTAAACTAACCGCTTCGGTCGCCTACGAAACCAACGCTACGGAACCAGTTACGAGACAAGAATTGTTTCGGTCCTAAAACGAATCTATTAGTTATTTAAAAAATTTTTTGTTTAGTTATATTTATACAAACATTTAGTACTTACATGATGAAAACAATATAAAATTTAATACACAAGACAAAGATTTGTTAGTGGAGCACAAGGTTTAAGGTAACAAACCTTGTGCCGGTGCACCGGAAACCGAGTGATTTAGTTAGCTTATTTCCTTTGTGAAAAGAAAAGACAATTTGGTTTCCCGGTGTGTTCTGAGTTGAAATGCTTCTAGTTACAGTTTCATGCTTAGAGACATCTTGAAAATAACTGTACAGAGAAAATTTAATTAAATAAATTTCAACATTTCAATGCTCAAAACAATAGCAACTACCTAAGTATAGCTTAGTAAACGAAATTCTTAGATTCTTAATATACTCGAATTCGAACGTAAAAAAAAAAGTATAAAAGTAAGTTATAGGTAAAGTAACTAATAGGTACTTGTAATAGGCCGAAATTATTTTAAGTAATATATGAAACCTAATATGTAGTTCTTTATTAAGAAATAATTTAGTATCTTTTTTACTAATGTAGACTCTAAAAAAATAAACATAAGAAAATTGACATTTCATTTACACCCACTGTACATTTAAGAAAATGTCAAACGAATGCGTACGTACAAAAACGAGCCTTGTGTTTACTTAACATTACACATTTATTACAACGAGTTAAGGTTCAATTTAGACATCACTAAAGTGGAACAGTTTAGCGAGGTTTCAAATATTTGTGTCTAAAATGATTTGTGTAAGACTATTTTAGACATTTGTCAAGTTTATAACGACTTTTGAAACTAGTTTAATTTTGTTCATTAACATTTTTTCTAAATTTTTATTACTTTGTATCGACATTGAAATTTATGATTTGGTATTTATGTTGGCTGTACAAAGCGTCCATAAAATGTTTATTTTGGGCGCACGTTGGTAATTTTATTGACATAATTAAATTAATTAATTTAATGCAATTGCATTAAATTATTTATAATGTCCGCATTATAACACAACTTAAACTTTTAAATTGACAAATCATAATATGTTGAGATTTTTTTAAGTAAAGATCGTCAAACAGGCTGACTCTCCACTTGATGGCACCGCACTTGCAGAACCTGTGTCTATGATGTAATATTCACTTACCATCAAGTGGACTGTCAGTCTGTCTAATGGTCTTTACTTTAAAAAACATTCTGAAAAAAAGATTCCCTAAAAATGAGACAAATCAGATAAATAGTTACCTATACGAAAAAATCAATAGCAAAAACTTAAACAAACATTGTCTTAAACTAAAGTCATATATCACCAACACAAAACTGACCAATTAAATGTCACTAATGTGAGAAGCCTTTGTCTCAGATCCGGATTTAAAAATATTTTTTTAATTTAGTACGTATCGTACTTAGAATATGACTTAATTTTGTGTGTCCATCGGTATGGATGTGTCGTTTTGGTTCTGAATTGCGCGCGATCATCAATGAATGTCAAGGGTAGAAACCCACACGGTTGTGTAGTGTAAAGCAAGTTGTATGTGTCACTTGTTTCGACAGTGAGTGCTTTTATTGATAAGCGAAGCGATAAGAGAAGCGATGAAAGCAATATTTTTAAAAATATTTTATTTTTATTTTATTTTCAAGGAACTTAACATCAAGGAAAAAGAAAGGTAAGGTCTACCTGATGATGGCAATTGTTGCCCATAAATACAAGCATACAACTGAGGTTGCAAATGACTTGATAGGTCAGAGGAAGTAAGTAAAAGTAAAATCTTTACGAAAATATATGTTAAAATCTTTATTTTTAAATATTTTATACATTTATTTAAAATTTTAAAATAAATTATAGCAAATTTTAAAATAAATTATAAGTTAAGTTGATTTGTGTACGTTTCAAAAACTCGAGAATGGGATGAGGAAGTTTTTATATATAAAAATTTCACCTCAGACGGAGCCGGGAGCGAATCTTTATTTATTGCCAATGCCTATTTAATAATATTTTGCACTAAATTGTAGCAAGATAAAAAACTAATAGAATGCAGTGTAACTGTAATCATCTATTTGCAACAAATTTGTAGATGTCGTGGGCAGATCGTAGAATTGGGCAGATCGTAAAGTATGAAATCAAAAATTCTTTCACCAAGTCAAAAATAGGTGCGACGGGGAGCAGAGCGACGGGGAGCAGAGCGACGGGGAGCAGAGCGACGGGGAGCAGAGCGACGGGGAGCAGAGCGACGGGGAGCAGAGCGACGGGGAGCAGAGCGACGGGGAGCAGAGCGACGCAAAACGAGGAGGAGCGTGTTAGGTTTACATGGAAATAAATTTGGGGAGCCGAGCGAAGCGGAGCGGAGTGTCGCCTCACTCCGCTCAGTTTTAACAAAAATATTATCTGCCCAGGAATATCATGATATGCCCAATTCTACGATGTGCCGACGACATAGACATTATAATATTTAGTTTGTCTTCGACAAAGTCATCGCTTTCACTATTGACGCTACATTTTAGTTACTAAGTTACACTACATTGATTGATTACATCTTGTGATGTTGTATCACAATTATACGCTTAAACAATTACTCACTGTATGTACACAATTAAGTCGTTCTCGATCTTTTTTTTATTAAAATAATAAACATGTTTGTCTTGATTTATAAAAAAAAATAAGTTGTTTACAGAGTAAACAACTTCATCGAGTGCAGCGACATAATTCAATCACTAATAGGTCAAAAATTATTTTTTTAAATTAAATTAATTAATTTATATTCATATCATTTTTTTGCGTATCACATTAACAGCCACCAGTATTAATTGCCAGGACAATTCATAAAAAGTGTAGGTAATAACAGCATCAATAAAAAAAAACATCAACTGTATTTTAACGACTGTATTTTATAATATACTAGCTACATGCTCCCGGCTTCGCCTATGTTCAAAATAAAAACTATCATATCTTTTTGTGGGATCAAATTACACATAGTTACGAAGTTTTATCAAAATCGGTTCAGTAGCTTAGGAGTCCATTGGCTCCAAACAACGTGACACGTTAAAATATAAAATATAAAGAGATAAGACACTTTTTCTAGTTTGTAATTTTTTTTTAATTTAATTGTATTTAATATAATTAACACCCAGCTATAGATTACTTGATCTATATTTACAGTATAAAAATTATTAAGTAGGTAGGTATTGTGATGAATCTATGAGTCATCTAAATTGTAAATAATTTTCTGCAATTTCCAAACTAACGATAATATTATAATATTTTTGCTATGCAAATTTACAACTTAAGCCATCGAAATAAGAGTCTCGTGGCGTCAACATGTAAATCGAATGTCAGCATCGAATGTCGGACTATTTGACTAAATGTCAAACTTGATCAAATGTACTACAAAACAACGCTGTGTACTTATCGAGGTAATAATTTGGCGGCATTTACTTACAAAGCTATTATTAAATTGCATTAAAGTGCATTAGGACAGCGGCCGTGTGCAACTTGAAGCGATTTACTTCACAGATTAACTTAGACAACACAATGTTTTATTCAAAAATGGAACACAATAAAACACTATATTAAATCACTTGCTTGCTGCAACAGTACATACATGTAAAAGTAATCTATGTAGTATATCAACTGTCTGGTATCTATAAGCATTAGTTGCTTACTGTGGAACTAGATGGTGCTCTGTGGAAGGTGTGAAGATATTTTTTTTTATTTATTATCTATTTATTTATAATGTAACTTATATACAGAGAATTATAATGTACTAGCTGGTGCCCGCGACTTCGTCCGCGTTCTGGATGAAAGGTACCCTATGTCCTTTTTGGAGTCCCAGACAACGTGTATGCAAAATTTACAACGCCATCTAGGGAATTCTGTTTGAAGCAATGTAGTACTCTAATTCATCTAAAAGTTAACAGATGGCACTACATGTTAGTTATAGTTTATAAATTTACGTGTTAATAAAATTAAAGCTGCTGCCCGCGACTTCGCCCGCGTAACTTAGTAAATTATGTACTTAAACCTTCCTCGAGAACCACTCTACCCATTAGTGAAAACCGCATTAAAATCCGTTGCGTAGTTTTAAAGATCTAAGCATACAAAGGGACATAGGGACAGAAAAAGCGACTTTGTTTTATACTATGTAGTGATGTAGAGGAAGTTTTTTAAACTTTAAAAAATATGCTGAATGAGCTTTTTAAGCATTACTGCTTACTGACTATTATTGATCATTTTAGCATAATTCCTGGTCTTAACCGCCTTCCGTATTGGAGGACTTTCCACTACGCTGCAGCTAACACTATTTCGTAAAAAATTAAAAGTTGGTATCTTATTCGTGATAATAATAATAGAAATAAAAATCTAACACTTGAGCCAACCAGTGTTCAATAGAAAGCCTATTTTCCTATCCGAATCTGTATTTCTAAGGCCTTGGTGATCTAATACTACGTTTTCACGATAGATTACCCCACGAAAAGCCACCGTGGCTTAAAATGTTCGCATATTTTCCAACCATTGACGCCTTTCAAATCTGATTCGATTCTTGGAAACGCCAGTACCTTTACACGCCAAAGCCTTATCGCACGTTTGCCTCTGATCGAATTCAATTGCCAAAAAATCTATACTCTAAAAATAGTATACAGGTACGATAAAATAAAATAGAAAAGTAACATATGAAATACTTACTTTTCACTTGCTTTATATGATAATAATTGTTAGGGTACAGTCATGGAAATTGAAACAAACTAATGTTGACTGACAGCTCTATTGAATGTTTCTATTTTTTCTTATCGCCTTTCATTTATTTCATTTCCAGTTCTAATAGTTTTAAATATAATTTAAGAAAAATATGTGAGATTTTTTATTTTTCTTATAAAATCAAAAAGTGATCAGAGAAGAATTCTATAAGAGAATTAATGAGTCTAATCGAAAGATACAGAAGTATTATTTATTGCAAATCCTAAAATCAATCCTGTCAGTTATATTTTAATGTCTAAAATAAAGTCAATAATATCGTAATATTAACGCGATTACTGATGACAAATCACTGCAAATAATACACACATACACAAGTCGCGGGTAAACACTAGTGCTAATAATTTTCTACTGCACCCTACTTCATTTAACAGCCTTTTGTTAATGCCATGAGCATATACAACGAACCCATTCGCTCCAATTCTTGACAATTCGTAGCCTACAGTGCACTGAACTACTGGCACTAAGTTTTACGGCCGTTTGGAAAGATAACTAACGACATTAATTGTTAACATAAATATCACTATTCAAATGTATGGTGAGTTTGGTAAGCAAATTGCTTTTATATTATAGCTTAAAAAGTACAGTCGCTAACGCGAGTATGTAGTCGAAATAATACACTTATAAATAGTATCCCCTTGTGGTAGGTAAATAAAATTTATTACCTATTTTGAAAGTATGTGGAATCTGAAAAAAATTAAATTTATCGTTATTATGAAATTTATTTAAGTAATTTTTTTTATAAAAAATACATATTTTTTTTAATAAAACTTATTAGGTTTTATAACCTTCCGTATAAAAAAAATCAACTGATGGTGAAAACTGCATCACATTTTGTCGCTAAGGGGTCGTTTAGGAGTTGGTGGATATACAGACAGGTGAAAGCGATTTTAATTTATTACTATGTAAGAATATTGAATACATTAATGGATTAATTTATACCATGTAGAATATTGATATTGGTAAACATTACAATAAAAAATTGTGTAAATATGAATAATTTTGAAAGTAAGTTAAAAGAACATTTTTAGAAAAAATTACATAATCTCCCAACCAAAAATCTACCACAGTAATTGGGTTTTAATTGTTTTAAATGAACAATTAAAACATTAAAACAATTTTAACGAACAATGTAATATTGTGAATAAAATTCTTTAAATCACGAAAAACATTTTTTTTTAATAATAATAATTTATTTGCTGAACATGGGTTATTACAATGGTTTTATAATAAATAAGGCTCGCTCATTCTACCCCTTTGGGGTGTGCAAATATTTTGAGAACACTACATAACAAAATAAGTAATTAATCACCACCATCCACTAAGTTATCAGATATAATTATAGTCTTTCAAATCATAGTAACATTTATCCACTAGTAATTTTTTAATTTTCTTCTTAAATATATTAATATTGAGCTGCTTAATATTGTTCGGGATCTTGTTATAAATAACTGGTGCTTGACAAAAAACACTTTTGTGCATAAGAGCTTACTTACAATAAAAAATATTATATGTTAACGATAATTGAATTTATGTCGACGACTGTACCAATTTGTACAGTAACAAGGCGCGTTGTGTAATACAAATAACATTTATAAATATCTTATAAAGTGTTGTTTAGTATAAGAAGGTATAATGCATTTAAGCACACGTTCGCTATATGTATCAAGGCTGTCCGGCTCTCGCTTTAAAACGAACAATAAAATAAAAAATATTGCCTCGTTCCAAATAATACGGATTTTATCTTTATTGAAGGGGACTTGTTTATATTTCGGTTCTAATTAACATTTCTTATTAAGCAGTAATCAACAATGCTTTTTGACTTTGTAATAAGATTCTATTATCTATACTAATATTATAAAGCTGAAGAGTTTGTTTATTTATTTGTTTGTTTGAACGCGCTAATCTCAGGAACTACTGGTTCGAATTGAAAAATTCTTTTTGTGTTGGATAGATCATTTATCGAGGAAGGCTTTAGGCTATATAACATCACGTTGCGACTAATATTTAGGAGCGAAGAAACAGTCGAAAATGTGGAAAAAACGGGGAAAATTATTCATCTTTGAGGGCTTCCGTTGCGTGCGCTGCGAAAACCGTTCGAGATACTCAAAATAACTATTCCACGCAGACGAAGTCGCGAGCACCAGCTAGTTATAAAATATATATTATGTTCTGAGACTTGGTTTGTATGTTTTTTTCTTGTTCTTGTAAATAGAGAATTTCTTCTATAACTAATATTATAAAGAGAAAATATTTGATTGTTTGTTAGTTTGCATTGAATAGGCTCCGAAACTACTGGACAGATTTAATATTTAATTATTATTATTAATAATAATAGGTATTATACTAAGTAAATTGGTTAGTTCAATTTCTAAACACTATTTACAAATTATGTATGAATTATTTACATATTTAATAGGCAATTATTTTATTTGATTTTAGCTATGGTTTTCGGAGAATGTGATGTTAAATTTCCAGATAGCAGTTTAGTTAACAAACAATAAATGTTAAAATAATCACTATTGACGTGTTGATTGTATTGTTCAACAGGAACAGGTTACTCTAATTGCGCATAATGCGTGCAATAAATACTAAAAATAAACATATCAAAGAAAAACAATTATTTGCTTAACGTTTAATTAAGGAAGCAGACGCATTGTGCTTGTGAACGCGTAAAAACTGTTTGCCTTATCTATGGTTCCGCAATTTATATAAATAACTATAAGCTGTTGGTAATTTATTAAAATATATAATATACATATAATATTTAATTAATATATTCAAAGCGAGCGCGACTTCACTCGCTCTGAAATTTGACAGCCTAATACTCGTAATTATGTTGCCTATTATCTAATTTTTTTTTTAGAAAAAACAGGCAAATTTTTAGTAAGTAATTTTTTAATTTATTTTAGAATTTCTACATTTTAAACGTATCTGTGTAGATATTTAATTGAATACTATATGTTGCATGAATATTTACTATATTTTGTACTTGTTTATATATCTAAACATTTATAAAATAAAATCGCTAGTTTCTCCGCTAACTTCTTCTAAGTCACCTAACGAATTTTAATACGGTTTTCACTAACGGAAAGAGAGATAAACGAGGAATGTATAATGTTTATCATTATTTGCAGAAAAAAAATGCATCCAGGAGGAAAATCGCTAAAATTTACTAAACAAAAAAAAACGATTCACAAACAAAAGAGAAAAAGCTTCTCATTACAAAATACATAACTAAACTTCTTGCATGTTTTCGTTAGAATAAAACCGTAAAAGTATTTTATTTATTTATTTATTTAATAGCTAACCGTATGTACAGCATGTAACATTTAACAAATACATAAAATAGATTAAATTTTTATATAGCCTATTACAAGGTCAGTCATCCTTCAATTTATAAGTACAAAAAAAGTGCTAGTAATTAAAAGAAAATAATATATATATATGTATCTATAAATTATGTGTGAGGTGTGAGGTGTGTGTGTGTGTGTGTGTATAATGAGACTTATCAGAACAGGTCATTGGTATCAGAGTAGGGCCGTAGCTAGCAACACATTTCGTTTAAATAACGCATTTACTGCAAGCGAGGCGTGGCAAGGCCGACCACTATCCACTAGAATGTGTCCTATACATGCATTATGCATATATGCACGCTACTACATATACCTACTACATATTATATGTTTATCGTCGATATTTGACGTAAATGTAGGCGATACTCGTACCAAATTGTCCTCGTTCCCTACATTATTTCAAAACATTTGCATTATTTATAATAATCTGTACTAAAATTATAAACTAGCTGGTGCTCGCGACTTCGTCCGCATGGAATAGTTATTTTGGGAATCATTTGGGTATCTCGAACGGTTTTCGCAGCGCACGCAACGGAAGCCTCCAAAGATGAATAATTTTCCCCGTTTTTCCCACATTTTCGACTGTTTCTTCGCTCCTATTAGTCGCAACGTGATGTTGTATAGCCTAAAGCCTTCCTCGATAAATGATCTATCCAACACAAAAAGAATTTTTCAATTCGAACCAGTAGTTCCTGAGATTAGCGCGTTCAAACAAACAAACAAACAAACTATGCAGCTTTTTAATATTAGTATTGTCTAAGTTAGTTCTTAGACTTAGTACGAGACTTAGACTTTAGTCTTTACAAAACGGAACCGTCTTAAAAATACTTTTTAAATTCATACTAATTATAAACGCTAGAGTAGCTCTGTACGTGTGTTACGTTTGCACGACTGAAACCATTGTACCGAATTTTATTAAATCTTGCATAGAGAAAGCTTTTTGAAAGCTCCGAACACTGACGAACGGGAAATAAACATTAGTATTTGTTTAACAAAATTATATGAAAACTCAACTTCATTATATTATACGAGTATGTATGCTCCATTTTTATTTCAAAGATAAAAAAGGTAAACAAACAATTCACGACATAGAATTTTCCAGTTTTTACCTTAATTACACATTCATATAAACACGAATTCATTCACACTCACTAAACATAATATTCTTTACGATATGTATCCAAAATTATTGCATATTTTCAAAGGAAAATGCAAAAAAACTCGATAAAATCGTCTCACAACCTACAATATCAATAGACGTCACAGAGATTTTGTCTATGGTTTTAGAGATGGGACATGTACACGATCTAAGTCATTTGGAGTCACATGAGGTTTAGATTCGTTATACATCAATTATCAAGTTCACAATTCTTTTATTTTTATTTTAGTTTATCATAATTCATAATCGTAGACTAAACACTTTATGAAATTATTTTTGATTAAATGGCATTAATAAAATAGATTACTTACTTAAAATTACTATTAAACTAATAATTCGTATTTTATTTCGTATTCTTTTTATTAATAATATTTTATTCGGTTTTGGTTTTTACGGAGGTGCATAATGCAGTGTTGCCATGGCAAATTATTTTACTATATTATTTTAAAAAGTCTATACAACGGCAACCTTAGCGTTGTATTTTGGATTCGAATTCGCTACGTAATGATAAGTCATTCGCATTCGTTTCCTCGCTTCGTTCTGATATCCTGCGTTACTGGTACTTTTCTGTGTTTGATACTTAACCATAACGACCTTGCTTCGAATTTTGGTTTCTGTTTTTGTTTTATGATTTGGACTGTGTTTCTCTTTGGACTAACGACTTACTGCTGTGCCTCAAGGACATTGATTTTGCTTGTAAATTGGATTCTATTGGAAACATTTATACAAATAGAGGTGAGTTTGCATATTTTAAATTTGTATGACT
Source organism: Synanthedon tipuliformis (assembly GCA_947623395.1). Classification (NCBI taxonomy): domain Eukaryota; kingdom Metazoa; phylum Arthropoda; class Insecta; order Lepidoptera; family Sesiidae; genus Synanthedon; species Synanthedon tipuliformis. The sequence goes on along the minus strand of OX392415.1, from coordinate 1,080,870 downwards.
GTAATTGAAATTTTAATTAAAAAGTACTTACTTGTTGCCGCGGACTGCTTTTGGTTGCGAAAATAATGGTTGCGCGATATAGTGCCATTAGATTTATATTTTTTTGTTGAGTTTCTAATGACCTATTTTAGCGAAAACTCTATCAAAATCCGTTAGAAGGTTTAGAAGTTTTAGAAGTATATAGCGAAGAAACAGAACCGAAGCGGGTAATTTCGGCGATGAATATATTCTGCTTAAACATTATGGTATGTGCAACAATCACACAGTACCTATGTGATTGTTGTACCTACACCGTAAAATTCTTTGTTCTCTTTGTGAATTCTACCCACTTTTTTTATGTATTTTATTTGGTAAGTCTTGTAGGTGCTAAGCTTTGTTGTTGCTAAGCTAATGTTTTTGTTGTTTATGTGTTTACTATTGGTATGCTTGCAATGTGAAATAAAAAATAAATAAAAAAAATGTGTTTTTTTATTGCAGTGGCTTATAATGGGTGATTCACAACCTGGTACCTCTACTTCTACCTCTACCTCTACCATCTACAATCACTGAAGAAAATATTGAATTTAACTAGCAAATACCAATTTTGTAATTTTTTTGCCACTCTTATCATTTAAAGCTTACACAGTTCAATAAAATACAATAACACAAAGTCTACTGTTAAGACATGAAACTTGTTAATGTTGTTTTATTGTGTCAAATAAAAAGTAAAAAGACAAGAAATTCATCACATTAAACAGTACGAACAAGTTCTAAATGAGTTACTCACTGAGTCAACTCTCTTTGATATGTCTATTGTACAAATCCCATCTCTAAAACAGGTCAGTGACCCTGGCGACGCCATATTTGTTTACCTTTTTTATCTTTTAAATAAAAATGGACTTTAAATACTATTTATTTAAACACAAAACCTTTTCTCATTTTTTATTATCATAATTTTATTTCATAATTTTCTTGAGTTATTTTTGTTTAATAGTAATTGATGAAAAACAGTAATAATGGTCGTTCTCAAAGAAAATATTGTGATATTTTTTTAATTAAAATTCGGATTTTTTTTTTAAATTAAAATGTTAACAAAATTCTACAAGGAACTCAAATTCTTCCTCCTTGTTCCAAAATCTTCGATGCCCCGCTAAGGTCTTCGGATCATTGTTTATTAAGACGTTTTTGCAAACGTGCCTATGTTTACTTTACAAGCCATTGGAATTAATTTAATTAAATGTAAGTGAAAAGTGAAATGTCATAGTTCGAATATAATTAACACGTAAATAGTATTTTAGCTTTTACAGAATGAAACTAAGAGATGTCATTAGAATGGAAACTTTCATAAAATATAACAAAAATTCAGGTTAAAATAATATTACTCGTCACCTTTAGGTTAGATTGTAACTATAATATAGCCTTACGAAATTTAAGGCCTTTAAAAGAAATGTTACAATTAAAAAAACTGTTGCTATGTGGTAATCGAAGCCACAGGGAAGCCCCTCGTTATTTCAAAACTGAAGCCATTATTTTCTCAACAATTGCACGCACTACAGATAAGTGAAGCGAACATATTAAGTGCAAATTATGAAAGTAAATACTTAGTTATCTGTTGCCACACTTCACATTCATGAGTAACGTTTAGTCTTCACTTTACCTGTAAATAAGGAAAATATAAAATTAGTAGGCATTATGTAAATGGTCGTGTTCGCCGGGTGTATCTTTATGGCGGGCCTGAATTTGTTTCACCGCATTACTGTTAATATTTCAATTTATTTGATGGGTTTGTTTGTTGTTATAGGAACCATTTTAGTAAATCTACGAATTTTTTTATCTATACTAATATTATAAAGCTGAAGAGTTTGTTTGTTTGTTTGTTTGTTTGAACGCGCTAATCTCAGGAACTACTGGTTAGAATTGAAAAAATATTTTTGTGTTGGATAGATCATTTATCGAGGAAGGCTTTAGGCTATATAACATCACATTGCGACTAATAGGAGCGAAGAAACAGTCGAAAATGTGGAAAAAAACGGGGAAAATTATTCATCTTTGAGGGCTTCCGTTGCGTGCGCTGCGAAAACCGTTCGAGATACCCAAATGATTCCCAAAATAACTATTCCACGCGGACGAAGTCGCGAGCACCAGCTAGTAATTTATAATAAGAAAAAATCATTGTATTGTAACCGTATTTTTTATTATAGTAGAAATCATAAAAAAAAAACAAATATAAAAATTACAAAACGTCCATAAGGATTCGAATCTGCCTAACTAAACTTCCGAAGCCTAACCATGCACACCACTGAGCTATTCTCTGTCAAATTTGTCTATAAATCAGACGCTATCAAATAGCTCGCAATTACCTCTTTTCATTGTTCTAATTTTAATTGAAAAATGAATTAATATATTACCATCGACGCCTGCATATGAGAATCTGTGAAATAATACCAGGAAAGCGTCCTCGTATATTTTGTATCAATATATCACTTGCTCCGTGCGAGCTAGCGTCGTGAATTATTAGATTTTCATATATTAGGTACTATTTCAAACTGGCGAAACATCTTATAGTGTAAGTTGTTAGATTATAATTATGTATAACAATAACTGTTAATGTTCAAAAATATCGAATGGGATAATAAACGTTAATTTATTTATTTTATTTTATTTTATTTCATTTTATTTGGGAAAATAAACAATTACACCATATATAGTAAATTTAAAGAAAGACAGACATACATAAGTAGAACTAATACTCAGTTAAAAAATGTTAATGTTAAAAAAAATGTTTCTATTTTTTTCGTAGAATAACAAGATTAGATTTAATTTTATTCTTCTCCTATCATAATTTAACTATTTTAAATCGAATTTTCGAATACATTACATAGCCTAAGTTTTATTTCTAGACAATTATGTATAATAGATGTGAATATATTTTTCAACTATGTAGTAAAAAACAACTTCATGCTCATTCTAGATTCTAGGATGTATTCAAAAGATGTTTTGATAGGTTAAATGGATTTCGCTAAAGCTCAACAAACATTACCATTACCATCCTTCATATCGAATTTTAGACACCTCGCTTCCAAATAATTTTAAAGTAATCTCAACCGAAACTTTACTACCGTTTATACACAGTTCAAAGAGATGCAAATATTACAAGGTGGTGAGTATAATAGCTTTAGGGGTAAAATGGGGGGTACATAGCAATGATTTATTCCACCACCCCCTTTACCACCTAACGCCAACTCGAGATTAACCTCCGTCGCCTTATGTTCGTTACTGTTAAATTAAGAAAATCTGTCATTTCATAAAGTAACTGGATATTGTAAAGATCTCATAAGTAGGAAATTTATTCGCTATAACCTATTGTTCTGAAAAATAATACTGTTTTTTTTAATACTATTAATACAATAAATTAAATCTTACTTGAAAAACGCGTGGACATAGAATTCTAATTTCTGCCCAACATATGAGCTAATTTCTTTAAACCCTTTAAATAGCATGAAATTACCTATAAATAATATATTATATCTATACAGTTAAAATACCATGTATTTATGTACACCAAGCATGTAAATTTTCTGGAAAAAATATACTGTTAAATATTTTAAAACATACTTAAGTACTTAAGAACTTTGAATTGATTTCAATGTTGGCTTTTAGTAACTAAATTCATTCTTAAAAAAGTAACTAATTCATTTTAATAAAACTTTTATGTGAAACATAATTTCAGTTTAAATTCGAAGTGGAGAGAAACTAGACAAATCAGAATTGTCAGAATTGTCTGCAGTGCATGCAACGTACAGCAAGTGTGTTTATTCTCATATCGGTCATAATGTATACAATATGAACTTTGAGCTTATTGCTGGAGACTAACTACTTTGTATGTTTCATAATATATATTATTTTCTTTTACATAACTACAAAAGTTTGAAGTGGAACTCGGTCTACTCGATGATTTTGTAGCAAATGACAAAATGTACTTTGTAATGTAAAGAAGACATTCGTGTATATCATAAATTAGCATGAACAAACAGATAAACAGACAAAAATGTATATACTCAGTGTAACGTAGTGTGTGGTAGTACTTATTTTATTATATTATATTATATTTAGTTATATTACCTTATTGGTTATTTATCTAAGTATTAAAACTTATTTATTTTAAATAAATAGAATGTTGTATTCCATCTTTTGACGTTCTTTTTTGACCACCCCCTGTTTTTTTAATTTTTTTTTTACAATATATTTTATTTGCTAACCTTCATTATTTTATTTTTAGTTAGCTGGCGCCCATTTTAGTTTTTATTTTCCCCTTAGCCGTTTTACGTTGTTTTTCTTTTAATCCATTATTTTCAACGTTTTATCAATTGAAATAATCTGTATCACATTCACGACATTCACGATAATTTCACGAGTTTTCACCTTGCTGTCCATTTCCATTTCTAATTGACCAAGGGACAACTTTGAACTAGTTATTACTGTGACACGCCACTCCTTGAACCAAATACATCAAAATCATTGTCATTTTAAAACATTGTATTCAATTTTATGCTATTGCAAGGTTTCGTCCCAGATTCAATTATGCTATGCAGACTTAAGCATTTGCACAATGATTCAAGTGAAGGCCCCGAAAATAATTAAGGAAAACTGACGAGGAAAGCATTTATATTATGAGGCGTTGGGATAGTCCTTCACAGAACTATATGAAGTATACCTATACTACTCTGATTCAACATTCAACACTTTATTCAACACTAACTGTTGCACGGGAAAATATAGCCTATGTTACTAGCTTCCCAACAGTGAAAGAATTTTTCAAATCGGTCCAGTTTCTTGGCCCAGCGTTTTGAATATAAATGCTTGTAACATGTGTTTTACAATAAAGTTTCTGTTTTATTTCTCCATTGTTTTATTCTTCCATTAGCATAAGTAGTGCATATTCTTTGGAATTGGCATCTTCGTACGTTCATTGATGTAAATTTAGATTAAACCGTACTATGTCACAATGCATACGTTTTAGTTTTTTTATAGAAAGCAAATTTAACTGGAAGAGTTTTAAAATATGTGATAAAGACCATGTTTTTATACAGAGCTTTCATTATGGAGTGATTATAGACATCTATACTAATATGTATAATGAAGCTGGAGAATTTGTATGTTTGTTACGATTTAACGCCTTAAATTCTCAACCGATCACCGTGAAATTTTGCATATACGTTGTCAGAGATACAGAAAACGACATAGGGTACTTTTCATCCAGAAAAAGGTTGTTCCCGAGGGATCATCGGAGGTGGGAACAAAATGACAGGAAAAGCTAGTAAATAAATAATATATTAATATATGACGTCTTTTTTACTTCTGCCGTAATCACAATTGATTCGGTGGTGACACGTAGGTACTGAAGTATAATATTAAAAAATGTTATACATAAAGAAGGCCTTGAAATTTTATTTCAACCCTTTTAAATAACCCGAAACAGCGAAACAAATATTTCTCGGCGAATACTTCGCCTTTCTTAAGCCAAATTGAAGACTCACGGAATTAAATTTGCTTTAAAGTCCTCTCTTCTCCTCGTGGACATTATTTATGCTGTTTCCAAATAAAATTATACAAAATTCCTTCGCTTTCACAACTAAACTTTCTTACCGAAATATATATGTACAATACAAAGAAGATAAAACTAACTATATCAAACCCATTCATTCTTAGTACATTAACTCTTGCGGGCAGTTCTAGTGGATTATGAAGAACTAGCTGGTGCCCGCGACTTCTCCGCGTTCTGAATGAAAGGTATCCTATGTCCTTTCTGGTGTCCCAGACAACGTGTATGCAAAATTCCATGGTGATCGGTTCAGTAATTTTTGCGTGAAAGAGTTACAAACATCCATACATACATCAATACATCCATACAAACTTTCGCATTTATAATATTAATAGGATTTATTAAATAGAGAAAATCGTTATATTATGGTTCTTGATAGAGATTATGATAATTATTAAAAAATACTTAAAATTTGAGTACGCTTGGATCTAATTAGGATTCCTTGATCCTTAATTTAATAAGGGATAAGGAGGGAATATTGCAATGGACTATGAATTGATATCCCGTGCCCTTAAGTACTCACTCAACGAAAAACGACACTGAGTTCCTGAAAATATTCGCAGCAAATTTTTTGTAAGTCAAATGTGTTTAATGAGAAGCAAATTAAAATTGCAATTAAATAAATTAGTTTGTTGCATAGCGCGTTGCCTTTGTTAATTTCTGAAATAATCGATGCAAAATTTTACACCAGCCTAATATTAACATAATCACAAGCAAATGTGTTCACGCACTAATAACCTGCGGCCAATAATGGCTCAATCAATTCTAGTGCGTAATTCACGGGAAATCTAGGGTTTGTAAGTTAAGACGAAAATGAAAATAGATTTAAAAAAAGGCATTTACTTAGACAAGACAGGCAACTTTTCCAATTTCTCTCTTCATAAGAATCTTCCTCGGAGGTCAATGAATATTTGAAAAAAAAAATGCCGAATTGGGCCAGCCGTTAGTGATTTATTTTTTGTATAGATTAGATTAGTTAAATTTAGTTTAACTGAAAAGGATCTGTGTCTAAAATTTTGGAACGAGCTTTGACATTCATTTTATGGCAGGCAGGCTGACGGTACACATGACACTAGGTGTTTATTGACTGACGTTTTGGAAAAAAAGAGATGCATAATTGCGTTGCTGACACTTACAAAAACAAGAATACAAGACTGATAAAATGGAGCCTATACATATGACTAAAAAATAACAGGATAACATTTTTGTTAGGTATTTTACAGCAGTTTATAAATGAGAAATCCAAATTGCTATAGGTATTAATATTTGGCGTGATACAGTTACCAATTAGACCTGATAATTTAATTTATTTTACATATTAATACTTACCATTACTAACCTATTAAAAATACTAATAAATTTTCAAGTAAATATGAAAATGAATAGAGATACATTCCCATACAAATACTCGCCATTAGTTTTTGCCTGAAACGAGAACGATTGTAATTCAATAGATCATTAACCAGACGAGGGTCGGTCTATTAATTGCATGTTGATTCTGTAACAATTAATCCCTTCCGATCAGGATAATGCGGACATAACAACGTGATTACCTCCCTCTACCACAAAACGTGATTTTAATTCAAAACAAGATAATCGTAGACGACCACAAATCAATGAAATGTTACATTTCTATTAACAGTACGTTTTAGAGAAACGTTAATTTTCTTTTATGTAAAGGTCATGATGGTAACATGGTAACAGAGTGACAAGCAAAGCCACTGATGTATTGTATAGTATTTATACATATTGTGGCCATTGTATTAGCCATTTCATGACGGATTGCACGATCTCTTCTGTTACATCTGTTATCTGTTACATCTGTTACAAAACTTAACATAGAAAAAAAAAAACATTTTTTCCAACTATAAAATAAAATTATTTTTTTGTGATTTTAGTTTATAAAATAAAAAATAAAGGATTTTATTCCGCCAATTTTTTTTGTAACACGTTGGGACCAAAATATCTCTCAATATAGTAAGTAACTTACTAAATTTCAAATTAAATTTTGTATATAATATTTTTATTATTTATAATTTATTTATTTAAACAATCTCTTTATAGAGATGCGAAACTACTGAGGCGACTTCACGACAAAACTAAAATTGTGTACAATATTAGATAATACGAGCCGGCGTTCCGAACATTATAACAACCTTCGCTTTCCCATCCGGCACAGATCCATCGCATAATGAGCCAATTAGCACTTGTTTAGAAAATAATGGTTGAACCACTCGATAATCTGTGCTGTTATTTCTGTAATCAATTAAATTTGAAATATTTAACCGCAGAAGTCCCGCTCGACGTCTACCATTCCATTTTACATAGTTTAACACCGGCTGTGTGATTTTGTTAGAAATAAAATTAAGTCGAATTTAAGCCAAACAGAAACTTTCAATCGCACTAGAAAAAAAAATATATATAAAATATTTCTGTAGGATCGTTGCTAAAATATAAGTAGGTATACTATTTGATGTTATTTTTTTTTTAAATAATGAAATAAAAAATTGTGTTTTTACTGTTAAGTAATTAATTATTTTTAATTTACTTAATATTTTTTATTGAGGAGTATTTTTTTTTATGCATGGTATATGGACTACATGGACGTGTGTGTGTTAAACTAAAGGGCTCCTGCCACAGAGTAACGGAAGATGAGTGTTGGCCCATTCCAGCAAAATGCTGAGTAGGGAACTTTTTGTAACTTTCTTTCTTGCTGTTACTGTTTTTTTTATTATTTTTTATAAATTGTATATATATGTATATTATTTAATACCCACTTACATAAACATTAAAAACATACACGTATGTTATGTAAAATATAAATTGATTGAAATATTTAAAAAAAAACGAGCTACATCGCGTACGAAGTCGCGCGCACATCTAGTGTTAAAAATTGTTCATACTTCGTCAAATGTTTGCAAAGGTGTTTCGTGTCAATGTGACACCATATTTCATAACTAAATCGTTATAATTAACAAGTCGTTGTCATGAATATTACATAAATAAATGTGAATATTCATAGAAAAAGCAATATTGCTATATCGGGTACCTACACAATATACACGAGTAAAGTAACTTGAACAATTAAAAATTTGCTGTTTTAAATTTTAATAAATTTTCGAATTTTTTATTGTTTGACTAAGTAAAATTGTGTGTAAAAATAATTTTAAATTCGTAAACATTTTTTGTACGTAAACAATTTAAACAAAAAATAAAATAGACACCAAATTTAAATAGATCGCCGGAAATGTAGTCATAGGGCACCCGTGATGTCAGTAGTAAAAAAATATTGAATATTAGATAGAAATTTACATATAAAACAAAATGTATAGTAGGGTTCAAATGTATTTAAAATATATGTAAACTAGATGTAAACGATAATACCGTTTGACAGTTGTATTGTAGCGTTGACAGAGGTAAGCGCTTATGTGAATAACAATTTAATAGAAAGAAGAAATTCTCAATAAAGAAAATACAATAAGATTTGGTCTAATTGTTCTATTTTACCTATGACAATAGGATTTATTGTTAAAAAGTAAAGAATTCAATATTAACTAACTTATGAATTAAATTGATTTTTCTCAACTTGCTTCGCTTGTAGACAGCTTAATGTTATTTCCATTCTATGGCCGTGAAATCTGCTATGGAGCCACTTTCGTAATGCAATAACTTAGAAATTTACATTTGCAATTATTTAAGGTTACTTAGTAATAAGATATAAGAATACTAATGCTTTCTGGCGTTGATTTTTCCAGTTTAACCAATAGTCTCCTTCCAGTCTCCGTGTGTTGCCGAGCGCATATTATTACCCAAATATTTTTAATGTTTGAGTAAATATCTTCTGGCTGCATTGCTAGATGTTGGCCAGAAGCAAACCTAGTAAATATTACTTAATAAAAAACTTACCGCTCTTAGGTAAGTAGATTTAGTCGTGTCCTTAACTGTGTCTGTTAGGTCAAAACGAACCTCTTTAAAACAGCAACTCTAATAATAACTTATAACATAACTTAGCATCACTTACTACGAGGTTGTTACTCTCATAAAGTTACTAAACGTGCATACATGAATTAATTAACTTGTAGCGTTCGCTTCAGTTGTATAAACACATCCATGCCGTTGTCGGTTTATCTGTTGTCATGACACATGCATTGTTCAATAATGATTGGTGTTCAATTAAAAAATCCAAATAAAAAGAGTAATTACTGGCAATAATAAAATTACGCGTGACACGAACCATTATTTGTTGGACTGTGAGATGCGTGTGATGTGGATATCTGTTTAATAATCAGTTAAAGGTTTAATAATTTACAGCTATTGCGTTTAAATTATAAACTTTACAATATTGTAAACTGTCAATTATGCGGAGACGTTTATGATGATTAAGCGACATTCAATTATCCTTTTTTTATATTTTTTTTTAACGTTGGGAAATCCTCTTGGATACCCGGCAGTGAAGGGGAGACACTGCGGGGTTATGCCGGATTCCTACCGGCTAAAACCCAGCGTCTCTCTTTCTATCGCGGCCGTGTCGTGTCGTGGGCGGAGTCGTGAGGACGTTGTTACACGACTTCGGTGCTCCGGCTATCCCACGCGGGGAGGCCTGTGCTCCCTGTCAGACCCTCTGCGTAACATTCAATTATCCTGCACAGTGTCCCACAGTATTTTAATTTTATGACTAGATTTCGCCTTATAGTCGATCTTTAACTATAATCATTTTGAAGTTGGAAAAAATTGGAGTTATTCAATTTTTTTCTGATAAATGTATTCTGAAATTTTAAACCAAACTAAAGTGTTAGTAATTTTTGACTACACTAAAGTATTAGGTACTAGTAGTTTTTACAACATTGAAGTATTAGTAGTGTTTGACAATACTAAAGTCACTGCTAAAGTATTATTAGTTTTTGATAACAAAAAAAAAGAAAAACGGTTCATAAAGAAATATGAAAAGGGTTGTGAAAATACCTATAAGGTAGTGAGAAAATCAGAAAAAACAACACGTTGCTATTGCAAAAGGATGGTTACTGCCGCCATACTGGTTGTCCAATTTATGACTGCGAATCACAGTGTTCTTTCACTTCTAATGCGCATTATGGGTTATTTTCTAGCTATGGCTGAACTGTCCTCTGTTTATAGAGAAATCATTACTTACAGCAAGCTCAGTTTATTCCGCACGTCAATATGAAATGATGTCAAGTATCATCGAAATAACATGCGTTATTAATTCTATAATGACACACAGGTATAACATGCCAAACATGTTTTTAAATACATTTCCGTGTTTATGCTAAATTTGAAATCATTGTTAATAAATACCGCATATATAATGGCTTAAGTTAATCGAAACTTAAAGAATTTCTATTGTAAATAGAAAAAAATACAATTTAATGGAAATATCTGCATGCCCTTGTCAAGTGGAACATACTTTCTACTGCAACTGCTGTGCAAATAAAAATTTATTTATTTAAAGGCTTTATTTACTTAAATCAAGGGACAGATACACTCTGCAGCCCTAACCTTCGGTAGCTTGACCCCGAGCACCTTAGTAGGTGCCTGATGCATCATTCCTTCTTTAGTACTAGTAGGTATACGAGTAATGCGACCTTAATTATAATTGCAACAAATTTTGTTGCGTGAATTAGTGTCACAAAAAGTCAAAGGTTACACAAATTGAAAGCTATTACATGACATGCGAAAATTTCGCACGTCAGGTCACCGATAACAGCGACTAGACTTGAAAATATCACAATATATGCAGACGCGTCCTTGATACAGCAATAGTTATATTTATGAACGCTATCAGATCGCTTGCAAACAAAGAGGGGCGCCTCTCACTTTACGCAACTTGTGGCTCGTGAGGAAGCGTTATGACATTTTGATTGTCAGGTATCCGACGAGCCACATGCATTTGGTGCAAGTTTGCACACAGATCAATCGCAAAATTTTTCCTCTTTTATTTAAATTTTAATTTAAATCTTACAGTTCCAGGGAGCTTATCTGGAGCTTGAGCAATGAGCACCCTCCTAGAGAAGATCACTATGAAATAATAGCATATATATCTAACATATAAAAATTCTCGTGTCGCGGTGTTTGTTGTCAAACTTCTCCGAAACGGCTGGACCAATTTTGATGAAATTTTGTGTGCTTATCGGGTAGGTTTGAGAATCGGCCAACATCTACTTTTCATACCCCTAAATGTTAAGGGTGGTCCACCCCAAAAAATTTTATTTTTATTTTTTGCCAAAACAATGTTTGTCGGCTAGTATTTTATAAAATACGCGGACGAAGTCGCGTCCAACAACTAGTAGTTTATATATTCGTTTGTAGTTTTACAAAGAGCACAAAATTTTTGAAAGTTGCAATAAATAATGAAGCACGCTGTCTCATCACCACTCACGCTACACGAATATTTGAAGGAGTCACAGTCATGATAAATATTACACCTTTCGCTGCAACACCTTGCGCCGATTTGTCTAATTTGTTGATTTCATGTTTCCTGATTTTAATTCATATGTACAAAGCATAAGAATGTTAAGTGGGTTGTGTTTGGGTTGTGTAATAATTGATGAGTCTTACCAAGCCTTCCGGTGTTTATTTACCCAAAACCTTTGAAGCGCTTGTCCGTGAGAATCCAGGATCTTCATCGACCTACATTTTATTGTACGCAAGTGACGCTGAAGAAGTCACTGGACAGTTAAAGGCGGTTTATGTATACATATATATATATATATATATATATATATATAGCTATGATTTATGTATAGGTTATATATAACTTTTCTGAAAATTATATTCTAACCTTTCTATTTAGTTTAACGCTCTTTTTGGACGTCGAAAAGCTCAGCTTTCAGGTTCAGCTAGTTTTGAATATAAATTACATAATAATGTACATATTTGTGAAGTATTCAAATTAATATGAGCCTTAAATTAAGTACTATAATTTAACACAAATATTCCGCAATGTTGACAATATAAAAAGCTTCGGTAGAGGCTCGAGACAAAAGCTCCGCAAACTAAAGGCTTATAAACTGTCACTGTGAAAGGGATTTATTGAAGAATAATGTAAAATACGCCACAACTCATTCCACCATAAACCGATTTGAGCCTTGAAGCCCAAGTTATGAATATGAGAATGTTATAATAAGAGCTCAACCATAAATATCCTTGCATATTGCAATAATAATACAAACCTTCATAATTACAATAAAATTGTAAACCAGTCGTGTCTGTACATTAAATATTTTTCCAAAAAAAGGACGATTATTTTTGTCTGTTTGTCTATACGTTTGTGCACGCTAATCTCAGAAACATCCGATTATACTATAGGATAAGTATAATAAGTATTATCCCGAAAAAATTTTAGGTTTCTGTAATAACTTCGTATGCACTACGAAGTTTTGGGTACCAAATAATAGTAAATAAATAAAATGCAAATATTTTTACATAAATTACTAGCTGGTGCCCGCGACTAAGTCCGCATGAAGAATGTAACACCTGGGCCTTAGTCAAAGTAACAATTTAAAACGATAACGAAGTACGAAAACAATAAAATATATGGGATTGACATATTCCGTTGCTAAATCACGTGACACATCCCATACATTTTATTCTTTCGAATAGAATCGCTACGGAGCGAATGCCACTTGTCTAAAGGCCCTGGTTTTACGGGCCTGGTAAATACGGTTCCAGGCCCGTAAAACCAGGGTAAATACGGTTTTTACTAATTTTAAGAGCGACAATCAAGGAAGGTTTGTTTGTAATTTACAGAATAAATACATATATTATGTCCTAAACCTAGGGCGGGTCGCTAGTACGAGCATATATATTTTTAAATGCGTAGATATAGGTAGGTAGTATATATTTAGTGATATCTTAAGGATTGTAATACTATGAAAGTGCCTACACATATGAGTATTTTGAAAGACGGCTGTGAGATGAAAGAAGACGTGATGTGAATAGTATCTTCGAGAAATCTCCGCTAATGTCTAGATCTTAAGGAAGTGCTGATGACAAATGAATTTAGATGAACAGCAAACTACAGGATGCTCTTCTAAAACACAGGCATTCGACGATTAAACACAAATTTTAATGTGTTAATTAAATTGCATATTTCCGCGAATACGTGTATAATCTACTAAATAACTAATTATGTACTTTAGTTTAGATAAAATTTAAATCAAAAAAATAAACTAATATAGTTTTCTCTGAACTTAGCTTGACAGTGTTAATTAGATAGATAAAACTTTTAAATGTTTACGTGAAATAAATACACGTTTCATAATACAAAACACTGTTTAAAAAAAACTGTGCCTGATAAGAGACTTATTTGTTAATAAGTACTAACAGAAAAGTTTCCAAGAAGAGACATGATGGTTGCGAAATTCAGTTTACCCCGCCACTACTTAGGCTGGGTTGCACCATCTAACTTTAACTATAACCAACGCCGCAACTTGAGTTAAAATAACGGTTAGGCCGAAAATGAGTTGCACCAGTTAACAAATAATCATAGCTGGTTAACTGGTGCAACTCATTTTCGGCCTAAAACTCATTTTCGGCCGAAAATGAGTGCGAATTAACTGAAGTTGCGACGTTGGTTATAGTTAAAGTAAGATGGTGCAACCCAGCCTTAAACACCAATAATATTAAAGTAACATGACTTTTCTATGATAAAACTTATAATTCTGCAAAGATTAGTAAAAAAAAAAACAAAACAGCCTATATATTGAGCGGCGTTACCTCACAAAGTGACATCAGCAAACGTTATTATCATTCTGAACGCAACGCACATTTCTCTCAGTCGTAATAAACACTACATATGTGATACCGAAGTCCCAAATGATCAAATAAATTAGGATTTAAAATGTCTTAACGGTCATCTCACAAAAAAGCACTATAGAATGTCGAAAGCTCATACCTAACCTGCCTCTTTTCTCTTGTCCCATCAATGTTGGCAGCTACTCCTATGGCACTCCTTGTGTTAATAGACATTACATATGCCTAACATAATCCTACGGTGATGACTTTTCTATTTTTTTTTAAATTCCAACTTCATTTTGTTATTTACTTACCTTAATTATGATATAGTATCATTAATTTTAATACATACATAATATAATCGACATATGGTGAAGACTATAAAGTTTTAAAACATCCACATATACATATTTTGAAACAAAGTTGCCGCCTGCTTCTATCTGTTTCCCGGCTAACTTTTTCTGCTAAGAAAAACTAAGTTTTTCGGTTAAAAACTCAATCGATTTTGATACGTAATTCATGTATATAATTTGCAGAAAAAATTACAAGCGTGCGAAACCATAGGCAAGGTATAATTATAATTATAATATTATAAATAGGTATTGCACCGATGGAAACTAGTATTGACAAGCTAGTTATAGAATATCGTTGAAGCAAGCGCTAAGTAATATTTTGTGGCACAAAATCAGTAGAATGTTAGCCAACATACCGCACCCCAAGCCATGGGAAACCAGCGTTACTGAAACAGTAACTCTATCTTGGTAATTATAAGTTCTATATTAGTATACCTCTGTCTATAGTCAGGTGTTGCCGACTTATCTACGACGACGCAAGTTGTAATTAACTTTGAGGTTCTCCTCTGGCCTGGTCCGCCTCGAAAATGATTTGCATAGCTTTCTCATATCTCAAACAATAACACTTCTGTTATTACATTTCACAATTAGTGAATAAATATTGTAATAGTAAATTATAACTGTTATGTATAATTTACTATATTTTGCCCGCGACTTCGTCCGCAACCTTTTTTTAGGTGTTAAAACATTTATTTAGACTTTATTGCTCACATATTTGTGTCAGGCATTGAACATTTATTTTTAAAGAGAAATAATCTATTCTGTATTTTTTTTAGAGAAAACTGGTTTTTCCAAGTAAATTGTTTTTTATTGCTTGGAACTTCGTCCGATTGAAAAATATAAAATATATATAAGCTTTGGCCAGGTGATAGATTTTTATTTTATTTTATTTTAGATTATTCCTCGGGACCAATCCTCTTTTTCTGTATGAAAAGTACCCTATGTCCTTTCCTGTATCCCTGACAACGTGTTGCTATATTTCATGATGATAGGTTGAGTAGTGGCGTGAATAGGTAACAGATAGACATACAGACAGTTTGGATATACATATACCGAAACTGTTAAATTTCAGCTGTAATTTAATAATGGCGTCGTAGATTTAAAAAAAAAAGAAGTCGAAATTACACACAACAGCACAAGTGCTTTTATGATCTTTTGTCACTTATAAAAAGATTAATATAAAATAAAAAAAACCGTGATAATACACGGATAATACTTTTATAATACACGGTATTTTTACTGTATTAATACTTGTATTAATACTGTGTAGTCTGCAAAGCTTAAAACTGCGAAATGCTAAGCCATTTAACTTGGCTTAACCATTAATTAACCATAATTTAACCATTTAATTTGGCTTGGAAAGGTTCAATTTGGCTGAACTTGTTGAACTTCATAAATTTTCAATAGATGTAATAGACCATAAATTCATAACTTGTTGAATTGATCATAAATTCTCAAATAACTATTTTGTTGAGCGCCCCGAGTTCAATACTAACAGAAAACCCACGAACACATACGCGTACTTCCCACCCCCACCCTTCCATCTAAAGGTGAGTTCAGACTGTATAAAAACTATGCTATTATTATAAACATAGTCCGCACATATAAAACATGCTATATAACTATGTTATCTATAATATATTATTATAAAGAGGAAAGATTTGATTGTTTGTTTGTTTGAATTGAATATTAGGCTCCGAAACTACTAGACCGATTTGAAAAATTTTCTTTTACTTTTGGGAAGCTATATTATCAGCGAGTAACATACGCTATACTTTATAAAGTAACGCGGAAGAAGTCGCGTGCAACAGCTAGTTTTTTGATAAAAAAAAGTCCTGTAAATTTTGTAATTTTTGTACGTAAGTATATTGGTACAAATAAATCCATACAATAATAATTGTGAAAGTTACTCTGTCTGTCTGTCTGTTACCTTTTGGAAGCTAACAAAATTAAATATTATCCGCTATACTTTCGCTATACATATGACATTCAATCATTCAATATACATATATACATATTTATTTATTTATTTTTCAAAAGGTACACCAAAAGCACAAACAAAAAACTTACAATAGGTATAGATAACATAAGGCAATTTCAAGGCATGCACAAATAAACTACACAAATACACAATAATACACAAATATGCATATCAAGTCAAGTCAAAAACCATGAAGAGTAAATTAGGTCAAAATAATTAAGATAAATTCAAGTTATATTGAGTTTCTTGTAATAAATACACTTAAAATAGACGTATAATATAAAATCGAACAATAGAATTGGGCTAATTATTTCTCTTAAGACCTCTTCATCACAACAAGCGTGCTCTTGTTTTATTAGACTTTCTTGTTTCTTTCATAGAATATTCTAAAGGCCAACAATGGATTATGAAAGGGCAAATTATATTGGAATTAAACGCATTTTTTTGTGAAATTTGAGACACAAACAATTTCAAGGTGAATATGCAATTGGGACTAGGAAAACATAAAGAGGTGTTTCATTGGACACGTACGGTCTTACTACAAAAGATTCAATAAGCACTGTTCAAACATGTGCTTAGTTAGACAAGCATTAAGCATTTAAGCATTGGTCAGCGAGCGTTTAAAATGTCCCTACCACAAAACCTTATTTAGCGCTTGTATTTGTAGACAGTGTTAAAGTACGTGAATGTTATTGAATTATGGCAACCTTGGCAAACATTCATTCAGTCACTCGCCCTGCATTCATGTCGTTTTCATTTTACGCAAATCTGATAGGCGTATAATGATGAATTTTGGTTTTCACAACCTATTATTACGGACTATATTAATGATATCAGCAAATTATAAGATTTGAATAAGTAATAAATTACAAAAAATACGTTAGATTATTTATAAAATTTCGTAATACCAAAAAATTTTGCGCATAATGGAACGTAACTGACACTGACGTAATTGTCTAATGTGGTCAAATGTAAAGTTTGATTTGTTAAAATTGTTAAAAGTTTGATTTGAGGATCCACCTCTAGCATCACATGGTAGATCATCATTAATTTATTAAATCAGTAATCTTGTTACCAAAGTTATATATTCGAATGGATTAATTCTCTCACGATGTATCATATCTCGAAAATTATCCATGTAATCCATATCCTCCATGACGATATAATCGACATTAAATTTAAAATATCCATACTCATTTATAAAATCAAAAGAAATCTTTAATATTAAGTATACGCAAAACGAAATTTGACTGAACACGTCAGAGGAAGAGAGGCCGTTAACTAGATAGACACTCGTTAAACTAGCATATGGCCGTGGTTAAATATAAATAATGCTCGAGCATTATCTAACCCTAAACAAAGCTTAGACACTCTTTTGTAGTAAAGTTTTTTCTAAACTCGTGTTTTAAGCCTGATTAAAGTGTGTTTAATGTTTTTGTGGTAAGACCGGTAATGTTCGGAATTAAACGCTTAAAAAACAGATAAGTATAACTGTTGGAAACGTTGATTGCAATATTCGATTGTCGCTTCATTGTCAAACGTGACGGGCGGTCAGAGCCTTATAAATCATTCCGGCATAGCGAATTTGTTTAAGAAACTTTACGGAAACGCGGCGGGTGCAAAGAATTGCAAATAAACACTGCCTTCCTCTGCAAGACAAGCGAATCTAGCCGTAAGCTAAAAAAATTCAATTTACTTGCATTTTTTGTGCTACATCAGCTGCTAAAATCTAGTAGCTTTTGGCAGAACGATGTCTGTCGGTTTAGCTAGTCTATACTAATACTACTTAATATTATAAAGAGGAAAGATTTGTTTCTTTGTTTGTTTGTTTGTTTGAATTGAATAGAAAGCTATGTTATCAGGGAGTAACATAGGCTATATTTTATAAAGTTACGGGGACAAAGTCGTGTGCAACAGCTAGTATTTAATACAATTGATAAGTAGAATACACACAGTATAGCAATAAATCTGCTAGCTTTTAGTGTGACAGTGGGCTTATAGTGAAGAAAGGCAATCACTCATTGCAATCGAGTAACGAGGCCGGTTGCATCGCTGTGGTATTTGCATCCGGCCTTGCATTTAGGAGAGCGTCTCTACCTAATGCACCGTACAAAATGCTATTGCTAAAGCGTGGCCTTCATAATTCGCGCCAAATTCAAATGCCTTTGACTCTTCTACTGAGAACATATACCTACTGTTTAAAAAATGTATTTATTGAAGTGAAAACTTCTTTAGGCGCGTTGGGTGGGAAAAAACCATTATACTCGCGACACTGTTACCTTATTCGATTTTATACATTCAAGATAAAAATATTATATTCTCTCATAAAAAGAACATGACACAAAATCGGTTTTTGTTTGTCTACGGTTTTCGCTGTGAACTAAGGAGTTTCTGTGTTTATATTATTTAAATAAACATTAAAATATAATACATAAATATTAGCGAAAAACATGCGAATCATTTGTGCGCTTTATGAAAAAAAAACTATTTATATGTAATTTTTGTTCACAGATGTAGTGTCCAATAAAAACACTACATCTGTGAACAAAAACTACGATACATTTTAATAGAGACGAGTGCCTACATTGTGATTTATAAGCTTTATAAGCTACGTATTTATTTGTAAGCGAGTGTACGTGGTGGTCGGATAAATTCCACATTATGTCGGCATTAGATTTAATGTAAGTAAAGTCTCCGGGGAAATCAGGACATAGACGTGACGTCCACAGTCGTACCATTGTTGGACGGGCGAACAACGTTATTGAAACAAATAACTTATTAATAAATAGCGACTCGCGTCGCAATAAAAGCAATAAATGTTTGGAAGGGATGCAATTTTTTTTATAAATCTTTTATATTATATTTTTTATCTTCACACCTTCCACACAGCACCATCTAGTTCCACATTAAGCAACTAATGCTTGTATTATGGATACCAGACAGTTGATATACTATACATAGATTACTTTTTTTGTTACTTTACTTTTCTTACTACTACTACTACTAGATAAATTCGGGCGATTTATCCATTATGTCATTTTTATAGATACCATGACCATGAAGCAACTTAATCCATACGATACGAATATTTATAAATGTTAAAGTAACTCTATCTGTTTGTTACCTTTTTACGCCTTAACTACTCAATTGATCTCCATGAATATTTTGCATAGACATTGTCAAGAATATATATAATATATAAGGAAAAAAAGAATATATATAATACTAGGTGGTGCCCGCGACTTTGTCCGCGTTGAAAAAGCAATATATCGCAGGCCTGACATCGTTATTGCTATTATACTTAGCGAGGAGTTAGTTTCCTTAATTTTAGATAATCACTAGGGAGCAGTACTTTTTTCTGGATGAAAGGTACCCTATGTCCTTTCTGGTGTCCCAGACAACGTGTATGCAAAATTTCATGGTGATCGGTTCAGTAGTTTTTGCGTGAAAGAGTTACAAACATCCATACATAAATCCATACATCCATACAAACTTTCGCATTTATAATATTAGTACGGATATTAGTACGTTCACGTCATGTATTCACGTCAAAACGAAATATGAAAAACAGTGAACACCGCCACGCCACAATTGATGATTGCAACATTAACTTGTTATAATTATTGTCTCAAATGGTAGGTACAGTCGTCACGATCGTAATTTGCCCGTTTCTAATAAAATTACTCCGTCAATTATCTTCTAAACGGTTGGCAATTTAAAAGGGTTATCAGATCGAGCGGCCGGTTGTTATAATGCATTGCGCCAATGCTTATTGGGTTATACACGGTAATGAAGGTGTTCACGAAAATATTAACCAAATATTTATTTATGTATTTCTCTTAAAATTCTCTACGCATTTTACTGTTTTACAATAAAAAAATCATTTTTGTAAATTTTATTTAAATTTATCTATAAGTACTTATTTGATTTTTTAATGGGCATATGCATGGTGTATGACCGAGTGTGTATTAAACTAAAGGTCCCTGCGGAAGATCAGTGCTGACCTATGCCAGCAAAATACTGAGTAGGGACATTTTTGTAACTTGTAACTTTTTATTTCTTAATGTTACTATTTTTTTTCCTTTTCTTTGTAATCGCATGTTACTAAGTTGCAAATAAATGATTGATTGATTGATTTATAATATATATGTATATTATAAAACATATTTTATAACAATATGTAATATACATCTACATGTAAATATAGAATTGATAGATAAATACAGGCTGATTCAGAAACCTTATTTTAAACAAAACATTTATGAAATCCTTCAAGAGAGTTTCAATTCTATTAGGTCGGCAGCGTACTTTTATTTGTAATTGATCTGTTCTTTAACTTGTCTAGCTTCCAACAAGCGAACTGTCAACTTATATAACTCGGAACAGCTAAAAAATACATGATACTTCATAAAAAAAAAAATTACCACAAACTTTGCATTTATTTGTTCCCCAGATGACTGGCAAGAATTTGATGGTTTATTACCTGAAACAAAAGGAAAATACACTTATTTACTATAAACCGCTGTTATTATAACTTCGTCGGCGTTGAAAAAGAAAAAAAGTAGCCTATCCTGTGTCCTGTACGTCTAAATGTTAATCTACCAAGTTTCATGAAAATCAGTTAATTCGTTTAAGAGATATACATACAATACCTACACTTACAGATTTATTATTAGTATTGATTAAAACTACATTCATTTTTCGCATTCTTAAATTGAGCAACTCATCTGGCGACAGTAAAAACCCCCATACAGAAGACCAAAGTGAAATAACAACATTAGTGTTTTTTGTTAAATGAGTAAGGGCCTCTTTCACCAACTACAAGTAAAGTGTTGATTAGTTACTTTTAGAAATAATTTTATGTTTTATTGATTATGCACTCGGTTCAGTGCATCCTTCGATAGGCGATTTTTTATTATTATTTTCTTTTTAATGTTTGGGACTTTTACCGTACATACAAAGGTATATCAGCTTAATTATTCCCGGAGACAGGTGTCTTTAGGTTAGCCTACTCGACAGATAGTGAAAGAGGCCCCAAGAGATGCTCGAGTCCAAATTCCCTGTCAGCTCCAAATTCTTTACCCCTTTACCTTGCTAAAATTGACTGCGTACATGACGTTAGATACCTAACATCAAGAGATCAGTAGACTTCTAAAATTGCCTTGAAGTGATAAAAGAAATATTAATAACCAATGCTATGCAGAAACGGCTTGCTAAGTTAAGTAACAATTTAATAGGAAATTATCTTGTTACAGCTAAAGCAATTTTGATTATTTCGAATTTTATGCAACACACATAAGTCAAACCAACGAGGCATTTGCATCGCGTTTGCTTCGTCGAACTAATGAGTTAGTTGCGCTATTCCGATAAAATCAGCTGGTGCGCAATGGCGTTGCATTGCCAACACTTATAAATTCTCTTATTATAACACCGAGGCAATACCTTAAAAAATAGCCTCCATCTATATTACTAATATTATAAAGCTGAAGAGTTCGTTTGTTTGTTTGTTTGTTTGAACGCGCTAATCTCAGGAACTACTGGTTCGAATTGAAAAATTCTTTTTGTGTTGGATAGATCAATTATCGAGGAAGACTTTAGGCTATATAACATCACGTTGCGACTAATAGGAGCGAAGAAACAGTCGAAAATGTGGAAAAAAACAGGAAAAATTATTCATCTTTGAGGGCTTCCGTTGCGTGCGCTGCGAAAACCACGCGGACGAAGTTGCGAGCACCAGCTAGTTAATTATAATATTAACTACTTCTGCCCACGATTTCGTACGCGTCTCTCGGGTACAGTTATTTAACTTTCTTTCTAGATGAAAGATATCATCTTTCAAGATGTCCTTCTGGAGTCTTCTCTTGTTCTGCCTTGTATTTTTCCTTGCATCTCTGATAAGAATACAGTAGGTACCTTTATCTCCTCATTAGGTGCCAGAAATACTGCAGCTTCCTCTCATTTATCGCTGTTAATTTTATCTATGAGAAAGAGACTATTTAAGTGCCATTCTCTTTCTTATTCGACGCAAAACTTCAACATTTCTTATCTTCTGCACACATTATATGCCAAGCATGAGTCTGTAAATTTCCTAAATGTAAATAAATGTATGTGAAAATGGTTACAGTAATAACAAGTGAGAAAACAAACAAGTAGGTAGTCGTTACATAAAATTTAACCTTCGCAACACGTCTGCCCGTATCGTAATAAAGCTGCATGGAAGGAAACAATGCGGGCAACCGAAAACCGTTTGAACTTCGCAATGTTTTACGATGCCGACTATAATACCGTAACATTTTGGAATCATTACAATACGTTTTGCTTTCTATTGAAAAAAAAAAACTAATAATTTATTTTTCTTTTTTTGCTGATAAATTAATTATCAATAATCTGCTGGAAAATAATCAAAATTAAAGTCTGATTTGAAAATATAATGCTGCAATTCATCTTGCCTTATTATTATTTAGATTTTCAATATTTAATTGAATATCAAGTTATGTGTAGAAATAGAAAAATAAACTACACAATAAATTATTTTGTAAAGCCACACGAATAGTAAATGAAGAATACAATTTATACTAAAAATGAAAACAGGTAGGTTTAGGCTTTACTTAGGACCTACTTTTAAACTACCCAACGGATTTTAATACGGTCTTTACTTATGGTAAGAGGGATAAACGGGGAAGATTTGTGTATATTAAAAAACAGGGCGAATCCGGGAGCGGGTCGCTAGTCAATAATAATTTAAAGTTAAAACTCAGCCCATTTTAGAACAACACGTCAAGTAAACTCGCTATTGTACAGAGAAGTTATTCTATCTTATATTCTAAGGGCCTCTTTCATCAACTACAAATAAAGTCTTGATTAGTTACTTTTCAAGTAATACTATTTGGCGAGTAAATGTTACGAGTACCCTTGAGTAATGCTATTTGAAGTTGGTGAAACTGACTGAAACTTGTACGCTTTCTCACTGTAGCGTGAGCAAGGGATCATAGACAATCCGAACCATGTATAGTAAGCATTTGATTGCCTTCAACTATTTCTATAACCTGGGTCGTGTCGGCATCATCCGCTTATCAATCTTTGCCAAGAGTCTTTTAAGTTCAATATGTGCGTGTTAATAAATAAATAAATAATATGTAAAAAAAAATTCAAAAATATTTTATAAAAGAAATATCTTCTTCTTATATACAAAACAAAAGGCGATGTGTGTATGTATGTTTCCTATAGACTCCAAAACCGCTGCACCTATTTTGATTTTGAACTTTCAGACAATTTTCAGATTAGTCCAGCGGGTGTTCCTGTGAAGTATGGTAGCCATCGGACGCGGACGAAGTCGCAGGCAAAAACATTGGTAATATTTTTTTTTTTTTCAAAAGACTTAAAGTACTATGGTAATAATTACCAACGGTAATAACTTTAAAGCTGTTCTATAGTTCAGCATATTAGTTCTCTTCGTGGGCGTTTTAATACAATATGAGTGAATTACAAACCTTCCTTCAATACCTAGCTTTTACATCGTCTTACATAATGTGAAAGGGACAATATTTTTATCAATCATTTGCAGAAGCTGTCGGTATCACTCTTCGTTACCGTCTCGCCTCTGTAAGTTCTCTTTATATAACCTTTATAAATTGTTTTCTATAAACCAATCTACGATGAACATACATTTTGTCTATAATTGACAATGTTCTGGTATCTTGAACTTACATTGGAATATTCTTAACTTTGATATTTTGTTACCGTTAAATTTTTTGGCTCATGCTTGTGTTATACGCTTGTAATTGGTACGCGTGTCAGCTGAAATACGCTTTATCTTCTTAATATATAAAATTAAAATTAAAATTAAAAATAATCCGTTAATAACTAACAAGTTAATAAAGAAGTAAAGCTTGTGTAAACGTTAGTCATAATTAAATACCGTATTTATAAATCTAATATTTTTATATAACATTGCATTATAAAAACGCAATATAACGACGTCTACAATTCTCTCGGTCACATCGTGAGTATACGTGATGATGGTACTCTCTTATATAACTTTGTTTATAAGACATCAACAACAACATGTCTTATAAAACAAAGTTATATAACTTGGCCAATCTGTGTCCGATGCTATATAACTACGTTTTAGAACATATTTTGTTTATATCTGGACTTATCTAAAGTTGCAACCAACACTCGTCTACTTATGCAATAACCTTATACATGGTTTCGTGTATCGTGTACCTCTTTAGTTTTCATATTCGTATATAGATTTCAAATAAAAATCGCTTTAACGGTGCGTTATAAGGAAGTGCGTTTTCAAGAAAACTTTCAGAGACAATGTCAGTTCTATTAATCGTGTGGTTTGTACACACAATAAGTGCTTATCGAAGAGAATTCTCGAACTACTTAAGAAGAAAGAAGGGCTGTAAGTATATTTCAAGATTTATAAGATTTCCAGGAAACAGTATTCTTTTTTTTAATCTTTATTTTAGGCTTTTCCCTTAGGGACATGTCGCCTCATTGGGCAAGGTACATAACTAAACTACATAACTAAACTATACTATATACAACTATACCTAACTATTACAAACACTAAATCTAGAATGATACATACTGTATAGCTCCCTGGCTTCATCAGATAACGGGAAAGCCAGGGCGCTGTTCAGGTCACCTACTTGCAACCTAAATTGGCCACTGAAGCCCAGCCTACGCACCCTCTCGTTCCGGACACGAAACAGTGTTCTACAGTCAAAAAATGTGGTAGCCCATACAGAAGACGTTTTTGTACGTATGCTGTTGTTTTGCTGCTAGGGCCCATTTTCTTTCCCCCTTTTTTATCCCACAAACTAGCAAGGTCGACAACGACCCGGCGTTGATACATCAAGCCTTCATAAAAAAAAAAAAAACATACATAAAAAAACTAAAAAAAGGTTCCAATGCAAAATCAACGCTTTGCGTTACATTGTAACAAAATATTTTTCAACGGCCATTTAAAAATGACCCCTAATCCCCTTTTAGTTTTAAACTGACAAGACATCCGGAGGAGGTCAACGTACCCTTAGGGGTTCCATATAGCTTGATCAGACGACATGCATGTGTGCATTACTAACTCGGTAAATGTGTATGTAGGTGTGTTAGTTCGTTGACCGGATATACGGGTAATAGCGTCCCGGAGCGCTGTAGGGATGCGCGCAATTTATCGATAATTATACTCATTATCGACAGTGAGACAACAAGTTTCCTTCGAAGCTTATATTTTATTTTATAACACAATACGATAAAAGAAAGAAGTAAATTTATAACAAAATAACACCATATCGTGTTTGTATGAGAATAAAAAATTAAACTTAGTACTTTAATATAAATGTAATACTATTCTTGGAAACAAATGGTACTCTTAAGAGAAACAACCAGATACAATATTGTGTATTTATTCAGGACCAAGGCCACGGCGTGACTATCTGTGCGTAAAATGAAAATGATGACGCACGTTTTGATTCATGGTAATTCTGTAATAACACAACTCTGGAATGAGAAAGGAAAATTTAATAGAGACATTTCGTGTCCTTTCGAGCAACCATAACAATAAACAAATCTATTTGGAGGAATTAACTCTCTTCTCTGTTATTATTTTTATGTCTTAAAATAATATATATAATATAAATCCCAATATATTAAGTGTTAGTTAAAGTTGTTGATAAATCTTTTGTAAGAGAAAATTCTTCATTTTCTTTTGGTTAAATATTGTTATCAGAACTTAATAATTTCCAACAACGAACTTTGTAAGTAGTCTCTTAAACTAAGCGGTCCTTAACTAATGTTTTAACACGTCTAATTTGAGATTTTATCTCTTCAAATTATTCTCCTTTATAACAGTTCTGCAGAGAAATTTTACAGGAAATAACCTATAATAATTATAGGTTCATGCGCCTATGTATTGTAATGACAACATTTATTTTCTCATACATTTTTTTATTTTTTTTTTATCAGGAATAATAAGGACGCAGTGTTACGCAGGTATAAAATGAGTTTACTGATTTTGATTGCTTGCTTGCCTGTTACTCTTAATTTTAACTGTCATTTGTTAACTCAATGTAAAAATATTCAATAGTTACTAACTAATCTATTAATATCATTTTTTTTTTATTTCTATCGAAAGTGTTTTTGTATCGATTATTTCTCGTCAAAGGCGCAGCCCTAAAGTCATACAGTTGATTGAAAAACGTCCCAGTAGGTAGTCGAATGATTACTTTGCGATGAGCGTTGATCTCGTATGTACAGAAAATTACTTTATAAGAATAAAAATGGGCAATTGACCTACTTATTAACGACTTTCATTTACGCATTTTATTACATACTAACAACCTGCCCATTTTTTTTTTTTTTCGTGGGAAAATCTGCGATCCAGATCCCCACCGACTATGGGGGGATCGGTGGGGTATGTGGGACTTCTACCCACTAAAAACCCACGGTGTTTCTTCGCGCCGTCTATGGGCGGAGGATAGGGGACGCTATAACACGCTACCGTCTCCCCCGCCAGACGCAGCCCGCACACATTGCGGGCCTCACCTCGATTAGGCGCGGAGTGTGACCTCCGCGCAGTGAAGAGACGCACCGGAAACACACAGCACGTCTCCCCTCGTTGCCCGGTGTTGTGAATACGGCGGACGACCCCATGTCCGCCGCACCCAGGCGAAGCGGCACTTGCCGCCCATTTTCACCTCTCGCAGCGGGCAGTCAGCGAGGGGCTTCACTTCTGAAGCACCCCATAACCTCTTATCTGCGGCACAACCTACCGCAGAGTTAGAGGCCGCTTCCACCTGAAATCCTCGGATAACCCCTGCTCGTGTGGCCGCTTATCTCTACGGTATTAAGGGTGGGCGGCCCAAAGGGGTGTCCACCTGACATTTCCTCAGCAATCGCGGCAGCCCGAGAAACGGGCTCCACCTCGTGATGCCGTCGCGGAAGAGTTACTAAGCCGGGTCGCGAGGCCGGGTGTTCACTCTACCGGACGACTGCAGAGGGCGGTTACTAGGCCGGCCCCAGAAACCGGGTCTTCACCACCCTCCACAAAGCCACGATTGCGGTACTCTGCCAGGCGGTCCTTCCCTGCCGCAGAGCTCCGTCTTCGCGTGCGTTGCCCGACTACCACTGAGCGACGGAGCCATCCGAGAAAATCCGCCCGCTGCGACCCGCGCCGGTCTTCGTGCGCAGAACCGAGACCCATACCTCGGCCCGACGTACAAGGACCGGGGGTGCCAACTCTCACCGGCCAACACCCGCGAGGGCCGAGTACGGCTCCTCGGCCCAACGAGCGGTGACCAGTGAAGCTCCAACGGACAGTTGGAGCCTCCAATCTGATGCTCCGCCACGAGATCCGATAATCGGAACCCGCTCGGAGCACGCGCTCGTGGGTCTTCTTTGTTCCCCAGCGACAATCCGATCAGCCAAGCCAAGGCCGGTGACCCCACCGGCCCCTGCAACCGTCCGGATTGCCGAGGGTTAAGCCCCCCCACCACTGCACGGTCGTGACCCACTTAGGGGGGGTAACAACCTGCCCCTGCTTCGCACGGATATAATTTTATTTCTTCAAATGATACACAACAAACCTTCTACGTTTGTCTTTCTTTCTATAAATTACATAAAAATCCAAAGTGTGGTTTAGAATAAGTTAGCGCAGAAGCAGGTGAAGGTTGATAATTACTCTCCGAGTCAATTTCAACAATTCCAATCTGAATTTTAAATAATAATCCTTATACATCTTTCTACATAATTTCATTTTTGTAATTTTTGAATTTAATGAAGTTAAGGGCAAATTTACGTCTTTTTAAATCTACAAAGATGAAAACACAGTGAAGTTAGCGCGCATATATCTACTCATCGTTCAGATCACGTATTTAGAGTATTTTACTTATCAAAAACTGCCTATCCTTTTTTTATCGGCTCGAATTTTACAAATTTTCAAACATTCAAAGACACTTAAACCCAACTCATTAAATATTAAAAAGATGATTTAAAAAAAAAATATACTTAGGAAATATATGTAATGAATTTTCTACTTATAACCCGGCATAAAAGGCGTCATTAAAAGGATTTTAAAAAAAAGTCATAACAAAAGAACCGTGTTCAAGAACCGAAACATACATAAAATATATCAAAAGGAACAATACGCGTACAGATAACGTTATTTGTTAAAAAACTGCACTCTTGAGTTCAACAGCCTCTGCAAATTGAGATGGATGATGTACGATTATCTCTTTGTAAATTTCATTCCGATCCTCGGTTAAGTGCTTAGAAAGAACATTTTATTCCAACTTATCCTTAATAATAAGGACGTGACGTGCATATTTCAATAAGATTTATTATCTGAGATGCCAGGGAGCTGTACAATATCTACCATTCTAGATTATGATTGGTAATAGTTTACTATAGTAGTACCTAGTATAGTTTAACCATGTATATAAGACCTTGCACAATGTCCCAAAGCCTTAAATAAAGATTTAAAAAAATAAGATTTATCGTATTAACTAGCTTTTGTTAACGACTTCGTTCGCACACCTTTTTGTTGGGAGTTACATTCATTCAATCTTTATTGCTCATACTAACTGATGTCCGCCACTTCGTCTGCGTTGAAAAATAAAAAAAAACATATAAGCAATACAACGCTTGACCTCATCTTGCTGTAACACTTTGACCAGGCGTCATAGTTTTTTTATTTTATATTAGATGATCTCATGGCAATAGTATCATTTTTAAATCTAGATTGAAAGGTGTCCTATGTCCTTTCTTGGATCCCTGACGTACACGTTGTATACAAAATTTCATGATGATCGGTTGAGCTGTTAAAAGATAACAGACAGAGTCAATTTCACATTTATAATATTAGTAATAGTATAGATAGACGTATGGATAAAATGGATTCTGTAATGAGAAATAATAATAAAGTTGGTTTAAACATTATTTTATCACTACAAACACTACCCACTCTAAATTCAAGACGAGTTATAGAAATACATATTTAGGAGACATCAGTATATATTTGATTATATAAGTAGGTACGAGTAATAAGCACATTTTCCAGTAGAGGTATCTGGTAACCGCGAGTGTGGGCGAAGCAAATGGAACAGAGCTCCCTAAGGCACATGTGGTAATATTACGCCCAAATTGAGTGCCGCACTTTCTTCTTTGACTAATATTATGCTTAGTTTATCTTTCTAAGTTACCGAGACTTAGTCCGAGGAGCGTGCAACTAACGTTTTATGTACTTTAAACTAATAATTTAAATTGTCGTTAACTGTACTAAGTGCAAAAGCACAAAAAGAAATTATTATAATCAGGGGCCTCGACCACGGGTACGTCGACCACTGAGGGCGTAAGCCACGGACCCTGCACAATTTTATTCTTACTCGATTAAGTGGATCATAAGCCTATTTATTTTACAACAGACTGTGTAGCATAGCTTGGAGCTTTTTTGTACTTATAAAGGCATTTAAAAGATTTTAATATCAAGATATTGAATTTTTATCATCATGTTAGATGCATTTTACATATAATTTTAATTTTAAATGTAGGTAGGATATTTTCGTGGAAAAACTTTTTTGACTTTTAGTCAGTAATTATAATACCCCCCAAAATGTCACAAATTCTGCACATTTTACAATAAATTATGGAATTAATTTCAGTTTTTTGTTTACTTACTTGCATTATATCTCACAAATGTCTTGTTTTTTTTATGTATTACTACGACCCCACCTGGTATCAGGTAGTACGATTGCTAGTCCGATTGACCGAACTTAATAATGAATAATCATGGAATTACGTACTAAGGAATCAGTAAGCTGCACGAGTTACTGCTCTGGGACCCTGTTGAGGTAAAGTATATAAAGGACCATCATATGTTTTGGTGTCTTACCTACTACATAATAAAAGCAACAGTTTCCTTTTACAATAGCCCTCGAAGGAATAAAGTTAAAACAATAAAATTACCATTCAAATGACTGATAACCGAAGGCTAATTACCTAGCACCTATAAAATAACTGTTATCACAACAGCCCGCTGATAAAGTCGTAGATAAAACCAACTTCTGGAAGGTGAAGGAACTACTTCACAGTTTAATGGTTCAATTTGCATTTGTACGCAATTAGACAATATGTTAGATAATAGGTAGTGCTATAAAGTGGCAGGTAGAGACAGAAAAAAAAAGTTGAATAATTAATTGTGCCTTCCAATTAAATATTACATTTTTTTATTATCAATTTATGGCTTTAATTGAGATTGTGGTAAGTTTGGATTCGACACAGTATTTCATTTCACAAAAAAAAATTCTACGAATATCCTATAGAAAAAAATTGCAATCGAAAAATAAGTTCCAAGGGCAAATTTCATGATTTTCCAAGAAAATATTACATTTTTTTTTCTTTCTTTAAAATTTCATTAGGTGACCTATAAGAAACTTTAAATTTTTTTTATTAATTTTTCATTCTATATCTAATATGACCGCTCCCAATTACTTTTGCACCTATAGATATTCCGTTCTATACAAAATATTTTTAGTGTATTGCAAACCTTAAAAACCTTATCTTTTGAGTTTTAAGTATCATTACTAATTTTCCTGCGGCTTCGGATAGATTTCGATTTGTGAAATACGTTACTATCAGTTTTCACATGAAAATGTGAAATATTATCCCTTGGGAACTTGTTACTCAATCGCCAAAACGCAGCTATAGAGCAATCTACATAAATCACACCCTATAATCGGCAAATTCTAACCCATGGGAACTTATTAAAATTAAAAGAATCCCATGTTTTTATAGTACCTATTTATTTACTTAAACTTATATAAATTTATAAAATTTAATATATACTAAAATTACTAATAAAGTTGAAGAGTTTGTTTGTTTGGTAAAGGTTAAACTTGTATTTCAAAATATTATTTTTGCATTTAAAATCCCAATTCTTTAGGAAGCTTAAGAACTAAAATTAAACGGCAAGTGAAACCGTGGATCACAGCTAATACGTATATTTTATATAAATGTCGGTAGACAGGTCGGACTTCGTCTGTTATAGGTAGGTCATAATTATTATAGATCATTGTAAAGAAACATTTGTAAACATAGTTCCTACTACAACTATGGATACCGCATGCCATACAAAACACTACGAACTTTATGGAACATTTAAAAGAAAAGTGACATAATAATATAAGTAGAGCATCAACTCTGTCATCTGTTATTTAAAATGTGACTTTTCGACAACACATTAGAGTTTAAAATCAATTGTACAACTTGGTCGTTGCTACCTTTTACTGTCGACGCGCGAAGGCAAGATAAATATTTGGGACAAAAAGAAAGTAGAGTAGTTATTTTTTTATTATTTACTATTATATTATTTTTATTTTGATATCAGTTTATGTAAAACTATTTCTGATTTTGTTTAATTTATCATTAGTGATAGAGGATTTTGTAAGGAAAACAAAACTACATTGACAGCTTGTTATTCAAAACCACTTTGTGCACATGGGCACTGTGCAAGCCATTTTAGCATAACACAAGTTGTATTTATTGCGAAAGAACTTTGAGCAAATTTAATGCAGTTAAAACATCAAATAACGATAAGCAAGTAGGTAACTTTAAAATATTATTAAAGTACGTTATAAACTTTCAATTTACTATTTATGCATTAATGTAATTATGCCGTGATAATCGTAATTTTACATTTACATGGCATATCGCGCATTTTGCATTTAACTGGAGTGGTTAAATAATAAATTCGCATTTTATATTGATCCTGTTTTTAGTACTGAATAAACACAATTTGACTAAACTTTTAACTAAGACAATGTTTTCGTCAACTGCAAAAAAATATAATAAATAATCTTATTTAAGTTAATAATAAGATTATTTATAAATAATCTTATTATCTTATACTAGCTTATACTAGCTGACCCGGCAAACGTTGTTTTGTCAAAAAATAAAAAAAAATGGGGGTTCACCATCATTTATCACCTATAAAAAATATTTTACGACCTATCTCAGACCTACATACACAAAAAAATCATAAAAATCGGTCAAGCCGTTTTGGAGGAGTTTGGTTACAAACATTGTGACACTAGAATGTTATATATAGCTGGTGCCCGCGACTTCATCCGCGTTCTGGATGAAAGGTACCCTATGTTCTCTCTGGTGTCCTAGACAACGTTGTATGCAAAATTTCATGGTGATCGGTTCAGTAGTTTTTGCGTGAAAGCGTAACAAACAAACATACAAACAAACAAACTCACATTCATATTTTATAATATTAGTAAGGATTAACAGCTCCTCGAAGCAAAAAAAAATGTGTTTCAGTGCGTGTCAATTTCACAGAGCTCTTCTCTAATGTGATCACACCTCTTATGACTGAGCAAAGCAAATTCCTAGCACTACGAGTATATATTATGTACTAGTAAATATATTTAGCTACGAAAGTCAATAATTAAAACAACCTTTATGTTATTCGAAGTGATTTATAATAAATAGCATTGTAACACCGCTCGAGGCCTTAATCCCTTTGATTTAACATCGTAAATCGAGACCGCAACGAGCTTTATAATTCCTATTGGCACACATTCGCTCTACATAATCGCAACAGTATATAATTTACGCCATTTGATATTCTTGTATAATTATATTAACATGGAACTATGTTGTTCTCTGAGGTCGCCGTACAAATTACTCTGACGACCGAGTTGAACGCCACTAACCGACCTGACAACGTTCTAACTAAACGATATTATTTTTAAGAGTCAATGTCATGATGGTGATAATGATGATGATGATGATGATGAGGGAGGTATACTGCACCATTTCGTTTTATCGATGATGAGCCAACTATTGATTTCTTTGTCTACTTAATTAAACTTCTGCTGACAATATGTTATCTAAAACTAAATGATTCTGTAGTGGCAGGACACTATAGTAAGCAGCCCTTCTGGCGGCAGTAACCACACCCCTTTACTTTAATGCGCAGAAGTTGCTAAAACCCATTCTACTGTTAAACTCTTTTTACTTACTTATATCGACAGCGTATTTGCAGCACCTATGGCGTTGTTTATTCAAATAAGCGACCTACAAGTGGACTGTAAGACCACAGCATACTCATTTCATACAGTAGGCACGTCAGGGCAATCGTGCGGGGCGTGAGGGGTGAGGCGCGAGTGGGACGTGCCCAAGCTGCATACTTCGTCGTTCTTAGTAGCGTGGGATAAATATTCCAGGGCTATCGCGTCTTTCAGATTTTAATTTATTATATAAATCAAAATGCATACGGCATGTGCTGTAAGTGCGTGCAAATCTTTATCTCGCATAAATAAAGAACTAAGCTTTCATCAATTTCTGCACGATGAAGAAAGGTACTTAAGCACATTTCATATTACTTAATTTCCGTAATTTTTAATTACCTACACAGGCGGCGGTATCGCGCAACATCAAAGGCGTCGGCCTACTGTAGGAAATAAGTATGCTGTGGTAAGACTGTCTGCCTATCTATGAATAAAAAATATAAGAAATGTGCCATATTTCTTTATTATGGTCTCTAACTATGGTCGCCGTAATAAAATCAACGTCACTCAACGTTATTTTGAACCTAACCAGCGCTCGATATAACCTGTACTGTCTTCCAACTTGTGTTTA
Organism: Synanthedon tipuliformis; assembly: GCA_947623395.1. Taxonomy (NCBI): domain Eukaryota; kingdom Metazoa; phylum Arthropoda; class Insecta; order Lepidoptera; family Sesiidae; genus Synanthedon; species Synanthedon tipuliformis. Next base: position 1,046,552 of record OX392415.1, on the reverse strand, counting down.
TAACGAAGACCAATGGACATGGGAAATCATAAAATTTAAATAAGTTTTGACATTAAAATAATGTTTAAATTAAAATACTTAGCAGAGACAATATAAAGTAAAGCTGACATTCAGCTTAGTCTTGCAGCTTCCACTACATTGCTTGTATACGAGATATCCCATGTACTTGCGATATTAGGGCCAGTAAGTGAGCCAAAGTTTCACACTCCGTACAAACTTTAAATTATCAAGAGACCAAATGCTATTAGACAAAATTGGAAGTTTACTAACCAACACATGTGTATATTAAAGAGAAGTTTAACGTGGAGTTAGATTACGGAAGATAACAAGATTATTTTAAACTTCGATGTATTGGGTTCTATCAAACTTTATGTCCGACCTGGATTCAGCCACAAATGCTTAGCAATCTGAACATTACCTTTTAATACCTAATATAATAAATATAAAATGGATGTAAGTCTGTTACTCGTTCAAGAAAAAGTTACTAAATGGATATTGATGAAACTTTATATCAATAGCATTACTATACTACACGCTCACGGCTTCGCCTGGGTTCAAAATAACAACTCAATATCTTATATTTTAAGTTGTTACCATATCTCCTTTAGTATGTTGTTTGTTCAAACTCATCTCCAAAATTATCGTTGTATTTACCATTATATGCCGCTATACTTAATTATAAACAATCCTAAGAGTAAAGTGATTTTTCTGACTGGCATTAATTTAAAAATAATTTTCCTTAGTTGTCGCACAAAATAAAGATAGCATTTTATTCCTCCGCAGTTGTAGTGGGCCGAGCTAAAAACGTCGTCTCCAATAAATGTACGTAGTAGGCGCCGACCAGCCGGTCGACAATTAACTCGACTAGACACCCCCTCCATGTGGTACACTTTTGGAGGCGTAATTATTAACATCTCTGTTGCTAAGGTCCTCTTCCAGAAGAGGAACTCTATATAATTATTTACTTAACGGAACTATTCTTCCTATACACCACCCTCGCTTAAGGCTACGCTGAAACCTTAAGAATCGCTAGTTAAAATCGACTCAAAATCGTTGCTCAGTAAACAAACTTATGTTTATTATTATTAATATCATCTGTGGTTATTATAAAGAATATAATTACATTTTTTTTTTCTTTTTGTGTGCGTTAAGAACGTCATGACAATGAAACGTAAGAAAAATAAAAGGTATTATATAAAAAGTGATTATCCACCTATTAGCCAAATTTAGGCCTATTAGCCTAGCGGAATTAAGTGCCATTTATCGTACATGCGATATGTGATCACACATATCGCATATGTGATCACACATATCGCATGTACGATAGATGAACCACAGGTACTACACGCAAATACAGCTGTATTTGAATTAAAATACTTTTCATGAAGGATAGGAATCGATAGAAAATAAAGATGGCGCATGAAAATTCTCGCGTTTAATAAGGGATACAGGGGTACTTCTCATGTTATCGCCTCGCCTACGTATTAGATGCTACGATTGCTACGAACCGTAGGCGCTTCACAGAGATAATACATAGAATATTCTTTCGATCGCTGCTAAAGTTTTTTTAATATATTTTTTAATTAATTTAAAATATTATCAATAATTTAAAAAAAAATTGCTTACGGCAAATTTTAAGAGTGAAACGTTGAAAATAATTGAATTAAGATAACAACGTTATCGGCTATGAAATTAAAATAGAAAACTAAAAAATTGGGCGCCAGCTAACTAAAAAAATAAAAAAAATCATATGTTAGCACTTAAAATATATTTAAACAAAAAAAAAAAAAAACACAGGGGGTGGTCCTTAAGCCCGTACGTTATTATATATATATATAAAAAAACTTTCATATATATATATATATTATGAAAGTTTTTTTATTATATTAATTATTATATAGAAGTAACAGAATTATTGTTAATCTAAATAAAATAAAATTAAACTAAACTAAAATCTAAAAATAAATAAGCCTAAAAAATATCCATAAAATTGGGCGCCCTCGGCATGGTACCGAGGATACTGGCAGCATTTCCTCGCTGTATTGCAATGCTAATGCGTTGCGCGAGGAAGCTGCCAGCTCGTCGGTCACCAGTGGTGTCAATAAGCCTTTTCGAGAGGTCTTTGAGAAGTTGACGAGCGCTGGGACCCCACGGACCAAGGGTCTCGACTCCGAAAGGCACAAAAGTGTATCCGGAACCGAGACCCCGGTATTTCGCAGTCTTTAATTTTTCGGCTGCTTTAGCGGCCGCACCCCCTTGCCTACTCGTTCCGTGAATGTGGGAAGGAGCCAGTGTGTCCACGCAAGTAGCGTCCCACACTAGAACCCTTCCCACACTCCAGGGAATCAGGGACATGCCGTCCGGTCTCTTGCCATCGTCCCTGGCTATGCCAGTTGGTTCCATTAAGGTAGGCACGTTGACGGTGGCAAGAGACCGGCGGATATATATATATATGAAATTTAAAATTTGATTCAATAAATCCGGCTAATAAAAATTAAAAACTTAGCTGGATGTGAATAATGGCTGGATGTAATAATAATAAGTTTTCCTTCTCGGCAAAATAAAACACGCTGCTCATCAGTGTCACCAAAGAAAAATGAAGAAGGCTCATCAAAATGTAAAATGCGGATAAAACCAAGGATTCAGTATATATTATTTATATATCTCTAATTAAATCCATGAATGACAAAAAACCAAAAACAAAAAAAACCTGAAATGAAAAAAAATAATTAAACACAAATCTAAAAGAAAAAATATGTGTGCCTGACCATGGGAATCTAAAATTTAGATATAAGATCCCTAAATGTTAATAATTTATTCAATAAATGGTCAGGCAAAAAACAAACAAGAGTAAAATAAAAAAATACAATTGCATAAGGATTAAAAAAAACTGAAAAGATAATAGAATTAAATAAGTAAATTAACAATAAATTTAAAATGAACTAAAACACAAATTATAATAAAAAAACATTAATCAACAATCTATCATCAGAAATAAGATGAAATACGTACCCATATTATAACCGGGGTTTTTTACATAAATATTTTAAATTGAATACAATAAAATTTTAAAAGAAAATAAACTGGTAAAAATTGAGGCCAGCAAAAAGCTGTACCTCTCTGTGTGAAGACGGGCAACAAAAGACGCTCTGCTATACTGAAAATTTTGAATATTGATAAGTCAAATGATGGAATACGTACATTCTATTTATTTTAAAAAAATAAGGTTTAAATACATACTTAGATAAATAAACAAATAAGGTAATATAACTAAATATAATATAATATAATAAAATAAATAAATAATACTACGTTACAAGAGTACTTACATAAATACATTATGTAATGGATCAGAACACATAAAACACAATTACGTAAATTTATATTGCGTAAATAAATATAATTAGTGAAGTATTAACTTTTGTCCGTGACTTCGACCGTTTTATTTTTGAAAAAGAATTTTTTTATTTTTATATATTTTTTTTTATTTGATAAAATGTTGAGTCGAATTGATACTAAAATCATTTGCGATTTATTTAGTTATAAACCGAACTAAGCTAATAAATTTATATTAATATTTTTTATTGTTTTTAACTGTTAACTGTTTGTTTTTAACTGCTATTGTTACGTTAAACTGAAGAATTCTCAATTTAGTCAATTTAATACTCACTTGACCTAATAATGAGTTGAAATTGGATATTTCGAAATAATATCATATAACATTGAAGTAACGTAATTCCTTCCTCACGATCGTATTGTTTTCAGGAAACACTTCTTTTATCAATAATCGATAAAATAATAATAAAGTCAAGTGATTCGCTTTAAACGAGTTCTTGTAAGGTTTATTAAAAGTGTTTAAGAAGACAGAAAAAGAAATGTTATTTTAACAATGTTCTTCTTCTTCTCAATGTTCTTCTCCAACTAGTGAAGTTTGGCGACCAGCCACGAACAGTCCTCTGGAATAGTCTGTTTGTCTGAACAGTTCATCTGCGTTAACACTCTCTAGATGTTTTTCAGCCACGACTTCTTTCTTCATTTTATGTTTCCAGTGACTTTGGGTAAAGTGAACTTTGAGTAAGTGACTTTGGGCCAAGTTCCAGTGACCTCCTTCATCACCAGCTGAAGCAGGTCTTCTCGTGTTCAGGAATACGACTCAGTTAGGAAATTTTATAATCTTTTCAACGCGAGCATGAGGTTGTGTTTTTGTTTTTGGCAGAGCTATTACGAAGATCATATTTTGAGTCCAGCTAATGAAAGCATGCACCTATATGTGAAAAAATCTCGAATATACCTGCATTCTCTCGTGTGGAAGGTTCTCGAGTGGAAGCCACGGATCGGCAAGCGCAGTGCAGGACGTCCGACCACAAGGTAGAGAGACGACCTGATAAGGCTTCTGACCGGTCTTATGGAAAAATTTTGGATGCCCTCCACTGAGATGATGATGATGATGATGAATGAAAATTGAAAGGTTTTTTTTCACCTTCAAAATGGTCTAATTTCATCTAGTGGGCGATCACTGATTAATCTCACAGCGACAGTGCGTGAAAGCCTTAACAATATTGTTGGTGGATTACCTCTGACGTCATGTTCAAGTGTCAATTGCGTCGTCAAGTGGTGTTTGACGTCATGATCCGGTAGGGGCGCCGATGGCGGCAACCGGGGCACTGATAAAATGAATTATTTTCTCTCAAACGAAGAACCCACGTAGACGGTTTACGTACATATGCGTGTGTTTGTTCTTTTTATACTACGTAACGCGATAACGAATCAGTTTCTACTTCAGTGGCGTAGCATTCGCGATAAAGTATTTATTTATTTATTTATACATCGACTATTTTTTTGCATTCTTCATGTAACTATTAAATTAGCCTTTTTTGTAATGTTTTTTTTATGTTTTCTATATTAGTTATCAACTATAAGTGAGTATATACTTGCATATTATAAAACAAACTGTTTGTCTGTATGTCAGAGATAATCTCAAAAACTACTGAATGGATTTTCATGCGGTTTTCACCAATGAAATGGTGTTAAACGAGGAAAGTTTTTATTTAAAATTTGTAGAAAAAATTGCAACCGTGCGAAGCCGGGAGAGGGCGTTTAGTTAACTAAATAATTAAAAGTTAATTATCCATTATATGTATACATTTTTATAAATAATATCATATGTTATCGTTCAGTTTATTGTTAACCTGGTGACTTTGTAACTCGGGTTTTTTCTCACTCTATTTAACAATGTCACAATTGAATTTTTAAAAGATAAATAATCTATAAATAATAGCAAAAACCTTATCAAAATCTGTGGCGTAGTTTAGAAGAATAATAATTAAGCGTACAACGGACAATCGATCTTTTTTTAAAATCGAACTAATATAGCTCTTTAATAATATCTTTATCACATAAACAAATTTAAAAATAACAAAGAGGTTTTTTTACTATTTTTTTTTATTATTGAACAAAATTATATATCAATCGAAATAATATTCAGCGCACTGCAAATACATTAAATGTCACCTTGAATTAGCAATGTGCGCAGTACGAAGCAAACGTTTATTCAACTAAGTAAATCCGCTTTTGTGGTAACCTATAAAATATCATATTGCAATAACTTATATTTAATTATATTCAAGCAAAGATAGGAAGTTTCCGTTGGGAAGTCAGTGATTCAGTTTCGCTACAAATGTCGCTCTTTCACGGCTCAACTGACTCTAGCGATCATCATGAAATTACACATAATTACTGCTCCCTAAGGACGCGGACGAAGTCGCAGGCAAATGTTAGTCCATACTAATATTATAAAGAGGAAAAATTCTCTCACCTGCGAGTAACATAGGCTATATTTTATAAAGTTACGTGGACGAAGTCGCGTGCAACAGCTAGTTTTTATATAAAAATCTTAGAAAAATATTCTCCACATAACATGCTATAGATTTGTATACCTTATTAGGCAACCCCAATGCTAATCGCTAGGCTAAACTAATACCTTAATATGTGTTTTCAACAAATGACTATACCAATCTAGGATAGAAGAAATTTTTATGAACACAAAATTTATTTTTTGGGCCCAATAGTCACATACGCGGTATCTATATGTACTTACATCTATATATTTAGCTATACTATAAATACATCTATATGAGTGAGAGATCTAGTTCGCATTCAGTACGCCTAACTTAACCTAAACATTCCAAGTAAGATTGTTATAGATTGAGAAATTGAAAAACAAATACAATGTTTAGACGAACAATGGGACTGTCTGATAATAATTTCTAAATTTCTTCAACATCATTGTTATAAAGGTTCATAGCAGATTTCTTTGTTAAATTGTATCCGAAAGTTTCAACGTTTCTTTCTATTTAAATAAAATACTTAATTTTTTTTTTCTTGATCTTATATTCGCCCACTGGTAAAACTTTGAAGGTGGAGAAATGTTTCAATTCTTTTATTGACAGTATTAAAGTTCGAAAATAGTTACTATGCAAAAAAAAAAAAGAAAATCAGTTGACAAACAGAGGAGCTAAGGGTACTAAATTGTTAAATATATACATATTAAGCATTGATAGATGATTGGTCTCGCTGCGCTCGGCTAGGTAGATACCGCCGTCGTACTTTCCAAATGCGGCAACAAATACTACGGTGAATTCGGCCGAATGTTTTATTAAATTTTGGGCATAATAAAATGCCAGTTTGTGTAGTGAAACTGTGTAAAAATATAATGTAACTGTGTAAAAAGTGATAAAAAGTGACGATGTTTTACACACACTACAAAAAAAAAAGGTTGCCGCATTCACGGAGCTATTGTTTTTGTATAGCACTCTATCTAGTCGAGCGCACCGAGACCAATCATTTATCTATGCATATAAGTAACTGAATACCTCTGCACCAACCAGAGGGTTGCAGAGACACGATCACACAAATTCAATTGAGAGCAAAATGAGAAGAAAGAAATGGGCTTTAAAATGATTACTCTGACTACTGGTATACGACCAACGACGTTATACGACGTTTAAAGACCTTGACATTCACCTTGAATATTATTACATCGCTATTATACACAATACGCAACGACACATTCTGTGTTACATTAAATAATGGGGATCGTAATCATAAAATCCTACATAAAATATCACCGATATAACATAAAAGACTACATATGGAAAATAGAAATGTCTTATACAGTTATGTTTCATTAGGCTTTAAATGATTTCACGGTTTACATTTTATGGACAAAAGGAGGCATACAGGCTAACAATTCATGAATCCACTGATTACCATCAACCGCAAGAAACAACATGGGATTGCAAGTGCTCTGTAAAAAAAAATCTCAAAATATTTTTTTGATAAAAAGTAGGAGCGAATTAAGACATCGCTTTTGTTGCCTAAACTTGGGCGTAGAGAAATTAAAAAGAATGAATACAGTACAAAATGCCACTTACCAAAAAACAACAGCTCATGTGCTACTATTTCACGTAAGGGGGCGGTACTGTCGTAAGACCGGGTGCCCAAATGACTGCGAAACTCAGTATCTATAAGCTATTTGTCAGATCTAAACCAGAGTCAACTACGCCGGGTTCGAACGCGGGACCCTTGAGATAGAGCCATAAAGCAAGCATCCTAACCATTTGACCAAAGGGCTCATCAAAAAATAACTTAGTTTCAAAATTTTCATACAATTTGGTAAAAAAAAAAGTTTAGTATAACTAGTATTGTTTTTAACGTATTACTTTAAAAAATATTTATTATATGTGTATTATTATATATTATGTGTTTATATTAAATGTTTATTATTTTGAAATTCGTGGTAATAAATTATCGTATTACAAAATTTTAATAATACATAATTAAATGAATTGTTGATCTTTCAATTAAATCTGAATGTAATATGCAATTACTTATTTAAGTTACCGTGTGTAGGTAGGTATTATATTTTCACGATTAAAATGATTTCGCAGTAGGTAACCGGATATGTTGAGTGTAATATTAGCTAGAACGTTATTTAGTGTCGAAATATGTCCAATCTCGAATAACCGCAGAGCGGTGCGGTTGTATTGAGAGATGCAACGTACGTATTCAATGGTTAAGGAGCCTGCCCTCAATTCAAAATAAATCAGTAAAATGGGAGGATATTAATGTTAACTAAGTCCTTTCAAAATCTATTATACATATATGTTCCAAATTTCAGTTTTCTAGACTTTGTAGTTTTGAGTTTCCGTTGTCAGTCCGGACAAACAATTTTGGAAAATACGACCGATCGGGAATGCGGACTTTTTTACCGTTAGTTCTATTGATAAAAAAACTACCTCACTGGCTGTACCTACTTGCAAAATCCTTTAAAAAATATTTGCAAAATTTTTCTTCAGCAAAATTACCGAAGATGACGTGCAATATTGTACCGTTTGAATATAAATGAATATTTATCGATTAGTACAAGTAACAATTTAATTCCAATGGCGACATGTTGTCGGGTCGGGAGGAGGCCGACGGTTTTATCTACGGTACAAGTTAGCAGAGTTAGTTAGCAATATAGCTGTGAAACGTGTGTCGCTAACAGACTTTCTCATTTCACTTTTCACCCATACTATGCATTCAAATTTACTGATATTATTATTCAGTATGAAGTTATTTATCTTAAAACCAAAATGTTGTACAATAAAGTATATGTCTATAAATTGGGATAAAATTACAATTTTTTCAATCTCCTGATATTGGCAACTGAATATTATAAGAATATTATTTACGCATATATATAATTGTATAGCATTGAAAACGAAACTGCTCATATGTGTCTAATAATAATTATATTAAAGAGTGTACCATTTTCCTATACTGGTTAATAAATTAAGTATACTCTAGTTTTATGTCATCTTATTTTGTATATTAAACTAAAGTGTGAATACAAAAGAGTTTATTATTCAGTTTCATGAAAAAATATTATTAATAAAATCTCAATATTTATTGAGGTATTATTGCCCATTGAACTATTTATTTTGTACAATTAGTTTAACAGTTTCATAATAAATTTAACTTCTCCTAAAGCAAGTACAAATCTTACATATAAAATTCTCGTGTCACACAGTGTTTGTGTATATTGAGGTAGGACTGAGAATAGGTTATAAACTATTTTTTATAACCCAAAATTTTTTTTTTGGTAAAACAACGTGTGCTTGTCAGTAGCTAGTAATTTATAAAAACAGTTTTTAAAATTAAGCAGATAATAATTTCTCGCAGTTTACATTTAATATTCTTTATATAATAATTAGTGCAAATCGCTCATCGCTTATGCCTTTCATCGGACAGACTTACACTAGACTTGAAAGAAAACCAATAAAGTCTAATTGATGTTTAATAACTGTTGTGTTGCGCGAATGCGTCAGTGTGCCACCGAATGGGTTTAATGAAAATAATTATAAGTAATGGTATACCTACTTAGTACAAAACGTCAAATCGAATATTAAATGGCCATATTAATTTTCACTCGTATAATAATTTCTAACTTTGATGTTGCATTAAAACATTTAGTAATAAAAGTTAAAAATAAACATTCAAACACATATTCAAACATCTTGCAACATCAGAAACAAAGTAAAAGCTTTTCTTTATTTTTGAATTGTAATTTTTTCAAAATGTATACCAAAGATTTGTAACCCAAGTTTAAAGTCAACTTGAGATATGCTTGAGATTATGCGACTATTATAAAATTAAAATAGCCTATAATAAGTAGACAATTTAGATTATTTTTTAATTCAAGTTTTTATCAAAGACAAATATCATTACTAATTTTAGTGAGAAAATGTAAACACTGTCTGATTGTTTTAGGCTTTAAATCAAACCTAAAAACACATATATAAAAAGTAAAGTAGGAGTAATTTTTTTAGGATTAAAGTATGAAAGTCTACTTGCATTAGCAAACTCTCTGGTGTTCCTTGTAGTTATTGGCAATAGTAGTTACACACTAGTAATTGGAACGTCAACCTGCCTGCCAACATTAATCATAAAAAAGAAGAAAGAATTAGGAAGGAACAAATTTAGCAACATGAATGTTATATTTATAACGTGTATGACATATTTTCAGAGAGACACATAGTAATTTAGGCTTCGAATGCTAAATTAAGGCTTTCACGGGAAGAAGCGTGGGCGTTCGAGCGACGTCTGGGCGGGAACGTCTAAGTCTAGGCGCCGGCTGAACACAACACTAACTTATCTAACTTTAACTTTTAAGTATTAATAAATAAATGCATTAGTGTATTTACGTTTTGATCTATTATATGTAATTAAATGATTAAATGAATTTACAATATTTACAAACTAATAACTAAATAAATTATACCTAAAAACAAAATTCAATACAAAAATGGACCCCGCGGCATTGTACCGTGGACGCTGGCAGCATTTCCTCGTTGAATGGCCAAACTAATACGTTTTGATCTTGTGTGTTTTTTTTTTGTATAAAGGCTCACAAAATGTTGCTACAATTTAACAGATCCGTACTAATATTATAAATGCGACAGTTTGTATGGATGTTTGTATGAACTCAGGCGACTAAATCTTTCTGAAAGAATTCCTTATTTCCCCTCAATATGTTTGATAATACTTTAATAAAATTCTTTATAAATTCAAAATAAAACTCGGAAGCAAAATGTAGAAGTACATCGTAAATAAATAGGTGTAAAGGTACTCGAGATTGTACTAAAATAAATCACATCACTCCGACCCCGACACCAACAATGGTAGAACATATAACAATACTTCCGCAAAAAGATTACATGTCACAAAAAAATCTTACAACGCTTTTCATTCTTAAAGTGTGAGGCCACTAAATCCGCGATCCTGTGCCGATTAAATGAATGAATATGGCAAGTATCGACTGAGAAAGAATAATACCTATAATTAATTAAAAACTAGACAAAGTGTAGCTTAGGACTTTAAAGAACAGTCAAACACAGTGCTGGAATAATGTCCCTCTATTCAATTATGGGGAACTAAGGAACTAACTCTTGGTATAAATAAGGTAAGGTAATAAATATGGTAAATTAGATAATTATGTATCGGTATTAATCAAAAGAATTGTAGATGTATTTTTGAGATATCTATAAATATATTTTGAAAAGAGAGAAAGAGCAATTTTCAAACAAAATTTGTTCAGCATTTATCTACAGTCGTGTTTCATTAAATTTGCTGCAGCAAAGTTAAGTCTATGTTAAAGGATATAATTTGGATAAGTAGTGATTAAGTATGTTGTGACTGGGTTATGTAGGCGACAAGTTTCTTGCAACTCTTAACAAACGCACATTTTTTGCAAAATTAGAGCCCTTGTAGCGTGATTATGTTGCTTTAAAATTGTCACGAATGGCGGAATTCGTATATTCAAGAATGTGAAGTCTTGAAAAAAGTTTAAATCAATTTTATAATCGCGAATCTCGTGGCCCCGCGGAGTCAAATAATTACATTTCACCGCCTCTTCTTGCGGTCATTTGTCAACGGAGGCGCGTGACGGGCATTGCTGAAGACGCCATAATTAACGACATGCTTTGACGTGGCAGCCCTAAAAACATTAGGCTGTGCACATAGTGTGGTGTGGGTGTGATAACAAACTCAGACCATTTGACGTCAATGTAAAATTCATAGGGTCGAACAGAAGAATCCTTCAGATCCGGTTTAATTATTTTACAGTTTTATTTTTAAAAGTCAGTTAAACACAGAATTCAAGATTATTTAAACTTTTATTTCTCTTCCAGCCAAAAGAGTTGAGTTCATAAATCTCTTAACTCAAAATAATATCAAACTATAAGCCTAATTCAAAGGTTTATTAGACTTCTGCACTGCTAGGTTTACAGAATTCTAAAAGATCTTTGAAATAAACAGTGCCAATTTACTTAAGTACTAGCTTTGAATACTTACTTAGATATCATTTGGTCCCTTCAAATACCTACTAAGTAATCTTTTAATACTAGATATTAGTAATGGAGCTTAAAGGAGATTTTTAAAAGCAACATGCCAGTTAAAACCAAAACTACAGTAATGAACACAATGTCTCTTGCCGTGCTTGACATATGTGTGTCAAAATATGGAAGTATACCACAAAAATAAAAGACAAAATTTTAACATGCCAACGGGGACTAGAACGCAGTATGCTAAAAATAAAGAAAATATAAAAAATAAGACACACCAAAATAAGAAACATGTCAAAAGCTACTGATGCTTTTAATTATGTCCAGAAACTAAATAGGCGGGACATGTAGCTCGATTGCCTGACGAGCGATGTACCATAATAGTGACATCGTGAAAAGGCCCAAAAGGGAAACGCTACAGAGGAAGACCGTACAAGAGAATAGTTGAGACGGCTGGCCCATACTGGATGCAAGCAGCCCAAGATAAAGACAATCCTGCGGAGGGGTTCTTGCAGAAGTTAAATTTTAACTCATAAATCTACCTTATCTCATAATATAGGATTACTAATTGTCACATTAGTATATAAAAGGCTTTTTTATTTTTATTTTACTCGTATTTTTTTATTTTTTATTATTTGGGTCCTTATGTTTGCGATAAAAAGGTTCTGTTATTTTTCGGAAGATATTTTTTAACGGAGTGTTTAAACAATAAACGAGCTTTCTCATTTATTATATTTACTTACTTATCATGTAATATAATATTTGTTGCTGGATCGAATTACATTCACTATTTGTTCATCAAAAGAGTGGCAGGAATTTGAAGGTTCATTACCTGAAACAAAGAAGATAACAGCTTTAGAACTTCATTCACATATCAGGGCAGATTGTGTTCGGCAGTCTTAAATTGGAGAGAAGACCATTGTGATATAAAAGCATGTGTGCGTTTACGTATTCGGTTAGTGAGTAATACTATTAAGGTTACCGGCGCACTTAAAACACTTAATAGGTGACGGCCTACCATGAAGTGGGCCGTCAGCTTGTCTGCAAACTTTTACGTGACAGCATGTGTTGAAGGATTGACGGGATGCCAAAGACAAGGGATGCACTATCCCCTCCTATTTTCTTACCCTTTAATAAAGGGCATAGTATCTCAAAAGGTCGGCTATCTACTCGATTAAAAATTAAATATTGAAAAACATTTCGTTTAAAGAATTATATGTAGGTACACTAAGTAAAATATTGATTTTATTACTACTGGGCAGAAAAGTGTTATTCAAATTAATGACCAGGTAATATTCATAAATATTACTCATAAATACTAGTACATGATTGCTCCCTGAAGACATTCATTATTGTCTTATGTGCGTTGACTTCACCGTTTGCTAATTGAAAACGTCAACCATAAAAACCCCATTATATCTTTTAATTTATACCTTGCGACTTTTATAGTGAAAATCTATTATAGGTACAAAAGATGAAAGAAGAGTATTTTTTAAGTTTTAGTTTTTATTCACGTAAAAAACACACCTAAATTAATTTAAAAGAAAAATGGCAATAATAAAGTGTATTTGTAATTTAAACTCAAAAAAGATAAACATTTACCGTAATTTTCATAAGCAAGAGGCTGTATGGGTATGGGTGGTAGCTGTGGCCACTACCAACTACGCTAACAATAGTGGCTTTCATCTAAATCGAGCCTCTCGACAAAGGATACTAAAATAATCCCATTCAGATGTTGCTTTGAGCTGTACCTCGGAATAGCTAAAGCGTTTTATGAAAAGCGTCACCGTGAAAAAGGACCAAATAGAAAATGCGACAGAATATTTGTACACCATTTAAAGCGCTCTTCCTCAAAGCGAATTGTATTATCTATACTAATACTAGTGGCCAGCTCCCGGCTTCGCACGGGTTCACAATAAAAACTATCCTATCTTTTAAGTTGGACCAAATTACACATAGTTACGAAGTTTTATCAAAATCGGTTCAGTAGTTTAGGAGTTCATCGCGGAGACACAACGTCACATGTAATTTTTATACATAAAAAGATTATAAACATGGAAAATTTGTATTTTTGTATGTTTGTAATGAATGAACTCAAAAACTACTGGACCGATTTTGAAAATTCTTTCAACTATAGAAAGCTACATTATCTTTGACATCGCTTGTGTCAACAGGCGACGGTACGTGGGCCGTTAGCCTGCCTAAAGCCGCTCCTGCCTGGAGAGCTAAAAGATGCCATAATGATAATTCAACGGTTAGCAAGCAAACTTCCAAGATGGCGTCGGAATAAATGAAGAGTGAATTGGTGAACATCGATCATTGTAACCAGTAATGAGTTTGTAATAAGATAACAAGACATACGGCATTATTTACAGAACGTTCGTTTTCGATTTGTACGATATTCGGCTGAAATATATATATGTATGTCTAACTCATCTGTCTTTTACAATTTTACTGTCTAAAAACGAAGGACTAAAGCCCGTCACACACGTAGTTATAATATATAGAGGGTGGAAAAATAAGTCGGGCCCTGGAAACTACCTTAAATCCTTAAGATGGCTCATTTTACATAAAGGAGACATTCCTTTATTTTTAAAGAGAAACAAAACTGCATTCAAAGATTTTCTAAAATTCGCTTGACTCGCCCGGGACTCGTACCAACTAAAATTGAAATAACAAACACTCGCTATTTTATTAGGTATACTAATCGATAGGATTATTATTCCAGATAAAATTTCTCTAACAAACATTTGGTCTAACTCTCGTCTGTCGTACAAGATATCCATGAAGATTACCTATTTATATTATAATTATGTTAGTTATGTTATTATAAACAGCTAGTTATTTTATAATTATGTTTAAAAAAGTGTTACTAAAGCTTTGTTGTATCACTGGATCAGTGATGTATGAAACAAGCGAACAATAAAGCATTATTAAACAATAGTTCACAGCATTAAGTGGAGGATGATTCTCGTCACAATCGCCTAGATCTTATATCTGCAAGGCTGACATTTGTGGAATGCGGCGGCGCGGAGTATCGTGTCGAAACGCATCACGTCTTGCGAAGTAGACTCCACCTCACTCCACACTCTTGTGGTGTGACTACGAGTTTTATTTACATTATTTATTTACTAGCTGGTGACCGCGACTTCGTCCGCGTTCTGAATGAAAGGTACCCTATGTCCTTTCTGGTGTCCAGACAACGTGTATGCAAAATTTCATGGTGATCGGTTCAGTACAGTTTTTTCGTAAAAGAGTTACAAACATCCATATATACAAACTTTCGCATTTATAATATTAGTACGGATTTGTTCAAACGCATTATTTTTCTGAAGAAAATCACAGGAAAATTGAGTTGCCTATTTCTATTATTATAAACTAACTATGGCTTTGTCACTTTGTCCGCGTTGAAAAAAAACTTAACGTCTGACAAAATATAATTATAAATAAGCATTTAATTTTGCTCAATCTTTATTGCTGTTATAGTTTAAACAGGCGTTGTATTTTTATTTTTAGATGATTGCTCGTTTTTATGAAAAATACCCTTTATGTCCTTTTCTGTATTCCTGACAATGTGCATGAAAAATTTCATGGTAATCGGTTGAGTAGTTACGGGTCAAGAAATGTCAATGGTCAGCGGACCATTTATCCAGAAAAAAAGGTGCTATTCCTGAGGGATCGTCTAAAAATAAAAATAAAAATTCTGACGCTTCACCAAAATATATGAGCAATAATATATTTTTTTAAATGTTTTTTTTATGGTAAGTTCGCCAGACAGGTCGACGGTCCACTTATTGATGGTAAGTAGGTGGCTATCGTCGCCTTTAATACAAGCAACGCCACTGGGCTGCTTTAACCTAAGATTAAAAATGTTTTAACCTAAGATTGGACGCGGACGAAGTCGCGTGTAAAATCTAGTGAGGATATTATCTGGCTCAGAATTGATTGATTGCAGATGTGATACCCACTTTAATATCACAACACAATACATTAAGCAGGATGTGCCACATGTCACAATTTGTCACAGAAGTGACAGATTGCAATAAAAAAGGAGAATGAAAAAAAAATACATTATAAATATTTAACATAAAAATATCTTTGAAAAACAGAGCTCTATAAATCTGTTTAGCAATAAACTGAATTCTTGAAATATTAAGAAGTCAAAGCATAAATTATTTCTCGTCTACCTAATTTAGATTTCGATTCGCGATACGTGAGAACTGATACGTGTGTCCGGTTACCAAAGTAAGAAACTTTGAGTAAATTATTGGCTATAATAATATACTTAGTAAATACCATAGACATACCAGAGGTACGAGATATAATTATATATTCATTTATACTTCCAAATAGAGAGTGAATTAATAATTGAGTAAGAGCCTAATGCGATTTTTTATTCTTTTCGACATAGGTTTTGATGACTTATTACCTACTTGTACAATGCTACTATTATAACAAAGTGTATTCGATATTTAAATTAGTTAGGAATAAAAGAACGCCATAATCCGTCTATATAGTCTGAGTTAACCATTATACGAGTAAAAATAATTAACTAATTAAATAGGTAGGTAGTTTTCTTGTTTACGCTAGTCTTTGACACTAACCTAACCTGTCAACATTCCGTCCATAAATTCATAAGTTTTAAGAGCATGTCACACTACCGAAATGTCACTTGCACGTTGACATTAGGCATTTAGGCATAGACACATGAATTAACATAGTAATCATTTAATAATTATGCATTGCCTATTTAAGCCTCTAATAAATAATGTTGAGTAAGTTGATACCTTACTTTAAATGCTGATCAAAATATTTGCTTAACATAACTCGAAATTCAAACGCTACAAGGCGATAAGGTTGTAGAGTCACTTTTTGATCAATTTACTCAATTTGACTCATGACTAAAAAGATATAGTATATGTATAATGAGAAATTAAACAATTGTGTTGCTCTGAAATTAAAGTTATTTATTTTTATAAATACTATTAACTAAAATACAATTATACAATATAATAAAACAATAAAATATAAATCCCTGAAATTAAAGAAACAACAATTTAAGTTTATTCCTCAAATTCCTCATTCTATTATTTATTATTTACAAAATATTTAAATAACATGAAAATAAATCAATTGACACATTTGTCCGTTTTCACTCTATGGTATCTATTAAATTAAAATCTTTATAAATCAGAAGACGTTAAAAAGTATTAATACCTACTATTTACATATTTATTTTCTTTACATCTCACCCCTTCGAGAAGAAAATTTACAAGAAAATTTTCCCTAAATTAGTAACCCCTCTTCTATTTCATCTTCTTCTAATGCAGGCATTGGAACAAGCTTTGTTACATGAAAAAGATTTGATTCTGTTTTCTTATGACCTATTCCTATTCTGTATATTGAGTTTGAAATTTTTTCAACAATCTTCAATTCATCTTTTCAAACTTCTTCCTGTTTAGCTTATTTCCATTTTCCACATATACCATATCTCCTACATTAAATTCATAGTCTTTTCGATTTTTATCAAATAATATTTTGTTGTATCTATGTGACTTTATTGTATTTTCTATTGCTATTTTCCTGTCTCTAATCCAGTCACTATCTGATTTTTCTTGCCTAAGTTCTTTTGGCAAAATTGTAGAATCTGTACCATATAAAAGATAACTCGGTGTAAAACCCGTGACTGAATGATTGGTATTATTATATTTATTGACACATTCATGCGCTATTGTTGTCCAGGCTCTCTTTTTTCCATTTTCATTTATTTTGCATCTGATTTTGTTCACTAATGTTTGATTCAGTCTCTCATTTAGACCATTTGAAAATGGTGCATTTACTGCTGTGAAAACTATTGGTATCTGTTTAACACTTAAGAATTCTTTGAATTCTTTTGAATTGATTCCTGGATATTGATCCGTAAGTAGCATACCAATTTCGTAAGTCTTCTGTTTCTGTTATATAATGTTTAATTTTATTTATAGATGTCTGGTATGTAATCTTATGTTATTAAATTAAAATAAAAGTTTTTATCATAAAATAAAAAAGTTATTATAATAGGGGTCATTTAAGGCGGTAACTGCAGTATTCCCTTGACACTGCAAAAGGAAAAGTAATCCCTTAAAAACTACGTTCATAGTCATTAATTCCTAATAGGAAATTGGACGTCCTTAGTTAGACAGCGGAGATTTGCTTGTCTTGAGGTTGGAATGGCTTCGTTACTTCTTTAATTTTCGACGACATTAGACGTTAGACCTTAATGAAATTGTATTCTTGAATAGTAAATCGAAAAAATAAAAGAATATAATAAATCATTGAGTATCAATATCAACTAGACTAGAGAAACAAATATTTTAGTTTTTTAATTTTCAAAGTCTGGATTATGATTGCAATTTAATCCTGTTTCAATTGAATAGCGGATAGATAATGCCCGTTTAGTTGACTTTCATTGGCATTTAAATAAACATTAACGAAAAACCACTAACATCGAAATTAAATTACGCTACATCCAACCTAATTTATAATTTGCCCAAATCTCTTGTTTGCAATTTGTTGTAAATGTCTGCGAAGTTGTTAAACAAATAGGCTTCGGTGAACAGGTCATGGTGTAACCTTCGGCACCTTAGCCACGTAGGTATAAGGTACAAAATTGAACTGCTTATCTCACTTTGACATGTATATATGGCACTAGTTATATTTAAAGCGTTTTACGCTCATTTTATTTGTGATCGCAGAGTGCAACAATTCTTAGGACCTTCACATTTAACACAGAATCGTGTTTGGTATCTAAAAGTTCCATAGACAAATAGTGAAGACAAATAGACGATATCTATAACATATCGTTACATATAAATATTCCTTATATATACGGGCTGTTGCAAGCGACTTCGTCCATGTAACTTTAAAATTATAGCCTCCTTTATTCGCCAATAATGTAGCTTTCTTTCTATGAATGGTGAATGGTGAAATAATTAAAATCGGTAGAGTAGTTTTTTAGTTGATTTGTATTGTTTGAAATTGTATTGGACATTTACGAGAAATATGATAAGACTAATATTTGCTTTTGTCTTACAAGTCCAGCAATAGACAAAGTAATCTTGGTTCAGTGGAAGCCATTTTGAGATGCTTGGCAGATTACGCTGGTAAATATGTTTAGTAGGCGGTTAGTTCCACGTGTTCGTTTTACAGCAAAAACTGTAATTAGTATGAAACACGGCAAGGGACACAATTATATGCAAATCTGTTGACCTTGTCCGACGACAACGCGGAATACAATAAATTCGAGACGAAACCTTAATACTGTGATTCCACTGGCGATTATTTAAAAATAATTGTTTTGTAATGGTTGCAATGATGGTTCACATGATGGTAAGTGGCTACCGTTACAAAGCAACTACTATACTTACGTCAGGGAACATGCAATGCGTTGTCGATGTATACTTTAACTTTATAAAATATAGCCTATGTTAGTCGCTCATAATATAGCTTCCCAACAGTGAAAGAATTTTTCAAATCGGTCTAGTAGTTTCGGAGCCTATTCTTATTCAATGCAAACAAACAATCAAATCTTTCCTCTTTATATTATTATAGTATAGATAGATAATCGGTGTGTCATCTTTGTGAACAAAAACATGAATGGCAATAATGCAACGACTGTTGCATTAATGAGTTCAATCACGTTTTAACTTTCACGCGTGACTGTTCACAGAATATTTACGAGTGAAAAATATCTAAAGGCAAGTATAAAAATTAACAGTATTTAATTTTAGTCTTTTTATAAACTATCTTCGCTAAAGCCCTTCCTGGATTGGCAATTTTGTAGTTGGTATATTTATTTTACTAAAATTTATTAAATGAACAAAAGTTTAATTATGTTTCGATATTCCTCCGAAATGGATTTTTATGATTTTTTTTGTATATATTTGGTAGGTCTGAGAATAGGTCATAAACTATTTTTTATACCTCTTGAGTGATACGGGTGGCCCTACCCCAAAAAAAAATTTAGGATTTCGAGTTGCGATTACCTAATAAACCGAAAAATGTTATGTTACCAAAACATGAAAAAAACAGGAGGTACGTAGATTATTTTTACCATTCGACTCTCAGCTCACAGCGACTGTTTGTAAAGAAAAAACAAAGTACTTCTGGTAATTGACTCAAACTATTGTGTCAACATCAAATATAACAACATGGAAAAAGAAAAATCATGGCAAACACGCGCCTCGTTTATACAATTTTCGCTAGACGTATCCTATTTATCCGCAACGGTGAACCATAATACAATAAACTCTATTTTTAAGGCAGCAGGGTGTTAAATCGGTGTCGCGTCTTTCTAAATGTATTTCTTATGTTCTCAGAGGAAAATGGAACTTGTTGTTAACGAATAAGGTTAATATTTAATTGGGTCACTGTTACTGAAGCATCGTTTTCATTGGAAGCAACAAGTCGATCGATCGTGGCGCCATCTGCTATATCTGCAATAATTGAGGTTAGTTGAAAAACCATTAAGGGATTCACAAAGGCGAATGACATTGACGATTTGACCTTCACCGATATGACCTTTAGAATGTTTATATATATCATATTAATTCTGCACGAAAAACACAAACGTAATCCACACCTCAACGCAGTCACTGAGACACTGTAGCTCCATATATTTAGAGTTCCGAGGCGGCGGAAACAATTCAATAGGCCTGATAAATGTGGTTTTTTGTACTTTTCATTAAAACTACATTTAAAAAAAATAAAAAAATCAATACATTTTTTTTAAATGATATTGACTTATTATTCGGTGTAGGAATCATTTGCGCGCAATAAACCGTTTTCGCAACAAATTACAATATAAGTCAAATTCTTCTTATGTTCTAACTTTTATTGTGGGGTTTCTACTACTTCGATGGAAATTCTAAACAATACAATTTGTTCTTCACATGTTTAAGTATAACATATATTTTTTTCAAACCAATTGCATTGACAGTTTCTTCTAACATATTTTTTTAAAAATGCAACTTTTTAGGATTGGCGTGTGTTTACACCTTAAATATTGTTTATAAGCAGATCACTTTTAGAAGCGACTTAGCTACTTTCATGTATATTAAAAAAACCTAATAATAATATAATCTTTATTTGCAATCACCATAGCTATAATAAACCAGGTGACATTTTGTTCTGGTAAAATTTACATTTTCTCATATGGTAAAATTCTGATCTTATGCTTATGCTCTTATAGTACTATGCTTGGCATGGCACAATAGATCACATAATTTTGCTTATGTGCATCACTTATCACAAGCATATGCTTATGCTCTTATGCTATATCTTATGCTCATCTCATGCTTATAATCTTATGTTTATGCTCTTATGGTCTTGTGCTTGGCATGGCACAATAGTTCACATACAATTAATAATTACACTGATTTCGAGGTCTGATCGCCAGAGATATCTCAGAAACATAAGAACGCTGGCTTTGAAATTCTCTTACAATAGAAACGCCTGAACACAGGTTGAGATATTATTTAATTTATTATAATATAATTGTTTATTTACAATTAGTGCATATTATATTAGTGTGTTTAACTGTTTAGCCTTATTTCAATGGTTGGCTCTCTCTCTCTCTCTCTCTTCTTCTCAAGTTCCAAAAAACGACTTGTTTTATGAAGTCTTCTAAATGAAATAATATATTTTTAAAACACAATATATTTTAATTATAATAAATTAATTTACTTGATCTTTTGCTTTTAATTTCGCAACTAATAGAACGGTGTATAATAGAGTACAAAGGATGTTTCGTTTTGAAAACTCCAAAGTAAAATTAATATTAAAGAAATTCATAGATAAAGTTTGTATACTTTGAAAGGTACTCGGGCGTTACTTCAACGGAATTAGATGTTTAGTACACAAAGAACTGCTCTAAAGCAAACTCAACCGAGTTTTGCACTAACATTTTCATATATTGTGCACCAGTGCTCGTGCACAACGCGAATAAACAGTTAATTTAAATATTTGTAGATTAAACATATGGAGTAAATATAGTATAAGCTTTTGTTAATTTTTGTTAAATTATTGAGTTACTAGCTGGTGCCCGCGACTTCGTCTGCATTCTGGATGAAAGGTACCCTATGTCCTTTCTGGTGACCCAGACAACGTGTATGCAAAATTTCATGTGATCGGTTCAGTAGTTTTTGCGTGAAAGAGTTACAAACATCCATACGTACATCCATACAAACTTTCGCATTTATAATATTATAGTACGGATTACTAACTAGCGACTGGATTCCCGTCTTCACACAGTTATACGGGGATACAATTTTTTTTTAAATTACATACACAAACCTTCCTCTTTTATCGTTCTTTTCATAAGTGAAAACCGCATTAAAATCGGTTAATTCGTTTAAGAGTTATGGAGGAACATACATACATACACAATACCTATACTTTACTAAAGCACTTTTAAAGGCCTATGAAAGAGATTTTTAAATCTTTTATAAAAAACTTTTAGATCTTTTTAAAGAAATTTTATGAAATAGAGAAATTAATAAGTCTCACATACTCTACAATTTGTCATTGATTTCTTTCATCTCTGTCGTAAATTATTTCCAATCTTCAAAAGAATATGAAATCAAATAGGTACAAAGGCTTCTTCTCTACGATATATGAAAACATTAATTTACTGAAAATACAAATGACTATTACAAATTTTTAAAAATATGTATGTATAATTTTTTAAATGTTACTTTAAAATGTTAGACTTAAAATGCGTCATTATTAAACGGTTTTCAATATTTCAATATAAGCAAAGGTTATCTTGAGACGTAATGATCTACAATGTGCACTCGGAAATTATTAGAAATTTAATTTATTACCACAAATACGAATATTATTATTATCCTTGAAATGTCAGTGTAAATTACATGTTGATATATTATGTTGATATGTTGATATATTTTAATTTTATAAGAATGGGTGGCAGACAAGTTTACGGTTCACTCAATGGTAGATTGCACTGGACGGCAGAAGCAAAGCAATGTCGATGCAAATGTGACACCGACTCTGATAGGACTTTGTTCGGTGATTTGTATCAACCGAACTACTGCTACTAAAAAGTAGCATTAGTTCGGTCAACCAGACAAACAACCGAACTACTGATACTAGACGACGGATAAATCATAAGAGACAAAATTTGTTCTGACAACCTATACGCTCCGAATCACAAAACTTGTCTATACTAGATAGACAAAAATTATTAAATACTAGCCGGTGCTCGCGACTTCGTCCGCGTGGAATAGTTATTTTGGGAATCATTTGGGTATCTCGAACGGTTTTCGCAGCGCACGCAACGGAAGCCCTCAAAGATGAATAATTTTCCCCGTTTTTTCCACATTTTCGACTGTTTCTTCGCTCCTATTAGTTGCAACGTGATGTTATATAGCCTAAAGCCTTCCTCGATAAATGATCTATCCAATACAAAAAGAATTTTTCAATTCGAACCAGTAGTTCCTGAGATTGGCGCGTTCAAACAAACAAACAAACAAACTCTTCAGTTTTATAATATTAGTATAAATTTCAAGAACTGTTCAAAAGAAACGTATGATAATATCGATATATGGGTCTGGCGCTGCAATATCGCAGATCGCAAAACAATCAGATAACTTTTTGTTAAAATTAACTGTAACGCCTACAAGTGTGAACTATATTTCTGTAAAGTTACATCAAAATTTGTTCAGTTTTTCGCCCTCTTACAAAAAAGAAAGTAGTGAAATTGTACACATTTAAAATTACTCCTTTTTAAGTCTAAAAGGTTATTATGAGGTATTAAATGAGTACGCAGTTAACTGGTAAACACAGAAACTATCGGGTTACATAAACTCCTATTATGTCATACAACTAATGCAATTGATGTATGCAATGCAACTGACGTATTCAATCGTAGATAAGCCCATCAGTGGCTCTAATATCAACTACTTATAATTATGGAAAAGTAAGTATAAAAGGGACGCCAGTCCCCAGTCCCTTTCCCTGTCACTTTCCCAGTCCCTTCCTTAATCATACTGTAGTCAGCAGTGTACTTGCAGCACCTACCATCAAGTGGACCGTCAGCCTGTCTGCCGAGCCTAACATAAAAAAAAATCATTTTAATCTATCATTAACGACACTATGTTATGTTAATATTTTTCAAAATAAGTCTGATAGGTCCGCAACACAGATCTACGCGAGGACTTTTCATAATTAATATAAATTTTTTTTAACCATTTAAACAACCTTTTTTGTATTAAATTATGGAAAACCAAATTAAAACAAATTAACGTAAAAAATTAAACCGATGCTATATAAACTAAATACTAGAATAGTGTCATTTTTGCTCGAGTCATCTCTTACTTTCATTACCTACTAACTATCTAATCACAAATTTTCGCATTTGTATAGTATTCGTAGGAGAGCAAGATCTTAATTAAAGGAATTACTTGTCCCTTGGAGATGCTTATGTTTTATGAGATGGTGGACAGTTACCAACAAGTAACACGTGATAGTAACAATTATTTAATCTGTAGTAATAGTGACCATCAAACTCGCCATCAAAACTATATTTTAAAAAAGTGGTAATTTTTCTTTTTTTCTTTGGAAGCCGTGTTACGAGTACGTCTTATATCCACGTATTTCGCTAGTCACCCAACAACTCGCGTTCAAAAATCAACTAATTAGATTGGAATGATTGGACAATTTACTAGGCTAATATTGAGTTGCATTGTTCTGTGAAACTTTGGAATGATAAGACTTTGAACGTGTCAAAAATTTCCTCAACTCTCTTTGCCAGCTATTAACGACCTTATGATGTAGAGTATAAGAATACAAATCGAGTGTAGGCAGAAACAGGAATCGAAGTATCGCCGCGGGATAGCCAGTTGAAACGTTCGCGTTATCGGGCTCACGAGTAGTTAGTTGCCTTTCACAGTTGCAAGGCCGTCCCCTCGCGTGCAACTCTCGCTTCGACAACTTCATTATACGTGCTATTGTTTTTGTTACCATTTAGTTAGCCATTATGGACATTCGTATCAAGGGAAAAAGTGTCTTGTTCCTTGAGCCAATTTTATATGAGCCCTGACTCCCAGTGGCTTCATTCTTTTTTTTCTTATCAAAAAGGTTTCAAAAATACATGCCCCGAAATTTTCATGTGGTAGTGATAAATGAAACAATTATTGGAAGTCACTGTATAGATAGAGAAATCTGAAGAATATATTTTCAACGGGTTAAAAATTAAAAGCAAATATTATTATTATTATTATATCTCACTCAAATAATATTAAATAAAATATAATTTTCGATACTGAATCGGATCTGAATCCCGATCCCGAGCAAACTTTCCTCATTTATTGCTCTTTCTATTAGTGAAAATCGTACCAAAATCCAATTTATATAGACATATGGATTATTACCTATATATTATTTTTTGAATCTCTAATCCGAAATATCCTAAAAAAATCACATAAATTGAGACCCTTTAGTCGTCAAGTAACCGTATTCACAAATACTTCTCAAACCGTATGATTTAATAACCTTTAAAGGTACGTTTGAGAAGTTGGTAAAGTAATCTGAATCTGTATCAATACAAATTCCTTTATTGAATACCAAAGCTGTGTCACCTACAAAGTTATATTGAATCAGAATGTTTCAGTAATAACACTTCGACTATGCTAAAGTTTAATACGTCCAATTTTGGTGTTCTCTTCATTACATAATAAAAATCCTATGTGTGCTAGTGCAGTATGTCCGTATGTATAATCTATCAGAGTCGAAAAGTTACATTAATCTATACTAATATTATAAAGCTGAAGACTTTGTTTGTTAGTTTGGTTTTCTTTTTGTGTTGGATAGTCCATTTATCGAGAAAGGATATATAACATTTTGAACGCAGACGAAGTCGCGGGCAACAGCTAGTACATAAATATAAAGACGGACGTAAAATAATTTAAAATGAATTCGCACATCTGCCATTTAGAGAAAAACTGTCCAATATTAACGTGCGCGGGCGCAGGCGAGCTATTGACTATTACCGTGCTCGCGACCGTAACAATGCCAAGGTCGGACGCGACACTCGACACTTTACGATCCGTTTGTTTGTTTGTTATGTAAACACAACTGAATCGGTTCGGTCGCTCTTGCTTGTATTATACTCATTTATGGAGCCCAATAATGCGACTGTGCTACGATCAAGTCATATACGCACGCATGTTACAAAAGATATTCATACTTTTTGAAGTGAAACTTTTTATGGGACACTATTGAAGTGAATTTTTGTCATGAGAGTGAACTCGTCGAGCTAACAAACTGTTAAGTGTTAAACTGTTAAACTCACAGATGTTAAACTCCTTGTCTCTTTCTTATTACCGCCTCTCTCACTCTAGCAGAGTGAGAGAGGCGGAAAGAAAATTGTTGATGTTGACTGACAGTGACACTGTTGACATTGACAGTCTGTGTCGGATAAATTGGATAAATACAGAACAACTAATTAATATTATGGAAAAAATGAGTACTACACAGACATAGTTCATTCTCTATATGCTACGGATTATAGAGTATGATCTTATCATACTATATACAGATGGATGACATTACTGTCATCCATCTGTCTGACGTTTAACTAACAAATCACAAATGACAAAGTTTGGTTTTATGACTGCCTGGCGAATCCTGAATTTTATTTTTAATTTAGTGTTGTGTAAAACTTATCTTCTTTAAGATAATACAGTCATGCTTCAAGTGTTCAACGTCCTTATTTTTTAATTATATGTTTATGGAAAATAATTCAATAAAATGGCACTAAAGAAAGTAAAGGGGAACTTCGAAAGAATGTTCGATAAAAATCTCACCGATTTAGTGCGTGGTATAAGGAATAATAAAGATAACGAGGTAGGTACACATCAGAAATTGTTACTATTTACTTAATAAACATGTAAATAAGTTTTGAATGTTATATTTTTTTATATAATATTCGATTTTAGGCCAAGTACATAGCACAATGTATGGAAGAAATTAAAGTGGAACTACGACAAGATAACATAACATAAGAAAGCTAACGCTGTCGCTAAGCTGACATACGTAAGTACTTAGGTCTTAAGTAGATCGAATTTGTAAGTGTAACTGTTGTAATTATTAATTAAATTGACATTTATTTTAGCTTCAAATGTTAGGATATGACATATCATGGGCTATATTCAATATTATTGAGGTGATGAGTTCAAACAAATTCACTTACAAAAGAATCGGGTACTTAGCAGCTAGTCAATCATTCCATGCAGACTCAGAGTTACTTATGCTCACTACAAATATGATAAGGAAAGATTTAAATGCTCAGAATCAATATGAAGCAGGATTAGCACTCAGTGGACTGAGTTGTTTCATATCTCATGATCTAGCAAGAGATTTGGCAAATGATATCATGACATTGGTGAGTTTATTGAAGTGAAACTTTTTATGGGACACTAGCGTTTTGTCATGAGAGTTAACTCGTTAACATAAGTCATATTAATTACTTATATAGTTCTTTTCTTAATGTAGAATGTTTATGTATATGTAATATATATATATATATATATATATATATATATATATATATGTATATGTCTATTAAATTATTTCATATTAAAATATTGTTTTTATTCTCAGTTATTGTCAATGAAGATACAAAAAATGTATGCGTCAGTCCAAAACTAACAGCGTCAAAAGTGAAACTTTTTATGTAATTCAAAAACTGTCAATAAGTGTACAAAAAAATACATTGCAGCAAAGAAAAATTGACTGGAAATTATAATAAAAATGATTTATAATAAAAATCAAGAAAAATCTACAGACTATCCCGAATTAATTACTATGGAAGTTTCACTTGTACGTATATGTATATAGTTTTATGTATATGTAAATAATAGTACGTACGAGTGAAACTTCCGTAGTAATTAATTCGGGATAGTCTGTAGATTTTTCTTGATTTTTATTATAAATCATTTTTATTATAATTTCCAGTCAATTTTTCTTTGCTGCAATGTATTTTTTTGTACACTTATTGACAGTTTTTGAATTACATAAAAAGTTTCACTTTTGACGCTGTTAGTTTTGGACTGACGCATACATTTTTTGTACCTACTATGACCACTAGGATGAACTAGGATAACTTTATGAACACCATAAATTTTCAACTCATTATTTTCATTTATGGAGCGTGTAGTGCTCTTCCTTTACTCTTTGAGGCTCACGCATCACTCCACGAACCACTCCCACACGCAACCATATTTATCTTTATATCTCTGCACGCACTAACTTATCCCCGTGGATTCTGACATTCGTCACGTGGTACGTTTTAGACTGTCTTTGTAATGTTGCCAGTGAACAAATCTAAGATGCATACACTACAGAGCCCAATAATGCGACTGTGCTACGATCAAGTCATATTACGCACGCATGTTACAAAAAATATTCGTACTTTTTTGTACTATGAACACTAGGATGAACTAGGATAACTTTATGAACACCATAAATTTTCAATTCGTTATTTTATTTTCATTTTCAAAACATAATATAGGTATGTACCTAATATTTATAACTTAAATAACAATGTAATTTTAATAACAATGTAATCTGGTCCAAGTTTAGATGCCTGAAATAAATTATTTTATTTTTAAAACATTTTGACATAATTTTAAGTTAATAATCAACAATAAAAAAAGAAGTGATGGCAAATTACTAAAAAAAAAATCACATGACTAAAAAAAGAACATTTATATAAAAAGCTATTAAAATTTCTATTAAAGAGCTTATCTACTATCGGAAATAGAAGATTTCTTGAAGGCCACTTGTTATAGTTAATCTAATAAATAAGTATTTCCTTGTAAATTATTCACAAAGCGCTCTTCATTAGAAGACTACACCGAAGCCTGTGAAGAATGGATTCTGCGAATGATTCCTTCTTTCCCCGTTTTACTACCAATCTTGTAGGAGGCAAAGTTAACGAAAATTAGCACGTGGCAACACATTGACACATTGCGCATTTACCTCTTGTTTTCATTTTTGCAGAAATTTAAGATCTCCATCCAGCAGACTTCATAAACATTGCGAAAAGCTAAGGTAAAAGCACCTATTACCGCGGTATTTCGGGGAATTTTGACTTTAGAGTGAAATATTTTGTAATCAGGTCTATCCTCGGCAAGTAAGCATTTTTTTAAACATTTTAGGGACTCTTTATTATTGATTTCTCTCACTTCTTTTTATTTATTTTGAAGCGTAGTATTTATAATTTTTTTTTTAAAACAGGAAGTCGACATCCCCTATTACCGAGGCATGCTCAAATGTTTTTTCTATTACCGCGGTATGTGGCTCCTATTACCGAGTATAGAAGAAAAATAATACTTGTTGTCCTGATGGTTCCGTATAAAATAAAATATATTTAAAAAATACACAAAACATTGCGATCAACTTTATTATTATCATAATTAAGAAACTGAACAAATGTAGAAGAAGACTATCACAGTTACCTTCCACCTATATTAACAACAATATTTATAATATTTTGCTTATTATAACTAATCTACAGTCTATACAGGGTTAAATTTTATTCACTTGTAGTACTTAATAAACTGCATTAAATCTATAGATATATTTATTTATGTAAGTTGGGTATAATGAGAAAAATAACAATAATAATTACACAAATAACTAAAATTGAATCAATAAAATCAATTTTTCGAT
Organism: Synanthedon tipuliformis; assembly: GCA_947623395.1. Classification (NCBI taxonomy): domain Eukaryota; kingdom Metazoa; phylum Arthropoda; class Insecta; order Lepidoptera; family Sesiidae; genus Synanthedon; species Synanthedon tipuliformis. The sequence goes on along the minus strand of OX392415.1, from coordinate 1,016,934 downwards.
TATTCTCGATTATAAACACGTATATAAACGCTACCTCTTTTTACTAAAACTTACTTATTCATCGGACATAAAAAAGCTGTTTCGTTCGTTACGTTCAATATACGAGTAAACTCTTCCAAACCACGCTCGTATTGAGTATTTTGTGGTTTGATTTCTACTCAATGTCGGATGTCGTTTCAAAAAACCCAATAACTTTTCCATAATTACTGCGAAATTTAAATTAATTACAGTTGTTTCTTGTCGGGACTAGCCAACTTATACTTATGGCAAAGTCTTTGACGTAGTGGAAAGCAGTGGGGTGAGAGCAGACCTGACATCAAAACTGAATGTCCTCGATTATGATGTCATGAATTAATGATCAATAAATCAAAATCACAGCAGAGTAACATGATAAAACCTTTGTCTTTGTTATGAAACATTATTTGTAAATATTTTTATCAAGAATAATTCATTAACGGAACCCTAAATTTGGACACTGGTTACTACAACACAATACGAATACAGGTTGCTTTATCACTCGGTGATAGATTTTATATGAAAACTGTATTTCTGAGTACTCTGCACTCGTTAATAGATTCTCATATAATCTATTACCGAGGTATGCCGCGGTAATGAGAGTAGTATACAATATTTTTAAATATAATTCCGACCCGTAAAAAAAGAATACCAGAAAGATTTTTTGGTGTCACTTCGAAAAAATAGAGATAAATCTTCATGAAAAACAGTATTTTGATTGACAAGATATGCCGTATTATCATTCTTTTCTCAAATGAATATTGCATATATTTTATGACGTTTTTGACACCCAGTACAAAATTATACTTTAAGTGCTATGAGTTTTTATAAAAATAATGAATTTTTATGGATTTTGCATACATCGAAAATAGATTTTTCGTTTATAGAATACATGAGGACTGGAAGATTGATCAATTTTTACTAATGAGATAATAAATAATTTAAATATAATAAGCAAAATAGGAACCTCAATATTTCCATTACCGAGTGTTCCCTCGGTATTAGAAGCTGCCTCCAATTTTAGGCATCTATCACCGCGAGTTTTATTTCTTAATGTTATTATGTGTTTATTGAAAATTTTACCATGAAAAGTAAAAGATAATACTCCTAGAAATACGCAAAAACAAGTAAACATCATCCGTAGTCAATTATAAAGTATTTTACCTTAAAAATCACGAAACAAAAATATGAGTGCCCTTACATGAATTGCCCCTTGCTTGTATGGACACAACCTGATTCTGCGTTCCCGTCGCACAAATTGATCGTTTTTGATCTGTTCATCTTTGGTATGTCTACCAACGCCCATTAATTCGATGTAAAACACTCCAAGTTAGAACTTGTCCAAAATAGTATCGTTCTAAAGTTACTGTTATTAAATTTAAATACGAAAATATCGGATACCTCGGTAATTGATGCCGATTTTGCATACCGCGATAGTAGGTGCTTTTACCTTACAGTAAGAATGATGAATTCAAAATGTCAATATTTTTACCTCATGGAATCTATGCAAATATTACTCTTATGTCAAATTTGTATACATTTATACAATAATACCTACGTAAGTGAAAATTATAGGTTTACAATTTACATTTGCAATGAACACAAGTATTAGTTCAAACAGGTATAGCTACAGGTATACTTACATACAGAATCGTGATCCGCTAAATGTTTTGTTTGGCAAATGATTGTCAAATAATATAATAAATATAATGTCTTTCAGACGTAATAGTGCCAAAAAGCGTTATTGTATTTTAAAATAATATTCACACGGCTATGTAAAACAGATGTTTATACAATACATCGTTCATTTAGAATTTATTTTGTTTTTCCAAGTGGGTTATATAATTCTGTTGAATATATTAATAATTAAGATTAAAGTTTACATGCTAAGAACATTAACGCATTTATATGTATTAAAATATCAAAAACCAAAATCTTTGACAAAAACTACAAAAAGGCATTAACATCAAGCCTCTAGTCTAGAGAAACCTCTGGAAAGTTAAATTGCTCTTGTAAAGTAAATTATATTTAAATCCAAACTAATACTTATCATAAATACGAAAGTGAGTTTGTTTGTAACTTTTTCACACCTTGACTGCTGAACCGATAATCATGAAATTTTGATATACGTTGTCAGAGATATAGGAAAGGGCACAGGGTACCTGAATCTAGAAAAAAGGTTCAAACTTTAAAAAAAATGTGTTATATGAGCTCAGAAACAGATACTAAAGCTACTATAAAATAGTAAGTACCTACACAGCATCTACTCATCCTTATTAAGTAATCGTATAAAAATAAAAAATAGAATTTACAATTTAGTCTTCATCAAAATGTCTTTTGCACGTTTTTGTTTTCTGCAAAAAAAGTCACAAAACATGTTGCCCTTGCTTTGTAGGACGTTGAATATTTCGTCATGTCCGTCCTGTCGTTCGATCATCAAAGCCATCGACGTGCCTCGTCATTAGTATCATTACAACTCCTTCAGGGCTATCTCTGCTTTTTGGTCTGGTGTCAAAAATAGCAACAATTGGCAATGATTATAATCTAATGTCTTGCAGTCGCTTTGATAGTCTAGTTCTAAGCGAACTAAGCGACTTCTTGTGTACAGAAATCACCTGTAACAAATACGGCCTATTTAATGCAGGTACCTATTCATCGCACAAAATAAGCTCTCACACATATAATACTCATTTTATTATGAAGAGAATAGATGTGCATATTGAGAGATTGCGAATTCCACAGGACATCTTATCTTCTTATCTTAAGATCGGCGGACAGGGCGACCTGATGGTAGGTGGCTACTGTCGCCTAAACGCAAGCAATAGCTGCAAGCAGCAGGATTAAGGATAATGGGCTCTCATTCCTTACTCACTCATCGAAACACAAAAGCAAACGTGCGTGGTCAGGTTTTCTGCCCAAATGACTACGATGAATTTTGGTTTTCGTGCATTTCTTTCTGTTTTTTTTTGTCTCAGACTAGATAGTCTGCAATTCTGTTTGAAAAAAACAATACTAAGTTATGTACACCTTGACATTTTGCAGTGCTGTGACAAAATAGAAGGATATCAATCTTATTAAAAAAAAGTATAAAAACATAAATAATTTATTCATACGTTTGCACAAATATCGTTCTGCCTACACGAGCACTAAGCGATTAGCGAATATTGCGCATTAATTTTAAAATAAAGAATACATGATATTTTTTTTATGTAAAGGTCGTCAAACATGCTGACGATCCGAGTTGATGGACAAGTTCCACGTGATGGTAGGTGGCTACCGTCGTCACAATGACTGAGAAATGCTCACTGCCCTGTGACTATTATAATAATAACATCAAAAAATAAAAATTTAAACGCCTGACAGAAATATATAAGAATAGAAATTTAACAGCTAAGAAAAAAAGGGCGCAGACTAAGTCGCGGGCAAAAACAAGTAGGCAAGTTTTTTTACATTATACTATACTAAAAAAATACTTTGAAAAATAAACTCCATAAGAAGTTTGAGAAGCACTGACGCAACATTCAATGGTTTTGGACATGATCCAGGGCGCCTTCTATCTCTACCGGCTAATCTCGTGACATGCCTCTGCCTAGGTACTCAACTATTAATAGCGTTATCACACCCAGACATAATGGTTACATTAAAATTAGAATTCGCAATTAACATGCAGTAATCACTTGCCAATGATGTCCGCAGAGTTCAAGTGTCCTGAGGTTTTTTAATGTTTTTTTCAACACACGTGTTTTAGGGACATATTTTTTCATGAACTTAATACAATTAAGAGGATAACGGACGGCCGTTTTTTGCGTATAAATGTAATCTGTTATGGTTATGAGACTTGCAAATATATTTTAATAAGCGAGTGTCCTATATTAAAATTTAATCTACACTAATATTATAAAGAGAGACGGTTTGTATTTTTGTTTGTAATGAATAAACTCAAAAATTACTAGACCAATTTTAAAAATTCTTATCATCTATGTTACATAGACTATATTTTATAAAAAAAAAAGTTACACGGACTGAGTCGCGTGCAACAGATCAATATAAATTCAATACAAATTATGGTGCAAGCTACATTTTACAAAACAAAAAAAAAATTACAAAGGCTTGGAAGCGGTTTCATGATTGACTCGCTTCTTAATTTTCTTTTATATTCGAGTTGTGTACAATTTGTACAGCCAAAATGTTTCAGCTACCACGGCTCATGTATAGTACATATGTATGTATGTATGTATGTATGTATGTATGTATGTATGTATGTATTACTAGACATATGAATAATATAGATAGGAAATACATAAAAACGTGTAAGGTAATATTTTCATTCTATTATGATTATTGGTTACATTTATATAAATATGTGTGTGTATATATAACATAGAAACCACTTTTATTCTACATAGGAAATCAAGCAACAATAAATATATGATGGAACGAGTTTATAGTTTATTTATTTACTCTTTGCAAATATCTGACGCAATTTGCTTTTTTCATAGCCCTTAAATCCGCCCAACAATGTTACTCCAGCAACCAGATTACGAATCCTGAAACAATGCTAATCTCTCTTCAGGGCTGTTCTATTTAGTAATAAGCCGTGACCTAGATAGGACTAGGATTTTCTCTTAATCATGTTGTTTCATAGTTTATTTTTATTCTAGAACTATAATAAATAAATATTACCAGTAACTCGAATTCGTTAATAGTCACTACAGAATTATTAAATCATTTTATTATAATTTTTTGAAATACAATTTATTAATATACTAGAAACCCTCTCCCGGCTTCGAATGGATGCATCTTTTCTGCAAATTATACGGAAAAATCTTCCTCGTTTATCGTTTTCCATAAGTAAAAACCGTTTAACAATTAAGGCAACAACTTAATTTTTATACTAGCTGTTGCACGCGACATTGTACGCATACAAATGTTTTTCTTATTATAATATTAGTTTAAATGTAGAAATTAGGTAATTAAATACAGAAAATATTACTTAATTGACATTTGCACAACTTCGTGTATACAAACGCAAATTAAATCAAATATAAATTCAATAGGAAAAATAAGTCAACACTTGAAAAATGAGGCTGTGCACGGCCCCTATTCAGTGCCTTCAAAACAAAGTTGACAGGTCAAAATGTATGCAAATCGAGGTGGACTCGAGAGTACTTCAACAAACAGAGCCCGCCCTTGAGCAAAACAACATCCGCCTACGCATTTTATTATCGATTTTCACGTACATAGATTCGTCTACTATGGCTTCGTTGTCCACGTCATTTAGTCACGGACTCGCTGTCACAACACACACTTTCATCTCCAAACAAAACAGTGCTTTATGGTGTTGTTTTTTAACTTCAATATCGTTCTACGCGTAGCTGGCAGTAGCGACATGTACCTCGCTGAACTGTTTACGAGATAGTGACCAAGCAGCGGTAATTAAGTATATATAAGCATTAGTACTTTGAAGCCTTGATCGAGATTTTGTAACAAATGGCGTTCGCTTTTGTGGCAACGGAAAAAAACATTTTTGAAGTATTTCGTATAAAATATTATAATATTTTTTTATTATGAATTTTAATCGAAATATTTATTCAAAAAAAAAAAAACCAATTTTATATGTAACCGATAAAAAAAAATGTTTTTATACTTTTTGTCAGTTTGTTTGTGCAAACTAATCTCAGAAACGGCTTAAATGATTTGAATGCGGTTTTCACTGATTAATGATTACCTGGATTAAACTATAGGATACTTTTTATCCTGGAAAAATGTTATATTTGTGTGGGATTTTCAAAAAACGCGCGTACGAAGTTGCAAGCACCGTGGGTAGTATTTAATATTTAGATATCTACTTAAATTAAAAATCAATACATGCCGTATATCAAATCCATTAATAATAGGAGTTAAAGGATAAACAGACAGAAGCAGACATCGAACGAATTGTAATACGGTTTTCACTAATAAATTTGATCCGTGCGAAGCCGGGGGTGGGTCGCTAGTTGTATAAAAGAAAGACGAAGTAAGAAGTCGTAAAGTTGTAAGTATAATTGATGTGAGTTTAATTTTAAATAAGTTTGCTTATTAATTTAAACCCGTGTCTTTCTGCTGATAATTTAAGATACCTACATTCATATTACGTAAATTAATTATAAATTTGGTATGCTTCATTAAACTTCGCGCATTTACAATTAACCCTTGAAGGGCAAAGGTGTTTAGGGTGAGTCTTCAAGGTGTATCAAAAAGTTTGCTCAACCAGAACTCAAGAGTGATTGTAAAATAATATTATTACATAGGGGATGCTCATCCTTTACATATAATTATAATACTCAGTCTTCGTCATAAAAAGCCAATATTAATGATACAAATAAATTTCTTAATAATTAAATTAATAGTTTTATTTTCTGTAAAAAATTTAAATTATTATAATTAATATTATATTAACATGTACGTAGTAAAAGCTATGTCGACAGCAGAGCCGCTTGGCGAGCGACGCAATACTTCTGCGAGAATGTCATCTCACAGAAGGAGGCGGTGGAGAGAGAACTGGAGGACGACGTCCTATCCCATCCTCTCCGTCGCTGACGAACTGGACGCAGGCGGCTGGCGTACGCTCGCCACCCGGATCCCTGACAGGACTAGGGCGGTAGATGGGGACTCTACCGCCCGCTTCATCCTGAGAGGCACGGCGCACTTTGGCAGTTCGGGTGCGCCGTCCCAATGAGCAGTGCCCGGTTATGGACCTCCGGGGCGGAGTTGCGGAAGAGTGTTCGTCCGACCTCGCAACTTAGCCTCATAGCAGACGCGGAGGATGCCAACTCCTGCCCCGAGGTGGTATGCCGGTGGGTTATGTCGGACTCAGCTAGGGTTACTAGTCAATAGACCAAACGTGTCGTCAAAACTTGCGTTGTGCGTTAACATTCTGCGGCCTATCTGCGGCTGAGATAATGATGACGATGAACGCGTAGTATCGAACTGCGATATTAAATCTACCCCTAAAAAAGCTCTTTTATAAAGAGACATTTTCAAAAGTTAATCAAAAAGAATAACAGCGTCAAAAGTGAAACTTTTTATGTAATTCAAAAACTGTCAATAAGTGTACAAAAAAATACATTGCAGCAAAGAAAAATTGACTGGAAATTATAATAAAAATGATTTATAATAAAAATCAAGAAAAATCTACAGACTATCCCGAATTAATTACTACGGAAGTTTCACTCGTACGTACTATTATTTACATATACATAAAACTATATACATATACGTACAAGTGAAACTTCCATAGTAATTAATTCGGGATAGTCTGTAGATTTTTCTTGATTTTTATTATAAATCATTTTTATTATAATTTCCAGTCAATTTTTCTTTGCTGCAATGTATTTTTTTGTACACTTATTGACAGTTTTTGAATTACATAAAAAGTTTCACTTTTGACGCTGTTAGTTTTGGACTGACGCATACATTTTTTGTATCTTCATTGACAATAACTGAGAATAAAAACAATATTTTAATATGAAATAATTTAATAGACATATACATATATATATATATATATATATATATATATATATATATTACATATACATAAACATTCTACATTAAGAAAAGAACTATATAAGTAATTAATATGACTTATGTTAACGAGTTAACTCTCATGACAAAACGCTAGTGTCCCATAAAAAGTTTCACTTCAATAAACTCACCAATGTCATGATATCATTTGCCAAATCTCTTGCTAGATCATGAGATATGAAACAACTCAGTCCACTGAGTGCTAATCCTGCTTCATATTGATTCTGAGCATTTAAATCTTTCCTTATCATATTTGTAGTGAGCATAAGTAACTCTGAGTCTGCATGGAATGATTGACTAGCTGCTAAGTACCCGATTCTTTTGTAAGTGAATTTGTTTGAACTCATCACCTCAATAATATTGAATATAGCCCATGATATGTCATATCCTAACATTTGAAGCTAAAATAAATGTCAATTTAATTAATAATTACAACAGTTACACTTACAAATTCGATCTACTTAAGACCTAAGTACTTACGTATGTCAGCTTAGCGACAGCGTTAGCTTTCTTATGTTATGTTATCTTGTCGTAGTTCCACTTTAATTTCTTCCATACATTGTGCTATGTACTTGGCCTAAAATCGAATATTATATAAAAAAATATAACATTCAAAACTTATTTACATGTTTATTAAGTAAATAGTAACAATTTCTGATGTGTACCTACCTCGTTATCTTTATTATTCCTTATACCACGCACTAAATCGGTGAGATTTTTATCGAACATTCTTTCGAAGTTCCCCTTTACTTTCTTTAGTGCCATTTTATTGAATTATTTTCCATAAACATATAATTAAAAAATAAGGACGTTGAACACTTGAAGCATGACTGTATTATCTTAAAGAAGATAAGTTTTACACAACACTAAATTAAAAATAAAATTCAGGATTCGCCAGGCAGTCATAAAACCAAACTTTGTCATTTGTGATTTGTTAGTTAAACGTCAGACAGATGGATGACAGTAATGTCATCCATCTGTATATAGTATGATAAGATCATACTCTATAATCCGTAGCATATAGAGAATGAACTATGTCTGTGTAGTACTCATTTTTTCCATAATATTAATTAGTTGTTCTGTATTTATCCAATTTATCCGACACAGACTGTCAATGTCAACAGTGTCACTGTCAGTCAACATCAACAATTTTCTTTCCGCCTCTCTCACTCTGCTAGAGTGAGAGAGGCGGTAATAAGAAAGAGACAAGGAGTTTAACAGTTTAACACTTAACAGTTTGTTAGCTCGACGAGTTCACTCTCATGACAAAAAGTTTCACTTCAATAGTGTCCCATAAAAAGTTTCACTTCAAAAAAATAGAAATACATGTTTTTATTGACACAGTCACAAGAACCTTAGAAACTCATGTGTGATCAATGCATGCAAATCGATTAGAATCGGTCGTATCGCGAGATGTCGTGAAAGGCCGGCCTGCCACTCGACTGATAAGCATCTGAGCAATGTTTGTACTTAGGCCAGTTGCACACGATAATATTTGACCAAGACCGGTAAATGAAATTAAATTATTCACTTGATTCATTTCATTTACCGGTCTTGGTTTTGGAAAATGAAGTGAAATGAATCAAGTTTAATGCAGGTCTCATCCAAGAAAGGGAACGACCGATGTTCTATTTTAATGTATATGATGCACAGACAGGTAGACACGTGAAGAGAAATTAATAAAATGTAACAGAATAGGTGAATATTGGCTATCACATCCTTTTATAAAACAGATTTTTATTCGGAATGGTAAGTCACAGTGTCTGACAGGATGTTTTTGTTATTTCTTTTTTGACACAGGCAAAAACTACCTTAAAAGGTTTCTGCCGCCAGACGGGCTACCAATGGTCTTTATACTTCTACGTCTTACTCATAGTAATTTAGTAAGTAGGTACTTCATTTTTAAACATTTTTTTTTTTGGTATCTGTACGCTTTTATATATTTATCAGTACTAATATTATAAATGCGAAAGTTTGTATGGATGTATGTATGGATGTTTGTAACTCTTTCTCGCAAAAACTACTGAAGTGATCCACCATGAAATTTTGCATACACGTTGTCTGGGACACCAGAAAGGACATAGGATACCTTTCATCCAAAACGCGGACGAAGTCGCGGGCACCAGCTAGTATTTTTATATTTTTATCTATGATTAACTGGCAACGTCATACTTCATCCGCGTTCAAAATGTTATTTATAGCCTAAAGCCTTTCTCGATAAATGGACTATCTAACACAAAAATAATTTTTCGATTCGAACCAGTAGTTCCTGTTATTAACGCGTTCAACCAACCAAACAAACAAACTCTTTAGCTTTATAATATTAGTATAGATCATAGATAGATGTGAAATAAAACGCACACAAAGTCGTTACTTGGCTTAAATGTTAACTTATAAAGTTGTTTACTTTAAGTAGTTTACTTTATAAGTTAATATTTTAGCCAAGTATCGACTTTGCTTGCTTGTAGGATAAGTTGAAGTTGAAGTTTTCGACGAAGCTTTCACAATGTATATTTGAGGCAAATGGTTGCTGCCAAGTTCAGTAGTTGCAAGAATTATATAATTTTGTATGTTAACTAAAACGTTAAAAATGTACGGTTTACAGATGTGTATAACTGGCCTTAGATTTTATCGTTTGAATAGAAGGGTTCTGCATTATGTAATATAAAATACATATCTACCTGTTTCTATTGAATTGTCAGACATGTAATACTTAATAAGACGGTGGAATTAAAAACCGCAAGTTTATTATGCATTTTATTTTAATTTATTCCGATTTTCCAAATAAAAAGTGTTGAGAAAAAATATTTAAAACTTTTCCGCCATTTCCTTTTCCTTTCAGAGAGGAATAAGGCTCTTAGGGCTATCGCGTCTTTCAGATTTTAATTTATTATATAAATCAAAATGGTGCATCCGGCATGTGCTGTAAGTGCGTGCAAATCTTTATCTCGCATAAATAAAGAACTAAGCTTTCATCAATTTCTGCACGATGAAGAAAGGTGCTTAAGCACATTTTATATTACTTAATTTGTGTCAACCCTTCCGTAATTTTTAAATACCTACACAGGCAGCGGTATCGCCTAACATCAAAGGCGTCGGTCCTGTAGGAAATAAGTATGCTGTGGTATAACTATTATTTAATCTGTGACTAAATTAACGGCGCTACGTGGGCCTTTATTATTGAAAACGTTTATCGCTGAGCTCAATGGCGAAAATTTCTATAACGTCTCGAAACAAGTTGACTTCTCGTACCTTACGTAAACGAAAAAGTTATTAGTTAACGTAAACAAAAACAGAGTTAAAACAACAGTCATGAACAACAAAGACTCCATTGATTTTTGTTTTTTGAGAGGAAATAGGTGAAAAAGAAAAAGAAAATTGATGAAACTTCAATATAAATTTATGCATATATTTATATTTATTCTATAAAGATAAAGATATAGGCATTAATTTAAAGGCGAAGATATAGGTATTTAATTAATTTATTACGAATTAATAATAAGATAGGGTACCAATATCCTTCTATATTCCTTGAATCTTTCTCAAATTCAATCCTTATGCACTTTGTTGATTAGGATTCATTCGTGGAAAATTAATTAATAACTATAGGAAATATTGCATCCAAGATTTTATCATTGAAAGAAATCACGGGAAGAGGTTGTATGTAAAGTATCAATGCGCTTTTCCAGTCAATGAAGAATGTCTCTAGGTGATTCCAAGAACGAAAGTTTACTGGCTGGTAAACAAATTATGAATAAGGACTCAAAATATCGAAGTAGACTTTTTTTGAGTAATACCTACTACCGCTAACTTGAAAACTTTATGTAATCTATAATAATAATATTATAAAGAGGAAAGATTTGTTTTTTGTTGGTTTTAATTGAATAAGCTCCGAAACTACTGGAGCGATTTTAAAAAATAGGAATGTTTGAGTATGTAATTTGCAAAAAAAAATTGCAATATAAATAAAATTATCATTTTTTGGAGTAAGAAGATTTTTTAGAATCTCGACCATATAATATATAATATATAAACCATTAATAGTTATAAACTCTAGTTAGTTAAAAACACTATTATTAATAATAATATTAAAGTAAACTTTCTTTGTAAGTAAATCTCTTTATTTATACGCACGAAATCTTATGAGAATTTTGTGTCAAAAAACCACATGAAAAATTATTACAAATATATTTAATATGTAGATTCAGAGTGGTAAGCCATGTGTACACATTTAGATGGTAATGCTGATGTGGTGCGATGCCTATAAATGTAAACACACGAATTTGCTTACAAATTTCTTATGTTTAATGATAAGATGCTTAAATTATGGACTATAGAGTGAGTAAGCTGTTATTCACACACCTATAAAGGTGAGAGGGCAAGCACTACTCTATTCTAAACCAACTTGTGCAAATAAATTAATTTTAAGTTTAGTTTTTGTGGGTTTATTTATTTTATTTTCTTTAGGGAGCTAGCAAAACTAGCAATGTCACCACAGGTTCTGCAAATGAGCAGCCGACATTATACCTATGATAAAGAATGAACGATTAAAAATGGCACTTATCTTCAAAGATCACACAAGGTCATAAATGCTGTCTTATGTATCTGTATGTAATGGTGATCTTCTGTAAGAACGTGGTTACTGCCGCCAAATTACGACTGCCCTGCTATATTTATGTTTGAAATTTTATAACAGATTTAATAAGAAAATCTTGATTCAAGAGGATAAATAAAATTCACTGCGATATTCAGTGAGCAATTTGTTATGATGCAGCGCAATAATAAGATAAAAATCTAGTTTAACATTGCTCATAGAAATATCTGTAATGCACTTACGGAGAGAAAGGCTTCTTGAGTGTTTTGTAACAAAGTTCTTACTTGCATAACACAATGTTCTATTAACTTTCGAACTTAATGTTACGTCTTCATTAGGATCCTTTTCAAAAATGTTCCGATTGCGCAACGACATTTTAATCTTAATTCGATCGCAACAGTTCTATCTACGAGGCCATAATATCACAATAATTTTATTTTCATAGTTTAAAACCTATTGAGTTATGGCTTATCGTAACGCAACGAAGCGTGCATGCAACGATTTAAATGCTGATTTGACTAATACGTATATAAATCATGCACAATGAAATTCCTCTTCAGGGTCACAAATGTTTAGGGCCGTTTACAAATTGAAACAGAAAGATGTGTTATCAGATGAATTACCTACAAAAAAAATACCATATTTGATTTATATATTTCCTCGATAAATAATATAAACTCAATAATACGATAATAACGACTAACTCAATAGTTAATTTTTTTTTTGATATGTCTTGTTTTTAATGAAGTTGTAATTTTGTAATAACAAAATTAATAAAATTAATTTCATTTGATTGATTGTGCCTACTTATTTAGTACCGACCCGCCAAAATATCCGTTGAGGTTATCACCAAAAGTGGACAAACATAATACATACTTATAAAACCGTTTGTCCTGACTATCAACGCACAGCAAGAACTATTGAGTCTAAGAAAGCTGAAATTTGAAACATCGATTTTTTTATAACGTAAGTAACCATCAGCTAAGAATATTTTTTGAAAATTTCAACTCGTTGTTAAGCCGGGGTTGGGTCCTTATAGTATCGAATAAAGTTGAACAAATTGATTCTTGACTCACCTGAGCAAACGCATCCTGGGCCATCCGCTCCAGATCAATATTGTAGAAGTTGAGTTGAGGCACGTGCCGTCGTCTAGGGCGGATATCGTCGTAATACGCGACCACATCATTCACGGACACAACCGGGCAGTCGTCCACAGTACTGCAACCACTGCTCACTCCATCCACCCCCGAATCGGAATCACCTTCGCCCAGACCTTCCTTCGAATCTCTCCTATCGCCATAACTCGTCTCCGAACCCTCTTGATACCCGGACTCGTTCATGTCATCCGGTGTGACAATCTCGGGTATTTTCATTTCGTATTCGTATCCGACGTCATCGTCGACGTTCGGGTCGGTATCAATTATTTCGGTCATTGTTGCAGCTGGATTTTTAACAATTGTTAATTTCTTTGCACTTGTATTCTTCACTACATACTGGTTCGCGACACTGGACTACACTATTAGCGCCCTGTGAACAAAAATACACTTTATTATTCACATATCTTAACTAAAACTACTAAAACTAAATTATTGATAATTGACGAGCAACTTGTTTGAGTGGTTGAGGTGTTTGCTTAACGCGTTAACTCTGGTCTGGTGGATTGACAGATCCGTGACGTTGATTACTTAATTTTTAACTTTTACGATCGTAGCCACCTATAGCAACCTTAAAAAAATCAATAGATTGTCACTCTTGAACTGTTTACACTACTGAAGCTGCGGAGAATGCCAGTTTACTAATCAAAATTGATGCCTGGAAAAAGTGGAATTTTGCAACAATTACTTATAGCATGATTTAGTTTATTTCATCAGAAAAAGCATTTATAATGGTTACAAGGAAGATGAAACCTTCTGGTCTTTAAATGTGTTCTGTAGCTCCTTCATTCTGCTAAATTTGGCCAACAATAAGAAAATGGCGTCTACATCCAGGGTGTACGTGGTCAAACGTTTAGTGATAGTCCAAGCGATTACTTACATAAGAGATTGCAAAAGTCTACCACTCTCTTACAATCCATCGACGGAATTAGAATTATGTGCGCTCGAAGTGGTAAAACCGTTGTCAAGATATATCATGCACATCTTTGACGATCGGACTCGTTTTGTGTGCTATTGAAACTGAGAAACTTCCTTTGTTTTCTTTCTGATATCCAATCGGTAAAGATTAATATATTCTGATTTCTGATTTACGTCATGACTGCAGTGGCAGTCTAAATTAATATATTGGTAACAACAAGTTGTAGTTAAGTTTGTAAACTAATCGTAAGGGTGGCTTAACTCCTGAAGAATTAAATATGAACACCGCTATGGAGCCATTAAAAAATGAAAAAAAAAAAATCGCAATTTTACAAAAATTATAATACTTTATAATAATAATAATAAGGGTAATTTTTTCATATTTTTTTTACCGCAAAATAATTCTAACCATTAAAAATATGTTTGCAGAAAAACTGACAACGTTTTCTTATTTTGAAGAAGATAAAGAAAATAAAAATAAATGAACATAAAAAGTTTGCCTACCAAAGGGTCTGCAAAAGAATCAAAGCCAAAAATTATTAGTTACCAATAGGTTACCAATCATAATAAAAAATATTTGAACGAACTCAAGAATATAACGAATCTCGTCATACATCGAAAATAAGTTAAAATATCTTTTCAAAGCTAAAAAATGTTGCGACTTCGACGTTAATACCAAATTAATTGCTTTTGGATCGCGCTAATAAGTGGCACCTCGCCATTGCACTTCAATTATATCGCATATCGTCATTCATTTCTATTGCCTTGTCATAAGGTCTGTTATTGTTTGCATCTTGCAAGTCTATAATGAAGATTGCCACTGAAATGACAACGAACTCAATTTGGAAAGCAGCCAATTGGGAATGAAGATTGATTCCTGATTCTTGTTTACCATTAATCTACTCAACCATTATTATTTTCAAAACAATAAGTAAAGTAATGAAAAGTTCAATTTTTACATACTTTAATACACTCTCAACTTTCGTGAAACTGAACCATTGTCTCGATTAGATTATACAGAACCTTAAAAAGTAGATTTCATGACGGCATAGAAGTTTTTCAAATAAATGTAGATTAGAAAATCGAATAGTAATCAGAAGAATCTCTAAAACGTAGTTAAAAATTGTCTTCTAATAAAACTTATATAATTATTTTAATACTATTTTTAATATTTTTATATTTTTTACAAAATATTTATTTAATATTTTTTAAATATTATTTTACCTGGAGTAAGATTTGAAACAAAAATTGTCGTTGAAAAGCACCGATGAAGTAAATTAGTTTTTATTATTAAAACAGTTTTTTTAAGAAAAAAAATGTGAATAAATAATTTTATTAAGATAAAAATACACGATATAAGTTTTGAGTTATCGAATAAAATTTAATATTACTTTAATATACATAAATATAATAACGAAAATAAGTTAAAAACAGGGTGGAAATTGTGACAAACGAGCAATTCACATATTCTATAAGATAATGATAGAGCACACTTAATATCAAAAGAGAGTGTTTCTTTGACTAGGCGTAGGGTTGTCAATTAGAAAAACAAGTAACGTAATCTTTTTAATACCTAAATCTTGTTAATAAAAAAATTACTGAATATTTTAGCAACACGTGTGAAGCTATGAAGTTAGTTAGTTTTATGGCTACTACTAAGTCATGGATAAAGGCACATAATGCACATAATATAAAAATAAAAATCAATTTACTCATAATATGAATTACTTAGTAAGTAGCTGAGCATGACAAATCTATTATATCTCTAATAATATTAAAAAGAGAGAAGATTTGTATTTTTGTATGTTTGCAATGAATAAACTCAAAAACTACGTGACGATTTTAAACATTCTTTCACCTATAGAAAGCTACATTATTAGGGAATAACATAGACTATATTGTATTAAGTTACTTGGGCGAAGTCGCGTGCAACGGCTAGTAAATATATAAATTTCTGCTTAAAGGCACATTAATAGTTTTGTGCCAACCCTATGTTGCACGATAGGCAGCATACGACACGAGGCGTCGACGACCGACGTCGCGACGATCACTTGTTGCTTGGTCGGGTCGGGAGAGGCCATGACATGCTGTAAAAGTAGGTCAACGGGGGTGGTGCCTGTTGCATCGACCACATTCACAACGTTTTTACTTTAATGAATCAACAATCATTTATTTTAATATTATTTGGCCAATAAGTTTTTAGAAAAGATAAAATTTATTCATATATCAAACAGGTATAATATAAATCAATTATATATTTTTTAATCCACTGCTCATGAGAACTTAAAATAAGCTTTAGAAATATTAAATTAAACGCCTAAAATACTAATATGATAAAAAATCATTATAGCCTCAATTAAACTCACGAATATATGAATAGGATAGAAGACTTATTAGAGTTCACTAAAGTATGAATAAAATGAATAAAACTCAATAAAAATTCACTAAAACTCACTAAAATCAGAATAGGATAAAAAGAATCAATGAAACTTTTTAAAATACAAATATGATAAATCATTCCTATAATCTTAATGAAACTCACAAAATCCGAATAGGAAAAAGGAGAACAGATAAAAAACTGGGCATTCATAACAATACTTCACAAATACTGCCTGCCATATATTTTAACAACGAAAAAACAAAGACAAACAACGCTATACAGTCAGATATAAAAATACCGGTCGGAACATCAGATGATATAAAAACAAGTGTATCGTATCGATTGTGTTGTCTAGACAAGGTCACTGTACAAAAGGCGAAAGTGGTTTTTAGATCTCTAGGCTTTTGAGATCTGCTCTAATCACTTGCAACGCTGACCTGCTACACAGGTGACCTACAGATTTACTAAGAGTAACTTTTTATTATTTGGAGGAATCGATTTGCAATATAATATTATATTGTATTTTTTTGAATATTTTAGAATATCTGAAGTTTCAGAGATATCTGCTATACAGGTGATCTGGGTGACCTACAGACTTACTAAGAATAACTTTTTAATTTTTGGAGTTTACTCTTTAAGAATCGATTTGCAATATATTATAAGACCGTGGTATGAAAATTTAAGGGAGTAAAATCAAAATTGTTACACGAATACGTATTTTCGTTGTATTTTTTTGAATATTTTAGAATATCTGAAGTTTCAGAATATTGAGCCATCTAAACAATATTATTAAAGAAAGAACAATGTTGTTCTTTCGGCGTGATCGAATTGTGAAAGTTTAAATTTTATAATCTCCAGTCGTGTGTCGTAGACACACATTTTTTTATTAAGTAGATAGGTTTGCTCTTGGCCAACATCCAGCCGTGTAGCGAAAATAAGGCCTATGATGGAACGAGCTCACCCAGAAGATGTCTATTCACTCGAACTTTGAAAAGATTTGATCTGATTTAAAAATATATAATAATAAGTAGTATTTAAATAAATAAAGTCTCTGTCTGCCGTAGCTGTATTTGCTAACTTCTTCTAAAAGACACTACGAACTTTGATAAGGTTTTCACTAGTGGAAAGAGCGAAAAGCGAGAAAATTTGTGTAAAATATAATTTGAACTATCGGGAGAAATCAAGAAGAAACCAGGGGTGAATCGCTAGTTAATATTATGAATTCTACCTAGACAAGGAATTCAACTACATTGTAATCGACAGATATATTTCAAATCCAATTTTAAATTTCTGAATGAAATTTACTACAGAGAAATTAAATGCAATATTATGAATGAATTTTTATAGTTCGCGATTCGCACGGGAAGATTGACGTTGGCGTGTTGCCAGACTCAACAAGTGATACCGTGACCTTTCCAGTTCATGACCTGAGGTCGAATTCATAACTTTTATATGCATTTCGTATGACAAAACAAGTAATCAAATTAACACGAAATATATGTAATAGTTGTAATGTAATTTTTATTTTAATACAACAATAAAATCTCTTTTATAATCGAGCCTGACTTAGTGCTCTGACTCAGGGGTCCAGGGTTCGACTCCCGGCAGGGCCAACTTTGCAAATGAATTGATTTATATATTTATAAAAAAAACTATATGAATAGGTGTTTTCAGGAGTGGGGGTAGTTTTTAAATTTATTTAGTTTAAAATGCTTCTCGTTTTGCAGACCATCTTTAATTAGGCTAATTTGCAAAATAGTAATTAAAAGAATACTTACCAAATTCTACTAATTAACAAGCTGTGCTGATACTAATTAAAAAAAATCATTAAAAATAATGATATTTTGAAGCGACAAAAATGTTCACGTAATGCTATTTAAGTCTACTAAAGGGTTTTTGTTATAGTTAGCATAATACATATTACTCTTTATTTACTGAGACACTTACTAAATATCGATTATGGTATTTTCATAATATACACCTTACATTGCACGAATTGATTATTGATCGATGTTTGATATTCGCCCACGGGCTGCGCTCATTATGACCACAGAGTACTTAACTGCGCCCGTTATTGGGTACGTGTCAATGAGCGCGGAACGAAAACACAATCTCGCGTGATAAGAGACGCGATTAAAAAATCTATCTATACTGAGTACGTGTCTTGCATATTTCCAATACTGACAAGAGTGAGATGGGTCAGTGTTGGGGGCGACCTACACCTTAGCCGCGTTTTTATTGAATAAATAAATTTTAAGTTGACTACGTGAGCAAGTGAAAGTTTTTGGTACCCGTTTGTTAAAAAAAAATGTATAGAACATGTACATGTTTGCCTATTGTTTTTTTCATCATATTTATTAGTGTAAAAATATCAAACTTAATGATTTTTATGAAACCAAATAGTTAAGGTATTCAAGTACAATATAGACATGTTTTATTTGCCAATAAAAAATAATAATAATAATCGTCAATCGAGCTCTAGTATGTTTGAACTCGTCTCCCTTCTTAAAATGCCTTCTTATTTTCATAGCCTTTCTTAAATATTATAATAAGAAATAATAGTTATAAATCTTTACCAACCGCTCCGCTTATTCTATTACCATACCCACATGTCGCTTGCGTACCTATATTATTTTACTTGGTTGCACTACTTGCACTAATTTATACAAAAGATAAAAGCAACTATGTAACATGCTAGACTGCTCGGTACAACTTATGACGAGAAAATGTTAAATTAATTTATAATTTAACACGCCCAGACCTATTTCTACAATGTTACAACATGCAACAGTTTGGCGGTACAGTAGCGACCTGTTGCAACATGGGCATATCGGATTAATTTCTTTAAAATTATCCCTTGAGCTTTTACCTTGTCTTTTTACCTTGTTTTACCTTGTCGCATGAATATTTCAATTTAATAATTTAGGAAAAGTAACGAAAATCCTTGCCTCAAACAGACCAGAGCTAGAGGGCCAACAGACGTTAAAAATCCGTACTAATATTATAAATGCGAAAATTTGTATGGATGTATAGTAGATGTATGTATGGATGTTTGTAACTCTTTCACGCAAAAACTACTGAACCGATCACCATGAAATTTTGCATATACGTTGTCTGGGACACCAGAAAGGACATAGGGTACTTTTCATAAAGAAAAAAAAGCACTCCTGGCTAAGTATAATAGCAATAACGATGTCAGGCGATATATTGCTTTTTCAACGCGGACGAAGTCTCGGGCACCAACTAGTTAATTTATATGTTCATTAATTAAAAATGTTTTGTAAAAGTTTTCCTTGTGACATTAGTAGGCATTGGTGAAAGAAAATCAATTTTATTTACGTAAAAATATTTGTTTATACTCATTATATTAGGTAAATACTTTTGAAGAAAAGAACTTGGAAAATTGTTTTTTCTAGATTCGTTTTTCGTTTTGGAAGTTTATTTTCGAATACTATTTCGCAGTACAAATAATGTACAATAATTACAAATTACTCAGTACAATTTACGTTACTTATGATTCTCGGAATTCACAACCTCACATTCGGGGAATTACTTAAAATCTGAAAAAAAAACTTCGAATAACAACACTCGCTACAAAATTACTTAACAGATTTTTAGACATGACTTCGCAAAACTTGAGAACGGCTGGACCGATACGGCTAATTTTTATATTCGTTTAGTCTTTAAAGGTTCTTATGAAGAGTAAAATATTGTCTAGAAAATTGCATTCTTCCGGAACCTCGGCAGGTAACTAGTTTCTTACACATTTTATTGGACTACGTTCAAAGAAACAGTGCTTCATAAGCTTACATTAAATTAGAGACTTCCTAAACTTTTTTCAAAGCTCGGATAATTTTATATTTGTATTTGTGCCCATTCTATTTATTTATTCGAAAATTGGTAACATTATTGCTTATGTTAATAATTCTTTCAAATAAATATTTACTTGAAATATTAAAATAAAGCTGGTCTGACTGTACATTTTATAGTTTTTCATTGTTTAGTAGTAATTGGTCAGAAGTGCACTAAAAATCAATAAATAAACTTAATAAAATATTGTTCTGACCCACAGTGGGTCAGATGGGCACTTAAAAGTGGGTCAAAAGGTTCGAAGCCAATATTCCTGAAATATAACGTTACATTTTGGAAGATGCAAAACGGTAGTTTTAATGTTTCTTTTGTATTTACTTAAGCCTTGAAACGTATTCGTATTCGTACACTTACAGAATTAAATTGAATACATACATAGAAGGCTCTCTAGCATAATGGAATACGTTCCATAAACCGTCTCAAAGGACCTGAGACTAAGCCCTAATTTGGATCCAGAAAATGGAGTTTATCCCATATAGATTTCTAAGTAAGCTTTATTGACCCGGATTTACGGTATCCTCCATATCAAATGTAGGCTATTTCAATATTGAATTTTATCGACAATGTCTGCACATTGAGGCCAAAATAATTTTGTCGCGATAAGCAACCTAGTTTGCGTTAGGTCATGTACTTAAATATTCAATAATCGACGATAACTTTTCAAAGGACCTATAGCAGTCTGCTGTCATTCATTTTCTGATGTAGGGTGATGTCCTCTCTGTTTTTAGTTCTTTGCGTTTTATGATTTTTTTTCTAACTGCTTGTAACACATCAAATATTACCTAAAGCGTAATAACATTCAATTACTTACTGATTAAAAACAAACTGCTGAATCTTGAATCATAAAATTTGTACAGTATACGAGTCAATTAAGAATAAAAAAGCTTTAAATTTAAAAAAAAAGTTAATTTAAATATACTTCAATAATATCATACCACAATTATATGGTTGGCATTTCCCGCGACTTTGTCTGCGCCCCTTTTATTCAATCTTTAGGTAAGTATTGCTAAAGATTTATTCTTTGAAATTATGTTTTTAATTTTAAATTATCTCTCGGGAACAGAATTTCTCAGAACAGAATTTTTTTGTCTGAATGAAAGGTCTGTGCCGATCACGGTGATCGGTTGAATAAAGCGTAACAAATAAATAAACAAACTCTTCAACTTTTTTTTATATCTATATCTAATATATACATACAAAAATTACGTGTCACATGTTTTTGTGCGCGATGAACTCCTAAACTACTGAACCGATTTTGATAAAATTTCGTAACTATGTGTAATTTGGTCCAACTTAAAAGATAGGATATTTAAATTGCACCCCGGGCGAAGTCGCGAGTGGGTACTAGTTATAGTATAAATACCCCATTTTATTAACATTATATCATGTGTGAACTTTTGAATAGCTTAAATATGTACTTCAAGTTTTATTAAAACTATAAAAGCTAATAAAATAACTCGACTTCCAAGAAGGTAATTACTTCTTGGAAGTCGATTTTTAAAACCACTCTATACGAGAGTTGTCTATTGACTCGTTTTCAAGAACTCGCCTATCCTATATCACGGCTTGTAATGGCGAGCCGATTAAAGCATGTCTTTTACTTGATAATGAAGTTGTTTCTATTACTGAAAAACTGGGTATTTAGCGATAATTGTTTTAAAGATCATAAAATATTTACCTAATAAGCTAAATGATCTGACGGATATGAAGAAAAAAAGTGATTCGTATCTATCGGTACTATTACCTACTATTAGTAGGTAATAACTATGATTTCTATGTGTTAATGACTATGTGTTTGCTTCCTCTTTTTGTGCCATTTCGAGTCGGTAATTTTTTTAATTAGGTGATTTTGTGATAAGGAATGCGCCACGCTTAGCATAACATGAATGCAGAGAATAACAAATATTGAAGTTTTGCGTCGAATGAGAAAGAGACAGGAATGTGCTAAAAGCTATTTATAAAAGAGACATAATGATAGTTGAAAGATACCGAATTGTTCTACTAGTTATACAAATACAATACAAAATACAAAATAATGATACGATTGATTGATTGATGCAAGGAAAAATACGAGACAAACGTAAGATTGAGTGGCAAGAGAATCGAAATTGGTTTGATACGAATACTCTTTCGTGCAGCAGCGTCCAATGTTAAGATAGACATGAAGGTCGCCAACCTTCTTAGAGAAACGGTAATTTAAGGAAACGAAAATTGTTGGATAGAGGATAATAAATGGCAAGCACGAAGATATAATACAACATGAGGAAAAATACATGGTAGACGCTATTTTGAGCTGCCGTTTCGAACGTTCAACGCAGATCAGACGATGAAAGTCCAATAGGAGATGGAGATGAGAAGTAAAGACTAGAAAATGTCCTTTTTGAGAATCTGGAGACGTCAGTCAGTGAATCGCACGTGTTCATTCGCCACACGTCACGGTGTGTGACCGCGCGGCCATTTTTAATCAGTGGCCATTTTACAAACACGATAATCGTTGTGATGGACCAAGTGTTGCCGCGTATCCAGTGCACTGACGATAATGTTCAGCGATTACAAATTTTCAAACTGATTCGGGCATACGCTAAAATTAGTCGCGATTATGAATCATAATGATAATTTGATAACTTTACATTCTTTCCAGATTCATTGTAAAAGTAGGTAGTTAGGTATAAAGTACTCTGCCAATCATCAGCTAGCTTGAAGCTATTAAGCCAAAATATTTTGCATGTAACACGTTATCAGGGATAGGTACTGGAACGGACTCAGGGAACATCCGAAAATATAAAAAAAATGTGGCGGTTTACTCATATATTTTCTCAGGGGTTATACTTTTTATTTTTCAAGGCGGACGAAGTCGAGGGCACCAGCTAATCTCAAATAATATTACGTTTTATGTAATGAAAAATATATAAAATTAATAGAATTATGCACGGAGCAAGTTATTACATTTTTCCATAATATGTGCGTTTTATGAAGAATCACTTAAGTCAGCTGTAAAATAAAATAAAAATTAAATCGACCTACAAGTTAGGCTGGGTTGCACCATCTTACTTTAACTATAACCAACGTCGCAACTTCAGTTAATTCGCACTCATTTTCGGCCGAAAATGAGTTTTAGGCCGAAAATGAGTTGCACCAGTTAACCAGCTATGATTATTTGTTAACTGGTGCAACTCATTTTCGGCCTAACCGTTATTTTAACTCAAGTTGCGGCGTTGGTTATAGTTAAAGTTAGATGGTGCAACCCAGCCTTAGTGTTTAAAACAAACACTAGACATTTAATGAGTTTAAAGTCAAATTTAGTAAATATTTAAAACGACATTTGTGATAACCAATGGCCTTCATATCTTTAGAGTGGTCAGACCAAAACCTGCTCATTTTTTTTGTTGTAAATTAAAGCCTTTATAGATTAATTTAAGAACATTGCTATTAATGGTATTTACTTAAACGTACTTTACCTACATGAAGTAATGGCTACCTACTCAAAAAAATTAACTGGTTCGTTGCGAGATAAGGTTCCGTAATAAGGCGATTTTTTCTATTTTTTAGTGTTCCCTTTAGGCAGTAATATTATTATATTAAAATTGAAATAAATGCGAATGTTAGTTTGTTTGTTACGCTTTACGCATTAACTACCTACTCAAATTGCTGTTTGTTACGCTCATCATAAAATTTTGTATGTACGAGTATAATATATATATGTTGTCAAGGTTACAGAACAAGACATAGTAGGTATATTATCTTTCATACATATACTAAATACTAGATATAAAATTAATTTAATTTTATTGTCTCTATACACCTTCATATTATGTCTCAGAAATTTTTATGTATTGCTATGACAAGTAACTAATAAGTAAGCTGATCGAGTTGGAAAGTGGCCTCTTAAATCGAACGCGCACCGCGGAACCCAAATACAAAGTATAGTCAACAAAAAACTGTACCACCCAAATTCCAAGTTTCAGATATATAAATAAACTAAACAAGTGCATACATAAATCAAACACGAAACGGACAAAGCTGAGCAAGGAAAGCGACTTCTATATAAGGCGGGCTCGCTATCGTATCAGCCACACGCTACATTTGGACCCTAATAACATAGAAATAGAGTATGTTATCGAATGACTACTGAGGCTCGTACATACGAGCATGGCGTGAACACCGGTCAGCCTTGAAACACTCACTTTTGTATAACGCCACTAGCGCTGGCACGCGGCGCCGCTTGCCTTTACTTTTGTCACGGTTTTAGCTCTGATAATAACGATAACGCTTAACTGCGCCCAACAATGTCTTTCGCAATGTGAAAAGTTGCCCTGTCCTTTTAACATTTGTATTTTTTCTTATATTATTTTCGACATTATTTAATTGACATTAAGTATAATTGAATTATTTATGTCAAGTACTAAATAAACATACACATACACAAATTACCGCAAAGAATCTTATCAATGTTGTCTCTTTAACCTAACCAATAGCACAGCATAAAGTATGCTGTGCCAATAGCGTCCTTCCACTTCCACCATATTCATGTTGGCTTGATAATTAATATTTGTTTCAAATATTTTTATTAGCAACACTAAAACTTTAAAATTCGAAACAAAATCGGTTGACAAATTGACAAACAGGATAAAAGGTATCGAATCAATTTATGAATTTATTTATGAATCACATATAAAATATGTAAGTAAAGTCGAAAGACTTATGATTCATAATTTGGTCTTTTATAAAAGAAATTTACGCTAGATATATAAATTCTTAATACTTAATAGTTCAACACAAACGAATGGAAATTAAATATATATGTCGCGGGCAGATCGTAGAATTGGGCAGATCGTAAAGTATGAAATCAAAAATCTTTCACCAAAATTCAAAAATAGGTGCTACGAGGAGCGGAGCGAAGCAAAGCGAGGAGAAGCATGTTAGGTTTACATAGAGATAATTTTTTTTACAGTTTTAACAGAAATATGATCTGCCCAGGAATATCATGATATGCCCAATTCTGCGATGTGCCGACGACATATACACATCTAAATTCCAATCAATGCCTGAAAGATTTCCTGAAAGAAAGGTCATTTATTACCTGTAATTCTTATGTCACATCCACACGCCTTTAAATGTCATCAAAATGCCGAATGGTCTATTTTTATACAAAGCTATTTATATTGAATTTTCAATACAAAGTAAACAAGAATGAAAAAACTAAAAAAATGAAAAAAAAAATCGCAGTTTGCAATGCGAATTCAAAATGAATATTTTTTTATTCCATAAAAAAATGTTGTCGATATCACTGACGACCCCAGAGCAGGTTAACCTCGAACTTATTATACCACAAAATAAAACCATAAACAACCTAAAAAGAGGAAAGATTTGTATTTTTGTATAGCAAGAATAAATATCCTCAAAAACTACTGGACTCATTTTGAAAATTCTTTCACTTATAGAAAGCTACATCATCAGCGACTAACATAGACTATCTATACTAATATTATAAAGCTGAAGAGTTTGTTTGTTTGTTTGAACGCGCTAATCTCAGGAACTACTGGTTCGAATTGAAAAATTCTTTTTGTGTTGGATAGATCATTTATCGAGGAAGACTTTAGGCTATATAACAGCACGTTGCGACTAATAGGAGCGAAGAAACAGTCGAAAATGTGGAAAAAAAACCGGGAAAATTATTCATCTTTGAGGGCTTCCGTTGCGTGCGCTGCGAAAACCGTTCGATACCCAAATGATTCCCAAAATAACTATTCCACGCGGACGAAGTCGCGAGCACCAGCTAGTATTTTATATGCGGACGTAGTCGCGTGCAACAGCTACTACTATGTAAAAATTTTGAATTTATATTATAAAAATAAATATCAGTATCTTTAGTAGCACTCGGTACAAAAATAAACAGTTATATTGTGATAATATTATCCCAAAAAAAAAAATCTCTTCTGCGACGAAGTGCATTCTGTAACACAATTCTGCGCTAACCAATCAATATTAGACTCTGCAATGCATTGCAAGACATTCCACCAATTATTTAATCAAATAAAACTGCGTGTTTGTAATAAGGTCAAGTGGTTACTTGTAATTAGTTACAATTTGTTACACGTTTGTTAAAGTTAAAGTGTAGTGAAGGTGTTACATTAACTAAAATATCTAAGTTTATAGCGCACTACAGTTTAATACGTAGTTTCATATATTTTATGGTGATTCATTGGATAGGTCGATCGGTAAATCCTGTCGTTTGTCATTATTATTAGAATACGAGACGAAATGTCACAATGAAAATTAACTTCATGGTCATTAATACAAAAGCGGTGACGCTCGCTCGTCACCATGATTTTTTATTAAATATTTTTAGGAAAATTTTGACTAATATTGTTGTTGTTGCTAAATACTTATTCAATACTAATTGGTGGTCGCGATTTCGTCCGCATTGAAAAATGGACAGTAATATAACGCTTGACACGGTCGGACATCTTTACTCTGATGACACCGAATTATTTTATAATGTTCCTTCGGAACTTATTCAGGATAAAAAGTATCCAATATGTTAATCCAAGCAATAAACTGTCTGTGTGCCAAATTTCATCCAAATACGTTGAGCCGTTTTTACGTTATTGAAGAATAAACATCCAAATATCAGAACATACAATACAAACTTTCACATTATGATAGGAAGAGTTTCATTCAATTCGCTTTATTTATTCAAACATAATTAATTTTAAATCACATAATTAAGTAGGTACATAAGTTAAGTAAGTAAGTAAGTACATAAGTAAGTATGTACATCAAAATGTATATTGTATTTTAAAAATATCATTTTATTTCCTCGGAGGGAATAAAATGAACAAAAATTGACATCTACATATGTATAACACCCTGTTTTTGTTTTGGGCGGCGAGCTAGGGTTAAAATTATTATAATACTAAATTGAAGTTGATTCAGTCACTCATTTGATTTTTTTTACTAAATTTAACAAATGTTTACGAACAGATATACTCAACACCAAACTTAATGTGAATAATGAATAAATTAAAACAAATAAATTATGCAAACATATTATTGCATTCGACTTTATAGTAAAGTCGTAACCGGAAAGTTCAATTTGCCATAAACGCTCGGGAAAACGTTCGAAGATATAATAAATTAATCGGAATTCTATGGTTGCGTAATTAATTATCTAATAAGTGGTTAACGGTTGTAATAATATTAAAATTTTATGGCGTCCAGTTTAGAACACTTTACTTTAAAGAGGCTGATCGCGGAATATTGCACCAGGCATAGATTTTGTAAGATAAAGGAGATCGTGGAGATTTTTTTTTGTCTCACATTTTGTTTTAAAAAAAATCTAATTTGTATATATATTAATATATTTATTTGTATATAAAACTGTCAGTAATGTCAAAATAACTGCTTATCAAAAATGTATATCAACTTATATAAAATAAATCAATTTTTTAAATTTATGTCTATCCGACTGTCTGTCTGTTTGTTCCAACTTATCTCCGGACCTATTTTGACATTACTTTTTCTGACAGACTTAGGCTCTGGAGTAACTTAGGCTTAGGCTGATTTTGTTTTAGAAAAAGAAATTTTAGGAAGGGAAGGACCATCTGGCAGAACTGTGCGCACACCTAGCACATGCCCGCAGTTTAGTTGGTCTCTGAATAATTAATAATATAATAATAATAATAGTTAGTCTGTAAATTTTGTTATAAAACAAAATGTCGCGTCCGTCTGTATAGGTATATGTGTGTGTACGTATGTTCGCGACTATGTCAAAAACTACTAAACAGATTTTCTTACGGTTTTCATTAACTGCGATAAACGAGGAACGTTTCGCATATATAATTTACAGAAAAATCCGTGCAAAATCGGGCGGACCGCTAGTAATGTAATAAAATCGTTGTCTACAGTCTCTTGCAGCAATTCAACAACAGGAGACATAATAAGGACCAATAAACTCCGAAGTTGTGCAATTGCATCGTCAAAATTAAATTCTTACGGGCTCATGGAACACGTTGGTAATAAAATTTAACTAAAATAAGTATTAAAATTTTAATGTAAATTAAAATACATGCCCGTTGTCAATTACACCAGTGATAAATCAAAATAATAAATGTTACTTTGAAATAACTTCATCGGAAAATGTATTTAAAACTTCTCGGTTACCAGCGAGCAAAGTTCCTAATTTAATCTGTTTTAAGGTAGCTGGCTAAAGTGATTCGATTTGGAATTTGAAATGTAACTGTCCACACAACTAAAATATGTATATATGCTAATCCCCCCCAATTGCTCCCGGGCGAAACCGGGATTCGTATGTCTAGTCTTTACTTATAAAATCATTTATCCTGATTTATCATTTATAAACACAGTCAAAAATACTATGTCGTAAGCAAAGACTATATAAGTATATTTAGATCAATGGTCGTAAGGCTATAATTTGTAATAATGGTTCATTTTGCGACGTAGAAACTCCGCGCTAAGCCAAAGGCTGGTCGCTAGTGCTTACATATTATAAAACAAAGTCCCCTGCCGCGTCTGTCTGTCTATACCTATGTATGTTCGCAATGATCTTACTGAACAGATTTTTATGCAGTTTTCGCTAATAGAAAGAGCGGTCACGAGGAAGGTTAGTTTGCAGAAAAATATTGCAACCGTGCGAAGTAGTACCCGAGGGCGGGTAGCTATTGGTAGCTAGTGAGTATGTAGAACGGGAGCAGGTTGTTTAGCCACAAAGTTCATTGAACAAAAGCTCGGCGAGTAAGAGAGAGGGAGGAACGCGCTGCGCGTCTATAACGCGGCCGAGCGGTTGCGTCATCGGCGCGGGCGCAGTGAAAGTGAAACGGACAGCTGATCCGGGCACGTATTTATCTAACACAGGTGTACCTGTTGCGCTGACAGCCCTTTGTCCCACTTGCACAAATGCCTTGGACTTTCAACTAACAGTCGACTCTCCATCAGCCTCCAGTATCAAATTCTTATTTTGGGAAATAATTTCTAAGGATGGAACCATGGTACAAGTCAAATTATAATAATACTAGCTGGTGCCCGCGACTTCGTCCGCGTTCTGGATGAAAGGTACCCTATGTCCTTTCTGGTGTCCCAGACAACGTATATGCAAAATTTCATGGTGATCGGTTCAGTAGTTTTGGCATGAAAGAGTTACATACATCCATACAAACTTTCGCATATATAATATTAGTACGAATTTCAAAGCATATTTATAAACTGTGCCAGTTAAATATTAGATACTAGTTGGGGACAGCGACTTAGTCCGCCTTGAAGAAGAAGATGTGAGTGATATAACGCTTGTCATCTTTATCGCTGTAAAGATAACAGTTTTAGACGATCGCCCGGGAACCTAAAAATTTTTCAAGATAAATTTGTTACAGGCAATAATAAAGTATATGTGTGCCAAATTTCATCCAAATCCGTCCTAAACATAGAAACTTTCACATTTAGGTATAATACTATTAGGATAACAGGCATTGTTATATCCAAAGGCATTGTTATATTAGATGCGCAGGGCATTAAACGCTTTCCATTGTAATTAACCCACACGTTGACGTTGACGTCTAAGGATGTCAAAATTCATTTATTTGGTTGCTAAGAATAACTTCGAAGCACGTAGCTTATTTCTTATCTATACTTACTAATAAAATAATAAGACTGGAGAGTTTGTTTATTTGATTGAATTTTTGACGAAGTTTATAATAGGCTATGTATTATAAACATAGATACAAGGACAAAGGCACAGATCAAGTCATAAGACAATTATTATTCCTTAGTGGCGCGTACCTATATTAAATATATATTTTAGCGTAGCAACCCTCGTTTAATTTCCAATGTATATTCAATTAAAACTTCTACTAAAGATATTAAGTTAATAGAACAAATTATGTCATTTTACTCAGACTGACAGACAGACAAAAAACAGAGCGAGAGAAATAGCTATAATAAAAATTACTACTTTATTAAATTGCTCAACCAATTTGAATACGGTTTTCACTGATGTATAGATAAATATCTGGATTAAACTATGGGATACCTCTTGTCCTGGTTATATGACGGTTTCCTGTGAGATTTTCAAAAAACGAACACCACAGCTAATAGTTGTAAATAAATCTAAGGATGTATAAACCTTATCTTCTTATTTTCACATACAAAATTCTTGTATATTATTTACTAATTAATTTCTTATATTTCTTTGTTTAAGTATCTATAAATACGAGTAACAAAACAACTTATAACTTGACATAATAATGATTTTAATGCACACGTATTATCATAAATAATTACCTAATCATTAAGAAATTTTAATTAATGTTTATTAAACATTTGCCGCTATCACAGAACTTACTACAAATTGAAGTGCTTATTTTGATGGCCCTGAACTGAAAGATAACAATAGTTAATTAAGGAAAGATAAACTATTATTTGAATGGAATTTGTAAAGATTTATTAAATTTTGTATAAAATAAATTTAATTAACTTACGCTTTTTTTTAAGCAATTTTTATGATAAAAAGTTCGCTGTGAATAATAATCAAAGGCTACTACAGCTAGTCCTCAACGATTAGGTCGTATATAATCAGAAGATTGATTATTATTATTATATATATATATATATATATATATATATATATATTGTTAACAATTTTTTTTAATTACTAGCACTTTTTTTTGTACTTATAAATTGTAAGATGACTGACCTTGTAATATATATATATATATATAAATAAAAATAAATATATATAAAAATTTAATCTATTTTATGTACTTATTTATTAAATGATACATGCTGTAAGGTTAGCTATTAAATAAATAAATAAATAAACGTATGATAAATGGGCATCTACTAGGTAAGCGTGGTCCACCTTCGGCCGCATCTGCACCTTAAATCAAGTGAGATCGCGGCCAAGCGCTGCCTTGACTTTTATAAAAAAAAATCATAGTAGGCTATAGAAACCAACAATATATGTTTAAATATAGGTATAATGTAATTATAAAATGTTATACAACAATATGTTAGGTGAGGTGATGTCAGTATCGCAGATAAAGGTTTAATATCAGATTGTGTGGGTTGTGTTGTACTCGTATGTGATGTGTCATGCATATTGCAGAAAATATTACTTTGCAACTCGTATTTGGGACAGTTGTTTTTGCATGTAAAATGTAATATTATAATATTAACACTAATACATAATTATAATGTTAAAGATGATGTGAAGATAAGTATGGCTCTGAAATACCCTATTGGAGCACTTTAAAATACATTAAAGATAAAATTTTAAAAAAATACTTTAATACAATAATATCTATTCTGTAAGTAGGTACAATATAGCATGTTTATTTTTAAATTATTTTGTTTTTTTTTTAGCAAATGCAAAAAAACGTGAAAAGTGATGTGCAAAATGCATCGGGCAAATGCCAGATATTTTTGAAATGCTGAATATGAGGCAAAATAAGCAAATATGTTGGCAACAGAACGATAATATACAAGATAAACATTTTTTTCATGATTGTCTAGATTTTGCATTGACTTTATTTTATGAAATACAGCCTGATTCCCAAAGGTCGCATTTTTTAAATTCTGATGTATAAACCACACATACCTTGAAAATTTTATTAAAATCGCGACTTCGCCCACATAGTTTTATAAAATATAGCCTATGTTACTCGCTGATAACGTAACTTTCTATAGGTGAAAGAAATTTTAAAATCGGTTCATCAGTAGTTTTTTTTTGAGTTACTTCATATTTCCGAAAAAATATATGTAGTAGTTTTTATTTTTATTTAAAACTAGCTGTTGAACGCGACTTCGTCCGCGTAACTTTTATTAGCTTCCCAACAGTGAAAGAAGCATGAAATTTTGGAGCCTAGTCAATTAAAACCAACAAACAAACAATCAAATCTTTCCTCTTTAGTGATAGATGAGTCAATTGACATTCACACTTTAATTTAGAAATGAAATAACCAAAGAACACGGAGCGCAGACGTTATAGAAAGAATAACTAATTAAATTATGGTATCGTATTAATGAAGTGTGCGGCCGCATTTGAGTGTCATCATACGAAAGCACTTGCATTATCGAGTTATGGACGGGTCACAACTACAACTGATCGATTATATTTCTACATAAAAATGCTAAACACCATTAATTAGCTATTAATTCTTCACATCGTGCTGCGATACAATTTATGACTTAACGTTCCCCGTGACTGATGGTAACGAAAACACTTAAAATTACTTGAATTAAGTGTAATTCAGCTTGACTTTATTACGACGACTGTTTAAGATTTTATTACTAGGTCTAATTATAAAGCCTAAAATTTAATCTGACGTATTTGTAAATATATTGAAAAGTTTCCAATACTTTATATTTTCTTCAATATGAAGTTTCTAAAAATCTAAATAGTTGTACCTATATAAATGGACAATACACGTTATCAATGACGGTCACTTGATGGTAAATGGTTACCATCGCCTAAAACACTGCTCTGTCGGTTCTATTTATCTTTACTTACAAAAAAGTTTGTCATGACCATCAATGTACACCCAAAATTACTAGAAGTGAAATACTCGAAGCTAAAACTACTAGAATCTAGAAAGCTGAAATTTGGAACATATGTTTCAGCTTAGAAAATCCCTATAGTAAAAGATAAAAGCAGAGGAAAGAT
Source organism: Synanthedon tipuliformis (assembly GCA_947623395.1). Taxonomy (NCBI): domain Eukaryota; kingdom Metazoa; phylum Arthropoda; class Insecta; order Lepidoptera; family Sesiidae; genus Synanthedon; species Synanthedon tipuliformis. Next base: position 983,764 of record OX392415.1, on the reverse strand, counting down.
ACTTTAGTATGCCAACGTATTTTTTTTTTACTTTAAGTATGGTACCTACCACCAGACTGGTTGTCCAGTAGGTACTGGGAATTAAACAAAACACGTGACTGTCTGTCTGTCTGTTATCTTTTCACGCCATAACTAAACCGGTCATCGTGAAATTTTGCATACACGTTGTCAAGGACACAAGAAAGGACATAGGATACCTTTCATCTAAAAAAAGTACTGCCCCGTGGGATTTATCTAAAAATAAAAAATAAAACTAACGCCTGCGAAAAGTATAATAGCAATGCAGATGTCAGGCGTTAAATTGCTTGTATATATTTTTTATTTTTTATATATATATTTTTTTTAAATAAAAAAAAATTTCAACGGACGAAATCGCGGACACCAGCTAGTATTACCATATAGCAACGATGTACTATTATCACCAATGTCACTTATAGTCTTAACAGATTGTTTGTGTAAATATTAACAAAACACTCGAAGGTGCTAAAACTGTCATGCAACCTGTCATTACACATTCTATTTAGACATTCACTTTTCAAACAATGTTTATTTTTTTATTTTTGTATTACACAAAAGTTAAGTCATAACTATGAATTACTTAATTTAATTCATTACCAATTATAATTATTTAGTTTAAATAAAAAAATACTAAATATTTAAAATAACTTTGTATTTAGTAAACACGTTTGCTTATTTTGCTTAAACCTTAGCTTAAATTAGATTCAAGATACCCACTAGGGCTACGTTATTAGAACTATTTAAGCTGTTTTGTAGTCTCGTTAGTTAAAAAATAAACTAAGATTCACCATTATTACACAAAATACTGGTAAGTGTGACCTTTACTTTACTGGGTGTTCACGCTAGAGGGAGATAAAGAAATCTCGCAGAGGGCGCAACCAACTTATCAGACAATCCATAATCACGACCACGCCGCCACTAGGAAGAAGAAGAATCTAACTTATTTTACAGTAATAATTTACAAATTACATAATTATAATGTCTAGCTTATGCCACTTAAGCAGGGTGTTCCAAGCATGTTTGGGGCATTATCTCGTTAAATAATTTTAGCCGTTATAATGACCATATTATTTATCAATTTCATATTATGAATTCTTTTTACTTGAATTTTTAAATTTTTACACAGAATTATAACGGAATAAAACTTTATTTCATAGTTTAAGATACATAAATCTTTGACATTAATTTGAAACTAACTAAGGTTTTACGGCAGAAAGTCATTAGTGATTTTTCTAAAACTACTGTAGATATACTTAAAGACCGAGAGAAGCCTGGTGGCTATATTAAATAAATATGAAGCACGCGAAATTAGCCCTAAAGGGAAGCCTTAGCAATACTAAAGTGACGTAAACGATCACATAATGACTAATGCTACCCATTATAAGAAACAATGTAATGTCTAGCATCTAGACCTGACTAAAATAGCAATCAATCGTTGATAATTATAGGTACCTACATCCGAAAATAAATAACTAGCTGTGGCACGCGGCATTGCAGCCTATAGATTAATTGAAAAAGTAGTCATTAATTTAATAATAATAATAATAATAGCCTTTTATTTCCATATCTCTAAAAAAATTACAATTAAAGTTAGTGGAGTGTTAGTATTAGTTTTACAAATTATTATAATATAGTTGTTAGTGTTTTGTTAGTTTTGTTATGAGATATGGATCCCTTTTTGGGTAAAGGCCTCCTCCATCTTGTTCCATGATTCCCTATCTAAGCCTGCAGTCATCCAGTCTTTACCAGTGATTTGGGTGATGTCATCAGCCCACCGGCTATACGGTCTGCCAACATTCCTTTTGCTAATTCATCATTAATTCAGTCATTAATTTAGTAGATAATAAATATTGACTGCATTATAAAACATATTTTACAATGTGCACTGTCAAGGATTGGAACTCCCTGCCTACGTTTGTGTTTCTGACCTAATATAACCCAAAAAGTTCTAAGGCCGCTACACGGCTAGATGCTGTGGCCAAGAGCAAACCCATATTCATATTTGGCTCTTGTCTGGATCAAGCAAGTAGTGGTAGGGCACAATCAGAGTCATTTGAACACCAATTGGATGTCAGCCTTATCTCAATGTTTAAATTGTGGTTTACTGTACTAAGTGGAAAAGTACAAAAAACAATATGATATTTAATTTATGCAAATCGGGGGCGTACACCACAGGTGCGTACACCACTGGGGGCAAACGCCACAGGCCCTATACCTTGACTAAAAAAAACAAGAAGATTAGGTTCTGATTGAAGAATGTGTTTTCACGATTACTGCCGCCAGACGGGCAACCAGTAGTCATTGACTGTTGTAAATAAAATCATCTAACTAACTGAATGTGAAATAATGAAAAAATTGCAATAAAAAAAATTGTACAATTTGAATGAATTGTGAAATAGAAACTCAGGTCACTATGACACTGATTTTTATTAATGACACAATGAGATAGCTTGTTCGAGGTGTATACACCGTGACATAAGCACTTATGCTTCAATGTAATACATTGCAATCACAACATCCATAGGATGAGAAGTACAACACAGTTGCTTTATGAATAGACTTAGTTTGATGTTATCTTAACTACTTAAGTCAAAACAGGTCTGATTATTTTTAAAAATCAACCTCTACTTAGTAGGTACTTATCGATGTAGTTTAACTTAAGGCACTATCTAGAAGAATAAGAGTGTAGTATTTAATAAATCGCGACAGACAGACAGACGAACATCTTCGTCTACATAAGCATTAGATTTGGTTAGATGCATTTATATTGACCAATGTTGTTAACTGATTTTCAAGTACTTTTTTTTTTGTCAGTCAAAAGTTTTTTTTTTCAAGTACTTTAACGGTAGATGGTTAGGTTACCGTCGCCTATAAAAACGTCGCCACATTTGCTACAATTAGGCTGCCGACCATAGTAGGATCAAGTATAAGGTATTGTACTTAAGTATAATTTAAAGATAACACATAAAAGCAGTAAGTGAATAACTTATTGAACTTATGGAAAATAAATTACACTAAAATGCACTAGAAAAAGTCTCAAAAGCTCCGATTTGAAACGGAAAAATGAATATAAATAGAAGCTTCTCTCAATAAAAATTCATTTCAGAAAAAGTTTTAAGAGATAAACTTAAAAGGATACCGTAGAACTTTCAAATACGAAGTTGTTGAAATAGATAATCGGATATACACAGTTGAAGTAATATCGCTCGCTCTATGAATAGAATAGAACGGAGATGAAATACAAAAAAAAAAGCCACAAAATATTCGCATTGTTAATTTTTTTTATCTAAATCACCGTAGAGTTAAATTATAATAGTTTTACACGTGTGGAATATTAGCTTAAATAAAATCTAACAACCATTTAAGGCTTAAACTAAACGGTATTAGCTAACTTGTAATTTTACTTTCGTTGTAGTATTTACAAAATTTTGAAAAAATGTCCTCTTAGGTTATTATCATAATGATTTATACGATTTATTGCATGTATTACCGGCTACAATTGCCACCTACCGTAAAGTAGGTAAAAAAATATCGTTATCGCTGGGACGACGGTGGCGCCACTATTTTTTATATTTTTAGACGATCATTCGGGAACACTACTTTTCTTGGATGAAGAGTACCCTTTCCTTTCTTGTATCCATTACAACGTGTATTTAAAATTTCATGATGATCGCGTGAATAGCAGACAATTGGGTATTGGATACGAACTTGTAATTTTATCAACATTCTGAATCCTTGTAATTAGTTTATTTCAGCCTACCTACGTTTTTTTTTTTCTTTTTTTATGAAATATTAAATATAATCCATTATTACATCAAACAAATCGGCGCACACAGCAATGAATATAAGCCTTAAGCAGAGTACCAAGTGATCAGCCAATTTGAGAATCCAATCAAATTACAGAAAATAATGCTTCCGGTCCCAAATAGATTGAATTTTAATATTTAATAATTTTATTAAGTACCTACACAAAAATGATGTAAAAAATTACATTGAATTATGAAATCATAATCAATATTAATAATAAATCTGTAACTGCAGGAATTGTAATGTATGTATGTATGTAAGTGTGTATATTATGTATGTATGTTCCTCTATAATTAACTGTATGTATATTGTCAGCGAGTAACATAGGCTATATTTTATTAAGTTACGCGGGCGAATTCGAGTGCAATAGCTAGTTATAAAATAAAGTCACCATCTGCCTCTGTCTGTTTACCAGATAACTTCTTCTAAATCACCCAACGAAACAGTATTCAATATTGGAAAAAGCGATAAACTATGTCCTACAAAATTTGCAAGAAAAAATTACATCCGTTCGAAGCCGGGAGCTAGCCGCTAGTTTTGTAATAAAAAGACCTATGTTTTGCATGCCTACCTAATTTAAACCTGGTGGTGAAGAATTGAAAGAGGCAATAGAAACATATTTGAATGAATCCTCACCGTAATTATTTAGAACAATGCCACTAACGAGCACGTTTTTGTCGACAACCAGCACTTAGTATGTCATTTTCCTTGTAAACTTATCAGAAGATTAGCTACGTAAATTGGTTTCGCGAAACATACCTACATACTTAATACATAATATTTTATGGCATTTGTAAATTCGACTTCAACTAAATCACATGACAATCCGTAAGTAGTCTTCTGTTTCCGTAATCATTGTCGTCTTTAACTAGACGACAATCGTAAATGGGTCATTCTGAGTCCGGTTTAACATCCGGAATTTCATTAACGACAGCTGCTAAATGAGTTTTTAAAAAGATATTCACTATTTCAATCAGACATTTGTAGTCCAGTTTAGTTTGGTGTAACGTTATATTGTTGTAAAGGGACCGACAAATCTACATTCACTTTCAACTGACTCCGCGTTTTGTTGTTACATTATATCTGTTCGAAGTTTTATTCGTTCTGTTGCTAAAATGATGTAACCAAAGATAAGACTAAGATCATTATGCAAATCATCTTTATGATTAGAAAAGTTAATTTAATATCTTCATCTTTTGTATTTACGTAATCTGTTTGTTTGTTTTGCTTTAACAGTCGTATTTGTAACACCTTTCTAGAATTAGACCAGTTTTATGTTTTTACTGAAATCAATATGTACTGGCGACCTAGTACTAATCCCTTAGTCCCTTAGTTTTTGTGCTTGGTAGTTTTGGCTTTGCGTTGATAGTCAAAATAAGGACAAACAATGTTATAAGTATAGATTATAAATTAATTACAATTGCGTTTTCTTTCTTAAACAGTTAATTAGTCAAAATTTGGATTTGTAAATTTATTTTCAATAAAAAAAAAACTGTAGCCGATCTAAAATGGACTTTATTTCGTTCAACACTAGACTCATGTTATTTTAAATAAAAACTGGAATACTTATATGCAAAAAAAAAATGTTGAGATAACAAGATAACGCTTACATCGGATTACAAAGCATTATTTAATTTTATTGCACACAAGAACACCGAACGGTACACTTTTAAACATTTTGCAACGAACTGTGGGAATACGTTTACGTTGCTGTACCTACGCATGTAACCTACTTTATTGCGTACACCTAGAAAATAAATTGTAAGGTTAAATTGTTTTAGTTTTTTATAAACTCGATCAGTCTAAAATTGCTGCAAACGAATAATAAACCGAGTGGGTAATAATGCGTAATGAGACCGATCGTCGGCCGGGACCAGTTGGAGTTCACTGGATACAAAACCGGACCTAAACAACTCGACTCAACAAGTGAGTTGAGTTTACATGGTGACGCCAGTCATCTCATCCGATGGAGAAGCGAAGCGGACAGAAAACAAAGCAAGCGGAGTGTCGGACATGGAGGCAACGATCGTGAAAACTGGGCCGGACATGTGTGCCGCGGCCGTGACCGCCTTACAATCACTTTTCAATTAATAAATAACAAGCAAACACCTGCAGAATGCAACCGACATCAACTATCACCCGCAAATGCAACAAATGGATCGCAATACGCACGTTGGGTATGCAGCTCCGGACTCACTTCGGCTTCACTGACAACACTCGTTAGTTAATTGGCGTATTGTTTACGTATTTCGGGAGGTACAACACTGTTGCACAGTTGCATGAGTCGCGGTGTTAGCACAGTTCGATATTCGCGTGCTATTCGCGCGACGGACGGCGCGGCACTGACGGAGTCTACAGACGAGACGTGGAAAAACGGCCTGGTCGTCGCCGGACAAATTCGCAACGCAGTGCCGACTGTTCGTACCTAAACCACCTACGTAACGCAACTGAACTCCATATTTTATAGTTTCGTAACCGTGTTAGTCGAACTGTGCACGTTGAGAGCCTGATCGCTGTCACGATTTCGGGATAGATCCTTCGGGGCGTCCAATTTTCAAAGTTATAAATGAAATTTTCCGGACTGCCAACAGAATGAGGTGATGGAAACGACGTCTCGCCTTGATGAATATTCAAATTGGTTTCAGTGAAAAGTCGCAACATATTTAATTCGCGTGATTAAGCTCCGTCTCATTTAAGGTGGAAGTGTGGGCTGTGGGGCGATCGATGAGCCCTTACGCCCTTTAAGGGGAAATGGTGCGTAGTTTCTCTGCCGTTCGGGAAGGCCATTAACCTTGTTCCCGAAAGGAGCGATAAAGTGTTATAGACATATTAAGAGTACCAATAATCCTTGCATCGACGGTCACTTTAGCATTGAAAGAGCTTTTCGGATATTATTCCAAATGAGAGAAAACGCTCTGCGTAAAACTAAGTGGATTCGGGGTTCTCTTTCCAGAGAACGAGTTGCCTTTAATGTTTCATCCTGCTTATCGGATTATAAAGGTTTTACTGTTGATTTTTTGTAAACACACACCTTCAACCCATTGGTTGATTAGTGTAGTCCAAATCGGCTTGTAACAATTTTCCTTTCGTTCAAGTAAATCCTACTAAGTAATATTATAAATAGCTTCTGCCCACAACTTAGTCCGCGCCTCTCTTTATTAGGTAAGTATTAAAAACATTTACCTATTTATTCTTTATTGCTCGAATATTTATTTTATTTTATTTTTAGATACCTAGTGGGAACAGTTTTTGTTTTTCTAGATTAATGGTACACTATGTCCTATAAATCCTTGTCATTTCTAGATCAATGAATATATGCATTTATATATATGATTATATCCATAGCATTTTATTGAAGTAGTGTCTGAGAGAACAAGTTTTCCAAAAACTTTGTTCTCTTCCCAGAGGACAAGTTACCCTTAATATATAATCCAATTTAACTAATTATAAAGGTTTTGGCTCCCAAAATTATCACTCAGCGTGGCCTGCCACAACTAGTTTATGGTAACGAAACCTTAACATAAATTAGTTTATTCAAACTAACTCTCTGACAAATAAGGTTGTATAAATAAACATCTCTTAGGGAAGACTTAGCAGCAACCTGTCGACTATTTGATACTGGATTACTGACTTAAAAAAAAAGCAAAAACATTCATTCGACATTCGACAAGTATTGTTGCTTGTAATATATCGGAGGTTTATCTTTTTTGGATGACATCAGAATATAATAAAGAATATTTTCCTGTTGTAGTTGATCGTCTGATGACGTCACATGTATGCACTTAGCAGCGATGTAATTATTAGCATAAAGCTAATTACATAATTATGATAATAAATTACTTTGGCTCGGATCATCAGTTTGGAGACAGTGACATCGGTGGCCACGTTACCATAAAATCTAAAGATAAAAGGATTCATGGCTTTTATTTCAAAGAGGAATCTACACAAGTACATGTGTATATAATAATACTAGCTGCTTCAGGCTACCTCGCCCGCGTATTTTCTATGTATTATAAAAATTTCGTGTCACATGTTTGTCGCTGATGAATTGTCTTTAACTCCATATAACATAATTAATTCTGTGTAGCCTTATTCAAAAATGTCAAAAGAAATATATGAAGTTTGTAATTGTGCAAATATTTTAAGATTTCCTTGAGATCGCTAATACCTGTACTTTAAACTTAGATGTAAGTAAGTGAAAGACAATGTAGATATACCTAATCAGAAGATTGATTAAGACACAAACATACATACAGACAAAAATGTTTTCTTATAGAAAAGACTTCAACGCGCATTTCAATATTGTCTCGATTGAAAATTTAAAGCTATAAAATTGAAATTTTATAACTTCACATAATTATATTGACTGTACAAGTCTAATAGTTATTATTATATATTTATTTATTTATTGCTTTACTGCATCCGTATGTTTGTCCCCGAATAACTTTGAAAATATAAAACATATATTGATATGGTTTTCACTATCATTTGTCATATTCCTTCCAAATGGAATTTCTTTATAAATTAAAAAGTAAAAAAAAAGTTACGTTTCTTAACCAAATCTTCTCTGGTCTCGCTACAATATTAAAAGACTGTTAATAAACTTTTCAAAATTAGCAATTCACTAAGTTTCACCCGGTTTTACTTGTGTATATAAATGGTGTTGACCAAGTACCAAGTAAACGATCAATCTCTATTCAATCTATTGTATACTAGCTGGTGCCCGCGACTTTAAAAAAGCAATATATCGCCTTACATCGTTATTGCTATTATACTTAGCCAGGAGTTAATTTACTTAATTTTAAATAAATCCTCGGGAGCTGTACTTTTTTTCTGGATGAAAGGTACCCTATCTGGTGTCCTTTCTGGTGTCCCTATCAACGTGTATACAAAATTTCATGGTGATCGGTTCAGTAGTTTTTGCGTGAAAGAGTTACAAACATCCATACATACATCCATACAAACTTTCGCATTTATAATATTAGTACGGATTCGTGCAATATTGTGAAAATATTGAATTACCATGGGTAATTACGAGTGGCCTGTGGCCCTTCTGGCGGCAGTATCCATCCACTGTTTTGTTCCGGTGAGTGAATAAGGGATGCCAGAGCCCATATCCCTACCCATTAAATCCTACTATGGTAGGCAGCGTACTTATAGCATATAATTATGACGTTGCTTGTCTTATAGGCAACGGTTCCCACCATCAAGTGGATCGTTAGCCTGTCTGACGACATAACATAAAAAAGTGTTAATTTATAATAATGCTCCTTTATCATCATCTATACTAATAATAAATCTGTAAGTGTATGTATTGTATGTATGTATGTTCCTCCATAACTCTTAAACGAATTAACTGATTTTCAAAAAATTTGGTAGATAAACATTTAGACGTACCTACGGGACACAGAATAGGCTACCTTTTTCACGCGGACGAAGTCGCGGGCGGTAGCTAGTCAATACTAATAATAAATCTGTAAGTGTAGGTATTGTATGTATGTATGTTCCTTCATAACTCTTAAACGAATTAACCGATTTTCATAAAACTTGGCAGATAAACATTTAGACGTACGGGACACAGAATAGGCTACCTTTTTCACGCGGACGAAGTCGCGGGCGGTAGCTAGTCAATACTAATAATAAATCTGTAAGTGTAGGTATTGTATGTATGTATGTTCCTTCATAACTCTTAAACGAATTAACCGATTTTCATAAAACTTGGCAGATAAACATTTAGACGTACGGGACACAGAATAGGCTACCTTTTTCACGCGGACGAAGTCGCGGGCGGTAGCTAGTCAATACTAATAATAAATCTGTAAGTGTAGGTATTGTATGTATGTATGTTCCTTCATAACTCTTAAACGAATTAACCGATTTTCATAAAACTTGGCAGATAAACATTTAGACGTACGGGACACAGAATAGGCTACCTTTTTCACGCGGACGAAGTCGCGGGCGGTAGCTAGTCAATACTAATAATAAATCTGTAAGTGTAGGTATTGTATGTATGTATGTTCCTTCATAACTCTTAAACGAATTAACCGATTTTCATAAAACTTGGCAGATAAACATTTAGACGTACGGGACACAGAATAGGCTACCTTTTTCACGCGGACGAAGTCGCGGGCGGTAGCTAGTCAATACTAATAATAAATCTGTAAGTGTAGGTATTGTATGTATGTATGTTCCTTCATAACTCTTAAACGAATTAACCGATTTTCATAAAACTTGGCAGATAAACATTTAGACGTACGGGACACAGAATAGGCTACCTTTTTCACGCGGACGAAGTCACGGGCGCCAGCTAGTTATCACATAAGAATTAGTGTTTCAAAATTAATGTCTGCAAGCATTACGTTGCAGAAGCAAATAAAAAATGCAACTTCAAGGCTGGACGCCTCTTGCACGTTGTTAGCAACTAATATTAAAAATGAATGCGTTCTAAAATTACAAAATTATTAACTTTCAAAAATAACATATAACAATCGTAGATGGCGTTGTTTCGAAATGGTTTCTGATTGATTAATCTGCCGATGGTGTACCAGACCCAACCTCCTTATTACGCAATGTGTTTAAAAAGATTAGCGCGGGGTCAGACGGTAGTTGCGAGTTACGTGCTAACAAACAGACATTCTCTGCACTTTCATACCATTAACATTTTGCTGTCGTTACGTTTTAATAATAATTTTATGATGATCAAGTATAATAAAGTGTTCGCGTTTTGCATATATTAACTCATCGTAAACAAATATCTGTACCTACTGTTATACCCTACTTATACTTAAATTACTTGATCAGTAATAATAGGTATTAAAAATGTGATTCCATACATTTGAAGAAAACATTTAGCTGTTAACTTCTGTCTGTTTCTCATATTACAAACGATATATTTGATACGATTTTCACTAATTGAAATGAGAATGGTATATCTAGTTTTTACTTTAATATTTTATTATCTAAGTTTTTTTGTTCAACTGTACAAAATCACCTATTGTGAGCGAGTTGTCTATTGAAATAATAGGTAAAAATAAAATTATCAATCCATTACCTAACTCGGTTTGTGTAGGTCACAGACATAGGTATATAATTTGCAGAAAAAAATCGCTACTATGCAATAAACAAACATGTGCCAAGTCACATAAATCATAAATCAGTTTTATCAGTTAAGTCATAATTAAATGTAAAATTGCCTTTTCTACGTTATTATTGTTTTATCATTATTTTATATTTGTACAAAATAGTAAGACTTGAAAACTTATGCTTTATCGATAGATCCGCAGTAGGTAATAATAACTACATTATTTATTTTCTAAATATATACGAGTATCTTTACATATTATAAAACAAAGTCTCCCGTCGCGTCTGTATATTGGTATGTATGTTCGCGATAATCTCAAAAACTACTGAACGGATTTTAATGCGGTTTGCACTAATGGAAAGAGCGTTAAACGAGGAAGGATTTTATACATAATTTGCAGAAAAAATGCACCCGTGCGAAGGCGGAAGCGGGCCGCTAGTTTATTATAAAACTAGCTGGCGGCCGAGTGAAAAAAGTAGCCTATTCTGTGTCCCGTATGTCTAAATGATTATGAAAATCAGTTAATTCGTTTGAGGAACATACATACATACATAAAGGGTCTGTCCGTCTCTTTCTTCTCCGCTAACGTCTAAACAACCCATAGGATTTATGATTTTCAATAAAGTAGGTTGTATAAATTGCTAAAATTGCATGCGAGGAAAGCCGGAGGTTGGTCGCTATTATTAAATACAATTTGGTCCATAATAATAAAAATAAATTTTATTGTATCTCGTACGCATCTCATGTGACCTTACACAAAAATTGTTTATTACTTAATGACACGACCTTTAAGTTTTGTTGCTTAATATTAGTCTTGAAAATGCAACATTTAGCCAGAGCTTAATATTACAAAAATCAGAACGAGTACACAACTGCTGTAGCTTAAATTAATTTAGTTATTACATAATATTATGGATAGACTGATTACTTATCAAGTTTGATGGACTGAAAAATTCAAACAGAATTATGTATTGAGAATAGACCTTTTGTACTAAAATTTAGTCTCCCCACTGGATGGAAAGCTATTTTTGTTTTTTTCCAATACAATTTTTATCAGATAAAATTGAACGATTGCTCTGCTGTGGATAAGAATAAATTTAAGTTCAAAGTCCATGTAATCTTTTCGAAGAAATCATATATATTAAAACCTGTATTAAGTAGCTTAATTTGCTGTAAGTATTTAGCCAAAACTTAAACTTAGAGTACGAGGAAAGGTTGCACTGTTATAAACAAGGAAACATGTTAGAAGTATATGCACCTATTATAATGAAGGTAGATATAGATATATATAAATATATGTTGCAATCTGGCCGTGTTATTTTGCATATGGGTTTATCGTGTCGCTCGCCGAGACACGGTTTCTCAATATGTTCCGCGGCGTTAATAGCCATCGCTTAGAATTTGACAGGGAAATTGTCGTGGAGGCGCGAGATTTTCATAATTATTATCCGTCTTAAAAGCGATCCGACAACAGCACGGACCCGAACAAATTGTCTCTAATCTCCTCTTCGAATTCACTGCACTCGTCGAACAAATTTTTTAATTATGAATACGAATTCTAGAATTCTAAATTTAACAACTATTGAAGCTGTGACTTAACTCTTAAGCATAGAGGCTGACCGTCCACTTGTAGGTGGATACCGTCATCTGCAGACCTTAGTAGGTAGGATAAAGTATAAAGGATCAGGAGGGAATAGGAAAATGCATTCTGACACTCAAAAATTAACAATGACAAACATCGACACTGTTTTAACGACAGACAAAATTTTATATATGTATATATATGTTTTTATTTATCGGGTTGATCAACAACACTTCTTATAATGTGACCGACAACTTCCATTAATTTCATTATAGGCACTATACAATTTAATGGTTCGGTTAATGTTTATTCATCCTTCGCTAAATTGCGTCAAAAAACACTTACTTATTTCTTTACAGCCCGCAATCATACAGAATCTATAATATATTATCGTTTTTATCCTACTTGCTGCATAAATATATTATGATTTTTATGCCTTTTATTGCCGTGAGAACTTTAAGCTTAATTATATAACATAAAAAAATAATAACTAAGATTCCTTTTATGGAAACCAAGAACGGAAATTAGTTTATTATCCCAGGGCTACTATAGTTAGTAATTTTATTCATTAAAACTTAAACGATTAGTTAAAAATATAAAATATAAATGAATAGGTATATATTATATTTTTATATGTTAATATATGTATGAATAAAATATACCTTATAGTCATGCAGTCTAGCTTGGTAATTCAAATGTTTTAAGCATGTCAGGACAATGCCTTTAAAATATTTAGAGACTAATGATATTCTGGGTTTTAATATCTCGAATATAAAGTCCAATTTACACGTAACTTTGGCATGACAGGGGGTGCCAACTCTCACCGACCAACTCCCGGGTGGCCAACGGACGAACCTGAGACTATCGGCTCGACCAAGGGCCTGCAACTTTTTCTTCCCAAAGTTCATCAATAGGACCTGACTGAAGTAGCCAGAATTCTACCCGTGCCCTTTATTAAGTCATACGTCCGTCTCTGTGGATAGATTTCCTACTCTATAGCAATCGGTGGACTCCACTTCCAATGAGCTGTAACGGTTGACTATAACTTGACAGTTTAGTACTACTTACAACTTGTTTTATTTATTATAACCCTGAAATGTTGCTTTTAAAATGTTTATATAAGTTGCATAAAGAAAATATTTATAAATCAAAATAACAGTCACTGTCACGAGCACCACAATCGCACGACATTACACGATGAAAACATACAACGTTGTAATTGCAGGCGGATCCGCAAAGACAAAATCATTTCATTATAACACTTTAATACAAATAATTTTCCAACTTTTGAAATGAACTTTTCATAGTTAACTCTGGCAAGGCAGTGTGCCTTGTACGAATCTAAAAAATCTATCTAAATTACGAAATCTAATTTTCAATAAATAACACTTACGGACTTGTATTCACGAAAAAAAAAACGCAAAAATACAAAAAAACTTCCAAAACCATCGTCGAGTCTTCGCGCAATAGCCTCCCGTATGTATCCATTAGCCCCTTAAACCTGTACATAAAATCCGTGATGTAGTTGCAGTATTGTGACAGACAAGCAGACAGCTACAACGAGCCGCCCGTTAATTGGACGAATGGACGAAACCTCTTCACGAAATATTGAGAAACAATTACCTACTACGTTCGATCTGGCCGCAATGGTCTACAATTCTAGATCTAAAATATATCCAACCTAAACATGGTTTGTGATTAAGTATTACAAATCGAAGAATTATTTTTTTTTTTTTTTTCAATTTAAAGAGTTTAATATTCAGTTTAAATGTATGTGTGTGTGTTTGTGTTTAAACATGATTAAGAGCCTATTAACTAGTAAGAGGAATAAGAATAATGTAATACTTACCTATTTTAATAATAATACTTCTACAATAATTAAACTTGGAATACCATACACAAGAAGTTAATATTGTATATTGTATTCAACAAGTCCAGATAATATTATAAACGACGATGGATCAAGGCTGCTTCTGACCGGCTCTTTTCGAAAATTATAGGGGAGGCCTATGTCGAGCAGTGATGATGATGATGATGATAATTCAATAAGTTAGTAAATACAATAACATATTTATACATCTATATACTTAACTATACTATTTTTATAGTGCAACTGTGAGTTGACAAATTCCTATAAAATGCAACGCGGTTATGTAATAATTCGTCGATAAAAGTTTAAAGTTACGATAATTACCAAAAGTAATTTCTGGATGCGATGTAATCTTACAGATTGGGCATCGAATAATTTTTATTGGCTTAAAGCAATTACAGTCACAGTATCTTTACTGTGAAGAAGAACATAAGTGCCTACAGATTATCTTTAAAAGGAACATATTTTTATTATTCGATCTCAAATAAACTATGTCATGGTTAAATATTATTTAACAGAACGATATTTAAGCGAACAACTGAGATAGGAAATAAAGAGGTTGCTAGCAGAATCGAATCTATTATAGTATATATATAGAATCTAGAATAGTATATTGTGATTTTGCAAGTATTTTTGCAAGCCTTTATTTTATAAGTAAACTAGCTGCTGCCCGCGACTTCGCCCGCGTAACTTAGTAAATTATGTACTTATAAACCTTCCTCGAGAACCACTCTACCCATTAGTGAAAACCGCATTAAAATCCGTTGCGTAGTTTTAAAGATCTAAGCATACAAAGGGACATAGGGACAGAAAAAGCGACTTTGTTTTATACTATGTAGTGATTATGAATTCTAAAATTTTCGGAAATCGACAGCCTTGATGCCGACGATAACGCTTCCAGGGAATTATAAAGTCCAACCTGAACATTTTACTACTTACGTTCGCTTTTTTGTAATAAAAATAAAACACGAATAAAACTTTAAAATGAAAGGAAATAGAAAAATGGCGGGAAACCAGTGGCGCCACAGTAGCGTTTCTTCTTTAGCAACATCAATAGAGGTTACATTAATTATTAAAATAATAACAGTTACGAAAGACCTTAATAACTGCTATTGCTTATTCATATCCAATGAATCAATAAAAAAATCCAAAGCATGTAAAAGCAAAGCTTTGAAAAAAAATATCGACTAATTTCACTCAGGCTATTCTTCAAAGTGAAACGTCACTGTAATCTTGACAGTCGTGCGTTAAATGAAGTTATTGAAATTTCCGAAATGACAGAAGGTTGAAAATGGAGAATTCTAAGTACAAGTTTGAGTCGTATGGTTATAATAATAAAGTCATTTTTGCTATTCACCTGTCACCATTTAAATATCTTGTTTACAAAATCACACAGACAGATCCACGGCATCGACAGCTCGAACAAAGTGGGTCATACTTAAGAAATTTAGTATACACGCAAAATTGCCACAAGGGGAACTTCAGAGGTCACGTGGGTGATCGGGGCAGCCATTTTGAATGTTTTGTTTTGATTGACATGCCAAGCCAGTCGTGCGTGCGTTTTCGGTTTTATTTATTAGTTATATTGTTTTATTGCGAATTTGGATTCTTTTATTGGACTTCGACGTGGATTCTTTTATGTGACCTGGCTCTACTTATCTGGATTCCGATTAAGTTGTGATTAAGCTGCCATGTTTTGGATATTACACAATGGTTTTCATCGTATGTTGTGTTTCTTCTTGCCACTCGAAAAACGATACAAAACTATTTAAGTTTTCTCGAAATGATACGCTAAGAGATCTTTGGATTGAGCAAACCGCTCCACATTGTCCAGAACTTCGACAGTTGTCACCACATCAACTAATACAAGGGAAAATTTGTATAAAGCATTTCCAAGCAAAATTCTTGGTGAACAGAAACCGACGTTATAACGCTTTTCCTGCGTTGTTCAGCACAGAAGAATTCTTCTCTGGAACACCTGCTTCCGATGTTGAAATTAAAGGTCAGTAATAATTATTATACCCTAGCACAAACGTTCTTAGAGTATTCTTTATTCTATTTAACCAATATTAGGTCCGGTTTCTGAGACTTGACAATAGATGAACCCTCCTGCTAGAGTGCTCCTTCCAAGGCTGCTGCCCCCAACTGAGAAACAAAAAAATTAACCAAATGGCCCCGAGGTCCACTCACTTGACTTGCTTGAATGATCGGTCAAGATTACAATTGCTGTAGATGTAAGATTTGCACTGAAATTGTGCCTTAGTGTCTAGTCATTTTGAGAAGTTGACAATTTGCTACATGGACATTATGCTAATTAGATAAACTGCTCATTAGATTTTACAGAATTATGTCATTTAACAGCTGTTAATCTATTGTCAAATATCTGAGAAACCAGGCATTTGTTTCTTCTCAAAAGATTGGTGAATACAGATGGTCATTATTCATAGTGAGTCTGCATGCAACTTATCAAGTTGCCCGTTACAGTATTATTATACCGTGGCAAAAATACAGGTCATGGTCCTGCAATGATAAATTACTTAATACAAATTATTTATTTTCAGATCCAACACTTATACCGTCAGACCATAACTATTGTAAAAGAACTTGTGTAATGCCCAACATTTGTAACTGCCAAAAAATGGAAAAACAATGAACCTGACCTAAACCGACCTTCTTCAGGCAGCTCAAACAGTAAGCAAAATTTTTTAAATATTTTTTTAATACATACAATATCTACTCGCGTACGATTGGCCCTTTGACCATAAGCCAGTTGTTTTGAGAGATTATTTGCCTTGTTAGATTTAACCACCTATTGGAAGGATGTTTACCAAATAAAGAATGCATTAGTGTATTGAGGGGTAAGAAAAAATTACCCATAACTGGACAGTAATGAATAGTTAGCATATTACTAGTCAGAATATAATGAGATTCAAGTACCATTATACTACAATGTTTGTGCCAAAATTGTGAAACTGAAAAGAAAAATACTATCATCAACTTTAGTATTGTACATAAATTCTTAATGGTATTTTTCTATAATTTCAGAACAAGAAATACTAACTTCATGGAAATTGCTAAAGAAATGGGGAAGGAAATGCCGAAGAATAAGCATCCAGCTACGAGCAAACTATCAGTAATAAAAATAAAAATTGAAATTATTTTTCGAGTTTTTTTTTTGAGATCCCTTTTTATTAGACTATCGATACCGATATTTTATAAACAGAACATTACTCTATGATAGTGCGAACATAGTGGCACCTTGCGGTGAATTGTCTGCATACTAAACTCCTTACGAGTCACGAAAACCGCTAAGCTGTCGTATCTGTCTTTAGACATATAACTTTATAATCTGTGGACAGATCTCATCTCATGCTCATTTCATTTTTTTTTAAACTAAACTGAAGATAGAAATGTGTAAAATAAAATAATATTGAAAATTGCAGACATAAGTACTTAACATAAGAAACGGAGGATCTAGCGACCACTTCATCTATTTTTAAAAGAAACATTATGTTAGTTAATTCGTTGACTTAAACATCGATGCTAAACAATGAAAACAAACATTTCTTTTATCACTCGTTATCAAGTACGTTAATCGAAACTCATTATAATTGCAGATAAGATGTATTATTCAAATTTTAAACTAGCCTCGTACAGTTCAGTACGCTCGCTCGCTGTAGACGCACATAAAAATGACGTCTCTAACAAGAAAAAAGGCGATTTTATTGGTGAAACTTACAAAATCCTTAAACAGATGTGCAATAAGGCTATCCTCGCATTTCACTTACTTCCCTGATAATGTGAAATCAATTGAAGGTATGTTATCATTTACATAAGTTAAATCAAGTTAAATGGTTACATAAAATAAATATGTTATGACCATCAATGGTTGTGACTATTGACTAATTTTGTGTCTAAATATAAAATAAATTAAGCTTTAACTTTTATAAGATTATTTTATAAAACGAGAATATAACTATGGAAATTTTTACTGTAGTACCTAAATCTATTAATCTAAATATTTATATAAATCTAAATACCAGAAAAAACTTTATTCATAACCTAAATTTGTCATTACTGGTTTGCAAATTTTATCCATAATATATATAAATATAATACGGCTGAGATGATAATGATGAATGGTAGGTTTTTATATTTGTCTTAATTTGTAAAAATCTTTTCATGGCTAATTGATAGAAACCAACTCTTTATTTATTTAAAAATATATATACTAGCGACCTGCCCCCGGCTATGAACGGATTTGAAATTTTTAAAAAAACACTTTAGAGGTTACTTGCATTATAAAATGAACCAATATAAGGTGCACATCAGGACAAGCGATTTTAAAAGTATATTTTATTGCATTTTTCAGAAGAAACAACAAAAATGAACATGATGCAAGCAATCAACAATGCTATGGACATCACACTCAAGAACGACCCAAGTGCAGTGCTGTTTGGAGAAGACGTCGCATTCGGTGGTGTTTTCAGATGTGCATTAGGATTACAGGTACTTTGCATTGATTATTAAAAAATATGTTAACGGGTAATAGTTTAAGCATACAATTCCTGCGCCAGAAAACCCCTCTCTATCATAACTGTTACACTATATGATTAGCATATAGTGTATATTATATGTGGTGGATCTTGAGTAAAATAAAAAATAAATAAAAATACTTCACGTTCTACAGAATCTATGTAGTTACGAAGATTTAGTTTGTTGGGAATGGTGTTAGTGGACGTTTGTGACCTTTCTTAGGATAAGTAACTAAGTGTCTATTGAGCAGGGCCGGTTTATGATATTTTGATATGATTTCAGGAAAAATACGGCAAGGACAGAGTGTTCAACACACCCCTTTGCGAGCAAGGCATAGCTGGGTTCGCCATCGGGCTGGCGACGGCCGGAGCCACTGCCATCGCCGAGATACAGTTCGCGGACTACATCTTTCCAGCGTTCGATCAGGTCATTATTTTTTCAAAATTACATTTTGTGCCTCCTTATTCATTAAGATTGTGGAACTAACTAGGAGTTCTAATTGCTCTAATACTTATTGTTGATGAGTATGATTTCGTTTTTAATATTATTTTTGAAGTGAAAACTTCTTTAGGCGCGTTGGGCATTTTTGAGATGGGATAAACCCATTGAAAGCCGCGACAATTTCATGTAATGTTAATGTACTTACTGTTCCCGCGGGGATCATCTAAAGATACAAATAAAAAATTCAACATTAATATGTGAGCAATAAATATTGAATAAATGTTTTATTTATTTACATACATTCACACAAAATCTACAGCTAAAAATGCATGATTTACAAACAAAAAAATATGATAATTTCAGCCAATTTACATTAAATTAATATCTTCACAGCATCTAGCATCACACAGCACCATCTAGTTCCATACTAAGCAACTAATGCTTGTATTATGGATACCAGACAGTTGATATACTACATAGATTACTTTAAATACTTACATATTATAAATACAAAACATCCATGACATGACACATTTGTGACGGTTCCAAAGTCCCCTATGGACTGAACCATACCCATCTCGAGTTGGAGTTTTAGTGCGGTAAGAATCCCACATAACCTTTATGCCAGTTGCATTGCATGCGGCATCTGTCATAAGGTACTTTTTGAAAGTTTCTTCGCTCGTAAAAAAAAAAAGAAAAAAAAAATTACAGGTGCAAAGGTAAATGTTAACACATAAACATTTGCCCCTAGCGGGATTCGAACCCGCGACCGTTTGGTTAACAGCTAAGGTTACTAGCCACTAGACCAAACGTTTCAGGGGCGCGGACGAAGTTGCGTGTAAAGGTCATAGTGAACATGATTACTAATTTGTTTCCAATATCCCCAATGTGCAGTTGGTGAACGAGGCCGCAAAGGCGCGCTTCCGGTCGGGCGCTGCGTTTCCGTGCGGGGGCCTGACGGTGCGGGCCCCGTGCGCGGCGGTGGGCCACGGGGGCCTCTATCACTCGCAGAGCCCCGAGGCCTATTTCGCACACACGCCTGGTCTCAAGGTATCACCTTTCCATACGTTGACAATTTGAGGCCCATTCTTACAGAGAGCATAGGTACAGGCCGCTTCTGATTGAGCCTTTTATAAAATTATAGGAGAGGTCTGTGTCCAGCAATGATACATGGGTATTCATTCTATAAGAAATTTGATTTTAGCACAGAATTTAGCACTTCGTTTTATTTTCTAAAACATTTTGCTGTTTTAAAATACATATAAACGCATGCAATGGTTTTCAGAATATAAATTCAGACAATCTTCATTATGTAAAAATCAATCGTTAGACCGATTTTAATTCGATTTTCCTTTGTGAAAAGAGGAATAAACGGGGAAGGTTTGGTATTATAAAAATTGCACCCGAGGCGAAGCCGGAAGCGAGTCACTATGAAGCCAGATTAAAATGATACCTATTTCCTCAGGTGGTTGTTCCACGTGGTCCGATCGCAGCAAAGGGTCTTCTGCTGTCGTGCATCCGCGAAGCTGACCCTTGCATTTTCCTAGAGCCGAAGGTGCTGTACCGGTCTGCTGCCGAGGAAGTGCCCAAAGGGGACTATCAGCTGCCTTTGGGAAAAGCACAAGTGCTCAGGGAAGGTGAGCTAGTTCATAATGAAGAGAGGTTACTGCAAAAGCAGTAATGCTTGGACTCTTGTTGCTATAACACTTTGACCAGACGTTAGTTTTTTTATTTTATTTTAAACGATTCCTCGGAGACATTTTTCTATATGAAAGGTATCCTATATCCTTTCTTGTATCCCTGACGTGTATGCCAAATTTTACGATGATCGGTTGAGTAGTTAAGGCGTGAAAAGGTAAAAGACAAACAGACAGAGAACAACAGACAAACGGATTGCACTCTGGGCAAACTGAGTCATTTAAAATATTTATTTTATTTAACTCTCTCTCTCTCTCTCTCTCTCTCGCTCGCTCTCTCTCTCTCACACACACACACACACTACAGATTCTTATACTTAATAACATATTTAATTTTGATCAGTTTACATATTGGCCCGGGATATGAGTATAATAAAAATTGTTTTTCTATTTACACACACAAAATATATTTTTGATCCCCAGGCAGCGATGCCACCCTGGTGGGATGGGGTACGCAGGTGCACGTCCTCCTGGAGGTGGCCGCGATGGCCCAGGACCAGTTGCAGGTCAGCTGCGAAGTCATCGACTTGGCCACCATTCTGCCCTGGGACGAAGAGACCGTCTGCAATGTACGACCCACTCTACTAATACTTACTTAAAAGTAGTCTGTTCTACAACTATGGATTTCGCACGCCATACCAAAACACTAAGGCTGGGTTGCACCATCTTTCTTTAACTATAACCAACGCCGCAACTTCAGTTAAAATAATGGTTAGGCCGAAAATGAGTTGCACCAGTTAACAAATAATCATAACTGGTTAACTGGTGCAACTCATTTTCGGCCGAAAATGAGTGCGAATTAACTGAAGTTGCGACGCTGGTTATAGTTAAAGTAAGATGGTGCAACCCAGCCTAAGAAATTTATGGAACATTTAAAGTGACATCTGTCGTCTGTCATTTAAAACCAACCAAAAGAAAATGTGACTTAACGTCAACACATTAGAGTTTTAAATCAACATCAGAACCTGGTCGTTACTACCTTTCACTATTGACGCGCGAATGCAAGTCTCCGCCGTGATTCCGCTTTAGGCGTACTTTTTATGTGCCGCTTTGGCATTTGTCACGCAAATTCCACACTTGTAGTACTTCAATGAATATACAGTAACACATACTTAGTTTGTGAGAATCAAGTTGGATGCAAACTGAACTTAAGTTAGGTCTTTTCACACTTGCCACATGCCACACTATGAGAAACTGAGTCAGGTTTATTTAATATTAAGTTAGCTACAATTTATTTGGATATTTTGACAGTCTGTGAAGAAGACTGGCCGTTGCCTGATCGCCCACGAAGCGCCTCTCACCGCTGGCTTCGGGGCCGAAATTGCCGCCACCGTCCAGGTTCGTACCACCACATACCATCATACCATCATAACGTCATCCGTCGGACTCTTTATTGAACTTTAAATCTGTATGATATTGTAAAAGTGTGCATATGTATATAGTCATCGAGCAAATATTAGTGCCGAAATATATGCCCTAAGTGTCATAAGTCATAAGTGAAAAATATTCATCAAAATACTTTAAACGGTTTATGAGTAACAAAGTTTTGCCGCCTTCTCTGTCATTTTTATATTGAATTGAAAACCCACTCTCGGTCCTCATCAGGACTAAACATAGATTAAAAGATATTGTGCAATAAAATTCACACTTTTACCCAACGTTGCGCAATATTCAATAATATTGCACGTTACTGAATATTGTGCAATATGTGTAGCGTTTGATCGTCTAAGTAGAACCAGGACTTACAGCGGGTTCCTATAATCTACCATTCGTCACTGTTTACAAGTAACTACTCGTTTTTATTTTCCGACAACGGATTGTAACAAGGGCCGGTTCCTATATCCCAACAACGAATCGTTTTTGCCTACAAACGGTACTTATAGCCACGAGTCGTAAGGGTGACGCGTTCCTATATTCATCTACTTGTAGAAAACTTATGGAACGCTTTGTTACAATCCGTTGTCGGAAAATGAAAACGAGTAGTTACTTGTAAACAGTGACGAATGGTAGATTATAGGAACCCGCTGTTAGACGATCTATTCTCGAGTTAGTAATGTTAATATGTATTTTAATTAAAAGGAGTCGTGCTTCCTACACCTGGAGTCGCCGGTGGCGCGTGTGTGCGGCTGGGACGCCCCCTTCCCGCACGTCTTCGAACCCTTCTACCTGCCCGACAGGTGGCGCTGTCTTCACGCACTTGAGAAGCTTGTGCGCTACTAATAAACTCTTCCAATAGACACGCTTCTTTTATTTCCCATCTCCAAGAATATCACATATCACAACGCTACCATATGGACACTGTCCTAACTAAGTAGCCAAGTTACAGCAGATCAGTAACTTGAAGTTGCAGTCAGCAGAGTCCTGGGCCGGAAGGTTCTCGAAGGATGCCACCTGATAAGGGTCAACGGTGAATCCAGACTTATGGAACCGAACCGTTATTATAATTATAGCACAAAGATGAGAGCAATACTCCATATAAATAACTAGCGAACATATTTTTAGTTCGCTTAGTTGTGATTAAAATAATGTTCTATTGGTTTGGTCCCAAAAAGTCAGAGTTTCAAATAATAACCTATTTGATTTCCTCTTATAGAGAAAAATGAATACAACAGGTAATAATGCATATAGAATTGAAACAGCGTTCGTATCCTAAATTATTTATTAGAAATCAAAATCAATCATAAAATAGCACTAGACACAAATAAAAGAATTAAATTAGAGGTAATTATAAAGAAATGTTATAACTAGATACATACAATGCAAAAATGTGTGTCCAATGCATCGTCGGTACATAAACATAGCAAAAAAAAATGCAATTTCAATGTACGTGTATCCATATTGGCATTACATAAGAAACTAATTCTACTTACAGACTAGGGTATAATTTAAACAATTTGTTCAAAACCTTCATTAAATTCAACATCCAAATTACATTAAATTCTTGTGATGTCATATTTACACAAATATTAATCAAAATGAGCACAAGTTATCAACTATTGTTAACTTATAAGTATTTCATTAAGCGAGTTGTTAAAAAAGCTTTTAGAGATAAGGCATACAGTGTTATGACCAGCACCTGATAATTTATAAAATTCACAATCAATGTATACATTTGTTTATAATCAATTCGACTATGGCCTTTTTAGCGTTGATATGTCTTTCATTTTTTATGTTAATTGACCGAATGGAAAAAAAAATGTCAAGCAAACCTTACAGTTAAAATTAAGTTACAGTTGTCCAAAATTAAAAAAAATTAGAAAACTGTGAAATTAGTATGTATTATGCTCATAACAGTATTAAAGACTAAAGCATTCTATAAATAAAAACTTTACTATATCAACCAATAATCGTGTCGACGATTAGTTCCCAATTCTTAACTTTCCACCTGCGAAATTTTGTAAATTATTATTAGTACGAATTCTTCTTTGTGAAAACTCTTAATTTTACTAATTCTTAATTTTCCGAATGCTTCATTTTTCTTGTTATAGTTAGTATGAATTCTATTTTTTCATAGAAGAAAGTACAGTGAGATATATTTTTGAAATTCATAATTATACGCGATTGAATAAATTCATTTAGTATGAAGAACGTAAGTTTACTATATCGCCTATTTGCTTAGAAACTCATTGCGTTATAAATAATAATCAATTAAATTAAAAAAAAAATTAAAAAATCAAAAATAAGCATAACAAGACACTATATCATTGTTAACAACATTAAATGTGACTTACTCTGTTATAGATTTTGACAAAAAAAAGGTGTAAAAAGATAAAAATATCTTTATGAATTAAATATATTATGACTGTACTCTTGTTAAAAAAACCAAATTCGTACTTTATATAATTGGGAAAATGAGGCATTCGGAAAATTAAGAATAAGTAAAATTAAGAGTTTTCACAAAGAAGAATTCGTACTAATAATAATTTGCAAAACTACTCATTTTGAAAAATAAGAATTAGGAATTAATCGCCGACACCCCAATAATGTATTCTCACATAGTCAATACAGTAAATGAATACTTAAAAATAATCAATCAACCAAAATTTCCATAACTTCTGTGACAAAAATAAAAATGCTTTTCCCTTTAGCTCGTTTGCAACTATAAATGTATTTTTTTATATGAAATTAATTAATTATTTTCATTTAATTACATAACAATATTAATCAATGTGACATTAAACAATTTATAACAGCTAGAACCAGAACCAAAGGGGATATTTCTATAAAAAAATAATGTAGGTATGAATGATGTTAGCATTAAGTGTGCAAACGTTCCTACTTTTTGAGGAATTTTGTATCCCTCATTAAAACGAGACTAGTTAATTGAATTGTGAAACAGCTCTGAACTATGAACTCACTCATCCCATGTGCGTCGTTGACGGGACAGCTTCAAGTAGGGCCCCACCGTTGGCGATTTGGGGAATCTTTGCATGTATCTCTCCAAGTGGAGGTACTTAACCGTTATAAGGTTGGATTCGTACCACCATCCGTGCAAACTGCGGTAAACTACTCCGGCGTCCTCTGGTGTGGCACATTTCACATATACAGCGCAAGACGACCTGTCAATGTCGATGTGCAATATTTTGCAATCGTCACATTTCTCCAAAATAGCATCCTGGATGACCGTCTTCAAGTTTGGATTGGTATCATTTTTATCAAACATATGACGTATTTTCAAACAAGGAGTCGGAGATACACGGAGATTATTAACGGAGCCCTCTTGCGTTTCGAAAGCTTGCCCCTGCCATGTCGAACTGCGCTTGGGACTGCCCGTCGGAGAAATCCACCTCCACACTCTACAATCTTCTCCGTTGACAGACTGCACCTCCATACGAACTCTGCTCTCGTTTCTTTGGATAAATTTGACCGCCGCATCCCAAATAGATGACATTTTCTCTCTGTTCTGTGGTGAAATCAGAGTGTCCCGCACGTGGTCTACTGATATATACGGCTCTCCGCTGCCCTCCGTCTCCTGCGAGATTATATCAATGATCTGCTCCACCATGGAATAAATCTCCTCACTTTTCCTCTTTTTATAACAGATATAATATTTGTACGCCCTTTGTAAACCGAGACAGATCAAGGAAATCAGAGCTATGACAATTAATGTTGATCCAGCAGAGTATATAGTATTGATGATCAGACAGGTGACGGGCGTAGATGGATCCGTGATGGCAAGGGCCACAGCTCCCAAGTTGCGTTGCTTAGCGACTTCATCCATAGAAGTGAGGACACTACTCTCCGTGTCCTTGCTGTAAAGGTTCTTCAATTGCAGAACACTTATTCCCCAACGAGGATTGTTAATGAGCAGTATTTGTAAGTTGTTGAGGTCCATACGACACCGGTTGACATCTGCATTGGGACTGACTATATCTAAAATTTCCCCTTCAGTTAAATACGGCATAACAGGTTGGCCGCACTTATAGCGGGCGGCTCGTGCGGTCAATTCTGGATGTATCACTTTCAACATATCTTTTGCATAACTGACTTGTTCTTTGGGGATGCAGTGGATCCCTGGCCTATTTGAAGGTATGTTCAGATGGCATAATGGTATTACACTGTTTTGATCGTCTATCACAGAAGTTAAATCGTTCTTCTTAACCAAGTACATAAAAAACAAGCAAAAAAAAAAAAGTGCCACTAATCCGACCAAAGCGAGTGAGACGAGGTTGTTTTTCAGAAATTTCTTATCATTGGCGGCTCTGTAGTCCGTTACGTCAGATCTGGAAACACCACTTATGTAGGATCTCCGTGGCAATAATGTAGAGCCGTTAGTATCTCTGTCCAAGAATGATGTGGTTCTTGCAGGTTCAGCTTTGAGAGAGGACAGACGGCTAGTGAATTTACTTAGGTATGGAGATTCCACCTCATCCAGTGTCGACGCTCTCGGTTGATAGTTACTGAGAGAAGGTTGATAGTTACTATTCAAATAATTTGATGTGTAACTTGTCGATGGCTGGTCGCCTAATGTGGAAGTCAACCCCAGACGTGAGCGTATAGAATTGAGCTGATCATAAGAAGACAGGTTGGAATAATTTGTTTGAGAGGTTGGCGACGTCACAGAAGAAATTGATGGTCTGCCAAATACTGACTTTCGTATAGTATTGGTGCCCACGTCGTTAGATGGTATCGTACTGGATATATTGTAATCACTGGATCTGGAGTTGCTCCTGTTGGGTGTGCCGGTTCTTCTCTCTAAGTCTACATCACTATCGGAGCCTGTGTCATAGCCATCTTGGTCTTTAGCCGCATATGTGCGTGTTACGCGGCGAGTAGTCACTGTTTCAACTTCCTCGTGAGTTCGAACAGGTGATTTCTCTTCGTCAGATTCCGAATCTTTATCGGCGACATTATTTTTCACCGGCGACTCTTTCTGTGGTGTCTGACGCCTGGTTTTAACGCCCGCGGGCGGTAACATAGAGCCCCCGGTCGTCGCGCGACGTCCTCGCTTCTCGTTACTACTTTTAGCGTCATCAGATTCCTCTCCGCTAGAATAACGTGCGAGGGATCGCCTATTTTCCATTTTACTGTCCACATTATTTCTAGATGTACTTTTGTTGTCGAGCACTAATTTTAACTTTTTCACCAATAAGCTTCTGGTAGATGCCGTTATTGGCATAACAGGGAATCCATGCTCTGCCAATTTTGTCCGAAGCTCGGCATCTGACATTGAATCCACTCGATCGGCCATTGTGAAATCTGAAAACATAAACCGTTTGTTTATTTACTTTACTGACTTACTATAGTTGTGAATATAAATCTTAAAGCAAATTCTCACCTTAGTAATATGGTAAGCACATGAAAATTACGTCAAATTTATATTAAAAATTCACCCGGCGCGTCATGTCGCTTTTCTCAAGATCGTCGTTCGTTATACCCAGTGTTGCAATAAAAAATAAATATTAATTTGAAAAATTCAACATAAGTTAAAATCTACTAATTCATATGCTGAATAAATTAAAAAACTACTAATAATTACATTATTGTAAAAATTATGCTCTGTTTCATAAGAACACTGAGATGAAATGAGTGTACCTCTTTTGAAATGATTTGATTATTCTGTGACAGCTTGGCAAAATGGTTAAGTAATTAAATAGTGGCAATACTATAGTGTTGTCCTCTCAGAATAATAACTAAAGCATAGAAGTAAGGCTAAAATAAAAACCAATACTTATAGTGTGTTGCTTCTTACACCAATGCACTGAAGCCATAAACTAAAGAGAGACAAATATACTGTCACTAGATGTTCGTCTGGCTGTTCTGTACCAGAGTGACCTATACAAATTATCCATATATATAAGACGATATTCGGCACAACACTAACATAACCTATACTGTTTTTTATCTTTTTCTTAAAATATTAGGTACGTATATTCAAGAAACAGAATTTATTAGTGGTATTTATTATACAAACAAGCTCTCAGTATATTTACTGCATGACTGATTATACAAACAAACAAAATCACTTACCGATGGTAACTTATAAACATATCCTCGTTTTGTTTTCTGGACGCATTAGATTTACATCCTGGGACTGAACAAGACATTGTTATAAGTAATCAAAGAATTCACAGATATCTAATTAGTGTTATAATTGATTTGATGCTAGATTTATTATATTTTGATACAGAAACAGAAATCAAAACAAATACGTTGTCACTCGTGTCAGTCACATAGGTACAGACAAATAAGTAAAGTTGACACATTGCGCCATCATTTTGTTAACGTTAGCCAGCCTCTTTAAATCGGCATCATAAAACGGCACCAAACTACGAAAGGAACCAAGTTTGACGTTTTTACTAGTTACGCTGCTCAGAATAATAACTAAAGCATAGAAGTAAGGCTAAAATAAAAACCAATATTTATAGTGTGTTGCTTCTTACACCAATGCATGAAAGCCACAAACTAAAGAGAGACAAATATACTGTCACTAGATGGTCGTCTGGCCGTTCCGTACCAGAGTGACCTATATAAATTATTCATATATATATTTCACTAGTGTAGGGAACAAATCATTTTAAATTATTAATTGTCGATAAAATTGTATAATATTTAATTTTTTATTTAAAGTTTTTATAGGACATGTTTTACTTCGTAAACAATCTTGGTAAGTAGGTCTTTTCATTATAGTTTTTTTAGATTACCTATTTAAAAATACAAATATACCAGTCCTTCAAATATAAATAGGTTAATAATAATTATAAAGCATTTTTATTATATCAAGACAATTTAATATATAAGAAGGCGTGCCAAGATTGTAATTACATATCTGTAGGCATACTAAAGATATGTAATATAGTATGATATATTCATACTTACTTATATTATAAATGTGAAAGTAAATGTTCTCAGCTAAATAGAGACAATTTCTATTTACCGAATCATGAAAAACAGACTACCTCGACTAGCCTGCGCCAGCAGTAGATATATACTTCACCAGTTGCGCTGCTCATTTTTGCCGAGAAATCTCGTTAAGCTGTTTGCGCTAGTTGGGTCACCAAAAGGTTCGATTAATCAAAAGGATAATAAATAAAACTATCCAGCCAGTAATCAACTAAACTAACAATTTTAATTTCAAAAACGTACAGTAAACAAATATATAAAAGTATACAGTAATACAACGAACATCATTGTCCTCTAAACAAAATAGTTTTTGTTAGATAATTTCTAATTTTTTCTACAGGAACAGATAGGGATTTTGTTATATAATGAATCCTGACGAGCAGGTAAACATGTGATATGGATTTAATTAATGAATGCCGGTGATCATCGCCAAAAGCTATATCCTGTTCTAAACAATGGTACGCTAATTTTTTGAAAATTTTTGCAGGTGCTAATTTTTTTACAATTTTGTATATTATTTTTTGCATATTTCTTGATGTTCCTATAATTTTTGTGTCATAACTTCGTAGAACTTTTTCTGCTAATTCGCACACTTCAACTACGTCTTTCGACGGATAAATTAATCCTCCACGATTTTTGACTGATATCAGGGACAACCTTTTCTCATTCTCTACTGTTTCTAAAGTGTCAAGGCAAACTTCACATTTCAAATTTATTTTTATTTTTCTTACTACAAAACCTGCAATATATTCAATCACATGCTTTGAATACTCAGTTAGTGTGCTGGGTTGAGGTATGTAATCGTGGTCTATATTAAAAGTTAATTCCCCCTCTTTCTCACTGGAAAACTCAACTGAGGGCACATCTGCATGCTTTTTTGGAGAAAAATTTAAAACAGTTATACATTCTAAAGGAACACAATTTCCAGAGCTACCATTTTTAAATTGGGCATGAACTAACAATTTTTTGTAAGCGACCTGATACATACGCGCTGACGGGTTATTGTTAAAACCACCTAGTGATCGGATTGCGCCAAAGAAGAGTTCTAGATGATCTTGATTCATTTTGTATGTGCACAAATATTTCAGTGGACTATTTTGATCTGCTACAATACTCATATATATATACTTCAAAGACTCCATACAGGTGATAAATCCCACAAAACCGGTCCTTCGATTTGAATTAACAACGAGAGTACCATCTTCAAATTTTAATTGCTTAATATAATTAGTTGCATATTCAAAGAAAACTTCTATCTCTGAGAAGTTAAAAGAAGCTGTTGCTTTTTTCCAACCTTTGGCACGCATATTCCTGCTATTGAAGACATCGAATAAGTTATTAAATAATCTTATAAATGTTATGGTGCCTTCTGCCTCTACAAATTCGGGTATTTCAAGGGTTCTGCAAAATTCCAGCGCATCTGCTACTGATGCGCTTAACAATTGTGTCGCCAGACGAACTTTCATTTTTTGTTTAACGTAATTAACGTGGTCTTTTTTTAATTTTGTTCCCAAATGTAATTCTTCCTGTTGTTGAATTTTGTGCAAATTTTCAATAAAATCCCATTTTATCTTTTTACCTTCACCATCAATAATCGTTCTTTTATCACCCAGGGTATTTCTTACGAGCTTTATATTGTGACAGGGATCTGGCCACATGCAAATATTCATGTCATTGCATCTAAAACGCGTTTTATTTGTTTTATTGTTACAAAGATGAGAAGCCATTGCAAGATTGTTTGTAGCACCGTCAAAAGTAAGGGAAATCACAACAATTCCAGTTTCTTTCAACAATGAAATGAATTGCTCAACTAAAGTTGCTTTTTGAGTAGCTGTGATTGAATTAATTAAAAAATAGCCCACTGGTATTTTCCAAGTGTCATTGACACAGGTGACCATAAATGTAAGAGCTTCTTTAGCCATAGGCACGTAGTCGCTATCGATCTCGCATCCTACATTAATATAACCATAATATTTTTGGCCATCCCATTCTATTAATTTTCTTATAGCCATCTCATCAATCATGAGCGCACAATATAGAGTTTTGCCTGCATTATGAACTCTTAATTTAATGGCTTCTAAAGATTCGGACGTAAATCCTGGCTCACAATTAATACCTTTATACCAAGAAGATATGGTTTTCGCGTGTGGTAAAACATTGTCGAATTCCTCTCGGACAAAATTATATGCTTTTGGCGATAGGAAATGAAGAGTGACGGCAAATTTTTTTAGTTCTAAAGAATATTCCCTTGGTAAAGAATTACCTTGACTTTTGAGAGCAATTCTTCTTATTACTTCATTACTTTTAAGGTTTTCGAGAATTAATTTTTGTTCGGCATCAATATCGTCATTTTTGAACAAAGTATCCAATATTGTGCTAAATTCACTATTTTTGTGGCGCATTCGTCTATATTTTTGTTTTAAAGCATTAATTTTTCGTAGTTGGCGTCCAGCAATTTTAGTTACTATAGAGAGACGTTTCTTAGTACGGGCAAGTTCAGCCTTTACACGGTCTAGTTCCATATTCTGTGCTGAAACAGTAGGTAGCGTACCATAGGTAGTAATATCTACTTCCATTGGTATGTCCTCTGAGCCCTAGAAGAAAAAACAATTAATTATTTACAAATTAACATAGCTTATATGCTTGCACGTTTGTGCTTGTGAAGCCCTTGAACATTCCTGAAACATTTATTAAACAATTTAATAATGTGGAACGTGAGTGTATTGTATATACATGAAGATGTATGAATGTAACAACGTTTTACCAATGATTGTAGATTTTGTGGTAGTAATAGTGTTGGTACGGCTTCAGGCTTCAACCTCCGCCATTTTAAGTCATCCTTGTTTACAAAGCACTCCAATGTGAAATGCTTAGAGCATATTCTTCTATTTTTAGGGATCCAATCTTGTTTTTTGATGGCCTCGAGCCATTTTGTTCTATAGATAATACTTTTTGGAAAGCTGAAAGAATTTTAATACAATTTATTTATTTCTTGTATTATTACATATATTTTTTATTAACAAATATTTAATGTCATACATATGCATACATATGTATACACAAATATACATATCGCTGCTTAAGAACTAAAGAGCCACAAAATTACACTTTTTACAGGAGAGCTAATCGAAAAAAAAAACGTTTTAAGCGTATTTTTAAGTAGCATTAAATGTTTTAAGTACTTTTATAATAAACTGAATACTAAAGGAGATATAAGCATATAAGTTACTTATGAATATAAAAAAAATATCAAAATATACTAAATATTAAATAAAAATAACCATAAGTATTTTTACAACATACAATATGGAGGATTATTGTATTTTTGCAATAAAAACCTTTTGGATTTTTTTTTGTTTTAGGGTCCCTTTAGTCAACTCATATAAGAGATTATACAAACGTAGATACTTTTAACGATTATCAATACAAATGTCGATAAGACGATATGCGGCACAACACTAACATAACCTATACTGTTTTTATCTTTTTCTTAAAATATTAGGTACGTACATTCAAGAAACAGAATTTATTAGTGGTATTTATTATACAAACAAGCTCTCAGTATATTTACTGCATGACTGATTATACAAACAAACAAAATCACTTACCGATGGTAACTTATAAACATATCCTCGTTTTGTTTTCTGGACGCATTAGATTTACACCCTGGCACTGAACAAGACATTATTATAGGTAATCAAAGAATTCACAGATATCTAATTAGTGTTATAATTGATTTGATGCTAGATTTATTATATTTTGATACAGAAACAGAAATCAAAACAAATACGTTGTCACTCGTGTCAGTCACATAGGTACAGACAGATAAGTAAAGTTGACACATTGCGCCATCATTTTGTTAACGTTAGCCAGCCTCTTTAAATCGGCATCATAAAACGGCACCAAACTACGAAAGGAACCAAGTTTGAGGTACGCTGATCAAAAATAAGAACAAAGTTTGTATGTTTGTCTCTTTTTGACTTACGGCTTCAATGCATTGGTGTAAGAAGCAACACACTATAAGTATTGGTTTTTATTTTAGCCTTACTTCTATGCTTTAGTTATTATTCTGAGGTACGCTGATCAAAAATAAGAACAAAGTTTGTATGTTTGTCTCTTTTTGACTTACGGCTTCAATGCATTGGTGTAAGAAGCAACACACTATAAGTATTGGTTTTTATTTTAGCCTTACTTCTATGCTTTAGTTATTATTCTGAGGTTGTCCTGTTTTAACTATCTCACTTGTTGAAGAAAGGGACGACTAAAGTATTGCCACTTTTAAATTTCGTAACTATTTTATATTGCAAAAAATTGTAAACATTCAAAACCCAATCAAAATTAATCAATGTTTTTACTTATTCTTTTCCCAAGCTATACTACCGTATTTAACATATTTACCAATTTACTAATTGGGTCTGTCGGTATTTAATAGTGTTCTGTTTAGTCACTGTCAAATTTGGTTATATACTCTTTGGTCAGTACATAGTAGTCTTAATGGAACGGTAGCAATACTAAATCTATGAGTATTGAGTAGTCTAGTAGTATATAAGTTTCCGTATATATTATAAGTTACTCTATGTATATAAGTTACTCTATGGTAGTAGTATAGCCGTATAGCAAAAATTGTGCGAAAATTAATAAGCTTTTTGTAAAAAAGCTTACAAGAAAACAAAATTTGTTATAAGAACAAAAATTTTCTAGATAGGAATAAATATGTAAGGGACAATTATTATGGTATTTTTTCATTACGACAGTAAGTAAATTTGCGGAGGAAATTTTAAAGGTGATATCGTCGTATGTTGATGATTACAGACTGGTCTCGAAGATTGTAGAGAGGACCGATGAAGGAAACCGCTGCATCTGGGAAGAGATCCAGTTAGAACATACAAATATATCAGAGAGAATAATTTTTAAGTTTTTTACTTCTAAATCAGTAAGATGGACAACGTCCCTTTAGAGGAGGTCGACGCCCCGCAGCGTAAGTTCGACATCAAGCACGCTTCAATAGTCGTATTACTAATAGTAGCTATTATTTTGACAATTGTTTCTTTCATAATAAACAAACCGACCTAGAACAAGGACAACGACATAATACTCAGGAAGATATGTAAAGCCGTCATCGACAATTGCTAAAACAATCATGGGAGACATGTATTATGACAACAAAACAATAGTAAGTATTTCCTTGCTGTGCTTTGTTTTGGTTTTAAAAGCAATTGTAAACGTTCTCTTACTGTAAATTCTGAATAAATTGTTCGTATTTCAGGTATTCTCACTGTAGCTAAAACTTAAAAAGTAAGTACCATACCTATTTTCATCAGATGGGAGTTTAGTTAAATTGGAATTTTAACGAAATATACCGAGGTCTTTTAAATACAAAATAAAAGTATTGAATGCTACGGTATGATAGTGCCAAGGAAACAATTTTATAAAGGAATTTATTGCTAACTGGCTTATTTAAAATAGGTGTAGGTATAGTATGTTTTGGTTCCTGTGTCTTGTGATAGCAATCAATTTTAAAACAAATAGTGTTTATATGATAGGCCTATCATTATCATTAACTAAACGAAATCTTAGAATATTTTTACAATTTGTCAACTCTATAAATCACTAAGCAATTTTTCAACAGCTTAGCATTCAGCCTAAGTGTACTTGAGTATTCAAACAGAAGATTTTGAGCCATTATTCCGTATTTTTTCTTAGGTTCAGTGAAGTCTGAAGGTGAACAGTATCAAATTACAATAATATTATAATACAATAATATTTAAGAATATAAGGAACCTCTTAAAAAAATTAAATACAAATTAATGTCTTCATAGAATATAGGGAGTGTTTCCTTACAACTAATAATTAATAGGAAGTATTTATTCATAGAAAATACACAAGCTAAGAAAAAATATCTTAAATTTAAGTGCTTTAAGTTAATTAATTAATCCTTTTACTTAATTAGTAAAGACATATAGACTACATTGTTTTTATAATTTTCAAAAATTTACCTTTAAACAAAAGAACAAATTGTTGCAGAGGTTAAATAAAAATTATCATTTTTAGGATTAGTTTATTAATATAGTAAACAAAACAGCTTTTTTTTTACTATATTTGCATTGTAACTTATATATTTTTTTAAATTTTTTTTATTTGTAATGGGAAGTTATTTTAATATTGCATTCTTTTATTTTGTGCAGATATTTTAAGCTGTTTTTAAAAATGGAGCTTACCCCAGATGTTTATGTAAGTTTTTTTATTTTATTTTTAATATTATTTTCCTTTTGTTAGTTGGGTTCTTATTTATTTCAGATTTAATTATTTTATTAACTATTAAATGTGCTCTGCCATCCCATCCATTCATTTTTGGTTTCTTCGTAAGTAGCTCTATAAAAAATCCTAAAAAAATTTTTGAAATGGAATTGTTGATTTGCCAATTAAAGATTTTTCATTTTTCAAATTAAACTTATTAAAATGTAATTTTTATTAAAATTATTAAATACAAATGGTAAAATTTGTGTGTTTATTATACAATAATTAATTCTTAAGATTAAAATAAAATACGTACATAATAGTTACTTAACTGACTAGTAACTCAACTTCCCCCCTATTCTCGGTGCATCAAAAGCAAATACTATTTTACTTAGCTCTCTCAACGGTTGAACTGAATATCAAATATCAGTGTTTGCCGCGTCACCGGTCGAAGATAACGCGTCAAACTGACACCTCTAAGGTTTCCCCCCGGTTTCTCTCGTTCAATTGCGAGACGCGAAACTAAGACATCGATTGTTTACGTAAATAAAACGTATTAGCTATAATTATTTATTTATCTGGCACTGAAGTGAGGTCGATTGCTCTAACAAACTTGACATGTAAGTTGTTCAAATTATATATTGCTTATTAATTTATTTTTTCTAATTAATACAAAGAGGTAAATAAATTATGTAAATACTATTATGTAAGTAAATTATCTTTTATAATAATAATAAAAAAATAACAAATAATAATAAATAAAACATACTTTTAAATAAGAAAAATAGATAGTTAAGCTTATTGCAAAAATCATATTATTATTTTAATAATTCTATGATTTATTTTAATAATAATAATGTTTTACGGCTTATTTTATAAATAAAGCATTAGATAGCAATTGAAAATAATTTAAGTACAATAATAAATTTTTTCATCATTGCCGTTAAAAATATATTTTAAATAATATTTAGTAGTTAATAGGTATCTTCTGGCAAAAAATTAAATACTGAAATATTTAATATCCATATTATGATAAACAGGCTATCCGCCCCCAGCTTCACACAGGTGCAAAATTATATAAAATACGAAAAACTTCCTCATTCAACGCTCTTTTCAATAGTGAAGACCACATTAAAAACCGTCACGCAGTTTAAAAGATTTTTGCGTACATACAGACAGAGGGACAGACGGCGAGAATCGCCTTTCTTTTATACTTGCCTAACGTCTTAGGTTCGGGAACTTTGGAAAATGAACTATAAAAGTTTGCTCTGGTCTGAATTTGGAAAGTACCTAGTAGCATGGCACTGCGTTTCGCAGTTATTTTGGCAGCCCGTCTGGCCAGTTTTAACGTTGCAAACTATACCTATTTATAAGACCTACCTATAAGAAAGGATTTCTACGTTTATATTTTGACATCCACGTTCTGGATGAAAGGTATCCTATCCTATGTTCTTCCTGTGATCGGTTCAGTAGTTTTTGCTTGAATGCGTAACAAACAAACAAACTAACATTCACATTTATAATATTAGTAACGATACGAAACGTAGGTATGTAAGTAACCGTGACAATGACCAAGTAAATGTAAACAGACATTAACCTTGTCGATATTGCATATAGGTGTTGATGGTTACGTAGTAACATACATAATATCCATCATTCGTAATAAAATTATTAGAACAAATATTGATGATGTGGCGTACTATTTTCAATCGTATTGGACATACAAATTGTATGGAAAAATAAAATTTATATAATTTAGCTTATCCAACATTCAAAGACTGCGTATGAAGTACACGCTTGCTAATTTATCTCTAAGTACTAAATAGGTATTCTTCATGGATATCTTGTACGACAGACGAGAGTAAGACCAAATGTTTGTTAGAAAAATTTTATCCGGAATAATAATCCTATCGATTAGTATAATAAAATAGTTTTAGAAAATCTTTGAATGCAGTTTTGTTTAAAAAAATTGTTATATTTTTTATTACAGAAAATAATAAAAAATATTCGCCTATCGAATGATGCACAAAAAACCGAGTGCATAATTTAATAAAACATAAAATTATTTCTAAAAGTAACTAATCAACACTTTAATTGTAGTTGGTGAAAGAGGTTCTATGACTATTTAGTTAGATACTTGTCAGATTTAGACCAGAACTACTAATTATACTTTGAAAAGTTCATTTATAACGTTCATTCTGCCGGGAATCGAACAAGCGACTACTGAGACAGAGAGCTAAGTTGGCAAAAAGTTTTTGATCCCCTTTATGATACTGTGACCATCATATACTTCATAGAATTCCTTTCCTGACTTGTCTAAAATATTTAACTGAATCTGTTTGATTTAACGAAACAAAAAAAATATATAGTCTCCTATTACAAATTGGGCGACCATGTATATGTATATACGATATAGCAATGTCGTGCTTATCCAACTTAGACATAGGGTGGGTCCGTGACTCCAAATAGAGCAGGCGAATGGAAATTCTGGGTCCTAATTCGGTTAGTGTGACGAAAACGTCGGCTCTTGCATTCCTTCTTTTTTATTCAGTCAGAAAAACTGCTAATGTGAACACACTTCCATTTTACCTTAAGCTGGAATCGGTGGAATATCTTTGACCGTTACTAGAAGGGGATAAATTATTATCAGTTTGCTTATATTAAGTTACTATAGCTGATGTTTTATGTAGGTAATTGTGTGTTTCACGTTTGAATATTGACTCGGAACTTTCGATGAGAAAATAAAAATGTCAATTTAAAGTTTTCCGAGAAAAATTGGAAATTTTTCTATTCACAAGAATCTTCCTCAAACCTCTACGAATATTTGAAAAAAAAAACCTTACTTCACTATATCCATTTAGCCATTTACTAATATAAATAATATAAAGTTTTTACTAATATAAATGTGAAAGTAACTCTGTCTGTCAGTCTATTACCTTTTCACGCCTTAATTACTGAACCGGTCATCATGAAATTTTGCATACACGTTGTCCCCTAGGGATACGGGAAAAAACATAGAGTACCTTTCATCCAAAAAAAATACTGTTCCCAAGGAATAAGTTGTTGAGTTGTTAATCACTACATATTATAAAACAAAGCCCTCCGCCGCGTCTGTCTGTCTGTCCTTATGTATGCTTAGTTAGATCTTTAAAACTACGCAACGGATTTTAATGCGGTTTTCACTAATGGATAGAGTGGTTCTCGAGGAAGGTTTTAGTATATAATTTACAAAGTTACGCGAGCGAAGTAGCGGGCAGCAGCTAGTCTTAAATAAAATAAAACAGGGATTTTTTAACCTGTTTTTTTTTAACAATAAAAAATATAATTATGAACATTTAAGGGGCTATAATTCTTTAGTTTAAGTGGTGAATGACACTTAATAGCTTTGTTAGTTACGTAAGCAAAACCAAATCGAGTATTTGTATTTGACACATAAAGCGCCATAAGGTTGGTTGTTTGCACGACAACCGGTTAGGCCTTCTAAAAGAGGATTATAACTGACAGACTAGCCGGTACCTGCGACTTCGTCCGCGTTAAAAAATATTTAAAAAATAAGCGATATAATAACACGTGATATCTTTATTATTATCACATTATTAACACACATTATTATTATTATCACACATATCACACATTATTATATTATTATCACATTAAGAATAAATGAATAATTTTGTAAGGAGGAAACATTTTGTGCTTAATTTTTTTTAAAATGCTATTGAAGTTATTTTTTCATAATCCTCCTTAGTGTTACTTAACTTCCAGTATCCTTTGGCAAGGGTTGCTTTCCATTGTTTCTGAAGCGCGTTTTTTTGATATTTCTCAAATCAAATGCTTAATTACAAGAGGAAAAAATTTACGTCCCTCTAAATTTGTCCTCAATTTGTATTTATACGTGCAATGAGTTATTATAAGTATGACATGAGGCAAAAAGTCAATAAAGGCATAAAATTCTATGGTCTTTCTTATATAGTTAATGAGTCAATTATATTAACAAAAGCTCATACTTAGCGCTTATATAGGTAAGTATATCTGAATAATTTATTTACTTGGTCGCTGCTAAACTAGATTAAAAGTTAAGGTTTTAAACTAGTTTAGCAGCTAGCGTTCATATCAGACCGACAAGTCTATAATAACTGACAAAGGTATTGTTTTCAAATTATAACTAATTATAACTCATTCAATAAGCTCTGCACAGCCCGTCTGCCATTCTTTTTAATATTTAAAATTAATGAATGCTATTTTTTTTTATTAATTCTTAAACCATTGTTAATTATCCTGAATTAAAAATAATTTTAAGGAAGCTATCAAATTTCACAAGCCTAATGTGTAGGTACTCAGACATTGCTAATTATTATTTGTATAAAACATTTTCTTTTTGTTCAAATTAATTATCTACATGCTAATATACCTGCTAATCTTATTACGTATGTGCATAACGCAATCAAATAATTCAGCGAGATCACAATTTTCACATGTTTTTCAAGAAGCTGAACTCGCTAACATTGCGGTGCTAACGATATAAATACTCGATTTCACGTTCCAAGCATTAAGTTCCAGAGAAATGTACACCTCATTTATTATTTTACAATACAATTTTAAACATATACTGTATTTTGCGGTTTAAAATGATTATACTGTCGCGCCTAACTTTTGATAACATGTATTGCCCTAAAGTTTTGATAACTTTAAGGTCAGCTGAAATGCATCATCTCTAGTACAAATTAAATGCATCATTACTGTTCTAATTTCTCAAGTTATAATTTGGGAGAAAATTTGACTAATAAACTCAAGCAACAGTCATTTGTTTAGACTGGCTGACGGTCCACTTATTGATTGTAGGTGGCTACCGTCGCCTATATCGTAAGTGGGTGGTTACTGCCGTCAGACGGGCTGCTCAAATGATTGCGAAACGCAGTGTTCTCTGCATTACTTTTCAGATCCAAACCAGAGCAAACTTCAAAAAGTTCAGTTTTGCAAAGTCGACCCTGCCGGGAATCGAACCCGGGCCTCTTTGAACAGAGCGTAAAGGCGTGCACCCTAACCACTCAACCAACGGGCTCAACAGGGCTTTTGCCCCTATAATGTAACCGACTTTAATACGATGAAGTGTTTAAATATATCTTGTAGGTACACTAATCAAGGTCTGGTCTGGAAGGGGTTACTATGCACTGCGACTATAAATTCTCTCGTATTTAGGTAGGTACTTATATTAAATACTAATTATACATGCAGCGTGGTAGTACTAAATTTCGTTCGTCAGCCGCCGCGAGGCTATCACTGATAAATTTAATTTTCTCTCCCGAGCGAGGGGCGAACGACCTGTGTACCAGTAAACAATCAGTCTGGAGTCGGGACCTACAGGACTTTATCTGGAATCGATATTATGTTCACAGTATGTTTTATTCATATATTCTATATAATTAAAACTTTTAGGAATCTTGATCATTTTATTGAGCAGAACCGCCAAGAGCATACCAATGCAAACGCTCCCTTTGCGTACTTACGAAACGAAAGAAATAAAGCCCGGTGATTGGTTCTTGTAACGCTCACATAAAATTTTGACCAATCTCAGAGCTTTCTCCCAAGCGTAGCGTAGCTGAGCGTAGCGGGCGCCAGCATGTGTTTTACTATTATAGTTGTGTCACAATAACCGTTACTTATTTTGTTCAAATTAGTCAATCAAAACACCGCGAATCGAAAAAATATTTGTTGAAAAATCCTCAATAATATAAAAAAAAAGTTCGTTAGTTTTTTTTTTTTAAATTATATATTTATTACTTAATATGAAGTCGCGTGCATAGGCTAATAACCACTAATAACCTATAACAAAAGATGAACTCGAACCTTTCTTTATGCGTCATACGCCTACCCTACGCCTAAGTAGGGAAATATATGTTCGCACCGCCCGCCACCCCATTACATTTGAAATGGTTAGCTTTTAACCTTTCGCATTTGATGCAAGGTCAACACAAGGATTTAATTATGTTATTACGTTAACTTGATTGACCATGTGTTTTTCGTCTCGACTTTCTCGATCGAATAAACGTTCTCGTTACATTCTCGTCATTAAAATATCGGCTTATGTTGAATTTAGTATACTTAACTCGATTGGTGGTATCTAGTATCAAAGACACGCAACTTTCACGTTTTATATTAAAATTTAGTTATAGTACTATACTAGTTTTAACCGCTGCTTCGCCTCTGGCCTCTATTTATTTTGAAATAGTCTGGGTTTCTTTTTCCAGGATTTTTCATAAATCCGATAATTAGATTTTCCGGACAATTCAGGTTTTTTTTTCTCTTTATAACGCTCGGTTTTAATCACACGAGTTCCGCCAGTTATCAGTGAAAGTTAAATATTTATAAAAAAATATCATTAACATCAAATAACTATACGCGAAATTAAATTTATATTCGGACACTAAGTTAGTGTGTGAAACTAAGTTTTGTAATGTGTACATATTTTCACAAAATCTAAATATACTTACATACTTATTTCTAGCTTAATCAGGTCATTTATCTTTTAGAAATTTCGTTATTTCATTTTATATGAGGTATGAGTTAGTATATGGGAAGCTAATCATAATCCTAATGAAATGCGAATGTATGGATGTTTGTTACTCAATCACGCAAAAACGGCCGAACGGATTGGGATAAAATTTGGCACACAGATAGGTAAGTGTGTAGGATACTTTTTATCCAGTAAAAATGTTAGATTCCTGTGGGATTTAAAAAAAAAAAACAAAACTACAGCGCATACGATGTCGCGGTTAAATCTAGTATTACATAAGTATTTAAATTCATGATGCTATTAATATGAGAAAATCGTGTATTGTGTAATATGAAAAAATAATAATATAATAATTAAATATTAAAGTTATAGCAACATTTTATCTACATTGGTAAATACGAATAACCACTGAGTTTTATTATCTTGTAACAATAGTCTCTTGACAAGAAAATAGTCATTTATTCGTTGCTTACTCACTAAACATAAAAGCGAATGGGCATTTTCATATATTTTGTGATACAGTACAGCGATT
Organism: Synanthedon tipuliformis; assembly: GCA_947623395.1. Lineage (NCBI taxonomy): Eukaryota > Metazoa > Arthropoda > Insecta > Lepidoptera > Sesiidae > Synanthedon > Synanthedon tipuliformis. Next base: position 941,106 of record OX392415.1, on the reverse strand, counting down.
ATATTTTGCTTAATTTGATCAGCTGGTCTAAAAATTATAATCAGGACTGATCACTTTTAATGTCTAATTAAACTCTTAAACTCTAAACTTTAGTGTTTTAACGTTCGGTGTAAAAATTCAAGTGATAACATTTTACTAATTTTTCTAATCGATATGCGATAACCACGCCTCTGTTTGCACCTGTAAAACTTACTTAATATGCTGTGATTTACTTGTTACTTGTTGTGATTACTTGTTACTGTAAAGTTATTAACATGTTAATAATTCTTCTAACTTAATGTTAGATTAACTTAATGTTAATGTTGTAACTTGTGAAATGACGTTTGGCTTTCTTGTAATCTATCTCCCAGCGGTTTTTTAAATAAACAATTAAAACTGTTACTGGATGAGCAATTGAAAGGCGTTTATTAAACGCGTAAAGAGACTTGTAAAGGCAACAGAATTGTTAAATTTTCACTAAGATGCAAGGCGTGATGTTAGGTACCGAGCGAAGGTCGCAAAAGTAAACGTGATAGTTTTGTGTAATGTGGAAATTAGCCCGGTTAAACGATCACAAGGGGAAATCTGTTGCACAAAAAATCCATTACAAAAACCTCTATCGTACAGGGAATTTAATATCGTTGGTTTAAAAAAAAAGTATTAAAAAATTAAATGATCAATAAACTTTGAATAAATGTTTCAATGACTTAGAAAAGAGAAGCGGACGAAGTCACGGCCAAAAGCCAGTATAATATAAGCAAACATATTTAACCTTGTATAATATTCAAGGCTTTTTGAATATATGTATGACAATTGTAACGCTCGAAAATATTATGTCGAAGAAACCTGAACATTTGATTGCAATCTTGAAAAGCCTCATTCCTCACGAGTCACGCTCGGTTCGCGTCAATATTTGCTGTTACTCAAATAGTGTAGGTACCGTCTTACATCGCGAGTACGTATAGCATCCTCCGAGTCACGTTAAGCAGTAAATACTATGAGTAGTAAAGCAGTAAATGATGAGTGTTATGCAGTGATAGACTTAAACGATTTTTTAAAAACTTGTTATATTTGATTACAAAAATATGAGATTACAATAAATGAACTTAGTATTAAGTAAGATATTAAACGGTCTTGATCTTACGAGTTCGGAACGTGGAATGGCAGGATCGGGCCGGGGCTGATGGTTTTATAGGTTGTTTATTTACACAAGGAACAAAGGGATATTATGGAAAGTTTTCGGGAGAGTGATTTGGGGAACTTAACTAATAACTTTGAACTTATTACACATAATAAACTAATTACATAGATGTTATTTATACTAATTACATAGATATTATTTATACATTAGATAAGGACATATATTACATAACATACATTAGTTAATGACAGATTACATAACACCTCCCCCCTTAGAACAAAGATTGGGCGTGTTTGCCCGATGTTTGAAAGTTTGTAGAGTTGGTGTTTGGGTCTTCGTCTTCGTCCTCCGATATGCACGATGTTGATGTTGATGGGATGGCAGCCATGGGGATGGAGACATTTGTTCTGCATTGGTTGCGCGGCGACTCGAAACAGTTGTTGAATATCTGTATGCAACTATCCGGCTTCCTTTGTCTACGTCGAAGAAATTTAGTTGGACAGGAACAATAACATTTTAGTAGTATAAGTCCAAGCATTATTAGACCCGTGATGAGGTAGGGCCAGGAAAAATTAGAGGCTGTTCGCTGAAGCGATTCCTGCGCTTTAAGCTTTTGCAACTCCTCTGAGTACTCGTCCAAATGATGCTTAACAAGTTTTAGCGAGTCCAAGGGTGCCTCGTTCAGAGATACAGGTAGCAGCTTTGTAGGTTTCATTTCCTTGTTCTGCTCGAAACAATCATCCGTCCTGATGTCAGGTATGATTATTGGTGATGTTATATTATCTTCAAAGGAGTGAAACGCCGAGAGAGTGCTGTATCCTGTATGTAATTTGCAATTTGGTTGCAACTTTAACAAGCCGTTTCCTTGTAACGTGTAGTAAGCAATTTCTTCGTTGCATTGTAGAATGCATCGCGTCTCCTTGCTTAACACGTACAGCCATCTATTGTTGTTCAGGGGCTGGAACGTATTGATATCTGCAGGAAAAGTTGTTGTAATGCAGGATCGTGGTAACGCCGTGGTAGCACTAAACAGTATTTGTACATCGCAGATTGGACGCGCCGTGGAATCGTATAAGACGAGTTGTTTGCAGACCATTTTCCTTGTCGTATATGTCCTGCAGTTTTCTAATGAGCTGAACGATGCGTATTGTTGACCGTCCTGGTTCGTGGCTACATACTTGTGCTCTGGGAGGATGGTAGTGTACAGGGAAGAGTTGATATGTGAGATAGGAACAGAATAAATATGATATAATGTTAGTGACAATTTGGAAACAAGGGGAAAATCTATAATATATACCAATCTATCCGAATATACATAAGCTGAGAATGTAGAAGAGTCTAATATCATGTGTATGTTATCTAATGTTACGGGGGCTACTAAGGTTTTTGTGCTTCTTATGTGGTTTGATAGGAGGAGTTCTTGATACAATTTGTTTAAATTTATGATCGAGGGATGGATCGTATTTGATTTTGCAAACAGGATGCTAGTAAGAGAATCGTCGATTTCACCTTCAAGGCTTGTTACTAATTCTAAGATTTGCAGAGAGATAGTAGATATGTCCTGGCTAAGTTTTATGCTATAAATTATTTCTTTTGTTGAGTTCAAGTAAGTATTAAGACGATTGATATTTTCGTTTAACACTTGTTCGTCAAAATATATCTTGAATATAGTCTCATTGAAATTACTTACAGTTGATGAGGTTATTTGTAATTGTTTTTGCATTAGATTTGATAATTCTAATTCACGTCTCTCTAGCTTGTCGATGCAATCGTTGTAGTGCTTGGCATCTTTCGCATCGGGAGTGCCGATAAGCCATTTGAGTACGGAACCAAATCCATCGAGTAGTTCCCTCTTGTTACGTGAATTTTTTCCTAAATACATGTTTAATTCGGATAATCGGTTTTCGATTTTGTTTAAATTTATGTTAAGGAATGTTTTAGTTGATTGTACGAAGGGGAAGTTTGTGACATTAGAATAGATTGATTGAAATTTGTTGGATAGACGTAGAAGGGATTCTTTAGCTATGAAAATGGGTTTTAAATCTTTGTAGATCACTAATTTCCAGGATTCGTCTGAAGAGAGTAGTATGCCTTCTTCTTGGTAGAATAGGCCTGAATATGAGGGCAGAGGTTCGGTTATTGTGTCGCTGCCCATTACGATGCCTGTGGTTGCACTGCAAGAGAGGATAAGGTTGTGTCAGGGGCTTGTTTAGAAGTTTGTCTACTGATATTGCGTTTTTTATATGGACATAGAGTTTGTATAAAAGGATATAAATCACTAATTTAATTATAGAACATATTACAAAGCTAATATAAGGATTATTTGTATACTCGTATAATGTATCGCTAGGGCTATGAGACTTAATCCTAGGGGAAGTGGGGTGAGCCGTTATTCGTGCTACCCTGAAACAAAATTAATTCGCTAACTCTAAATTGTTTAAACTATCTTATACCTATTTGCATGCACCGTTAACATGGTTCCCGATGATGGTCATGAAGCGGTCTTAGCCTATTTGCATGCACCATTATGTTTCGGCCTAACTTCCGAATGACGTAATTTTCGTTAAAACCTATTCTAATGATGTTATAGGGGCCTTCCCACTTACTATCTAGGTTGTTTGGGTTAGGAACTTTTAACATGACTTTATCGGCAATGTTGAATTTCGCTATGTTTTTAATGTTACTGTCGTAGCGTTCCTTTGCTTTGTCTTTCATGTTTTCGAGATTCCGTCGGGCTATTTCACGTGAGACTTTCAATCTTTCGTTTAAGTCATGTAGGTAGTCATGAGTCGTGTAATCGTCACTTTGTTTTAGCGAATATAAGGTACGGGGTTTGTAACCAAAGAGTAATTCATGGGGAGTGAAACCTGTGGATTGGTTAACTGATGTGTTATGGCAAATCACGGCAAATGGTATTATTTGGTCCCAGTCGTGATGGTTACGTGTATGCTACATTCGGATATGGTCTCTTAACGTAGCATGGAATCGCTCCAAAGAGCCATTGGTTTGTGGATGATATGCAGTGCTTATTGTATGGTTGGTACCAAGGAGTTTCATAAGCTGCTTCATCACACTATTTACGAATTCGGTGCCCTGGTCAGAGTGGAAACGCTTCGGTACACCGTAGTGTTGGCAGAATATTACGAGGTGTTTGGCTATCGTAGTGGCTAATTTATCGGGAATAGGATAAGCTTGGACAAATCGAGTGAGATCGTCTTGTAATGTGAGAATATATCTATTAAATTCGTTTGTTGTTTCTGAATAAGATACTAGGTCGATTGTGACACGCTCGAATGGTTGGGTAGAAAATGAGGTAATGACCATGGGAGCTTTGAAGGATTTCCTCTGAATTTTGTTGCGCTGGCATATCTGACAATTTTCGACGTAATTTTTGATTGCCTCGGTCATCCCTTTCCAATAGTAATCGGTTCGTATTTTACGTGTAGTTTCTACGATGCCACGATGACCGGAAAGTGGGTCGTCGTGATATGCCTTTAGGATTTGAGGTATTTCCTCTGGGTTTGGGACTTTGACTCTGCTTTCGCAGATTGTGATTTCGCACTCGTAAACGTCTGCTAGATAAGCTGTTATATGTAATTGTTCGTTTTCCGAAAGGTTACAGGTTCTATCGTTTTTCAGATCGGGAACAAAGAGTGACTTAAGATCATGAATTTGTAAACAGTGTAGTAGTGTTTTAAAATAGCTTTCACTGTCCCAAGGGTCGAAGTGATTGGGTCTAGAGCAACCAAATAACATGTTTTGTTTTTTGTCGGAAACTAATAAATCAACATCGTATAAGAGTCTTTGTTTATTCAAATACGGGTCCACTTGAGTACACATGGCTATTGCTTTGTTAAAAAGGTCGTTTTGATCTGAGAGTTCACAAGAAATCGGTATGAGAATGTTTTTATGGCGTTCGTCTAAGAGCTGGTCTGGTGAAATATGAAGGTTAGAAGTGTCGAAACTATAAGAGTTGATTTCCAAGAAGCGTTCGTAATTTATTTGTAAGTAACTGTCATCTGTGAGGTCGATAATATTGGTACTTAGGACGGGAGGACGTGAGAGTGCGTCCGCATTAGTATTATTTTTACCTGCTTTATATACAACTTCGTATTCATACTCTTCGAGTTTGAGTCGCCAACGAATTAAGCGACTTCCAGGGTCTTTAATAGAGAAAAGCCAGGTAAGAGGCTTATGGTCAGTTATGATTTTAAACTTTCTGCCGAATAGATATGGTCTGAAATGTTTAACTGCCCATACTATGGCTAGCAACTCGCGTTCAATTGTTGAGTAATTGGATTCAGCTTTGTTTAAGGTTCGTGAGGCGTATGCGATAGGTAAGTCCTTACCTACTTCACCTTGAGATAGTACAGCGCCGATTGCATGTAAGGAAGCGTCAGTGGTTAAAATGAACTCTTTTGTGAAATCAGGATATTGTAATATTGGCGGGTTAGTAAGGAGGCGTTTACATTCGTCAAATGCTGCCTGTTGAGTTGTGCCCCATACAAAAGGGGTGTCCTTTTTTAAAAGGCTCGTAAGAGGTTTTGTAAGTTTGCTGAAGTTTGAAATAAAGCGGCGATAATAACCTGTGAGGCCTAGGAAGGATTTTATATCTTTGCATGTTTTGGGAGTAGGAAAGTCTTTTACAGCTTGGACTTTGTCTGGATTAGGCTTGACGCCTTCATTAGAAATTATATGACCGAGGTAAGCGACTTCACGCCTGAGAAATTCGCATTTGTCGGGCTGAACTTTAAGGTCGAATTGTCTAAGCCTACAAAAGACTTCACGGAGTTTCTGCTCATGTTCTTGGAGGCTAGAAGCGAAGATTACAATGTCATCAAGGTATACGAAGCACCTTTCACCTTGCAGGCCTGACAGGACAGAATCCATTACTCGCTGAAATGTTGCGGGTGCATTTTTCAATCCGAAGGGCATTCGCTTAAATTCGTAATGGCCATACGGCGTATTGAAACTTGTTTTGGGAATATCGCTCGGGTCTACCTCCAACTGATGAAATCCTGATGCTAGATCTAAGGTCGTGAAGTACTGGGAGTGGCCTAATTTGTCTAGGATATCCGTGATGTTAGGAAGCGGGTAGCTGTCTCCTACGGTGACATCGTTAAGCTTGCGATAATCAACCACTAGGCGCCACTTTTTTTTCCCGGAGGCGTCCTGTTTTTTGGGGACGACCCATATTGGGCTACTCCAAGGGGAAGAACTAGGTCTTATGATATCTTGATCTAGCATTTTTTGTACTTGGGTTTTTACTTCATTTTCATGGATTTGGGGAAAACGGTAAGTTTTCGTGTGAATGGGAGTATCGTTTGTGAGAGGTATTCGATGCTTAGTGTGGTTACTGAACGTTAATGCGTCGCCTTCGATGAAAAATCTATCTGAATATTCGGTAATTATTTTGTCTAGTGAGGCGGACTCTTCTTCATTTAAATGTTCTCGCCTGATAAGGGATAGTATTTGTTCTTGTCGGTCAGTAATGGATACGTGATTAATGCTATTTATGGATTGTTCATTGACGCTGATTGTGTGTTCGTCCGAGATAAAAGGGGTGACCTTGATATTTGGAACACTAATGACTTTGTCTAATTGGGTGGTGTTTACACAAGTGATAAGAAATGAGTTATGCTTAACGTTGACCAAAGCGTGGGGAATAACAATACCATTTTCTAATGTTTGTTTTTCTACTATAGCAATTCCGGAATCGATATTATTAGTACTACACATAATTACTGTTTCTGAGCGGTTACTAAGGGTCTGTTGTGATATACTAGGGATAGTCGGCGTCTTTTCGTTTAGATGGTGCAATTTGTAGGTTTTACCACGTATTCTCATGGTTTTAGATTGAATGAAGAGACTGCAATTGAATTTAGACATGAGATCGTTACCCATAATACCATCGGCCTTTATGTTGAGGTTAGCGACGTGGAATTTGAATTTAGGTAAATCGTCTAAAGGGATATAGGCAGTACCTAGGGTTGTGACTGGAGATTGGGTACTGGAAATACCTACGATTGAGGCTGTATCGAGTTGATCTATTGCGGATGTGCCTATCTTATCACTTCTGATTACTGAAATTCCTGCTCCTGTATCGATTAAAAGGGTTACAGGCTTGCCTTCTACGGAGAAAGTGCAATGAAGGAGATTTTCGGGAGGCACGTCGTTTAGTGTGGGAATGGTAAATACTTTAGACTTGGATTTGTAATTAGGTGACTTAGATTTTGGCTTAAACGTTAGGCGATTTTTGCGAGAAACAGTGGATTTGGTAGATTTAGAGGATTTAGTAGATTCAGAGGATTTAGTAGATTCAGAGGATTTAGTAGATTCAGAGGATTTAGTAGATTCAGAGGATTTAGTAGATTCAGAGGATTTAGTAGATTTCTTTTCAGATTTGGGTGATGAAACAGTGGTATTAGAGAAATCGAAGGTTTGCACATCTGTTTGGGTAGATACATTCTCGTATTGTCTCCGATAGACTGATAAATTATTTTGAGGTTGTATCTGACGACATGCGTTGCGAGGATCACGTCCTCGGGTAGTAGGAGTCGGGATGAGTAGTGAACTTGCATTAAAAACAGGATTTTTCCTTACTGATGGGGATTGTAGGATTCTGGAGGGGTCAGTGAGCAAGGCGTTGAAGCGATTTCCAACGAGTTGCTCGCCTCGTCGGTCGCCCACGAGTTTAAATGGTTCATCGATGTTGGAGGTGCGGTAAGGGCTCGTTGAGTTTGATTGTTTCTCAAACTATTATTATAAGCCCTTTTACGGCACTCGGAGATAACGTGTCCTAAATTTTTACAGTAGTTACAGACTTTAGTAGAGGGCTGTGGTTTGTCGAAGTTATTATATGTCGTCCTAGGTTGGGACGAGGGATTGTATGCAAAGCGATTTGAATTATCGTTTCGTGTAGGTCGGTCTGTTGGTCGTGGAGTTGATGTTTTAAACAAGGATTGTTTTGCTCTGATCATAGCGCGAACTTTGTCTTCTTGACGGGCAAATCGACCTGCTTCTGTAAGAGTATTAAACTCTTTTACTCGTAGCATGGAACCTATCTCGGGGTGGACTCCATTAACGAAGACGCTTAGCGCGGTTTCTTCGGTCGCGTCTAATCGTCCTTTAAGGGAGCCGTCCGAGATTTCGGCATTTAATTTTTCTATAATTTTGCACCTACATAGGTCCACTCGGTGGAGGTACTCCGTTACAGCCTCATTGGACCTTTGGTGCATTGATTGTAGTTCTAGATTTAAATGCGTTATGGTTTTAACGTTTGAGAATTTTTCTATCAAAAATGAACATAGTTCGGTCCATGTTTTGTATTGTTTGCTATGGACATCCGATGCGGCTGAACCGACGATATTGTTCAGTGTGTATACGAGAAGCACAGGGACCTGTTCAGGTGTGGCCAATTCAAAAGCCGAATTACACGACCTAACGAATCTATAGACTTCGTTACTGTTTCCAGTATCGAAGCATGGGATCAGTTTTAACAACGTCGAAATGTCGAGTCTGTTCGTTGTTTGTCTTTCGAGAGATGATTCTTGCTTTGGTATTTGTACTTCAAGAGGTGATTCTTTCTTAGTAGTCATTGCGTCGAAGTAGAAATGGAATTAGAATGTATTAAATGGTATGTTAATATAATATAATATAATATGTATAATATATAGATATGAGAATATGGAAAAGGAACACGTATAGAGAAAATAGAAATGGTATGGGATATTTGAGCGACAAGTTAAGTCCACTTACCACAGTAACAATAATTTCAGGAGCTGCATGTTCCGCGAAGATATTTTTAAAAGCCTTCGGCTACCACGTCGTTCTTTTAGGCGATGCTGGTCCTGTTGCAGATCGACGCGTTGCTCTTCGTCTTATGTTTTTCTTTGCAGATCCTACCGACTGCGCCAATTTGTTATGCAGTGATAGACTTAAACGATTTTTTAAAAACTTGTTATATTTGATTACAAAAATATGAGATTACAATAAATGAACTTAGTATTAAGTAAGATATTAAACGGTCTTGATCTTACGAGTTCGGAACGTGGAATGGCAGGATCGGGCCGGGGCTGATGGTTTTATAGGTTGTTTATTTACACAAGGAACAAAGGGATATTATGGAAAGTTTTCGGGAGAGTGATTTGGGGAACTTAACTAATAACTTTGAACTTATTACACATAATAAACTAATTACATAGATGTTATTTATACTAATTACATAGATATTATTTATACATTAGATAAGGACATATATTACATAACATACATTAGTTAATGACAGATTACATAACATGAGCCAGCTAGCTAGTAATAATCTTGTTTTCTTTTTATTACTTCAATAAAAACCCTACAGCAATGATGTACAAATCCGACATAATTTGGAATTTTAATGCCAATCGTAGGTAACAAAAATTTTGCATAAAAGGGCTTCAAAATACTGCGATGAAATTGGGAATAGGATTTGTGTTTGACTGCGTCTGTCTGCGTGTATCAGAAACACACTGCGTGGGCCAAGGATTTTTAGAAATAAAAACCCAATATACGTTACATTTGTTTCGATATAGTGATATATCTAGCGACAATTCCAAATGCATTCCAACTGTGAACATGTCATAAGTTTTGGTTAATTTGGGGTAGGTAAGTATATGGTATTTCCCTCATGTTCACAACAACACCAAACAATGTCACATCAATTACTTTGTTTCGCGTATTAAATCGTTTTGCGGTTGACTTTTGCGATTGTTCTCCACCAAACGGCAGCGTTAATTTAGATTTTATCGAGGTCTTCACGAGACGGTTGAATTGTTTCAGAATGGAGGTGGGTGTGCGGCTGATTGGCATCATACTGCGCATACTGAACTTTCTCTCGGCTCCTTTCTACTGGCTGCGGGGACACAAAGACAATCCCAGACTGACACAACCTCCGCCGTTGTTGATGAAGAGTGCCAAGGAGTTGGCAGCATTGATTCGAGATGGAGAGGTATGTGTTGTCATTTATACAGCGAACTGAAAATTTCTGCTTAGCTAAAGTCTGGTTGGAGAAATATGGGACTCAGGATGTTTTTTCAAACTAGCTAGGAACTTGCAATTGCATGTCTCAAGTAAACTTATGATTATGTCCTTCCAATCCAAACAATATGTTCACAAATAATTTACAATTTTCTTATCAGGTGTGTGGATAATCTCGATATCTATTATATTATATTATGTTGTACCAAATCAGAAATTACAAAAAATATTAAGTTCATCCTAAATGGCAACACAACACTTAAAATTGTAATGTTGAAATATCCGACCCAACAAAATAATACTTGTCTTGTATGTTTTGTTGTATGCGTCCTTTGTCGTACGAGGTCGAACAAGAATTACGCCACTATCCACATGGAACTGGATATTGAATACACATTACAATAAAATTTGAGTAAGATAACACATAGTTACAGATCCTGGAATAATATTACATTCAATATTTCTTTAGGATTATGCGTTAATAATAATAATAAGGTTATTTACGGGGCGAATAAAAATGTTGTATACCACAAAAAACAAATCAGAGGCGCTAGGATTCTTCAGAAAGGGCCAGGGAGAAATCGTCAATAAATTCCCAAAGTATCGGTACTGTATCGATATCGGTACTGGCGTTTATGTAGGTTTATGCGTTTAAACGGAGGGTCGAATTACAGCTTCGAAACTCTGCAAACATCTCAAGAAGGCTTCGCCCTTTCTTTGTTTAGTTCACGGAGACTTGAACGTTATGTTGTTCCCACAAAAGTCAATATGCCTCGTACAGTATGAGCAAATTTGATTAATTTTTTCGAGAAGCAATACACAATGTCTCTTTTGACCAGAATTTTACACAACCTCTTCATAATAAAACAATAATAAAATGATGTTACAGTTAACAAGTGAGGAGTTGGTGAAGACGTCCATCAAGCGGATCAAAGAGGTGAACGTGTATCTGAATGCGGTGGTGGAGGAGCGATACGTGGCCGCCATAGAAGACGCTAAGGCCGCAGACCAAGAAGTGGCAGCGGCCAGGAAGAATGGAACGCTCCATACATTGGCCGAAAAAAAACCACTCCTGGGGGTGCCCTGTACAGTCAAAGAGAGTTGTTCACTCGCCGGTAATATTTTGGTATACGTCTATACGTAGTCTTTATCTTATATAACTTTTGACGAAGTTAAGCATAATTATTATAAACCAAGAAGTGCGTACTAATTCGGGTAGATGGCGCTAGTTCGATAGAATTAAACGGCATGTTTCCGATGCGTGTACGATTTGACTCTCACGAAACCGAGCGATTTTACACAAGTGATGTTGCACTCGGCAGGGCTATCGGACTCCGTGGGCTGCCTGGAGAAGGTGGGCAGCCGTGCGCGTGAGGACGGCGCCGCCGTGGCACTAGTGCGCGCGGCGGGTGCCGTGCCGCTGGCCGTGACCAACACGCCCGAGTTGTGTCTCGGCTGGGAGAGCACCAACCTGCTGCGTGGCGCCACCTGTAACCCGTACCGGCGCGAGCTCACCGCCGGTGGCTCGTCGGGCGGCGAGGGCGCGCTGCTGGGCGCCGGCGCCTCCGCGTTCGGCGTGGCGTCGGACATCGCGGGCTCCATTCGCGTGCCGTCGGCCTTCTGCGGTGTTTTCGGCCACAAGCCCACGCCCGGCATCGTGCCCGTGACCGGCCACGTGCCCACGCTCAACGACCCCGACTACGCGCGCTTTCTCGTCGTGGGTCCGATGGCCCGCAGAGCCGAGGACCTGCCGCTGCTGCTGAGCGTCATGGCCGGGCCCAACCGCGACCGCCTGCGGCTGCAAGAACCCGTCGACTTCAAGAAACTCAAGGTAACATTCTGTTCTTTTTTTATCTCACTGATACACTACCATGTTATTTCAAACAAAATGAATGCTTTTTACTAAATGTATACAATATGCTCAGATGTATTTAGATGAATCTTTGGCACGCAGTGGGACCATACTCGAGATTAAAATGTACTTTGTTTTTTCTCTATAGGTCGCATTAAATTCTTTAACACATGGTCTATAAAACTCTTGATATACGAGTACATAAGCTATCAATATCCTATGTTATGCATGTGTAGCACAAGTGCTGTTATTGTGTGGGTCGTTGACAGGTGACATACATGACGGAGGCGGCGTTTTCGCCCGCGTTGCTGGGCGTGCACCGCAGCATCAAGGAGATGATCGTGAAGGCAGCCGACTATCTGCACAAGGAGTGTGGCGCCACCATAAGCCAAGTGAGTGCAACACTTCTGTCGGAGGTTGTAATGGGTTAACCCAATTTAAGACAGTTTGTTCCAATGTTTTTTACTTATTTTTTTTTCTTCTAAATTATAGGAAAAATTTAAGGACTTGGAAGATTCAGTAGAAATGTCGGTGTCAATTTTCTTCTCAATGAAGGATATTCCGGACATGTTACAGGATCCCACCAATCCGAAGGTATGTGTATAATGAGTATTTTGCGATAATAAAATGTATTTACTTTTCTATCTACGCCACTGTCACATTTATAGCAGGAAATTCCAAGGCTAAAGAGTAGCCGGGACACCTATTTTTCAATACGTTTAAAAATTTTCTCATCGTGTCTAAACAAAAAGGAACTGTAAAAAAAAAAACAAAAAAAGAAACTGAGTTGGAGGCAGGTAGGGTCGTGTGCAAAATGTTGCGCAACATGTTCTAGTGTGGAATAGGCATTAAGCTTAACTTCCCATAATAAGCGAGTGTGGTGCAGCGGTCGCTGAGCGCGTGGGGCGAGGCGTGGCGTCACGTGGCGGGAGGCGCGACGCGGTCGCTGCAGGCTCTGGGCTTCGCGTGGCTGGCGCGCACGCGGCTCTTCATCCCGGCGCGGCGCCACCGGCACTACGCGGCGCAGGCGCAGCGGCTGCTGGGGGAGCTGCGGCGCGCGCTGGGCACAGAAGGCGTGCTGCTGTACCCGGTGTCGACGGGCCCCGCGCACCGCCACCACCAGGTGTTCGTGCGGGCCTCCGCCGTGCTCTACACGATGCTCTTCAACGTGCTCGGCCTCCCGGCCACCTCGGTGCCCATGGGCCTCCACAACGGACTGCCCATCGCCATACAGGTTATTGTCACAATAATAATGGTCAACTTTTTTTAATAAAATACAGCCTATGTACTTTCTGATAATGTTTTCTATATGTGAAAAGGATTTTTACTCCTATTTGAAAAACGCCACTTTGGCGCTGTAGGCTATAGTGACAGTAATTAGAACTAAAATTAGTTCTGGGTACTTCCGCGGGCGGCGTTTCAAAATGGTACACGAATCGTCATTTGTATGGGACAGCCTGTCCAGTGGTATAATTATAATACAGGCCAGTGCCTATATCCTATCCTCCATCCAGCCTGTAAATAATATAATTTTTTAGTTAAAATAGGAATGTCCCTAAAATAATAGGTAACTGTCGATGTCTTTGCTTATGAGAGTATTGTTGGTGTTTTTCAGGTGATAGCTGCCCCGAACCAAGACAGGCTGTGCTTGGCGGTCGCCAGACAGCTCGAAATAGGCTTCGGCGGTTGGAGGCCGCCGCCATAATGCCACCACTCACAGAGTCACAGACCACGTGCTTTTTTTACCGGACCTTAGAATACATCTCTATTTTATACCTCGATGTTTTTTTAGAACGATAAGATCTCTTTATAATTATTAGGCCACAAAATTAAATGTTTTTAAAAGTTTCATGTGATTTACAAGAATGAGGTTCCTTTCGATATTAAAATAAAAAAAAAACAAAATGTAAAATATTTTCTAATGAAGCGAGTTATTTGAAAATTATATAAATTACCTAATATAAATATCCAGCCTGAATTTTCTGGAGAAACTCGTTGAAAAAAATATCAAATAAAATATCTTAATATTACAATTTGTATGTATTGCATTAGGTAAATACATATTTGGGGAAATACTAATTTTTCCCTCAGGAGTATAATGTACAAATCGCAAAATGTACAAAGCGCAAAATGTGTAAAACGCAAGATTATTTTTTCTGTACTTCCTTTTAATTATATATTTAACAAATAAATTTCGTAATATTCATCAAAAGAAGAAACTTATCAAACTGCTTCATGAATTAACTTTCGGGCAGAGAGTACAAAAGAAAAAGTTTTTCATCTGTACATTGTAAATTTTGCGTTCTGCATATTTTTGCGAATTGTTCATTTTTTGTTTTGTACATTTTGAGTTCTGTACATTTTTCGATTTGTACATTATTCTCCGGAGCGCGATTTTTTCACAAGTCTTATTTTAGACATTTCTAACATTATATATAAAATGTTAGAAATTAAAATCACACAAAAATATTGTTCCACCCTCAAAATAAGACGGGTGTAAAAAAAAAATGACTGTAGTTTAAGATTAACAATAAGTAATGTGTTAAGGAAATTGACATTTGAATTTGAAATCTATTTTAACACTCGATGTACAGTCAGCGTCAAAAATACATATTGCCTTCGGGTGAATGAATTTTATTCATCACTTTGGATGTTACTGAATATTTGAAAATCTTGACTATTTATTTATTTATTTATTTACTATGTGAAACTGACTACATATATAACTATATAATATATATATTGTATATATTTTTGTTAAATTATACAAAATATTTTTACGTTTATTTTTGATTGAAGCGCTGTGAAGAAATATTGTTTGTACATTAAGTATTTTTGAAACGGTTTAATAATATCTACACTATATAAATTCAATTTATTTGTGTATCCATATTATATTATATTATATTACTATATTTGTATACAAAAATACATGCTCTTTAGATGTAATTTTGCCATTTAGACATTAAATACGTGTTATACTTACTGACATTTTTTTTCTTTTATTTTTCTCCCTTCTAAGACACTAAGGAGCTCAAGAGTATAATTTCAAAAATCAGATTCACTTTTGCTTTCTTTCATACCAGCTTTTGCACGCGACTTCGTCCGCGTAACTTATTTTTTATGTGTTAAAGAAATTTTCGATTTCAACCTAGTGGGGAAAAAATTGAAAATACTTCTCAAATTTTTTCTATAAAAAAACAATAAATAAATAAAAAAAAAGGTAAAAAACACAAAGAGTAGATACATATAACCCTTTACCTACTTCTAAGTATTAGATAACTTCTGTGACAGACAGACAGGCTGACGGTAACCATAACCACTTACCATCGATTGGAAATAGGAATGTACAACGACATTGGAAAATAAAACAGGCTGACGGTAACCATAACCACTTACCATCGATTGGAAAATTGGACTGAACGTGTGTACATTGAAAAATAAAAAGTCAACAAATGTGAGAAACATTTTATTCGCAGTTGTAAAAACTGTACAAGTCCTAACAAATCTTAATATTTAACACCTATTATGGACCTTCACATGGCACGGGCTGGAGACGGAAGCCACAACTTCACACATTGTACATTGTACTCTTCTCTTCACTGATTTATCCATTGATCACTCGGTTTACTATTTTTCATCGTTTTACAGAACGAGCCTCGCTCGAAGTAATTTCAATTTCTTTTGTAAATATAAAAAAATACTACATTTCCAAAAAGTGGAGACAATTAATTCAAAAAACAGGTGCTATTATTTATTCTAAAAAAAAAATGATATATTTATGTATGTACATTTCGGGAGCACCGTTTTTTTTTTTTGACACGCGTTTTCATTTTATAATATCAATTAGTTTCTGGGCACTATCGTAAAAAATTACTATTTTTTTAGCGAAATATTATTATTATATAAATGATCGTAAGTTTACATTACATTCATTTCTTTTTTCTACGCTATACAAGTTACATGTATGATTATTAAAAAAAAAAAAATTAAACAATTAACGTTTGCTCTGTTCAAAAGATTTAAAAACAAAATTTTTGACGAAAACTTAACATATAGTTGAGTTAGTATATAATATAATATATTCTGTTCGATAAATTATGTGTTAACTTTGACAAAAAAAAATATACTGACTTAAAATATAATTTTTAAATAAATTAAAATTTAATGTTAAATGAATTAACAATAATAATAAATGGGTTCAACAAATATTACTAAAAATCAAAATTTATATACAATAATTATTAATAATAATCAACAAAGTAAATGTATAGAGTGATTAATTTATGGTGTTTTAAATTTTAAAAAAAATGTCCACTGCCGAGTAGAGGTCATATGTATGACACATATATCATATGATATAATATCATAATTATTATCATATCATATGATAACACCAAATGGAAGTTACAAACGCAGATATACATATATACAATTGTTTAACGCAAACTGTGCTTTCAAAATAATAATTATTTAAATAATTTGAATTTACTATAGTGTGTTTATTAAATACTCAAGTAGTTTCAAGTAGTAGTTTAAACATACTCAAGTAGTTTCAAGTAGTAGTTTAAACATACTCAAGTAGTTTCAAGTAGTAGTTTAAACATACTCAAGTAGTTTCAAGTAGTAGTTTAAACATACTCAAGTAGTTTCAAGTAGTAAACAAACGAAGAGTTGGGAATCACTAAAACGAAAAATATAGTGAAATGAAATGAAAAATAAAGTAAAAAAAAGTGAAAATGAACGAGACTGTATTTTTTAAACGAATAACTTAGTTTAAAAAAAAGCAAAAGTTAAATAACAAAAATAAAGAGTTTGCAATAAATTCAAAAATTAGGTCGAAATCTTCCCCATGTCTAAATTCCAAAACAAATTTTTGATTTTTTTCTTAATTATTGTAAAAAAAGTGATTTTAGTGAAGTGTTTTCAATGAGATACATGTTCCAATTGTATTTTCTTCAAGTACATATATAAAATATATAAAAAAATCGTCATAGATTTTGAGATTAGTCTGCGAGTCCCGATTTTGATATATTATGTTTAGACAAATGAGAATATACATACGTTTTACAAAAAACTGGAATATAAGTAATATAGAATGTCTTGGCTCTGGCTTATTCATCCCACGCCTCGGGACACCGTCTCAACTTGTAACTTTGATCTTAACTTAACTCTATACATTTACTTATTAAGGAAACAACAAATCCACTCCGTTTCGAGGGCAACTTGAACACACTTTGCAATAAAATTAGATACAATCAAAATAAGACAAGACAAGAAATGCAACCAGACACTTGACCGAGTTCAATGAAATGCATGTCATTTATGGAATTATTTGAAAAAAAAAATCTATTTGAAATTGCAATTGTTAATTTATGGAATTATTCGAAAAAAAAAAATCTATTTGAAATTGCAATTGTTAATTTATGGAATTATTTGAAAAAAAAAAAAATCTATTTGAAATTGCAATTGTTAATTTATGGAATTATTTGAAAAAAAAAAATCTATTTGAAATTGCAATTGTTAATTTATGGAATTATTTGAAAAAAAAAAATCTATTTGAAATTGCAATTGTTAATTTATGGAATTATTTGAAAAAAAAATCTATTTGAAATTGAAAAAAAAAAAAAAACTGCAATTATAAATTTCATTATAAAAAAGGCCTCGGACACACAGAGCTTTCCGTAATACTGATTGTTAAATATATTTTTTAAATACGATATGTGTGACCGAGCCCTTATTTTAATCTAATGTGAATTTAATACCTTATTAAAGAAAGGGGCCAGTGATTAAGCGCTCAAGTTATAACTTGAAGTCAAAAACAGCTTTTTTACATAAAAAGTGAGTCAATTTAAATTGTCCAATATTTATTTTTTTTTACTCATTCACAATAAGGTCACTTCTTCCCATTCTTAATTATTTGTTTTACAACTGAGCAATTTTATTTAAATTACAATAGTAATAATTTATAATAATCGTTATGTACGATTATTGTCGCATTATTATTATTATTATTATTTTTTGTTAAATAAATTATATATTATTTTATAGACGCTTATTATTATATTATTATTATTATTATTAAACACGATTCGCGTGATTACTCTTTACCCTACACCGTGTACGGCGATGACTATCAAAAAAAAAAAAAGAAAGATCGTTCGTATAAAATATTATATACATATACAGACACAATCATTATTTTGATCAAACGTTACTATAGAATAGAAAAAAAAAAACAATATTCGTTGTGGTACAAATTAAATAAATTATAAATACATCTATAAACATTCAACAATTATGCTTAAGTTTGAAGTGTCGTGTGCATTTTTGCGAAATATTCTCTCGCGAATATTTGAGAAAAAATTTCATTAAAAAAAAATATACTACTTTTTTTAGTGAAATACTTTCAAAATGCTGATTTTGGATCGCGGTTGGTTCAAATGGGTCGCGTGAAGTTGGCCGGGAACATTCCCTTCTCGTTGGTGGTCTCCTTTATGCCCATCAGCCATCCCTCCTCCTGTAACCCAATTCATTCTTTTCAATTTCATTCTTCAGACTGACGGTCCACTTAGGATAAGGGATTAAAAATGGATACTTACTCACTCACCGAAACACAACAGCACACGTGCTTTTATTTCAGCACTATTTTCCAGATTCAGACTACTTACTGACCCGGAAGTCGTGAGTGAGAGCTTTTGAATATTAATGAGTGGTATAGTGGGTATGTTGGGTGATGTTGTATTGGGTGTGTTGTATTGGGTGATGTCGTGTTGGGTAATGTTGTATTGGGTTATGTTGTATTGGGTTATGTCGTGTTGGATAATGTTGTGTGGCGTTGTATTGGGTGATGTCGTATTGGGTGATGTCGTGTTGGGTGATGTCGTGTTGGGTGGCGTTGTATTGGGGTAATGTTGTATTGGGTGGCGTTGTGTTGGGTGGTGAATGGGTACCTGTTCCTCCGGGTCGTCGTACTCGACGACGCGAATGATGTCGCCGACGTCGAAGGAGAGCTCGTCGCCGTCCTCGCGCGTGTAGCGGTACGTCGCTCGCACGCGGTAGAGCACTCCGGCCGGAAGACCCGCCAGCGTCGCTCCTGTGTGCCATTCATTTACATTCATATTAAGTCGCCTTATGGGTTAAAAAACAAATACTTATATTAAGTCTCACAGACCACACCCCTCTGTGTGAGAAAATATAGGCTAATTCATCATAACATATTAACAAAGACACGATAGGAATCGTTGTCATTAATAGGGTATCGAAACAACATTTTAGAAATTCCCTCCCTCCAAAAATGTGAATTTAATGTCTTTTTTGTAAACCCAAGTGATGATGCTTGCATTGTTTGTAGTAGTGGCTACTAGTGATACAACATTGTAGCATTTGTACTACCAGTAGTACTTCTTGGTTGTACTACTGTAACAGAGGGATAGAATCTCAAAAATAGCTCTTGTGTTGTCTGGTCATCTCGGTCACACTCGTATTTGACAAATTTCGATTCAGTTTAATTTTTAAATATTTTAACTGGCTGTCATAATAATATTATACGATAGAAATATATACAAGCAATATAAAAAAAAATTGACAATGTAGTGTTATATTTTTAGTGAAAACTAAAGGCAGAACGGTAAACTCTAAATGCTCCACACAAAAAAAGCCAATTACTTACAGTAGATATGATACCTGTATACAATAAATAAAATACATATAAACATAAATTAAAAAAATAGTAGTGAAAAACACAAATATATATACAATATACAATAATAACATATCGTTATACCCATGCAATGCAACCAGTGTGGACACATTTTAATATATATACATACATACATACATTTTCATAGCTATTTATAATACATTTTACATAAAATACATAAATTGTAAATCAATATATATTTTTTTCCCAATAAGTTTTCCAAAACATTATTTTTTTCTTTCACTAAAATACAATATATATGAATATAAATAATAATTTGTAGTACATACAGTAAAAACACATTAGACATTTATTAAAAAACTTGAAATGATAAGGGTCTTCTACTACTACTACTATGATGAGTTTTAATATCGGCGTCATATATTTACTTACATGATTAAATGAAAGAAAATCACATAAGTATCAAATGATAATTAAAGTACAAGGCAATATGTACTAGTTTTACTAATATTTTAAATATTACATGATCGCTCTACCATATAGCACGTGAGGTAGACGTGACAATAAATCATCTCCTTATTTTTTATTACTTTAAATTATTTCTGTCAAGTTTTTTGTTTAAACGAAAGTTGTAAACTGTGAGAACATATGTGATTGAGCAGCACAAACGTTTGTGTATTGAGAAACTAAAGCATTATGGTGAAATTTATAAATTTGTGAAACTACGTTGAAGAACCATAATAGTGCTTACATATGTATAATTATTGGAGCGAAGAAAATAGTGAATGCGGGGTGAATGTGGTGCGGTTTTTTTTTCCTCGTTCCGACATAATTTTTTCTGTGTAAAGTTGTGTGGTCTATGTATTTAAACAGATTAAATATCAAGTATATTAAAATTGCTTAAAGTGAATTCCGGATTTTTAAATACATAAAGTTTAATTTATACCCTCGTACACAACTTTCACAAAACATTCCGAAATATACCTATGAGTTATTCAACACTACTGTCAATGGTTCGGTTGGCCTAGTGGCGCGGTGGTGTGACCTGCATTTTTCGATTTGAAGAACGCGGTTCGAATCTCGCCCCTGCATCGTGTTGTTAATTTTTCTGTTTCGTGCGTTTTTTATAGGCAGCCAATTAAAAGCCTACGCAACATTTGAGTATCATATAAGGCACAAACTTGGTGATAATGTCTAGTGGCTACGGCGACCTTTCCTGGGGTTGTTGCTCTAATGAAGATCAAAATGACAATCATATCACTTGTTTTAAATGTGGCAAATCCTATCATTTCGAGTGTTTGCTCCTGTCGCATGATGCAAATGACCCTGAGGAGTTGTCCGGTTGGACTTGTCCTACATGTAATACGCAGGTACCTAAAACGGGAAAAGATGATAATACCCCATTGCGCAGCAACGTCTTACAAACGAGAAGCAGTAAAAAACACAAAATTAATTCTCCTCCGGAATATGGACATACGGCCATAACTCAAGAGGACATACGCAATATTGTTCAGGATGTGATGCAGGAGCAGCTTAGTCAGATGGTGTTAAAGTTGAACAGCGATTTGGTGACTATCCTAAACAAGGAATTGAAGCCATTGAGGGAAAATATCTCGGAGTTGCAGAATTCTATGATGTTTTTGAGTAGTGAATATGAAGATATTAAAAAGGAACATAGTAACTCGAAGCTTAAGTTAAAAGAGATAAATTTGGAAAATATATCTTTGAAAGCAACAATTAATGAATTGAGCTCACGTGTAAATTTCCTGGAACAATCAGCTCGTTCTAACAATCTAGAAGTCCAATGCGTACCGGAGAAGAAACAGGAAAATTTGACTGAAATCGTAAAGAAAATTGGCAAAGTTGTCGCTTGCGAATTGACGGATGGGGACATCTTGCATTGCACTCGAGTTGCCAAGCTAAACCGCGAAAGCCGCAGACCTCGCTCCATCATCGTTCAAGTCACTTCCCCAAGAATTCGTGATCAGTTTATTGCGTCAACTTTGAAATTCAACAAGTCGAATTCTGGGAACAAACTTAACACTGCACATGTAGGCTTTGAAGGAAATGTATCTCCTATTTTTATCACAGAGCACCTTTCCCCTTCTAATAAGGCTTTACATGCTGCAACTCGACTCAAGGCTAAGGAAAAAGGCTACCAGTATGTGTGGGTCCGGAACGGAAAAATTTTAATTAGAAAAAACGATACTTCTGGATATATTGTAATTAAGAATATGGACTGTTTAGATAAAT
Organism: Synanthedon tipuliformis; assembly: GCA_947623395.1. Lineage (NCBI taxonomy): Eukaryota > Metazoa > Arthropoda > Insecta > Lepidoptera > Sesiidae > Synanthedon > Synanthedon tipuliformis. Next base: position 919,203 of record OX392415.1, on the reverse strand, counting down.
TGGTTACATAATTTTTTCGTTATTTTTTAAGTGTACATAGTTTATAGTTTTTTTTTTATATAATAAAATTCTCGTCATTAAGAATATATTACCAAAACGTCCGTGGTCTTCGCACTAAAACTGACAGATTTAAGCGTGAAGTATGTTGTAATAACTTTGATATTGTTATATTAACTGAAACATGGCTCAATGCTGGTGTGATAAGTAACGAACTGTTCGATGGCAGGTATACGGTATACAGAAGGGATCGGGAAAGCTCGAGGTTTCATGGCGATAAGGAGGGCGGAGGTGTCCTTATTGCAGTATTAAAGACAATTAATTCGGTTCGAAAATTAAATTGGGAAAGTAAATGCGAGGACCTGTGGGTCGTTTTAAACCTACGAATTAGTCAATCTGTTCATTCGATTGCTTTTTGTTGTGTATACCTGCCACCTCCTGTCAATCGGTCAATTTTGGATCACTTTATAGAGAATAGTAGTAAAAATATTGATCAATCTAATATTTATACCTGCCTTGTAGGTGACTTTAACCAAGGCAACATAAACTGGAGTTTGGTGAACGACGCATCAGATGGTTGCATAGTGCCTAGTATTAGCCAGTCATTTGTGGATTTTATTAACCTTAATAAACTTAATCAGTTAAATCAAGTAACTAATAAATCTGACCGGATTTTGGACCTAGTGTTGACAAATCTACCTAATAATAAATGCTCGGTAACGGAATCTTCCGACGCTATGAGTACTGTGGATGCCTTTCACCCACCTTTGGAAATTACGATTACTGACGTTATTGATAGTGGGCTGTGTTATAACATCGCTAACAAAAAACCTAATTATCACAAAGCCAATTACGACGAGATATGTAACACGCTGTCTAAAATCGACTGGGAAAATATTTTTAAAGATAAAGACGTAAATGACATGATTGACATTTTTTATTTTGAGCTACATAAGTTAATTGAAAAATTTGTACCTTTTAAAGCTATCCATAACGGTAGGTTTCCGGTTTGGTTCGATACCAATCTTAAAAGAGCACTACGCGAAAAACAAAACATCAGACGCCGATATAAAATATATAAAAACCCGCGAGATAAAATTGAATTGGAATTGGTTGGTGAGAGATGTAGAAAATTAGCTCATGTTTGTTATAACAAATACATAGGTTCCATCGAGGATTCTATAAAATCAAACCCCAAGATTTTCTTTACGTATATGAAAGAAAAAAGAATGGTCAAGAGTAATTACCCCGGCACCATGTCAATTAAAGAAGGTATCGATGGCACCTCTAATGGCGCGGAAATATGTAAGTTGTTTGCTACTCACTTTAAAAATGTATACAGCACTGCAGGTCGTAATAATACTTTTAGTCTTGAGGGTGATCACTGGGCTACTCTGATCAAATTTAGTCAATCCCTGACAGTCCCATATATTAGTAAGGAAAGCATTCTTAAAAGTATCAAGTGCTTGGATCCTAGTAAGGGATCGGGACCAGATGAGATTCCACCTCTTTTTATTAAATCTTGTTCAAGACAATTTGTCTTGCCATTATATTTGATTTATAACAAATCCTTGCAATCAGGTGTTTTCCCCAAGATCTGGAAATCCGCGAAAGTGGTACCCATACACAAGGGAGATAAAATTGAGCTTATAAGCAATTACAGGCCAGTCTCAATACTTTCTACACTTGCCAAGATTTTCGAGTCACTAATTTGTCCCTATATACAAAATCACTTTAAATTATTTTTGACAGAATGTCAGCACGGATTCGTAAAATCTAGGTCTACAAATTCAAATCTAGTATTATTAACTGAACTATTGTTTGAGGCCTTGGACTCTAATCGAGAAATTGATGTAGTATATACTGATTTCAGTAAGGCGTTTGACCGGGTTCCAATTGATATTCTTACACTCAAATTGGAGGCGTATGGTGTCTCGGGTTGCTTGCTCGAATGGATCAAGTCTTACTTAAATGATAGAGAGTTTTATGTCGTTGTAAATGGCTTTCGATCAGACTACTGCAGTATCACTTCGGGTGTACCACAGGGATCACATCTGGGCCCGGTGCTGTTTAATGTTTTCATAAATGACATAATTAGCTGTTTTCATTATTGTAAACCGCTTATGTATGCTGATGATTTAAAATTAATTCGCATTTGTGACTCAATTAACGATGCTAAACAAATCCAAGAAGATATTGACCGCATGATTCAGTGGTGTCATATAAATTGTATGGAATTGAATGCAAAAAAATGTTATCACATACGATTTTCAAGAAAACGTAATTCCTTTGACTCTGTATATAGAATTGGTAACACTGCGATTGAAACTGTGGAAGAGATTAAAGATTTGGGAGTAATTTTTGACAAAAAGCTAACTTTTGTTCCTCAATTGGAAAGTGTGATCAAAAGAGCATCTAGATCATTGGGTTTTGTTTTGCGTAACACAAGGGTATTTAGGAACAACTATTGTAAAATCCTACTTTACAACACTTATGTTAGAAACATCCTGGAGTACTGCAGTGTTGTATGGAGACCTCACTATGCAACTCATTCCCTCAGAATGGAACGCCTACAAAAAAGATTTGTCACTGGCTTGGCTTTTAGCAACGGAGTCGCCAAAAAAGTACGATCATATGAAGGCAGGCTTCGTCTCTTCTCTATAACATCTTTGGAGAGGAGGCGGAGAATGTCTGATATGTACTTTGCATTTAAAATTCTTGGAAATTATATTGATTGCCCTCCGTTGCTGCAGCGATTTAATCTTCGTGTTCCCCGCAGAATCCCTAGAGCACCCATTACTCCACTGTGTCCACCTATTCGCAGATCAGTATTTGGTTCAAGCTCTCCTGTCCCAAGGTTGTGCAAATCGATTAACGAAATAAGCGATCTAATCGATATATTTGCTGATTCGTTCACCAAACTCCGCAAAACTATACTTGAGAGTAGCAGTTAATGGTAAAGGTTGCTTTTTAGTTTTAGTTTTTAGTTTTAGTTTGGTTCTTTTTATTTACTTTTTTGTTTTTGGTTTTTTTGTTTCTTATTTTCCTGTTTTTTTTTTATGTTTTGTTTGTGCTGTATAATTACTTTTTGTTGTTTTCTCGTACCTTTTTATAGTAAGTATTTTGTATAATTTTTCTCTGTGTAAGTGGTATTCACCAGTAATTGTTTGCCACACATGTTTGTTAGTGTTTTTTATTTTGTTTTTTATTAGATAAGTGTATATTGTGTGTGAGCAAATGTTGGTGAGTCTTTTTTGTAAAATAAAATAAAAATAAAATAAGATACGTACGACCCCCTTAATAACCGTTAGGAAGCGTTTAAGGTGTACTCACCGACGGGAATATCGTACACATCGTCAACCTTCTGATTGTCGTTCTCTTTCGCACCTTCCTTCTGTGAGTCATTCGAGTCGTCCTGTCCCTTTCCCTCCTCCTTGTTATTGCTCTTCTCCGGCGTCGAACATCCTGAGGATTTCACGCTGCCTACAGTCTGTTCGCTAAGCCCTACCACAATCACACACTTTACTCTCCACCGCTCGACCTATCTTCGAAACCAGTCAGTGTGTGCTGTATAGAGAATCACGTGTAATCACTGTCCAATTTTCAACGATTTTTTTTTTGATTAAGTTCATTATCACGTGACAAAACTGTTTTGAACATGACAAAACATCCGCCTTGAACAATGATCTAAGGAAAAATGTCTGTATTCCCGGTGCGGTGTAGTGGTCTGAACGTATCTATACACAATTGTATGATAACTTTGATGATTAATAACGTTACAATTACTTATTCATTATTGATTGGTTCAGAGAAATATAAACGTATTACGAGATATAAAAATTTGGATAGTGTTCACAAGTAATTTTTGCAAGATGCAAAGTGCATTTGGTGTGTACGAATAGTCTCAATGTGAGTAATTTAGTTGCGCGCATGCTGCTAACTACTCCACATACATTCTGTTCCTCCGTACTCACCGACTGGAATGTCGTACAGCTGCTCCACCTTGTTGTCGACCGCGTCCTTGTCGTCGCCGTTGTTGTTGGCGTGCGGGGGCGAACGGGGCGACGGGGGCGACGGGGGCGAAGGGGGCGCGTCCGTCTCCGAGTGTCTGGCTGGGGGCGTGGGGGGCTGCGATTGGTCGATCTTGTCTGGGGCGGTGGTGGTGTCGGGCGACGAATCGCCGTTGAGCGCGGGCGACGAGCTGTTGGACGCTACACGACACACGACATGCCACACAGAAACGCGTTAGTAGTGTTTAGTGGGGGTAGGGGGACGGGACGGGGGTGGGAGTACTCACTCTGCACGGAGGGGGGCGCGGCGGGCTGTGCGTTGCCGTTGTGCGAGTTGAGCGTGCTGGTCTTGGAGAGAGGGGCGACGTTGTTGCCGATGCTCTTCTTGGCGGAGTACGAGCCGCGCTGGCATTCCGTCGCCAGCTTGTCCGTTATCAGTTCCAACTCGCCGAACACCTGAAATGCACAAGGTCTTTTAAAACCTACGACTTCCTGTAACGCGTTTCCGTTGCATTTGCACGATTTGACTCCCACTAAGCCGAGCGGTAAGAATGCTTATGTTGGGAGAGTGTTACCTTGGAGCTCTCCGAGTGGAAGAGCTGTTCGGCGGTGAAGAGTGTCTGCAGGTTGTTGACGTAGAAGAGGACCCGCGAGTCGTAGAGCGCCGGCAATTCGTCGTGCAGCTCCGAGTTGAGGACCTCGTATGTTCGCTTCGCCTCTTCCAGCTGCTCCCTGCCCTTCGTCACCTGCAATTTCATATTAACTTCATCAACTTCATCATAATATATCTTCAAACTGTTAGCGTCTGCTATTTATGTCGATTAAAAAGTGCTCTGTGACGTTTCAAAAAGAGGTGTTCATTCATTCAGATTCATTCGGTGGTATGATATTGAAAGGGTATCTTTCAGTTGAACGAACGCGTTCGCGAAGAGAGGTCGTCGTCGTATGTCCGCACATCTTATAGTTCTTATAAAAGTGTTTGGACTAAACATAAAATGATTTAATACCCAAAGTAGAGGGTGTTAACAATACGTACACATGCTTCAAACGAACTTTTAATAAATTACCTTTCGACATCTAAATGAGAGTCAGTGTTCAGGTTTAAGGCATGCAATTCTAGAGTCTTAGTGGCAGTATTTTATGGCAATCATCCTGCCATAATATGAGTGTAATAATATGTTTTTTAAGTGTCTCGAAATATAGTTTTTTTAGGCTCTCATGCAAGTCGTTCATGCGAATTTCCCAATAAGTTCATTCTAATAGTGTTTTATATGTACTTTTCATCTTGTCTCAGTTTGAGCGGTGTTCAAATTGGTACCTAGGTATTCTAAATACTGGCTTTAAATTCCAGGTTGTGCAACATAATATATTTTACCTTACCTTTGAGTTTATTTATAAAGAAAATTTATTTTATTAAACATTTCGACGATTAACAAGGATTATTATCAGAATCAATTAATAAAAGTGTTTTAGAAAACAATTCATAATTAAGTTATCAGTTTCGACAAAATAATTTGGATTAATAAGGAAAATTAAATGTTAAAAATATATTTAATTGTCTTTAAGACATACTTAAATCTTTGTTTTCTTTGTTTAATTTACAATAACAACTCCAACTACGTTTCATTATCTCAAAGATTTTCTACTTCTCAGCTATTTTCTAAATATATATATGAACAATTAAAAATTAAATGAAATGCCAATAATTTGGAAATGAAGCATCATCGAATTTAAAAGCGTTCTTCTACATATAATAATTGAAGTTTTTGTTTGTAGAAATGCAAAATAAAATGCACTACGATTTAGTTAGACAACTGAAAAAGTAAGAAGCAGAGAGAACCTTGACCAAATTGTCTAATAGAAGGTTGAGCAAAATTGAGCATGCTAAACACACCTTGGTGATAAATTCGCAATATTTATTTATTTTGTGATAACATACTTTGATCTTTCCGTGTTTATGATGCGTGAAACAAAATTTGCTATAGTCGAATATTGCTTGTATACGGGTAACATGATTTTTTTTTGTTAAAATAAAAGTAAATTTAATTTTTTTTAAAAGTACCTTAACATCATCTCTTCTCTTGGCCGCGTTCGCCTGCAGGTTTTGGAAGCTGTGCCTTTGACTGTCATAATCCACTAGTTTACGTCCGCGTTTCTCTATTTTTTTCTGAAAATAAAAATATACATTTTTTTTATTAAGAATTCCACGCAATATGACTGGACTGTGATCAAAGTGGCCAATTTATTTATGCCTCAAAATACAACCTAACATACACTAATCCCAGATGGTTAAGGCTATTTTTTCATGTTAAAGTCAACAGAGAGCCTGAACGTCCACTTGCTACCGTCGCCAATAACACAAGCAACGCCAGGAATTAGGTGGAGATAGAGTAATGGGCTCTAGCATCCCTTACTCACTCACCGACACGCGTCGGTAAGAGAGTGGTTACTACCGCCATACGGGCTGCCCAAATGGCAAATATTAAAAAAATGGGACAAGAAGAGTAGTCGTTTGTTGTCACTTACCCTGACCTCCGGGAACTGGTTTGTGTAAGTGTTGAGAGGTATGAGCACTTGGTCGCCGAGTTTGTGGGAGAAGTCCTGCCACAACATCTCCATGTTCTGTGACTGCACGTACAGCAGGTCGTGGCCCGACCATGAGCTCTCGTACACTTCCGTGATCGCCTCCATCAGCGTTTTCGACGCTGTCTGGACCGCTGCAAATCGACAAGGGGGCCTCACTCAACAACAAAACTAACACTAAAATAGATTATTTTTGTGAATTCGTGATAAGACATCGACTTTTCACAATAGATTTTTAAAATTTTATAGTTATAATGTATTGTCAGGTCTGGTAATATTCATATTTATAAATCCTAAGGGTGAAGTGAATGCTAACAATACAAAATTTATTAAAAAAAAAGAGAGAAAGGGCTCTCAGACGAAACATCTATGTCCAAGACTGCATTGCTCTTTCTCATACAGATTGATTTTTTTTTTTTATATTTATATACCGCTACCCTTCACCGATATAAGAAACGTCCGGTGGTCCGATTACAGCCTCATTGAAGCCACAATGCAACCAACCTCAACAAGGTACCTTTTCCAAAAAATAATTTTGTAAAGACTCTATTGAATATTGGATTTATCAAAAATTCCAATAATTACCTCTTATACATCTTATGTAGTTGTTGAATTCCTTTTGAAGCCGCGTCGCCTGTTGGTGTTGTCGGTTGAAATTTTGCATATGCTCTTCGAAGATGTCGTCCAGGGTCCGGTCCACTTTACCCAGGTTCTGGAGAAGCTGGAACAATAGGTAATACTTCATGAAAACGGGTCGAACAGACTGGCTGGAAAATTCACACAAACCTTGACTTGTTTGTCACATGAAATCATGTTGTTTTTCATTATCGAATAATGGCGATGGATATTGCTAATTAATATGATTAATTGTCGCGTTTGTTTTACATTTGTTTATGCGATGTATTATCATATTATGTTTTTTTTTAATAACGTGCAATAAAATAAAAATACTACGCGTAAAACACTGTCTTTTCTTGCATTACCTTTGTTTTTTTTTTATATTATTAAAAATTGCGATTCTATCCATTTAAATTTTTTCGTATGTTATGGTATTATATCTGACTAAGCAGTTTTAAGAGTTTATTGACAAAAAACTATTAACCAGTATAATATTTAACTCTTTATAAAATAACGAATATTCTATACTTAGTCGTTGGTCTCTACCTCCACAAAAACTACATGCGAATATCTTTACCATTTACGCTTGAACAGACGTTGCGAAAGTGTAAAACTATTCAGGGGACAAGTTTGACACTTGTCACACCCACTGACGAGATATTAAAAGCAACGTAGTTATATTAATACGATAAGGAAAGTTAAATAAACGCAAGGTTAATTATACCTAATTTAAAAAATAAATATGAATTAGTTACTTTTTAAGTTAAGATATTATTTAGGACGAGTGGGATGTGACCTTGTGTCAGGTATCTTCGGAGCAGCACATGGGCTGCCGACCCTGACAGAATAAAAGTTAATCGATCAAGAGTAAATAGAGATCAAGTAGAAATTTATATCACTACTCAAACGTTTAAGTAATTTAAAAAAATAAACTGAAAATACCGGAGGGATTGCAGTGTAAAGAAATCTTAGAAATAATCTCAGGAAATCGTGTTCAGTGCTTTTGGACAAACTTATGTCATTCAATCTATCTAAAAAGTATAAATAAAAACGAATTGATAAATGTGTTCCCAAAATTCGAGAAGGGCGAGATCAATAAATTCGGCTACTTTCTTTTTTCTCAGGAAGAAAAATTTATAGAAGAAAATGTACGTGCGAAGCCAGGATACGAAATAGCACGAAGAATGTTCGAAGGTACAACTAGGTACGCGGGATAATTAAAATAAATTTATTCCACAGACGTTATGTCAAAATATTATACAATCATGTATTTAGCGACTGAATCATGCAGGTGGTAATTCTAAAGATATATTCAGGCTCGTTCACTTTGCAAACAATGGGGCTTGCGTGTCATACGCAAGGTCACGATGACAGATCGGTTGTGCACACTTATCAAACTGGAACTAGTCAAATCGAGTATCAAATATTGCACATAGATAATGATAGGTAAGGGGTCCATAATTCAAATCAATATTAATAATTTGTATAAACTACTGCACTATTTAATTTATATGATATCCAAATAATAGGATTAATTCGTCTTATTATAATTAAAACCTCCAAATATGTAGGTACTGGCTAAACAATATTATTATAACATTAAGGATATACACTCAGTAAATATCCTATTAATATTATAAATGCGAAAGTTTGTTTGGATGTATGGATGTTTGTAACTCTTTCACGCAAAAGCTACTGAACCGATCAGCATGAAATTTTGCATACACGTTGTCTGGGACACCAGAAAGGACATAGGGTACCTTTCATCCAGAACGCGGACAAAGTCGCGAGCACCAGCTTGTTAAATCTATAGTAATATTATAAAGACAGAAGATTTGTATGTTTGTAATGAATAAACACAAAAACAATTGGACCTGTTTTGATTTTTTTTTTCATCTATAGAAAGCTACATTGTCAGCGAGTAACATAGGCTATATTTTATAATGTTACGCGAGCAAAGGCGCGTGCAATAGCTAGTAATTGCTTATTTTTTATTCGAAATAAGACAGCTACATTTCTGTAATTAAAGTCTTATTACTCGTAGTTATAACCTAAGTGGTAACTATTAATTGATCCATTGCAATAATCCATACACGATGTACGGGTATCCACTTGTTCCGAGTATCAGTGTTATTATCATACGCTCCATATAAGTAGTGTTTAGCGGGAAACAATGGACCTAGGTCGATGACACAAAGGCGCATTAGCATGTGATGTCTCAATGTTCCACTCAACAGCTCGTTTGTACACCTCAGGAATTATGTTTACACCTGTTATATCATTATTAGTTTCAAACTTTACTTTATTTCATAAATTATTATCAGAACCTAAACGTGACTAAGGGGATCAGTCCTGTGTATTTTATGTGCGCAGAAGTGACTTTAAAATTAAATATATTTTAGTCGTTGTTTCGCACAAATATTATTTTCATAAAAAAACTTGAAGGTGCTTCGTTTGTTTTCACTAAGTATATCTTGCACAAATAGTGATAAGAGTTATCTATCTATTGTTGAAATATGTGGTTTTTTTTTTAAACAAAATTTTAGACCAAAGTAGAATCTTATTTGAATAAAAATATGCAACATCTGTTAAGTTAATTCAAAGAACAGGAAGGAGCGTTTTGCTAAAAAGAAAACGAATCCGCTGTTGGTGTGAAATCGGCAATTTGTCGAACAAATTCGTTGTATAATTGAACGGAACAACGCAGGATGCGAGTATAGAAGGTGAAGTCCAACCATTTCCGATTACGAAAAATTAACGTTTCCGCGATGTAACAAATTTTTTATTCCCCTCTAATCATGTATTATAAATAAAGTTTTAATTTAATAGATTTGGGGTTTGTTGGAATTCCGTGTAATATTTTTTTTTTACATTACAAATTATTCCATTCTGTCTGTCTGATTCTGTCTTAGTCTACTTATAGCCTGCAGAACTTTTTTGTGGCTAATGACGAGTACTAAATGACTTTTATAAACAAATTATTAATGCCTTGTGATTGTGTTATGTTATTATAATTATCGTAGAGACCTCTAATTTTTTTTTTTCAAAACAAAATACATGTTATCCGCTGATAAATGTACTCTCTATGGGTGAATAAATTTTGAAAACCAGTCAAGTAGTTTTGAGTTTATCCATTAGAAACAATCAAAGAAAAAATCAAATCCTTCCTCTTTATAATAGGTATTAGTGTAGATTTCATGTAGGTATTAACTGCAGAAACAAACTTATAATTGATTATATAGTGCACAAGAAAAGTAAGCGGACGCTCTAAGGTCACCCGATGCACCCGCCGCGTAATTGTCGCTTGAAACTTGACAGCGGACTACAATCATGTAATCAAGCTGAATACTTGAATACGCACATTATAGCATAGGACATAGGAAACCACCGTTTGTGACGTGTTTCATTCAGACGATATCGCATTATGTACAAAAAAGATCTAGTTAGATGAACTTTATAAATGTAGATAGAAATAGAGAAACATTAGAAATCATCATAAACACGTTGTTGCTAGTTTATATATTTTTTGAAAAGGACAAGATGATTTTTTTAACAATACAAGAATACTATTATATAAAAAATGCACAAATATAAATCATTTATCAAATGATAATTCAGATCTTTTATATTTTAACGCGGATAATGTCGCGGGCAGTAATTGATGTAGGTAAAATAATTAGCCTGAAACAGATGCAACGTGAAGATGTAACCTCATTACCTTTCCTTACCCTAATATTAGATATGCTTACAAGACACAATCGTATAAGGACAAAAATTAAGGGTCCATTTTTGTCCCACAATAAACACACTGATAATTTTTTTTTATAAAATTATCAAAAGTTGCTGCTGTATCAAAAGTGATTGTACAAAATTAACAACTGAAACGAGAATCAATAAGATAACGATTGTTGGCGGAATTAATCTTTCTCTTTGAATCGGCATTTTAAACCCATTGTAACAGTAAATTTATTTGACAATTGTGAATTGATTATTATATGAATACTAGCTACAAAGTTCGACCAAATTACATTTAGTTACGAAGTTTTATCAAAATCGGTTCAATAGTTTAGTACCTAGTTCGTTGGCGTCAAACATGTGACATGAGATTTTGTATTGAATATTGTATGTAACTTTGATCGAGCTGTAGATCACAGCTTTTTTTGACGTTGCAATGACCCACAACCATTAGAATAATTCCTTTAAATTATATCGAAGACGTTGAGCGAAAAGTTCGATATGGACTTATGGAAGAGGAATATTACGTTTGACATTGACCTGAAAGTCGCTAGTAAAACGTCGAAAATAACTTGTTTTGCGAACAGCTCGTATATTTACACACTTTTTACATTTTATATGCAATGTATCTGCATTGTGTTAATTCTAGTTACATGCACGTGTTGAAATATACGTATGTTAACAAGTACAAAACGACTGGTGAGTACTTGCCTACATTTATAATAGATTATTTTGTTGAAGATTGTCTTCAATGTAATGGCTACATTATTATCTTGATATACCTAATTGTAGTCAATGGAAGCACACTCCTGTTTTTAAAATAAAAGAAGAAAAATGAATTACATTCTTGTATATCATTATACAACGGTTATACAACGATTAGGTCTGCGAGATTTAGATCTATTTCACTAATGATTTTTGACTTCTTCGCAATTCGCAATGGTTGTATAGATGGTTGTATACGTCTCTTTTGATAGTTGAATACACTAATAGCTAAGAGAAAAATGTACATAGATTATCAAGCGACTTAAATTTTCAGGCTATTGTGTAGTATCCAATACTCACCATCCACAGGTCACGTTACAAGTGAAATAACTGAAATTGCAAAGTGACTTTTAAAACATCAAACACAGTTTGTAGCAAGGCAACCGTTTAGCGCTCGTTACCCAAATAGCTGAGAATAAACACAAACGTGACCGAATGTCGGTCGGTTTTCATAACTACTACATATTTCTACACTACACTGCACTTGTAACACTTGGAAATGTACCGCAAACCGCAATTACTTAACACGAGACACTTTATACGTATTGTATTGTATTGTAATTATATCGATATGTGATACAGAACTGTATTAAAAATACAGTAAAACAGAAACGAAATTTCAAATTTATAGATTCCTTGGTTAGGGAAATCCTACTAATTTATTATTATATATATAATATAAAGCGAAAATTGTAAATGTTTGCACAAAAACAGACGGATTTTGATGAGATTTTACTGTGATAATTCTTAGTTCACACGTCAAAATAAAATATAGACTAAAAATGTTCTTCACATATGCGCAACAGGTAACGGGCAAAAAGCTCGTATGAGATAATATGAATGCTATTAAAAATCCATAAGTATTGAAGAAAGATGAGGCCCTCTTTGCAACCAGGGAAACCGCAATCAAACTCCTTTTTTGAGTTTGATTGCACCTTTCATTTCACTGTCCATCTTCCCTTGAAGTCCACGAAGTTCCAATCATGGACATTTTTATACAGTACTAGCTGTGTCTTGCCGTTTAATTTAAAATAAATCTTATTTTATCTCTCGGTGATTCTAGGTTTTAGTCGGTCAGCCGAACTCGGTTGTTGACTCACCGCAAGGCATTGACAAGGCAAATATTATGTTTCTTCTTTTTCGTTTAGTGTTCCGTCTTATTTGTAATACCGTGATGTCCTTCTGATATTGCATTATAAACTAGCTCAAGAATTGGAAAACAATATTTAATATCCTAAAACTTTTAGGATTTTTGGTTCACACAAGCTCTACAACAACAATCTTTATTATATTAGTATAAATTAAAATTTAGTGTTTTGCTGGTGGATATGCGGCTGGGCATTTAGTAAAGACGAAGTCTGTACTTGTAGAAATTAATCAAATAAAATACTAACTGTTAAATTTAAAACATACTTTGAAACTAAACTGGACATTATCATGTTTGCCTACACACGGAATTGAGGTTAGAAGTTTAAAAGGAAATGTGCAAATTTTTACAGAAAGAGAAACCAGCTTTAAAAGGTTATCCTTGTTGCATGCAGACAATCTCTCCAAAAAAAACCACTTGCTCAACTCGATGTTCTGCCGTTTGTACGGATGCTTTGTTCATTGTTATTGTTGACAATACACGCATCAATCACATCCGAGTGTTCTCGATACCCTGAAACTATTACGAATGCAAATTCTATCGCAAGTGGATCAATATTTGCAACTTCATGGTCAATTTGTTGAACGAATGACCAAATGGGTTAGTTACGGTGGCTTTATGCACCGGCGGTTCTTGAATATTGTACGGTTTTATGAATTATTCAAGTTTTACTGTCGTATAGCATTTGTGTCATCCCACTGTGCATTCCGGATAAAGGTCATATTCTTTGTAAGCGTTTTAACACTTTCTTTTTCGGGGTCGCGCGATCAAAACGGATTAGGAAAATCATCAAACTACACCCTGTTTTCACTAAAACATCTCATTTCGAATGTAAACAGAAACAATGTTGTGTTTAAATATGTGGTGCTCCCAACCGGTCGACCTTGTGATTCATGTAATGCGATAATTATGCGCTATTTAGTAAGCATTACTCTAGCAGCTAGCAGTTCGCTCTCAATATTTACAACTGGCCAATAAGCTGCCAATTTGCATTCAACAAACAAAATTAACCATTGTTTAATTGACGATTTCCTCTCATTGTTCCGGTTCTGAATCTTGTGAAGTGTGAAATAATTCGATTTAGTCACGTTAAAACAATAATACTAAGTAAATTTGTTTCTAGTAATATTATAATATTATTTATGTTCTTAGACAATATTACGCTTTACGATTAGTTGCGGAGATGCAAATGCAAGGACAAATCACAGGGTCACCTTCAGATTGCGAAGGGACTGAGGTTCATTTTAGATTGTTAACTGTAATGACTGCATTTTATACAAATGTTCTCTGTGTATTGTTGCAAATATGGTTTTACTAAAGCATTCCACACTGTTGAACAAGTTAAAATAACTGTGTCGGATGTTTTGGACCCTATACCTACGAAAGAGTGCCCATTTGACCTGCTCGTCATAAACGACCTTTACTTGTCCTATTTAATATAACCTAGTTGACACATTTTTGTTATTACAATCTCCACAGTTTCATAACGCTGACTTTATGAAGAAGAAAAAAAGGTTTTTGTTTATTGCTTTTATTAATGGTCCTAATATATGTTACAAGTAACTATTAAGTCTTTTGGCTTCTTCGGTGTAATTGCAATTTAACAGGTGATAACATTCAACGCAGCAGGGTTAACTGGAATCCGTACAAATGGAGTCTTTGCAGCACGACACGTGATGTGCATACCACATAAACCACATTACGGCATCTTGTTTCATGTAATAAATACTAAATTACCATTAAAACTGTTAACTTCATAAACTAATTAATAATATTGCTTAATCCTTATTTCTAGACATTTCTAAATATTAATATGCTTAGAGAACATTTCATTGATATCTCTATTATTATTATTAATAAACTATAAAGATATTATTTATAAAACGGCATTCGTGAAAATATTCCGTTAGTTGGAGAGAAATTTTTGAATAGTATTGACACGTTTTGAAGTCATAGTCGTAATTTTGGCAGAAGAAATAACTCGCTTCCAATTAAACCAATTTCATGTATCCCCATCTCACTCCTTGTAATTTGTTCAAAATTGCCAGCGCGGCAGCGCACCCTCATCACCCTGGTTTTGCATGTGACCTTAGGTCATCGGTAGCCACCTATCGTCATCAGGTGAACCTTCGATCTGCCGGCCACGTTGTATATTAATTATTGAGTGATTAGAGACGTCGTATCAATTCTTAATTGGACCATCAGCACCTTGTCGACGTTAATCATAAGTGTGGAGGTCCAGACCAGACATAAGTTAGTTTAGATTACACGATTTGGCACAACACAGTGAATTGATTACAATGCCCAGTTGACACCAGCAGTGATTGTCCAGTTACATCTTACATTTCTATTTCAGTTTCTATTGTGCAATGCACGACAACGAAATTGATTGAAAAATTGTGCAACTCAATCGTACGGAATAACAGGTTTATTTTGCTCACTTACTCATCCTCGAATGTACCTATTTATAATATAATATAGTTATACAGCACCTTCCCACATAGGTACACTTAATTGGTAATGGGGTTCGGTTAGGTATAATACATTTATTATATTATCTACAATTTTACACCTGCAAGCAAGAATCAAATTCCAATTTTGCATTTGTTCATGCACGTCTTTCAAGTAGCATACGGTCTGATAAGCGGTTCGTTAAAATTGCAATTCGTCTACAATGCAAAAAAATAATAATGTTGAAATGTCATATAGTTGCATAGCCAGAGACATAAAATGGTTTTAATGTGCTTAGTATGTGCATTGAAATTTGAAAGTGCATCTATAAATTTGCTTTATTATCGATAATTACTGCTTGGCGATGGTTCAATTTAAACGAATTGAAGTTGACGTTGTTCAACTAATAAACAATATTAAGAAATACATAATTATACATTTCTAAAATCAATTTCATTATCATGATAAAGGTTCTAATTTTACTCCGTTAATTTAAAGTAGTCAGTTAATTAAGTTAGTTTAAGTTAAGTTGTAGTTTAAAAAACATATTCTAACATATTTTTAACATTATTATAAATTGTTCTTATATTCTAGACTTACAATTTCGTTCAATGTTAAGAGTTGAAATTGAAACTAATTAGTTTTTTTTTTATAATACTTAAATACGTTTGGCTACGTAGACACTACGTTATTTTAGACGAACTGAATATTGACTAACTGTGATTTTGGTTTCGGATCTTATAACTGAGTTATCTGAAGCGACAAAATCTATAAATAAGAAAATTAGAATTTGGATTTGATTTGATAATGCAGTTGTGTATTATCAATTAACAATATTTAGAAAATCTCGGTCCAATGCCTCACATTAATGAACATTTGATAAGTTGTCGAGGTCAATCACGTACACAGGAAAAACGATCAAATATTATTTATTTATACTAGGGATATTTTTGTACAAATTTAGACACCGTAGAAATACCTTCGTTGTGAAATCGTCATAAGCGACATGAAATAAATAAATTTAATGGAGCTTAATTTTATAGTCCAAGGTCACAAACAATATAACTATAAAACAGGATCGGTTTGAATTGAAAGTATTCACACTTCCCACAAAACCAAATAGACAACAGATCCAACAATCTAAAATTTAGAGAGAAAACATCAATTAAACAACACAATGGTTGACCGTAAACTTGATTGTAATCTTGACACTGAGTGAATTAATGGTTTGCACAATCATCTACGTAATATAAATGTTCTTTAAAAATAAAATTATTCTACAGCTCAGTTTAAGTTAACTTAAAAAAACAAAATAAAAATAAAATACACATAAAAGCAATTGGTAAAAAAAAAACTTAATGCAAATTAGTGGCATTCACTAAAAACTGTGATAACTGAAGAATCCATTTAGTTTAAAAGCTAAACCAATTAAACTTTACGTGTGTGCGCGGGCTTTGCCTACACACCCACGTCACACACTCTCACACACAAACCTACGCAGTGGTGACCGGCGAAAATAGAAAGCATTGGTCGGAAGACTTGAGATGTGTGCCGCGACTCCGACACAGGTGGATCCGGGTAGAGGTGCGGGGGGGACGTGAGAACGAGACACAAACTTACCCATAGCTATAAAAAGGATAAGGATAGACGCAGCCGGCACCCAGTTTGACAACTGTGCAACATAAACATTGGACCTGGTTCTTCGAGAAACTAATAAGAGCTGTAAGTAATTAGAAACCCGATAAGTCTGGTGTCTAATGTTTATTACTTGTTGATTGACAAGGCGAGCAAGCAACCAGCACCGAAATTTATGGAAACTAGAAAACATAAATAGGCACCATATAGAGGCACCTAATAAACGGAATTCTTTGCCCAAGTCACGCACAGCTAACCAAACAGTTGCTACACTAAATACACAATACCTTATTGTCGGAACATCAAATTACACAATTAACTTTTTATTGGTTCAAGAGGTATTTTTACAATACCGTAATAGGCCTTTAAAAGGCAAAGTTTTCAATACAAGTCGAAAATTTCGCCACACCTCCGGAGGTGGGATCACGGATTTGTCTCCGTGACATTTGGACGCATAGCTGAGGCTTGAGGCGAACTTGCAATGGATGCCTTTGAACCTTTGAACGTTTACTAGCCGCATTCTTGACGAGATAACTTCGTTGCGAAAACCCGCACCGGGCGCAGGAGATAACTTTAATATTGAATTTAAAGCCAAACTAGACAAATTGCTCAAATTTTACATTAACAAACAAAACTCATAGGTTCTAATGTTTGCTTTGCAGATGATATCCCTTTTATTCCATCTTTAATTAATATGGACAGTTATAAGGCGACTGTCACAAAATGGCTAAAACACAGAATATAGAATAGAATATTTAGAAACAGAAATGTATTAAGTCTACCATACCATAACTTGTAATACGATTGGACATCTTGTAATTTATTTTGGCACACCCCAAAACCGCACGCACGGATGCATTTTTTTCTACAAATTAATATACACAATACCTTCCTTGTTTATCGCTGTTTCCATTAGTGAAAACCTTATAAAATCCGTTAGGTGGTTTAGAAGAAGCTGAATAAAGCTTAATAGAAATTTCAGATAGATTACATAATCAAGCAATCCCTAAACTTGTTTAGGGCACTTGGATGCTGACTATGATTACACATATTTCTTCGCTTATCGCTTACCCATTTATCAAAAACTTTTTGCTATTTGTGGAATGGGACCGGTTTGTAGTCAGATAATTTCCTAATGCCTACGATGAGTACGACATTCTTTGAGCTCTCAAAATTGCCCAACCCTCCATTGTTCTGCGCAATTTAGGTTAATCTTATGGAATTATGAAAAATGAATAAAAAAATCATTATTACCATTAATATATGAATTAGTGTATTACAAAAAAAAAAAAACAGTCGAAAGTCAATAGAACTCGTTCCTAAAACCCCAAAAATAACTGAATCTTGACCTCATTTTTTTCCGGAGCATGACTCACGGAAATCGTCAACTTTACATTCCCACATATCTATTACTAGATTCACTAGTGAGCCAATTAAACAGGTGTATGATTTTTTTTTTGTGGTGTGCGCGAGTTAAAAAAGTTAGATTATAATAATAATTGTTATAGAGATGTTCCAAATATTCATTATGCGTGTCGACCTTGTTTTCAATTTCATTCAACCGTCGCGGACAGTGTCGTGGACTGCGTTCACCGGGCGCGTTCAACAAAAATGACATAATTGCAAAAAAATAATGTAAACAGTGAAATAAATAACACAAAATCGAGTCGTTAAATAATTATTAATTACGCAAAATTTAGTACATATAAATTAGGTACCTCACACATGTAAATCACGTGACATATATATATGGTTCAGCAAAGTTCTCACTCTGATGTCGCTTTATGTTCTTTGTATACGATGATAAGCCTCAACCCTAAGTGAAATCATAATACGAATAGTTTTTATATTAAAAAATTAGATTAGTAAAATGAATTATACTTTTGTCTGAATTATAATAAGCAAATATAAGATTGGAATCAACAGACATATTAATAATGATTCACGATCCGTGGATAAATTTAGACAGTGAAAGTTGGGCAAAAAGGCTTATAATAACGTAGCAACAATCACTATTTCTTTTCAACATGGTGATACAAGTCCATAAACTTCTTATAAATGTATACCTTTGAATTAAAGACAATATAAAAGATATGTTCGGAAAGCGATTCGGTGTCATATGACAGTATGTTAATGTATGCAAGGTATTAAAGGAATAATACAGTATTACCCTGTGAAGAAAAAGCCAACTTGACTATAACGGACGATTAGGAATCGGACTATTTAATGCGAAAAAAATCCTGACACTAATCAGAAACACAATAGTCTATAAATGACCAAAGAAGTCGTATAAAGTTTTTGCTTAACCTCGGTTTAGCTGCAATCGGTAATACCATTAAAACGTAGAAAAACTAATTGATTAAAGTTTAAAGGATGTTTCGTAATATGATGTTAATCTTTAAAAGAAATCGTTTTTGTAACACATTTCCTTTAAACGCCGAACATGGCATCGATGCGTGCCGGATTCCTTCGAGCTAATCGTGTAGAATGCATTGGAAAACACATTAAACCTACATACATGGGGAACACTACGAAACGTGTTCGGTTAGATCGCGCAAGCGCCGCGTTCAATGTGCCCGTAGACAGGTTCCAAGGTACTTTTTGTTGGAATTCTGATAGCAATATCAACAAACGTGTTTATCTAAAGAAAGAGAGAGCCAGCACCCTTTGAAGGCTTATCTTTATCGAGTACAACGTCACCTATTAACAATATTAATATTCAATAAAACTTGACAAAAAGTCCAAAAAGCTTAGCGAAGGTCAAAACAAATTATGAATGTTGGCTTCGAAATCGTGTATTCGCTCGTCGATGATGGTGGTGTATGATATTGGTGTTCATCAAATGATGAAAATGGATGATTTTCAAGCCAAATTCGACGATGATAAAATTCAGTACCATCAATCAATTGAGGACGTCCAAAATTACGTGTAAAGCAGTAGATATTGTCAATGTTGCTGTTCGTCAAGGGATCAAAATGGATGATGATCAAGTTCAAAATCGTCAATCAATTTAGATGCCCAAATTCTAGAAGCATGTGTAATCAGGCGATAAATTCTTAAACAATGGCGCCAGAATTGAATGACACGCGCCAAAAAGAAGTTTGCAAGCAACCAGACACAGTATCCAGTAGACGGGAATAGTCACATCACGGCCTGGCCTGGCGGGCGTCCATATCCGATCGCGCATTAAAACATCCCAACTCGTACCGCGCCACGAGACAAATCTGTGTCTTACACCGTCGCGTTTAAGTTTCAATTGCATTGGACTCTCTAGGAGATAGGGCAATAATGTGGATCAGCGTACCGATATAAGCCGCGTCTGCGCCGGTCCTTACGTAATTTTTCGACGGTGAACTGAATACGTCACCGCGACGCTTCCGTGTGACGGATCGCGGACCTATTCGACCTATTCGACCCTATTGTTATAAATCAAAGGATAATAAAGGGCGCAAGGTTAGATCGACCTTGTGCTCTAGTAATATTCTAAATTTATACAACGCTATTGAGAGTTCCAGTCGATTGATTTGTAGTGTTTTGATGCACACTTGAACTACAGTTGGAACTTTCAGAGTTTCAAAAAGATAAAAAAGTTAATACATTGGAATGTTTTCGTTGAGAATATTCAATCAACAGTGAAGGCGAATTTCATCTCTAAAAGATAAATATTGGCAAGCGGCGAGTTTTATTTTTAGTGAAAACAAACGTGGTTATTGAAATTATAAGTTCCTTTTGACATATATTTGAGAGTATTTTTAGACTGATTTTATGTAAAGTTCCGCTAGTATGTAGTCCGACGGTTTATGCTTTGATACATAACTCACTTTTTGGCTTACCCAATAATCTCTCAAATTTGAATTCCAAGTTTTTATTAGAAATTCAGATAAGACCTCGCCCAATTTGTACACTGCACAGTGATAGATAACATTGTTGGTAATTGTACATACAACATTCTCTATAGCGATAACATTTTTTCGAAATCTCAATTTTACATGTTTGCTATAAATTAGCACTTGAACCAAGTGTTACAAGCTCGCCTCAATGTCCTTTTTCGTGACACGCTCAATCGTGATCTCTCTATTAGGACATGTTACGTCTACTAAATACATTTATAAAAAAATACCACAGCTTCTATATCCATATAAAACTGTTTTAAATGCGCGAGGCGGCGATGGGCGTCTCGGCTTAGTTAAGCGTCTACTCGTCCGCAAATATTCTCACTCATGGGTGCTAACCTAGAGTTTAGAGAACTACGTCTTGGTCGATCATAAAGAACATTTAACACAGATTCATTCATTTATTTAATTATTTAGTCACAACAGCATGGCCTTGAGAATTAGCATTACGAAAATTTGGACCAGTGATGTAGGTAAAGAATTTAATTTTGAATTAAAATTGTGAAATGCAGTGTATCATGCCAATACAACGAGAGTATTATCCTTTCTGTTAAGAATAATTTGATAACTCATTGACCACTTCATCGTTTCAAATCCCACCTTAACCTTGATGGTCAAACCCAACGCAACCGCTCAAAAGGCTGCTCAGAGAATAATAAAACCATTTCTGGATACGGAGCCGGCGAAAATTGGCGATTTTGCAAGAATGGCGTGGGACACGGGCCATTCACCTGTACTGACTGATGTGTCATGTTTGGACCTTCTCCAAAAACAGTAACTTGTTGATTTACCCCAACCAATGTAATGTAATTATATACAAGGACATATTCATTTCAAAAAGACAACACTATAAAGATCAAATAGAAAAGCCCTGGCCTATTGCGTTGTAAACAGCAAAAAATATAGAATTAAGTATATTATCTATATAATCTGCAACATAAAGAAAACTAACACATAAATAAAAACAAGAAACTTATATAATCTTCCAACCCGGCTGGTCACCGTGGAAGAGTACGACCATAACCCTCCAAAGCTAAACACCGCAGTAACAAAAAACAAGAACAAAAACAAAAACAAAAATCCAACAAATACATATAGCAACGTACCTACACTTTGGAGGAGGCCCTTACCCAACCTGGGGACCTAGCTTAACGCACTTTAATTAAGATTACTATTAGAATTAAACAATTTAGTATTAAGTCTTTTGATAATTTTAAGTTTACCTAGCAATTAGTAATTAGTCTAGTAACTAAAAATGAAAATGTAGCTTGTAGCTTGGTCAAATAAAGTATCCTTTTTTATTTATTTATTTTATATAATCTATATCTATAATTCTACAATATTATATAAAATAATAAAATAACGAAACTTCTTCTAAACCATTAAGGTGTTATTAAGCCAACTTCAAGGAAATCAATCGTCGAATCTCGGGAGTTCGGCAAGCTCCGAGATATGGAGAGGGCTACATTCGGGGTTACACTACAAAATTGAATTTTCGCCGAACAAAGTTACCAACATAGCCTGCCGGAGCAGAAAGTTAAGGTGGTAGTGCAGGACACATAGTACGGAGGTTCTCAAGTGGAGGCCACGGACCAGCAAGCGTAGCGTAGGACGTCCACCCACAAGGTGGACATACGATCTGATAAGGCCAGGCTGCTTCTGACCGGGAGTGGACGTCTTCCTTTGGGTGTTCCGTTTTGAACGTAAGTAAAATAACCAGAGCCCATTCGCTACGCTACGACCCTTGTCCCTTTATTTATCCTATCAGTTTCGACATACATGCGAACAAGTCAACAATTATGCAGCATTTTGTTCTTTATCACAAAAATTGCTACTAATAAAAAAAAAAAATGAAAATTCTAACACAGAAAACTATGTGTAACACTATCATCACACAACAGAACCATTAAAAACAATGAATACAGTGAACCAGACAGAATACAGAGGCGATAACAAAACAGATCACGTTATCGACAATGACTAAAATAACAACAGTACCTAACAGATGAAACAGAATCTACATCACGTGATGCAAGGCCTGTATAGTATATCGAAGAACTTGCATGTTAATAAATAAGCGTTTTAGATTGCATTAGCTATTACTGCAATGCAGGTCTTAGAAAACAATTAAATATACCAACTCTACCGTCCAGACCAGACCTTCCGTTTTCCAAATGAAAAAGAATTGACAGGGTCAGAGACTTTCGGATGGACGTAACATGAAAACAGATGTTGATTGATAGTCATATTTTGAAATAAGCATTAGGGTATACCGTAGACAGACGACCTAATAAAGGCCGCGGGTCAGCGGTGGATCCAGGCTGCTTCTGACCGGTCCTATTAGAAAATTATGGGGGAGGCCTATGTCCAGCAGTGGATGACCTGCGGCTGAGATGATGATGATTATGATGATTAGGGTATACCTACTAGCATACGATTTTCTTAGTCTAGAAATTATATGATACACAAACCTTCCTTGTTTATCGTTCATTTTAATTAGTGTAAGCCATATAAAAATTAGTTGGACGGTTTAGAAGAAGTTAGCGGATAAACAGACAGAAGCGTACACAGCGACTTTATCGTTAAACAAAATACAGCCTATGTTTCTCGCTGATAATATAGATGTCTATAGATGAAAGACAGTTCAGTTGTTTTGAGGATTAGTGTGAATAATAATTTTAGTAGTTATAGATATAAATTTCAATAGAACTTACTTAAGGCGTAACAGCAAAATACCAAAACCTATTTCAAGATAGCAGCCACCAGCCTTACGACTATGTAGGTATTTCCCTTCCCTTTCACCTGAGACTCGAGTCTTGTAAGTAATGACGAAAGGGCTAATGTAGGTATCATAAACGCAAACGCAACATGTGAATGTTTCCAGGAAGTTTCTAGAGCGGTTTGTGTAAAACCAAATTTAACTGTGTTTTATTTAAACGCCATGTAATCAGTAACTCTCCGCATCATTGAGATGTCACGTTGCCTTTATCATCAGATAACGTCCGTGACGGAAAACTTCCCAGTCTCGTTATAAATGAAATATGTATGTACCTAATACGCAAAGGTTTTGACATTCATTTTAAGGTTCGTTTTATTGTGCAATATATACCTACACTAGCTGGTGCTCGCGACTTCGTCCGCGTGGAATAGTTATTTTGGGAATCATTTGGGTATCTCGAACGGTTTTCGCAGCGCACAAAACCGAAGCCCTCAAAGATGAATAATTTTCCCCGTTTTTTCCACATTTTCGACTGTTTCTTCGCTCCTATTAGTCGCAACGTGATGTTCTATAGCCTAAAGCCTTCCTCGATAAATGATCTATCCAATACAAAAAATCCAGTAGTTCCTGAGATTAGCGCGTTCAAACAAACAAACTCTTCAGCTTTATAATATTAGTATAGGTAAGTAGCTACACGCTCCCGGCTTCAAAATAAAAATTATCCTATCTTAAGTTGAACCAAATATAGTTACAAAGTTTTTTCAAAATCGGTTCAGTATTCAGTAGTTTGTTCATCGCGGACAAACAACGTGACACGTAATTTTTTTTTATATATAGAGTAGAGATATTACAGAAATGTCTGATTTCTTTAAAATCAAACTACATGCAATAATATAATAAAATAAAAGCGACATAATGCTGCATACGTGACATGGAATACTGTGATCATTTACGTCACATGCAACATCAAAGTAAACATAGGTAGGTATAATAATTGTGTTGAACTCACGAGGCTCTCGGATTCATCTGATTATTTCGCTTACCTGTAAACAACAACGGAAAATTATTGTTACACATCTTCTTTACATAGTCTATACTAATATTATAAAAAAGAAATATTTGTTTGTATGTTTGAATTGAATAGGCTTCGAAACTACTGGACCGATTTGAGAAATTCTTTCACTATTGGAAAGCAATATTATCAGCGGGTTACATAGGCTATATTTTATAAAGTTACGCGGACGAAGTCGCGTGCAACAGCTAGTATTAAATAAATTTATACTAGCTACAAAAAATAAGAAACATATTTCCTTATATTTTGTTTAGTGATTCATTTTATCTAATTTTTATTAATATTTAAATGAAAGTATTTTTTCCATCACATTCAATGATTGTCCCAAATATTGTGCTAAAATGGCAAAACAAAACCAAAAGCCACCGACAAAGAAGACCGTTACAAGTGAGAAGTAAGTAGTTTCTTATAGCAAACGGGTCGATCGTTCAAATTGAAACTCAATACATTACAATATATTGTAAACAGGTGGGCTTGTGCACGGCCAACGAGTGAAGTCGAGAGAAAGTAATAACTAAGTAAGTGAGAGAGAAGAAAGTGCGTGGACGCAAAAACACAGCCGTCCGCCAATCTCGGCGGAATTCAGCGCAAACGCGCCGCTTGGGAGTCGGTCACACACAGTCATGTCAACTTTACCTATCTATAAAATATAAGGTAGGTATCAATAGCAGTAAAGTATAAAGTACTCCACAAATATGGAATCCCTACGAATCATTGTGTCGTGTCTACCATAAATATTGTAGGTATTAGACCTAATTACAGATCCATGAATTTTAAATCTAGATATTCGCAATAAGTACAACGAAAATATTAAATATGTATTCTGAATTTATAGACTTTAAAAAAATATTACATGGTGCATGCCATGTCGATAATAAATATATTGTAAATGAATCGCTAATGTGTTTACTAAGCGCCAAGCTCGAGAACGGCTGTAATTTTTTTTCCAATATTAGTTTTTTTTTTTTTCAGGTTTTTTCAGGCAGGAAAGGCAGGAAATATTTTGTCTACAAAATACAGGAACTTTTTCTCATTTTTAGTAAACTAATATAGATAACACTTGTAACATTTATAGATAACACAAAAAACTCCTTGTTGTTTTTTTTTGTGTTATCTAACTATAAAACATTTTGATGAATGAAAACACTAGTTTCATCAAATTCTTGACTTTTTCATGAAAAAAAAAAAAAACACCAACTTAACTCAATTCTCGAAGAACCTAAAGTATGTCGCTCCGACCGCGACCGGTTGGTTAAATTGGTAACGTGAAAAGTTTGATCGTTTCTTTTTAACAAAAAGATTTATTTTAATGACTTGTACGAATTTTAGTACAAACGCAATGGAGATGAAGATAATTATGAATGTTAGTAACAATATGGTTCTGTGCTGGGAGACGCACAGCACCAATTGGCAAGCCGCAGAGGAAGTGGGCGATAAAATGAGGCGAGAGATGTGACACTATCTCACTCTATTTATAATTATTTAACCTATATTAAATCGATATTGATTCTTTCAAACATTCCATTGCTTCTTGCCAAGCTTTTACAAAGTGGTCAGTGAAATTCAAATATTTTTGGAAAAAACAAAGTTAGAAAATAAATCTTTTGATATCTCTCTGATTTTATTTGTCAGACTTGATTAGTTGAAAGAAGACCGATTATTTCCATACATTGAGATTATAAATTCAGACTATGGACTGTCCACTCGATGAAATAAAAAACCAAAACACATTGTACATTAATTAATAAAATAATTAATAATTATTATTATTAAATGATAATATGAAGCTGAAATACATAGCTAGTCTATAGGTATAATTATAAAAGGCAAGGTGTGGAGATATGTTTTAATAATCTGAATACTATTGATAATAGTTAAGTTAACAGAGTTTAAGTTACTTACTTGTTTTGTATTTAAGTTAATTTTCTCGATCATTACATACAGTAAAAAATATAATTTTATAATTGTTTTTATTATACAGCATATTTCTTATGTTATTACACTGCCAGTAAGTGGGTTATGAACATACGACATATAGTGCATTAACCTAGAGAGTATAATACCTATTGTAAGCAAAAAGAAAAACAATAATAAGAGGTTGCGAGTATTAAAATGTTTTTAGTCACGTGCATCTGATGTTTGAGATATGATAAAACATGAAATCGTAAAGATAACCTTGACAAAATATCAGACTAACACAGAAGATGAAGGTTACACCACACTTTAAGTTTAAAGTAGAAAACAAATGTTAATAACTGATAAGGTACTTCATACAAACTTGTCGAAAATAACATTTGTTGTCCACAAAATTTGGGAAATTGTAATCACCCTAATTCAAAATTTATAAGGTATAACTCGGTGGCCAATGGCGTGACCGCATAGCAACAAGCGTTTATTATTGCTTCTATTAATTTTTTGATTTTTTTTTTTATCGCGGACGAAGTCGCAGGCACCAGCTAGTCTATATATATAAAGTCGCTCCCTGCCTCTTTCTATTTCTCGGCAAACTTCTTATTAAAAAAAAAACACACACACAATTTAATTTGTCACAAAATATTAACTAAAAATAAAGAGAAATCAACTTTCACGTGCCTACCTACAATGTTTAAAAATGTGTAGACAGACATCATAAGCAACCACAAGCGTCATTTTAGAGGTGATGGTTTTCTATCTATCTATAAATTTGACTGCGGTTAGGCAACATTGAATGAAAGTGGTCTATCAGATATGCAGGTAGGTGTCACGTGGGATGTATAGTTTAGTTGGATTACAGCCGTGATATGTGGGTGAAGTTAGCAAGGACAACGCCTACACATCAGGTTGGTTATGTATTATATATGGAAATGCTATCGGCGAAATGGCGCTGTGATGTCACCCGGTCGAAGACCTCGCGGTAGCGAAATTTAATTTCCTCAAAGAAAAAAAAAACAACTAAATAAGGCAAAGGGGCGATGCGGTGACACATTTCCTTTAAATAGCAGCACTAGATTTTAAAACTAGAACAATAATATTATAGTACAACACAATAGTATTATGAAACCTTACATGTAACGTAAAAATGGGTGAGTCAATTCTCTTTGTTTTTATCTGAGCATTGACCTACGATAATGAACCGAGTATGAATCTCTTACTGAGAGTAATCTTGCACCAAGAAAATTTGATTATTTAATCATCAAAACTCCAATAATACTTAAAATTTTAATGTAGTGTAACCGAAAACTACACAATAGTTATATATATATTGATGATTGATTAAAAATTTTTTGTTTATGCAGCTTACAAAATGTTAACTAAACTATTACAAGATCTCATCTAATGTTAAAAATGCACTCAAATATTATTATAAGTTTGTATATTGCAATAATATGAATTTATTAAATCTAAATTAATACTACAAAATGTTAATGATATCAGAAAAGGAAACTTGATTCTTTGTGTGCACCCACACGCATCGTTTTTAAATTTTAAATGTGAATTTATTTAAATAAATACATTTTTTGTAAAAAAAAATGCCTGCGTGCGTATGCTTCGAACAGAGTTTCTTAGTTTTACCATTACCACAGACTTACCATTACGAACATTATTGTGCTTAGAGATGAGACTTATTTTATGACTGGCGAACCGGGCCTGGCTTAATTCGCACTGACATATTTTTTTTGTATTGCAATTGTGAATTAAGTTTTTTTTTTTTCAAAAAGTAAACCTAACTAATTTTAAAGAGTATTGCAGAAAAACCCTTTTTTTATATGTCTAATATTTCAAATATCCCTAATAGTTTTCATGAGGCATCATGTACCTCTACATCTCTGTTAGAGCGTGAATCTGTTGCACTGACCTCTCGAACGTCAAAGAATTAGCATATTGGAGGTGTTTGTTTGCTTAGAACTATTGGTAGTCTCGTCTCGTAACGTGTCTCACCAATGGGGACGTAGAAAGTATTGGATGGACAAAGCGAAAAATGACCACAGCAAAACCATTTAAGTGTTAATTTTCAACACAAAAGACTATAGGTGGACTTGTGACCCGGTATTTGTTGTAGTCTTACTAAACATATTAGAAATCATTTCCTTTTGCGGTATACACCTTGACTTATAATTGGGTGTACTAGGAGGAGTGAAATATCATCTCATTATACTCTTCTTCTGTTCTCGATGGGACTGATATCTCGAGTGGATACCACGGCCCGTGGTATCCACTGATCTCATCTAAAATGGAGAAATTTCATTTTTCTGGATCATTCCGCCTTATGACTGTATATATAATAATATAAAGAATAATGTTTCCAAAGACAGTTATGAAGGATAAGATAAGATTAGGCACCAAAGATGACAGTGCTCTTAAATTGTTTTTATTTAAATACGATAAGAATGCAAATAATACACGTTGCGTTTGATTGAATACGTACAAACGAGGTACAACCTTTAGTAATATATTTTTTTAGAGAATTTCGCAATACATATCTGTATTAGATAAAAATGAATCGCAAAATTCCAAGCCCGCAAAGTTCGCAAAGTTCCAAGCCCAAAACTCGAGAACGGCTGTGGCCCGATTCGGCTATTTTCTTTGAGCAAAGTTCTTATGAAGAGAAAAAATCAGTTTAGGCGAAATCAATCAGACGGAGTTTAGGCATATTTTAATACATGAACTTTTCACCTTTACGTCAATTAACAATAATAGCTATTAGTTTAGCAGTAAAAGCCAAATCAGAATAACTCGACTCGACATAATTTGAGTTACCTAATTGCATACTGACAATTCCAATAGACGTTAGTACGCAGAAAGACCTTACGATGAGACAATAAAAGTCACAACTGTGGGCGCCGCTGCTGGGCCATTCACACTCGTTCCCATGACGACTAAACAGTTAGCGAAACCTGTATCCATTGTCGACCTTTCCATGTTTCAAACAATCGTGTACATTTTGAACTCTAATGTTTATGCAATTGGGGGCACCGGCGACAAAGCAACCATGTGTTCATAATTGAACGGGACAGGAAGAGGATTTTACTTCCTCGTGATCGCTTTATAGAGGGTCTCATAATTAGATTCTATATATATTAAAATGATGAATAGTCAAATAGGGAATATAAAAAGTTTTAACAGACGAACAAATAGCAAAAGAAATGATAAGGAACAAATATGAAATTTAGACTATAGGTAGGGATCTTTCATTTAATTTCTATCGCCAAAGTGAGTGCCAAAAACGAAAACATGCGAAATAAGCGAGTATAATTTAAGAATGCTATCATTATAATTATTATATATTATCATGAATTAAATCTCTAGTCAAGTAGGTACTAAGGTCAGCTCTGAAAGAATTTGATTTATTCAGCTACTCACGCATTATTTACTGGCTAAAAAAGGAATTTAATTTAAAACTATTATTTTTTTAGGAATTTCCTTGGAAATTCATATTTTTTAAACATCGCATCAAAAAGCTTACCCAACACGTTTCGGCACACGTTTATTTAATAAGCACAGTGGAATTCTATTTTGGACAAACGACACGCGTTTCCTACGGAAGATTTATTTCGAGAAATAAATAAACTGGGTTGTTGTAAACTATAATATTTAATGTTCAATTCATAAAATAGTTCAGAAAGTGACTATAAAAAATTAAAAACGTCTTTAAAAAACCACGAAGAAATAAGAGAGAAAAATCAACATGCAACCCACATAGATCTAAAATTTCTTCGGTAGGTTATGATTATGAGTTAAGACCAGTTCAGAAAATCGATAGCAAAAAAGTCAATGCTAGTAATAGTGCAAGATAATTAGAAATCAATTATAATCAGACGTGCACATTGACGTTATTATAGTACATATATGTTATTGGCACAGTTCAAGTTCAGATACAGGTCATTTAGTAAGTAAACTATAAATTGATTAAATATCTGATATACATATTATAACATTAGGATAGAATGCAATATTGATATAATCATTATTTTTGCACAGCATATATTTGGCAATATATGCTGTGCAAAAATAATGATTATATAACTATAAATTTGTACTGATATCATTTTACATATAGGCCAATGAACGTTTCTTCGTAGCAAGTTTGCAATTTTGCAATTTTGCTTTGCAATCTGACGCAGTTGACAAAATAAGACTCTGACATTCAATTATATTACCCAAAATGGAAAGATCAGATTTTTTCAGACAAAACCAGTCATCAATCGTTGACCCAATAAAAAAGGAAAAATATTTTTAACTATTTAAGTTACTACTCTTCTGCTTTTTTACCAGACGAAGTTTCAAAAATCCTTTTTAAAGCGTATGCTTTCATTAAAAAATAAACCTATGTTCCAAATTTTAGTTTTCTAGACGTAGTTTGGGTGTGTGTTTTTTACAAGTAACTTATAGCGATTAAAAACGTTTTTATTGAGAAGTTTTTGCGTGTAAATGTTAATTAACTGATTTTCATAAATTTTGGTAGATAGACATTTAGACGTACGGGACACGGGATAGGCTATTTTTTTCACGCGTACGAAGTCGCGGGCGCATCAAAGTACCTAGTTCAAGTAGATTTGTTGAAGAATTTCCGTATATATTCGTACGCTATTCGGAGATGACGTGTAGGTAGGTATATATACCTCAAAAACAGTTCGACTGTTATAATAATAATAAGGTACACTTATAAAAATAATGTTCCGATTATGAAACGTTCCATGTATACCTACCGATATAGATCCCGTTATTTGTATAGGTAATGGAATGGAATTTATTACACGATATGTCATTACATTATTACTATGTATATAGTGTATACGTTAGGGACTTCAATTTCAATGTAAACAGAGCGTATGATAAATAGAGTTATTAACAAGCTGTATAAAATGAAAAACGTTACGTAACAGTATAAACTTTGCGAAAATAATACCTTACTTTTTGCTGTATCAAAATTACATATTATATATCTATACTTACTTATACTTACTAATATTATAAAGAGAGATGTTTTGTTATCTACTTGACCGATTGTAAAAAAAAATTAAGCTATAGAAAACTACACTATCGGCGTGTAACATAGACTATCTTTACTAATATTATATAGAGAGAATATTTGTATTGTTGTATGTTTGTAATGAATAAACTAAAAAAAACTACTTGACCGATTTTAAAAATTCTTTCATCTATAGAAGCCTACATTATCAGCGAGTGACATATTCATAATTTTTGCATGCCACTAGAGGACAGAATATGACGTGCAGAATAATTAATGTATGTACAGGAAAAATTAAAACATTTAATTGGAAATAAGTTCCAAGGCCATGTCCAGAAGTGAGATTGTACTGTGTGGGCTATTTGCACAATCAGACTTTTACACGTTAAGTACCCCCCCCTCCCCCATATAAAAATGTTTCAATAAAAAATTTCAAATATATTTTTTTGCATGCAAAATTGGCAGGTATTATCAGGAATTTAAATGGTTTAAAAATTAGAATACAAAATGGAAATGTATGTATAAATAAATTTTAAAAAATACTAATAAATTAAAATAAAATGAATGAATGAATATAATTATCAATTATGTAGTCCCCTACAAAGTGTCTTTTTTAGATATTTTAAACATGTCATATTTTCAAAATACGTGTTGAAACAGCTTTGTTAATATTTGTTAAAATAATTATAGTAAATTCATGATCATTTTTCGTTAAACACACGTTAAATTTTAGAAAATTTATTGCAGGTACACAGTCTATGTGAAGAAATTTTAAAATTCACTCAACAGAAGCAATTATGTGTGTTTTATGTTGAACATGAGGCAAATATTAAAACAATAGCGATCTTGACACAGTTTCATTCCTATTTATGCCAAAAAGGCGACATTTTAAGCATAGTTTTAATAATACCTACATTACTTTAAAATTTCTTATGTGAAAGGAATTCAGATTTTGTTTAAAAACTAAAAAAATAAATTTACTACTTTTTTATACTAAAAATTAAATAAACTTTAGGTGATATAATTGCATACTTAGGCATAGTTATACCACTATACTATTATTAGTCTACATTTGGTAGATCACAATAAAACAAACATAAAAATTCTGAGAATACATCTCAGAAATTTCAGTACTTCCACAGAGAATTGTACTGTAGATAATATTCAAGGCAAAATAACCAAAGATTGCAATAAAGAATTACAACTTCTGGGTGAACAATATTGTTTATTTAATTAACCCTTTCTATACAACTAATAATAGATAGAAGTCTGAATTTATTCACAAGAACTGCCTGAACATTTGTCTATTTTAATCATATTTTAATATCATAGTCAGTTTAAACCCTGATTAAAAAAAAACATAATTAGTAATTAGTTTTGCAATATTATAAATATTATATAATCTGATTATAATCAGTTCTTGTTCAAAGAAAGATTCAAGTGCTCGGTGAAGAATAAGAAAGACTGATTTTCCTGGTATGAAATGTCTGTCTCTTGATTAAATTTTTACTAGTTTAGTAGTAGTCTTACTAGTAATCACCACTGACACAGAGTTGTGAAAAAGATCAATAACTAATTACATCACTGGATTAAACATTTTTTTTTATAAAATGTGTACATATGAATATGAAAGCAGATGGCAATTTGCCATTCTAGGTCAATAGCCTGTATTTGGCTCAACAGGTTGTATAGTGAATACATTGGGTTTTTTAACAACATTTAAGAGGCTTAATATTTAGATAAAATACATAATACTTAAGCATGTTTTAATACAGCGTGATTTTATTGTATTTATATATGGAGTTAATGTTTTTAAATATTTTGTTGCAAATATTTCAGTTCCCGAACTTATTTGATGTTATAAAATATTGAAATACTAATAATTATTTGGCAAGTAGGT
Source organism: Synanthedon tipuliformis (assembly GCA_947623395.1). Taxonomy (NCBI): domain Eukaryota; kingdom Metazoa; phylum Arthropoda; class Insecta; order Lepidoptera; family Sesiidae; genus Synanthedon; species Synanthedon tipuliformis. The sequence continues at coordinate 885,729 of OX392415.1, read as the reverse complement.
ATACCTATATTCAGTTTTTTTCTTAACTTCAATAATGTTTTACATAATGAAATATTATATATTTAAAAAATTGTAACTGTCATGAAAAAGTTTTAAGTGTATAAATAAAAATAGAAAAGGCTGAAATAATGAAAGTAGCACATTCATCCGACTGTCTCCGTTCACAGCTGACTATGTCTGACACTTGAAGTTATTTTTAAAATTGGAACACTCCTGTTACCGCATGTTCTTCATTACAATTTTAAACTACAATTATTTGACATTTATATTATTATATTTTTAAATTAGGGGGCAGGTGGAATAAACCTATAACGAGGTTTAGTAGAAAATAAATTTTCAATTAATGTGCAATGTTAAAATATGTCTCATCTACTGCTAACTATAAATAGAGCCAACATTACCCTGGAAATGTGTGGAGATCTCACATAAGAAAAATTAACTATGAAATCACGAGTGTCAGCTGACTTAGCGGTAGTGTAAACAAAAACTACGAGGCTCATTTGGTTCAGAAAGCGACACCGCTGTGGGCTTATCAGCAACAGGTGAAATTCAATTGTTTCAAGAATGTTACTCTTTCACATGGGAAACAAGATTCTGGGTCCAGTAGATTTAAATACATTCGAAAATACGTACTTTCACAACACTGCGTAGACAAAAATCTTGTAATACTCGTTAACATTTTAAAGAGTACACTTTACGAGTACATATTAATAAAAAAAAAGGGATAAATACCTTTTCCTTCGCCCGGCCGGCATGTTTTTGCATTGATTTCGCAATTAACGCACCTTTACTTTCAGCCATTTCAATCACTGTTTCATTACCGACCGTCTTTATTTCTATACACCATCAATCTGCAACCAGATTGGATTTTGGTTGCATGCAGCTATTCACTGTCACACGTCAAATCCTAAATGAGTGTGTTGCCATCGCCACGCCAGTTACCCATTTCGTTGCTCGTGCCTTTTACAGTTTGGTGTTACCATATGGAGAAATTTTGACTTCTCTTAATTTTTTGAATAAAATTTGGAGTATACATGATACATTACTAGAATAATTTTAAGTGGATTTTTAACAATAAGAAACATTTTTATAGGAATATCAAACCGGGCGATTGATTCAATATATTTTATGAGATATGGGTATTACATGTGAATAAGAATAACCTTAATATTAAAAATATTGCTTGCTAACGTATATTACATAATAAGCACATTACAATTCCAAAACCGCGCCAAAAACGCTGTTTCTGTATTGGCGCCGGTCTTTGATAGGTGTGACGTCACACGCTACTAAACAAACGGAACTGAATGATGACACACATAAGTAATATTAAGTGAATAAACACTATTTGTGGTATTTATACTAGCGTTTGACGTCATCAGCTCATCAGAGTTGCAACCAGTCACAGGGCGTTTCGGCCCCAAGATAAAATTTCAAAAATTATGATTTATTTTTCATATAATTTGCAAAAAATATACATAATTTAGCTTAAAATAAAGTGACATACTTATGCTTTTTTTTTTTTACGCTATTTTCTGATAGGATGACCACAATTTGTAGTATATTTTTAATATTGTCAAATAACCAATTGGCCATAATTTGGCCATAAGCTCCCTCAACGGCCATAAGCATGCCATAAGCCATGACTGTCCTAAATTGACGTGACATGACATATTGACAGTGACATTGACAATTGACATTATTTTGATTGATTTGTTTACACTTTTTCTTTTGTTTTGTTTCCATGGTTTTGTTAACAATGTGTGGTGTTTTTTTGTTTATTTACGTTAATTTTATTTCTTAGACAACGTAATTTTTATTTGTGAGGTTTAACCTTGTGCCTGTATCCGGCTATATTTTTATAAAATTTTATTGTAAAGCCTTAATTTCTTTCTCATCTTACACACTACTACTTTGAGTGCAATGGTATTTATTTTAATTAATTTTATCCTTAAATTCAACTAGTCTAGTGTGTCGTTTAGTCAAGATAAAATATTACATACTTTCGTTTGTAGGAACCAAAAAATGAATTGCAGCGTAATGCTATAGCATTGGCCAGAAGAAAAGAATTAGAAAGTTTTCAAAGAGCTTTGGATATACAATGGCTGAACAGTCGGATGGAAGATGGCAGAATGGGAAGATGCCTTGCCCTCATACAACGAGAAGCCGAAATGGAAAAGGATTTCCAAGAGGTAAAGATTTTAATTGTTAAACTTGTCATGTTTACTCTTTTTAGTATTAGACGAAACATAAAAATGTGGGACACTATTCTTTAAATTATCAGAATTAGACCTTTCATTTCTGGAAATTTTCTGCAGTGTATGTAAAAAACCCTTAGCTTAGTCTCTTAGTTATCTACACATTTTATTTTTTGTTTAGTTAATACCATTACATTTTGTTTTAAAAAAAATATATATTTTATAAAGATTTATAAAATATATTTTTTATTTTATAAGCTAGTTTTAAATAACTGGAGAGTTTTTAGTCAAGAACATTGCTTCGATGACTGTGGTACTGAGAAAGCATAGGGTCTTTCTAAACTTGTATGAAATTTTGCAAAATTTTGCCCTTAGTACTTTTAGTTTGGAACTAATAAGTATAACACACAGCGTTGTCATGAATATTTTATTTTAGAGGACAGACCATGCTGCTATTGTGAATGCTCGAGCTGCCAAAGAAACTGATTTAGGCATTGAAGTTGCTAAAATTAAAAGGGAAGAGGCATGTGAGCTGCTTCGTCGCCACTACTTGAGGGAGAGAGATCCAAGTTTGAGAGAATTTGCTAGAAAATTACAAGCTGGATATGTTTGTAGAGATTTGAAACAGCAAATACTGCACAATGAGTACAGGAGATTACAGGATAAGGTACTATACGATTTTTTAAGGATTTTATGGAATCCTTAAAAAGACGGAATTACCAAAAAAGATTTTATTATTATTGTAAAGAAACAAAAATATTAAAATGTCTTTATTTTGTTGAGGTTTTTTTGTTACTGATGTAGAAAATTATCCAAGAACAATACTTTTTTGCTCACAGGCATGTAAGTTTGCCCACATTAAGAATTAACACAGGTTTTTCATAACATGGTCAGTTGGAAACGGACCGCTGTAATGCAGCCCTCAACAATGCTGTGTTTACCGAGCACGAAGCGAGAGAAAATGAGGAAAAAGAGAAGATGGAGACGAGCAGCCAGTACCGAAGAGAGCTACAGCAACAGCTGGTCAACAAGCAGAGGCAGAAACAGTGCCAGTACGAGGACAGGCTCATCGAGAAGAAGATGCTGGACGACATCATGAGGACAATCTCGGATGAGGATAATAGGTGACAATCTTTAATATACATAGTATTAAGTCCTCCCTTTTCTCCTTATGTGCTAATCTTGTAAAGTTGTGAACTAATTGTGTCGATAGAAGTCGATAGATAGAAGGAATATCTGAGGACTGTTTAGGCCCATCACATAGCTATAATTTATATTAATATAAATTAAGTCCATGTGTACGTCACTGAACTCTTAAAATGGTGGACCAAATTTGATGAAATTTTTTGAATATGGTTGAGTGGGTCCTTGATTGAATAGTTTAGATTTTAGATTTTAGAAAAAGTTTTTTTTTTCATTATGATCAGTATTTCGTGGAGCCTCCATAGAGATTCCGTAGCCTTTGAGCATGGCTTCATTAGATCATAGTCCGCCTGAAACAGAGAACTTCAAATAGCTTTACATCATCATCAGACATTGTCTCTTCACTGCTGGTTGTAGGTTTCTCTTAAGTTTTTCAATATGTGCCCTCATATATCATAAATTATCTGCATAAATTTCAGAGAACTGCAACAGAAGCAGGAGCAGATGGTGAAGATGCGCAACGAGATGGTGACATTCAAGAAGGCGAGGGAAGCGTGGAAGGTGAAGCAGCAGAAGATGGTGGTTCTAGAGGAGCTGGAGATAGAGAAGCAGCAGCAGGCCGCGGCAGACAGGAGTGCCTCTATGTAAACTGCATTTCCGCAATCATTTTAAATTAAACTGATAGTTTATTACAGAGAGTTAGTTCAGCCCATTCAAAAAATCTCTTCAGCTTTTTATATTAAACTAGCTGGTGCCCGCGACTTCGTCCGCGTTCTGGATGAAAGGTACCCTATGTCCTTTTTGGAGTCCCAGACAACGTGTATGCAAAATTTACAACGCCATCTAGGGAATTCTGTTTGAAGCAATGTAGTACTCTAATTCATCTAAAAGTTAACAGATGGCACTACATGTTATAAAATTACGTGTTAATAAAATTAAAGCTGCTGCCCGCGACTTCGCCCGCGTAACTTAGTAAATTATGTACTTAAACCTTCCTCGAGAACCACTCTACCCATTAGTGAAAACCGCATTAAAATCCATTGCGTAGTTTTAAAGATCTAAGCATACAAAGGGACATAGGGACAGAAAAAGCGACTTTGTTTTATACTATGTAGTGATATATAGTTTACCTACTATCAGTTTGTTAACTTGTTTTACCCTATTTTGACACTTCTGTTGTTGGGGTAAGAATTTTTTTAAATATTATTTTGTTTTTAATAATATTTATATACAAATTTTAAAAATTTATTCTTTTTGCGAAGGCTAATTTCTCATCAGTTGTTATCCTCTTCTTATCTTATCTTATCTGATCCTCAGTGATGACACATGTTCCAATAGTGGTGTTCCATTAAAAATAAATAGTGAATTTTATTGTAACGTTTCAGTATTGCTGAGAGGCAGAGGAAAATGGACATGAAGGAGGCGCTTAATCAGAAGATTTGTGCAAAGATTTTGGCAGATGAGGTTTGTACAATACATTGTTTTATATTATTATTATATAAGTATCGTTGGTTTTAAATAATCAAATAAATATCAGTGTACCAAACCACTAAATTTAAGTACCTATAAATAATGTGTGAAATAAGTGTTTGTTTCGTTTAGTAATATATACAACTTTAGTATCTAGTCAGAAACAGACTAAAGTAGGTACGAACGACACCTATTATACTAGCGACACGCTTCCTGCTTCGCACGGAAATTCCATTCTCCTTTATCCTGTTTATCACAGAAAAAAAAATGTATAAATTTCAGGAAGCTCGTCTGGATCGCGAGAACATAATTAAGCAGCTCCAAGAGCAGGAGTTTCTCGAGAAGAACTTCCAGGACGACATCGCGCAGAGGGAAAAGACGGAGAGGGTCCGACGGGAGACTCTGCAATCCCTCACTTCGCAGATGGACCGCAGGAAGCAGCTGGCCGAGGAGCAGAAGGCTTTCGACCTGGAATTCAGGAAACAAGTATTACTTCACACCATTTTTGGTTTATCTCAACATTCTCACTAGTTTCCGCTTTTCTAACGGCTTCACCGATTATATATTATATCTAATCCACTTATATATTTTTTGTTGTAGCTTCTGTGTCTGTGTCAATTTCAACACAATATAATCTCTTGTCCATTTTCTTTTTGTACATGTATAACATATTCAAGGCCATTTACAGGCTGACTGTTATTCAATTGTGATACTGTAAGGTAGTAAGTACTGTATTGATAAATGAATGTGTTGAAACAGGCCGAAGCGAAAAGAGTGGCGGACGACGAGCGGGAGAGAGAGAAGGAGCGCGACCGTCGCGCAAAGAGCCGTCACTACTTCCGCGAGCTGCAGCAGCAGATCGAGCAAAACGCCCTCCGGCGGCACGCGGAAGGCGAGGAAGAGCGGCGGCGCGCGGCGCACGTCTGGGACTGCGACTCTGCATGGTGCGTATAGGTGGCCTCCCACCACCATTGACCTCTGTCCCAACGAGCCACTACTTCCGCGAGAAGCAGCAGCAGATCGAGCAGAGCGCCCTCTGGCGGCACGCGGAAGGCGAGGAAGAGCGGCGGCGCGCGGCGCACGTCTGGGCCTGCGACTCTGCATGGTGCGTATAAAGGTGGCCATTCACGCATTTGCAACACCTGTGGCGTTGCTTGTGTTATAGGTTATGTCGTCTGTCGACCTGAACATAAAAATAATAATAATAAATAAAGTGTAATAGTAATAGTTGTCCAATGAACAGGCGTTCGGAGGTGAGCGACGAGAGACGCAAGATGGTGTCTGAGCACGCGCCAGCTGTGCTGGGACACCTGCAAGCTGGAGTGCTGCAACGCGAAGACCTGCCGCAGCTGGCCCAGCTCCAGCCCCCTCCAGGAGCGGACCACCCCAAGTGCAACCAGCAGTGTCAAATTCTTCGCAGATATTAGAGGAGCCTCGAGCTAAGTTTTCATACAAACCAAACATTTGTTTATACATCTTCACACTATCGGATTTTTCAAGTGAAAACTTCTTAGAAGTGAATGTAAGTGAATCGTCACGCTCGGGTCGGTGACGCCGAATCGGTTTACTCGGGTTTACTCGCCTACATTCGGCATAATTTTTAATAATATTAAAATTTGAAAATTAAAGTTTTCACTTGTAACGTATGCTCATAAGTAAGCACTTTTTATTATTATTTCGAATTTACTGTGTATTATTTATTAGTAGCTATTTATATAAGCCACTAGCTGTGTGCAGTGGGTTCGTCTGTCTTGAAATTGTACAGCATAAAACGGGTAATTTTAAACATCTGTTTAGATTTGACTGATAAAACAATTTCATGTAATTTGATCGTTACTTCGTTGTAAGTGATTTTTATTATATGTATAGACATTTTCTATAACATAAACTGCGTTTTTATATTGAAAAAAAATCCTTTTTAGAAATTTTATTATACTTATACAAAATGGTTGTAAAAAATTACTTCTTATCCAATTTGAACAATTTGTGATATCGCATTTAAAAGATTGTTTAGATTGTAATTTTTATTTAGTAAATAAATTTTTGTAGTGTTATGACGTACTTGTTAAATATAACAATAAAATATTAAATTTTCAAAATAGCATTGTTATTTTTACATAAAAAAGTTTTTTTTTTGTAATATCATGCATATAAGAATGGCTAATGGCTAACCATTTTGAACCAATTACCTGAACAAATAATTAGTATAAAAAAAGTGGCAACCCCAAATGCGCAGTTAGCGAAACTCAAACAATCGCCGGCTGAACAGTCGCAGAGTCCACACAAAATATTTGAACGACTCAAATTAATTCCAAATACGCCACTCGAATATTAAAAGGGTGAAAACGACGCCTAAGGTGACCATCAATTCTTCTTTTATTTTGGACAATAATTTGTTGTAAGATTTAGTAAAATTTATATTTGCATAAAGTATGTAATTGTTTATTAAAGATGCAATTACACAACAAGAAAGACTTGAACATTTGGGTAGGCATTTGTATTAGTATTATTCGATCCGTTCAACCGCAAACATGCCAAAGTGACCAGTGACTTATAAGTACTAAAGTTTCATTTTGTAAAAACTGTATAGTTTTTATATATTTGTAAAAAAAATTCTATCCATGCGAAGCCAGGGAGGAATCGCTAGTTTATATAGACTAGACATCATGGCCTCAATTTTGTTTAGTTAACACATTGTATGTGCTGATTACACTCCTTACCGAGTTAATGGACTACTCGTTAATAATCACCGTTGTGGGCGAAAATCAAACAAGACAATTCGCCCATTTGGGCGAGTAGTCCATTAACTCTAGTTGCCTCATGAAAAGAAAGAATCATAGGATCAGAGTCACGTAAGACGTTATGCTTCAAATATAAAATAATTAATAAATTTCGATAAAATGGATATGGGACGACTTTTGAAGTATGGGCTTGACTTTCCAAACAAAAAAAGAAGCATCAAAATCAAGTCATAAATTAGCGGAGTAATTGCGTAACAAGCATACAAAAAAAAAACATTTATATTAACGCCTGCTGTTAATATAAAATTAGACTTTTGAAACTAATAATTATTGATTTGTTATGATTAATTGATAATTAGTAATTTTGTCCAAATAAATAACGAATAATGATATGAATTAATAAAAATACAAAATTTATGGACATCCGAATCTATTCGTGAGTTAGCATTTTTGTCCAATAAAGAAATAAAAGTTGCCACATCAGCGGTTCGTAAACACACGTTAGCATTCAGTACCCTCCGATAATAATCTCAAAAATGCTGTCACCCTGCGCCACCCCTTTACGGACGGACACACTTTTTATTCTATTTACTTAGACAAACCCCACATTTTCGGCTTACGTTTGAATCTGTATAGTGTTGTTTAAACATATAGGTGTTATAAGTATTTCTCATGTGTCTTATTATACAGTTAATTAGGAACAGGTATATAAACTTTATACAAATGACTATAGGTACATATTAGGTTTCAATTTGAAGATGCCTAATTTCAATTCACAGTTGCGATACGCATCTCACATAATTGCCCCAGTTTGGAAGCCATTCGCTGCAGTGAAAAGGGCAAACGATGCCCATTACACCTTATCATTGACAACGGAAAACTTTACATCATACCCAATGGGGGGAATAACCGATCTCACTTGACGGCAATGGGACTCTGCATGGCTTCCCTCTTTACGCTACAAGGTCTTATGTAACGCTGTAACAGCGAAAGCGCTGTGCAATTTGTTCTTTATTGCTAGGAGAATATGGTCCAATTTCGTACAAAAAAGCGAAACAGTATCAGGCTTGTTTGGTGTTTTATCGTGTTTGGGACGCTCGCCGCAGTTTCCGGCCGCGCTGAATGCTCGGCCATCTTGTCAACGGAAGTAGTAAAGCCTTCCTGTGCCGCCGTCTGTCGACTAGCTAGAAGTGTGTCGTTCCGTTTCGTGTCGCTTTTATTTTTGCTTTTGAAACGTGTTCCCTTTTGCGAGGGTTCTTTCAAAGCTAGGTGTTGCTTTGTGTTTAGTTTTGTTACTGTTTTTCTAGAGGATTCCACTATGTATTTAGATTGTACTAACATTTGTATAGGTATATATATGTGAGCAGTAAGTATGTAAAATATTCAAACTTTAAATGAAAAATTTCACAGCATATTTTCTTCGTAACACAAAATATATTTTCTTTAAAGTTGATAGAAACCCCCAAAAGAATGTTGTAATCGATACCAGTAATGGAAAATGTCGAAACCCCTTATATGTCGCTTTTAAAAATTTCATTTTATCGAGACCTGAAAGGGAGACGTGAGACAAGGATAAGTAACGATGTACTCACTTCGACATCAATGTTGACATTTATTAGACATGACGCATTTGAAAAAATAATTGCAAAAAGCCAACATCACGCGGTGTTCCCAGGCGGTCACCCATCCAAGTACTGACCGCGCCCGACGTTGCTTAACTTCGGTGATCGGACGAGAACCGGTGTATTCAACGTAGTATGGACGTTGGCAACCGGCCCTTCTGAAAGAAGCAACCCTAGCACATTTCTGACGTCACTGATAATAATAGCAAAAAGCCAACATCAAGCGGTGTTCCCAGGCGGTCACCCATCCAAGTACTGACCGCGCCCGACGTTGCTTAACTTCGGTGATCGGACGAGAACCGGTGTATTCAACGTAGTATGGACGTTGGCAACCGGCCCTTCTGAAAGAAGCAACCCTAGCACATTTCTGACGTCACTGATAATAATAGCAAAAAGCCAACATCACGCGGTGTTCCCAGGCGGTCACCCATCCAAGTACTGACCGCGCCCGACGTTGCTTAACTTCGGTGATCGGACGAGAACCGGTGTATTCAACGTAGTATGGACGTTGGCAACCGGCCCTTCTGAAAGAAGCAACCCTAGCACATTTCTGACGTCACTGATAATAATAGCAAAAAGCCAACATCACGCGGTGTTCCCAGGCGGTCACCCATCCAAGTACTGACCGCGCCCGACGTTGCTTAACTTCGGTGATCGGACGAGAACCGGTGTATTCAACGTAGTATGGACGTTGGCAACCGGCCCTTCTGAAAGAAGCAACCCTAGCACATTTCTGACGTCACTGATAATAATAGCAAAAAGCCAACATCACGCGGTGTTCCAGGCGGTCACCCATCCAAGTACTGACCGCGCCCGACGTTGCTTAACTTCGGTGATCGGACGAGAACCGGTGTATTCAACGTAGTATGGACGTTGGCAACCGGCCCTTCTGAAAGAAGCAACCCTAGCACATTTCTGACGTCACTGATAATAGCAAAAAGCCAACATCACGCGGTGTTCCCAGGCGGTCACCCATCCAAGTACTGACCGCGCCCGACGTTGCTTAACTTCGGTGATCGGACGAGAACCGGTGTATTCAACGTAGTATGGACGTTGGCAACCGGCCCTTCTGAAAGAAGCAACCCTAGCACATTTCTGACGTCACTGATAATAATAGCAAAAAGCCAACATCACGCGGTGTTCCCAGGCGGGGTCACCCATCCAAGTCTGACCGCGCCCGACGTTGCTTAACTTCGGTGATCGGACGAGAACCGGTGTATTCAACGTAGTATGGACGTTGGCAACCGGCCCTTCTGAAAGAAGCAACCCTAGCACATTTCTGACGTCACTGATAATAATAGCAAAAAGCCAACATCACGCGGTGTTCCCAGGCGGTCACCCATCCAAGTACTGACCGCGCCCGACGTTGCTTAACTTCGGTGATCGGACGAGAACCGGTGTATTCAACGTAGTATGGACGTTGGCAACCGGCCCTTCTGAAAGAAGCAACCTTAGCACATTTCTGACGTCACTGATAATAGCAAAAAGCCAACATCACGCGGTGTTTCCAGGCGGTCACCCATCCAAGTACTGACCGCGCCCGACGTTGCTTAACTTCGGTGATCGGACGAGAACCGGTGTATTCAACGTAGTATGGACGTTGGCAACCGGCCCTTCTGAAAGAAGCAACCCTAGCACATTTCTGACGTCACTGATAATAATAGCAAAAAGCCAACATCACGCGGTGTTCCCAGGCGGTCACCCATCCAAGTACTGACCGCGCCCGACGTTGCTTAACTTCGGTGATCGGACGAGAACCGGTGTATTCAACGTAGTATGGACGTTGGCAACCGGCCCTTCTGAAAGAAGCAACCCTAGCACATTTCTGACGTCACTGATAATAATAGCAAAAAGCCAACATCACGCGGTGTTCCCAGGTTTCCCATGATACTCCAGAATTTAGTACCTACCTACCTAAGTTCAGTCACAAACTGAATTAGACACAGACGAAGAAGAAGTTAATTCTTGGCTTGCATTTTTGATTTTACTTTAAAAACACACATTCTGAATTATTTATCAGATAAGATACGTTGAGAGCTAAAGTAGCCATGTATCAGGTAGCTGGTAGACTTACTCTAGGGAGCTAATAATGCGATATAACGAAAAAATATGATAGAGAAGGGAGTGTAGTCGCGACTGTTAGGGGAATACCTACACTTAAGAATATCATTTACAAGTTTAGCAACTGTTCAGAAAATTGCTTCTAATCTGCTTATAAAATTTTGCAATTTGCATTGACATTTGCAATGCACTTATTTAAACATTTACATAAGTGATCTGTCTCTTTGCTAATCTGTCTTTGCTAATCTGTCTTTAATTAAAATGCGCTGATTTTTTACTATCATTCCTGAAATAAAAAAAAATATGAAAATTATTTTATTGTTACATTATTTATATAAAAATATTGTTGTTTATTCTTCGTATAAAAAATCTTGGTATAAACAAAGGAAACTTGCTAGGTCAATTTAAGCGTGCACTAACATTAGATAGGATTTATTGGCGACGCAAACAAGTTGCAAATTGGCCTGTAGAAGCGACATTTTCGCTAAATACCTATAAAAATGTCTGCTCTACGTAAAATATTGTGCACAGCGGATTGGTGCAAGCCATGAGCGACCGAGATCTGACAATATTACATTGATATTTGAAATGTAAAAAACTTATAAAGAAGATTTCTTAGTAACGTCATGGTCATTGTTTTAGAGCACTGCCTTTTGGGCAGTTTTGCAGTTTGGGCAGCAACCACCCCTTTATAGAATGCCAACTTGAAATAAAAGCATATTTGCAGTGTTTCGGTAAGTAAGTAAGGGATGCTTTTTTTTTATTAGAGATGGGTTTTCTCTTGGCCAACATTCAGCTTGTGTAGCTAGATGAGGCCTATGATGGAGCGAGCTCACCCAGAAGACGCCTATTCACTCGAATTTTGAAAAGGTTTGAGTTATATGAGCTCGGAAATACAGATCAAACCTTGACAGGGAGTTCCAAACCTTGGATAGATTTAACAACAGCCTTACTATTATTTAATTTTATTACAATAAAATAAAGACTTATTTTACTTCAATAAAAATGTACGGCAATATACTTTGAGACAAACGCTTATATGAGGCCCCTGGGTAAATTGTTAGCACTTTCCGCGACTGAATGGCTCATTTCAGCCGACTCCCTCGCAAAAGATACCTCACTTCTTCAACTTGCAAGTTAAATGTTAGTTTGTGAATTTATTAGGTGCTAACGTGTTTTGGTGAAAGGCTTAGATTGCTAACTATAAAGGATTCCTTTATTCTTCGTCAATTCATTTCAACATATTTAAAAGGCTGCATTTGTGATAAACAAAATCTGTTGTTCCATTCAAGGGCACTCTATGAAAAAAATGGGATGTGGCTGCGTTATACGTAAATAGGTACTAATATTTTTACGTGTACATTACGAGTAGTATTTTCTTAAAGCGTACGTATATCCAACGAATTCGAATATTTCATTTTCACAAACCTATACCAAAAAAATATTTGATTAATCTGTCGAGTGATGTAGCGCACGAAACAATCTATAAGAAAAACGTCGCACTAAAATGCATAGATTAAGAAGAAAGTCCGCAATTATGTTTTACCTATGCGTATGCTGCGAAAATTATTAATTATACATACAATTTTGTACTACTTGGCCACCCACAAAAAACCATAGTTAAGTCACAACCGTTTTTGGTTCAAATTAGTCAATCAAAATCGAAATATGATGGACATTCGTATCATGCTATTAATTCTTATGCTACTAAATAGTTTATTAATCTAGATTAATTAATTATGTAAATTCCTCTTTAAATTATTCTAATCGGACCTTTCGTTTAGAAGTTACGAGGGGTATAAAAATTATGAGTAAAAAAAAGCATTGGTGTAAGCGAACAAAATTACCTACATACGCTTTGTCTATTAGTTAGATACACATTTTGTTTATTTTATAATAAGTATTAGTTTTTCTTCATATCTTATGAAGCTCGAACGAAGTCGCGGGCATTGGCTAGCAAATAATAACGTCAATGTATTCAGTACAAATGAGTTTAGTGGTAACAATAGTTAGTTAAAGCTCGACACAAAGGCCTATACATCAGCCGCACAAGTGCATTAGCGTGGCTAAATCGCGCACTCTTAATCGTCTGGTGCAATCGTATATTTCTTGATTAAGAGCTCGTAAAAACGTCGTCCCGCTCTGAGTTATGACCAAAGAGCGGGAGAGGAGATTAGCCGCGGTTTGTTCTGCACGTGATGTATGCTGATAGATTGTTGGCTGGGTGAACGTATTTGATTTATGCTGCTTTATTGTAGGTACACGCGTATTGCAAGCTCACTGCTGTTGCCGCGTATAGCTACGAGCTACAGCAGAGCTTTCGTAGCTGTCGTGAAGATGCTGCACTTTCACATCGAATTCTACGTAAATTCGTAGCACGTATTAGATAGCGCGCCGTTATAGCAGTATCAGCTCCCAATGTGACGCCTATAGTTCATTTTTATACTTATATCTATAGAAGATACATATAAGAATAAAAATTACCTATATCTAAAGACGTGGTGTATAAAGGTGTAGAAAGACGTGGTTATAAACGTCCGCGAGTAGGCTGGAATTGTCTCAGCGAGAAACTGTTCCAGTTGGCTCGTCAAGTTAACTTTCAGGACTGAAGAGACACGGGAAAAGAGAGATGAAATCTGTAATCACACAAAGGTGTAGGTCAGGCCAAAACTCGAACCTGCGTCTACCGTTTCAGTAGCGAAGCGCAAGTACAATTTGCTAGATAGAAATCGGTAGGTAGTGTTATATTGTAGTGCAGACAGAAAATATTCCTTTACAGGAAAGCCAGCAGCTACTCGTGGTTACTTGTCAGGTGTGATATATAGGGCATTGCCACGTGCACCCACTGCACCAACTTATTACCTTTGCCGACATTATGTTCAGCAACATTGTTTGCAGTTATTTATGCAGCCTTGTTACTGCCTTTTACTTTTTACAGAACAATAGTCACAGACAAATACTCAGTTACGGTTTTGGTTATGTGTATTTCTAGGAATTTATCGCGTCCCCGTCGACGAGGGATAGTGCGTAAATGTCATTTCCCCTCCTCAAAAAAAAAAAAACGTAAAATAGTGAGTAAGTTATGCCAGATTGTCAGAATACCCTATCCCTTCCTAGTCGGCAGGTTACTTGTAGCAACTGTGGCGTATTATGTGTTTATAGGCTACATGATGGTAACCACCTACCATCAGGTGGACCATCAGCCTGTCTGTCGGCTTTAACTTTAAAAAAATCCGTTCATACTTATTACTACTTACTAAAATTCTATGCTTCATGGTTTATAATGAGAGTTTTCTGACCCAAAAAATCTTACACCAGTCCACATTAAATGTCGATTTTAAATGTCGATAAAAAGTGCCATTTCTTCACTCCTGACTTCCGCAACGCAATAAAGCATATTAGAAGTGAACCCCTCGTATCTCCGACATGATAAATCTGACGAGTTTTCTCTGGCGTCATTTCTTCCAAATAAAATATATTGGCTGTATAAAACCAGTGGAATTCCCTTCGTGGAGTCTACATTTTTTCCTCGGGCGCCCATAAATTTAGTAGACACTAGCCGACGAGAGGTGGGGACGGGAGGGGGGAGGTCAGGGTTACAAGTTGAAATATGTGGGGCGGGTTCGCAATCTGTCACTTGTGAATCACCTAGCTGACAAATTCATTCTTCGCTTCACGTTTCACTATGTGATTTTCAGTAATTTTTCCACTGCGATTCTCCAACGGTATAAACGGAGTGCTTATGTAAGTAAACTTAACATTTGAATAAATTTTAATATTGCAATAGGAGCATAAATAATATTACTTTTTTCTTTTATAAATCACATTTATCGGCTTATACGACGTCTTGTCCTCGGCTTCGCACGGGTGCTAATTTCTGCCTTTTTTGGATCTTAATCTTAAACACGTCATGTCATGCTTTTCACATGAAAAGCAGGTAAAATTGCATCCGTGCAAAGCCGGGCGTAGGTTGCTGGTTGTTTATTAAGGTTTGTAAGTTGTACCCATAGATACTAACGGAACGATAGCAATACTAAATCTATGGTTGTACCCTAGTTGTACCAACTTCTTTTCGTATTCGTTTGCCTCAAACATTGAAACCATTATAAATGCAGATTAGTAAATCATTTGTGACGGTGGAATTTCAAGAAAGTTTTCAAGAATCCATTTAACTGTTGCAGATTAATTTATTCAAGTCCTTTAGCTCCACTGCCTCCGCTGCAGTCTCGTTGAAGTGTCAAACTATGCAAATGGAAACAATTACGCATCGATCTCCGTTCGCTGCTCCACTCGAATATTAATTCACTGTTATTTATTGCTTCACATATCTTATGTTAACTGTTGCATTCTTTGAGTTTAGACTACCGTGAAATTTCGGTGTATGAGTTGCCAGAGGTTGCCAGAAATCATTGCCATTGCCTTATCCTTCATCTAATCCTCTTTCTAATCCTTCATCCTTAATCCTAGTATAGTCGGCATCGCAATTGGAGCACCAGTGTCATCAAGTGGATCGCCACCGTCAGCCTGGGCCTGTATAGATCGCGGGCTTATTTTTATCGAGGGATATAAATATCCCTTTCTTATCTAAGGTGTTTCCACCTAGCTTCACTATGGGCTTCTTGACAAAAGGCTTAGAAAAGCGCATCTGAAAGGATGTTGCTTCTGTCCTTAGGCGACGGTAACCACTAAGTACCATCATTCTGCCTGTCCATCTTTATAATACAAAAAATAATCATTTTTAAAAATGTTGGACATAGTGTCTACCGTCGTCCATTACACAAGCTACACTGTAGATTCTAGCATAACATAGGTGTTGCGAATGCGCAGGGAATATTATTATTATAAAAGATCAAATAAGCTCTGGCAAGTGGCAACTCACGTGTGCTGAAACAACATAACAGAACACGTGATGATTTTTCACAGCAATTGATCGCAAGGATTACAGGAAATAAAGTTTACATTTCTAGTATTATAATAAAAAAAAGAAGTAAGTATAGCTTCTAATAATACAAAACAAAAAATTACTTAACGATACGATGTCGCAAAAAAAAAAAAAATAGTACCTAAGTATTGTTGAATTGTGAGCGAGGTGTCATCCGAACGGGCTCCGGCGTGTTTTATGAAGGAAGTTGTTCATCACGCGATAAATCTCTTGGACGCTGTTTCTCCGACAGACATCCGGATCGCGAATTGTGGATTTATTTCATTTCATTTCAGGTTTTTGATGGCATACCCCAACTAGAAAAAGAAAACATACTTACTTAGATAAAGAGTTTGCGTTATTTAAACAGAGAGAGGTATTTCGTACATTTCGTACAATAAATTCCTGCTTTGTTTACTTGGGTGGACCACAGGCATTTTTCACATCATAATTATACATTTTGTATGGTCCCTGCTAAATCCAGAATGAAAAAGTGTCTTGTATGGCACAGCGCTTATACAATAAATTTCCCAAAGGTATGAGCAATGTCAGGACTCCGCCAGTGTTCAAAGCTACGCAATCTTTTAAGTTCTTCTGGTGGTAAAAGATTAATATTCCCTCCATGACTTCCTAAATGATGAGTCTAATATAGTGCACTTCGTCTAATTATAAGTAATTATTGCATTAAAAAAATTAAGTACATAAGGCTAGTAAACACTCAGCCTCCATTATTGTAGCGGGTCATACCCGTCTCTGCAGCCCGCGGTGATATATTGCGGGGCGGGCTCGGAAGAATCACAAGCTGACAAATTCATTTCCCACTTGACACCTTGCACTGTATATTTCCCCCTCTCCACCATTTTTGGAGAGGGGTTTGACGTGCGCTAATCTGTGTTACCACTTCGGTCTTTACGCGACCATGATTAATGGCTGCAGAAGTTCGGTGTGAAGCGCGATTTTCTTTCGTGGCTTCTTAAGCAATTAAAAATACTTTTTTTAAATGCAAAGGTCGTTAGACAGACTGACGGTCTACTTGAGGGTAGGCGGCTACATTCGCCTATAACACAAGCAACACCAGAGATGCTGCAAGTCTGTTGCCAACCAGAGTTAGGATTCCCTTACACACTCGCTGAAACACAACTCGGCGCTGAAACACAAAAGCACACATGCTATTATTTTACGTCCAAATAATTGGGAAACGTAGTGTGCCCTGCCATTGCTATTGCAGATATTAAAGTATAGTTAATATGCTTGTTTATGGTAACTAATAATAAATGGCAGGAAAACTGACACTTCACTTTATGGCAGGTCGCTAATTGTCATAAATTGTGTACTCTACCACAATAATGTAGGTACTAAAAATCTTATAATGTAGGTATTTATAGCAATTTTAATGCTATAGGCTACGAATTTTATTCGTAGGCTATAGGTATTGCTAAATGCTATTGCGTTATTTTTGTCGACCGTAGGTGCTTTAGCTTTCCCATATAAAATAATTATGTTGAGTTACCTACAATTAAAATTCTTTCACAAAGAACCTAAATTGAGCATTTGTTTTACCGGCCTTGTATCACGCGAATGTACCAAAAATGTAAACATTAGAGAAAACAACATGGCGGCGACGAAATATTTCCATGAAACAACTTTCTTTATCATTCGGGCAGTTTTTATTGTAAGCAACCGCGAGAGACGTTGAACTGTTATGGTCTTTATGCGATAAGAAATAGAGTTGAAAATTTCTCAGTGAGCATCTATTAAATGGTGGCATAAATTCAGTTTATCTTTATGAATATTCAGCCGCTGAATGTTGTTAACTACGGGTGCGTTTCCGTTCTTAGTGCTTTTTTCTTCGTTTACGATTTATCTTTGTTGTTTGCAAATAATATTTTGTCTGGCTACGTTCGTTGGAAAATGTTCTTAGGTAAATACCTACCAGATGTTAATTTTTATTATAAAGCAAAATTTCCAACACATCCAAAAAATAAATGTATGTTTGTCTAGGAGTTCATTGTCACGTTTGCCTCACAGACTCGTTTGGATTGATCACCATGATAGAGTATTATTGTTATTTTTATTCCATTTTTCGTAATAACGCGTTGACAGGCAGGTAGACGATCCACTAATTGATGGTAGATAGATGGCTACTTGATGGCTACCATCGCCTTAGTAGACAACTAGCGCCACCTAGTTTATTAATAAATGCAGTTTATTAGATGCATGACACATTTTACTCTCTGATGATAGATATCTTGTTTTGTCTATTTCAAATTTCAACAAATCGTGTAAACATGAATTTTCTCATTTCGTTTTGCACCCTAAAAATCTCAGGCCACTTAAATACGCAAATCCGAGAAATGCCGAAAGCGCAAAAGTTGGGGCATTAACAAGACCAAGTCGATGTTAGAGTAATCCTTGTTTCACCCTAGCGTGATGTATGGCCGACCTCGTCCCCCCGACCCGACCTAACCCCCATAATTCACCCTGAAAAGTAACCCCACCGAATGTTTTATTACCTGATGAAATGCTCTGTCCTGTAAGCGAATGCTCCTTCTTTTTATTTAACTTTTTGTTTTTTTGATTAAGAAATAAACAGTGAATTAAATATAACCAGTGTTTGGTGATCTTCAACTTTGTGGTGCCTGTTATATACCTATATATATATATATATATATATATATATATATATATATATATATCTACATAAATAGGTACGTAAATGGAGGGATGCAAGAATTCTGTTTTAATGAGAAAAAGATGCTGAACTCGTCTGAGTTCATTACCTTTCTTATTCTGCTTTAGTGTGATGAATAGTAATATGTAAATAGTACCTACCTACGTAATGAATTGGGGTACAAGTACAATTTACATTTAAATCAATTGCTAAAATTAAAATTAAAATCTGATGAAAATCATTTCTTTATTCATAAAACTAATTTTATAAAGAAATTCCGAAGCAATTACGAGTACTTATTAAAAATAAACTTTGTATTACATATCTTGATAAATATGGATTTGATCCTTATACTTACTCAATTTTACTCGAAACCTTATTTCTTTCAAATATTTGATATAGAAAAATAATAGTTAAAATTATTGTTTTTTATATTGTAATTTGTATCAAGAGCTTTGTCAATTAGTACTTAACAGTTATATTAAAGGAGAGATGTAAAAAGATATTTAGTACCTATACGGGTATAATTATTAATACCTATAATCTATAATAATAGGTATGTTTTTTTTGTAGCATACGGAAACCTTTAAAACTCCTAAAGTCACTGAAAAGCAAAATGGCGTGAGGAAGATAAATTGCGGCTTATTTTCGTAAGGCGTTCCGAAAATAAATATTATTTACTCAACTTATCTAATGCAAATAAAAATAAAGTAACATTATCTAGCCTAGGTACCCATTTTATTATTAACTTAAACCAGTTATAATTTACAATTCTAAGATAAAAGTGGTGCTTTAATTGTGTTTAATGTCTACTGATTATTTATTGGTAAGTGAATATTTGTATTACATATTATATAGAATTAATTCTATTGAAAATACTTCTAAAAATTTCAATTTATCGATAGGTACGTCGATAAAGCTTAAATTAAATTCAAATTTTGATGTTACTTTAACAAAGAAACAAATCTTTAAGGAGGGACAAGAACCATACCGACAGATGTAGCAATATAATATAAGATTGAATCTGTTAGCAACAGAAACCTTTCAGCCGAAAGCCTTGCTAAAGTTTTATTTACCTACTTTAGTTACCTCGTCTGCAATTTTTTGTTCTTATATTTTTTATTTAAAAATATTTTATTTTTTTATTTAATACTTAAAAGTAATAAGTTGTACTTTAAAGTTAAATTGTAATAAGTTATGTTAAAATTTAAAGTTGAAATAATATTGTAAAACAAAAAAAAAAAAGTTGTATTGTAGTAAGTTAAGATAAAATTCCAGTAAGTTAAAACTGTAGTAGAAAATAAAGGCTATTTTTACTTTATTTATTTATATTTTTTATTTGAAATATTTTAATGTTTATGATTCTTTTGTTACACAAGTTGGCTATGAATGCTAGTGATTTTGGTTTTTATTACTAAGAATGACGTCAGAGATCTTCTAGGGTTGCTTCTTTCAGAAAGGCCGGTTGCCAACGTCCATACTACGTTGAATACACCGGTTCTCGTCTGATCACCGAAGTTAAGCAACGTCGGGCGCGGTCAGTACTTGGATGGGTGACCGCCTGGGAACACCGCGTGATGTTGGCTTTTTTGTTCTTATTTATTATCAGTGACGTCAGAAATGTGCTAGGGATGCTTCTTTAAGAAGAGGCTGTTGCCAACGTCCATACTACGTTGAATACACCGGTTCTCGTCCGATCACCGAAGTTAAGCAACGTCGGGCGCGGTCAGTACTTGGATGGGTGACCGCCTGGGAACACCGCGTGATGTTGGCTTTTTGCTATTATTATCAGTGACGTCAGAAATGTGCTAGGGTTGCTTCATTCAGAAAGGCCGGTTGCCAACGTCCATACTACGTTGAATACACCGGTTCTCGTCCGATCACCGAAGTTAAGCAACGTCGGGCGCGGTCAGTACTTGGATGGGTGACCGCCTGGGAACACCGCGTGATGTTGGCTTTTTGCTATTATTATCAGTGACGTCAGAAATGTGCTAGGGTTGCTTCTTTCAGAAAGGCCGGTTGCCAACGTCCATACTACGTTGAATACACCGGTTCTCGTCCGATCACCGAAGTTAAGCAACGTCGGGCGCGGTCAGTACTTGGATGGGTGACCGCCTGGGAACACCGCGTGATGTTGGCTTTTTGTTATTTTTTTATCATTTTCAATGTTTTCAAACTACGAACGAATTCAGCAATCTGGACTATGCGAACCCAAAGATACCAATACTATTTCTATATCTGAACTTACTGAGATATTATTTATGACATTACTGAGATAATAATTATAATATTCACCCAAGATATTATATTAGAATGCAATTCTAAAAAGTAAAAATAATATAAATAATATCGTCAACAGCTGAAACGAGACCGCTCTAATTCTCAGTTATTATATCGATTTTATGATTACGTTCTACTGACGGCATTGAAGTGATAATTTGAGACCAGTCAAGCGTATTCTAGGAAACAACATGTGTCTTCGTTTTTATAGGTAGTTATTAAAACGTGTACCAATAATATTCTCTGACGTGTTCCCTAAGTAAATAGGTATATCGTCTATTTTTCTTCAATAATTTTCAATTGTCTTTTTCAACATATTAAGCCTTCAAAGTTTTTCTCCAAGTTACCTTAGATATTAAAAGTTTGATATCGAAATCAGTATTATTTTGTGTCCAAGACGATAAGAAATTAAAGAAGTAAATTTAACGATAAGAAACTAAAACTAACGAAAGAACTTAGATTGAAAGAAACTAAGCTGTGTTCTTCTGCTATGATGCAGGGTTTATAATACGTACACGGTATGTGTAAGTAGATGCACTGCAACCTCGCCATGATAATTTTATTGCAAAGTGAATAAATACTTAGCCGTAAAATAGAAGGTATACCTAATATACCTATACCTTCCCAACTCACTTTTTGCCTTATAATTGCACATCCAATACTCCATAAACTAGTTATTATTTTAATAAAATTAATGTCTCTTTTTCCCAGCAATTTGTGGTTGTTGTATTAAAATTCATGTTAATGATCAGTCATTACTTTGCTTCGACTACCTGTTATTAACAACCAATTTGAGATAATTTTCTTTTATTATATTGTATAATTAAAAGAAAATAAAAACGTGAAATCTACACAAAGTTTTTTTTGTTTGGTGAATTATACAAATTTAATGTATAGGTGTACTAATTAATATTATAAGATCGTGTGGTATAAAATTTTGTATGTTTAAAAAGCCAACTCTCAATAAGCGACAATATCCATCTACTACCATCAAACGAAAAATAAAATATGTCTTAAGAGGCTCCTCACCGCCATCGATAAGAAAAGGCACTGTTTATTTCCTATTCAGCTCGTTCAAACATAAATCCAATGTAACAAAAAAAAAAAATGTGATACATAACTTCTTGGTCTATATTTCTAGCAAGTTATTTTTGTTTTAAGTATTATAGTTTACGGGAAAATAAATAAAATTTGAATGTCTTGCTTTGTAACAAAAATAGATTCAACTGGTTGTTTCAAGAAGCGTATGCAATGTGCCTATAATAAAACGATAGAGTTTCATTTAAACTATAAATGACACTAACAATTAGTGTAAATGAAACAATAGTTTTAGAAAAACAAAGGTTTTTTGGTATTTTCGAGTAGCGGGTGCCCTAGCGAGGGCCGGGCGGCAGACGGCTCACAGCCTTCGTACGGGGAACACGTATTGCTCCGCAGCGCATCGCACTTACGTAAAGAAAAAGAAAAATAAACTATTATGATGTGTGAGAGTGATAAGAGTTAACTGACTTTTTTATAATAAGACACTACCAAAGCCAGAGTAAGTATATTTTTGTACATTTTATTAGTATATAATAAAATGTAGTGTAAAACAACATTGAAAATATTCGTCAGCAGCCATAAGATTAGGTACACATAAAAGTATCGGTACATAATAGACCGGGAGTCCAATGCGGCTTTTTTTATAAATTAAAAATAATAATGAAATAGTTTGTATTTCGTTGAGATTTGGGGCCTTGGTTGAAAGTAAATAGGTTTTTGGAAATTCTACTCCTGTAGGCGTAAAAAAGTGGATGAAAATAGAAAATTTCACAAATAACGTTTCAAAGATAAGACAGGGTTATTATTTGGGAGGAAAGTCATTTTTGGGCAAATAGCAAACATCACTTTAGTAAGTTCGTTTGTGCCAATGTAGAAAACTTTACCTGCTAAATTCAGCCGTTACTGACATGTTTGAATAAAAATATTAATGATTATATTATAATGATAAATTCTATGAAAAAAATCTTTAAGAAAAATTAAAGACATACATAAAAACTATAGAAAGTGGTACAGTACTATATTTACGGTATTTTGTTCTATTTTCTTACTGCTGTACTTACACCACGTTACTTAGTATTTTTTTATTTCTTTTTTCGAAAATAGTAGTAGTATTTATTTGTTTTTTTTTTTTCAGTTTTGTATTTCAACTGAAAGTAAAGAGATGACAAATAAGAAAATTGGGAGGAGAATTGTAGACATCTCATTCTTTGTGAAACAATTACTGGATTTATGTAATCACTGACCATTAGGCTGCTCAGCTAGCGACATCATATTGACAGGAGAGAAACGATTTATTATTAGTATTGATTGATGATGTTTCATATTTCAAATTGTTTATGATTTTAGGCTGTGGATTTATAAATATGATTAAAAAATAACAATAAAACATGTTTGCGTTCACTAAAGTGTCATCAAATTCCATTTATTAGAATATTATTGCTGTTGTTGCACGTGTATAGTTAATAAATCGATAGTAAATAATACTCATACATTTATTTTATTACCTTACATTTTATCATAGGTAAAAAAGCTACTGGCTCTTGGACTATATTTTAGTTCGTACGTGTCGCCCGGCAGACGCTAGAAACGCTAGCGCTAGAAGTGCAGGGGAGTGGGCAAGTGGGTGGGGTGAAGAGAGCCCAGTTGCCCAAGGTCATTCGGATAGTAGAGAACGTTAATGGAGAAGGGTTTTTATTTAATGCTGTAAAAAATCAACGTAGGCGAAGCCACGTTTCAATGGTGTCAAATGTTAAAATATTAAAAAGCATTGTTGCTTGAAAGCGGTATGAAGCCCTTCAATCTGCGTCAAAACTGTTTTGACGAATATACCCACTCGTACCCGATGTGTATAAAGGCAGGATTAGCGCGGCCCTATTCACAATTGTTACGGGAGTTGTCGCGTCGAGGGCTAATTACGCGCCTGAATGGCCGCCTTTTGACGACTCTGACGTGACGTGAATAGAGGGAATTTGTTATTACAAGCTCTGATGGACCGTTTCCAACTTGCCGATGTAAAACTCACATTTCGTACCTTAGCTTTATTGAAATAAAACTCATCGATATCTGTCAAGAAGGCTTTAGAAGTGTGGCGGTAAAATAAATTGAATTTCATTTTTTTTTATAATCGCGTTGTAGTTTGTTTAAGACTTAATTCTTGCGTAGGTAAGCTAGAAAATTCATCATCATCATCATCTCAGCCGCAGGACGTCCACTGCTGTGAATATGCAGAAAAAGCCTGGAAGCTATTACATTACTCTGTGGTTAGGTGCGCAAATAACTATTTTGATAGGTAGTTATTAATGGAACATTAAATTCTATTATTTTAATTACTATAGCGTTAAATAGTTTCACACAAAAAAGAAAACTCAAGTTTTTATATTTTTTTTAATACATACCTATTCAAAAATTTGAAATGAAACACAATTTCCTTTATTCGCATTATTTAACAGATTTCCATAGGATTATGTATTTACGTAATATGATCGAACGCTTCAAATGACCCACGGATGGGCACGTTCAATTTGGTCGAGGCTACTACAAATTTGATGTAGCTAATCAAGTACACTAACTTCGACTTTGTTGCGCAGGAGTTAATGTTGTATTTTGACCATAATAGGGTAAATGGGTTCGACAAAACATGTCATGTCGGTTGATAGACTGTGACAATGGTAATCGAATACTGTACGGTTTGGATTAGGGTGTCGAAAATAACATGGTGTCCGTTGCGACTGCCATTGTTGTAATAGACAACATCCATATAAAGCCGTCGATACACAGAAATACGAAAGCCATTATATTAGATGTGTATTGTATTAAAAGCTATTGTTATGTAAGTAGGTATAATGTTTACTAAATAGTGACAAAAATGAATATTATAGATTTTCTTGGTGTACAGTTAGGCAGGTGGGCTGACGGTACGAATCCGGCATAACTCGGCAGTACACTGCCGGGTATCCAAGAGGATTTCCCAACGTTAAAAAAAAAGGTGGGCTGACGGTCCACTGGTGGTAGGTGGCTTCTTAAACTCCCATGTGCGAGTGGAGCGAGTGGAGCATAAGCCGCTTCCGCAACATAATGAAATAGGTATAGATCTACTGCAAGCCGTTTCCGAGCCAACGTATATATGGAAATGGTTCCTTATTCAAACATACACATTACACAAATATTAAAAAAAAGCTTGATAAAAAATAAATTTAAGTAGTTTATAAAAATAAATAAATAAATAAAAATAGCCTTTATTCACTGACATTACATGCATACACTTTTTACATTAATTTTAAATACTGACAATACTGACATCGGCAATCTGTAAGTCAGGCTGTCCTTTGACATAGGCCTCCTCCAGGCTCTTCCATATCTCTCTATCCCGAGTAGCTCTCCTCCAGTCCCCGGGCAAATAGTCCTCCCAACGTATTGCTGGTCTGCTCTTTCGACGCTTTCTTTCTCTGGGATACCACTCGGTGACGTCTCTCGTCCATCTTCCCGATCTCGTCATGTGACCATTAGGTATGATTTAAAAATGCCACATTTTTAAAAACTATTCAAACAAAATTGTGATTTGTATGAAAATAAATACTAACGGAAAGCAGTTAGTATGGACTTACGTTAACTTTGTTAAGGCAAAGTTAAAGTTGAGGTACACTACATTCCGTAGTAAATAGGGCAGCTCGTCTGGTGACAGTAACCACCTGATTACCGAAGTCCATCGTAAAATAACAGCTAAGTAGTATGCTGAGAGAGTATGTATATTATCCTTAGTTACTAAGCTCGATTACTCAATCCAAGTATAACTTGCAGCAGCAGCGTCCAAGTGGACTGTCAGCCTGCCCGCCCATAAAAAAAACATCCGTTGCACAATTTTTGTGGATAGTATACATTATTCTGCGTTTTTATCGAAGGGTAACATTGCATTTTCTGCATCTGCTATCCCATTGTACTTGTTCTATTGTCGTACACGTAATTGTAATCTTCAAACACGTAATGGGACGTTCGCGGCTTTGAAATTGGATCCGGATGTTTGGGGGAGGCGCGTGTTGCGGTTTTCGTCTCTTTCAGAACATATCCTTTGAAAAAAAACCTTTATTGACAATTGACGGTGCTACTTGAGCGCTTGTGATTCGAATTCAAAGTATTGTTAGAATATTTATTGCTATATTCTTACATAGACTTGAATTTCTCTGGACTGAGCGATCTCAAGCTTTTGTAAGAGTCGGCTACAGACTTTCTATCGACTGATAATTTGGTCTGCTTTTTAGTCAGTATGAAGAGGTATGCATGTGCGCACATTCAGTGATTCACATCTTAGTCTGTGGGGACTAAACAGTGAAAATAAAGAATGAATTTTTCAAGGAACTTTTCAACGAACGATAAGCCTGCCCTTGATAAAAGGGCAGTGCGATTTCAGTTAAATATAACTTGATATTTTCTATCAAATTTTACCTTTTCTTACAAGTTGACAATTCGTCAAGTCTATACCTTGAGTTATTTTTTCATTTATTCAACATATAGGTTTGTGTTTCACGTGAAACTACCACCTAATTAAACGTATGCGACTGTTATTGTATTCATTCCACTTTAATAACGTTTAATATAGGCCGTTTATAAATAATAACATGTGTTGGAGCGATTTGAAAAGTAAGAAAATTATAGGCTTTTTGGTTTGGGCGGCGATGGTTTCGACGGGATGACGTGGACGAATAATTACGTTTGGAGTACAACTCGCCTGATAACACGTCACTGGTTCTTTCAAGCGATACCATATAAATTGAATTTATTTTTGGAAATTAATGTCGACATACAGGCTGACGGTCGACTTGATGGTAGGTGACAATGACAACCGTCGTCTATAACACAAGTAGGTGTTGCAAGTACTTACTCCGCCTAGGATTAGGGATAGGGGATTAGGATAGGGATAGGGATATGGATAGGGATTAGGATAGAGAATAGGGATTAGGATATGGAAATGGGCTCTAGCATCCCCTATACTCACTGAACGAAACAACAGCATACTTGTTATATTATTATTTCACAGTAATCTTCTGAAAGAGGGTGGTTGCTGCCG
The DNA here is from genome assembly GCA_947623395.1 of Synanthedon tipuliformis. Classification (NCBI taxonomy): domain Eukaryota; kingdom Metazoa; phylum Arthropoda; class Insecta; order Lepidoptera; family Sesiidae; genus Synanthedon; species Synanthedon tipuliformis. Next base: position 858,519 of record OX392415.1, on the reverse strand, counting down.
CCAGAAGGACGAAACGTAGTATCGTTAACTTATTATTTAATTAATATAACATTTACATAAAATGTCTACTCATAAAGTTATAAAAAGAAAGTGACATAAGTACGCCTGTTATAACGTGTCACGTTATACCTGAGCATGTACAAAATTTATTCCTAATGATACCCAATTGTTGGGAACTGTACAATGCACCCGAAGCGATTTTTTGCAAGTCAAATGGGTTAGCGATTACACCAACTCCGCTCCGCCGACTGATTTTATGCTAATTTCACACAATTATTATGCAAAATCGGGAACCGTGTAGTGTTGTACCACGGGGCATTCGATTATAATCTTATCTAGCCTGATTATATTTATCAATCTTTTTGACATTGCAGTAGCAAGTGAAGCTTTTGCATATCCCTTGTAATCCTTAGTGCACGTGATTTATATCATTTAGTGACAGGAGTGACTATCATTTAGGCAGACCTTATTGCGCAACAATAAGTATGTGTACCTACATCTACAGCCCTAAAAGATGACTGACTCCTTTTAGAGTTTTTGGATTTGCGAATTAAAAAAGCTCAAGTTATAATGATAATCTAAATTTTAATTTGCTGAGGTCGATTTGGTCTCAACAGTTCTCACTACTTACTTAGAATAGAGGAAGATATAGGGAAACGGGCAGTGGGATCCCATAGTTTTTAATGAAAAAAATTTTTAATGGCTTCACGCCATCGGAATAATATACCCTTTACTTCACGCGTATTGATATTTCCAAGTATTTTTTGTAAGCTAGTGCTACTAGACGGGGTTAGTTTGAGATTGATTATCGATATCGACATGGCTTAACATCCCATCTCTTGCACAAATCCTGGGGTCGCGGTCACCAATTTGCGTTTTAATTAAGTATTCGTATAACAGGTTTGTTTTTGTTGCGAATTGTTTTCTGCGCCGACCGGCGACCCTGCGGTCAAAGTTGCCAGCCACGATCGAGTGTAACATTCACTTCATCATATTGTAAAGCTGGGTGTACACTAAATGTACCCTTCACAAAAATAATCTTTTATAATACTTACGCATTTAGTAAGCCTGAAGAGTTTTTTTGGTTGTAACCTTTAATTTCTGGAGTTTTACAATTTCTAAGAATTTTACAATTCGAACGGCTCCTAGAGTAGCCGTTAGAATTGTAAAATTCTTCTTTGATTTGATAGCCCAATTCTAGAGGTAGGTTATAGGCTTTCACTCAAAGTAAGGCCTAAGCGTTAAGAATTTTATGAAGTTCTACATTTTAGGTTTCAGCAATAAACCAAGGGTAGCTAACAATTAACAATTTCTATCAATAAATGTAAGACTATTACATAATATATATGTAATTGTATATTATATTATCATGTTATAGTTATGGCTCCGTAGGTGTAGTACCTACCTATATGTAACAGTGGGTATCACATTTATATTTTATTCAGTTTGTTTTCAACATAATCCCTTGAGAACCGAACTGGCTGACGCGAGCGCGTCGTGTTACTTTCAGACAAATCGCATTGTTTTATTTTTAAATTGTTAATGACATCGGAAATGGATATGGCATCGCAAATTCCACTGCTATGCCATTGCCACATAAGTATATGTATCTATAGTCAAACTTTGAAATTCTTTACTTCCACTAGACTTAAGTACTATAATGCAATAATTATAATAACGAACTAATATGGGTTTTGGGAACTGTTGAAATGTAGTAAGAGTTAATAAAAAAATTACAGGAAGTTTTCGGTTTGGTTTTGGTTTTCGCACACCAAAGCAGCAAGCAGGAAGCATACAGCAAAAGCTTCATGAAGCAAATAATGCGCCCATACATTTACCCAAAAATACATAAATTTATATTTACATAAATTACATGAATACATACATACTTTAATTTTAATTATTTATTTAAATTGTTGTACTATCTGGGTAAATGTGGTGCTTCCTAAATCATTTGCTGTATGCTTCCTGCTTGCTGCTTTGGTGTGCAGACAGAAGCATAAATAAGACCTTTTTATACCTACTCCTTTGGTAAAATCAAAATTCAAAAGAAATCGGTAATGTCAAATTTAGGTGCAATAGGCATAACTAACGCCTTATTCAGAACAAGAATGAATGGGTTTGTTCCTAAATAATATGGCTCTAAAATACAACTCTGCACATACTTTGTGTAGGGTAACCAAGCTATTGTTAACTGGTTCCAATCCCATCGACGGGCATCGTACTACTTAAGTGTCTCAGAAGCACCATAAAAGCTGTTTTTTGAGGGTCTCTGGTTGTTATTGATTTATTTATAATACTTTCTAGAAAATATATTTATATTTCGTAGGTATTGGAGATGATTGACATAATTTTAATCTATTAATACCTACATCAGTAAGGTGTGATAATACAATCTATACGCATTTAGTAAGCCTGAAGAGTTTTTTTGTTTGTACCCTTTAATTTCTGGAGTAAATTTGTAAAATTATTCCTCGATTGGATAGCCCAATTCTAGAGGTAGATTATATGCTATCATATGCTATCACTTAAAGTAAGGCCTAAGCGTTAAGAATTTTCAAGTTAATTTGAGGGGTAAGTCTAAAGAATAAATAAAAGGACCGAAAATCGTGGACACCCTACACAGCCGGCAATAACTTACAAATTTAACGACAAAAAGCTAGGCCATTTAACGTGAAATACTGTGGCCCGGGACAGTTTTCATAAAAGTTAAGGTTGTGCGAAACATTGTGGGTTATTTCTTCACCCTTGTTGTAGCTGAGGGGTTGAATTATGTTTGTTCTTGTATTTGTAACAATAAACCTAATATAATTTATTATTCTGAGATCAGACACAAAATTGCTCAATATTTTCAAGTTAATAAATAAATCTGTAAGTAAGGCGATGAGACGCACTCATCTTTCACCCAAAAAAACAAAAAAATCAAAATTCAACACCTGACAAAAATATGTGAGCAACAAATATTTAATATTAGTATGTTTTAATACCTAAAAAAAGGGGCGCTGAGGAAGTCGCGGGTAAAATCTTATAAAAAATACTTATAAGTATCAAAACAGACGTAGGTATTCTTTAAAAAAAAATAGTAGTTATAAAGTACTTTATATAAAGTAGTTATGACTTTCATACAAATTTTAAGAGCTTTTGAAATAATCTAGTTTAAGCAGTTTTTTCTTAGTCTTATGAAATGTGTCCCATCGCGCCGTTAGTCAGGTTAAATGGAGCGGTGTTGGGGCGATATTCGTAAGTTATGGCTCGCAAATACACTTCTTCCACTAATCTATGGCGAACGTTCAAGAATTCGCTCGACCCATCTTTTGTCTTCCAAAAGAACCGATTTATATTCACTTTTTTTAGTATTAATATAATTTTAAGTATTTTTATTCAGAGTTCAAGAGTTGATAGGCAAATTTTGAAAAAACATTGCCAAAAACGTATCAACTCTTATCTTCCCCCATAACTGTTAATTTTAATTTTATTAAACAAGTGATATAAACATTTTTATGTAAAACTAAATTCTGTACTGTCTTCTGTCTGAAACTTTTTTTGTAACTTTTACCATTTTTGTACCTATAATTTGTGGAATTTTGTTTCATTTTTTTTTCACCCCTTCTACAGCTTGAAATCGAAAATTTCTTTCACCCATCGCGATATATTTTATATATTCTAGAAACTTATATCAAAAATTCTCCCAAGGGACTCAAATTTTGATATGTTCTTGATGCGTGCTTAGTAATAATTTACAATGTTTTTTTAAACCTCCAAATGATAACTTAAGACTATGTTTAACTCGAACTCCTTGAATAACTAATGAACCGATATGGTATTAATGAAGCTTTCAATTGGTCCTAAATTGGTCAGTAAATCAAAGCTGTGTGTATTGTCAACTGTCAAATGTATGAACTTTACGTCTCTTGCTTTATCAGCCACTAATTTATAGACAACTTATCTGTCAATTCAAATATATTGACAGTAGCATTGATCGTTACTCGTAGACATATATTTTGCTATCTTTATTTCTTGTTATTGACATTTCTTGTATCCATACATATTTAGTATAAATTGAAGTGGCTTTCCGTGTCTGTTTGTCTGTCTGTATATCCACATGTGTACACCTAAATCACGCGTGTGATTTGGATGCGGTTTTCACTAATTAAAAGAGCGATAGACGAGGAAGGATTTTATATATAATTTGGAAAAAAAAAATCCATGCGAAGCCTGGGGCTAGTAGTTAAAGAGGTAAAAAAAAAATCCAAAAAAAAATTTACATTTTTATGTATAAAAAATCACAATTAAAGTAATTTTTTAAACAAAGAACTGGCTTGGTTACGTAATATTTGCTACTGAAAGTGCTCATTGTTTTCACTGCTGCACTATATCTATATAAGTTGTCTCAATTATACGCAGTGACGAGCTGTTATCTCGACATCCCGCCCGATTTACTGCTCCAAAGACACCTTGTCCTCGCATTTAACGGTTATTACCTTATAAATTTAAGTGTTATTGTTTTAGCTGTTAAAATTAACGATTATTGTAGGAGACAACGCGCACCACAGATAACTGACGATTGAGCCACAGAATAACAATTACAGTCGCAATCGTTGTTAGAATAAATTATATTTAAACTTTGAAATCTATTCTCAAATTTTAGGACATTGTTAGGTCCGTTAGGACTATCAAAAACTCAAGTACCATGGATTCTATGTTCGATTATTATTATCGTCTGGTATGATCCTCCAACTAAGAGCGAAAGCAAATTTATTCATCTGAATAAGAAATGAAACTAGTACTTTTCGTAGACCGTCCTTTTCTTTGATTTAAAATTATTATACCTACTTAAAAATAGGTAAAGGCTATAATAGCCGTCGTTTAAACCAAATAATTATCTCTTTTTGTCGTTACAAAATAGAGAATAATATGCCTCCATTATTCTAATAATTGGATGTAATTTGTTTAATACATTGTTATTATTTGCCTTAAAACATGCTTCGCGTAACAAAGAGTTTCTAAACGAGAGCAAATTGTCACCCATTGTTATGTTAAATACGATAATTGGTGGCTATGAATGCAATTTCGTAAAAAGAAACAAAAAGCTCTAGGTACTCAGCTGTATATTCCCTAAATGTTTAGTTATTCTGTTCTAAGATTCTAAATAAATTGATCTTTAACAATATAGCTAAAGTACCTGCGCCTTATTTTCAAGGAATATAGTTAGACAGTTAATCTTGACATCATTTATGACAAGAATGCAAATGTCCCATTAAAAGAGGTTTAAAGAATGCGTCACATCAAAAGCGATATAATACAGCTTAACGCAACCGATAGATTGATCGCAAGTTATTGGTGTTTTAATGATTATTCACAAATAAATCTAATCGTTGTTCACGAAATTATGAAATACTTAAATACATTATTACGTGAAACGAAAACTTCAAATCCTCTTCTAATTTATTTATGAGCCGATTTTCATTTTTCGTTTGTCTAAGATTATTTGTCGTGAATGATTTTTTATGGTTGAGTTTCGATCGGTTTGCGAACACTAGTATTCATCTTTTTTTTTAATAAGATTTTATCTTCTTCGCTTCACTATTTTTCATATAATCTTTTAAAAAGTTTAAATAAATTCTAACACACCATTTTGAACACTAGCGAAACTAAATTACATTACATTTCCCTGTTTAAAACTATTAATGCAAAAAAAAAAAACAAAAAACTACAGCACAGATACTATTATATTTCAATTCAGTTGATGTAAAAGGATAGCAATCACGATCATGACTCACTTACACTTGCTATATATTTTTATGGCATAGCATAATATCTCTGCACCATTGGTGTAGTTGATACCTAATACATAGTAAGTTTAACTTACTTTTCCTCTAATCTTTTATAGCAGATATCATTTAACACAAAGATAACAGTGTACAATATTTGTATCTAGTGATTGCACGTATCTCACCTTTGTGATGAAAATTTAACAGTTTAAACGATAAAATAATAGAATTATTTAAAGGTGAGTTTATTACTAAAATTAATAAACTAATTATTATGTAATCCAATTATTAATTTAATCTATGTTTTTCATATTTTTTGGCGAAATCTATTGACAGTTTCTTTAAATATTATTATAATTATTCAAATACTAATTAATGCTTTTTTTGGAATTATAAAGCTATTATAGCAACTTCTATTTACAGTGTATAATTATTAATAATAAACACTATCACTAATAAATTTATATCTCAGAATATGTCAAAATTCAGATTAGTAAAACACCTCTGTGTTAGGTATCACTTATACCCAAATATTAAATAATAGGTTAGGTTATTTAGGTACTATAAAATTTAGTTTTATTTTTTTATTTTATCGAAAATTATCTATCTTAAAGTTATTTTCCCCATTTCCTTAAAAATTATAATAATGTGTAATATAATATTTATTACCTTGTACCAGTAGATATATTATTTCGATACCTAGTACGGTGTCACTTGATTTCCTCGGACAAAAAGCATTCGGCTGTTATTTAAGAAAAAAAAAAAACAAAATTGGATCTGCTGTACTGTTTAAAAATGGAACGTCATGTCAACGATGCGTTGGAGTGACGTCACACCCCCCGATCCCCCGATGTCAACACTTCTCCTCGGGCGCCTTGTGATATTTATGACAGCATCGTTCTCGTTTCCCGCCATTTATTAAACTCAATTACGCCGTCTCCGCTCTTCGCCCCTAATAATGATAATTGATGAGGAAATTTGCGAGCTTTTTGCGGAGAGACTCGCGACGGCTATATTTCTTCTTTGTTGCACGTTCACGTTGCTCGCAACGATAAGATGAGGTCAGTACATTTACCAATGACCGCACTCGCTAGCGAGAACGTAAAATGTATAAACATTTTACAACTGACAACTTAACAGTTGTCAATTTGACATTGACAGTTGACAGTTTTTCATACAATTTTTTCACGCTATCGCTAGCGAGTGCGGTCATTATAACTCATGGTAGAGGTACAGGTACGACAAGCGTATTGCCCTATCCCACTTTACAAATAACTGCCCCGACATCAATTAGTGAACTGTCAGTTGGTGTGTCGTGATTATCATAAAAAAATACCATGTCCACTTTAAATATTGGCCTTAATTTTACATTAAAAACGTTAAAAAAGCAAAATTATAAAACTAAAAAAAGAAAACTTGAGAAAATCGTTATTTAAAAAAGAAACTGACAAAAATAACTAGGTATAAAATCTCCAAGTTACAAATTGGAGTTCCCAGATTACAGGTAGGTTTACAAAAATAGCACTTAGTACTTTAAATTAATCTACAACATAAAAAATATAAATCATACCGTGTAAACTAGTAATTTTATATTTTTCTATAACTAACTAAATGTTGAAACAAAAGTTCTAAAAAAACTGTAAACTAATATTTTTCAGTGTTTTGTCGTCCACTACGCGACAATGGAAACAGAGTCGCGCATCTGGCGATATTTCTTCATAACACGGCCCCTGTTTAATTTGTAAATCGCTTGACGACTGATTAAAAACTCTTTTGAAATATTTACGGACGAGGGAGGGGGTTGTCGCTTTGAGTGCATCTCATTCTCGTCTCACTCATCCGAGAAGAATGTATAAAAAAGTCTTCTAATTGATTAAGTATGGTGCCAATTATTCGACTGGAGTTTTGGAAAATATATTGTGGTTTTTGGATTAAGTATTCCTTAAGAATCGATTTGCATATATATAAGCGATTTTGCTATATATAGAAAACTAGCTGGTGCTCGCGACTTCGTCCGCGTGGAATAGTTATTTTGGGAATCATTTGGGTATCTCGAACGGTTTTCGCAGCGCACGCGACGGACTCAAAGATGAATAATTTTTTCCCCGTTTTTTCCACATTTTCGACTGTTTCTTCGCTCCTATTAGTAGCAACGTGATGTTATATAGCCTAAATCCTTCCTCGATAAATGATCTATCCAACACAAAAAGAATTTTTCAATTCGAACCAGTAGTTCCTGAGATTAGCGCGTTCAAACCAACAAACAAACAACAAACTCTTTAGCTTTATAATATTAGTATAGATTTATATAAAATCAGAATTGTTACACGAATGCGATATGGTACTTATGCGTTATGGTTACGTTCTATTTTTTTTAAATATTTTAGTTATTTAATTATCGGGTAGTGCCCGCGCCCGTGGTCCACCTACACCTGGGTGGACCACGGGCACAAATAATGACCTCATGGGAGTAAAATCAATTAGTTCAGTTAATTATGTGTCTAATCCTAGCTTAGAATACTGCTGATAAGCAGGTCTTCATATGTTTTCTAAGTAGCTTTTTTCAAATAGCTGGCTTCCTTATGAAGTTATAGCTGATAACTTGTGGTTCCTTATGTTATATTGCCATTTGAATTTTTTTAAACAACTTTTTAGTGTTCTAATATTGTTAGATAAACTTTCTTTGCTGATTTAAAAGACATGGCAATAGGATTCATCATAAAATCGTATATATTGGTACCTATAATTTTAGCACGATCAAAATTATGTGGTACGCCATGAACGTCCAGAGAATGATCGCAATAAGGCCATGAACCCCTCAGGGGCCCATAAATCCGATGGTAATTGGGCAGAGAGGCGTAATTTTGATGATTAGCCACTCTCCCTTTCGTACCTCCTTCCGCGATATCATAGTATATTGATCAAATAAACTTAGTAGCTGAACCTTGGATTCATACGTTAGTCTTTTTTCTGTTATACCTTGTAGCTACCTGGTAGGCATTTTGGAATTTACATTTTGGAAATAAATAAAATGTTTAACATCCCTAACTCTCTTAAGGCGAAACAATATAAACACACCAGAAAGCTAAAATACTTATACCAATAAAAAAAATAGTCTTTATTTTCTACTACAGTTTTAACTTACTGGAATTTTAACTTAAATTGCTACAATTGAACTTTAAATTTTAACTTAACTTATTACAATTAAACTTTGAATTTCAACTTTACTTATTACTTTTAAGTTTATTACAATCTAACTTTGAATTTTATTTTAACTTATTACAATTTAGCTTTAAATATTAACTAAACTTATTACGTTTAAGTTTATTATTATTTGACTTTAAAATTTAGCTTAACTTATTACTTTTAAATTATAGGAAAATGCAGATTATCTTCTGTGTTTAAGTTTATTGGTGCGATAAAGTCTGTGGTTAGTTCGTTGCAAATGATAGGTGAAAAGTTGGAGTTGTTTACTGGGCACGTTGCGATGCAAGTGGTCGTTTCAAAAATGATGTGGTTGAAAGTGTAATTTTGGGAATTAAATTCAGAATAACATTTTAGTTGAGTACCGAATACATAGAGGAAAAAGATTCTTTGACTTTAGTTCTATTATCTATTTTTATGTCTCTTCAATTTATCTATATGTCTAGAATAAGATCTCTGCCTGTGAATAAGCTTTAAAATATTTGATTTAATTTAATAAGTAACATTAGCAAATTTTATTTCATAACTTAATTATAATAATTTGATTAAAAAAATCTAGTAAATTATTATGAAAAGTTTAAAAATGTTTAGAAGCTTTTAATGTTGTTTAAATAATCTAAAATATATATTAAAAAAAAAACGAAATAGTATTTAATAACAGTATTTAACAAAATATTCGAAAGTATCCTCTGTTTGTTTCAATAAACTTTTTTTTTAATAAATAAAGCGGTTTAAACCACATTTGCTGCGGTGTTCAATTACGCTATTGCCGTCTCGTAGGCCGTCATTTTCCCTGTCAAACCAAAACACGTTGAAGTAACAGCATTTACTTGATTGAGTGAGTTGAAAGTGCCTCAAATTACAGGTTGTTGTAGCGGCCACATGTTATTACCATGTTCAATTCTTCATGGTTAAAGTTAACGAGCGAGCGGGAGCAGGACTTTAAAGTCTGACGTCAAATTTCACTCACAACTCACGACACGTTAACGATTTCTGGTTTAATTTTATTAATTAAACCAGAAATGGTTAACGTGTTGTGAGTATCACCCAATATCGCGATTTACTGTCGATGCTGTAGGCAGTTTTAAAGATAAACACTTATAAAGGCGGCAAAATTTTATGTTCTCAAAGTTGCACTGATTCTGCCAAATAATAAGTATGTTTCTTAACATCTAACACTACAAACTTGTGGTTATTTTCATTTTCAATAAAAATTATAAAAAAGAGAATTATATATTTGTAGTAAAACTCCCAAATAAAGTGAGATGTTGCATTTTATATTATTAGTAACCGGTCCTATTGGGGGTTATGGGGGAGGCCTATGTGCACTGTCCACCAGTGGACAGTGCGGCTGAGATGATGATGGCATAACCCATTATTAAAATAACTCATGGTTATTTTCAATAAAAGTTTTTTTAATGTTTTGTTCAACAGACATGGTGACGGTCCACTTGATGGTAAGTGACTACCATCGCCTATAACACAAGCAACGCCATAGGTGTAGGAAAAATATGCACTAGTCAATTTGTGTCATAGTAGATTTGAGTGCTCAACTCTACGAATAAATTTTATTCGTAGGCTCAACTTAGTCAATTTAAGCTCTAGGCAAAAATCAAATGTGGTCAGATTGTGTTCTATAATCTAGACAGTGCAAGACCAACTCCTGCAAGTGCGCTACCGACCATAGTAGACTGAAGGATGGAAAATGGGCTCTGGCATCCTTTACTCACTCGCCGAAACACAATTGTTTGTCTGATCTGAGATAGCACACCTGCTAGTATTATACAGCGGACCTGCTACTAATTAAATAAATAAATATCACATATTTTATTAGATTCTGTAATATCTACATATTTCAATTTTGCTACGCATTTTGCTAGACATGTAGTAGATACTTAAATAAATAAATATTGTTAAATACTCGTACTTATCTCTATAAGCAGTCTCATAAAATTAATGCTGAGATCCAAGATAAGAAAATAAATACAAATTACAAAAATACAAGAGCAAAATATAGATATATGTCTTGTGTTAATATTTTCGTGTCGGTGCTGTCAAAACCTTGAAAGGTAATCTGGAGTGCTTTTGACTGAAATATCGGTCAATACAATTTCAACTAATGTACGAGTATGTAGTTAAATTTGCTTCTGACTGGTTATTAAATTGACACTTAATATTTGACTCAAAAGTTACATAGGGTTAGGGTACCTTTCATCCAGAACGCGGACGAAGTCGCGGGCACCAGCTAGTATAATATAAGCCGTGGTATTATGCAAAACGATTCAAAAATGATTTAAATCAATTTCTGTTTTTGTTTCAGGATTCAAATCAAAGATTGAAGAAAACAGGCATGAAACGGCCAGGGACCGATAGTATATATGTAATATCTTATGGTACTACAGACAGACAGAGAGATCACGAACAAGAAGATGATTACGTGGTTAAGTCAATGGGTGCTTTTGGATTGTGGCAAGGCATGGTGTGCCTTATAGCTGCTTCCAACAGATTTATTGCGATGTGGAATATGCTGTCAATTGTATTTCTTACACCAAAAACGAGTTATGCATGTGTTGAATTCGAAACTAATATGACAGACGATATAATCAATTCAAAATGTTACAAAGATTGTATAAAATACAAATATAATCAAGATATATTCGAAGATACTTTAATATCTGAATTGGGATTGATCTGTGAAAATTCGTGGCTCGCCAGTTTTACGCAAACAATTTTGATGTTTGGTTTGCTGTTGGGCGTCTCTCTTTTCGGATGGATATCGGATAGGTACTATTGCCTTTTAACGTGTAATAACTATATAAATTTATATATTCTTTTCATGTATCTTAGGCTAGCCACACACACGCAATAATATTGTCAATAAAGTGCGTATTGACAATAATATTGAGTGTGTGCGGCCCGTATTTCGGTATTGATCAATATTATTGTGGATTTTCTGAAATTGAGATTTCGACTCTTCAATATCGGGGGGAGGCAGGGGTATTGTCAATAATATTGTCGTTTGCGGGCGCGTGGTAATATTTTAGTTAAGACAAAGATTTCATAGCAGGCGGACGTTCGGTTCGTGTTTTTGCTCAATATGGAGGACGAAAACGCCATCCATCCATAGTGAAAATCGTTTTGATAATAAATATTTGTTGGAATTTATTAAAACATGGAAAACTTATCCACAACTGTAGAATAAATCCATCGAAGTTGTAGTTCATTTATTAGATTAAAATGACTTAACTCAGCTTTTTTCTCATCCAGTCTTTAATCCATCGTTTCTTTCTTGATTTTTTTAATGTTAAGGTCGACAGACAGGGTTACGGTCCACTTGATGATAGGTGTCTACCGTCGCCTATAACACAAGCAACGCCACAGTTGCTGCAAGTACGGTGCCGATCATAGAAGGATTAAGGATAAGGGGAAGGGCATAAAAAAGGATAAGAGAGAAAGGATAAAGGGAACGGAGTAGTGGGCTCTGGCATCCCTTACTCACTCACCGAAACATAACAGCACATATGCTAATTATTTCACCGTGTTATTCTGTAAGGGGGTGGTTACTGCCGCCAGACGGATTGCCTTTTTGAGAAATTAAAATTAATGCAACGACTTTTTTCTTTCTTTTCATTGTATAAAACGTGTACACACGATTTAAGCTACCATCGAGCAACTTATAATATACAAGCTACTGAGTCAAATTTTACCACGAAAATTGACAATAATATTGAGTAGTGTGCGGGACCAAATATTGATCAATATTATTGTCAATTTTGTATTGACAATATTATTGCGTGTGTGCGGCTAGGGTAACAGGTTTACTATAAATTAATACTAATAATAAATCTGTAAGTTTAGGTATTGTATGTAAGTTCCTCCATAACTCTGAAACGAATTAACTGATTTTTATAAAACTTCGTAGATAAACATTTAGACGTACGGGACACAGGATAGGGTACTTTTTTCTCGCGGGCGAAGTCGCGGGCGTCAGCTAGTTTCAAATAAATTGATCGGTGTCACATTTGCCTCACAGACTCGTTTGGATTGATCACCATGATAGAGTATTATTGTTATTTTTTATTCAATTTTTTATAATAACGCGTTGACAGGCAGGTAGACGATCGCCTTAGTAGGACATTAATACATCTTAATCCGTACTAATATTATAAATGCGAAAGTTTGTATGGATGTATGGATGTTTGTAAATATTTCACGCAAAAACTACTGAACCGATCACCATTAAATTTTGCATATTTAATGGTGTTGTTGTTGTCTGGGACACCAGAAAGGACATAGGGTACCTTTCATCCAGAACGCGGACGAAGTCGCTGGCACCAGCTAGTTTTATATAAAAAATGTATGTTTTAGATTTGGTCGTCGCAATGCACTTGTATCGTCAGCTTTCATTAATGTCACGTTCATGATGGCGGCTCCATTCGCTCCCGATTACTGGTCATTGAATGTCATGAGATTTTTCGTCGGATTAGCTTCTGGTGGTTCACTAATATCCAGTGTTGTGTTTGTATTAGAAGTCGTCGGACCACAACACAGAGAGGTAGGTGTGTATCAAACAAAATATCTACCAAGATCAATGCAGACTTGACTTGACTGACTAGTATCGGGATCTGCTACAGTCAATCGGGGTAACTTTGATTAACAAAGGTAACTTTGACAGTCACGTCCCAAAATACTTTTTTATTTTTTACATGGGAAATATTTAGTACATAACAATAAATTTATACAATTCTTGTACTTAACAATCTTCGTAAACGAACTATCTAAAAAAAAAGAAGCTTTCAAACGAAGTTAATTTGAAAAACTTTTCTAAAGTATCTGGCGCAACTGTTGTATTTTTTTCAGTGGTAAACTTTTCAAATAACTTGTGAATATCGATGTTATCAAGGTATGTAAAAGTCGTGATATAACATTTAATATGTCTAATTATGGATACACAAGCCATTTTTGTTGTTTTTACATTGCATCTTTATAATAATTACTAAAAATTCTGATCGGTCATATTTTGAACAAATTCGGGGTAACATTGACATACCTTGTCTTCATTTGTAATGTGGCTAGCTTGGACATAGAAGTGTAAATCGTATCCACTTGACAATGTAAATATATTTGAAGCATATGTACATTATGTATAAATGACATACTCATAATTTTTCAGCTCATATAAGCCACAAGCCAGAAAAAAGAAAGTTCCAGAGCCTGGCACAAGCAGATATGGATCAAAATCCAATTACACCCTTCAGTTTTAGAAGAATGCTTAGAAAAGTTTTAAAAATGCTATGTCCAAGTCATTAGATGGTGTTTGGAAGTGGCCAGATAAAAGCGAGATTGTCAAAATTAAGTTTGATGACATAGTATCAACTATGGATATCAAAGCCAAAATCAAAGCTCATGGAGTTTATTATTTCGAAGATAACTTGCTCTATATGGAGTGGGGTGAATAGACCCTTAAGCAGCCTAAATATGTTAAGCTTTTAAGTGATACAATTGCTCATAAAATCTCTTTCCAAAGCTATGTTCAAATGTTGATTTCAATTGTGATTACCAAAGAGTTTAAATGAAGATAGAACTACAATTTTATGGTTTTATTGACTTGTCTATGACTCCACTGCCTCTGACATTTGTTAATAATGAAGCTAATGTTACCCTGAAGCTATAAAATGTATTAAAGTTATGATTTCTGCGGCAAATCTCATCTGCGTCAAAGTTACCTACATAGGGGTTATAACTTTGACACACAACAAAATTGACAGTTTTTGATATATTCTATTATTTTTATAGACTTTAAATAACTTCAAAGCATAAAAATCAACCCGAGAACACAGATTAAGTAAATTCTTTCATCTCATATTTAACGTAGTAAAAGTTAATTAAAAAAATAGAGTGGTGATCTATCAAAGTTACCCCGATTGACTGTACTTTTGATTTTAATTTAAATTTTTCAATTTTTTATTTTAAAAAAGGCTATTACAAATTGCTATTTTTACTAATGACAGGATTTGCTAGAGAAGATCTGATGGAACCAAAACATTAAAAGAGAAGAAAAAAAAGAAGATCAAGTAGAAGATCGATGCAACATTCAGCAACAATTTTTCCGTGTTTTTCAGAGATTATAATTTACTACCTAGTTTAAACTAGATCTAGACATTAAATCAGACACGACTGCAAACAAAGCATATAAAAACTGGGACACACACACACACAGTATATAATTCATATCAAACAATCACACAAAGGTGTACAGTACACTGTCAAATTATGTAAATACACCAAGCTACACGCAACCATTTTATCATTGATTCACACATATTATTATTAGTTAGTCTAGTAAATACTCACTCACACACATCCACAAAACACCAGTAATTTCCAAAGATCTGAGAAGGTCTTCCAATCTGGGAAATGGCTTACTTACTCACCAAAACTCAATAGCACACAATTTTTTATTTCGCAGTGGTCTCCTGTGAGTATTCTGCCTTCTTTTATATGTCCAATAAGTAGTACTACAGACAGTTTATGAATATAAATAAAGTGTTTATGCTTCTAATTTTCTTATTATGGGGTTCATTTGAAACGAAATTTCACTTGTTCCTAATGTTGCAGGTAGCAGGATGTTGCGCAATTCTGCCTGACGGAATAGCTCAAGCAACGTTGGCCCTCTTTGCTTATTTATCGCCTACTTGGCGTGTCTACTTACTGGCCTACAGTGTTGCGTCAGCAATCATTATGGTGTTTATAATATTCCTCCCCGAGACACCGAGATGGTTGGTTTCAAATGGAAAAATTGACAAGGCTTCAGAAATTATGACAAAAGCTGCTAAGTGGTATAGTAACATATTGTTCTTATGTGAAATGTGAATTATATATTATAATGTTAGGTTTGCATCATATTTTGAAAAGTAATATGATCATAGATTTTTTGTTTAATATTTATTTATCAAAGTAATAAGATATACTATTTATCAAAAGATATAAAAAAACTCACCATTCTTAAGATTTAAAATAAATATTTTATTTATCTTATTTTCTCTTCACAAAAGGTTGTAGGTAATAAAAGATTCAAATAACAATATAATTTTGAAATTTGTAGACCGATACCTATTGTAGGTTTTAAAGAAATAAGCATAGATTTCTATGTACACTAGTCTTTGGTTATAAATTAGCACTTCGCACGGACGCATATTTTTTTTCTGAAAATATATAAGTACACAACCTTCCTCGTTTATCGCTCTTTTATTAGTGAAAGCCGTATAATCCATAGTCTTTAGAATGATGTAGCGAAGAAACAGAGAGTGACTTTATTTTATATATGTATAGTTATAGATATAGAAGAGGTAATCGAAGACTAAAACGAAATTACCAATTTTTTCTTATTAGAGATGGGTTTGTTCTTGGCCAACATCCGTCTGTGTAGCGAAGATGAGACCTATGAAGAGCGAGCTCACCCAGAAGATGCCTATTCACTCGAACTTTGAAAAGATTTGGGTTATATGAGCTCGGAAATACAGTCGAGGGAGTTTCAAACTTTAGCAGTAAGCATTATAAATTTAGCAGTAAGTATATAAACGACTAGCTGGTGCCCGCCACTTCGTTCGCGCTGAAAAACAATATATCGCCTGACATCGTTATTGCTATTATACTTAGCCAGGAGTTAGTTTCCTTAATTTTAGATAATCCCTCGAGAGCAGTACTTTTTTTCTGGATGAAAGATACCCTTGCATTTTTTGCATACAGACAACATGTATGCAAAATTTCATGATGATCGGTTCAGTAGTTTTTGCGTGAAAGAGTTACAAACATCCATACATACATCCATACAAACTTTAGCATTTATAATATTAGTTTGGATTAGTACGGATTAGTACAGAAGTACGGATGTTATAAAGCGCTTGGTCCGAAAAAGAGGGATTTCAACAAGATTATTCTGTGATGCAGAATAAGGGATTTATTATGTGACTAACACATATTACATGCAAATAATAATGTGTCCATATTTATTTATCTTTTCAGTAACAGACTAAACACCAACAATATAAAGGACAACATTATAAGAACTGTTGCTCAGATGAATTTAGAGAAGAACAAAGTTGTAAGCACTACCTATTTAGATTTGTTTAGATCTAAAGAAATGTGTTTGAAGACTATATGCTCTGTCGGTGTGTGGACAATAACTGGAATTTGTTACTTTGGTATAAATCAATATGTAACCTTCTTGGGATCAAACTTATTTATTGTCGTAATCGTGACAGGACTTATTCAGGTAAATATTATTTTGTTACGTATGATGGACATGCAGACAGTTAATTAGATGGATATTATTTAATATTATAAAGTGGAAAGATTTGTTTGTTTGCATTGAATAGGCTCTGAAACTACTGGACCTATTTGAAAAATTCTTTCACTGTTGGGAAGCTATATTATCAGTAACATAGGCTATATTTAATAAAGTTATGCGGACGAAGTCGCGTGCAACAGCTAGTATTATATAAACTGCAAAAGTAGGTATAGCAAATTTATAAATCTACTTATCCTTATCAGCAGTGCCATTACTTTTGTACATTAAATTAAATCCGATTTTAATTAAGTTAATTTTTATAAAAATCTAGCTTTTGCCTCGAATTCATTCGCACCCTAATTTATTAGGTGTTAAAAGATTTATTTCACGTTTGCTCGTATATTTTTGTCAGGTTTTGAATTTTTCGTTTTTAGATGATCTCTCGGAATTTTTTTTCCGGGTGAGAGATACCTCCCACTTAAGCTGACCTCTCAACATTTTGTATGCAAAATTTAATGATGATTGTTTGAGTAGTTAAGGCGTGAAAGCATAACAATAAAATTCACTGTCGCATTTATAATATTGGGAAATTCAATATTTTTTTTCGTTCAGGTCTCAGATCAAAATTTGATTTAATTAAATGATAATTATGTTATTTTTTCAGGTTCCCATCACTCCTATTGCGATGGTACTTAACAAAAGATATGGTAGAAAACCGACTATAATTATTTCACTCTTAACAAGTGGTGTCACCATGATTTGCTTAACTTTTTCACCGGAAGGCCCCATTCGTACTGCTCTTGGCATCACAGGCTTTAGCGCTATCAGCACCACATTCGCAGTTATCTACGTTTACGCATCGGAATTGTTTCCAACACCATTGAGAAATATGGGATACGGTTTGAGTTCTGGCGGAGCGAAAATTGGTGCAATGACAGCTCCATTCTTAGCTAACATTAGCCCACAATGGATACCGTCGTTGGTTTTCGCAATTTTACCTTTTATAGCGGTAGGTTTCTGTTTTTTGTTACCTGAGACGAAAGGTCAAAGATTAAAAGACACTGTAGACTAAAGATAAGAAAAAAAAAAATGTTTTTATATCCAACCTTTGTCGGCTTCGTGAGTGAGTATTCCCTGAAATTCAAAGCCTAATCCCTTCTAATCTCTCATCTTTGAGGATCTTATATTATCATACGTATAATATGTTATATGCTATGCATAATAAGTTTGGCAGTGCACTTGCCTTATATGTGTGTTAATAGATGACGGTGGCTAACTACCACGAGGTGGACCGTCAACCTGCCTGCCGACCTATAAATAAAAGAAATATTTCCAAAATAATGGACACATGGCTAAAAATTCTACAGACGGAAAACTTCACAAAGTGTAAAATTTGTACCTATTTTCATAGGGTTATGATGTCTTGTAAATCAAAAAATTATATCTACATGAATTAATAGGTAATAAAATTATCTATAAATTTAATAGTTTTACTAAATACACTTACAAAAACTTTAATGAATAATGTTTATTTATTAACAATAACGAGGTCATCAGCATAACATAACTATGATTATGCTAAATGAAGCTACATTTTATTTTATTTATAAGACATCAGTTGTCAATGTTTATCAGACAGTTTTGGAAAGCTTACACAATCATAACATTAAATTTATCTATTATATTTGTTGTCTAATGCACAAGACAGTAAATAAAAGTGTTATGTAATCGGTTAATAGTACTCTTTATCATGCCTTATCTTTCTCTCTTGACCTACATTGACAACATTAACCCAACTATTATCGGCGCTCATTGATTTATGTTCACACCATTCTTAGTCTTATCAGTGCATAAATTAGTGTCGATAACTGCTTATAGCACTTTAACGACCGCACTGACAACTATATTATGATAAATTTCTAACGTCAGATAATGTTTTAGGATAACAAACCGATTTCTAGGTGAGTCCACACAAAATATTCTTCATTGAATGGGACCAAATTCCTTGTGAATCTTCAGTCTTGAAGGTTAAAATTAAAACTAGGTCAATATTCTTATTGTTACCCTTAACAATAAGTGTCCCTGTGTGAAGAGCCAACTAAAATAGTTTCTTGACCGAGGCAATCCCATGGGTTCTAGCCAAGAGCAAACGTACAGTCATAAACGCAACGCTCAGGCTACGCTACGCTTGGGAGAAAGCTTTGTGATTGGTCAAAATTTTATGTGGGCGTTACAACAACCAATCACCTTGCTTTATTTTTTAACATTTCGTAAGTACGCAAAGGGAGCGTTTGCATTGGTATGCTCTTGGCTAGGCCTGTACACTCGGATATTTCTGAGTCACAACTTTCTCCTTCGCCCACTGCATCTCTTCCTTTCCTAATTGTAACAGACATCTATCGCGCCTAAGCACGTGGCCAGGACATTCAATCTTGTGTTTTTTGATGGTTTTCAACTATTTATCATTTTTCGGTACCAAATTTTAGATAGGTACGTACTTAAAATTCCCTTTCAGAGCCTATTTCTCTATCCTTTCCAAATTCCTTATCCTTAATTCTACTTTAGCAGCACCTATGGCGTTGCTTGTTATAGGTGACGGTTGCCACCTACCATCAAGCTGTCTGCATCCTCTACAAAAAAAAAAATTAAAATGTTTAACATTATTCAGTAATTACTACAAAAAGTATGTATTTATATAATTCGGTGACGAGGAAGAATTTACCAAAAATTAAAAAAACTTAACAAGCTCTTTTAGATTCTCTTATATTACTCGTATGTAATCATTCCTAAATAGTTTTTATCGGTTAGATAATCATAAGATGAATGGGCATTTTTTACATAATTTTATTTTACGACTAGTTAATGTTTGTATAATGATAAGGTTCTAAATGGTTTGGGATTGTTTGGCAAAACGTATGTATTGAAACTTACTTACTGATTATACTAAGCATATTTCATTGTATATATTATTTTTTTAATGTAAGACAGAGTGGCGTAACGCACTTGATGGGTATCTACGGTGGCTACCGTCGCCAATAAAACAAGAAACGCCACAGTAGTAGTAAAAATTTTGAAATTCCCGAAATCTCCCAAATGGGATATTTTGGGAATTGACCGTTTGAAGATAAATAATTTAGGAAGAGATAAGTTTCTGACAAGCCTTTCCTAAAACACACTTCCCTAAAACAACAGCATATTTGTTTTTATTTCGCGGTGTCTTTTGTAAGGGGGTAGTGGTTACTGCCGCCAGAAAGGATTTTATTTATTAATAACATTAGTTACGATTTTCATTGTGTTTTTGACGATTTTTTTAAATAGGTCAAACTCAACTGCCACTGTGTCGGAACAAATAAAGGGTCGGTATCATTTTGATATTAATTCGATTGTCGGTACTTTGATTCGAGTATTTCCAATTGCCCCCTGCTGAGGGCGAACACAGTATAGAACTAAGTACGGTGAACATTCTTTCTCTCCTGCAAATAATTCATTTTCTTGTAATTGTCGTCAAGACATACAGATTATTACAGATACTTTAAAAGTTTACTTAGAGCCCATTCCCGTCTCTCTTCCTTATCTCTTATTTTAATCCCATTAATCCCATGCTAATATCGACAGCATATTTGAATATTTGTGGCGATGCTTGTGTTATAGGTGACGGTAGCCACCTACCATCTTTATATAAATAAATACATAAATACATAATTTAAATATCATACCAAATATATAAATAGAGTATAAGTAAGTATATAAGTATAAGTAAAGTAGTCTAGAGAACGAATCTATAGCAAATCTCATGCCTAGAAATTTGTTCCAAATTTGACTTTGCTTACTACATTTCTCTATTTACTGTGACGCGTTGCGACGCGGCGCGTTTGATATGTTCCGCGACAATGACACTGCACTCGAGACATTTAAACCAATTGATATGAATTGGGATATGTACTTCAACCTCCAAACGATTACTTGCACCCACTTTATATTGCCTTTATTATTCTAAAGGAGGGGGTCGGCTATAAAAAAATAATTTACTTATGTATGTAACTTGTTCTCATACAAACTTATTACATATAGAAGGTAGCGTGTCTTAAAGTCTCCTAACCACTGGCCATAGACGACGCGAGGAAATACCTTGGGTCTTTTAGTGGGCAGAAGTCCCACATATCCCACCGATCTCTCCATGGTTACGATTATGTACAAAAACCTTCCGCGTTTATCGCTCTTTTTATTAGAGAAAACCGTATCAAAATCCGTTTGGTGTTTTATAAGAAGTTTTAAGGCAAAAAAGCAGAAGCGGACGATTTTATTTTATAATATGTATAGATCTATAGACATATATATATATATATATCTAATACAGAATATAATATGTAAATACACAGGAATATAAAAAAAAACATTACATCGACACACAAGTTTATTTCGCAACAAAGACAAGACGCAACTTTTTGAAAGATATCTGCTTGTTGTGAGAAAGAAATCAGTTGGAAATAAGCTCGTTTTATATCTGTCAAAATAAAAGCATAACTCGAAGAGTAGGGTAATGGTTAAGGCGAGCTAGATAGCAATTTCGCCCTCCCAAACGTGTTATTTGGCGAAATAACACGCTCAACATGATTGTATGAGAGAGATCGCGAAAGTTGATAGATGACGGTTGATAGATGCTGTTTAGTGTACATCGATGCATCGGCGCTTCGATTGACGATGACCAATGGAATATCTCATTTCAAATTACAAGAACCGTGCCTGTACTGTAATCATTTTTATATTACTCGTAAAGTGACACGTTTCGCTTATTGTATGGACACCAAATGGACACTCAAACAGCGCCCCTAGTGGACGTTTAGTTGAACTAAAATCGGAAATGACGTTTGGAAAATAATATCGTTTGCAGTATGGAGGGTAAAGGTAAAGGAGGACCAACTTACATGGGTGTTAAACTGAAAAAGTGGCAAGCTAAAAGCATTAAATAGTGGTTCATAAATTGTCCAGAATGGCGCTAGTGTAGCATTGATGTTTGATATGATTGGTTGGTTGCGTAGTTCATGAACTAGTGAAAAACTTCATAACTAGCGCGGAAAGCGAAATATAATATATGTTCAATATATTATGAGAATTTTTGGGCCAGAGGGTGTTAAATTCTAATGCCACAGTCAGCCCTGCGTCTAGATCTAAGTATCTGCGTCTTATAAAAGAAGGTTATGTGAAGATAAGTTTGTTACAAAGATCTATTGTTCTGAAAGCAATGTATGTCGAGCACAGAATCTCAGTCGTCCAAGTATCGATAACGTTGATTGATCGTAGCATAACGATTAGTGTGGGCGGTCTATCGCTTCATTCGAAACGGAGCTATGATACCAATTTTGTGTGCAGCACCCATTGTTTTACAGTTTTGTGATATATTGCTGCAAATGTTGATCATTAGCCGCAAGGAAGTCGGTGCATGACTGCCATGTTTATTACACTCCATATCTTGTCTTGCGTTTTATAAGTTTTATTTGCGGTTAAAGCCTGAGTCTTTTACTGCCTTGTAAGACAACCTAGAGGAGGGTGGAAAACCTCTTACTTCCAATGACTTCAACAAACGGTGCATTCATTAATAAAGGAAAAAAAAATCAAAAGTCATCCTATATTGAATGGTGTTTTCCAACTTCATACTGAATAGTTAAAACCTGGTTAAAACACCAAAGGCATTCGCCTTTGACAGTCTAACATTAGTTAATAAAAACTTGTACCTACAGATAAATCAGATTTTTTTTAATTAAAAAAAGAAATAAAATGGATGTTTTGTATTTATAATATGTATGTATTTACAAAAAAAAGTTATGTCGGGTATTCATGATACAAGCATTAGTTGCTTAGTGCGGAACTAGATGGTGATGTGTGGAATGTGTGAAGATATTTATTTATTTATTTATTTATTTATTTATTTACCTTATCAAGTTTCTCAAAGCACATTGAGTCGTGAGATCTAAATCAATTCGCATCCTGTCATGTCCTGTGCCTGTGTGGTCCCTGATAGATACATGTGTCTAATACTTGACAGTAACGGATGTGTATTGTTTAATAAATCTGCAATTTAATTACTAAGAAACTATTGTAAGCTATAAATAGAGGATGTTTTATATAGGTACCTACTTAGACACTGCGTAAGTTTTTTTAATTCCTAATATTAACACTAGTGACCCGCTCCCGGCTTCGCCCGGGTTGCAATTTATATATTCTATCTTTTAAGTTGGACCAAATTACACATAGTTACGAAATTTTACCAAAATTGGTTTTGCTAGTCTAGCTAGTCTAATATATATATTTTTTATATATTAGACTAGCTAGCGCCCGCGACTTCGTCCGCGTGAAAAAGTAGCCTATCCTGTGTCCCGTACATGAAAATAAGTTAATTCGTTTAAGAGTTATGAAGGAACATACATACATACAATACATACTTACACTTACAGATTTATTATTAGTATTGACAATGAATTTTTTTATTTTTCATTTCCATGGTGACGGTATCTAAGATTTCTTTGTATTACACTTTTTTCCATTTAATGAAAGATATTTAATTATAGGCACTCTAAAAGTTAATATGCGTCTGTATTGTTAAGTTCGCTTTCGAGTATTTTTATCTTTTAAACTATCCAAATAGAAAAAAAGCAGAAGTAGCGTCTTAAATAAATAAAAATAAGGACCGGAATCTATGAATCAAGTGTTATGGACATCTACATACATATACAGGAAGACATAAATTCTTTTTTTTTTTACAGAAACCCCACTTGAAAATATCTGACGAACCCATTGGATGGGTGCTTAGGGTGCTTGTATAAAGCTTTGTCTCAGGGGTTCCGGGTATTATGCCCGGAAGGGCCAATTTTAAAAAAATAATTCAAAATTAGCTCTGGTCTGAATTTTGAAGTGACAGTCAGTTGGCAGCTCGTCTGGCGGCAGCAACCACCCTCCTTATAGAAGACCACTGTGAAATAATTGGATGTGTAAGTACTGGTTTGATTCAGTGAGTGAGTAAGGAATGCCAAAGCTCATTTCCCCATCCCTTCCTAAATTATAATAAGACCTTATCATAAGATCTCATCTCATCCCATCTTATCTTATCTTATGATCAGCAGCGCTTTGCAGCACCTGTGGCGTTGCTTGTGTTATAGGCGATGGTAACCACATACCATCAAGTGGACCGTAAACCTGTTTGTCAACCTTAACATAGATATAAAAATATCTATTATAATTACTACGTACCTTTCAAATTGTTTTGCCACTCTTATGGTCTGAAAAACTTTAAATTTATTTATATTAGCTTCTCTTGTGTGTAATTTTTTTCAAGGCGTCAGTACTTCGCTGTAGGTGACGCAAAAACTAGCATCGTATAGTATTTAGCATTCACGTTAGGTGTTCCAAGTCGGTGGTCCGAGTGATTATTATTCACGGCTCGAATCAACACAGTAGGCGCATAGCAATTTTATATGCCGCACGGGGCGATTTAAAAAGAATATAATACGATTCGCTAATGATTTACTGGGGCTTATTTCATTTAAAATACGCTATAAAATTTTATTGTCCTTCTTAACATGTTTGGTGAGCAACATGTGAATCGATTTGACATATTATACAGACGAATGTTTAAGTTAAAACTTTCATATATTATATAAATAGTGTAATTGTGTGTGTGGTCGATGGGTTACATACATCCAGACTGATAGTTTGCATATTATTATGCGCGACCGTTATAATGACATTGCTATAATATCTAAGTTACCGTTTCTTACGAATAATAATAACAATGGTCACGAAGAATGTAACTTTGATCCTTTTTTAAGGAATGGAAATGACGTTTAAGCACTATCCCTCGTCGACGAGGGGGAGTGTGTGATTCGCCCGGTGAAGTGACTTATCACCGGGAATACCCACTAAAACCCCCTCGGATTGATTCCACCAAGCGGTGAATGGTGATATATGGGTCCGAGATGACAGCCGAGGCCCTATCCTCGGATCCCCACAAACCGCTACTTTCTCTTCGAACCAGGGGCCTTACCACCACCTCTTATAGCATTATTATTTTAGTCTTACTTTCAAATTTCGTACCATGACCCCTTAAAAGTAAGCTTACTTTAATGTTGTTTCTATAAGCAGTTTTGTGACGTCATTCTCTATTTCGTTATGATATCTTGCTTTCGTAGCGTAGAAATAAAATGTTTCAGAACATACCAAATAAGATATGGCTTCATACTTAGGACTCTGTGGCATTATTTAGCAGGGAATAGACAATCATGCAAATATCATTCGTTCACGGCAGGAATAAAACAATATTATTTTGTGGACGTCATGGTACGAATTTGAGTAATGTTACTTTAAGCTTAAAACAAAACTTCCTTAAAACATGATAGTTTACTAAAAGTTCATGGTACGGCCCCAGCTCAGGGCGATGACTTCGGCTCACTTTAAAATGTGGCGGCCCACTGGAATACCGTGAGCCGCCACACGTCCTTCCTTGTTGGGTGTTTCAGGGCGTCAGACATGTCCCCTTCTGACGCCCTGAGGTTGTCATGTAACTAATTTTATTAATGCTTTTCTTTATTTTCTTTTTTCATATGGATTATAAATTATTTGAAATAAATAAATAAATCATTACTGAAATTGTAATAACCAGTAGTTCCTGAAATTAGCCCGTTCGACCAAACAAACAAACAAACTCTTCAGCTTTAAGTATGTAAAATTATAATAAGTATTGATTAACTTGTTGGTTCGTTCGTCGCAATTTTTATATAAAAAAACACATATAACATATAAACATTTTATTAATCCTTTGTTGAAATCGACTATTACAAACAATGTTCCGTATTGCTAATTCGTTTGTATGTGGGCGTCTTCGCAGAGTCAAGTGTCCGCATGTGTTTCGCAGTCCTGGCGAAATTAATTGACAATACGTGTTATACAAACTGATGGCTCGTTAAGAAGTCTTGGCAGATTGTTGGCAGATGATAAATCAGTTGAAATTATTGCGTGTACGCATCACGTTGACGCAAACTTACTGCGCTGGCACCATTCTCGACCCGATAACTTTTCTTCGGATTCTTTTAATAGAAAATCAAGTAGCCAACGTTGTTCGCAAACATTTAAATCGATCTTTGCTTGTTCGTGTGTTTTTCCTGTTTCTTACGACATTTTAAGCTATGCATAATGTCATAATATGACATTAATGAGATTGTGCATAGCTTAAAATGTCGTTATGCAGATATATTATATCGCTATGCAGAACTTGGATGGATTTATCTTTACAGTTAATATATTATTATCATAATTATAAAATACTAGCTGTTGCACTCGACTTCGTTCGCGTAACTTTATAAAATATAGCCTATGTTAATTAGAAACCAAACAACTTCTCTTCAAGTTCCAAGAATTAATTTAGAAATTTGCATGCGAAATTCATATTATTATTCTGTTAAAATATACAATGGTTACCCAGTGCACTAAGTGAATTACTAAAATGACCAACTGAAAAATAGAACTGACCATGTGGCTATTGGAAGTAGGCTAACCGTCATTTAAAGTCACCCGTCACCGGGAATATTTTAGCTCATATACCTTTGTTTGTACGGTAAAAGTCCCAAACATTAAAAAGAAAATAATAAAAAAAAATCGCCTTTCGAAGGATGCACTAAACCAAGTGCATAATTTAATAAAACATAAAATTATTTCAAAAAGTAACTAATCAACACTTTAATTGTGGTTGGTGAAAGAGGCCCTTAAACTAATAAGAACTGGTTCACATTGACCCATTGTTACTTGATTAGTATATTATCAAAGGTTACTTGTAAATAAATGAATTGAGTCTATGTTTTTTTTTGCTGAGTTACTTTCCTACAATAAAAACTGATCCTTGAAGAGATCATGAATCGACCATCTATATACATTCCATAGAATGTCTATGCAGTTAAAACTGTTGTCCCATTGTTTACAACAATATAGTTAATCAGTCAATTGCCATTCTTACACAGTAATCCTATATAGCAAATAATGGTTTCGAAAGCCGTTCCGCTAACGTTTGCTGAATTTTTACTGCTCAGTTCCATGTTAATAAGCTATGTTAGTTCTATACTGAAGGACGGTTGTGCTTGTACTTACAAAAAATGTATGCGTCAGTCCAAAACTAACAGCGTCAAAAGTGAAACTTTTTATGTAATTCAAAAACTGTCAATAAGTGTACAAAAAAATACATTGCAGCAAAGAAAAATTGACTGGAAATTATAATAAAAATGATTTATAATAAAAATCAAGAAAAATCTACAGACTATCCCGAATTAATTACTACGGAAGTTTCACTCGTACGTACTATTATTTACATATACATAAAACTATATACATATACGTACAAGTGAAACTTCCATAGTAATTAATTCGGGATAGTCTGTAGATTTTTCTTGATTTTTATTATAAATCATTTTTATTATAATTTCCAGTCAATTTTTCTTTGCTGCAATGTATTTTTTTGTACACTTATTGACAGTTTTTGAATTACATAAAAAGTTTCACTTTTGACGCTGTTAGTTTTGGACTGACGCATACATTTTTTGTATCTTCATTGACAATAACTGAGAATAAAAACAATATTAAAAATTTTTTAATATGAAATAATTTAATAGACATATACATATATATATATATATATATATATATATATATATATATATATATATATTACATATACATAAACATTCTACATTAAGAAAAGAACTATATAAGTAATTAATATGACTTATGTTAACGAGTTAACTCTCATGACAAAACGCTAGTGTCCCATAAAAAGTTTCACTTCAATAAACTCACCAATGTCATGATATCATTTGCCAAATCTCTTGCTAGATCATGAGATATGAAACAACTCAGTCCACTGAGTGCTAATCCTGCTTCATATTGATTCTGAGCATTTAAATCTTTCCTTATCATATTTGTAGTGAGCATAAGTAACTCTGAGTCTGCATGGAATGATTGACTAGCTGCTAAGTACCCGATTCTTTTGTAAGTGAATTTGTTTGAACTCATCACCTCAATAATATTGAATATAGCCCATGATATGTCATATCCTAACATTTGAAGCTAAAATAAATGTCAATTTAATTAATAATTACAACAGTTACACTTACAAATTCGATCTACTTAAGACCTAAGTACTTACGTATGTCAGCTTAGCGACAGCGTTAGCTTTCTTATGTTATGTTATCTTGTCGTAGTTCCACTTTAATTTCTTCCATACATTGTGCTATGTACTTGGCCTAAAATCGAATATTATATAAAAAAATATAACATTCAAAACTTATTTACATGTTTATTAAGTAAATAGTAACAATTTCTGATGTGTACCTACCTCGTTATCTTTATTATTCCTTATACCACGCACTAAATCGGTGAGATTTTTATCGAACATTCTTTCGAAGTTCCCCTTTACTTTCTTTAGTGCCATTTTATTGAATTATTTTCCATAAACATATAATTAAAAAATAAGGACGTTGAACACTTGAAGCATGACTGTATTATCTTAAAGAAGATAAGTTTTACACAACACTAAATTAAAAATAAAATTCAGGATTCGCCAGGCAGTCATAAAACCAAACTTTGTCATTTGTGATTTGTTAGTTAAACGTCAGACAGATGGATGACAGTAATGTCATCCATCTGTATATAGTATGATAAGATCATACTCTATAATCCGTAGCATATAGAGAATGAACTATGTCTGTGTAGTACTCATTTTTTCCATAATATTAATTAGTTGTTCTGTATTTATCCAATTTATCCGACACAGACTGTCAATGTCAACAGTGTCACTGTCAGTCAACATCAACAATTTTCTTTCCGCCTCTCTCACTCTGCTAGAGTGAGAGAGGCGGTAATAAGAAAGAGACAAGGAGTTTAACAGTTTAACACTTCACAGTTTGTTAGCTCGACGAGTTCACTCTCATGACAAAAAGTTTCACTTCAATAGTGTCCCATAAAAAGTTTCACTTCAATAATTTTACACATATTGTGAAAGTATCTTATTTTAGAGGTTCGAATTAGTAATTTGTTTTCAGTATTAAGGTTCCAAACTCTCGCAACTTACGGATATATTATTAAGTCGCTGGGTGGTTAATAGCCAAATAGCACCAAGAGGTCCGCCTGTGTGAAAACATTTACATAAAATACTTACCTAAATATTTTAAAAATGAATTTTACTATCATCAATTTACTGATAAACTACAATCAGGTTAAAGTACTGATTGTAGTCGACTAAGTAGTTATATAAATCGTATATATGAGCAAAGTCAACATGCATACTGCTAGACAAACTTATTGAGTCGTAATTAAGTGGATATGTGTTGGCCATAAATGCGCATTTTTATGACTGTCCTGTGTTGGTATTTGTGGAGCAAGTGTTAAGAACGGCGACGCATAATTAACACGTATGTACTTGTTTTAATGTCATATCTACATACATACAATGTAGGCATATACTTAATGCGTACTTAATACTTGAGAGCTTACACAAAATATTTAGGTGTGATATCAGAGTTATAAAGTAAATCTTACAAAATAAACAACTTATTGTTAATCTTGTTCTTATCAGGTGTAGAAAACCTCTTTCGTACTTAAAACTGAGTCTAAATTATTCAAAACGCTCACGCCCTAAGTAATCTAACCGCACACTTCACTGCCTTTTCTAATAATATCCCCTCACCACTAGTTGCTCGTTTTATGAGTTTTAATTAAGTATGTTATCGGTTATCTGTAAGTTATATTTTAACACTTTAATTATAACGCATAATATTAAGTTCGCCGCTGTATTAATAAATAAACAGAAGGAGACCTGTTTTACGAGACCATTGGCAACTTTCAACAACTATAGCTTGTTTTAATTCACTTTATAAATTATGCAAGTTAATTATTATCGCTGAATTATTTTGCTTGCTTTCGATAAAACATATTGGTGTCGAGACAAAGTCAGTACCCAAGTACTTAGTTGAGGTTTGACTTGACATAATTTACCTTCATAGCCATAGCCAAAGTATATGAACATTGTGAATTGTTGTTATTACTAGTGACGTCAGAAATGTGCTAGGGATGCTTCTTTAAGTAGAGACTGTTGCCAACGTCCATACTACGTTGAATACACCGGTTCTCGTCCGATCACCGAAGTTAAGCAACGTCGGGCGCGGTCAGTACTTGGATGGGTGACCGCCTGGGAACACCGCGTGATGTTGGCTTTTTTGTTCTTATTTATTATCAGTGACGTCAGAAATGTGCTAGGGATGCTTCTTTAAGAAGAGGCTGTTGCCAACGTCCATACTACGTTGAATACACCGGTTCTCGTCCGATCACCGAAGTTAAGCAACGTCGGGCGCGGTCAGTACTTGGATGGGTGACCGCCTGGGAACACCGCGTGATGTTGGCTTTTTTGTTCTTATTTATTATCAGTGACGTCAGAAATGTGCTAGGGATGCTTCTTTAAGAAGAGGCTGTTGCCAACGTCCATACTACGTTGAATACACCGGTTCTCGTCCGATCACCGAAGTTAAGCAACGTCGGGCGCGGTCAGTACTTGGATGGGTGACCGCCTGGGAACACCGCGTGATGTTGGCTTTTTTATTATTTATTTTATTAAGTGACGTCAGAAATGTGCTAGGAATGCTGCTTTAAGAAGAGGCTGTTGCCAACGTCCATACTACGTTGAATACACCGGTTCTCGTCCGATCACCGAAGTTAAGCAACGTCGGGCGCGGTCAGTACTTGGATGGGTGACCGCCTGGGAACACCGCGTGATGTTGGCTTTTTTATTATTTATTTTATTAAGTGACGTCAGAAATGTGCTAGGAATGCTGCTTTAAGAAGAGGCTGTTGCCAACGTCCATACTACGTTGAATACACCGGTTCTCGTCCGATCACCGAAGTTAAGCAACGTCGGGCGCGGTCAGTACTTGGATGGGTGACCGCCTGGGAACACCGCGTGATGTTGGCTTTTTTATTTATTTATTTTATTAAGTGACGTCAGAAATGTGCTAGGAATGCTGCTTTAAGAAGAGGCTGTTGCCAACGTCCATACTACGTTGAATACACCGGTTCTCGTCCGATCACCGAAGTTAAGCAACGTCGGGCGCGGTCAGTACTTGGATGGGTGACCGCCTGGGAACACCGCGTGATGTTGGCTTTTTTATTATTTATTTTATTAAGGGACGTCAGAAATGTGCTAGGAATGCTGCTTTAAGAAGAGGCTGTTGCCAACGTCCATACTACGTTGAATACACCGGTTCTCGTCCGATCACCGAAGTTAAGCAACGTCGGGCGCGGTCAGTACTTGGATGGGTGACCGCCTGGGAACACCGCGTGATGTTGGCTTTTTGCTATTATCAGTGACGTCAGAAATGTGCTAGGAATAGTCATGGTTCACGGTTCAACCAGGTTCAACCATAGACTGTCACTGTGTTACTACTGAGGATTATTAGCCGTAATAATATTATTGCAATGATAAAATATTATTTTTAAAATAGGCAAAATTTTAAAAATAATATTTCAAGTTTTTTTATATATTTGTGATGTTACAAGTCTAGCGTTATTTGTTGCATTAACATTTTCATGATAATATTACAGTTCAAAAAGTGTAACTAATAAAAATCAAATTTAAATTTGTATAAATACATATAGAAAGAATAATAGAAAAAGGGATTGCAATAATTATGTTCATTGAAATCTTCGGTCAATTCATTTATCAATAGAACTGAAAATGCTGTACCTACCTACAGTAACAGGAGAAAAATTGTGTGTATGCTTGACGCAGTAAACGGTTCCGCTTGGCTGTAAACAGTTGTAAATTCACGTTTAAAACCGTCAATAAAACAAATTAATGTTCGCGTCGAGATTGACGTATTTATGCGACAATAAAATATTTGAGTGGTACGAGCGTCTAGTAGACCGACCCTATTTTATTGACGTCTGATGCCTTTGTATCGTAATCGTAACACAGTGAATTGTTATTAGTTTTACAATAAAATTAAATAAATATATTTTTAATACTCGTAAATATGAATACTTACATATCTAGTATTGATTGATTAACTCTTAAATTACAGAACATTATTATTTATTTATTTATTTGATAAGGCTTAAACTAAAGACATACCTAATCACAACATAGAACACTCACAGAAAGGAACATCACAAGTATGAATTTAAATTATAGGAAAGCACATTATTTGAGATTAATTAAATTTATAAATTATACATATACCTACTAAAAAACTAAACAATGGTTATTTTTATAAGTACCATTATTATTTATTATTAGCATTAGACAAATCTATAATTCATTGGTCGACATGAAGGGGAAGGCCTATGTTTTTTTAATATTATCTAAGGTGAACAGACAGGCTCACAATCCACTTGATAATAGGTGGCTACCTACCAACTAATCTATTAGTTTCATTTTAAAATTTAAATGTGCTTTTATAAATAAGAGGTATACGAAATTAGTAAAAGATAAAAACAAGAGAAAGAATTGAAAATGAGTAGGTACGAACGTTTTGGTAAATAAAATAAACTCGCAGCCGTGACATGAATCAAGACAGTAGTTCATAAAAGCGCAGTTAAACGGTCCACGAGGTTTTACGACGTATCTAAACGACGCGTAAACTGTATGATCGAATGTACACTCGACTAAATAATAATTGTTATACGCCTTTATCACAAATAAGATGCAAAATGCAAACAAAGTTTTGAAAGTTATTTCTACGGGGAAGAACCGGCAGCTAATCTAGTTGTACTTATGAAATAACAAGTCAGTTTGTACAATTGCATAAGTTTATAGGTAACTAATATAACTAAGTTTTCCTGTCCTGATTTTTCTAACCTCGCATACAATTTTGAAACGAAATTAAACTTTTTAATCAACATTTAAATTTCTGTAAAACAAATAAATGTTTTTATTTAACGTCGACTATCCCACATAAAAATTCCATTCATTTTGAACTCTATTTTAAACCGGGTAGGGGTTGATTTTATTTGTTTTAAGCACATTTTTATTTTTATGTTTAGAAACACAAACTTATGTCTCCCCATCGTGTTTGGTTTCGTTTAGTGTTGTGATTGTTATCGATTTATTGGGTGGTATTTTTTTTTGTATAGGAATAGTTTTAGTTTTTAGAAAACAAAATTAATTAGACATGAAGCAGACATGAATGAGTCACCTTTTTTATTTTGAGCCGTCATTAGTTTCAATGAAAAAAGGATCTTCAAACCTACAGTAATTATGTGTTACTTCTATTAAATATCTTGCTATATTAACTTTTCTTACTTAATATAAAAGTCGCTGTCCGCTTCCGTCTGTTTTTCTGATTTTGATATGGTTTTTACCAATGGAAAAAGTAATAAACGAAGGAAGTCTGTGTGCATAATTTGTAAAAAAACAATTACATCCGCGAAAAATCGCGGGCGAATCGCACAATATTATAATTTTCATATTGATCACAGTAGCGTAGATTGAAAACGTTTGCAATGAGTATTCATGGAGCAACTTGTTATCTAGTCTTAGAAGCAATAAAATATTTGTGTTACAATGTTGTTGTGGGAACGCCCGCGCATGAGTTTTGAGTATTGGAGTGCTGTGTATAGGGTGGCTACACACGAGCGGATCGCACAGCGACATTGCGTCGCCGCGCGTCGCAACCGCTTCGTATAATTTTCACATTCAATCAAACGTGAAGCCCACTTCTTGTTACGTTATCCATATTCATAGTGTGTATGTTAGTTTAGAATTTAAATTACAAATTAAGACATTTGTTAGGCAAACGTGCTCCATACAAAACGGTCGTTAAATATATTTTTGAAAGTAAATTGTCAAGTTGACTGTGAGAATCATTTATGAAAAAACAGCTTATAAATTATTAGGTTTGCCCGCGACTTCGTCCGCGTCCGATCGCTACCAAGCTTCACAGGATTACCCGCTGGACTAATCTGAAGATTGTTCATCAAAATCGGTTCAGCGGTTTTCCAGTCCGCTGGTATTTGAAAAAAGGTGGTTAACATGGTCTAGCGACCTGTAACTTGACTAATTTCTTTTTAATAACTTTTTTTCTAAATTTTTTGTAAAATGATGTTAAGACATAAGTACAAAGTTTTACTATTAGAAGAAGTTTTGATCAATAGAATATAAAAATTTAAGTCTGGCATTCCGATTCTTGACACAAATGTTAACGCCAAGTAGTTTCAAGTGTTGACTACGTTGACTATGAATACGGCCCTAAGTAGCGAATTAAGTTGCGTGCGCGCATCGCACGGCATTCACATTTATTACTTTATTTATTCACAGCCAATAAGGCCTACATTCAAATAGTTCATTAGCGAAGAATGACATATTCAACCCTTTATATGCGAAGTACGTTTACTGTTCTTTATTTGACTAGTACTTGACGAAAAGGTTTTCTTACATACGTGCAGAAACTTCGCTGCATTAAAATGAATCATATTTTAAGTCCCAATTCTTGAAATTTGATTTGTGTATAATGCTGTATTTATGTATATTGTATTCAGACAGAAGTCCAACAGTATAATAATTATGTTCTGTTGTATTTCGACGAGTGAATAAGGGATGCATGAGCCCATTTATCTCTTCCTAATTACTGATAAGGTCGGCAGCACCTATGGGCCTTGTTTATGTTATAGGTGACGGTGGCCATCTACCATGAAGCTGACCATCAGACTGTGTGACAACCTTTACATATAAAATATATTTTTATAGACCTATCACACAAATCCAATCCCACATCAAGTGTAGTTTTTAGTGGGTAAAAATCCCACGAAAGTCGAGGAACATAAAATAACATAAAAAGGTATTGTTTTAAAGATTTTTAAAATTCCTTAATAATAAATAAATATATTCACACATTCCACACAGCACCATCTAGTTCCAAAGTAAGCAACTTAATGCTTGTATTATGGATACCAGACAGTTGATATACTTACTACATAATATATGTATTACTTCCCCTCGTAAAAAAGTCTTCTACTTTGTATTTTCCCTAAAAATGGAGAGCATTTGTTGTACCAGAAGCAGTGTTTTTCCAAAGTATAGAACGACAACATTTGGTTTGTTCGACAACACACAATGTTGTCGAACTTTGTTCGTTGAACCAGTAGGCTGTGTGTCAGGGAACTACGTGTTAAATTAGTTTACAGCTAAATGTGACATCGTGACGCGATTGTTTACGATTACATCGCAATGGGAACGTCGTTGCATCACATCCTATGCAAGGTTCCACTCGCCTGTCGAATTAAAAGTTCATTTTAATTTTTTTAATTTTAATTCTTAATTGTCAGTTCCAATTCTTGTTTGGTGGTGGCAACTGAATAATTTCTCTGGTATTCTATGCATACTTGCTTATGACTTTATATATAATAGACTGATCAAATTTGATCAGAGTACAAACTCTCAGTGATTTCACAAGACCCACATTATTTATAATCTTTACATAGTATAAAACAAAGTCGCTTTTTCTGTCCCTATGTCCCTTTGTATGCTTAGATCTTTAAAACTACGCAACGGATTTTAATGCGGTTTTCACTAATGGGTAGAGTGGTTCTCGAGGAAGGTTTATAAGTACATAATTTACTAAGTTACGCGGGCGAAGTCGCGGGCAGCAGCTAGTATGTTATATAATATACTAGCTGTTGCATGCGACTTCGCCCGCGCAACTTTATAAAATATACCTACCCAATGTTACTTGCTGGAGGACAGGTATTATTCCTTCACAAAAACACAATAGCAGACATATTTCACGGTGGTATTCTGTAGAGGGGTTACAGCCGCCAAACAGGGGTTGCCCAATTTATGTCTGAGAAAGGCATTTTTTCCCGATACATCTAAAATATTTAATTACTAATTTATATGAATTAGATAGCGATTTGTTTACATATAAAAATAATAAATTTCACGAGTGTAAAAATAAAATATATCTAAAGTGATTGTGAACGATGCGGAGTCCGTCACTCAAGACTAGTGAAGGGGCATTGGCGTTAAAAATAATGTCGATAAATCGCGTCGGAGATCAAAGCGCGAACAAATCGGGCAGGCGGGCGGCACCACGACGCGTGTACTGCATTACGAAAATAACTTGGATGTGGTAATTTACGATATTTGTTATGCTTTAATTTTTAATATATTGTTAACTCTGAATGTAAAGCAAGAATCATTCTGGCTTTGGAATCCCCTAATTAATTGTTCTTGCTCTGAATTTGTAATAAATACAAAAAATAAGTCTAAGATGAAAACGCTGAACACCAGTCCTTACTATCTTTTAGTATGTTATTTAATAAAGTTGTTTTATTAACATATTATCTTTAATTAAATATTAAAAATTTGCCAAAAGGTCTGTCAAAGTAAAATGTAAATTAAAATGATCATATATTTGGCTAACAAAATGTGATGTAATTGTTAAGATTTTAAAACAATAAATTATCGGGAGAGTTCTGAACTTCTATCTATCTATTCATTATGAAGTTCATCAGTTTTTTACCACTTTTAATCAAGGAGGAATTCACTATGCGAATGGGCTGTCTTTTTAAAACTATTATTTTTATACATTTTTTTTGCCTGTTTTAATAGTTTCAGATTGTATATAAATAATTAACTGCGAATAAAAATTTTTATTAATTTTATTACTATAAAAAAGATACCTATTTAAATTTTCCTTGTCAGCTCCAAAGTTTTATGAGTCACAGAACATAGTGTGATTTACTCGATGCGAGGCTGGCGGGGCAATGAAAGGGGCGCGGGGTAGTAGCGGGGAAGGTGGGGCGAAGAGGAAGGGGGGCAGGGGGCACTCGACTAATAAAAAACATCCCGACGCCCTCCTGACTGATGCGACAATTAATTTAATCCCATTTCTCTGCGTCTTCCAAGCTTCTAGGGTTGTCAACTATATGTTTGTTCACCTACATGTTTGTTTCACACTAGATAAATCTTTAAAAATAGTCTTCATGGAGATTGTGGAGAAATATATTTTTTTACAATAGGGCAATATAACTAGTAACTATTTTTCTATAATCTCAAGTGTTATCAATACATATAATAAAATCGTACACGAGCCGTGTCTAAATTTTATTTTATTTTTCAATAAACAACTTCTACAAGTTGTAGTTATATTACCGATGTCAAAAAATAGTATTTTAGAATTTTTGTCTATTTATCTGTGGGCTGTTTTACTAATGTGAGTCTGTGCGTTTGTGTACTCTAATCTCAGAAACGGCTTAACCGATTTTAATGTGGTTTTCACTTATGTATTGCTGCAAGCTTCCCGCAACATTGTAGAGTTTGGTTTATTCAAATCGGCTTACCAACGTAATAGCCATCATTTAATCAACAATAAAAAATATAATTAAAGGCTTAAATTAACTAAATATTTTTGTATTTCTAAATATTTAATTTTTAATGTTCCTAATGATTTATACCCTTTGTGTCACAATGATCTAAAAAAATTAATAATAATATCAATTACTTAAATAATAAGTGAAACAAGAAAAACCGAACATATTTAAAATGTAAGTCATATGTGTCAGCCCTTGGAGCCGCGAGAAGCAGACATCAGCGCGGCAGGCGGCTATTAAACAAGACTAATTGAGCGATAAATTCACGAGACGAGAGCCGATATAAAAACGAAGCGAACGAGACCCGAGAAAAATCCTAGATGAAGGAATATTGAAAGCGGGACGCGGTGAATTGATTACTGTCAATTAGGGTTGCCACTCGAGCGGGCGTCGACGCCAGATGCTAACTCGATTCTATTAGTATTCGACGCGGTTTCATTGCGATACGACTTCATTTTGCGTCTTATTAACTTTCGACCCTGACATCATTTTTTGGGATTTCAAAATTATAAAAACCTCTCTATTGTCCGAAAAATATGAATGCGAAAGTAGCTCTGTCAAACTGTACAACATTATGTTTTCTAGACAATTTTATTCCTATGCCGGATTCTTTGTAAATCGTAACTACAACAAGCTGTTGGCCTGGGTCTAGGTCTAGGCCTAGCTGTACTGGGTTCTAAAAACAACTTGTAAGAACAAGTCTAGTGCTCAGTTTACTGTTATTTGATTTTTAGATAATGTTATTTGTTTTTTATAGGTATTAGTATTTTGTTGTAAGGCCTTCACAGTTATTTTCGAATTCAGTAATGAATATGTATTAATAATTATCTATCTCTAAAACTAAAGTGTGATGGAATTTTTGAAATCGGAGAGTTAAAAAGTCTTGAAAATGTTCTTCATTTGCTATCATCAAATAGTTTGCTTTGCCGCTTGCAGTCATCATGAACAATAATATGGAACCTGTAAGACCACAAGTAGTTGGGATGCGGTCACCAATATATTAATATCTCTATGGTGTGAGATTTCATTGGAGAACAAGTTGTTTATCTGTCTATGCACTGATGAACTTTAATGTAGCACGTTAAGGGTACTAGTATCTCAGTAAAATTAACATAACACCGATTCGTAATGCCTTTGAGACACATTAAAGCTTCCCTCGCAAACGTACGACATTAGAAGCGACACTGACTTATAACCATGAATAATTCCTGGCACTTCTATCCAGTCACAGTCACACAGAGCTGCACGACATATTATTTGGCTCATTATGAACAACATTGCCGCGCGACAATGTAACAATGCTTTTTCAACCTCGGGTTTGTATGAACATGACTGATTGCTCTTTGCGACGAACAAAGCCGTGGAATATAAACATTCTGCACAATAAGGTATCTGCGAACACTTCTCTACTGCCAAGTGGTCTCTTTGTTCCCAATACATCACCGGCTTATGAACGGAAACGCTATTTGTGGCAGTTCAAAGAGAGAAATGTACGCAAACTAAAGCAATAGTGTTTATAAGTCAGTGTTCCATGTTAGTTTAGTGGTGCGACACGCCCGGGAGCCGTGTCGATTAATAACATTTACAAGATGAAAGCCGTTGAGCTGTTAGTCGCGATGCGTTCCAGAAATAAAAAGCGGCTTTATCCGATAACTCAGCTGGGGATACTTAAAGCAGTTGGGGCGACCATGCTACTTGATTTAGAAGTACTCTCTTACCTCACATTATAATTACCGTTTTTATGATACCTTTTTAGTACAAGCTGACGTTCTATTTGATGTAAAACGGCTATTCTCGCCTAGGAACTTAACGACACACCAACAATGCATTCGGCTGTGACTCTTTACGAATTACTCATAGGCGAATATCTATTACTTAGGAAAAAAAAATATAGCACTGATGCAGTATTTTTTTACTGTGGTTTGCTGTACGATACTGTAACAGTACTCCCCTGCAACCAGATTAATCACAGATTAGTTTTCATTAAAATATGTTTGACATTAAATAAATAAGATATAAAACACTTCTTGAGAAAATTAATATTCTTCATGATATCTGTTTAAGTAACATGAGTGCACATTTACGCTAAGCATATGTTGAAGTTATCCAATAAATAAAAAATAACTGGTCCATAATATTTCAACGCATATGGTGACAATACAAGACCGCATGATATATACTGTGTGCAACTAATAGGTGGGACGGGCGTTAAGGAGGGCATAAATTAGTCGATGTTGTGACGCCGCGGGACGCTACGACCATCTGTTTGTCGATATGTCATGGCGCAACACTATGAATTTATATAGAGTTGTTTTGTATAACTTGCGATGACAACGACAAGATAAATGTACTGATGAAAGAAAGCAGCAGTTATCTTTATACTTGTTTTTTTTTTTTAAAAAAAGGTGAATTTACTTTGAACTTTTACTGAATATCAAAATCAATATATTTATGATTTGTGTTAAGATATATAATTTCATTTTCTTCTATTTTAGTCATCATTAAACTATGTTTGATATTGAATTTTAAATTAGTTTAATTTTGAAAATGGTGATACATTTTATGTATCCATAAAATTTAAATTCACATAAAAATCAACATCCTGTCATTAATGTGGTGAGGATTCTGGTCATTTTATTAATTGATAGATATATCAAATCAATATATATTTGTAAATTTATTGGTCACTTATACAAAGTTATTCTTAGATACTATTGCAGTTCATACTAATAAATTATGAGTCATAATTCAAAAAATGTATATAGAGTAAAAATTTTCTTTTGATTTTAACCACTCTATATGATATATACACGACTAATAAAATGAGTGTTATTTTTGAACTAAAGCCCCCATACGTTGATAGTTCGCGACATTTGTCCGCCTTTGTGAGACGTTACATTTTTTTCAGGCGCTTAATTGCTCTTCATATATTATGTTCCGTCTTGGTCTTTCATACGTCTATTTATGTAGCGTAACATGTTGAAAAAGTTTCAACTATTAAGTTATATTAATAGGTTGGCCGACCTCCTTTTTATACAAATTTTTAACCACAAACAATTAAATCTAGCTCTTATAATTAAATATCCTATTTAACTAAATTGACCATCAATTTCCCAATTATCAAAGACGAAAATTTGTAGGTACCTAAATGCTTTAAAAATACGAATCAGTAAAAATTACATTTTGTAACTACAATTTTATAATACAGTACCTATCTTAGTTCAGCACTTAAAATCTGAACAACCTGTTGTGCTGTAATAAATACCCTTTTAAACCCCCGATGCCCGACGCAAACGAGGGGTGTGATAAGTTTGACCTGTGTGTCTGTATGTCTGTCTGTGGCATTTTAGCTCCGAAATGTATTGATCGATTTTGACGCTTTTTTTTTGTTTGTTTAAATTAAAGTTTATCAAAATCTATGTAAGTAGGTATATCTTTGTTGCGGTATACTTGACATGTGAACCTAATACTTTGAAATCCAAAAATTAAACTCATCAAAACGTTGCCAGTTTAAATCGTAGTTGTAAAAATAAAAATGTCAAATTAATTATAATGATCATATTCGTATTAGTCGGAAATAAATAAGAGTGTTGAATTCAAAACGTCACTAGAAATAATTGTGTTAAATACAAAAGAGAAATAGTTCTGGAAATAAACGTCGCTCGCCACTCACTCACTCACAACAAATTGTTCGAATTAAAATAGTCCCACTACTTCTTAAATTATGTGACAATAACATATGTCGGCGAGCGGCTCCGCCCGATTAAAACCAACCCTGGAATCTTTATTTATGAACGCGGCGTAAAATAACATTTTTATCGCCTACCGATAATTTTTCAGTGTCAAGTGGCATTACATTTTTGTTTGTAGAATTAGACTAACATTATTAGTTCAGTATATTAATTCAGTATACTGAATCGTTGTTTATGACAACTTTAGAGTCATAATAGGAATAACCATAAGTCAAAGACCCACACTAAAAACCACAGTAATATTTCCGCTATTCGATAAAAAATATGTTTTTAATTATTTGCGCACCAGACAGGACAACGATACAATGCCTATCCCCGACATTCTGTTGAACCTAAACGCGCTATATCTGCTGTAAGTTGTTTGCTGAAGAGTTGGGTACACCGCAGACCGTCTATTCCTAACCGACTAACCACGCTGACTACTTGATGCTGCAGGTCATGGTTACCATGTCACGGAATTACTACCGAACTAAATTTCAAATCAAGCGAACGTGTGAAAGTTATATTCCTTCGAATAGAAAATGAGGTGATGATCTTCAAACAAGCTTAAAACATAGAAAATATGTCAATCATGTCACCTTTAAATATATTTTATTGTACCTATTCGATAAATGAGAGTCGTAGGTAGGTATAATGTTCTAACTTATATGTTCGAAAAATATGTAGGTATTCCAATTCTATCATATTCTACCATTATGGGCTTTAACAAAAAGAAAACAATCACAATATATATTTTAAGTGCAAATGTATAAAATGAGGCAACGCCATTGTTGTAATTAAAACCGTGACAAATCACAAATCCATTAGCAATGCGTTTACAGACAAGACAAACGATCCGTGTCGACAATAAGGTAACAATTATCCCTGCAGGATGCGGGGATGTTCCCGGGGGAGTCTCCAGTCTCAGAGTGGAGACTGATGGACACTCTACCTACGATCGATGCTTCCATTCAAAATGAAAAATATCTCGCAGGGGGCGCAGCGTTTGATCTTCGCTCTTGAGAAATTACTATACTTTAAAATTGTTTGCTATGATTACTGCGTGTTTTGAAGCTTGATTTGGGGCTGGAATAATTTTTTTGCGGTATTACTGAAATCGATTTTAATTTAAATACTAGCTGGCGCCCGCGACTTCGTCCGCGTGAAAAAAGTAGCCTATCCTGTCCCGTACGTTTAAATGTTTATCTAGCAAGTTTCATGAAAATCAGTTAATTCTTTTAAGAGTTATGGAGGAACATACATGACATACATACAATACCTACACCAGTGATATGTTAAAAAGTCTTTTTAACATATCACTGACCTACACTTACAGATTAACTATTAGTAGATATATCTCCGACTTTTTTAATAATTATTTTAAGAATTGAATGAATACCTACATATCACACATTGCAGACCGTCTTTAGAAAAATCAATACTGTCTGACTTATAAAAGCCCAACCGAAAATTTGTCAACATTCACAACCAATTCAAATATAAATCGTAACAAAACAAATACTTTTAAAGTTTCAACCTTATTGTTAGTGGGATTAAGATTAATTTATTGCGGTCACATGTAAAACAAGATGGCCGCCCGCGCTCATATGTCACCGTGATGCTGCCAATTTAAATGAAACTGTAAAACGTTGCGGAGGACAGCGCTCGTCACTTTGGGGATCAACAAAAAATAATTAATGGACCGACTAATGAATATACCGCCTGCTTAATGTTGCTGTAGAGTCAGCAAAAAAGCCCGGGTTTTCTTTTAAATATTAATTTTATTCATGGATATAAATGTGCTACTACATACAGTCACGCTTCGAACACTCCCCCATAAGGTGTTCATAGTACAGTACAATTCTAGAAAATTGTGCTGTATTTTGAACACTTTAGTTAGGCTTTGAAAGCGACATAGAAAACACAGCACTTACAAGTCTATCAATAAAAACCTGGAGTTTTTGTTTAGTATCACAGTTTAGTATCTTGGTGTTTAGTATCTTGCAAATAAAACCAAATCTAAAATTGTAGCACAAGATACTAAACGGAATGTTATTCTAAATGCAAAATCGAGATCAGATAATTATACAAAACTAGGCAAAAGTGTATAAATAATAAAATTTCATATATGAAGAATTTTATGTGCTTATTGTTACACAAAATTAATATGTGGGTCTCACATAAATTCTAATTTATTTTAATGACATAATTACAAAACGGTTTTGGTTTGTGATGCGAACCCTACCCGCTCCCTTGGGCAGAGTTAGCTCTGATTTATTCAGCTCATTTCCTCAGTTCGGAGCTCTTTAGCCGGCAACCGGCAAATTAACCGGCTATTCCCGTCTCCCGGTACACCTACAACACGGATAACTACTGTATTGACAACATACATCAGAACCTGGGTTTATTCACATCTTTTTCTTGTATAGTGTCTTTCATAATAGTAATTTCTTTATTCGATTTACTCAATAATAACGTGTAAGTAACAACTTAAAAAAACTATCTTAAATAATTATTTATTATCTATGACTTGTATTTACTTCATATGCACCATAGAGGAATTGATCATATAAAGAGAGTCTAGTTTTGGATGCTAGTTTTGAGTTTTTCTGTGACTGTTAGATATTGAGTGGTTAAGTAGTATGCTTGCCTTAACGCTCAATCTCAAGGGCCCGAGTTCGATTACAGACAGGGTCAACTTGGAAATGTACTTTTTAAAGTTGGCTCTGGTCTGGATTTGAAAAGTACGTAATCATTTCGGCAGCTCGTCTGGCGTCTTGGCTTGCTCCCTTGGCATCCCTTGGCTTTGCTAGTTACACCTGTTACTAAGACTGGGACCGCACATTTTGACTGTATTGCCTATATTTTTCGCACAGAGGCGCTATTGTCACAATGCTCTATGTGATAAAAGCCAAGTTGTAGGCTCCCGGCCACTAGATGTCGTTACATACATAGCTGCTTCAACTCGAGAAATACCGTACCGATTCTAAAATGGAAATGCAACAACGCCCGAGACGTGACATCTTAACAACACAAACACGTCTTGAGCCCACAAATAAATACATTAAAGCCAATCCTCCACTAACAAGTTTGCAAACAGCCTGAACAAACAGCGCTGATATATCGGCCCGTTTACTGCCCGCCGCTAAACACCGCACAAATTAGGGTTCCGTAGGCAAAACTAACATATCACGCTGCTAACATAACTATCACGGCTTAAACAACCAAAGTTCAGCTTTAAAACAATAAGACCAAAGCTTATATTAGCTGCAGATATGTTCGCGTGTTATGGATATCCGGACCAGTTTATTATCATAAGCTTAAGGCTGCGGACCGTTAAAAATTGACTCTCATCGAATTTTTGGCGCTGCTTATAACATTGTTTTCAAACTGATTTAGGAAAAACTTAGAAATATTTTTATAACCAAGAAAAATTTATAATATGGTTAATAGTTAA
This sequence comes from Synanthedon tipuliformis, assembly GCA_947623395.1. Taxonomy (NCBI): domain Eukaryota; kingdom Metazoa; phylum Arthropoda; class Insecta; order Lepidoptera; family Sesiidae; genus Synanthedon; species Synanthedon tipuliformis. Next base: position 813,672 of record OX392415.1, on the reverse strand, counting down.
GTATTTTTTAAGCGTTTGTTTATAGGGTATATATTAGGTAAAAATGGAGTTAAACACAGCTCTGCCAAGCCCTACAGTATGTTGAGCTATGTTCACGGACCAATGACATAACAACTAATGATAAATTAGAAAATCTATTCAGATGTGAAGTTTTCTTATGTGGTCGTCCTTAAATTGATCTGATTATTTTTTTGCAAAACTAATTCATGTTCTTAAGTAAGAACGTTAAATATTGTCTTTTATCAAATTTTTCACTAATTTTTTTTTTCATTTTTAACATAGTTACGTAACAACAATTAGAAATTAACATTTATTATCATAAAGGACAAGTGTTTAGGTACAATAAAAAGCTATGGTTTCTGTATAAAAATTAAGAAAAGTAATTATTTTATTGATAAGAAAATATCGGCAATCAAACTCCTCAGTGACCGGTGAGCGGTCGTTGCGTTCAGACGTGTGCTCCGTGTTAAATTTTTACATGTTTTTTGCGATCGAACAAATATCTTTGTCTCGCTCACTCTCAGAGATTTTGCGCTTCTGTTAGCATATCGAAAGTTGCTTTACTTTATTTATTTTCAACATTATTTTCGAACTTTTTGGTAGTTAGTTAGTTTTTGTTATATATATTATTATTGGGTCATAATGGAAAAAGATATGCTTGTCTAAAAAAAGGAAATGCAAGTCAAATATCATAAGCATTATATATTATATTATATTATATTATATTATATTATATTATATTATATTATATTATATTATATTATATTATATTATATTATATTATATTATATTATATTATATTATATTATATTATATTATATTATATTATATTATATTATATTATATTATATTATATTATATATGTTATAATAATTATAAAAAAAAATTAGGTATATATATTATTACTAGCTTTTATGGAAGAGTGAAGGCTCCTGGCACAGGCTTCCGCTCAAAAAAAGTCTTCAATCATGTAATATCATCTCAATTTCTAATAATGAAATGAACACAACCTTATTCACAATAATAATATAGAATCTGCTAGCAACTTTTCTATATTCTAAATTAACTAAAACTAATTCTAAAAAACAAGTCTGTTTCTAAAATTTCTAAAATATCTAAAATTTCTAAAATTTCTAAAATTTCTTGGAGCTAGCGCGCCGACTGTATCTATTTATTGGATTAACTATTATAGCATAACAATGCATGTATAATATATTTAGAAATGTTGAAAATTGGGTGTTTTCAATAACATGAAATTAAAAAAATTCTCTTTCTAAGTCTCTTTCTAAAATTTCTAAAACTTCTAAAATTTCTACATTTCTAACATTCTAAAATTTCTAACATTTCTAAAATTTCTTGGAGCTAGCGCGCCGACTGTATCTATTTATTGGATTAACTATTATAGCATAACAAATCCATGTATAATATATTTAGAATTGTTGAAAATTGGGTATTTTCAATAACATGAAATTAAAAAATGTCTCTTTCTAAAATTTCTAAAACTTCTAAAATTTCTACATTTCTAACATTCTAAAATTTCTAACATTTCTAAAATTTCTTGGAGCTAGCGCGCCGACTGTATCTATTTATTGGATTAACTATTATAGCATAACAAATCCATGTATAATATATTTAGAATTGTTGAAAATTGGGTATTTTCAATAACATGTAATTAAAAAATGTCTCTTTCTAAAATTTCTAAAACTTCTAAAATTTCTACATTTCTAACATTCTAAAATTTCTAACATTTCTAAAATTTCTTGGAGCTAGCGCGCCGACTGTATCTATTTATTGGATTAACTATTATAGCATAACAAATCCATGTATAATATATTTAGAATTGTTGAAAATTGGGTATTTTCAATAACATGAAATTAAAAAATGTCTCTTTCTAAAATTTCTAAAACTTCTAAAATTTCTACATTTCTAACATTCTAAAATTTCTAACATTTCTAAAATTTCTTGGAGCTAGCGCGCCGACTGTATCTATTTATTGGATTAACTATTATAGCATAACAAATCCATGTATAATATATTTAGAATTGTTGAAAATTGGGTATTTTCAATAACATGAAATTAAAAAATGTCTCTTTCTAAAATTTCTAAAACTTCTAAAATTTCTACATTTCTAACATTCTAAAATTTCTAACATTTCTAAAATTTCTTGGAGCTAGCGCGCCGACTGTATCTATTTATTGGATTAACTATTATAGCATAACAATGCATGTATAATATATTTAGAGATGTTGAAAATTGGGTATTTTCAATAACATGAAATTAAAAAATTTCTCTTTCTAAGTCTCTTTCTAAAAATTCTAAAACTTCTAAAATTTCTAACATTTCTAACATTCTCAAATTTCTAACATTTCTAAAATTTCTTGGAGCTAGCGCGCCGACTGTATCTATTTATTGGATTAACTATTATAGCATAACAAATCCATGTATAATATATTTAGAATTGTTGAAAATTGGGTATTTTCAATAACATGAAATTAAAAAATGTCTCTTTCTAAAATTTCTAAAACTTCTAAAATTTCTACATTTCTAACATTCTAAAATTTCTAACATTTCTAAAATTTCTTGGAGCTAGCGCGCCGACTGTATCTATTTATTGGATTAACTATTATAGCATAACAAATCCATGTATAATATATTTAGAATTGTTGAAAATTGGGTATTTTCAATAACATGAAATTAAAAAATGTCTCTTTCTAAAATTTCTAAAACTTCTAAAATTTCTACATTTCTAACATTCTAAAATTTCTAACATTTCTAAAATTTCTTGGAGCTAGCGCGCCGACTGTATCTATTTATTGGATTAACTATTATAGCATAACAAATCCATGTATAATATATTTAGAATTGTTGAAAATTGGGTATTTTCAATAACATGAAATTAAAAAATGTCTCTTTCTAAAATTTCTAAAACTTCTAAAATTTCTACATTTCTAACATTCTAAAATTTCTAACATTTCTAAAATTTCTTGGAGCTAGCGCGCCGACTGTATCTATTTATTGGATTAACTATTATAGCATAACAATGCATGTATAATATATTTAGAGATGTTGAAAATTGGGTATTTTCAATAACATGAAATTAAAAAATTTCTCTTTCTAAGTCTCTTTCTAAAAATTCTAAAACTTCTAAAATTTCTAACATTTCTAACATTCTAAAATTTCTAACATTTCTAAAATTTCTTGGAGCTAGCGCGCCGACTGTATCTATTTATTGGATTAACTATTATAGCATAACAAATCCATGTATAATATATTTAGAATTGTTGAAAATTGGGTATTTTCAATAACATGAAATTAAAAAATTCTAGTAAAATATTAAAAGCAATAAGTAGAGCAAGATTCTATTGATAAATTACGAGTATTATAACGCAGGATGTCAGCGGAGGTGCTCCCCACGCGCACGGTTTTTTTCGACTCTATTTCGTAGTTTTGCACCGATAGACTGAGCTCTTAATATGAAGGGAAGTTTGGATTTGTTTGAATATAGTGTTTGTGTGGGAATTTTATTAGCGGAGAAACATATTAGTAATAACTAAGTCTTTTAATATCATACACTTTTTTATTATTAATTAAGTTGATTATTATTATTTATTTTTTTATTAAAATTTCTTCTATTACTTAAAAAAGCACCTATGAAATTTTTCTGTTCTTCCTTATAGAGATTTTGAGAAGGTAGCAGAGACTGTATAAAAATATGTATACTCTATGTATGACTCCCTTTCTAAAATAGCCATCTAATGAAGAGGCAGAAATTGGAACACTTAATATATTGGAGTGTGAAATTCACATTAGAGATAGTACGAGTATTAATGTCACTAAATCGTAAAGGGACGCCGTAAACGTTTTGTAATTAGTTCTCATAAAAAATATACACAATTATCTAAAAATAAATTAGGAGCTATAGTAGACTTTTTTATAAAATTACTATTTTAATAAAATTCAGAACTTTTAAAATAGGTAGATAAATGTTATAAATTAAGATCACATTGACTATTAAATTGACCATTGAAATCACTTTTTAAATAGTAAAAAAAGAAAATACTTCATATATAAAATAAATGGTCTTATTTTTTAAAAATGCTTTGAATGAACTTGGATGGACAAGATAAACATTCTCTAGTTATCGGTGAATACAGAATAAATGACATGTGGTGTGAAAAAAGTGAAGCAAAATTATTTGGCTTCTCACAACATGTGCATAAGCAATAAAATTTGAAATTACACTTGAACAACTCGAAATATAAGTGGATTTTAAAACGCACTAAGTGGCGACTTCCTTATGATAGCTTGCTGAGGAAGCAATAAATAATGACGAACATAAGTGACAACGGATGGCATGTTTCACATCACATTTACTGTGCAACCGTTTACGTCATAAATTTCACGACAATAAATTGACTAAGACAAGACGTTGATATCTCGAAACCTTTTTTTGCACATTTTTGGAAACTTCTACTCGACAAATACGAAAGTGCAGCGACTATGAAAATAATAGCAGTCGTTTTAACTTAGAAAATAAAACTGCAATAATTTTCAAAAATATTTTAATTAATTTCAATAAGAACACAAGAACCAAAATAGGAATATATATATACAAAATAAGTGCTTTTTTAAAAATATTTGCATTGCAAAAGATCATAAGAATGTTGGAATCAGTCGTTTGGCGACAGTAACCAAAGCCTTTACAGAACACCACTGGATTGTATTGTTTGTGTTACGCAGCGTTGATAAGGGATACTAGTCTATTCTTTAATATTTATCCTAACAGGACAATATAACATCCCCTCTTGTCCCATGTCCAGGCAGCCATGGGGCTGCCATAATTTGGTACTTAAAAATAAATTGAAATACAATATTTGCATTTTACGAGCGAAGTTTTGGAAGTGCAGAACTCTTAACATTTTAGTAACCGGTTCAAAAAATAGTTAACCTTATTATAACTGTACGCAAAGTGGTTATTTTACGCTAAATTAGACACGAAACCGTGAACGTAGTATTTTACGAGACCATTAAAATATCCGTTGATTACCTACATGTCTTTTTTTTAGTTCTAGAACTTGTCTAGTCATCGTTACGAGTTGAAAGCTTAGCAACATTGTCACCACCCTTGCGAGTCTATTATGTAAACTAGACTCGGCCGTGTAATAAATAATTTAACCTCCATCCTCCAGCTTGTGTTGGGGCGTGTCAGGGCGACATCTATACAAAGAATGAAAAATGATACCGCATCTCACATAGCGCTCTCACGACAGATCTAAGTTTTCTATGAATAATATCAACTCATTTAATCCCTTTTTTATAGGGCATGCTGATAGATGGTTTAAATGCAGAAGCATTGTAATTCGTGCATAAGTAAACGGTATTTAATCTATAGAAGAATATACATTGAGATAATATATCAAAGAAAATATTACTTGATAAATAATTGTGTAAGTATGTGCTCTATTCTTAACTAATAAAAATTATGGCATGTCACTTGAAGGTGACTAAGTTAGAAATGTTCAATAAGAACCAGTGGATGTTCCAATGAGAAAATTAAATGCGTCAGTTTATGAAGAAGAAAGTAGGTATGGATGTTTGTTACCCTTTAACGCAAAATCTTCTGAACGGTTTTTGATAAAACTTCGGTGTGCTCGACTAGATACCGCCTTTATACTTACTTGTAAAATGCGGCAAAAAATACTACGCCGAATTCAGCGTACCCGAGCCAGTCACAATGCAAACTGTCTTTGATGTGTACGTGCCGATGTTTTATTAAATTTTGAGCATAACAAAATGCCAGTTTGCGTAGTGAAACTGTGTAAAAATATTTTTTGTGTGACTACGCTTCTAGATTTTTATATCTGTGTTTGCTGGCATAGTGTTATTTTTAAAGGTGTTTGTACAATGCGATGTAGCACAATGTCGACTCGTATTAGCGGCGTTGAGTGACCCGTTGACTGACGGCTGACATTTGTGACTGACCAGTGCACTGATTAATACACTGACGTGGGAACAGATGTGACAGCGCTTCGCCACATCGTTTGGGTCACGCACAATCACGCCACGTTTTCACTCATTTTTAATGGGGATGGGCTGCCTGTTTTATTTTATTTTTATTTTTGAAATGAAAACTTCTTTAGGCGCGTCGGGCGTTTTTTTGAGATGGGGTAAAATCATTGAATTGAAAGAAAAAAAATCGTCATGTAATGTAACGTAATGTCATAACCATAGGCGTTGATAGCTGCATATGAAAGTGAACTTACTAAGTAAGTTAACAATGATTAATATGTTTTCACCTCTGACCAATAAAATAGTTACAAAATTACCCTTAAACTAAATTTAATGAAATTTTATCTCATTATCTATCTATTCCATATCTATACTATATAATATTATAAAGCTGAAGAGTTTGTTTGTTTGTTTGAACGCGCTAATCTCAGGAACTACTGGTTCGAATCGAAAAATTCTTTTTGTGTTGGATAGATCATTTATCGAGGAAGGCTTTAGGCTATATTTTATAAAAGTTACGCGGGCGAAGTCGCGTGCAGCAGCTAGTATTAAATAATTGCAGAACTGGTTTTAAGCTGTACCCAGGGATAGATTAGATTGTCATGTAATCAGTAAATGACGTCATTAGCTAACTTTGAACTTTTACTGTTCCCACTAACTGAAAAATCGGACAGTAAAATAATTCAAAGTGAAATATAACTTTGAAACGTCGAGTTTTCACCTCTGTTTATTGTTCATCAACAGTTCGAAATGGTTGTTTCTACTTGTTTTGATCCGGGCTCAATAAAACCGATGCTAACCACCAAAATAAAACCGGCTATTTACACATAAATTTCAATATAAAATAAACAGGTGTTTCCATCACGCGCGCTCATAACATAAATCGTCATTGCGAGCGAATAAGGTTGAAAGTCGGAACGAATCATTAATTATTTTATTTTCGATTTTTATTTTTTTAATATAACAAATTATTAAATCACTGTTGCGTTAATCTGTTGGTTAATAAATCCTACTCCTAATCTTTATAATATAAAAATGTTAAGTTGGTTTGTTTACCTACCTACGCTTTAAAAATTCGATAGGTAATGGGTAGGTATGGATAGAGGGATAAACGGGGAGGGCTTTTATATGTATATAAAAATTGCACTAGTAATATTACAAATGGGAAAGTTTGTATATTTGTTACTCAAAAACGCAAAAACGGCTGAACAGATTTGGTTAAAACTTGGCATACTGATAGTTTCCTGAATTCTACATATAGGAGAGCGTTTATTCTGAAAAATAACTGGGATTTTCAAAAAACAAATGACATGAACGCGTACGATGTCGCGGGAACCGCTGGTAAATAAATAAATTTATTTACCGTTTCCATACCTGTAGAAGAATAAAGACTACTTTACACATCCGGCGGCTTTACTTTACATAGATTAGAGCTAAGCAAGGCTGAAGAGTCGCTTATAATTTAAAGAGATGTTTTGCCAATTCTCTATCAGCGCGACTTTGCGACTACTGATCCATTGCGGAGCCGTTGGATATGTGTCGAAGCCTTAACTCGGAGGCTATAGCCGCACAGCGGTGCTCAAATTTTATACTTTCAAGAGCGGAACGGTTATGACCAAAGTGAATTTGAGGGACCGTGCTATGTCACGTAAAAAATTCAAGCACCGTGTCGTAAACATGAATTTTACACTTGAAGCTTCATGTAAATTCAACAGAATTGCAAGTTAAACTAAAGTGCTACTTAAGTAGTCGATTTCTCCTTTTGTAAAAACAACTCAATGTTACGTTCCGTGTATAAATGAAAGAATATTAATTCAACAGAAATAAATATTTTAAGAAGTGGAAGGGAACATTGAAATTTAAAACCCAATAATAAATGTTTTATACGAAATAAATGTTTGCGAGAAGACTACTAAACCATTGCGTTTCGCGGTGCCCGCGACTTCGTCCGCGTTCTGGATGAAAGGTACTGGCTACCTTTCTAGTGTCCCAGACAACGTGTATGCAAAATTTCATGGTGATCGGTTCAGTAGTTTTTGCGTGAAAGAGTTACAAGTATCCATATATCCATCATGGATAAGTCGATACAAACTTTCGCATTTATAATATTAGTACGGAATTACTGATTTGTGTATCACTGGGTTACGTCAAGTGATTTATCTTGATTGCTTAGTAATTCGAAAATTATTTTACAAAACATATAAAATGTAAATTATATAAAATATCTCGCATTTTTCATATAATACAAAAGTGAAATAAGTATTCCTTTATTTATTCACTCGCAAACGGAACACCTGACAAAACGCACAGTGATTAACAGCGCGACGTGACGTGTGCAAAAAGAGAGAAAAAAAAATGGGGAAAATAATGCTCTCGTTGCAGCCGCTCTGTCGCAAATTGCCCGGCGGATGGCGACCTGTCACTTGTCATCGTGTCAAAGCTGTCAACCAGTCAGGCCGGCTGACACCCGGCGAGCGGTGCGCCGATTTACATAAAAGTGGTAAATGACAATTAAGGTGGACATGTTTTAAAAGTTTCGACATATCTGCAACAATTAAGTACTGGTTGTTTTTTAATTTGTTCACTTTCGGGACGTTAAAAAAGTATTTGAATGTAAAATCTGAGGGCGTTATTTCGAATGAACCTAAGTCATTTTGTCCATAGAAAAATGGGATATTTCAGTTTTACTTGAAAAATGTGTTATATTTTTAAATTGTTAATGATCTGTTTCTTTTCATTAATATGTTATAGAAGGGTTATAGACCTACATTGCTTGTCTAAATATAAAATTACTAGATGGTGCCCGCGACTTCGTCCGCGTTCTGGATGAAAGGTAAACCATGTCCATTCTGGTGTCCCAGACATGCAAAATTTCATGGTGATCGGTTAAAAGTCAAAATAAATAAATTAAGATAGCTGACTTGAAAATTGGAGTAGAACACAAAAATCTGAATAGTAAAATGTATACAATAATTATGCCTTATCTTAGATTAATAAAATTGGTCTCGCTGCACTCGACTAGACTAGACTACGCACACACTACCATATGTAATAAGTCACGGAGCTTTTGTTTTTAGATGCGCGGTATCTAGTCGAGCTCAGCGAGACCAATCAATAATCTAAGTGCCTTTCTAATGATTTATAATAATCAAATGATGAATCAATCATTTAAATTTTAAAATTTTTTAGGTCACTTGTTTCCTACTGAACATGCAATATATTAAAGTCAAAAACCTTACAAAGTAAGTGTTATAAAATCAAATCGAGATCACATAAAAGTGAATGAGTATTAAGGGTCGTAAAAGGCTATATGTTGAAGGCACGTTCGACATGGGCCTATCACGATGATGCTCTATTAATACAGCTGATACGGCCCCGTTATGGGGCTAATGCGACCGACTATTAACCCTACCCTGTGCCACCGTATAAACAACAACAGTATTGAAACTTTATCCTATTTAAAATTCAACTTTTCTTCGCTGTGGCCACGTGGTTCGACTGCGTAGTTATATCGATCGGACTATGTGAACTCTTTTGTCCAGTTGGTTCGATTTCAGACGTACTATTTAGTGTAAAATTAAATATTACATTTTAATCTTACACTCAAGACATTTCCGCATTAGTACCTACTGTAGGAATTTTTTAAACTCACCACCGCGGTAAGTAAGTTTAGCTACTGTGTTAAGTATACCCAAAGTGAACCGCGTATTAATACGCCACTTACCACTTTATGTTACGGGCGAAGTTGGCTCCGCATAATTGTTTAGGGTTGTTTTATGATATGGTTGTAATAACTCGCTCGATTTAATAACTTCGCTTACAGACCGGCTTTTGAGTAACGCTTCTATCTTTATTCATATGAAAAAAATGTCCGATAAATAAATAAATAAGATATTATAAATGAGATCGGCTACTTTTTAACTTGAACTACCAAGTGAATCAATAGTTCAATGTACAACCAAAGAGACTTTACTACAACGTTTTTATATTATAAAATAGGAAAAACCTTTTTCCCGGACCTATAAGTATATACCTAAAAACCTTAATCATAAATAATTGGCAGTAATCTGTAATAATAAAGAAAGCTCTTGCAAAAAAAAGCACCTACGAAGACTGTAATTAATAGAATAGCACAAAGATGTCTGAATTGCCACCATGAAGCATTACATGACACGAGGAAATAATTCCCAAATGTAGCTAATATAGAACCCGTTTAGAAGTGTAATAACGGCGCTGTATACCTCCCGCGGCCCTAACGCATAGCGTCTTTCATATTTTGAATATTTACCCGAGTTATAAGAATTTACGCCACACTTAGCCTCGGTAATGTGCCGCATAAAATCTTATGGCCACTCAGCTCTTATGTATTGACTTTTACTGCGCAGCCTTTTCATGTTGTATTTTAGGAGAGAAATTTCAATTCGCGTTTTGGGGGTACGTAAAGGGATATTTACGTCTATGACTTAGATCTGCATAATGCATGGTGTATTTTTTTATGTTTCTCGCAATATTTATAGATTAATTCTAGTTAATAAGATTCAACATAAGTTTTGACAAGGCGGAAGCCAAATATTGCTACAAAATGTACATTAATACATTAACGCTCAATAATAATTAAGCGATAAATATCAATGAATGCTTAACGACAACTGTCAAACGTCGGCGGCCATCTTGATTTATTGGCTTTACTATGAACTGTCAATAGACACCGCGAGCTACGAACAGCGTCGCAATTAAGAGCTCAGTCTATCGGTGCAAAACTACGAAATAGAGTCGAAAAAAACCGTGCGCGTGGGGAGCACCTCCGCTGACATCCTGCGTTATAATACTCGTAATTTATCAATAGAATCTTGCTCTACTTATTGCTTTTAATATTTTACTAGAATTTTTTAATTTCATGTTATTGAAAATACCCAATTTTCAACAATTCTAAATATATTATACATGGATTTGTTATGCTATAATAGTTAATCCAATAAATAGATACAGTCGGCGCGCTAGCTCCAAGAAATTTTAGAAATGTTAGAAATTTTAGAATGTTAGAAATGTTAGAAATTTTAGAAGTTTTAGAATTTTTAGAAAGAGACTTAGAAAGAGAAATTTTTTAATTTCATGTTATTGAAAATACCCAATTTTCAACATCTCTAAATATATTATACATGCATTGTTATGCTATAATAGTTAATCCAATAAATAGATACAGTCGGCGCGCTAGCTCCAAGAAATTTTAGAAATGTTAGAAATTTTAGAATGTTAGAAATGTAGAAATTTTAGAAGTTTTAGAAATTTTAGAAAGAGACATTTTTTAATTTCATGTTATTGAAAATACCCAATTTTCAACAATTCTAAATATATTATACATGGATTTGTTATGCTATAATAGTTAATCCAATAAATAGATACAGTCGGCGCGCTAGCTCCAAGAAATTTTAGAAATGTTAGAAATTTTAGAATGTTAGAAATGTAGAAATTTTAGAAGTTTTAGAAATTTTAGAAAGAGACATTTTTTAATTTCATGTTATTGAAAATACCCAATTTTCAACAATTCTAAATATATTATACATGGATTTGTTATGCTATAATAGTTAATCCAATAAATAGATACAGTCGGCGCGCTAGCTCCAAGAAATTTTAGAAATGTTAGAAATTTTAGAATGTTAGAAATGTAGAAATTTTAGAAGTTTTAGAAATTTTAGAAAGAGACATTTTTTAATTTCATGTTATTGAAAATACCCAATTTTCAACAATTCTAAATATATTATACATGGATTTGTTATGCTATAATAGTTAATCCAATAAATAGATACAGTCGGCGCGCTAGCTCCAAGAAATTTTAGAAATGTTAGAAATTTTAGAATGTTAGAAATGTTAGAAATTTTAGAAGTTTTAGAATTTTTAGAAAGAGACTTAGAAAGAGAAATTTTTTAATTTCATGTTATTGAAAATACCCAATTTTCAACATCTCTAAATATATTATACATGCATTGTTATGCTATAATAGTTAATCCAATAAATAGATACAGTCGGCGCGCTAGCTCCAAGAAATTTTAGAAATGTTAGAAATTTTAGAATGTTAGAAATGTAGAAATTTTAGAAGTTTTAGAAATTTTAGAAAGAGACATTTTTTAATTTCATGTTATTGAAAATACCCAATTTTCAACAATTCTAAATATATTATACATGGATTTGTTATGCTATAATAGTTAATCCAATAAATAGATACAGTCGGCGCGCTAGCTCCAAGAAATTTTAGAAATGTTAGAAATTTTAGAATGTTAGAAATGTAGAAATTTTAGAAGTTTTAGAAATTTTAGAAAGAGACATTTTTTAATTTCATGTTATTGAAAATACCCAATTTTCAACAATTCTAAATATATTATACATGGATTTGTTATGCTATAATAGTTAATCCAATAAATAGATACAGTCGGCGCGCTAGCTCCAAGAAATTTTAGAAATGTTAGAAATTTTAGAATGTTAGAAATGTAGAAATTTTAGAAGTTTTAGAAATTTTAGAAAGAGACATTTTTTAATTACATGTTATTGAAAATACCCAATTTTCAACAATTCTAAATATATTATACATGGATTTGTTATGCTATAATAGTTAATCCAATAAATAGATACAGTCGGCGCGCTAGCTCCAAGAAATTTTAGAAATGTTAGAAATTTTAGAATGTTAGAAATGTAGAAATTTTAGAAGTTTTAGAAATTTTAGAAAGAGACTTAGAAAGAGATTTTTTTTAATTTCATGTTATTGAAAACACCCAATTTTCAACATTTCTAAATATATTATACATGCATTGTTATGCTATAATAGTTAATCCAATAAATAGATACAGTCGGCGCGCTAGCTCCAAGAAATTTTAGAAATTTTAGAAATTTTAGATATTTTAGAAATTTTAGAAACAGACTTGTTTTTTAGAATTAGTTTTAGTTAATTTAGAATATAGAAAAGTTGCTAGCAGATTCTATATTATTATTGTGAATAAGGTTGTGTTCATTTCATTATTAGAAATTGAGATGATATTACATGATTGAAGACTTTTTTTGAGCGGAAGCCTGTGCCAGGAGCCTTCACTCTTCCATAAAAGCTAGTAATAATATATATACCTAATTTTTTTTTATAATTATTATAACATATATAATATAATATAATATAATATAATATAATATAATATAATATAATATAATATAATATAATATAATATAATATAATATAATATAATATAATATAATATAATATAATATATAATGCTTATGATATTTGACTTGCATTTCCTTTTTTTAGACAAGCATATCTTTTTCCATTATGACCCAATAATAATATATATAACAAAAACTAACTAACTACCAAAAAGTTCGAAAATAATGTTGAAAATAAATAAAGTAAAGCAACTTTCGATATGCTAACAGAAGCGCAAAATCTCTGAGAGTGAGCGAGACAAAGATATTTGTTCGATCGCAAAAAACATGTAAAAATTTAACACGGAGCACACGTCTGAACGCAACGACCGCTCACCGGTCACTGAGGAGTTTGATTGCCGATATTTTCTTATCAATAAAATAATTACTTTTCTTAATTTTTATACAGAAACCATAGCTTTTTATTGTACCTAAACACTTGTCCTTTATGATAATAAATGTTAATTTCTAATTGTTGTTACGTAACTATGTTAAAAATGAAAAAAAAAATTAGTGAAAAATTTGATAAAAGACAATATTTAACGTTCTTACTTAAGAACATGAATTAGTTTTGCAAAAAAATAATCAGATCAATTTAAGGACGACCACATAAGAAAACTTCACATCTGAATAGATTTTCTAATTTATCATTAGTTGTTATGTCATTGGTCCGTGAACATAGCTCAACATACTGTAGGGCTTGGCAGAGCTGTGTTTAACTCCATTTTTACCTAATATATACCCTATAAACAAACGCTTAAAAAATACTTAACTATTAACCATATTATAAATTTTTCTTGGTTATAAAAATATTTCTAAGTTTTTCCTAAATCAGTTTGAAAACAATGTTATAAGCAGCGCCAAAAATTCGATGAGAGTCAATTTTTAACGGTCCGCAGCCTTAAGCAATAGATATAGATTCAAAAAATATTTGAAAACACATTAAATAAAAATAAGTTTGACTATTCGATTTAATGGAGTATTTAACTATAAAATTAACACCCAAAACCTAAATTAATAATAATAATTACATTTATAGGTTAACCATTGGAACTCTAGGACGCAAACAAAATAAATTACTGATCCAATTAATAACCAAAATAATTTAGTTCCCTACTTAATCCCAACTAATACTATATATATATTTGTTCATATCGGGTTGGTCCACCCAATTTATTTTTAACTCTGTGGCACTTGTGATTCTAAAACAAAGACGTTACACAATATAATGATTGAAAACAAAATGCCATCTGATGCTCTCAATTGAGTCTATGGCTTTTCTATAAGCAATACGTTTTGATTTAACAAAACAATTTATGATTGTTCCAGAACATACTGGCCAGTAGGTTAATTGTTATATTTTTTTATAATAAACAGTTGTATCTTAATTTAAAACTCGAAATTAATACTTTGAATTGAATTGTTCTGTTAATATGTTTGTAAATAAATTGACCAGTACTGCTAACAATATTTGCAATCCTAACGAAATAGGTAAATATAATAAATATAATTAAAACATATTAATGTAATATATTATATGTATTATACTATAGATTGTAATGCGTAACGTGTGACATCTGACATTTGATTTAACTCCCATAAATTTTCATATGAATATGAAATCGATCCAATAAAAAGACGCTCCCTGCTTCTGTCTGTTTCTCCGCTAACTTCTTCTAAACCACCAAACGGATTTTGATACTGTTTTCACTTAAAGAAAGAGCGATAAATAAGGAAGGTTTGCTTCAGTGCGAAGCCGGGGCAGGTCGCTAGTACTTAGTCCTTCAATAATTTAATAAGGACATTCTAAACAGTAATAGCGATTCGTAGAACTTTTTGTGTTCTAATTCCGTATTTAATGAAGAGTAATGAAGTGTCAGCCCCACGCGCATTGTATTTGCGCACAAGATAAATAAAACAATTAATTATTGTGCGCTTTTTAATTGAGCGCGCGATATTATTCAATGTTTTATTGTCGATACGATTTATGGGGATCCCTTTGTGTAATAAATTATTAAATACTAGTTGTTGCACGCGACTTCATCCGCGTTCTGGAGAAAAGGTAGCCTGTGTCCTATCTGGTGTCCCAGACAACGTGTATGCAAAATTTCATTGAAATCAATGAAGGGTTACAATGTTACAATGTACTTTTTGCGTGAAAGGGTTACAAACATCCATACATACATCTATACATCCAAACAAACTTTCGAATTTATAATATTAGTAGGAAGGATGTTGATTTAATTTCAAATTAATAAAATAAATTAAAACTTAGTTTAAATATTTATGTTAATTCTTAACTTGATTAATATCCGAACAATATAATAAGAATAGGTTGTTGTAATTAGTATTTTATAAATGTTCGTTATGTTAATGAATATGTTAATAAATCTATCTCGTGAAATAATTTATGGTTGCGGAATAAATGATTGTCGTTCATTTTATTTCTTTATTTATTGCTTTATGTATGCAATTATAGTATTGCGCAGCAAAGACGTAAGAAATATTCACGTATTAAATTATAATTATGTAGGTACCTATATATTAAATTAATCATATCATATAGTATGTAGGAATAATATCTATATATAATACATATAATAAGTATATATTATTATAATGAAATAACATGTAATAAAATTCTATACCTACATAAATGTGCCGTGTCTGTACCTACATTAAATATTAAAAAATATATATATATAATTTGTACACGTTCCTAACTTATGTTTCTAAAAGTAAAAAAAATGAAATTTAATAATTTTGTCTGTTTGTCTGTGCGTTTATGCGCTCTATTCTCAGAAATGGTTTAACCGATTTGAATGCGAGTTTCACTGATGTATTTATGATTACCTAGATTAATTAATTATAGGATATATTTAATAGATTTTCAAAACATGAATTACAACACGTACGAAGTTGCGGGCACTAATTTAACATTTTTAACATAACCATAATTTAACATAACCAAGTTATATTTTTATTCATGTTTTTTTTATGAAATCGTGAAACATAAAAAAAGGTTTTGAGTTTCGAGTTTCTAAGTTCAAGCTCAAAACTGTCACTGAGTTTCTAAGTTCAACTTGACAGCGCCTGACGTCAGCAGCCAAACGTCAGTTGCCACGTAAGAAGATTCACTTTAATAAAAATTGATAAATATAATTTATAGCGAAAGTATGTTGAACGTTTATTATAGGGAGACATTCCCTTCTCTCAATTAGCCAAAATATTGTTGAGTCAACTGAAAAAACAGTCGTCCATTCATCAATGTCGTCTGAGTTATGAATGTTCCGTCAAAACGTAATGAAAAAGTTAATAGAAAAAGTTTGACAATGTCAGACGGCGGCACTTTAAAATTTTAATATTCAACTGAACGAGAGTTGACGTGAAGTGACGGATCGCAGCCTCATTAACAGCGGGGACCAATTTATAAATATAAATAGGTAAAGACAGAACTGCCCAGTAACTTTGTCTCTGTTGTGGGCAGATCGTGGAATTGGGCAGATCGTAAAGTATGAAATCAAAAATCTTTTAAAAATATCAAAAATAGGTGCGACGAGGAGCGAAGCCAAGCAAAGCGAGGAGGAGCGTGTTGGGTTTACATGGAAATAAGTTTAGGGAGCCGAGCGAAGCGGAGCGGAGTGAGGAGGCGACCCTTTCAGTTTTAACAGAATTATGATCTGCTCAGGAATATCATGATATGCCTTACTCTTGCTATCTTACTTTTAGTTTAGTATATTGACGAGTCTCTTATATATAAAATGCATCACAGTTATAGTACTTCTTTCTGGATGAAAGGTCTTTTTCTGTATTCCTGACAATGTATGCAAAATTTTAAGATGATCGGCTTATTATAGTAATTATAGCTAATATTAATTTTAAATATTTGTATATTATTTTAGAACATCATACTTAATACGATTTAAAACAGAGATGTAAGAATACTGCTTATTTTACATTATAAAAATGGTAGAGATATTAATTTTGACTGTTTTAATGAGTGAGTGAGTGGTCATACCCTAATATTTTAAATGAAATCTTGGAAAACGATTTTAAAATTTCTTTTAAAATCATCGCTTGGCTGACAGGCCGACGAAGTGGCAGGCAAGCTGACGACGTTTTTGTTCGTAGGTGGCAATCGTCGCCTCAAAAAAAAAAAACAACACGGGGTTAGTGCAATTATTAGGTATTACGTGACATCTAAGATAAGAAGTAGGACTTAAAGATAGGGTCTGGACTCTTTTCTTATTCACGCACCGAAACATATCAATTATTATATTTTCAAAGAAATATAAAATAATAATATCAATAAAAGAAAATAAATAACAAATACTTATATTAAAAAAAAATTATCTTCAGTTCAATAGTAGAGCGGGGTTTCTGAGTCCTTATACCGAGTGACACATTTCGGTCGAACAAATTAATTCCTTGACTTTTAAACGTTAACTGAACGCGTAGAGTAGTAAATTATGAGAACAATTTAAAAAATACAACGAAGTAAATACATTCCGGCAAACAATAAAGTCGCATTTAATACAATTACTTGGAAAATATATAGGTGTTTATTTTGTCGGCGCAAATGTTTGCTTCGTTCGGTCGGCCCGCGGTTGCGCCTCGATCTTAGTGATAAGTTATAGCGGGCAGCGTTTTCTTGCAAAGAGCAAATACAACGTTTCTTCATTCTTGTCAGTTCTTACTCACAGAAAATGCATTTTAAACTGGTGGTTGCAAAAGAATTGACTATTGTAATAGGCCACGATGTAAAGGGTTTTTTAAAAAGAGCGGGTAGATGTTGAAATGGAATAAAACAAGTTGTGCATAAGGTATTAATGAAATTCTTTTTTATTTCAAAGGCCCATGTATGCCATTATGTATGGAATGTAATATCATTTAAATGTCCGCCGCTCATCCGGCTGGCTTCTCACGGTGGCGTAGATTCGAGTGGTCCAGTTTTTAATGACTCTGCCGCAGAGATCCGGCTTAATTTGAGTCATAGCAAGGGTTATGACATGGATCGATTGCGGCTTATTGGCATAGACCTGCGACTTTAGGAAACCCCACAAAAAAAGTCTAGCGGGGTCAACTCGCACGATCTTGGTGGCCAATTAACGTCACCTCTGCGAGAGATGACCATGTCCTCAAAACGTTTATGAAGAATGTGCATCTTTGCATCATAAGCAAAAGAATTTTACTTATGAGAAAGATAAGCAAGTAGACGATCCACTTGACGGTATGAAGCTACTGTTGCATATAAACATAAATACAAAGGAAAAGGAAGGATAGATAAGAATGGATCTATCATACATTAAATTTGTTGAAACATTTACCCCGCTCTCCTCTGGAATGTACTCGCAGCCGAATCGCGGCTATAAACGTACATCAATGTTATTTGTAGCAGTCATTTGCTAACGCGTGCTGTATACCACGATTACTAAGAAACTAAGTGTAAATGAAACAGGACGATTTGCGAGTCGACATCTTAGTTTAAATTAATGACTTTGTATTCCACCGGTAACACGATATTAAAATAATTTTGGGAGATTCTTATTTGGTAAAGGCATATACTTATATTACAGCATTTACTTATATAGTCTTTGGGTAATGGTGGAAGAAAGAGGTGGTGAAGAAAATTAAAAATTTATTAAATAGCCCCTTTAGTGGGTGAAATAACATAGAAAAAAAATGCAATCGAATGTGTCTTAAATAGTGTGAGCTCATTTTGTTTCTAATTATATATTTTATTATTAATATTTTTACAATATTTATAGAAGACGTGTTTAGTTAGGATAATCTCCTGAACCAGCTCAGGCGTTTCGTTGTAGATTTATTATATTGTCAGCCCTCTACAAAACTGTGACAGAGTTAATGACAGAGGAGTTTTCTTATTATTTTCTATTACCTTTTTAGTACCCCAAAAATTTTGTATATCATCGAAATGTTCATTAGGAATAGACACAACCAGCACGTATCGTATCTGTATAGTTACTTAGAACCGCGTACAGGTTCTACTTTTAACACCCCGTACATATTTCAGGTAAACGTACAAATCTAGTTAGACTCCAGTTTAGTATGGCCTAGTTCTCATAGCGCTTTAATCTTTTATTTATTAATATGTAGAATCTATCTGCGGAAGTGTTTTAACCCTGTTGCAAAACGGAGTTCTTCTAAGGAGCTTTAAATATTGGTATTTGTTCGGGACAGCCACATAGAATAGTTATTTGTATATTTGTTTTGTATAGAATCATTTTTGAATAAATAAAGGCAACATAAGTTAGAATGAAATAGACAACATTAAAAACAGAGACAACACATGATAGAGACAGGAATAATATTAGACAGAGATAGATATAAGATAGAGATAGCATGTAATAGATAGGAATGTGTAACATATCGTAGCATAGTCACTAGTTGTATAAGCTACATTTGTAATATAGATAGGCTTTTTTTAATAAAAAATCAGTCTTCTTCTTGCTCCGGCTTGATAAAGACCATTAGTACCAGTACAAAACTTGTTTTGGAAAATACGACCCTCTCCTCCTCGACTAACCGTCGAACGGCTGACCAGCGCACCCTCCTTAGCCGGAGGCTCTGCCCACTCAGTAAGCCATAACAGCCAGGCCATATCAAATGAGCAGGTGCTACAGGCCCGCACATTTTATGGTCCAAACGAGCCGGATATAGCCGTTTGTTAGTTGCTGTCTGTCGAGGAGAGAGGGTATAGGTTGACATCATGCCGGTTACAAGGAGTAACTCTGCTCGAGGTGACGGGCAATTAATCGCACCCGCACCCAGTGTTCGGGACGACGGGGAATTAATCGCCCCCGCGTCCGCTGTTCGGGACGACGAGAGATCAATCGCTCACGCGTCCAGTGTTCGGGACGGCGGGAGACCAATCGCTCCCGCGTCCGCCCTCGCCACCACGTCGTCACCCGACACGTGGTCCGCGGGGTCAATAGTAACGACGTCACAAGCGACGGCCACGACGACAACTTCGACGTCGACGGCTGCGACGATCGCTTCGGCACCGGCGGGAGAGGGACAGCAATCGGTCCCCACGCTCGGTGCACCTCCTTCGGACGTACGCTCTAGAATGAGAGCCTCGTCACATCGGTCCAAGAAGAGGGCCCAAATAGAAAAAGCTAGAATAAAGCTACTGGAACTACAAGTGAAGCTTGCTGCCGCAAAACTTAAAGAATTGGAATACGATTCGGACGCCGACACAATCAACGACGACACCGTTGAAGATGAAGAAACTACGAAGGAGAGAGTCGACACCTGGGTCCATAGTCAAGCGCTTTTAGCGCCGGGAGCGCCACCAATAGAGACCTGCATAATAGAGCAGGCCCAGGTGCTACCCACCACGACCACGCCGGCTCCAATCCCCGTACATATAGAAGATCGGCCCCCGAGTGGAAGCAAGCCCGCGATAGACGTAGTACCTGCTGCAGCGCCCCCTAACCAGTATATAGGGCTAACGGATTTGGCTGCAGCAATCACCATGGCCGCAAGATCGGGCCAACAAGCTCCGCGCCATTTCATGGAGCTACCACCTTATAGCGGGTCACACCAAGAATGGCTAACGTTCAAGGCGGCCTACGAAGAATCTCACCAAAACTACAGCAATAGTGAAAATATAGCGCGATTGAGGAAAAGTCTACATGGAAGAGCAAAGGAGACAGTCGAAACCCTCCTCGTCCACAACATAAACATTCCGGAAGTGATGAAGACGCTGGAAAACCGGTTCGGCCGACCGGATTACATCGCCTTATCCGAACTGGAAAGACTGAGGACGCTTCCCCGACTGACAGACTCACCTCGTGACATCTGTAACTTCGCCATGCGGGTCACCAGCATCGTGAGGACTCTACAAACGCTGGAGAAGTCGCACTTTCTCTTCAATCCAGCCATCTTGAGCGAAACAATACAGAAGTTTTCCCCTACAATCAAGAACAACTGGGTCACCTTCATCAGAGATCAACCGAAGGAACAACCGGACCTGTTGAAATTAGCGAGATTCTTCGAAACCCAGGCGGAGCTCTACGATCCTATAACACTACCGGAGTTCGTGGCACCCAAAGAAGCAACCCACGCGCCCCGACGGATTCAAAAGACTTACGCCGCAACAGAGATAGATGTGTCTGCCTGTCCGGTATGCCAAAATACCGAACACAAAATAGAAAAATGCCCAACATTTATAGAAGCAGACACGAAAACGCGGTGGAACATAGCCAAGGACAAGCAATTGTGCTTCCGATGCTTGAAGAATAGAACAAGGATACACAAGTGTCACACATCGGAGTGCAAAGTGAACAAATGCCCGCGTTTTCACCATAGACTGCTCCACTTCGAAAAAACAGAGAATAGTGATCGAAAAGAGGTGGTCACTTCAACTTGGCAACCGTCAGAAACACAATCATTTTTGAAGTTTGTTCCTGTTCGCGTCTCCGGCCCCCAAGGAAGTGTCCAGACATACGCCCTGCTCGACGATGGATCGACGGTGACCCTAATAGATAGTGATTTGGCGCAACAAATAGGCGCAAAAGGGCCCGTCGATCCTCTACATATAGAGGCAATATCAAACACCGAAGTGGAAGTAAATAGATCACGCCGTGTAAAAGTAACTTTACACGGCGATAGAAACACCTGCAACATTCGAGCGAGAACGATTGATAATCTACAGCTCTCCGCTCAATCCGTATCGGAGCGAGACCTGTCGAACTGCAAGCATCTCCACAACATAAGAGAAAAGCTCAAATATCCTCGCGTCCAGCCGAAACTTCTCATCGGGCAGGACAATTGGGACTTGCTGCTTGCCAAACACATCAGAAAGGGACACCGACATCAGCCGGTCGCGTCTCTCACTGCGCTCGGATGGGTGTTACACGGGTCACACGCGCGCATGCTCGGTCGCCGTGTGGACTCCATCAACAACATCGTCCACAAAACAGAAGATAGCATGGACGAACAGTTGAAACAATACTTCTCTCTGGAGTCGCTGATGATCACCCCAAAGAGACCATCAAACGATATAGAAGAAAGAGCCATCAAGACGCTTGCCGAAACCACTCAACGGAATAGCGACGGACATTACGAGACATCGTTATTATGGAAATCGGACGAGTTTCAAATGCCCGCCAATTACGACAACGCGCTTAGACGGCTCCACACGACAGAGAAGAAGATTGATAGAGATCCACAACTTCGGGATCGCTATGAGGAGCAGATGAACGCACTCATAGACAAGGGATACGCAGAGAAGGCGCCTCCCCATAGAACGCCAGGAAAGACCTGGTACCTGCCACACTTTCCTGTGCTCAACCCCACCAAACCGGGAAAGGTCCGCATAGTGCATGACGCAGCAGCCAAGACGTTGGGGCGTTCGCTCAACGACTACCTGTTAACCGGACCCGACCTCATACAGTCGCTACCAGGGGTTTTGATGAGGTTGCGACAACATAGATTCGCCGTGTCTGCAGATATAGCAGAAATGTTTATGCAGGTGAAAGTACGACAGCAAGATAGAGATGCGCTCCGATACTTGTGGAGAGGAAGACAACGAGGCAATGAGCCTCCGATAGAATATAGGATGACCTCCCTCATCTTCGGAGCCACGTCGTCGCCTGCATCGGCTATATTTGTGAAGAACAGAAACGCCGAAAGATACAGAAATAGGTATCCCGAAGCGTACACGGCGATTGTTCGAAACCACTACGTAGATGATTATCTACAAAGCTTCAACAGCGAAGAAGAAGCCATAGATGTAGCCCTTCGAGTACGTCAAATTAATAGAGAAGCCCACTACGAACTACGCCAGTGGACATCGAATTCAAAGAAGATACTCGAAGCGCTAAACGAAGACTCCACAATAGAAACAAGAAACATAGATCTCGACAATAGCATGAAAATAGAACGTCTCCTGGGAGTCATATGGAGACCTGCTACTGACGAGCTGACCTTCGATCTCAACTTGGCTCGACTGCCACCTGGCGCCATAGACAACACTCAACCGACGAAGCGGGAAACCTTGAAAATAATTATGTCCCTGTTCGATCCGCTTGGACTCGCATCGCCTGTGACCACACGAGCCAAGCAAATATTTCAAGAGTTATGGCGCAGAGGTATAGACTGGGATCAAAAGATAGACAACGATCTGACTAGCCAATGGACAGTGTGGCTAGAACATTTGAAGAGATTACGCGACATAAACATACCTCGCTGTTACCACAACTATAGCGATGCTTCGAAAATAGAACTACACGTGTTCGTGGATGCGAGCGAGAATGCATACGCCGCAGCCCTATACTGGCGCATCACTAGGCCAGACGGACAAGTGTCGTTGGCATTTGTAACAGCGAAGGCGCGAGTCTCACCACTCAAATTGATGTCGATCCCGCGACTCGAACTGATGGCTGCAGTAATGGGAAGCAGGATGGCGACAACAGTAATAGAAGAGCACGACAGGAAACCTGACAAGAAGGTCTTCTGGACAGATAGCAAAACTGTGCTCACATGGCTGCAAACAGGCGCTAGGTCCTACAAACCTTTCGTCGCTCATCGCATTGCAGCAATAGAAGAACACAGCAAAATAGGCGAGTGGCGCTGGGTGCCTACCAAATTGAACGTTGCGGACGATGCAACCCGGGATGTACCCATCGACTTCAACTCGCAACATAGGTGGTTCAACGGGCCGAGCTTCCTGCTGGAAGCACCCGATAGATGGCCACGAGAGAGAGTTGCAACCACAACACAAACCGGAGAAGAAAAGGTGCACGTGACCGTCATAATAGGAAGGTCAAAATTGGAGCAGTGCATCCCCGATAGCAACAGGTTCTCCAAGTGGGAGAAACTAGTTAGAAGCACTGCACGTGTGCTACACTTCATCCGACTTTGTAAACAGAAAAAGGAACGTGTGAATTACAAGAGGACGACAAAACGACCTGAAACCGATCCTGTATGGCGGGAGCATAAAATGACACGGAAACAACAGAAGAAACTTCCGAAAGCTCCTCAACAACAGAAGTCATACACTCCAATACCTACGGACCTTCTACACGAAGCGGAGAAAATCCTCGTTAGAAGCAGTCAGGAAAAGGCGTTCTCCGAAGATTTACACAACCTGAGAAACGATAGAAGAATAACTCCAAATAGCCGTCTACGCCATTTAGCGGTGAAGATAGAAAACGACGTCATCACACTGAAGACTCGTATTGGCGCCACGCAAGACGTTCCTGATAGTTTGAAGAGCCCTGCAGTCCTCGATGGCAATGACCAAGTCTGCAAGCTCTACATAGAACACGTCCATAGGCAATTACATCACGCTGGCGTCGAATTGACGATAAATGAGTGTAGACAACACTATTGGATTCTTCGGCTACGCCCGGTCACACGCATGATAGTGAATAGATGTCTCCCATGTAGGATTCGTAGATCGCAGCCACCAGTGCCACCTACAGGAGACTTACCACCATGCCGGCTAGCACATCATAGACGTGCGTTTACCTACACAGGCCTCGACTACTTCGGGCCACTTGCAGTCGCTGTGGGACGCACCACACAGAAGAGGTACGTCGCGCTGTTTACTTGCTTGACGACGCGCGCCGTACACCTAGAGATCGCCGCATCCTTGACAACGGATTCTGCCGTCATGGCACTGCGACGCATGATAGCGCGTCGCGGCTGCCCGACAGAAATTTGGTCGGACAACGGCACGAACCTTCATGGCGCAGAACGTGAACTACGGCGAGCTTCAGACCAACTGCTTCAAGAGGAAGCAAATAGGAAGAGGATCAATTGGCGCTTCATCCCTCCTGGTGCCCCCTTTATGGGTGGGGCCTGGGAACGTCTCGTGCGAAGTGTCAAGACATCCCTCAACAGTGTGCTACATGAGCGGCGCCCTACAGAAGAAGTACTCGCCACCTTAATAGCGGAGGCTGAGTACACAGTCAACAGCCGACCGCTCACACACGTCTCGGTCGATCCTGACGATCCCGAGGCGCTCACACCGAACCACTTCATCATGATGGGGTCGGGCCGAGATCCGCCCATAGGAGCCTTTGCAGAGGAGGACACCATCGGACGCACACACTGGCGTGCATCACAACGTCTCGCCGATTTGTTCTGGCGGCGCTGGCTTCGGGAATACCTCCCTGAGCTTCAGCACCGGCGGGAGCCCCAAGGACGGGGACAGCAGATCGTAATAGGAGACGTCGTACTCATCGCGGACAACACCCTACCTCGCAACACATGGCCGCGAGGAAGGGTCATAGCGGCTTACCCCGGACCCGACGGAGCTGTGAGGACGGTCGACGTCAGAACGAAGGCTGGCACTCTACGGAGGCCTACCAAGAAGTTGGTGGTCCTGTCAACGGAGCCGGCTGCCCTCCAGCAGATAGAAGATGCATCGCCCTGAGGACGACGCACGGCGGGAGAATGTTCGGGACAGCCACATAGAATAGTTATTTGTATATTTGTTTTGTATAGAATCATTTTTGAATAAATAAAGGCAACATAAGTTAGAATGAAATAGACAACATTAAAAACAGAGACAACACATGATAGAGACAGGAATAATATTAGACAGAGATAGATATAAGATAGAGATAGCATGTAATAGATAGGAATGTGTAACATATCGTAGCATAGTCACTAGTTGTATAAGCTACATTTGTAATATAGATAGGCTTTTTTTAATAAAAAATCAGTCTTCTTCTTGCTCCGGCTTGATAAAGACCATTAGTACCAGTACAAAACTTGTTTTGGAAAATACGACCCTCTCCTCCTCGACTAACCGTCGAACGGCTGACCAGCGCACCCTCCTTAGCCGGAGGCTCTGCCCACTCAGTAAGCCATAACAGCCAGGCCATATCAAATGAGCAGGTGCTACAGGCCCGCACAGTATTATTTGTATAGTTACTTCAGTTCTGTTATCTAGTACGAGTACTTAGTTGTCATAAATGGAAAATTTTCATTGCTTTTTATAATGATAAAAAAATGGCTAAATACTGATTTTTGTAATCTTACTTATATGCTATAATGTTTGAATACTTGAACGTAGTAATGTATTCTACCCTTTCAGCTTTAGCTTAATAATACAATGAAATATTTAAAAGACGCCACTTCAATCACTCCGGACACGATTCACACTCAAGCCAAGTAGTCGCGCCCATTTCTCTGATGCCACGTCGCGCGTCGGCAGTATTGCATGTCATGTCTCAAAACAAAGAACTATATTACCAGAAGAGACATTGTCTCTTTTTATCGACCTCTTTTGACTCTTGCTAATAGTTTTACAACAGTGTATAAGTATATGTCAGCGACCAATCGTGTAATCCAGCAGTTCGTGATGTGCCTAGGCAAATCGTGATATGGCTCCGTTTCATGAAGTTCCTAACTAATATCAGTCAGATTATTCGAAGAATATAGTGTTAGAAAACTAAACGAGCAGGGCATTTAAAATACTTATTTGAAAAAACAATTGGTAACACTACTTCGGCAGTGGTAGCACTTACCACTACCAATTGGTAGAAATTGGCAACACAAGCGACAGCCATTCTGCGCTGGGTTGTCGAATTGTGAGGACGTTTGCTTTACCTAGTCGGTATTCTATAATAAGTAAATAATAATCATTATGTAGCAAGAACAAATAAATAAGTGTCCTACTATGTGGAGTATTATTCACCATGGCCTAGAGGATTTTCCAATAATAGCTCGACGATTTGGTTGCCCATTGAGATATGAAATCGTGATTTTTGATTAAACGTAATTTGATATGCACTTTTTTGATCACCGCAATATCGCGATCACAACAATCTAATAACATACAATTTATTTTTTTATTTCACGGGTTTGAAAAATTGTTTATTATTGAAAAAAAAAGGGGGGGGGGCATCTATCACAAATAGTCTCGCCTGCAAGCCTTTGTCAATAAAATAGCACACACATTATATTCTGGTAATTGTTTAAGATGAAAAATACACATTACAACCTACCCTTAAATTTAATGTAATTTGAATTGAAGCAAATAAACATTTCTTCTTCTTCTACCTGGTTTTTCTCGTTTGTTAAGTGCTTCGCGGGTGGTCTGTTTTGTCGTTTCTAGTGTTTTAGTGTATGTGAGATCCGTGGAGGCGAAACGCGACGTGTAATAGCGACGTGTTTATGGTCGCGGCGACTAAAATATCGCTCGACACAATTATGTGTGGATTGAATTATGTTTGTCGTGTGTCCGCTGGTGAATACATTGATCTGTGGACTGACTGACGACGGTTCTTCTTGAGAGGCAATGAGAGGTAGCCCTAACCAAATGAAATGTCATCGCGTCTATTAAATTATTTTTTTTATCTTTTAAGATAAATAGGTAGTGAACTTCAGGTGACGTTCAGAAGAAAAGTTTCATTAATAATTCCGCGACTTTATTATTTATTAATAATAAAGTCGCGGGCACTAGCTAGTAACTGCATATATGTGTGTTGTTGTGTTTCAATGAGCGAGAAAGGGATTCCAGAGCCTATTTTTCCTATCCCTTCCTATTCCTTTATTCTCAATCCTTCTATGGTCAGCTGCGCACTTGCAAAACCTGTGGCGTTTGCTTGTGTCATATGCGACGGTAGCCACTTACCATCAAGACAGTGTACCGTCAGCTTGTAAGTCGACCTCATCAAAATAAAAATATATTTACTATGCAAACATTTTTTTATTACAACAAATAAATTCGTTACACCTAAACTCAGATGTTTCCTCAATTCCGCAGGTGTCAACAAATATTGTCCATTGTGTAAACGGGCGGTGAGGGGGCGAGTATTGACAGCAGTGAGGGGGGAGGGAGTTGATCCTTACCAGCAGATTGAATGCAAACTCAGTGTAACAAGCGTCTTTGAATTGTGACGAAGATAGATAACTGTAGAGAGGGTTATTTAATGGTTCAGAAGGGTGATGTGTTATAATAATAAATCATCAATTTGCTATACAAGTCTCTAAATAGTATAAAACAAAGTTGCAGTCCGCTTCTGTTTGTTTCTCCTTTACTTAACCACGGAACGGATTTTGTTAAGATATCACTAATGCGTATGCATATATAAAATGGCATTCGTGCGAATCCGAGACGGATCGCTAGTACAAAATAAACTGATTGATGGCTGAAATGATTTCAGCCATCAGTCGCGAACAGCTGAATCAGCTCCACCCATCAGGCTTATTTTATGACCAGCAAAGTCTGCGAAAATCAGCTTGTCCTGTCATTATGAATATCTGCATATCACACATACACTTCTATTAGTCTACTGTAGAGAATATCGAAATTTAGGATTCGATAAAGATTATTCAATAAAGTTTTGGATTCATTCGATAAATTTATACGATAAAAATTTTGTAATATATATATGTTATGCCAACAAATATCATTTGTGTCGTAAGGGCGACCAAATATTTGCTTAGGGGTTTCTACTCAACAAAATATATTATAAGAAAGTGACATCCATACAAATGTAGCAGGATCTCATGTCATCTTGTTACGGAACGATAATAAGAAGCGTGTGCCCGGAGCAGAAGCGAACCGCAATTCACCTGTCGATACCCTCTGTTCACTATGTATAGCAAAACAATAGTTGGGCAGCTTAAATTATTCGGCAGTCTACCATAATGTGTACCTACCTTTGTCACAAAATACCAGTTAAAAGCAGAGTAGAGGACAATTATAGGTCTTTTTCGTAGTGGCGGGGAAAAATGTATTAAGTACGCAATTTAAAGCCGCTTATCCACCGCCAACTAAACTAAGTTTGTTTAGCTTAGCTCGCACAGTTGAGCCAGTTTTTTATACATATGCGTCCACCGCACACTATGCTAGATGCTAGCTAATAAGTCAAGGCAGCGTTTGGCCGCGATCTCACTTGATGTTAGGTGCAGATGCGGCCGAAGGTGGACCACGCTTACCTAGTAGATGCCCATTTACCCTACGTTTGAAAACCCCGAGGTTGTAATTTTGGGGAAACACAGACGCAGGCAATGAGTTCCACTCCTTAGCAGTTCGGTGCTGCATATTCAATACTTTGATAATATACCTTTTTTTTTTTGACGAGGAGAAATCCGCTTACAGATTCCCTACCGCTGGCTAGGCGGTATGTGCTAGGCGGTATGGCTAGGTGATATGTGGGGATCGCCCAGCACCTGATGTTAGCGGCACTGGGAATACCCACTAAAACTCCCCGATGCCTCCTTGCCCTGTGAGCGGGGTGAACCTGGTTCTGGCGAGGCAACTAACTCCGATCCACCCCCAGGGCTATCGCCAAAGAAAGGGATTGCCCGGAGACACCCAGGCAATACCCACGCGAAGGGGGGGACCTTGTGCAGGCACACACAGCTAGCCAACCATGTGCGCAAGGTCCCCCATTTGATAATATACCTACATGAAAAGTGGAAATTAAGGTTTCTTTTTAAATAAGAAACAAAACAATTCTCTAACAATAAAATATTAGACAGATTTCATTAACAGAGTAAATTATTCACACATACACATACAACTTAATTGTAAATACAAACTTGCATTATGAATACATATTGCAGTAGGTAATAATCTGTGACAGCAAACGAGTCGTTTTGTAAGAAGATTTACAGTTAAAAGGACGTTTTAATGATAATGCATATTTATGCATTTTGTGTTTACATACGGGTGAATATAAACGTATTTATTAGTCGCGACTGTTTGATATTATTTCTTTTTTTAATGTGAAGGTCATCAGGCAAGCTGACAATCCACTTGATGGTAGAAGTTGGCTACCGTCACCTACAGCACACCATAAGTGCTAGAAGGGCAAAGATAAAGATTACGATTGAGTACAAGTTGCTGTATACTTAATTATCTTAATGTACAGATTACATTTTTTAATGGTAGGTATTCTTTCTACAAATATAGGATCAGAAGAATCCAAACTAATCTATACCTACTAATATGTATTATAAAGAGGAAAGATTTGATTGTTTGTTTGAATTGAATAGGCTCCGAAAATATTGGACCAATTTGAAAAATTCTGTCACTGTTGGGAAGCTACATTGTCAGGGACTAACATTGACTATATTTCATTTTATATCATTTTTCAACGCGGACGAGGTCGCGAGCAGCAGCTAGTAAAAAATAATGTTATTTATTAAAGTTTTCCAATATTTTTTTGCGATTAGTAATTTAAAATGTATCATTCAATAAAATATAATGCAACCCTTAACAATGACAAGTTAATATCCGTCGGAGGTCATACGCACCCCACGCATGCAACGCACGTCGGAACCAACGAATTATCATATAAACAGCGCTTCGTACAAGCCATTACGTTTCTAAAGGCTTTATAGAGGGAATATTTATAAATGCAAAGCGCACCTTAAACGGAGAATGCTGGTCATACGTTGTAATGTCCCTGGATGTGAAAAGAGTTTCGAATGGACGCGGCATTTGGTTGCGGATTGAGAGCAAAGTTATTGAAGCTTTATATATACCTGCGCAAAGTGTAATTTTTCCCAGCATAACCTTTTTAGATGTTTCACGTCTGTCAGGGGTCCCGCGACTGCTCAATTTTTTAAAAATTTTCAACCAGTACCTATGTCTCTCTTCGAAACTTATCTATCTATATTTATACTAATATTGAAAAGAGAGGAGATTTGTATGTTTGTAATGAAATAAACTCAAAAACTACTGGGCTTATTTTAAAAATTCTTTCAATATTTCAAAGGTACAATATTCTAGATGGAATATACTAATCCAGCACCCGGGCTAAGCCGAGGTGCGTCAGTCCGGTCATACATATAAAAAAATCGTTGTTTGTCTGTGCGTGTACGCCAATGTCAGAAACGGTTTAACCGATTTGAATGCGGCTTTCACTTATCCATTGTAGCGGCTTTCACTTATCCACTTCCCATACTACAATTTAGTGTTTCGACATAACAAAAACAAAAATGTTTTCCAACAAACAAAAAAGTTACGAACTATTCTGAACACCACGCGTACGTAGTCGCGGGCAAAGCTAGTATAGTTACTAATAATATGATTGCCATATCAAAAGTTTCGTTAGCGATGTCGCTCACCGGCAATAGCAAGTGCCTGGCATGACTGAGCCGAGCGATCGGCCTGCAACTATTTTAATTGATATGTCTTTGGTGCAGGCGATACCAATTAGAGAGCCTACAGGGCTGGTACAACTTTTACAAAGTAATGGAATGACAGATATGCACTTGCATTTTTAATTGCAAGCCTATCACAATTAGCGGCTAACAATGTTTTTCAGGCCGCACTAGTTCTTGATCGATTAATTAGTTCGCCACTCAACTATTTAGTACTCTTATATGGGGATCACTTAATATGTACAAGTTACTTTATTTAAATTCTTGTGTAGTAATATTATAATGCGAAAGTTGCTCTGTCTGATTTTTTGATATTATTATCATCCTCCCAAATATACTTATATAGGCTGTTATCATCATGAAATTTTGCATACTCGTTGTCAGGAATACAAGAAAGGACATGGGTCTCCTGGTATTGTGTAGCTCCTCTGGTGGTTGAAACCTGAATCACTTTAAAATGCTACATGTCATCAAAATATAATATAACAAAAAGACAATTAAATTTTTTGTCTATCTATCTGTCCGTCCATCGGGTGGACCGATTTTGACGGGACTTCACTTTAACTTTATTAAAAAAAAAATTCAAAGCATTATCAAGTATCAACTATTAATTTATTAATATAACACTACTGACTCCTTAAGTACATACTACAAGAACATCAGTGTTTAAATTTATGTTGTTACATATTTTTTTATTTATTTTTCGTTCCATTTATAAGCTACTTGAATAATTAATAAAGTTTAATTCTTATTACACCGCTTTTGTTTCGCGCACATTTTGCTTGTGCGCAAATAAATTAAGTTCAAAAAAAGCCCATGTTTGTCGAGGAGCAGAATGCTCGTCCGGTCCGAGCACGTTATAATTATCATTTAAATTGTGCTCGTCGCGTTACAAAGTGACACTTGACAAATGTAATGGTTATAGAGGGACCGCTGACAGCACTTCAAGAATTTTTATGTACTCATATCCACCGTTTTATACGACCGTGTCAACTCCCCCTTTGAAAGCGACCAAATAGCTTTTTACATCATGCTTTTAACATTAAGCACCTTATTCAAAAAGCATTTAGGGCGACAATCAATTGACATTTCACATTAAAATTGCGTACATGACTTTTAAGTTTTGAGAAACTTCATTGCTATTTGCTTTTCAGTAATCAAATGTGCGATCTTAAAACTATGATGTTACGGTTCAAATTTTATTGAAATTAAAAATTTAAAAACAAACTATTGTAGAATGTTGAAGTCAATGTTACAACAGTAAAACCGAGCTGATAATAGTCGTAATGTATAGTACCAAGTTGTATTTAATTTCCAATTGATTGGTTCGGTAATAACTTGGCCGGTCTGGCGTTGACGTTTTTATTGTTATGAATTGTTTGATAGCCCACAATAGGGTTCCTTTGTATGTGAGGTGCGATCAATAAACATACGTCTGTGCAGCGGTTATAGTATTATTAGTCGTTTTATATAATGAAATATTAATATGTCCTGTTATAAATAGAATCACAATTATAAAATTTATATGTGAATTTATTGCTTCTGTGGTTTAACATTTTAATGTTTTAAATTATTTACTTTTACGTGTCACATGTTTGTATTGGCTTATTACGAAACAGCAAAATGTATATTAGAGCATAATTTCGATGTATTAAGTATCGATAAAGTTGTGTTTCAATAAATTACATTATTCATAAAGTTACCGTGTAGTTATATTTATTAGAAATATTTTTTCAGAAAATATTTTCTAATAATTTTTAGAAACAGCAAACAAGTTTGATTATCCTTCATCAAAGTTGTAAATACCAAAATATATATTTACTAGCTGTTGCACGCGACTTCGTCCGCGTCCAGTAGTTTCGAAACCTATTCAATTTAAACAAACAAACAGCCAATCAAATCTTTTCTATTTTTAGTAAGTATAGATAATAGAACTAAACAATCAAAATGTTTATCTTGTTGCATTCAAAATTTACAATAAGCTACTCAATTTCATGGTTATTTCATGGTAGTCTTCTGTATGAATCTCCTTCTGCAACTAAGGAGATAGCTCTATCTAAAGTTAATCTAAATAAACTTGTTACCTTCTCAGGTGATGGAAGCGCATAAGCACGATAGTAACTATTATTTAATTATTACTACTATTTACTATAATTTAATCTGTGGCATAAGTTATTCAATGAAAATTTAAAAGTAAATTAAAATCACCTTTAGGTACATAACTTAGAATATACCTATACTATTATCAGTGACTATAAATGTCAGTGACGATAAAAGTTGATCATTAAAACATGAATTAATAATTAATTGAAATTGATGACATAGAGTCTGAAATAACATTTATAGAAGCCGATTGTCGCGAGGATTAATATGAAAGCAATCAAATTAAGTTTCTACTACTGCGGCACGTTCGTTTACAAATTAAACGTGTGTTGGTTTGTCACAAAATCTCCCATTTATTACACCCACTATTCCAAGAAATATTACCATAAGTCCTTTTTTAGTTGCCCATAAATTATGATTAGCTATTACACACGCTACCAGTGAGCTGTAATCTCGTATTTTATCGCTTAAATTATTTACTCTGTCCGATCCTATCACTGTTAATGTTCTCACCGTAAAAAACTCAAAATACTAACTAATAGAAATCTCTTGGGTAATGCGACACCTTCGCTGTAAAGTCGGAGATATAACGGGAGCTTTTTTAAAAGACGAATTTATTAAAATTTGCAGCGATTCATAACGGTATGAAAGTGCGAAATGAAACTTGAATAAGATGATGTTTTATTGTTGGACAGCATTTTTTAAAAAAAAAAATTGTATTAATAATATACAAAGAGATCTGGGATCTACCCACGGATGAAATGGGTTGACAATTTTTCCTACAAGTATTATTATATTACCTACTTATTAGTAGCTTTTCGCATAACAAAAAAAATGGATTAAATGCTTGGCAATTTATTTAATATTTAAGTATTTAATAAATTTTCAACTAATTTTATATTTTAATTTTTTTTACCTGTCCAGTCTTCCTGCCAGTCGATCCTGTCTCTCTTCTTCTTCTTTACTTTAAAATTTTGCACAAGTTAAATTGACGAGGAATTTTGTTGATACGTCTTTTCTCCGCACATATCTTTTCCTATATCACCTTTACCTATATCCCACTAATTAGACGTTTTTGATTGATGTTGACATTCTAGCCTAGTAAACCCCCCACCTGGTTCTCTGTGAGCAAGCAAATTGAATTTTAATGTTAATACATACAGACAATATACAGAGAAAAGAAAATAACATGTCAAGTGATGATGAGTGTGCCTCGAGCGCATAGTGAAGGGCAACAAACAACAAACGAGTATCGATAGTAATCGACAGGCGGCTAGGCGCGTAAATATCGACGGCGATCGTGTCGATAACCCGCTACTGCGGGGCGTTTAAACGTGTTTTATGTTAGAGTCAAGATCGTGATAATATGGCAATTTATCGAGTGCCGCTAGTTCGGATTATCTTGGCTACTTGAGATGTTTTCGGCTTAGATTATGTAGCGTTCGATTTGTTTGTCACTTTAATGCCTAATCCGTACTAAATTATTATAAATGCGAAAGTTTGTATGGATGTTTGTAACACTTTCACGCAAAAACTACTAAACCGATCACCATTAAATTTTGCATACACGTTGTCTGGGACACCAGAAAGGACATAGAGTACCGTTCATCAAGAACGCGGACGAAGTCGCGAGCACCAGCTAGTATTATAAATGCGAAAGTTTGTATGGATGTATGTATGGATGTTTGTAACTCTTTCACGCAAAAACTACTAAACCGATCACCATGAAATTTTGCATACACGTTGTCTGGGACACCAGATAGGACATAGGATAGGGTACCTTTCATCCAGAACACAGACGAAGTCGCGGGCACCAGCTAGTGCTACAATAAATATTCCAGTTTTTTTATGTCGAGGTAAAAAAACCTTAAAACATTCCAAGGCCAAGATTTGTAACTCCGTGTTTTATTTCTGAGCTCATATAACCCAAATCTTTTCAAAGTTCGAGTGAATAGGCATCTTCTTGGTGAGCTCACTCCATCATAGGCCTCATCCTTGCTACACAGCTGGTTGTTGGCCAAGAGCAAACTCATCTGTAATAAAAAAAAAGAGGTCACTGGTAGGCTGACGGTCCACTGGATGGTAAGTGGCTACCGTCGCCTATAAAACAAGCAACTGAAGCAACGCCACAGGTATTGCAAGGACATACAATAGTAGTATGTAGGATTAAGGATTACAATATATTTTTATTTAAACCGTTTTTGTGTCGGATTTCAGGGGTTAAAAATAGTCAAGACTATGAATGATCCTTGATCAAGAGAAGAAAAAATAATCTCAAAGTACCTAGGTAATCGCTTTTTATCATGTTTAAAATAAAATCAATTTTGCTAACTTAAAAGTTTCCATGCTTATTCTTTATTGGGAATCCACTGGGGTCTGATTTTAATGTTCCTATAATTATATACTTATTTTTTTATACTGAGTCTTTTACAGAAAAGTGCCTAGTTGTTCATCTGTTCTATAAAAGAATCATATAATCTTTGCCAGCACAGTTGCTCGAAAAATTGTGTTGAGATATTGGAATGGAAATAGAAGTGTGATATACGAGGTTGTAAAGTTAGTAAACACTATTTAAATATTGATTTATGAATAACCGCCTGATATGCTGACTTATTCAATGAAAACAATGTTACAATATTCAACTACATAGAGTTACGAGCGATCGTAAAACCATTTTACGAACTTATACTATGACGTCAACAAATTACTTGTAGATAGGTACTATGTATGTAGATTGCACTATATTTTTTATGAGAACACTAGCTAGTGCCCGCGACTTCGTCCGCGTTCTGGATGAAAGGTCCTACGTCCATTCTGGAGTCCCAGACAACGTGTATGCAAAATTTCATGGTGATCGGTTCAGAGTTTTTGCGTGAAAGAGTTACTTACAAACATCCATACAAACTTTCGCATTTATAATATTAGTACGGATTAGTATGAGAACATTAGATGGGATGTCGCATAAAATATAGATATCTTGATCACAAGGGCATCATGAGTCAAAATATTTGAGGAAAAAATATGAGGTAGACTAAATTAGGATAGAATGTGTGTTATAAAGTCCGTTACTCCAATATTATATTAAATAGATCTAGTAATTTATATTTATATACATGCCCATTGGATGAGTAGATGGTGCTTGCCTTAACTTCTATAACTATAAAAGACTTAAAAATCATCGATGTATATTAAAAATCAATAAAATAGTGATAGGGAAGTCGCGGGCAGCAGCTAGTGTTAAATTTGTATTTGAATGTTTAAATTTGTCGTTTTAAATGCTGATATATTCGTTCAAAAATGTAACTGCCGCTTTTTCGTGAAAAAGTCGTCGAGGGAGCCGCAAAACCAGCTCTCAATGGAAAGCCGTTATAAATTGCAATTTTTCTCTCGTTTCTGCAGTTGTGCGCTACGGGCGGTGGATCACTGGTGGGTGGTGGGGTGGTTCCACGGTGGTTCACTGGTGTGGTCATTTGTTTACCGGTGCCAGTGTAAAATGGCCTTTAAACCTAACGTACGGAAAGCGCTTACTCTAGAGTTCATGGCTTTGGAGATCTAATTTGTTTTAGATTTATGAAGCAGTTAGGTTTGCCACATGTACATCTAAATTTAGCTTTAACAATTAAAAAAATAAATATGATCTTAATAAATGTTCAATTAATAAAATAAAACTCATTCAATATTAAAATTATTTTATCAGTATCAGTGACAGTACTTTTCACAGAGCAGACGATCAAACAGTACCTACCTACTTTTCTAAGAATATTTTCTGCGGATACCTTAACCTTACCTCAAGAAACGGAAAAGTTAGAAAATAAGTTTCTTTCCTGGTCCTGTTAGGCTGACTTACTACCTTTTACCATTGACGCGCGAAGGCAAGAGTCCGCCATGATTCTGTCAAAGGCGTCCTTTTTATGTGCCGCTTTGGCATTTGTGACGCAAATTCCATTGTATATAGTATTTCGATGGTTTCAGTGGTTTTTTGTATATGCTATATATATATCTGCTGTTGAACATCTACAACCATTACGACAATTTGTTTACCATTACTGAATGCTGGATAGTCGTGCCACAAGTCACTCACTCATATCGGCACAAAACTCTCATCCAACGTGTTTACGATTATCGTTCAACAGGGAACACATTTCGTCAACACCACAGCTTTGTACAATAAAAACATAGACTAACTCGTTATAGCTGTAGATAAGACAAAATGATGATATACTTAAGTATGCGGTAAAAAACAAAAATCAAGCAAGCAAGACACACATGGTGAGATTGTTTATTTAAAACACTAAAATATAGATCAAAGTCACCCGAAAAGACACTTACTCGTAAGCTACTCGTGTTTAATAAAATATTAATAGTAGTAAGGATATTTTAATAGGATACTCCAAGCTCGAGCAAGTATGTGTCGATTCGAGATTCTATATCTAAATAGGGTCCTACATCATACGACAAAGTCGTATTGGGTTTCCCAGTCATAAACTGAGCAGTTCCTATGGCGGCAGTAACCAATCGCTGAATGAAGACCGCCTTGAAATATAATGTAGCAGCTTGTATAACCCTCGCAGATTGCATTTTAGTGACGTAATCTCTTGACAAACTCAGTATGTTAGCAACACCGGCCAGCGATTTTTTTAGAAGCGAAAGACGTCACGTGGACCGACATAGTCTATGGACAATTATAAGACCTTGTCCAATGAGGCGACATGTCCCTAAGTGAAAAGCCTCAAATAAAGATTTAAAAAAGCTAAGAAAATGAACGCGGAATACATCGGGGACAAAATCTAGTTATCTATAAAAGAAAAGTTAATACTTACCTACCTATATTTTAATTAATGCATTTTAATATGCGTTGGCAAGCTACATTCATACACGCTTTCTAATAAAATTAACGTATATATTTTTTATTAAGATGATAAAGACATCCACATACTCGTTTAATGGCACGCAATTAATAAAATAAGCTACCGTACGTATTTAAGTGAGTTTCACCTAACAAGTCAATATTGAACCGGCGCGCCATAAACATGTCGCGTCTGCATCATTTATTACTAGTCTTAGTCGCGGACGCACCGACGGACAAGTTGTTTGTTTTATATACAAAA
This sequence comes from Synanthedon tipuliformis, assembly GCA_947623395.1. Lineage (NCBI taxonomy): Eukaryota > Metazoa > Arthropoda > Insecta > Lepidoptera > Sesiidae > Synanthedon > Synanthedon tipuliformis. Next base: position 775,165 of record OX392415.1, on the reverse strand, counting down.
TTTATGGCTCCAATTAGGGCCTAGCCTATTAACTGCCGGATCAATTTATATAACAAAATAACGCTTACTCAAACTATTTATTTTCATAACAACCGTTGCGTTGAAGACGAACTATTTTTAATGGAGCGGTAAGACCGGAGTGGATGCTAAATAACTGTAGCTATAGCTATAGTCGGATTATTTAGATAACATACATATGGAAGGATGACCTAACATTTTTATTTCACATTTATTTACATTTTTGTTTCAGATGATTACTTATAATATTATTAGTACTTAGTAGTACCACAGCATACTAATTTCGTAGTATGCTGTGGTAGTACCATGGATAACTTGTGGCATAATTATGAGAATGTCCCCAAAGGTAATTGAATGGTCTCGCTGCGCTCGACTAGAGCGCTATATAAAACCAATAGCTCCGAAAATGTGGCAACTTTTTACTGTAGTGTGTCTAAAAAATCGTCACTTTTTATCACTTTTTACCCAGTTTTAATATATTTTTACACAGTTTTACTACGCAAACTGTTATTTTATTATGCCTAAAATTTAATAAAACATTCGGCACGTACACATCACAGACAGTTTGCAGTGTGACTTGCTCGGGTACGCCGAAATCGGCGTACCCGAGCAAGTCACACTGCCGCCGTTATGCCGCATTTTACAAGTACGACGGCGGTATTTAGTCGAGCGCAGCGAGACCAATCATTTATCTATGAATGTCTCATTATAACTAGACTAGATATAATTAGGACCGTGCCTGGAACTACGGATTTTTGAAGGAGATATCTCACACCCTAATTACTTGTCTGATAATAATGGGTTTTTCAAATTAATATCTACAATAATAGTAAGTATATATTAAAAAATGGCCACCCGCCCCTGTCTTCCTTCGGACTTTCTGTAACTTTAAAATTTATTCAAAGTGCCAACAATTTTTACAATTTCCACAATTACTCTATATGAAAATTCAATTTAAGTTAATGCATTTTCAACTCACGCCAACTTAAGGACACAACGAGTCTTTTAAATTGTCACTCCTTTTTTTCAAAAGCGGAACAAAGGCTTACAAAGCACTCCTCACTTGACGTAGCTAGGAAGTCGGAAGTCCCATAAACATTCCTGTTTACGAGGGTGCCCCGTTACTGATAAGCGCCCCTTTAAGGGGAAGAGGCAGTGATAGCGGCCCTAACTTAAGGAGTCTATTGCACCACAAGTATCCGGCTCGAAGGACAAAGTTAGGTCTGTACACACACTTCGCTATATTTATTATTTGTAAGTACTGTTTAAATTATTATTATGGTACTGAAAAAAAGGTACTATATAGAAAATTGGATATTAAGTACACAGAGAGATACAATTTCCTTGTTTTGCTATAATAATATTAAATTTACATTATTACCTAATTTAATTTAATAGACGTGGATGTGAATTCTGTGTATCAAAACTGTCTTCAAAAAATAAAAAGCAGAATAGAATCGCATTTTACACGTATGTAAACTTGAAAACTAATATTTTCAAAAAAAAAAAAAAAAAAAAAAAAAACAAAATTTGAAGTTATAACATAAAATCTCAAAACAGTAAAGGGCCTACACACATGTTTATAAAACAGGCTTCAATATGTTGTGCGCCAGATTCTGTCTATAGTTCTATTTGATGATACATATATTGATTATATTTGATTATATACTTGGCTAAGTACGTTTAAATAAAAACTTCAAATTAGCTGAAAGTAGTTTATTAGAAACTAGATGGCGCCCGCGACTTCGTCTGCGTGAAAAGAGTAGCCTATCATGTGTCCCGTAGGTCTAAATGTTTATCTACCAAGTTTCATGAAAATCAGTTAATTCGTTTAAGAGTTATGGAGGAACATACATACATACACTTACAGATTTATTATTATTGTTGATGATGATAATTAAAGTCTAGGTTGTATCACGTGACCACCGCGAAGCTTTTTTTTTAATAAGCAATAATCTGGCGCCGATTGTGCTGTCATGCTGTCTCTCAGCGAAACGGGCTACGTCTTCATCTAATGGATTTCATTCAACGTCAGCAATATTTACGCAACGAGATTTATTTTTTATTTTCAGTTCAATTAAAATGTATTTGTATATAGATAGGTATAATGTTATGTTATTATATTTTCTTATTATTAAAATAAATTAAAATGTTTGACTCTTTATAAACATAGAGATGTTTGTTTTGGAATGAAAAAGTGTTGACCGACCGCGAAGCGAGAGGAGGCGCCAGTCGAGTGGGAATTTCTGTTTGTATATTGTTAAGAAAGATTACTATAGCGCAAGTAGGACAGGAGGACAGGTGTGATATATTGAAATGACTGATGAATGGATTTTATAAACAAAAGTCTATCTACCTTGGTTAAAGCGGATCGTCCACCGCCAACTAAACTAACTGGAAACTAAGCTCAGTGAACTAAACTAGCTAACTAGCAAATATGTTATCCGTCCATCAAAAATTATTGTAAAAACATGTTTAACAAACAACACCAGTGACAGGCGCAAGAGTGGTAAGGTAAGGGGAAGTTAGTTAGTCTTAGTTGATCTATTTTACGTAGCTTAGTTTAGTTACTTACTTACTTTGTTACTAAGCTAAGTACTTAGTTAGTTAGCTTAGTTACTTAGTTTGCGGTGGACGCACACGTATGAAAAGCTTGCTCAACTATGCGAGCTAAGTTAGTTAGTTTAGTTTAGAACTAGTTTAGTTGGCGTTACATGCATAAGCTCAGAGATTTTAAGCTCAAAAAGCATGCCAACGACAAAAGAGCGCTTTTGTAAGGGTATTATTTTATGAATGACAGAGCCCATTCCTTTCCCTATCCTTTCTATAAAAAACCTGTGGTAATGGCGACGGTCGCCACCTAACATAAGGTAGACCGTGTTTATTTTTATAATTCTCCCGGATGTTACACTACCCCCGTGGCCCGTTTATTGACATTTTACAAGTTATCTAATACCTATTAGATACAGATAGGTACACTTAGACATTTATTGGAACAATTTACAGTACCCCTTGTATAACATAAGAGTCTTTGTGCATCCTTAGAAGTAGACTATTAACCTGTCTGTCAGACTAGAAATAAAAAAAGTATGACTTCAAACATAACATATCTATAAGTTAAGCTATAAAGTGATGTCTGTGAAATAAAATAGATTATTCAGAACTTCAGAAGTCTGACGTTAATGCGAACTGATGACACGAGAACTGTTTCAAAGCCGTCAGCTCCAACGATGTTGAGTCGACGTACAGTCAGACCTATAGACAACCTTCACTATTATAATATGGACTATACTATTACATTATTATATTCTCACACACAAAAACCTTGTGTGAATTTTGGGATTATTTTTTTCCTTTTTTAAAAGAAAAAAAAAAGACTTCTTTCTAGGAATGGATAATGTACACTTCATTACATTGATTAAAAGTGCAATGGGTTGTACTTAGCTTATGCAATGAGATATGATATATGTAGGTATGTAAAGGCTGATACAGATGATAAAACATGATAAAACGATAATTATCAGCCGAACTTGCCTTGTCTGTTATTGTTTAGGTTAGGTTAGTGTTAATAGTAACTATTACCAATACAAAATTTGCATACTGAGGTTATTATTAAAAAAATATATCAAGAACAGTAGTATGTGCCGGCTTATTTTTTTTATATTTTTATACTTCAATAATAAAATTCAGGCTGCATATAAGTTAAAATTAACAGATACTTTTTCACGTAAATATCTTTTGCGTTATTCTCTAAATTCTTTTTGTTGATTTACACAGTTTTCAAACATGATTTAATATTTCTTAAGAAAAAGCCAAAAAAACTCTTTAATGAAAACAGTGTTGGCGTATTTGGATGTATTTTGATGTTGACTGTACACAACTAAGATCCCTATCTGCTCACGGCCGCTACAGTTATTATTTTTGACGTGAACTGTACTCCAACTGTTACAAGCTCCTCGGGTTTCATTACCTGGTCAATACACATTATTGGGTCATTCATTAGTGTGTACTGTCGCGAACAGATTCTGTCGAGTATTACACTTCATTGCACTTCTGTAACAGCTGTTTCGGAAGCAGGGTTACCAACTTTGAAAAATATTTTTCACTCACGTCACGTGTCTTATGACTATTATTAGCTATTACTAGCTGTGCCTGCGACTTTAAACGTGTGGTAGGTATTCGAAATAGCGCGTAACTGTTTTGTTTGTAAACCCATTGGATTACATTGGATACATAAGTGAAAACCACATTCAAATCGGTTAAGCCGTTTCTGAGATTACCGTGCACACACGCACAGAAAACAACCATTTTATTATATTATTATGTATGATTTGCAATATTAATTCAAGTTTTCAAGTCATAATAATACACGTAACCTACGCTGCCAATCCTAAGAAAGGGGTTGTCCCTTATCCCTTATCCTATATATTCCTTTTTAATGAGGATGCCTTTTTTAGTATTTACATTCGCCTGTTGCCACTGTTAAAACTATCGAGTCTAAACGGCTTATTCACAAACAAAATTCAGCTAAAATATCCAGCAATGAATCCTTATTAATATTATAAATGTGAATATGAGTTTGTTTGTTTGTTTGTTACGCTTCCACGCAAAAACTACTGAACCACCATGAAATTTTGCTTACACGTTGTCTGGGACACCAGAAAGAACATACCTTTCATCCAGAACGCGGACGAAGTCGCGGGCTAGTTTAACCAGCTAGTTTAACAATAAAAATAACATAAAAAACTTAATAACACTAATACGAAACATTTTCAAACATTTTGAGAATCCACACTATATGCACGTAAACCGACTGCAATTAATATGAACTGAGCTTTAATTGGACAGCATTGTCAACGTGCTCGACGCCTTATAAAATTACTTTCGTTTAAGCGGCAGTTGAAACTGTCACAAGGCGGCGAGTTCAAAGGCGGCGGCGCTTTGATGTGTCATTACTGAGACGTGTTAACTCGACGGTATTCGCAGATCAAGTTACGATCAGCTTCAGCAGCGGAACGAGCGATGTATTTCTGATATCGCATAAACACTTTATCAATGTGTTCATTGTTTTTTTTTAATTTTTTTAATGTTAAGAACGTCAGACAGGCTGTTGGTCTAAATGGTGGTAGGTGGCTACCGTCACCTAAACATGAGCGACGCAAAAGATGATGCAAGTGGGCTTCCGACCGTAGTAATTTCAATTCAACGTTGAAATTGAATTCAACGTTGAAATTGAATTCAACGTTGAAATTCAATTCAACGTTGAAATTCAATTCAACGTTATTTCACGGTGGTGTTGTGTTAGGGGATGGTTACCACTTACCAGATCCAGACGAGAGCCAACTTTGAAAAGATGATTTCCAAGAAGCAAACCCCTGGACATCAAATGACCATGGGGTGTCAACAAATGGGCTCGTCATATTACCGAGATATTTTTGGTTTAAAGACTAAAAGAGACGGAAATTCGCGTGTAAATATACACTAGCCAACACTGATAAGAACTGCTGGATATACTTAGGCATCTCCCATCATTTTCCAGTAGTACCGTCAAAGACATAACTTATCTATGTCTGTGAGTACCGTTATGAAGCAGCCTGGATTATGATACCTAGATTAGGTAGTCTATCTGTCTCGAAAACTTTCAGCCCCAGATAAAATTATAGATATTAATTCCTAGAATCCTAATTTGTTTTTTAGATGGCGGTCTATTAGTATTGCTTGATCGACTTTCAGTTTGCGTGGATGATCAACGTGTAGCCATATAAAACTTAGAAAAATCTAGTCTTATACCCTTATAGGGAGTTTTTGGATTAAATGTAAGCAATGCAACACAATTTTCATGGATGACGAAAAGACCCCTTACTCCTCAATACTTTGTAGGTTATATGTTAAGAATTACGTATCTGCCTGATTATTCAATATGTAGGTAGGTACTTATTAGAATTTTCTCGAATACTATTTGTTTCTTTCTCATATTTATAAATACTGTTTTGTTTGAAATACAAATTTTATTAAAAAACATGTAAACTTTGTAAACTGTGGAATACAACAACTTATTCTCTATATTATTATTAATATCTATAATTATTTGATATTGTTTGACATGACAAGTAAATAATTACAAGAAATTCAGATTTAGATTTGAATATATAATTCATATTCCCTGTTAACATACGCATTAAATATGTAATTAATTTAAATAAAGCAATTACGTTACAAGTTGAATGTTATGAAATAACATAACTCCAATAATCCACGAATTATAATATAAATTCGTATCTTTGTCAGCGTCAAAAGTAATAGAGTAAGATAGAGGTAGGGTAAAAAGTACTATAATTGAACGATGATTTCTAATAAATAATATTTTTATTATAAATTAGAAAAAAAATGTTTAAAGACAATTACTACTCAGTCACATGTAACAGCTCGTCTGGTGACAGTAACCACCTTCTTACAAAATGTTACCATCAAATAACATCACGTGTCGTGAGTAAGGGCCTATTAATATTACATTTTTCTCACTTTGTCCTATAACTTTGGCTGGAAATTCATTTGTATCCATGGCATCATGGGTTTAAAGGCGACCATGGTCACTTACCAGCAAAAGCAAACAATCAGTTCTTGAATTTCTTGAAATAATTGAGTAAACTATAAAAAAAAAAATTCCTAAAAATATAATTACCATGTGTCCTTCCTTCGCATTACCTAAGTATGCTAAAGAGATAAATAAATAATGACAAAATATAACCACGTTGCTTTTGTTATAATAAACATAGAAGTTCATAACATCATGATATATAAGTATATAAGTATCGCTAGCGGGTGTCAACAACTGGCACGTTTACCCTAAACATTGGTCATAATATTTCAACGCTAGTAAACGCTGCACGGAGCAAGATCTATAGCGACAGACCGACAGATAAATTGCTTATAATTTATAGTTGTGGAAGCAGCTATGGCCCTAATTACGGGAGACGTACTGAGTATGATTCATGCTGAGTTACGGTTGAGAAAAATTATTTATTACTGATTATTTACTGCTTTACTGGCTTCAGATTCGTCATTGTTTTAGACGGTTGAATACTAAACGGTATTTGCCATTTATTACTAAGTCAAGCATAAATCTCTAACCAAAATGGAACCAGGTTAAGGTCCGAGTGAACACTAAATTTCAGACTTTTTTTGTCACAATGAAGATCTCAGTCATGACTTATGTGTTTCTGAAAGGCTTTAAATGAACACTCTTTAAAACCTTTGAAAATACAGATTGCTGCATTCGAGTATAACGTTAACATGTTGTTTAACACCTAGGCAAATTACTGTCGCGAGATGTCGCTTTCTTAATTTTAGAACACAATTTTAATATATAAAAGGCGATGTATAGACTCCAAATCCGCTGAACCGATTTTGATGAAACTTTCAGACAGTCTTTATATTAGTCCAGCGGGTGTTTCCTGTAAACTTTGGTATCGATCAGACGCGGATGAAGTCGCGGGCAAATACTAGTTTTTTATAAAATTTGTTTAACTGTGCAGTTTAGCATAATTTAAAAAAAACTGCAAACAGAAGAACTGTGGTGTGTAGGTACTAGGACTTACAGGAAAAGTTTAGTAGGATAGGACCACTTACTTCTACTAAACTTTCCTGAAAAATAATTGTCCATATGCGAACTTTCCCACAGGATTGCAGTCAGGTACTGGTTCAATAGTCACAAATTTTTTATAGGAGTTGTCGTGTCCCTAGTGCCTGACTCGTATTTTTTTTAAGAGAAAGCCACTCATTATACAAGTGGAGAAATTTGTCGTATATATCCGGCTTTGGCGAAATGGCCACGAAAACAATTGTCGCATAAATGTGACTCTGGTGGCTAAAAGGTTAAATTGAAATCAATTGGGCGATTTCAGAGATTAGCTTGAAAGAACATCATGATGCTGGCTGAACGGTGCTGGCTCTAAATCAGGGCTGCAGGTTGTGTTTCGTGCAGTGAATAAAATTCTTTCTTTTAATGATGACTAGCGACCCGCCCCGGCTTCGCACGAACTCAACTTTTTTCTAAAAATACATACAAAAACCTTCTTCGTTTGTCGCTCTTCCCATTATTGAAAACAGTATTAAAATCAGAAAAACAAGCGGACAACATGTAGCGGACAAACATACAGAAGCAGACTGAGACTTTATTTTATATTTTGCAGAATATAGAAAAGATAATGTAAAACATATGACACATATTATATCTGGAAAATCTTTTCGAAGTTCGAGTGAATAGGCATCTTCTGGAAGAGCTCGCTCCATCTTAGTCCTATCTTCGCTAGACGGCTGAATGCTGGTCAAGAGCCCTCCCTCCACTTGGCTTCCACGTCTAGGATCCCATGGGATCCTAGGATATTTTTTTGGCTTTTGGCCAAAATTCATTTCTAATAAAAAAAAATGTTCAATTCAAAGACAAGGTTAAATCAAAAACCAGATATGAAATTAAATATTTTACGTATAATTTCTCGCTTGCTCTTTAAACAACAAATATTTATATCAACAGATATCTGCTATTACAGTATTTATTAGAATGTAGATAATATAAGTTTTCTTACAATTCAAGTATGTTTTTTTCTCATGTTTATTAGAAGCGCCCCATAATTCAACTCTGCTTTGCCATTCATCTGTGGTAGTTGAATCCATATTGTTTTTATAGCTTGTAGAATGAACAAAAAAAAGTTGATTTATTTGACGCGTTAACTCTATACAATTTAAGTTTTTTTTTTTTTTAATTTTCATAATAGTTTTTTTTTATTGATTTTGGATGCAAAAACACGATGTGCAGTTTTACTGTGTGTGTGAAATAAAACAATTGGTAGATTGAGAGACAAGTAATAAGAAAATTATTTTTAAAATATGGTTTTTTGTGACTCAGTATTTTTCTTTTTCATTAGATCAAAAATATTTTTTTTTTCTAAATTGCTCACTATCTCGTTCCTAAAAGAAACAAAGAATTTGTAATAATTATCTTTGAAACACAAAATTTCGCATTTTACAATATTAAAAAAAATTAGATAATTGAAATTAACAATCAGTCATATTATTATGCTCTAATATAATGTTACCATTACAGATATGTGACCATCGCTGTGTATACACAAAATATTTTGACACATAAAAATACAAACACAATTTAACAAAGCTTAGCACTAACTTTAGCAACAACTTAAACTTAAAAATAATAATATTTAAATTACAATCTATAGATTTGGTACATAAAAATTTCGTTAGTCTAACTATTAAATGAATAACGCTGACCAAGCCTCGTTCCGTATGCAAACTTTTTAATAATTAGTTCAAATTTGTAACATTTTCAGATATAAGGAAAATAATTATTGTATATATAAAGTTTGTGAAGACTGTATTAACGGTTTTGATACTTTTTATTATTTATTATATATGAGTATTGGTGTATTTGGTGTACCTATTTAGAAGAAAATAAAGTTAAATAAAACGAACCTTAAAATCGTCAGATTCTGATATTGATGAAGGTGAATAGGTTTTTCAATTTAGACATCTAGAAAATATTAAAAAGTATCAAAAGCCTCACATAATTATGTAATTGCTGTTTATAATCTTCACGGACTCAAAAATGGTTTTGTTACATTTAAAATGTTACAAACTGTAACTTACGATTTTTAAAAAAAGAACGCACGCGAACTGGAAAAGATAATAACTCCGTGCACTAATAATAACATTATGAACATTACGAGTTAGAGATCACAGCTGTCGCAGCCCACCCGTGGCCGCTTTTACGTCCATCGATGATATGAGCCGACTAGAGAGCCGAAGAACACTACACTATATTATACACATCCTTCAGATCCGAATGTCCTTTTGGCGTGGGCGTTAGCGTTCGGCGCCCCCCTTCTTGCTTATGTGGAGCGCCGATGGTCCTCACGGGTGAAGGGGACGGGGACCAAACAAGGGGTACGAGGGGAAATACGCTGCCAACGACGGATGCGGGGGCAGGGGAAAAGGCAGAGGAGGTGACGACACGAGGTGCGACGGCTTGCTGTAAGGATGGAATCTTGGCGTAAGCGGTGACAGAGGAGGTGTCGGATACGTTCGTTGCAGAAGTGGGTGTGTAGCGCTGAGCATCGATAGACTTGGATTCGACTCACCGCTCGCCGTGTGCGACCTCAAGTGCTGGAGCAATTCATCTGATGTTGAAAATCTTTTGCCGCAATATGCTGAATCGCCGGCCATCCAACTACATACGAAAGGCAGTTGTGATGCCGCTGCTAAAGCTGCGAGTTGAGCGTGAGCGTATGCCGCGGCAGCGGGGTGGCCAGGAGGTAGTGAAAAGGGAGTTTTAGCGTGATCGCATTGAGCGCACCCCGCTGGACATACCGCTGATTTGAGCAAATGCGAGCTAAGTGAGCAACCGGTACAATATGGGTCTCTACAAATACCCAAGTCACTGCCTGGAGCTTTCATCCTAGCATACGCTAAATAAGGGTTTAATCCGTTCTTCAGAGCGTGATGTTGGGCTGCCATGAGACTGCTCGTCATCAGATCCATTTGGAGTGGAAATCCTGTGTGGGGTAAACCACTGAGAAAAGCCGAGGAAGTAACAGGTACGCTCGGTTTGAAGCTCGAATGTTCTTTGGTGTCGCCACTAGACGATATTGAGGTGGGAGCGTATGGTAACTTGGACGTTGAGCTGCTCGTTGAGTCGGATTTCGCAGGTCTCGGGGAATCGTGAGTTGGACTAGATCTTTCTTCTGATTTCTCTGATGGAGTTTTACGAGGCGCCGGTGGTGATGTTCTCTGTGATGACGAACTTTGGTTGCTGCCGCAGCGAACTTGAACCGGCGTAGTCGAATTGCTACCTTTGGATGATAGCGGTGTTTTTGAATGAGCGTTTATGGATGCTCTATCCTCTGGAGTCCTAGTCTTTTCTCTCGCTGTGAGGCACGATTCGTAAGGCTTGAAACTGGGCTTGTTGTCGGGCATGTTGTGCACGACTGGAGATTTGTCGTCGTATTTTTTGCTGGCTTTCTCCGCGGCGGAGATGAGTTTGGGGTTCGGCGAGTCAGCGCCGATCGCACTGCAGGTTTGCGCCAGTAGCGCCAGCGGGCTCTTTTTCGCGTCGAGCTGCAACAAAGAGAGGCCGTCAGTTTATGAAATGAAACGTCGGGTCGTGGCTGCAAGTGACGGGAGTACAAAGGGACCGCGGGGTGCACCGAGGGGGTGAAGTGACGGGGCGAGGAGTCCAATCACGCGGCCGACGCGCCATTATCCGCACGTCTGGCAGCCGTCGGCTCCGCTTGACATTTCACTCGGCTCCCGCATGATGTAATCTCGCAGTGAAAAGGGCAATTTGTGCCGCTGAATTTGCGGCGCGCCTGAACTTGTAGCGGGTTGTCACGTCTATTATCACGAGACTAGAGAACACTACAATCCAAACCAGACTAGGAAATATTTGCGGTACATTTCCGGCACGAAGTAATTCTACCGTTGTTTGCGGGTGTCATTGTGTCATAGAAGTATTTTGTTTAGTCCTAGTAGAATAGTACAAATTTTTATAAAGATATCGTTGACTTATCTGTTTGTTAAACCTATTTCCGATATCAAACAAAGTACAAGAATGCTATTAGAATAGAATCTTTAGGGACTTAAAAAGCAAAATATAATAAATTATAATAATCAATACTAATAATAAATCTGTAAGTGTATGTATGTATGTTCCTCCATAACTCTTAAACGAATTAACTGATTTTCATTAACTGATTTCTACTTTTATCACGCGGACGAAGTCGCGGGCGCCAGCTAGTTTTGTAATAATATTGAAATTTCAGAGGAAATCTATGCTACTTCATTATTCAATTTAATGTGTCATAAAATTCATGTTGACGTTAACGTTGAGTGACTTATATCATAAATAATTAATATGAATATAACCGAATATAATTATTATGTAAATAGTTAAATAGGTAAAAATTAAACAGTTCGGTATTTTTTTTATATTCATAGTAATTTTCAGCAACTAAAAGTTTGCTTTTGAAATGAAAATATGAAAATAAATAATTAACCATCTTTTTATTTCTACATATTTTATGAAGGCGTTATACCTAGCTGCAAAGGAATGAAATTTGGAATTGTAGTCAAAAATTTTTTCATAATGATTGTAATGCATTGTATGGAAAATTCAAAAAATATGTAAATATAACTCAAATAGTTTCTTTTATAGGGTCTAACTAGTAAGAAATAATTAATCAGAAATGTACCTTCTTATGTAATATAACTTATCTATATATTTGGTACGTCATGAAAACCAATTTATAATAATTATTAAATGATTAAGTTTAAAAAAAAATAAAAATAAATAAATAAATAAATAAATAAATAAATTCTTCTGCTAAACTCTAGGCACTCGTATAAGTAATTGATGATAGATACTTCCTTATAGGTCATTGTTATTTACTAAAAAAAACAACATAACATAAAATACCTCTTTACAAAATAAATGAATATATTTATTTAATACCTACCTGTGCAAAATAATATAACTAGAGATTTTTTGATTAATTTGATACTGTTATTATAATAATATGAAGATGAAGAACTTTAGTAAAGCTAATTACAGTCAAATTCAAAGGGAGTCGAGATTATTTATTTTATAAAATAGTTAGCACATATTTTTTATTTTACTAGGTTACCTACATGGATTTTTTATATTAGTTATTTTTTATTTTTTATCTTGAGTATTATTAAAATAGATATTACTTTTACTTTACCTAATTAGCCTTTTTTTTATATAATTCAAGGGCATGTTTTTTTTTTAGTTTTCCCCCAGGGTTAAAGATCAATAATAAAGTCTATTCATGTAGTCTACTTATCTACACAGGGTTTAAATTTGTACAAATTTAAATTTGAGTATATAAATGAAAGAAACCTTTGTCTTTTATCGCTTCTTTCATCAATGAAAACCTTATCAAAATCTGTTGAATGCTTTAGAAGTTAAGTAGCAGAGATAACAAAGGGAGGCAAACAGCGACATTATAATATGTACTAGTGACCCTGCTCCTGGCTACGCCCGGATTGCATTTTTAATATACACAATTTCTCGTTTATCTCTCTTTTCATTAGTGAAAACCATAACTAACTATAGAAATTCGTTGTGTGGTTTAGGAAGAGTTTACAGATACTTACTTTGTATAATAAATTAATTTGATTTGTTCTTGACATGAATTATAAATGTGATTTATGTTATTTTTCATTGTAATAACAGCAAACACATCATAACGTAAATTAACTAGGTATGTAAGATGTACAATAAGTCGCAGTAAAATAAATAAAAGAAAATTATCACCTTGTTTTGTTGTCTTCTTTAACAATTTTACGTTTTTTGCTATTGTTCCTGATAATTGTTATTGATTTATTGTTATTTATATCTGTAGAACGAGTGGTATAATTAATGTAAACTAATTACTATTAGAAAACTTAGGTCATCATAACTCGTAAATTATGTAGGTCTTTGTTTTTATGTAAGTATTTTATTTTGAGTTCAAACCATGTTAACATTTTTGACATATTTATGAACATCTTATATTAGGTACCTAACATATTATAAAATAAAGTGTCTGTTTCTCGATTAACTTCTAAACCAGTCGCCAGGTTTTGAGACGGTTTTCACTAGTATATTTATAATTATCAGACATAAACAGTGACGATAAATAAGGTCCATTTATCTCCCTAGAGTTTTAAATGTAAAAGTTAATTCTTTGAGAAATATTTTGAATTAGTGAGTAGGCTTTTAGCGTAGTTTACCTGTGTGTGTAAGCATTTCAGGAGAGTTGAATCAACTTTATTGACTGATACATATTTATCTGTCATTAAATTTTGAACACTGATCTAACTAACTTCTCTACGAACTAAATAAATTATTGTATAATATTTTATATGTTTATATCATGTTATTAAGTTTTTAAGTTATTAATATTATTAATTACTTATATTAAATATTAAGTATAACTTGAATATTTACATTATATTTTCCTTTGTTCGCTTAGTGTTCAACCTACGCTGAAAAACTTATAAATTATTCGCCATATAATTTAGAATCTTGGTAGGATAGCAGAGCTTTCAACAAGTTGGTAAATAAAGTGATCAATCAACTCACAGTTGTCGGAAGCGGCGACAGGTAATCCGGCCGTAAATACTGATTGCTTGACGTGAGCATTTTGCTCCACACTGAAATATCCTTTTCCAGCTTCAGTACAATGCACTCATTAACAAACAAACACTTCACTGATCCAAGGCTCGATGTCAGCACATCATTCACAAAAAAAGACACTCGTTCTAATACGTCACGTAAGACGCGTGTTTCGCTCGCGACGTTCAGCGCAAGACTGAGGTCTGGCTGTCACGTTCCCTGCCCCGCCCCTCCCCTGGACACCTTGTCACTCGTAGCCGCGCCATTTTTGCATTCTGTGTACTTTGCGGGAGCTTCGGCGTCTTATCCCCACCGCTGTTTGACACCCCGTTTGTCGGTTTCTGTCCCGTTCGCGCGCACGAAAAATTACCGAAGCGCCTTTGCCTTCATCGCTCGCCGCGTTTTGATGAAAGGATTATATAAAATATGCAGCGTGCTTCAAAAGAGTTGGCTACGCGACGACAAAGACGCATAGCTCGGGAAATTGAATAGCTGCGAGGTTAAACGGCACTGCACTAGTTTAGTTTTAAATGTCAATTGCACGTTCGAAGCGGGCGAGAATTTTTCTCAATCGACATCTTTAATCGAATGTAGGTCATGTCTTCTTGTTTTTTTTTATATAGTAGGGGTTAAAGTATGAAATTTCCGTTTTGTACTGAAAAAAATTGTATATTAATCAATTGAAATGAAACACTTAAATGTTACAGGAAGTTTGCTAGAAAATAGAAATACAATTGAACATCGCATTCAAATCAGTAGGAGCCGTTTTTGGGATTACAATGTACAAACACAATATAGACAAACCGACAAAAATTCTAAAAACTATTTTTTTTACCTTTGTATTACAACATAAAAAACAATATGCGTACAATTTTTTTAATAATTAATAATTAATAAATTTTTAATAATTAATAAGTGGTTTTAAAACCACTCGTTTACGATTTTTTTATTAAGACATTCATGATTACCTACACTAAACTAACTCAAAAGGTTTAGTCCTTTTTAGTTTTCTTGTGTCGGTGTTTTTGATGTTAAAATTTCACTTTCAATTTCAATACAAAAGTACATACAATAACACATAGGCATTGTTTTTTTTGTAAATTGAAATATTCAAGGAAACGTTACGTAACAGAGCCAGGTAGAAAATCTAGTTTGCTTTTCACTTGAATATCTCTATTAAGTTTCCATTGTTGTTGGACCACCGGGCGAGTTTATGGCGTCAAAGTGCACCTTCATTATTTGCTTGTCATAAACAAATATTCCAGTCACGGCCATTTCCATAATCCATCGTAAATCACTCATCTCGAATAATATGCTAACAATGATTAGGTACATTTCTTTTTTGTTTTCATAGAATAAATGTTTCATAGAATAGAATATTCATAGAAAAGCAATTAACAAAATAATCAAAATAATAAAAGAATCAATTCTAAAAGGAATAAAAAAATTATATAAAAAAGGTACCTACCTACTAATATCAACGAAATAAGAACTTGTTAAAATAAACTTTTTTTTTAATAATATTTCCGCCTGTTTATTTCGTTTAAACTTTAAAACAAAACTTTTTTACAGTTTGGCAAAAAAAAAATAAACAAAAAACCATACAAAGTGGGCTACATATAATGAACATTAAATTTTGTAAAATATGATAAGATTTACAACGATTTCCAACTACAAAATATTATTAAATTTTCTTTTAGTTAGCAAAGAATTGATGTTACTTATTGTGTGTTCATGAGAGTCATGGGGTATTAATCATATATACTCGTAGCACCCCAATTTAGGTTCCTAATTGTAGGAAACTATAATTGCATGATTAATGATGCCCATTATTAACGAGCTGTTGTTTTCCAAATAAAATAAAATAAACAATTGAATAACAACTGGAACACAAAAAGACACTCGTTCTAATAATTATTTCGCGTAGGTATTATATGACGCGTGTTTCGCTCGCAACGTTCAGCTACGAACGTTGCGAACGTCTTTATAATTTTATTTAATACTAGCTGGCGCCCGCGATTTCGCCCGCGTGAAAAGAGTAGCCTATCCTGTGTCCCGTAGGTCTAAATGTTAATCTACCAAGTTTCATGAAAATCGGTTAATTCGTTTAAGAGTTATAGAGGAACATACATACCATACATACATACAATACCTACACTTACAGATTTATTATTAGTATTGATTATTGGATTATATAGTAGTTAAAGCGTGAAAACAAAGCAAAATAACAAACAATTTATACACGCATTTATATATTTAGAATTACTTTAGGATTACTTTATTTAGGATCCTATAGTTTAACATAAATATACGATCAAATTTTAGGCGACATCCTATTAAAATGAGATAGATGTCTTATTTGCAATTCACATATAAAAATAAATAAATAAATTTAGAATATGACTGTTCTCCTATCCTGTGATGTTGAGCTGGCTTTAAAGGTATTATTCGTGATGATCGCGATGAACAGTGAACGCGACTAAAGGCCATCACAGGCCGAGTTCATTTCACGCCGTCTCTAATCACCGGCCCAGCGGAAATGTGCCCGATGACAAGGGCTGTCACTCCATCGGGCCAAAGATCAACGAATCTGTCAATTAATTTTCCGACAAATATTTCAAATTTATTGACAGGTTTATTTGATTTTAGCGGCGGGCAATAAATGCTATAGATTTATGTATATCCATTTACACATGTGAATTATGCGTTTATATGTATATTATATTAAAAAATTGCATATAAGATTAATAGTCAATAGGCGATAGCAAACACCCACTATCAAAGGGTCATCAAACAATAATTTATTCAATATTTATTTCGCTTATAGTTTCGCCAGAATTTCGATTTTTATTTTTATGTCATCCCTCGAACACAGTACTTTTTGTGGATGAAAGTTACCCTATGTTCTTTTCTGTGTATTTGCAAGCATTGAAGATCGGTTCAGTAATATTACAGTAAAACTTTTATTTTACTGTAATATGGATATAATTTATTATAAGTAAACATTTGGTGGCAACCCTAGGTCGGGATCAAACAAGCCGCCCTTTGTGACGGCGCGGCAGGTTGGCGGCCGTGCGGACAGCCACTGCCGTGAAACGGAATACGCAACGATTGGATCAAATAATAGCTCACGATTTCGAATGTCATGGCTTTATTACTCCTGTTGTAGTTTTCTTTATGATGGGTTAAAGGATTATATTTTTTTATAACTATACACTTCAACTAGTGACCTTTTTTTTAAGTTGGACCATAGTACACATAGTGACGAAATTTTATCAAAATCGGTTCAGTAATTTAGGAGTTCATCTCGCACAAACACGTGACATACATAATATATTTTTAGTAGATATCTAAGTTCTAAGCATGAATTTTTAATTACGCTATAGTTTTTAAGCAATTTTTTATAAAAATAAACTGAACAAAACATAAGATATAAGGAAAGATAAGTATCAGTATTTCAGTCGAAAGTGAAGATAAAAAAAGAGTTTCCACATATAAATGTATTGCGAATTAGCATTGTCTCTCCGTTATTCGGTTTCACAGCAAGATTACAATTCTCGTAGTTGACTGTGGTCCAAGAATTTAAAAACACAATCGTAAAAAAGGATAAGCTCTCTGTTCGAGCTTATTTCAGTTGGGAATTAGTTGGGCGGCATCACGCTTGCGGCTGGAGAGACTAAGCTAATCCACAAACACACGAGCAAGATAAGAGGTGGTACTTTTACAACTAGGTGACTAACATTTGCCTTAATTAGCATTAAATGTACTGTTTAATTTTCTCTTAATTTTTCATTTATTTGTTGAATTATTTTTTTTTCAGGAAAAAGTTAATATTTTCTCCAGTGTTCAAGCAATTCAAAATCAAAGTCAAAATCAGTGCAAAACTCAAAAAATAGATAATCAGAAGAGAGAAAAAAAGTTTGTAAAATAATATTTTTTTTATAATAATTTCATCAACAAATAAAATATACTTACTTAATAATTATTCGTGACGTAATGTCTAAGCAAACTTTGTACCTATGTCATAACTGGAAATACGCCTTGGCTATAGAATAGAGCCTATTTGGGACATTGCAAATACTTTCCTAAGTTAATATTTTCCTGAACAACTTCGATATTGAAATTTTCGACGGTTACTAGCATTAGGTTAACAAAAGTATACTTCTTACTAATCCTACCAATATTATAAATGCGAAAGTTTGTTTGGATGTATGGATGTATGTATGGATGTTTGTAACTCTTTCACGCAAAAACTACTGAATGGATTTCAATGAAATTTTGCATACACATTGTCTGGGACACCAGAAAGGACATAGGGTAGGTACCTTTCATCCAGAACGCGGACGAAGTCGCAGGCACCAGCTAGTACTAATATATTATATTATGTTGTAAAGGTAACGGTCGATAAAACATTAATTGTCAATGTTCACAACGCTGCACTGCACGTTCTATCAACAATACCACACGCTTCGTTGATCAAACTATATTACGCCCCTTGGCAACTTAAAGAAAAAGACATTATATTATTAAAATGCACGTGAAGCCGACCGTAAAACGATATGTTTCACAAACAAATTACTGGCATTCAGCGTCGATGATGGATTATAGACATTGAACGAGGGGGATCCTGTTTTATGCCATAGCAATGTTGTGAAAGGTATTAATTCACTATATTTTATGTATGAAACCCGTTCTGGTTAACGGTCCGCATTGTTACGTTAAATTGACATGGCATTTATAGAATTAGCGAGCAAACTTGTATGAATGAGAGATTTTGACGCCAGTGATGAGAAGTTTTTTGTATGCAATCAAAAACCTATTGAGCGCTAATTCGCATTCCAGTCAGTCAGGTAAACGACAATGATAGACTGATTAATAATGAAAGATAACTTGAATCCTGGTGCATAAGAGTTGAACCTTCGAAGTCAAGGGAAAGCCTCTGTTAAACCATAATAGAAAAATAGTCTTAACTAACCGGAGAAGTTGTATGACAAAAATTCGCAAAGATTTTTGTCAAAGAAAATTATGAAACTTTACACATGTTAAAATGAATCGGACGGCAAATCTAAAGTTGGAGCCAATATTGCTGTGAAAATTTATTTTTAAAATTTTTCGATGATTCGAAAATGTTGGACATTTTTAAATTTAACTGTTACATGCTCAAGAATATAAATATTTTCTTTTGCAATCATGTTTTCCATTTTTTTCATTTTTTTTTGATCAGGTACACACCATGATATTGGATCTTCTTCTGTCTTGGATGTTTCTTGAGAGTTATTCTTGTTTGGTTATGGAATTATACTGCTTATAGTTATATAGTTAGTCACCTTATCTCCACCATGAAGTTATGGTCCTTATATTTTTCCATTCAGCAGTCAGCATACTTGGAAACCAATCTAGATAATGATATTTAATTTTTAGATATTTCTTAGTCATTTAAGGTGAGTGTTCTGTTTTGCCTTCTACTAACTAACTGAAGGAATCTTCAGTATCCACACAAGACAGATAGTTATGTGGGTTGTAGTCGATTTGCTTGCTGAATTGTAAAAAAGAACAGATAGATATAAATAATATAAGTATGCTACGCTTCAACTGAATTTGTACACTTTGAATTCAAAACTTATATGTATGATCTACACTACATTGTTTGACACAGCAATATTTCATTTAATATAATATCCACTTATCCGGCTCTGATTTTACCGATACTAGGATAATATTATCTATATATTTGTATACAAAGCTATTATTGCCGAGACAACGAGACAGGACGCTGTCCCTTCAATTTCCCGCGGTCATATCTCGTGATGTAACCAACACATAGCTGGGACACATTTCGTCCACTCGCTCACTTATTACATATATTACGTAACGATTTTTTGTTTCACTTGAATTATGAATAATTATATTATTTGATAATGCTATAATAATTCAACAACAGTTAGAAGCCCTTAGTTTAAGAAGATATATAGACAATAGACATAGCTAAGGAGGTTATTCGCACTAATTGTATGAGGTGCTGCTGCGCACGGTTTGGATCAGTAGAAACTTCACCTTTTTTTTACTAAGGCTACTTTGCCTAATACTTTGCATAATACTATAAGATTATCATCATTATTTTCTTGATGACTACAGATTTGATATGCATGACTTGATACGAACAGACTCCAGTAAAATTAAAGAACGATTTTCAATGGTAGAATCCCAATTAGTTGGTAATACTAAAGGTGATAGATATTAGTTTTATAGCAATAGATACCGTTATTCTATGTCCACACGTAATATGGCATCCATGGGCGCTATTTACCACACGCGTTGGCCAAAGATTCACAATTACGGCACAAGCGAAGTTTCATTACGTGCAGAGTCTAGCCGAGATGTGTCCAATATTGCCCATTGCTTCGTCCCAAACGCTCTAATTGCTTATTAGGCAGGACGGTATTTTCCCGAAAGTATAAATTTCCTCATTTATATGGGGATAGAATGTGTGTGTGTGTGTTAATAATACTACGTTAATAACGTAGTTCTCGTTTTAGATTAATCTGTAATAATAGTTGATAAATTATTTATAATATTTATTTATATGAGTTAAGGCCAGGATATTGCAGTATGAAAATTTAGTGCAACCTTACACGAATTGCTAAATTTATTTCTTTTTGTATAAAAATATAACATTATAAAAAGATTTAGTGCAATGATTTTCGCAAAGATAGTGCCTATCTTTTTTTTTTAAATAAATTTGTAACAATTAATTTGAGGTTGCATTTTTGTATTTTTTGATCGGTTTTTAAATATAATATGTGCATCTAGGCTATCAGGGGTAAAAAGGGTAAACCACCATAAAAAATAAAAACAAAATTAATTGATATTTGACCCCAATACTTCTTACTAAAGTATAACTTACACAGAAGATGTTATATTTTTTAATGATACATTTAACATTTTGTAGGTAAATAGAGTGAAAAGCTAAGAATTTTGGCTCATCCAAAAGAATTAACATTGAGGTCTTCAGCAGACATGTTGACGGCTCACTAAGCAAATACATCGCAAAGCGACTCGACTGTGAGACGGCGACAACCACTTAGTGGCTGCATTGTGCTCCTTGCAGCGATGCACTTGCAAAGTAGACCTCACAAACCCGCAGACTGGTCTACTCATGGAAAGAATAAATTATTTTCGACTACCCCATTAGGGTGCGTCATAAATATGGATACGCACACTAGGTGGCGCCTGCGGATTTCTATTTGACCGCCGAGTTGTAATGTGTGTCTGTAAATTGATTCATGTATTGAGTGGTACGTGTATTGAGTGGTACATGTATAGCGAACGCCACAGGGTGTATGAAGTTTGCAGAAATGTTAAATTCAATTTTGTTTTGAAACGTTACAGGTGTAAGCAAAGGTGTATGAAGTATACAGAAAAATGAAAGTCAATTTTTTTTAAAAAATTTCTGATTTTTGTACTGTCTGCTGGTTTTTAGTGTGAATGTCAGTTAGAGATCTCTGAAAGCAAGTCACCGTGTGACTTCCGTAGATAATACTCTGTTGACATGACACTGGGCTTGAATCGGCTGCAGGTACCGTCTGCAAAGTCATCTCCAGAAGTGCCAATGATAAGTTATATTTAAATGTGTCCTTTAGCCTATTAGCGCAGGCACAAAACATTGTTTTCTTATTTTTATTTTATAATGTGACAAATTCAAAAGCATAATTTAAAACAGTCATATTTCACGTATTCCATTTTTCTCGCTTAGTTTTTGAAACTGCAATTTCTTTTTAACTAACATAAATTAATGTTACCTAAGTTCATAGTAACAATTTGAAAAGGAAATCATTCTAATCATAAAAACCCAAGGATACTTTTTTGTATACATATATAAGCTTTTAGGGATACTTACAATAGGGATACAGAATTCGTCTTAATTTTTATTACGCTTTCTTTTATAACTTATATGAAACTAGATATTAGTAAACACTTAAAAAAATATCTAAATAATCCTCTGTAAACACAAAAAGGCATTGATAGGATAAAAGATCGGGATTAAGAGATACAAACAGTTATCACAGATCCAATCAGTGCCCTATGCAGTTGTTGGTTAGACTTATATGCAGGGCTTTTTTTGTGGAGGCATTTTTTTATATTTCTACTCACCTAAATATAAGTTTATTTCCATAGATATTATGTTTTTAAACAATAAAAAAATAATTTATTTTATTTTCAAAACACAGTGGCAAGGAATGGAATGGTTTACAAAAATTGGTTTACAAAAATTATGGACTTACAACGTTCAAGAATCAGCGTGCCCCCAAAAAAGAAGTGACAAAAAAGGCTTGCTTATATGTATTTGCTGTTGCTATCCCAAACAAAGCAGTATGATAATTGTAAATGTTTAATGTCTATAATTGTAAATAATTCGGAAAGGAGCCTTCGTCGAAGAACCGGCGCGTTAATACCCTATGATTGATTATCTTTACGGCTAATGAGCTTCAAGCTCGTCTTATTGGTGCCGACCCAAACTCCGACAGAAGAGCGGAATATTTAAATCATTTATTTTTCTAGTCATTTCTGCATATTATTGTTATTTCTTGACATTATTTTTAGTATTTCTTGACATTATTTTTAGTATTTCTTGACATTAAGAATAGTTTTGTTTCTATACAAAACTATACTTAAAAAAATAAATGTAAGTATAGATGTCCGCTGTCCGCTTCCTCTGCTTACTTATTTTAAACAAGTAACGGACTTTTTTTAAATTTGTTTGTAATTTTTTTTTTGTTTGTATAAGTGTCAAGTCTTTACTATAATTCTCATTTGGTCAATTTATTCTTTTTATTTTTTGAATTCATTTCTAAGTATAACTTTGTTTAGAAAACTTCATCAAATCAAATCAAATCATTTATTTGCATACATGGGTGTAAAACCAGATGTCATAGGTAAATCAACGTCCTACCATACATTTGGTGTGTATGTGTGTACAAAATTTAAGCCAATTAAACCGAAGGTAACAGTGTAAAAGTCAAACGCCTTTGACTTGCTCTTGGAGCATTATGAATTATGATCGCTTTCCTCCACAATAAGTGCATAAATAGGGGCCGACTGACGGCGGCAAATAAATCACTTTGGCCATCCATCATCCGCCGAGAAGGTATCAGGAAACGTTGTGTGCCAATATAAACATACTTTACTATATTATGAACGAGGCGAACGCGATTGAATGAACTCGACTCAACTAAACCTGCTGCAGTATGACAAAAAAAATCAATTTTATTCCTAAAGGATGATGGACAGGCAGACAGCATAATATATGAAATGAAGCGTAGGCTACATCACTAGAATAGAAGAACAAAACAATAAATAAATAATATATAATAAAATTAAGAATATCAGCAGCGTTATTGATCAAAACAAATCTAAATTTTCTAAATATCTGTATAGTAAAGTATTAGGAAAAATAATAATGTAAGGTATAAATATTTTCTAATACCTACACTTACAGATTTATTATTAGTATGACGATTACCTATCTATCTAGATGAAAGATCTAGATCTAGATGAAGAATTTAATAAAAAAATATATATAGGTAAAGCTTGGAAAATATTTAGTTAAATAATTTTTAGTAACTAGCTGTTGCAATCGACTTCGCCGGTGTTAACTTAATAAAATATAGCCTATGTTACTCGCTGATAATGTAGCTTTTTGTAGGTGAAGGAATTTTCAAAATCGGTCCAGTAGTTTTTGAGTTTATTCATTACAAACAGTAACCTAGGCGATCTATTAAGAACATCTTAATGGCTTGTCATGTGGCCATTATGGTTTTATACCTACATAAAACTGCAAGTTGGTATATGCTCTCTAAACAAACAAATTGTTTGCGACACGCGCTATGTGTCGACACGATAAAACTTAATCCCGAGGATCGATCTCGAGGCACGCATTCAAAGGCTGACATATTTTTGAAACGTTATTTTTGGGTTATACAATGAATATAGTAATTATTGCCTGTTGATTAATTATTTTTTTATTTTAATAATTATTTTACTTGGTCTATTGACTAATTAAATGGTCAGATACTTAGCTTCGCTGGCTTTATCAATGAATTATTTGTAATTCATGAAAAATTTGTTGTTGCATACAGTGAAAAAGTGCAAATGTTGCATACAGTGAAAAAGTGCAAATTTGAATATCTAAGAGCGTATTTTTCTATACTAATATTATAAGTAGAAAAGATTTGGTTGTTTGTTTGATAGGCTCCGAAACTACTATTTAGTAACATATATTTTATAAAGTTACGCGGGCGAAGTCGCGCGCAACAGCTAGTACTCTCAATTAAAGATGTGAACTGCTTTAGTTGATAACGATGGATAATATAGAAGGAAGACGGAAGGCGACAGAAAGGTGAGTGAGTCACTTAAAACAATTCTAATTTTTGCCGGCAAACTAATGTTAAAATTACAAGAAATCCAAATGAATTTAACACTTTTTTATGTTTACATGAAATTTTGACAGGCCATGTAAATGCCATTTTATGTAGCAGATATGGATTTCTGTGGTTTAAAAAATATTTCTCTTCAGAAGTTAAAGTGTGCCTCAGCTTTTCCAATAGTTAGCCATTTGGATATCTCTTGAGTATGGATACAATAGCTCTTTAGAGAGTTATTGACTTCAAGAGTATAAGCATAACGAGTTTAAAAGGACGACAATCAAAACTGCACGTGTCAGTCTGTACGTGACAGATAACTGGTCAGGTACGAGACTACTGTCACCTTCGGGACATATAGTTGACCCTTCTGCTACTTGCTGACTTTGTTCAAGATAATCTGCTATTGGCTTCTAGGTATTATTCCAGTTAAACTTGTAAAGCTAATGTCTATTTGCCGAAAAGATAGACGTGATTTCGAATCCTAACTTACTAACATAGGTTGTTGCATTTTTGACTTATTTTCGTGTTTGTACATTAGAAATAATTATCGCTTGCTTTATATTATCTAAGGCTGAAGTAAAATAATCGTGAGAATTAGATTGTTATTAGAGTTTATAATATACCTACGTGAAGTTCTGTCACTCCGCAGAAATCTATAAGGCTAAAGTTATAGACCTATTCCCAGAGAGGAATAGGTCTATGCCTGTATCTTGCAGGCACTCAGTCTCAGTCAAAGAATATTACTTCACCAAATTACAGTATTAGGCATTTACTATAGCATGTTATTATTATTAATATATAGAAACTAGCTGGTGCCCGCGACTTAGTTCGCGTTCTGGTATTATATGTCCTTTCTGGTGTCCCAGACAACGTGTATGCAAAATTTCATGGTGATCCATACATCAATACAAACTTTCGCATTTATAACATTAGTACGGTTGTCGGAAAACCAGCAAGTTGGGCCTATGACTACTGGACTATACATTGACTTTATAGCGTTTAGCTTTTTTTCTTGTTTAGTAGCTATTTCCTACTACATACACACAGGCATACACATACATTAGTGCTAAAATTGTTAATATGTATATAAATATTAATGTTATATTAGTATACACCCCTTTTGCTTTTACAGTTGTAGGGTTCATACGTTATCAGACTAGAAAATGCATAATGAAATAATTAAATTTCAATTCATGCGATATTAATTTCCATACACTTGTTACCACTTGTTACATCACCTGTAAAAACCAATGTCTGCCTGAGGCTCCGTTCGTATTATATGTACAAAATAGTGATATATTACCGGAATAAGTATTCTAATGTAATCCAGAACATGGTCTATTTGCCCATGTTTTTTTTGTAAAGCTTTTTTTGCAAATTTTCACATTCGTTATATTACTAGATATAATATACAGCTATTATTAGCTGTGTGTTAATATTATGTATAAAATGTATCACTGAAAAATTTCATCAACTTCCGTATAGTAATTTTTATGTTAAAGAGTAATAAATATATCAATATCACTGTAACACAAATATAAT
The DNA here is from genome assembly GCA_947623395.1 of Synanthedon tipuliformis. Taxonomy (NCBI): domain Eukaryota; kingdom Metazoa; phylum Arthropoda; class Insecta; order Lepidoptera; family Sesiidae; genus Synanthedon; species Synanthedon tipuliformis. The sequence continues at coordinate 748,993 of OX392415.1, read as the reverse complement.
AAAATAATAAATATGACATAAATTTATATATAAGTACCACAGTGGTATATTTTTGGCATTTATTTATACTACTGCCCTGAATTAATACTACCATCATCATCATTTAATACTACATTGTATTACAAAATTAAATTATAGTGATTTGTTCCATTATTACAACATGAAAAATCTTATTGAAAATAATTTACAAAAAAAAAAATACTATCTTTATCACCTGTAATAAGGGCACAGATATTGTTTTAAATAAAAAATATGTGTGCTCTTATTCCACAAAAATTGTACCGAGTCATACTATGTTCTTGACAAATGACTATTTTGCAATTTATAACAGCTTTGAAATTGAATTATTTATTCGCGCCCGAGGCGATGCGGCTGAAAAATTTTGTGCCTGGATCCCCGCGGGCTAAGGGGTGAGGTTCATACAACTCCCCACATCGGAGGGGTCCAGGATGCTTTGGGAAACAATTTCCGTGCCTCGGGCGATTGTTTCCAGAACATGATTGTAACGAGGTTGTGTGTTGTTCTAACATGTCCCTTTGACGGAGATTTGTTGTCAAATTAAATGAAAAGTCGCGTAATATTAATTTATTTCTTGTATAGACAGGAAGCACATCTTCAGCATTGTATACGGCTTGACACAATACAACACGTTGTACACACTTAAAATTCGGCTACAGTACCACTGTGAGCTAATAGCATGTGTGCTGTTTTGGGTGCATAATAAAGGATATCAGTCCATATTTTTACTTATTATCTTGTCTAATATTCTATTTTCATCATTAAAACAGTGGAATCTAATAGAAGAGCAGATGTAGGTATTGCATTAAATAAATGTTCACAATGATACAAAAATTTTTTTTCAAATTTTCTCCTATGTATAGGTAAATTGTTATAGTTCAATCCAAGTTCAACCTATAGTCCAAAAATATAATTAAATTATTATGTCATTAATGAATAAATTGATCAATTATGAAAAAGACAACTGATTTAATTTTGACTATGTTTATTTCATTATTTTTTATTCTGTTATTATAATAAATAAAATAAAAAACTAAATATTAAAATAACTCCATTGCATAACCGATACCTATTCAAACAAAATATATTTTTTCAATATCTATTCAAAAAGTTGAATAGTCAGTAAACTGGTTATTGAAATTAAAGTCACAATGACTTAAATAGTGACCCGTCTAGAAGTTCGGTTGTCGGTCCCGCGTAATGGTCTCACGTCCCGCGTGCGTGTCCCGATAAAGGGTTAAGTACACACTAACAACATGACGTGAGTCACAAATCTACCATTATTATGTTATTGTGGACGGCATGTCGTTGCGGCCCAACATTTACATACAATTTAACATGAAATGCGGGCAATAATTCATGGCGGCCGACGCGCTATTACTTCTTCTATTATAATGTGTTCAAGTTGACATTTTTCATGTCGCTCCTTTTTATTCTCAACGAAACGGCGCTAACGACCGGCTTTTTAACAATTTATACATAAATCATCTTTTTGTTATATTAAGACGTCTCGAATTACCATTTTGTTTAGATTTTGGTCTGGTCAGACTACCATATTTAACTTATTATCATATTTAAGTAGTCTCTTTTTTTAATTCTAATCTATTTAAATGATTTAGCTCCTTTCGTGTTCCGTTGGATGATTTTTGTTAAACTTGTACAGTATACACATTATACAGTAGATATACAGTAGGTATAGACAGTAATACATTTAGGTATACACTAAAATTGCGGTTTTCAATGGACAAAAACTGATTTGTGCTGAAAAAATGTAATGACTTAATCGTCTTAAAGGAAGTTGTTCACCAAAAACTTTCATAATCACAAGAGTGGACCGTCAGCCTGTCTGTTGACGTTCACTAAAAAAAAGCAAGAATCATATTAGCTGTATAAAATACAAATTCAATAAATGCCGTTATTTATTACTTTTCCAATAAACTTTATTAAAAATATAATTCTTAATTAATTACGCGAGATGTTGTTTACATAAATAAAATCAGTTAGGTAAGTTTGATATAAAACATTCATCCGTTTGAGTGAACCTCAACAGAGTCAATCAAATCAATGGTTTCATACGTAATAGCGTCACGCAGTGAAATCAACATAAACGGCTATACACATAAAGAGTTCAATCAAACAAGAACCCTTTCACATAAATCCACATGTTAAAATTATGGACGCATCGCTTAACACGTATTCAAATGAAGGCATTCACGATTTAATATATCCATGTGAGAAGATTATTGAATATTTTTATCAGAATTTATGCCCAATTAGCAGGCGAAGCGTGAATTGAATTGTTCGTGCCCGAATCTGAATAAATACCACAATATTTACGATAATGTCCGGTGGTTTGAATAGGCGGCTTGGTAAACGCGCCGCGGGAGACGAAAAGCTCTCGGCAAAGAAGGGTTAAGCGCTTTGTAGAACGCCTTGGCTGACAAGGTGGTCTGCGCGACCCCTTCTGTGTTCATATTAGATTTTAAATGCGATAATTTAGTATTAAATATATTATGTTTAGAGACTGTAATAACGGGTAAGGCATAGAATAGCCGTTTGCAATGTGGGGGGCTAATCCTGTTCATAAATTGAGCGGGATCTCGTTGTGATTTGCGGGATTGAGAAAATTATACATTACTAGCTGACCCCGCAAACGTTGTTTTGCCAAAAATAAAAAAATAAAATTTGGGGTGGACCACCCTTAACATTTAGGGGTATGAAAATAGATGTTGGCCGATTCTCAGACCTACCCGATAAGCACACGAAATTTCATCAAAATCGGTCCAGCCATTTAGGAGGAGTTTGGCAACAAACACTGCGACACGAGAACTTTATATATTAGATAATACATGATATTTTATTAAATCACATCAATTCTTATTTATTGCAAGTTTTCAGGCGAGTACGTATGCTAGTTTCATAATTTTCTTTATCGAGTGGGTAAATTAATAGTAATTATACTAAATTCCCTTGGTTCTCTAAGTCTTATTAAAATTAATTTGAATAAAAGTTTATGTCCGTGCAATCAACATAAGTATTCCACTAACTTAGTGTAAGTCTACGACACGGAACCTGTATCCTGTCACCTGGATGTTATTCAGGTGACGATTCAATAAAGAAAAGACATGACAGTAAGTATAAAGAGTTCACTGGAACTGTGTGAATATAAGAGCTCGAAGAACATTAGAGCAGTAAGCGAGCGGCGAGCGCTGTAATAAATTTAGTTACTAGTTTAGTGAATAATTGCACTAAATGTGTCATCGTCCTTTGATTCAGATGCATTAATAAGGCCTCCGAGTATGAATTACGACCAGTGGAAATAGATGGTTTCGGGTGTAGTGTTGTGTACCTACTTACATTAAAGTTAGTCAAATAATAATGTCGATTGTACGGTAATTTGACTTTTATTTAAATTAATTTTAATAAGGCCGTTAAGGGTAATAAACCCAGGGTAACCAGGGGGATTAAGTATACTATTAATTTACCCAGTCGATAAAGAAAACATAAATAGATATTGATGTGATTTAAAAAAAAAACATCTATAATCTATAGTAACATTATAATCTATAGCCCGTACTAATATTATAAATGCGAAAGTTTGTATGGATGTATGTTGTTTGTAACTCTTTCACGTAAAAACTACTTAACCGATCACCATGAAATATTGCATACACGTTGTCTGGGACACCAGAAAGGACATAGGGTACCTTTTATCCAGAACGCGGACGAAGTCGCGGGTACCAGCTAGTAACATTATAAAGAGAGACGATTTGTATGTTTGTAATGAATAAATTCAATACTGGATCGATTTTATAAATTCTTTCACCTATAGATAGGTTACTTTATCAGCTATATTTTTAATAGCTGATAGTTATGCGGGCAAAGTCGCGTGCAACAACTAGTATATAATAAAGTATGGTTGGCTCAACATTTAAAACTCTTGATGTACCACTCGGATTTAGAAAAATAATATTTTTTTCATTTGATAGCTCAAATACTCCGAGAATTACCGAGAAGAGTCAACATGTGCATGCATTTATCAATGCATAATCAGAAAAGAAATGCATTTAAATAGACAGACATTGGCTATACTTATCAACTGAGTGATAAAAATTGAATAAAAGTGACAGTTTCAAGTGTATCGTGAGCACGGAGCCCTCCCTAAAGCTGTCACATCTCTAATCTATGGGCGGCACCTGTGACTCATAAACATCACACTAAATATAAAACGAGAGAAATAAATCCAAAATGTACTACAGCCCGCTAACAACCACGTAAATAACTAATACTGGAGTTATTTCAATGGTAAAAACTACCAGTAGCTACTTACTACATAAAGATAATATTGTGATATCAATTTATCTATGCATTAATAAAATTCTCGTGTCACAGTGTCTGTAAACAAAACTCCGATTTTTATAAAAAAAAAAATTGTGTATATTCGATAGGTCTGAGAATAGGTCGTAAACTATTTTTTTTTACCCCTAGATAATTTTTCAATTAAATTTTCATATATTTACATTCTATAAAACAAGGGCTTTGGTTACTACCACCACAAGGCCTAGTGCGAGTTTTACTAATCCAACGCGTCGAAAGCGTAAACGTCAATTTGTATGGGACTGAAGCAGTGCTACACATTAGCCACCAGGTGGCGCTGCTTCATTTCCATACACATTGACATTTACGCGTTCGACACGTTTGATAGAGTAAAACTCGCACTAGGCCCTCAGAACAGCAACCTTTGAAGAAATATACTATTTCGTTGTCTCAGAAAGGCTGCCCAAATGACCGTGAAACGCAGAAGTACCGTACCCTGCCACTACTTACTTAGTAATGAGAACATTATCTACTGATTTTTTATATTTATCTATGAAATATACCTACATAAATATTTAGACCACCATAGCAAGATACCTACTAATGGAAGTGGCTATGACTATGACTGTGGGTTGTTACTGGTATGAGCAATAAAAATACTCTGCTTTTAATCTGTTTTGGATAAAAAACAAAAAAAAAACTATATCTCTAAAACAACCAAACTAATTTCGGTATTACGAATGTGTATATACGATACATATATTTATATACGAAAATAAATAAATATTCAACAACAAGCCGATTTAACAAACACTAAATATTTTCCTCAAAAACAAGTTAATAAGGATTAGTCAATGTATTTTCATCATAAACTTTGATAGCTTATTATATTGAATGTAACAGACACGAGCCATTAGGATGATACTTAGTGCAAGTAGAAAACTAATATACCTTTGACATGCGAAATGGATATTGAAAGTTTGCATACAATTTATTATCTACTTATCCATTACAAAGGTGAATGACAAATGTCTGACGAACACGCATGCTTCTTACTGCGAACTATCTTTATGATGTTACCTCAAATTTAGAGCTCCATGAAGAGATAGGTCCTACCCAATTTGGACTTACTGTAGTTGTTTTTTCTGACGTGAGAATTATAAAAAACGTGAGAATTATGAGAATTATAATCGGATTTGAAAATATCTTTTCGCACTGAAAACACAATTGCTTGATGAAGACTGTTATATGTTAAAAGAAAATATGTGATGTTACATCACTTAATTATTTTTACATAATCTCTAAAAATATATATTTTTATAGCAACAAAAGGTCAAGAGCAAACAAGATTATAATTATATATTTTTATTTTTCAACTCGAACGAAGTCGCGGGCACCAGTTAGTCTAAAGCTCTGGTCCATGTATTTGTATAATAGTAAAGCAACAATAGCCAGATATCTTTCATCGTCAGTATTCTGTCTCGTTCATTTAGTAAAACCGAGCTACAGCCGTACGTTAGTTGTGTATCAGTTTGTGTGGACACGTTCCAATCAACCTTTGCTTCACAGACGCATGCCGCAGACGTCTCTCGATTCAATCGAAACTGCATTTCCAGTTACCAAGCCTTTGATACGTCCATCGCTTGTCTGTCCAAACGATTGTACGACGTGTCCAAAGGACGAAGACCTTCTATTTCATTACCAGGCCAACCCTTTCGCTGCAATTCGGAAACGCGTTCAGACGGCATGGGGGCCCAAGTTACGCTGGTCACTAGCGAACCTGCCATTGAATTCTCCATACACCATCATTTCAATTGTCAAGCCGTTATTCGTAAACAGGGGAGGTGATAAATTAATGTACCAGTACATTAGACGCCTCTGATAATAAAACACGCATTAAATTGTAATTGCTGACAAGCGTTCCACCCTCGCCGATTCTTCCGGTTGGCGCAGAGTTCATTGCTTCTCCGAAGAACAATAGTCAAGTTAGTGGGGCAGCGTGACGAGTAATGGTCTGTTAACGTCTCGATCGTTCAGTCGGAGGGTTAAAGTAAATGTTCACGTCAGAGGGCATCTAACAGCAAAACTCACTCTGGAGGGTAATCGCGCACGAAAGCGTCTAGTAATAAAAGAGGTCGTAAAATTGTAACGTTACGACCCGCGAGACGGCAGAGTGCACTTGGGTAGCACACTGATACGTTTTTGGGCTCCATCGTTGCCACTTGCTCCCACTATGTAATTGGATTGATTTATGTAATACTATTTGGAATTGACAACGTGACAAGGGAGAATGTTTTGAGTGGATACCGTTGAAGTTCTTTTGTTTGTTCTTTCCATTGTTTTAAAAAACTTCTCTGATTTTTTTCTTAACGGTGTTAGCTAAGGGTGTTCAAAGTCAACTTTAAAATCATCAAAATTCTAAAACAAGCACTTTAACCACTCGACCAAGAATATTAAATTTATATAAGTAATGTTTCAAATAATAATTTTATAACCTAAGGCTAGCCTTACTAAAGAACAACCTAGCTTTTTGTTTTTCAATGTATTTTCTTTCTAACAATTTTCAATGTTAGAAAGAAAATACCTCTTGAATTTGCTTCTGTGCATGTTGTGTTCATTAAATTAAATGTATTCTTAAATTAGCTTTTCTATTCCATTATTTTAACTATACTTATTTAACCTTTTGTACTTGGACGGCAGTACTTTCTTACCTATCTAATCAATGGAAATATATATTCTTCGTCCATCGTTCCACGTATTCGTTTCGAAGGTACAGTAAAAATCATTTTTTTTGCAAATATACATTTTTATAATAAAGTAAAAATTTACCTAGGTTACCTTTACCTATTTTAATATGGTTTTATTAAAATAAGTTAAATGTAAACAGTTCAAACGCTAAACAGTTTTCCTAGTTTCATGTTGTAGCGTAAGTATTGTAGTTAAGAACTCTCCATTTCGTGTAACAGTTTCCGAGTTTTCCTCACCGAGCGAAACCACCTCTCAGAGGTTTTATCTCGCCAAGTAATAGGTCGTATCGTAACCTAGAGTCTTTAGGAGTTGTATCGTTTCAACCAGCAAAATCCTGTACAATGTGGTTCGGGTAGTATAACAACGATTTAACAGAAAAACAAATACCTAACATAAAAAAAATTGTAGCCGATTTTATTAAAAAAATTAAACATTATTAGAAAAATTACGGAACAAAACGTAACATGAACTATATGAGTTTGACAAGTGTTTGCCTTAGACTTTAATGATTTATATATTTAAATCTAACAGGAGGATGTATACTGTCGCCAGAAGGATAGTTACTTACAGAAGGCATTTTATGTTAGTTACTGCCAGTAACAGTAAATACTGAATTTGCACTATAAAAAAGTTCTATTTGAATCAACCCTATAATAGCGAGAAATCTGAAAAAACAAGCTGTGTTTGAACAAAGTACTTACGTACGTTGCAAGCTCCTCTCTTAAAAATATAATTTATATTTATGAATCTCGTATAATGTACAAGCAGCGACAAAGGCTTCTGTTACAGAATGTGTACAGGACTGTACAAAGAAAGGTACCATTAAAGTCGTTTTTTCCACCCTTTACCAGGCGAAGTTTACACTCGACTCGCTACCAGGGCGCGGCGCAAAGTACAAAGTGGCTCTTTTCAAGTTTTCACTAGCCACGGTAATGACTTAACCATTACAACTGGAACCTTGTGTTCAAATTACATTACTCCTCGTGCGTAAAGCCTTCAAACAGTCGAGAGGGGAGCGGCAGCTCTTTTAATATGGCTGTTAGTAAAAATGTTTCTAATTTATTGCACCACAGAGAATTTTTCGGGCAAATTTATCTTTTATGAAATATAGTCCGCGGACTAGGCGAAAGGTAAAAATGTTATTTAAAAACTCACTGTTTACTTAAGTGTCGGGTTTAATATTCCCCTGAATTCAAACAGGCTTTAACGAAGACCTTCCATTTATTATTTAAATTGTCTATTTTCCGTAATATCAACCTATTGTTGATATATCCCTATTTATCTCAATCTGCAGTATATTACTGGCAGGGCAAACTGTGTTTCGCAATAATTTGGGGCAGCGTGAATTAATGCTCCTATGTTTAGTGAGTAAGGGATGCCATTTTTCGTATCTTCTTCCTATTTAATCCTACCATGTTCGGCAGAGCTCTTGTGTTATAGGCGACAGTGGCCAGCTACCATTAAGTGATGGCAGGTGGACGACCTTTACATCAAGAAGTGAATGGCATATCAAACAATACTCAAACGAAAACATACATTTACAAGCTACTTATTTTATTCAAAATAAAAACTGTCCTATCTTTTAAGTTGGACCAAATTGCACATAGTTACGAAGTTTTATCAAAATCGGTTCAGTAGTTTAGGAATTCATCGCGCACAAACACGTGACACGAAATTTTTATACTATACTAGCTGACCCGGCAAACGTTGTTTTGCGAAAAAATAAAAAATAAATTTTTGGGGTGGACCACCCTTAACATTTAGAGGTATGAAAAATAGATGTTGGCCGATTCTCAGACCTACCCGATAAGCACACAAAATTTCATCAAAATCGGTCCAGCCGTTTAGGAGAAGTTTGGCAACAAACACCGCGACACGAGAATTTTATATATTAGATAGAAGATTAGATTCGAAATTTCCAAGATAACAACAGAAACACTTTTTAAAATAGTTAATTTGTCAATCTATTTAATAATTCACCCTGTTACAGAATCTCTAGAAAATTTAAAATAATTGTCACACGAGTAAAATAAGGTAATGTGTGCTTTCGACTCAATTTATTATTGTCACAAATGTGTCGTCTTTCATGTTACGCTTATTATAAAATATGAAAGAAGGTGACTTCAAAGCTAGAGCGTATTCAGCGTGCGTTGAAAAATGTATAAATAAATTGACCATTAACACGACACTCGTATGAATGATGGGCGAATTTATAAAAAAGCTCGAATCTCTTTCACGTAATGTTATGAGAGTAACGCCTTTCAAGCTTGAAACGACGGCGGTAATGATGCGTGAGAGATTGATTGAGGTGTCCTTGAAATGGGGCCCGCAATGCCCATTCACATTATTATGCCATGGGGTTGTCTCTTAACAAATTTTAATGTGTCTTTTAATAAAATTTTATAAAGAAATCAATAATGGACCGACGGACAGATGGTCTTGTTAGATATTAATTACTCTGTGTGCTATTAAAATCCTTTGAGAGGTACAGCTTTATTATTTTTATCTGTACTGTTATTAAATTTAATTTATGTATGTGTCCCAACTGGACACAGTTGGGACTGCTTTGATATTGATGATTTTTTTTTTCTAAAATAAAAGTAGTCTTAGTTACTGCTAATAATATCAGATATATGCCAGTGATTCGGTCTAATCCCTTCTAAATCTGTCTAACAGTTTCGGAGATTAGCCGAAACAAACAGACAGACAGACATATATTTTTAAATAGCTTTTTTGTAATACCTAAGTACCGTATATACTTTGATATACCTACATTAAATAAAAGCAGTTATTTTGACATTAAAACAGACACTTTAATTTTATTTATATGTAGGTATGTATAAATTTTCTTATTATGTTTGGCCGTCGACTTTACAGTTAAACTATAACTGTAAAACCCATTTACCCTTACTTATGTTAATTGAAACTTATGTTATTTACCATAAATCATCATTTTCAAATCACCAAAGACACAAGTAACAATAAACAACATCCGTCATGAGTTCGCCCATAAGAATTCATTGCCACACTTACTTAAACGGACGATAATTAGTGAATCGGTAAAATTGTAGGAAAGTGTTAAAAGTTAACTGAAGGAATCTGACTTTAACAAACTGCGGCGGGCGCGCAGTAAAATTACTGAGGCCGTCATTTCCGTGTCGGTCAAATGGTAATTATCGCGCGGCACGACGACGTTTCGACGCGTCCATAATTACCGTACGTCGACGTGGCAACGCTCGTAAAACATGTCAGCTTTTTGCCGCGGGATAAATGGTAAATGGTAGACGGCAGTAGCTCCGCCATCTTTACTGTCGCCGTTAGTGTTATCGCTCGTGCTTTCAGCGCACTTATTATAACTACAAGTCGCTCAGCATGCGGTAATTTTATTATAGAAAGATTTTAAAGAAATTACTTAAAAGAGTATTTACGATTTTTACATCGGTAATAATTATTCTGGTCTGTAAATATGCGTCTGTAATTATGCGTCTACTTGCTAAAGAGATTATACGTATAGGTATGGATTTAAAAATATTCAGGAATATATCGTCATGGTCTGACTCAAATGGACGCATATCATTGCCATTTTAGAAAAATTGTAATTAACTAATCAATTTATTTTAATAATATACAACTTACTGATAGCACTATATAAATAGATAAATAGTAATACATCGATTAATTGCTTTAAATAAAACAAATCTGTATCTTCTTTACATAATTATTTATTATAAGATAAAATCGCTGTCCGCTTCTCTTTCTTCGAATTTATAATTTTACATGATTTCATATAAAACGGTTTTATTACAAAATGATACGTAATTGTAAAAAAAAATGCCGTAAAAACACACTAGGTATGTTGTTGAGTCGTAGAAGTAAAAATACAGACGACATTCTATGGTGTTGCGTAGGTTTGAAAGCGTTTGAGCAATTCTTTCGGCTTTCTCTAAATGACTGTTGAGAGACTCGCGAGGCGTCGTCGAGACAAATTCTTGCAAAATTGTCAACACGCAGCGGGTGGTAATGGCGGCCGTTTTGAATTGTTCGCAGTGCAATCATGGTTGACACTCCTGTCTCAAACAATTTACAATTTCTGTATTTTATAATTGCATTTCAGGTGTGACCTGTCTCGCTGCGCTCGAGACCAATCATTTTATCTATGGTAAGTTTACATTTTAGTAGCGGCGGGTGATGTTGGCTTTTTGTTATTATCAGTGACGTCAGAAATGTGCTAGGAATGCTGATTTAAGAAGAGGCTGTTGCCAACGTCCATACTACGTTGAATACACCGGTTCTCGTCCGATCACCGAAGTTAAGCAACGTCGGGCGCGGTCAGTACTTGGATGGGTGACCGCCTGGGAACACCGCGTGATGTTGGCTTTTTTGTTCTTATTTATTATCAGTGACGTCAGAAATGTGCTAGGGATGCTTCTTTAAGAAGAGGCTGTTGCCAACGTCCATACTACGTTGAATACACCGGTTCTCGTCCGATCACCGAAGTTAAGCAACGTCGGGCGCGGTCAGTACTTGGATGGGTGACCGCCTGGGAACACCGCGTGATGTTGGCTTTTTTGTTCTTATTTATTTTATTAATAGTGACGTCAGAAATGTGCTAGGAATGCTGCTTTAAGAAGAGGCTGTTGCCAACGTCCATACTACGTTGAATACACCGGTTCTCGTCCGATCACCGAAGTTAAGCAACGTCGGGCGCGGTCAGTACTTGGATGGGTGACCGCCTGGGAACACCGCGTGATGTTGGCTTTTTTGTTCTTATTTATTTTATTAATAGTGACGTCAGAAATGTGCTAGGAATGCTGCTTTAAGAAGAGGCTGTTGCCAACGTCCATACTACGTTGAATACACCGGTTCTCGTCCGATCACCGAAGTTAAGCAACGTCGGGCGCGGTCAGTACTTGGATGGGTGACCGCCTGGGAACACCGCGTGATGTTGGCTTTTTTGTTATTATTTATTTTATTAATAGTGACGTCAGAAATGTGCTAGGGATGCTGCTTTAAGAAAAGGCTGTTGCCAACGTCCATACTACGTTGAATACACCGGTTCTCGTCCGATCACCGAAGTTAAGCAACGTCGGGCGCGGTCAGTACTTGGATGGGTGACCGCCTGGGAACACCGCGTGATGTTGGCTTTTTGGTTCTTATTTATTTTATTAATAGTGACGTCAGAAATGTGCTAGGAATGCTGATTTAAGAAGAGGCTGTTGCCAACGTCCATACTACGTTGAATACACCGGTTCTCGTCCGATCACCGAAGTTAAGCAACGTCGGGCGCGGTCAGTACTTGGATGGGTGACCGCCTGGGAACACCGCGTGATGTTGGCTTTTTGGTTCTTATTTATTTTATTAATAGTGACGTCAGAAATGTGCTAGGAATGCTGATTTAAGAAGAGGCTGTTGCCAACGTCCATACTACGTTGAATACACCGGTTCTCGTCCGATCACCGAAGTTAAGCAACGTCGGGCGCGGTCAGTACTTGGATGGGTGACCGCCTGGGAACACCGCGTGATGTTGGCTTTTTTGTTATTATTTATTTTATTAATAGTGACGTCAGAAATGTGCTAGGGATGCTGCTTTAAGAAGAGGCCGTTGCCAACGTCCATACTACGTTGAATACACCGGTTCTCGTCCGATCACCGAAGTTAAGCAACGTCGGGCGCGGTCAGTACTTGGATGGGTGACCGCCTGGGAACACCGCGTGATGTTGGCTTTTTTGTTCTTATTTATTTTATTAATAGTGACGTCAGAAATGTGCTAGGAATGCTGCTTTAAGAAGAGGCTGTTGCCAACGTCCATACTACGTTGAATACACCGGTTCTCGTCCGATCACCGAAGTTAAGCAACGTCGGGCGCGGTCAGTACTTGGATGGGTGACCGCCTGGGAACACCGCGTGATGTTGGCTTTTTTATTATTTATTTTATTTTATTAAGTGACGTCAGAAATGTGCTAGGGATGCTTCTTTCTACTGGTTCTCGTCCGATCCCGAAGTTAAGCCAAGTAGTGACGTCAGATGGGGTCACTACTTGGATAAATGACCGCGATTAATTTTTATTTATGTGAATAGGTAAAAGTACCTATTCACATAAATAAAAATTAAAACATAATTAAAAGTACCTAAAAAGATATAACTGAAAAAAATATTAAAAAGGAGATGCGAGGCTTCGCCCTAACTTTCTTATCATCAAATACAATTTACGTCCACTTATTAGACGTTTGAGAAACAGCGGATAACGTGTTCATCCCACGCGCTGTCGTTATCATTTATTATAACGTCTTAACATAAGAACCAATAAACTTTTATATAAGTGTTGAAAAATAAACATTTTAGTCGGCTATTTACATAAATTCTCTTCGCCAAGGTTTGTTTTCAACTTTGAAATATTCAGTAGTCAGCAACGCCAGCGCAACGATTACATTATGATTTGCAACCTCTTGTTTATTTTAAACATTTTCTTAATAAAATACAAAAAATAGAACGCTATTTTCTTTAAAAAAAACAGCTTAATTTATTACAGCAAATTGTCTATTTAAATGACGTTTGTAATCTTGTTTTTAATTTAGTTTCACAATACGAGTACGTCAGTCAGTTTCAATGAAAATTACTCGCAATTTATTTTTATAAACTTTTCATATAATTTGTTTTGAAGGCTTCAAGTTTATATTTACTTTTTAGCCCTTTAAATAAAAATATATCTAAAAAATCTTTTTCGGCACTTTTGACACGAACACTTTTGATGGTAAATATAGTAGGTACCACCGTAAAGGAACTCGAGCAAAGTCAGTGACTATAGACAGTGCATTGACAACGCTGATAGGATTAGGAACGGATTGAGAATAGTAGAAATCTTTCTCCTTTTGGATCGTAACGAATTAGATTTTTGATATTTTTGATACGAATTTCTCTAATGGAAAGAGCGTTATAAATGGTGCAGTTTCCATTGACATATCCGCCTAATTAAGGTTCTGTCTTTATCTCTATTTTGTCGTTCAGAATAATCTTCTCGGAAACAATTTGCCAACAGACATGTGGAAACAGATTCTATTATTAGTGTTTACTACGTAACATCAAAACTCGTCCAGCTTTCCAAGCACACTCTAAATCAACGGAACAGTCGTTCGGAGTTTAATAAAAGAGATTACCTCTCCGATCCACATAAATAACATTATTTGGCAGCTATACAGTGCACAGCCCCTTGTTATAAATCCACGGATTTCGCTACAATAAATTATCAGTTTAAATGGGGGCACTGTAAACTTTTTCTCCACTAATTCCAGCTTTTATTTGGCGCGGTCTGATAATGGCCTATTGAATTTCGACTGTCAATACATGTATATGTTCAAATGCCATCGAGTTTATCACCAACACATCACCAAGATAGGTTTGCGTCTTATCGTCTTAGTTTTAGAATTTATTTTACGATTGTTAAGTGACATTTTAGTTTTTTAACACTATTCTTAATTTTATTTATGCTCCAAGACATCCTGTCATGTGATAGAAATCGTAAGTGCAATAAAAAATTCTTTGATACGATCTTTGATAAAGCTCATTTTCCACTGACATGGAATATTGATTTATAAGCGCAAAAGCTATGAATGCAAAAGCACAAGGTCACATCTTTCGGAGGCGTCTATTTAGACAGATGTCTTGACAAATATGTACTTATGTCATTGAGGTGAAATAGACGGTAGCCAATGTTGATTTATTGAATAAATAATTCACCTTTTATGTAATTCTATAGTTCAATAAAAAATCGAATAGACTTGACAGATGCCAGAGATAACATTGCGTAAACAGAATGACTAAATAAACGTCAAGGGAAAAATACATTCGAGATTAAATTACCTAGACTATTATAAGCAATAACTTGGTCGTAAATTTATGGATTTGACAGTTTTATGAAGTTAATTTACACTAGTTTTACGATACAAAATAGTGAATAAATTAAATTCTCTTCTATAATATGCTGTTGGCTTTGCTTGTTTTTAAATTTGTAATGTATGTTAATGTATGGAAGGCACTAGCGCCTAGGATCATGATCAATACCAGGGGCTGTAGCCATGTGTACTTTCTTTAGTACTTTACTCTACGCTAAGAGAAAACTTTGTGATTGGTTATTGTAACGTCAAAATAAAATATCAAAGTTTTCTCTTAGCGTAGCGTAGCGTAAACGATTGTAGAAAGCACTTAGCTAGACCCCCTGGAAGCGCAGGCAAATGCAAAGCTATTCTTCAAGAACTTTGAGTTGAGTTGGAATTAAAACACAGAAGAGATTTTAGCGGTATAAAATCCAGATCACTTGGCAGAGGCGCAGCACGATTTTTTTTTAATTAAAAACACACAGAGTAGACAACCAAAAATCTAATTTGAACTATCGCTGTATTTGAACATGTTTCCCCACAGTCTCATTACAAATTCTCACAAGTCAATAGCAAACACCATAAAACACAAGTAAATATTTAGCAAGAACAAATAATAAATCTGTTTGTGCAACTCTAGATTGATTAGAATTGCAAAATCGACGCCTACTAACGAGACAAGCCAATTAGCTTTGGACATTATATTATGTCCCACTTTACTTTATTGTCGTGCAATGTTTATTGTGTCAACTTTCGACAAACGTTTATGGACTATATTTTACGACAGGGAACAAAGCTGTAAGCAAGGTTTAGACTAGCAAGTACTTTTGACAATTTCTTGTGCAAGTCCTCGCTGAACTGTTTAGACGACTTGCAATATTTCTTTACAAGTTGCGAGTTGACAGTAAGTCAAAAATACACAAACATTTTGCTTGAAGAACTCATATTCTGCAAGTTTTATCCGCTAGTCTAAAACTTGCTTAAGGTTCAAATTTGTAACAATTGTAGCGGCAAAATTTAATGTGTTTTATAGTAATCTATTGCTTGTTAATTTCAATAGTCAATAGTATAACAGCGAAGGACAGCTGTTGCCAATTCAGGCCAATGCCAAATTATCTTAATACGCTTATTATGTTATCACCGACACAAGGATAAAACAGTTGTTATTTATTCTTATATAAAATATTTGTGTTTCTATATTTATATTTTTTATTATAGTAATATGAATTGAATTACTAATATATGCTAATATAATGAGGAAGTTGTTTTTGTTTAAACCTTAGAACATACAGGCGGATTTTAAAAATTCTCCTAGTATTAGATAACTCAATTCGAGAGAAATAATACGAGGCTTTTAGAAGATGACCAAAAAATGTTTGAATCTACGTATAGCGAAAACGAAGAATAGTCAGTCGAAAACGAAGTCCAGCAGTGGACATCCTGCGGCTGGGATGATGATGATGAAATCACGATTTGAAAACATATAAAAAGGCATTTAAAAGTTTATTAACCTACTGTGGTCGTAAGGCAGTAGAAAGGTTGTTGTTTGATTAAATAAAAGTGTTGTTGAATGAAATTTGATGCGGTTACACGACGACTAAGTAATTAACCGGTACGGTTGGCAAATATTGCCTACACATCCACTGCTCCTGCGAAGCGATGATTTGCTTGTTTTAGAATTGGAACTAAATGGAGACGTGTTTCCAATAAGGTTTATACTATTTTTTAAATCTTATTTTATTAAAGGCGATGTGTGTGTGTATGTTCCCCATGAACTCCAAAACCGATTTTGATGAAACTTTTAGACAATCTTCAGATTCAGATAGAAACAGAAGTTTGGTAGCGATCGGACGCGGGTGAAGCCAGGAGCAGGTCGCTAGTTATTTATAGAATCAGACTATAGATTCTTTAGATTCAGACATTATATAGGATTTTTAACTTTTGTAATGGGATTAAGAAAAGAGTTAAACGGGCTTTATTGTATTCTAAGCTCTTATTTTGTCTTTCTATTCTAATTACTTTTGTTTGTGTACCAAATGCATACATATGAAAAATAAAGAATACATAGTACATTATATATTATATTAATGGCACCTAAATAAATAAAATATATTATTCAATTAACTCCACGGAGTCTATGTTCCGGCTCATTGGGTTCACGATCGCGCTAATGGTTTTGAAGTATTGGCATTATGTTACAGCTCTTCCCTTCCTCTTTTGTGTTATTATTTATGTGGCGTGCCCATTAATACTCATTATTACAGCTGCCAGCCAATCCCCGTACACACCACTCGCATTAGCGTTCACCCTGACACAGACTAAATGAATTCCCTTTACAAACATTCTACTCTGCTCAAAATTACACAGAAGCGTATGAAAATGCATTGTGCCGTGGCTGTTGTGAAACTAGAGGTATCCATGTATGAACAACTCATAAGCTACTTTGTACCAAGTAGAATGGATGACTTTGTTGCATAAAGTGCTGTCGAGGTGCCATGAGCGATGTTCCATATTTTTCTCACTATTATATTTGAACTTTTCATGTTCTAATTATATTTAGTTTGAGCTTCGGCGCATTTTTTTTTACTTTTAAATAGGAGACAGATATAAACAAGTGGTTGTCGGACTCGAGGATTCCTAGAAAGGTCATCTATGGAAACTGAGTGGGACTAAACAAACACTATAATACTTAAATACGCAAACTCTGTCCAGCTCTGGGATTTCCAAGTTCGGCTGACATTTTAAGAATTACTTACATATTTTTTTAGTCAATAACTCTTCTTTTTGTATTGAATGTTCTCTTACTAACATTACATTTTGTATTCATCAAATTGTTAAAACATTGGCTTCAAAGTGGGTTTTAGTGAGTGTACTTCGCTCGAGTGGATTCTCAGGTCATAAATTTGGATTTATTGTCATACATTGATAATTATAGCCGCCAGACGGGCTGGCTTACACCCTCACAGATTATGACCGTGAAATAGCAGCATGTTAGCTATTCTGTTTCAGTGAATCGGGGATGCCAGAGCCCATTTAAGTATTGGCAAGCATCACAGATGTCAGTGGCAGGCATACTATGTCTGGGCAACTCATCTGACGGCAGTAACCAGCCCCTTAAGGAAGGCCATCTTGAAATAAGAGCATGTTTCGGTGAGGAGATAAGGGAAGACACAGACCAATGACTCTATCAATTATCCTTAATCCTACTATGGTATAATTTAATATTATTTTTTATTTTTTAAATTAAATTATTAAATTAAATTAAATTAAATTTAAATTAATGTAATTAATGTTATTTTATATTTTAAAGATTACAAAAAGATTACTTAGTAGCTTGAGTTTCTTTCGGGGTTTCTTATCAGGATCGTCATCTTGGCTTTTTTTTCCGAAACCCTGGTAAATTTATTATGACGATCATAAAGAGTTTCTTGTAGAAACCCAATTGATAAATAAATATTTTGATTTTGATTTGATTTTGGTGGCCAGCGCACTTGTAACACCTATGGCGTTGCTTGTGTTATAGGCGACGGTAACCACTTACCATCAAGAGGACCGTCAGCCTGATTACCGACTTTTACATTAATAAAATTATAAACTTGTGTATTAGTCAAAAATTTCAACAGGCAAATAAAAACAAGGCCTCTCAAAGCCTGCTCGCTGCTATAAAAAGCTATAAAAACACTATAAAAGAAATAAAAATAAGTGTGAATTGATATGAAAAGATAAATTTGAAAACATAAACTTGGGTGTAAATTGTGGCAGATGTGTTAAATCAATTTGGATTATATTCAAACAACATTAAGCGAGGTGTTAATAACAATGGTTTATAAGTGCGAGCGCGCACAATCGTCTCGTCACGCGTAATCGCATATATAAATCAGCCATTATCTCTCTCTCTCGAAGGCAACAGAACAAAACGGTGACACCAACAAATGACCGCCATTTTTCTTCGGCATCCGTATCCGAGGACTCTGTCAATATATCCGTGTATATCCGTGGTACAAGTTTATAAGCTAAAGCGTTTTATAAACCGAAAATTTACAAATAGCGACTGAAATTTTTGAAGTGACGCTTCAGTGGAACGACCACGTGACGCTTCATGTAACGTTTTTGCTTGACAACCTCTACCTCTATATAATTATTAAAAAATATAGTAAGTTTCACTTATGACACTTATACACGCATTTTTTTCTAAATGTTCTTATTATGTATTATGATCTTAGATACGTATTATACTGTGTTACAATTATAAAGTAGGTAAATGTGAACAAGTCTAGTTTATCCATGCTCATATAATAAAGCATTATATGAATTATATGATAATAAACTATATTTCATTTTCAACTAAGATTTTATTATGAAAGAGTTTTGTCAATTACGAATTTTCGGTATTTTGTGACAGACCAGTTTATATAACTTAAATATCTTATCTAATATAATATAAATAAAAAGTAATCGCTAATTATTTTGCTAAGCACAAAATTCTATTGCGCTATTTTTTAAAATCTTAGTTGAAATTAGAGGAAGGTTTTCAAAAAGAAAAAAAAATTAATATTTCAAATAATTGGACTACCTACTGTTCTAAGCCGTTAGTTAGCTAGTTTGTAATCTCGATTATATTTAGTAAAATCATTTTTATTTTTTCCATGAGAAGGTTGCGAGAAAGTTACGAACAAACTTAATAATAATTTGTTTCCGCTAACATTTCATAACATGGACCACAGCCATCATCTCTCGCCCCATCTGCCACCCCTAACCACTCTTATATTTTATTTGCGCAATAAATTACTTTTTATTACACATATTTTGTCGTGTTATAATAACTAATGTACCCGGCTCTCGATTCGGTCGTAACGCTACCTAACATGCTTTTTTATTTATCTGGGTCCTTTATTGCACTTTTCTACGGATGGTACCCCAAAACTATATATATTATGAGAATTATGAAGCATAAATGAACATTTTGGAAAATTTACGACTTAAGGACTAAACCTACGTTTAACTTTTCAATGTTTTTTTTTAACTATTTAGATATGATTAATTATGATTATGATGACCGTTTATCACATTTTTTTTAAATAAAATGAATTTCCTTACGAAACTATTTATTTTTATTTATTTATACAAAGGGAAAAAAACTGCAAATATGAATTTTTGCGTTATGCCTTAGAAAAGTGTTGATATATTTATCCTCGTCGTACAATGTCGCATCAGTGAGCATATTCGACGTCGTCAGTTTGTTTTACGACTCGGTACCGTACCCTTGAACAAGTAAGCCGTATTGAGGGAACAACAATCATTCCTTCGAGACCATAAAACCTCTACAACGACAGCACTAAAAAGATATGTGAACTTGTTTGGATATTTCGATTTGGGTTAGTTTATTTTGTTATGCTTTGCTTCTATGACGTAACTATTTTATGTTGCATTGCAAGTAGAAATATTGTCTCAATTTAAAAAGGCAAAACCTAAGAAGCTATTTCTTGAGAAGTAACTATTCAGCTGCACGTCTATCCTAACGTGAAATTAGTAAAAAATATTATTTGAAATAAACACAAAATATACCTAATATGAGTAATAACTTAAGTTACTCGCTTTATAAGAACTAGAGAACAAAAGGATTGTTATATTATATATGATTTTAGTAAAGCTTTACTTATCTAATTTTTCGTTCTTTTGTTATAACAAATATTGATAATTTTTTAGCTTAAGTTAGTCAGACAGGCTGACGATTTATTCTATTGTAAATTTTCTAATCAATAATGTAATAAATATACTAACTAATGTTTTTTACCATAAAATTCTTTAAAGTCATATAATAGCCATTCTGTTTTATAAATATGTCTATGATCCTGATTCTTGTATACCTCTAAATGACGAGTCCTTTGTTCTACATGACTATCATTCGACAAATAATAGAAACGAAATCTGTTTTGCAGTTAGAGATAGGGCAACAAGGATTAATGGTAGCGATATTGAGGATAATAAATTGATGGTAGGTGAAAACCGACACAAGTGAAGATGATTTGTGCGGCGTACCAGTGTAATGGGCGCCATACATCTCTCCGATGCAACCGTTGGGGGATGGATGAGGGCTATTTTTCATCTTGGCAACACCCTCAGGGAACTTACACGGTTAACTATTGGCCCGATTTTAAACTAAAATATGCTAATGTTGCACTAAAATTTCTGCTCACAATTTATTGTTTAAAACAAGTATTAAATAAGATGACACTATGTTATGGTGTTTCAAAGTTAATCATCACATACCTACTGAAGCAAAACTGGTATGAAAAAAAAAAAACCGTAACCATAATAGAAAATCTTATAAATTTGAAATAACATGCATTTTTATGGAAGATATTTTGAGGACCCCAAATTACCTTTAAAATAAACAGCATGAGTAATGTTACAATGTATCTCTGTGTTATTTACAGTTTTGAAAGTGCCTAGAATTGCAGTTAAACGTGAAATTAAAAAAAGAAACTAGATCCACTGCTAGATCATCTTGTCTCCCTAATAATTTTTCAGTACCCTGGTTCCCTATTAGGTCGTCCAACACTGCGCTTGCCGGTCCGTGATTTTCTGGGACTAGTGTAGCCTTAAGAGTTTAAATAACAATTGAGTTGGTCGGTTGGTGTGAAAGGGCCCTTAAGTGAGCCGGTAATCTGGTGGACTGAGCACACGAGACATGTGCAAACACGATATAAATTGCGTGGATTTATTGTCGAGCCAATCCGGGCGCAGTTATAAATAATGATAATAACAGACGCGTAATAAAAATAACAGACGTCTGTAATGCGAAGATCCGTTGAGCGGTATGTTGCGGTGATATATCGATAACAGGCGTTTTGGCAAATAGATTTTTTTTTGTTTATGACGTTCAAATATATGTCATACTGAAGTAATTTCTGTCATACAATATATTTTCGCTTGTAAAATATATTTTAAAAATATTTCACTGTCATATTTGATTATATTATAATCTTTGGTGAATATAGAAATTTATGTAGGTATTGGATGCTTCAGTGACATCCAGAAAAATAAATAAGAAGATACATATCACAACAAGTTCTCTATTATTTATTTTTATTTTATTTATTATATATTATTCGAACATTTGGTAAACTCAACTTTGATTATTAATCAGAGCATTCTTCCCTACGTCAAATTTCGAACTCTTCACGCAACATAAACATCAAAAGGGCGGCATGATGAATGGTGTGTATATAATTGCAGTCCCCCCACGTGTTAATGAATCGCGCTTAATGAAAAATTATGGAAACGTCAAAATAGAACACATTAAAATCAAACTTAATATATATTTTTACATTCACAGGAGAAATTATGGACATTAAAATTTAAGGTTTATTTCATACTAATTTTTTTTTATTACTAAATTTACTTATGCTCTAACTTTATTATTATGATATTAATGCGAAGTTTCTGAAGATATTATATTATATTGTATATTATATTATATTATATTATATTATATTATATTATATTATATTATATTATATTATATTATATTATATTATATTATATTATATTATATTATATTATATTATATTATATTATATTATATTATATTATATTATATTATATTATATTATATTATATTATATCACTACATAGTATAAAACAAAGTCGCTTTTTCTGTCCCTATGTCCCTTTGTATGCTTAGATCTTTAAAACTACGCAACGGATTTTAATGCGGTTTTCACTAATGGGTAGAGTGGTTCTCGAGGAAGGTTTAAGTACATAATTTACTAAGTTAAGCGGGCGAAGTCGCGGGCAGCAGCTTTAATTTTATTAACACGTAACGTAATTTTATAAACTATAACTAACATGTAGTGCCATCTGTTAACAGACTTTTTCCATTATTCGAAGTGAGATTAGATGAACTAGAGTACTACATTGCTTCAAACAGAATTCCCTAGATGGCGTTGTAAATTTTGCATACACGTTGTCTGGGACTCCAAAAAGGACATAGGGTACCTTTCATCCAGAACGCGGACGAAGTCGCGGGCACCAGCTAGTTATATTATAAATTTTAGTAATAATACTTTACCGTTCCACTATTCCACACATGTCACGCCATAAGCACAATAAAAGTGCGTATATGATTTAATATTTATTGTTTTGCATAACGCTGGATCTATGGCGGCAGATAAACGGCGAGGAGATGACCACCAGGGGTCATAAAAGTGCTTTCCGATGACAAACTGCTGTTCATAACGACCAAGCCCCCTCGTATTTTTACGCACGCCGCACTTTCCGCCTCCTGTACCGACTTTGGTGTACGGTACAAGTCAAAAGCGGGTTATATCTCCGAAAAGGTCACAGCTCAAATTTCATGATTTGTCAGGTTTTTTAAAATACAACATAGATAATTAGTAAGTTTAATGTTTAATTATGTTTTGAGTATTAAACATAGAAATATACTTAAACATATTATTTTAATATTTTAGCCATAAAATATAATAATATATAATATAATATATTATAGCAATATTTTTATATTGTTATTTTCGCGCGGGGCGAAGAAGAAAGTCGTGGCTCAGAAATATCTGAGAGTGGACTGGGATTGCCTCGGTCGAGCAGCTGTTCCAGCTGGCTCTTGACAGGGACCGGTTCAGGAAGTTGACTGCTAATCTTCAGTAATGAAGAGGCACATAGAGAGAGAGAGAGAGAGAGAGAGAGAGAGAGAGAGAAAGAGAGAACCATAAAATGAGTTCATGTTATCCAAAAGAGATAAATTTAAAATTTCAATGTATTTGTTGATAATTATCCAGTTCTGTGCTTAATGACGAAGTATTTTAATACAACCTTCTTATAGGTAACTTGTGAAGAAAAAATTGTTTTACATAATTATAAACAAAGAAACTTAAAGCAACATTTCTAAATAAATAACTTAAAATCTATTGCGAGTTTACATAGTATCTTTTATCTATCAAGTTAGCGTTACTGTGATAAGAGCTAGAAAAAAGTAAAATAAAAGTGTTTTAATTGAATCCTATTAAAAAATTATCGCTATTCGCTTATAACTTGCAATGATTTTGTGGCGTGTTATAAAATATTGCAAACGTTATTTATATCTTTATTCCAATGTAACTGCGAGTTAGTTTAGCATTAAGATTTAAGTTTATGGGGTCATGGTATCGCAATACAACGTTTACAACGAGCATTTTGTGAACCTATTTATTATTTTAATAGTCAGCCAACTGATAGCCATAAAATATTTTATTCAAAAAATTTCTCTGATTCATTTTTTGCACAAATTCTCATTCTTTTTTTTTAGTCTCATTCTTCTTAGAAGTAAGTTAAATATTGATATTTTAATGCTGTGTTATTCATTATATTAAGTAGATATATCAAGCAATTAATTAAATATTTCTGCTTCATGACTCAGTGAACAGCTTATTTATTAATAATTTTTATTTATTGCCTGAAAACAATTAAAAAAGTCTAATGTTTGCGTTGAAAGTAGTATTTTTATATACTAGCTAGTACGTATGTAACAGTAAAACACTTTCATTTACTAAATAATTTTTACATGGTTATCAGGTAATTCTACATTTTGGTGTTTACAGTAAATTACTTTGTCTACTTGTTACTTTGGTTATTTTAGAACAAACATTCACAAATAATGTGTTTACATATGAATAAAAAAGAAGGAACTTTCGGACTAGCTACACTCAAAATTCCATAATTATAATAAGTCCACGCCTACATACTTATTTGTTCTAATAATATACATGCCCCATACTAATAAACAAGGAAGTAAATAAGAAGTTTCCCAGTAAGATTTGCCATAACATTTTCCTTGATGTTACCTCAAATGAGACACAGTGTGGAACATAGGTAATAATTTCATTACAATATCACCCCAAAGTCGAAATTCAGCTCACGTACAACAATTCACCAAAAAGCTAATCCCAATGAGAATTGACGTAACAAAATCTGAAAGGAGAAAATTCAAAGTAGATCACGCTACTCGAGGGTGAGACGTGGTGAGGTATACCTATCTCTTTCTGTCTCATACGTAACTGAATTAGTCAGACCCTAAACAGGGAGAAGCAATGTGATTATTATATTTGACAGGGTAATTTGGCAACACGCTAGTCACGGTATAGTTGATGAGTATGTTAACTCATTAATTAAAATAAAATAATTATGTATGTTATAAATATATTTTGTTTATTAACTGAGTCTTAATTATGACTTTTCTTATAATAATTAATTCGTGTTTTATAATTATTTATTAATTTAGCAAATTTACTTAGAACATTAGAAAGAAAGAAAAGAAAGAAACTATTTGGACGTTTTTTTCTGTTATAAGTACCGTATATACTTTTTACATTTAATAAAAAAAAAAGTTATTTTGACACTGCAATTCAGATATTACAAACAGACACTGCAATTTTATTTATTACTAGCTGGCGCCTGCGACTTCGTCCGCGTGAAAAAGTAGCCTATCCTGTGTCCTGTACGTCTAAATGTTTATCTACGAAGTTTCATGAAAATCAGTTAATTCGTTTAAGAGTTATGGAGGAACATACATACATACAATACCTATACTTACAGATTTATTATTAGCATTGATAAACTAGCTTTTGCACGCGACTTCGTCCACGATACTTTATAAAAATATAGCCTATGTTACTCGCTGATAATATAGCTTCCCAACAGTGAAACAATTTTTCAAATCGGTATAGATATAGATAATTCCTCTTTATAATATAAGCATAGATAAATATAATTTATAGATTATTGAACTTATGGAGATGATAAGTTATTATCATCTCCATAAGTCAGTGAAGATGATAAGTCAGTGAAGTTTCTGACAAGTTTCTGAAGCGTGGGTACGATTAACTACTGTTCTACGTTTGAATTGTTGCAAACGTCACGCCAATCCTATTATAAATGTAAATGAGTATGGAATGAATCCATTATTTCACAAACAAGCCCTCAGCTCGAGGCGACAACATTTGACGGTGACGTTCACAAAGTTCTTTATAGAGTTAGTAATGTACTTTTTACTCTTCACATAATATGTATAACATAACGTTTTTTTTATACTTGCGATGTATCCATTATGTAAATAGAGGAGTGAACAGATACAAGATTCTTACTATTTTATTGATTGTAACCTTGCAAGGAAGTAATAGCACTCGTGTTTTTGTGTTTCGTTGTGTAAGAGATAGCAGACTCTATAGTTTATCCCTATCCCAGGTTTGACAGCGCGATTGTATAATCTACTAATGACCCGCTCCTGGCTTCTTTCGCGTCCTATCGCTACCAAACTTCATGGGATTCCCCGCTGGACTAATTTTAAGATTGTCTGAGAGTTTCATCAAAATCGGTTCAGCGATCAATAGATAACATACACACCCACATCGCCTTTTATATATTAAGAGATACTTACTTAGTATCTAACCAGCATTTGCTTGTCATTTCCTCCGCGTCCCTTTTGTCCCTTTTGGGAGGTTTTAATATGACGCATAAGCATGGGTGCCATGGGGTTCTTGTTTTTTCAAACAAGCGAAATCGCACGCAAAAGTTATTTTAAACTAAGTGTAGAAGGTGCCACAACGATAAATTCAGACTGCGAATGAAAAGCTCTATACGTAATTATAGACATATTTTTAAGTTAATTTCGAAAAAAAAAAAGCATATACAACTCTATGTGATATACCGTAAGCACCCCGTCAGTCACGCCCGAATATAATAAATATGATATTGACATGTCATGTGTATTATTTGGGGTGCTCTTTATTGGCTTAAAATTGTACTCTGATAATTACCTACCCTCGGCTGTCGTTACGGCCCTTGAGACATTTTTAATTTTTAATTAGAATGCGAATGTGACAGGTTAAAAAGACCCTTTAACTATTATACATAGAAACGATAATTATAAAAAAATAATCGCGAACAATAAAAAAGTATGTAGTTGAAGTTAAAAGCATTCAAGACAAAATGATAAATTAGTATTACTATAAATGAATAAATGGTTAATGAATAATCATCAAATAATTAGAAATTAGAAACTCAACAAATCAAATTTGGGCATAATTCACATTTTCAATGTCCACCGACAGTAACTAAATATTTAATAATAATTAATAATAATTTAATAATCTAAACAATATTTTCAATCAATCATTGTACATGGTAATTTTTAATTATTTTTTCATAATAAAGCATAGGTTAAATTAAATATTCATACATCTACCCTACGCATTAATTTCGCCAACAGACCCGAATAACGGTATTACCGGCCACGACAAATGTACTAAACCGACAAGTTTATCCTTGCGGCCTCCAGGAATCCCCGAAACAATGGGCGACATGTTAACTGCTTTGGGTCACCGCAAGGATTACTGAGGAAACGAGACGGCTGTATAGTTTTGTTGTAAGAGAGAGTGAGAAGGGAGAGGTGTTAATTGAATTAGACTGGAGGGTTAATGGTGAACGTAATCGCAGGAGCCTTAGTCTCTTCGTTGTTTCTAGCTTGTTTATTTGTTGAGAAAATGTTACACGTTCCCAATTCGGTTTACATTTGTGGAATTTTTTTTTAAGACATACATGACATGGTTTCAGTAACATATAGATATGATATATTATGTCAGTGTTATAACATTGTATTAAAATAATAATAGAAAAATATTATTTCAGTTAGACATAAAACACTAGCTGTTGCCCGCGACTTCGTTCGCGTTCAAAATGGTAATATAGCCCAAAGCCTTTCTCGATAAATGGACTATCCAACACAAAAAGAATTTCTCAATTCGGACTATTAGTTCCTGAAATTAACTCGTTCAACCAAACAGACAAACAAACTTTTCAGCTTTATAATATTATTATATTGGTACTTATAGATAACTTCTAACATTGAGAAATCCATAGAAAAAGCTTACTCGAGAATAGCATTACTTTATCCGTACTAATATTATAAATGCGAAAGATTGTATGGATGTATGGATGTTTGTGACTCTTTCACGCAAAAACTACTGAACCGATCGCCATGAAATTTTGCATACACGTTGTCTGGGACACCAGAAAGGACATAGGGTACCTTTCATCCAGAACGCGGACGAAGTCGCGGGCACCAGCTAGTTATAATAATAAACCATTGTTTAAATTAACAGCCTAAACCCATAACTGTGCCATTTTTCATCCCCCCACCTATTATATAAGCCACGAATAATCTGTTATGATCCCTACGCTACATAATACCCGTTATGGACGACTTTGAAAAAGCACCGTTTTGTATGCAAATGTTATTAAGGTTACATACAGCAGAGTTGGTTAAGTTCTATCATAGTTTATGGGGTAGTATCTAGTATCATTACTTTTAATAAAACTTGGAGAGAGTTTTTCAAGCAAACGGTGAATTATATTATTGATAAATATTATTGTTCTAATCTTAAATTTTATCCTGTCAGGATCCGCAGCAGAGCATCCCTTCTTTGCTGCTGATTATATGAATGTCTTTTATTAATGAAAATATTTTCCTTTGTAGTAGACTTGTAGAGGAATTTCATAGATTGTTAATAAATATTTTTGTTCTCAAAACACGTACCAGTTTTGAGACATTTTTTCCTAAATTATTAAATTTATAATTAATAAATTTATTTTTTTATATATTATATTTTTTTATTTTTTTTTCAAAGCATCGTCAGGCAGACTAACGGTCCATTGACTGTAAGTGACTTCTTTCGACTAAGAGGAGTATGACATCGCTTACTCCATCATCCAAAACTAAATTAGTTTCAAGTAAACAGTATAGTCTATCGTGTATACTGTGATATTAAATTTGCTAAACCGGTTGTCCATTCAAGGAATCCCACCAATTCTGAAGACACGGTAAATCTTCTAAAATCCCCCACTCTGACCACACGAGAAACACTAACTCAAGCCCGGAATCCGACAGCAAATCCGCGGCTAATGCTGCTTTTAACACAATAGCTGTCAAACAGTAGGTAGACTAGTTTACTATGGCAATATTTAGGTTTTTTTTATTTAATTCCTAAGCTGACACGGAATAAAAACAAAACTCAAGTACTTTTTTAAATAAAAATTTTAAAAAATACTTGCGCGTTTTATTCGATCATGCGATCGTTGTTAGAGTTTGCATTTTTTATACTTACATAAATAATAATACATTTTTATATAGGTACTTACATAATAATATTATATAGACTTATAGTAGATACAGAAAAAAAAAACTATTGTTATTTAGGAGGTGTCAGCGGTTATACAGACAAACAGACTTCACTTCAAATTACAAGTAAGTATAGTACGTAAGGATAAACAGTTATTTATTTAACTGTAACATAAAAAAAGTCATGAAAAATAAATACACTGTACTAGTAATATAATATGTAGGAAAACGCTATTAATTTATTTTATGTGTAAACATTACATAGTCAACTTTGCAACTTCTTTAATTTTTGTATAGCTACTTTATAATTATCAAATAAGTTTTTTTTTATAATAATGCTTTATATATGTGTATAGGTATATACAATAATATACTCGTATATATAACTAAGGATTACATTTTATTTTAAATAAGCTTTATTTTATAGATTTAAAGTAGTGAATTTTTATAATAGGTAATATTTTGGAGTAAATTTAGGGAATTAACCACATGATTATCATCTGATAAAAAAATTAACCAAAGTTTTATTAAATTATTGTGTTCGCTACGGTTTAATAATTGTATTGATGCGGTCGGCTTGTAATTCAACCCTGTGATTTCCACTTCCCGGATGCGTTCACCCCTAAATTGCGGACCGCAATAATATAGAGTCTACACTCTCTACTCCCGTGGTTATAGTGTTAAGATCGGATCCAGGCCTTTAATTCTTAATTTTTTTTATCTAACAATTGAATTTTTTTTATAGATTACTAAAGATAGTGACATAACTATAGTTTACTTTGACCCTTTTTATGACTCAATTTAATGAATTTTTAAAATGTACATAAATTGTATTAAATAAAAAATTAATATCTAATAATTGGCGTACATAATTTAAAAGATAAATAATTTGATATCGCATCTGAATATTATTAACTCTACAAGTAGTGTCCAGTGGAAGCTTAAATAAAAGCTGTTAACGGAGCAGTTAGAGCCCCTTAATTTAGTCCTTCGAGCCGGATAAATTGCTGGCTGCGGCCATATTGTCACCTATTAAAACTATAAATCTTCAGACATCCCTTTTAGGTGTAGAATGGGAAATTAAAGGTACTATGAGGCTATCTTTAACGTCTGACTTGTCAACTTGAAGCCTTTTATAGAGTTAGTTTCTAATATAGAATGATTTATTGCTCTTTGTTTTGATATGTTTGAACTTAATGGTCTTATTGCCACATCATTTTTTGCTTAAAGTCATACAAATTGATTTATTAACCAATAGAAACGAGTGTGTTCTAGATTTTTTTAGATAATTATTTTAATTTTAAAGAGATATAAAATATATCAGTATGAACGAAGCAGTGGTTAATGGTTATACTTAATGAAATGTTCGCGTTTTAATGTAATATAATGTCCTGGAAAGTTGATTTTATTTAATTAATTAATATTACATATGTATATATTTACATATAACCTACCTAAAACTAAAAAAATATATAATATAATACTTAACTATGGAAAGTTGTTTCAGATATAAGGTATAATGTTGCTAAAAATTTTTGTTTAAATTTTTTACTTTTAAAAAATGTAAACATGTACATAGTCAAATTCTTAAATACATACATTTTCACACTTTTTTCCATTGTATTTCAGAACAATATTCGTAATTATGTAGAAAGGAGTCATACGATTAATCAATATCTACCAAATATCTACCCAATGAAGTAATCAAGTTAGATTTTCTTTCAAAGTTATTAACACAAAATCTAAGTTATTGCGTTTGGATTAATAAGGTATTTATTACCTACCATTAAGTCGCTCTAAGGAACCTTATTATGGTTTCGACTAAGAAGCCGAATAGGTCTCGAAATTCATAAGAGTATACCATTTTTTTATTTTTAACTTATTCTTCTCTTTCTATTCAAATTTAGAAACATTTTAATTTTCTTTAAACCGACAAAATTGTTTGTTTTCCATCCTGTAAGTTTGAGTTAAGTTGGCGAAAATCCTTATTTAACATAGAGCATAAAAATTCCACACACAAAGCCCCAGTAGTTGAGCAGTCAAAAATATACTCCCGGGAATGGGGTCAGTAAAAATGTATCTGTGTTAAGCACCATTTCTATGTAAATGTTATTGAGGCATCCGTTTAATCCCGCGCTTTCCCGCTTCTAAACGAGCGTGTGTCTGGTTCAAACTGGATTAGGGTTGCCTCGCTAATATTTAGTTACTTAGTTGTTAAGTATGTTCAAAATTATAGGTAGGGAAAATAAATTAGCTTTGGAAAATGAAGGAAAGGAACTAATAATATGTTATTGACAAGTATAAGTTGGTTATAAGTGACACTTATAATCAACTTTACTTAATAGTAACATTCAAAAAACAAATTTCATTTTAAATTAATAATCAACAAATATAATTATTATGTAATCATATCTCTTATTTGGGCACTTTTTTTTAAGAAAATTAAATAAGCGATTAAAATGTAAATATTTTATTTTAACTATATAATCGACTAATTAAGATTATAATAAAGTATTTATTTAACTATAGGTATATCACTTATTACGTTAATTACTTTAAAAATTAATTATTTTTAAATATTGTGGTGTTTTTTAATTTTCAAAAGATATTTTCGACAACCCTAAAACAGCGACTTTGTTAACTTTAGGAACAGATTTGTCGTTTATCTGATAGTTTGGCAAGTCCCTGGATTGTTTGTATACATAACCGGTGTACTTTAAACTAACGGCAATCTATAAACAAACATCTAGTCTTTTTGTAATACAAATGATATATTAACTAAGTATTTTCAAAAGTTCAGCCTATTTAAAAAATATATTAAAAAAATGATAAACTATCAGTCACATCAATAACATTTGATTCTTGGTTTAATTTGCACGCTGTCAAGTTAAAATTAAATTAAAAAAACTTCCCTTAAAACACCCAACAGACTTTGGGTGTGTTTTTCTTTAATGGAAATAGCGATAAACGAGAAAGGTTTGTTATAAAAATAATAATAATACAATAATAATACTTAAACAATAAATTTGCAGAAAAAATTGCAACCTTGCAAAACCGGGAGCGGGTAGCTAAAGTTTTGATAAATAAATGAAATAGGTCTATGTAGTTTACATAGAGATAGGCCTATTTAATTCATATATTTGATAGTATTTTATTAATTAAGTGATTAAGTGACATTTAAGTGATTAATGTAACAACTAGTGGGAGCTTTTAGATTGTATGTTTGTTCTGTAAATAAGTAAAATGATGTTACATTGTAGTTCATTGACTAATTTACTTTTATTCTGTTATTTTTTTTAATTATTATTTTATTACAAATTATTATTTTTTATTAATGCACATAATATCTAAAATATACAACAATTGTTTACTTCTACCATAGGACAGGCAGAGTCTAGTGTGGGGCCAGAAATATGCTTAAACTAAAGTTATTATTCTGATATAAATTTCTTTATTATTTAATATTATTTTATTATTTAAATAGTAAACGTGTCTTCTTTAACGACTACTGGAAGGTCTAGTGGAAGGTATTTTAATTAATTTAAAATTTAATTAAGGATTTTATTTTAATTAAGGTCGACAGACACCGTCGCCTGTAACACAAGGAACACTAGGAACTCGACAATTTTATCGTCCATGTAAAACCACAGTACAAAACTTGTTAAATTATGACGCAATCCTCCCCATAGACAATATTGGTGGCGCGTAATTTAATGAATGTTTCATTTATTAGGTATAATTGTAGTAAAAAGCCATTGACCTAATTAAAAAATACTATCTACCTTACGTTTAGTTGCAAATAATCCTCATACGCGACACGACGTGTTCAGAAAAAAAGTGATTTTAGTGCCATAATTATGTTAAAGTAAGTTGGTATTACTTAAATGTTAAATTATTATATCGATATATACTTTATATATAAAAATTGCGTGTTACGTTGTATTTTGATAAAACTTCGTAACTATGTGTAATTTGGTCCAACTTAAAAGATTTTTATTTTGAACCCGGGCGAAGCCAGGAGCGTGTAGCTAGTGTATTATAAAATTAAGTAGCTGTCTATTTCTTCGCTAACTTCTTACGCAACAAAATTTTGATACGATTTTCAAAGGAAGCGATAAATATTATCTGTGCATAGCTGAGAGCAGATCGCTAATAAAATCGCTAATACAACAAAATTAAATATATAACAAATATAAACTTCACTTTATACTGTTTTTGAAATGTAAATTACATTTCCTTACAATTTATATATGAAATATAAATTTACAAATATTTATAATTTAAAAATTTAAAAATTATTTAATTTAAAACTTACATTTATCAACAAAAAAATTATTATTATGGTTGTATTTTTAAAGGTCTGAATTAAAAAAAATATCTATGAAATTTCATCTAGAATTTGGCACCATTTCAGTAAAATCTCTATAAATTTTAACAAGTATTGTTATTTGTTGAAAAATAATAATAAATCGTGTTTTCTTAAATAATTTTTATATGTCTATACTTGTATTGTAAATTCAACAAATTTAAGGTCTATCGATGAAGGTACGCCAGGGGAATTTGGAGATGTGTGCTATCGAAAGGAGAGGAGAAAGCGACAGAAGCTTATTATATCAGAACTGTCAAGGGAATATGCTAAGAACACGACACTTCATGGTCTACGATATGTTACAGAAAAACTTACAGTTGTTGAGAAGTAAGTAAACCAGTTGATACTTAAAAGGTCACAATGTATGTTTTAAATAGTCTTATAAATTCATTTATAATTTATAATTTAACACATTAGATTTTAAATATGCCTGAAATTAATGAATTTTATTTTATTTTATTTATAAATTTTATGTTATAATTTTTTTTTAGTTTAGATCTACAATATTATAGTAATACTAGCTGAACCTGACAACGCTTCGCCGTGGCTCAGTCTTATATTTACTTGGCTGCTATAACAACCGCTAACTTCCACTTATAATGTGACAACGGTTCTCGTTGCCGAGTGAGTTCTCCTCGCTTTGGTAGATGGTGCCGCAAAAAATGCTGCATATTATGTAAAAATTTCAAGTCAATCCGACGTAATAGAGATTATTAAGTATTTGATAACCACTTAATTAATAATTAACAATTTTTAATTTCCAGGTTGTATTGGATGTATATCTTCATAGCCTGCGCAGTGACATGTACTTTCTTGATACGAAACAATTGGGTGAAGTGGATTACGAGTCCAGTCATTGTTACGTTGAACGAACATCTTGTACCAGTTGGAGATGTTAGTATTTTAATATGTATATTTAACAAACAGGCAGACATACAAATTTTAACACACACCAGAATACTTTCGGTTAGTGAGTAAGGGATGGCCAAAGCCCAATTCCCCATCCATTTCCCCTTATCCTTAATCCTTCTATGATCGGTGGCGTACTTGCAGCACCTTTTCGGACCAAGCACTTTAAAATATCCTTTATAATGCGCACTGCCAGGGTTTGGAACTCCCTGCCGGCGTCTGTATTTCCGACCACATATAACCCTAATCTTTTCAAGGTTCGAGTGAATTGGCATCTTCTGGGTGAGCTCGCTCCATCTTAGGCCTCAACCTTGCCACATGGCTGGTTGTCGGCCAAGAGCTAATCCATCTCTTATAAAAATAAAAATAAAAATTCCTGTGGCGTTGCTTGTGTCATAAGCGACGGTAGCCACCTACCATCAAGTGGACTGTCAGCCTGTCTGTCGACATAAAAAAAACTTTTTGTATGGGAAGTGGTATTATCATAATTGCAATGGTGAAAGCAAATCGATCGGTGGCAGCGAAACGTGAAATTTGGACCTGTCGTAGCCTTTTTAGTACAATCCAAACCAAATGGTTGCCAAAACCACAAAATTTGTTGGTATCTTTACAATAAATATACCTATTAAAAAAAAAAATTTTGTTCCAGGTTCCGTTTCCGTCCGTCACAATATGTCCTCAAAATAAAAACCGTAAAAGTATCTACAATTTTTACGAGAGTTACCAAAAATTCGCTCCGTTGCTCATGCAGGAATCGAATGAGTAAAGAAGCCAATTATTTGTAAAAAAAAGTACAGTGAACATAAAGGTTAAGTTAACTCAAAGTTTAACTTCATTGTTTGCTTTGCAGAACCCAAAATCCAATTTTAGAAAAATTCGAAGATATTGGCCTAATATGTCACGGCGGTCTTTACAACAAATATCTGAACAAGATTTTGAGTACAATATCAAAACGTGAAATATCAAATGCAACCGTAGTTAAACATATACTGGAGGTGTTTATTCTGTTTCTATTTGCAGTAAATGTAAACCAAAATAACATCCTAATTAATAATTCATTTAATATTTTCATTTAGGTCGCTCCTGATGTGTCGAACGTTTTTGAAAGCTGCATATTTCGCGAAAGACGAATGGGTTGTTCCAATATGTTCAAAAAGGTTCTGACTGGTGAAGGGGTCTGCTTCAACTTTAATTCCCTTAACGCACAGGAGATATTTAGGACCGACAAGTAATTTTTTCTAAAATATATCAATACCTAATTATTGCTTCCATAGCTCTAATTAAGAGGATTGTCAAGCTGTAAATTTTCATACAAAAAGCGATAACGCTTTCCCCCCAGTAAACATAGTCCAATTTTTATAATTTTTGGAAATGTTGTAGAGATAATGAAAAACTAGGTCCGTACGTTTTTATTTTTAAGAAATATTTCTTACGATAGAAGTTATTAGCATCTAAAAATCTATATTTTTTACTTAAAAACTTCCTCTAGCGTTTTTATTTTTTTTAATTAAATTAAACTGAATTACTAAAAAATAAAAACGTACAGACTTAGATTAAGGTATACC
This sequence comes from Synanthedon tipuliformis, assembly GCA_947623395.1. Classification (NCBI taxonomy): domain Eukaryota; kingdom Metazoa; phylum Arthropoda; class Insecta; order Lepidoptera; family Sesiidae; genus Synanthedon; species Synanthedon tipuliformis. Next base: position 713,026 of record OX392415.1, on the reverse strand, counting down.
GAATCCAATGATATCAAAATTGTCTTATTTTGTAAAAGTTTAGGGGGGTAAAAACGTTATCGCCCGAAAGCATATTACACTAAGGAAATGTAGGCAATTTACTACAGGACTTGCAACTCTCTCTATCGCACGATACGGGTCGGAGGCAGAGCGATGTGAAACAGATAGCATTTTTTAAAAATACCTACTCGCGCCGCGTATCGGCACCTCACAATCCTCTTAAATTAACGAAACAAAATATTATACTTTCAGAATCCAAGAAGAATACCAATATCTAGATAGAAATACACCAAGTAAGCAATGGAGTTTAGAAGAGGGCTACAGTAAAGAAAGTTACACCAATCTTACTTTCAAAACATATCCATATCGTGGGAAGGTAATATGAATTTTAATGAACCATAATTCCAATATTATAAATGCAAAAATGAGTTTATTAGTTTAACCGATCATCAAGAAAATTTGCATAGGCGTTGTCATGAACACATAAAATAACATAGGGACTGTCTCCGAAGAATCATCTAAAAATAAAAATAAATAATAAAACACAACAAAAATGTTTGTGCAATATATTATTATGTTGTAACACCTAAAATAAAAGGGGCGAATGAAGTCGCGGGCAAAAGCTCGCGACTCGGATGTCCTATTCCTTTTGGGGAGCTGCTCATTCAAAACTGGTGCCGCTCTAGATCCTTTCTTTCTCAATGATTGTCATGTCTACAGATTACGTAATTAGCTGTTTAGGTTGTATATAAACTCTAGTGAATATCAATTTTATATTATAGAAATTATACAAAAATATTATACAAAAAAGGAAAAAAGATTAATGTATGTCTTTGAATTTAATGATGATATAAATTTTTAGGATAACGGCGCCAAACCCGATTTTGAAATAATACTTAAGGAGGAAGAATCCGATCAAATGTGCAACAGTATGAACAAGGGGTTCAAGGTGGTAACTATTACTAGGTCTAATTAATCTGACTGGAACTTACGTGTTAATGAATCATAGTATTTCAGATTTACATTCAACATCCAGCTGATATGCCTCAAAATTCATTGTACTATTACGCAGCATTGCCAAACAAGAAAACATCAATGGCGATTAAGGTCAAAATGTTGAACACATCACCGAGTCTGAAAAGATATACGCCGGAAGTGTGAGACACATTTTTTTTTGGTCATCTGAGAGTCTGAAAGCCCACTTTATGGTAAATTGTTTTCAACTCATAGGGAGAAAAGCAAAACTTATGAGGAAAACAAGTGTGATGTAGATTTCAGTGGCATGCCTTCAATGTATAAAGGCATTTGTGATACTATGTGGTATCACAGATATTGTATCAAAAATATATAAAAGCAAACCTAAGTATTAAAAAATTACAACTCCCATTGTTATAATTAGTAAGGCTCACGGCCAAAGTTTACAGCCCTAAAATCGGTGGCAATATCGGGGCAGTAGTGGGGAGTCCCCTAGATCACTCCCTTGATCTATAGGCAAATCGTAAACATAATTAGAGGCGATCTAGGAAGATCCCCACTACTGCCCCGATATTGCCACCGATTTTAGGGCTGTGTATAAGCGCTCTTAGACTTTTCATTACCAAGGACTTCATTAGTATTGATCTTTAAAAAAATGATTGTGTAAGTAGTATAGTCAAAATAAATACAATGTCAGTCTATTGTAATTCCTAACATATTATTCTGTTTCAGTCGTCAATGCTATTTTCAAATCGATAAACAGCTCGAGTACTTCCGGCCATACACCGCAAGTAACTGCCGCCTTGAGTGTCAATCTCGTTACACTTACAACGAGTGTAAATGTGTTTCCTTTAACATGCCGCGTATGTATCACTATAATTGGATAATCACCTCTTTATTAATTACATACTAGCTGTTGCACGCAACTTCAACCGAGTAACTTTATAAAATATAGCCTATGTTGAAAGAATTTTATTAGGATCAGTAGAATTACTTGTTTTCTTAGCAGTAGATTGTATATTTGATATTTTAACGATTATTGGTTTCAGATCACAACAGCTCCGAAATATGCACTCAGAAACAACGTGCGTGCGTAGCGAGAGCATTGGGTAAATCTTTTTTGCATTGACCTTTTTTATGAATACCAATATTTAATCTATTAATATGTAACCAAATGTACGAGACAATTTGACGAGAAAAAAGACTTTTTATTGTTATTTTATCTTATTATCTACTTAATAATTATATTATAGATATTGTGATTACAGACAAGCTGGCGAATGACTCGATGAAATCTGAAACGGAATCATGCCGTTGCCTACCAGCTTGCGACAGCATCCAATATGATGCTGACATACTGAAAATCGATTTTGACGTTGAATCTGAATTGTCAAAGATTAATAAGAGTAGACGTAAACCAACCAATACTACAGGGTAAATGTGATTTTTTTTAAATAAAACTCCCTACATTCCTAAGGTTAGCGTCACCTAAGGTCACATTATATAATACAGATGCTTCCGGTTCATTATAACCTAATCCCAAATTGTCTACTTACCATATTTACTGAAATGCAAATGATCTTTCCTAAATCGAAGTCCCAGAACGACTGAAATCCGAAATGCACTAGTGGCAAATTGACTAAAGATGTAAAAAATATTTCTTGTTTATAGGTAATTTTTATACTAAGATATGTTTTGGATGTTGGCCAAGAGCAAACCCATCTCTAATAAAAAAAAGATGGGCTCACTTGATGGTAGGTGGCTACCGTAACCTAAAACACCAGCAACCACACTGCCAGACGGCCCTTCCCTGCCACTTAGCTTTAGCGAGAGCTAAGGAGACAAGGTAGCATAAGGATTGTTATGAGTTCTAAGAAAAACGAAAACTATACCCAATCCTTGCAATTTTTAAATAACTTTTTAACAATTATGTAAAGCTACACGACTTAAACAGCTTATATTTTTTTAGTGTAAGTGATTTTGATTATTCATTGACGTGACGTGGGTCTCTTTAACAAAAGAGAACAATGAAAAATAAAAACTCAGTTTTAACGAATTGAAAAAGTCTGATTTTTGTTAAGAGATTATTATTTATTTATTTTTTTTAATTTCAGATATTCCTTTTCAAAACTTGAAATGTATTTCAAAGAACACGCCTTTGTGTCTACGCGTAGGTCGGAGTTATTCGGATATACGGAATTTCTGGCAAATTGCGGAGGGTTGCTTGGACTTTTCCATGGATTCTCTTTTCTGAGTCTTGTAGAAATTGTTTACTTCGTTACTCTGAGGTGAGTCAGGAGTGCTGTGATGTTCTTCTATTTGTATTTTGTTCAGAGGGTTCTGTATCAACATCTAATAAGTTGTGGAAAGAAACTCTCTACATCTGATTAATCACACAATCAATGATTAATTGATTAATGATTAAGTACACGTCGTCGTCATCATCATCATCATCATCATCGTTATTATCATCAACAAAGGCACAGGTTTACAAGGATTTTGGGGATCTCCAGGAATTCCTGATTTGCATCACAGAGTAACCCCCGAGCATAGCCTATTCATAGCTTATTTTTTTTACATAAATGACATAAGTGTTACAAGTATATAAGTAATTTATCTCAATCAGATATTCGCTTTAATCGATATAAAACTGGTAAAATTAACATTAAAAGTACTCAAAATTTAAAATTTCATGAAACATCTTAAAATAATGTATGGCTTCTTTAAGTTACAGGTAAAATATCTTAATTAAACACTAGACTAATAAAGTTCTCAAGTACAGTAAATATTTCTACCATTTTAGATTATACTTCACTTTGAAGAAAGATTTGAAAAAAGAAAAGGTAGAAAGGAAAATGAGCAAGAAGAACTAGTCAACTGAGAGAAGATAATATTGAACTTATCTACATTAGAGTATAGTTTATATACATTTATATATAATTGTGTGAATTTTGCATCAAACTACTACAACACGGAATCCGCGTGCCTTACAAAACACTACGAACTTTATGGAACATTTAAAAGTGACATATTTTATGCGTAGAACATCAACTTTGTCATCTTTCATCTGTCTTTCTTACTTTCTTCTTCATAAAAATAAAGCAATATAGAGTTGCTCCTTTAAAAGTCAATAAATATTTAAATTTATCGCTTTCTTTCTACTCTTTCCTAGTCTTTATCCCTTTTGTAGTATTTTTAAAAAATCAAGCAAGCACCTATTGTACCGTCTGCCCGTCTGCTCCCATATACTTTAAAACAAGTGTTGAGGCACAAGAAGTTTACAAATGAAGTACAAACATAAATACATATCACGGAGCGTAGTGCGGCTGCCATTCAATTACATACCGATCCAATAATCGATATACAGACAAAGAACGAAGCACCGACTTCTTTTATCTGTCAATCAATCGATTGTCTCGATCGGATCAGAGACATCAAAGACAAGTCCTTACCGCGTGTAAAAATATTAATGAACTCTATTGCGTTCCACGTAGGGTTGAAAATAGATGAACAGATGAGTTTGAAAATGAATTTTTATCATTGTTGTGCAGTAATGATGAGAGTGAAGATTGATTGACGTACGATCAAGATAAAGCTGGTTTTGTGATCTGAAAGGCTACTGGTCAGATAGGGTTATGTAGTTAGTTGATTTAATAAATAAAAATGTAAGTATCCATTGTACTTTCTATGTGCCTGCAAATTTAATATCTATTATAGTATCTACTTTACAAATCAAACACATTTTTAATATGATTTAATTTAATTTATGAAATAATTTGATAAAGTAATATAATTATATTTGTTCTTAGGGCTTATTATGCTTAGGGCCTCTTTCACAAACAACAAGTAAAGTGTTGATTAGTTACTTTTAGAAATAATTTTATGTTTTATTAAATTATGCACTCGGTTTACTGCATCCTTCGATAGGAGATTTTTTATTATTATTTTCTTTTTAATGTTTGGCACTTTTACCGTATAAACAAAGGTATATCAGCTAAATTATTCCAGGTGACAGGTAACTTTAAATGCCGGGTAGCCTACTTGACAGATGGTGAAAGACGCCCTTAATCTAATTTGATCTAACTAAGAATTCAATATATTTCAATTAACATTCTATTTAATCAAATTTAAACAGGACAAAAGGTAAAATATTGGAAGGATAGTGTGGATGAGTGAATGGACAGTTGCATCGTTCATTCAGGCACCAACAACACAGCATTGTGCTGGAGTGGAAGCTGGCTACTGTCTCCACGAAGTTGTGCTTAGTTTATGGCAGTGCATCTAGTCATTTAAAGCTATAGCTATAGCGATACCTTCATACACAAGATGAAATAGTAATTCAAATTGTTGGAAGGTTTTACCAGAAATTTACAGAAAAGTCGCTTCTTTCAGTCAGCTGTTATTATATTGCTACTAGCTTTTGCCCGCGACTTCATTTGCGCTCATTTTTTAAGTGTTATAACTTTTATTCAATCTTTACTGCTCAGCCTATACTTTTGTCAGGCGTTGAATTTATTTTTTATTATTAGATCTCTCAGGATAGTACTTTTTTTCTGGGTGTAAGTAACTTTTCTGTATTCCTAACAACGTGTATGCAAAGTTTTATGAAGATCGGTTGAGTAGTTAATGTGTGAAAGCTTAACAAACCTGAACAAACTCAATTTAGCAGTTGCAATATTAGTCAGCATATTTATCATTGTCAGTCTTCATACACATACTGGACTGGACTATTGTAGATTCTAGACATATCCTAAGTTGTCACATATCCTAATGTAGGTAACAGTATTCACTTAATTGAATTCATTACTTAGCAACATAGTGGTAAGTGATTGATAGCAAATGGATTCGATAAAATTAATTTCTTTCAAAATTGATAAAGCCAATATTAAAAAAGTGACAGAAGACAGGAGCTAAGATAAAAAGCGGTCATTTATTACACTCATTACGATAAGGTTGTGATGGCGGGTGATTCGTTAAATTTTATCCGGTAGCTGGCTGTCAAACCCACCAGGTAGCGTTAGCATATTACTCACATAAAATTATGAATATTTTTTTATGACTTAAAACTTTAATTTATTAGTTTTTTTATATATTTTTTAATGAGGCTGCCTGTCGATTTGATAATAGGTCATCTATTAACATAGGCAATCCTACAGAAATTGCAAGTGATAGGATAAATACATTGATAAGAGTATGTACATAAAGGGGAAAGGTGAATGGGCTCTGGCATTTTGGTCCTTCGAGCCATAAAATAATCAAGAATGTTTTTGAACAAAGATAATTTCGTTATTTACTTTTGTACGAAATCCTGCGCTTTTGCGAAATACGATTTTTATATATTGTTATTATCTGAACTAGAAAAGTTGATGAAATAATACTAGAATATTAGTATATAGTAATTGAAAAAAAAAGTAGGTACTATTTACTCTATGCTAATACTTAGCGTCCCATATTTCAACAACAAAAAAAGATAATAAAAATAAAGTTTTTCTTTTGAAGAGAACAACCATGATTTTTCTTACGCCACTACAGACAGAGCCAGACGCTCGTCAAAACCGGTTGCAGCTAAATGATATACTTCTGACAGCCACAAAGATATTTCAGTCAAGATATTGACATCGGCGCAATCTGCACGCACAATGGGACCGAGTAAAAAATTAATGTATTGCGGCTTAAGAGAGAAGCAATGGAACCATTTATAAAAGATACAAAACTTTGATTATAGATAAGAATCTGAGGAGAACGGAACTCTTAGCAATGAACACTATGAACACTAAGTATTATAAATACACCTAACTACAATTATCAAGGCACACCTAACTTAAGAGGATAATGTTATAATACATACAAGAAAATTTGCAGCGATCAAGTATACTTGGGCGCGCACAAATTGAATTTTTGAAAACCTTACCTTTTTCATAGTATTTTGTACCTTAAGTGCTATTCATATAGTTCCACTTTCATTGTAACAATAGCCGTAGCATAATACAATGGAATTTGAATTATATTGAAAGCACTTAAGGTAAAAATACTATGAAAAAATTTATATACTTTGCCGTGTCGTCTTTCAATGTGCACCGGCCCTTAGACTCTCATTCCCCTCAGTAAAAATAGACAAGTTTTTCTAAGATTTTCTCGAGACGAAAGAACTTTACAAATAATTAGATAATAAACATATAAATGTATCTTTATATTTACTAAATAAATAAATACAATTTTATTCCTAATATCTCTGTAGGTAGGTGTTAGCAGCACAAAAAATGAAATACTATATGAGTAAAAATTGATTATCATTTTGTCATCATGAATAAAAAAGACGCATCAATATGGTTTAAGATAATTAAAATGGCACAAGTAGATTACATGTTACTCTGTTATAATATTGGTAGAAGTTATGGTGTAACTTAACTAACCACAAACCACCGCGTGTGTACCGCTATGCAAAAATGAGTCTGTAATTGTATATGATTTGATAGGAGTCTGTTTTATATCACTTTCACACTGGCGTAGCAAAATTGCGCAGACGCCGTTTGACTCATTCACTCAATACTCAAGTGTTATTAGAATAGACATATAAATATGACTCTATCCAGCACGATTGAGAAGGCAGTAGGGTATCGCTTTAAACTTAGATAAAAAATATGGCAAAACGAGATTAATTTCCTCTTGATCCTTTTGAGATTTTTTGGTCTCTGTAATGTAATATGCTGAAATTATTTAATGGTAATAAATAATGGCCTATGTCCAGCAGTGGACGTCCTACGGCTGAGATGATGATGATGATGATGAATAAATAATACTTAAAAAAAAAACCAATACAATTATACCAACAATTATACAAATACCTACATATTTATAAGCCAAATACAAAGAGTTCCACTTACTTACCCATAAACTTACATCGTCTCCATTTCATACCTAAACATGATGGAGGTATGTGATATTAATTATTGGAAAATAAAATAAATATACTGTTTCTTGTTTGTATCTTCATTTATTTATCAAAGAGAGTTGCGAGCAATTTGAACTTCCTGCGCGCGAGTCTTTGATCTTGGATCGACGATAAATGGGCTCTTTAATATGAATTGCGATTATAATTCTCACTTTAAGTATTTTGTCTTCGTATAAATTGATTTTAAATATCAACGATCATGTAACATACGAGTATATTTATGTTTTTAAATTTACCTACTCTACCATATACGTGATACGTTCCCTGGGAGATACATTCCACACAGCACCATCTAGTTCCAAAGAAAGCAACTTAATGCTTGTATTATGGATACCAGACGGTTGATATACTACATACATACATTATTTTTTTTATATTATATATACAAAACATCCATGACTCAGGTACAAAGGTAAATGTTAACACATAAACATTTGCCCCTAGCGGGATTCGAACCCGCAACCGCTTAGTTAACAGCTAGGGATACTAGCCACTAGACCGTATCGGTATGGTTCAAACCGTATGGTTCAAATAAGCGAATTAATATTTTAATAAGCTGAATAAATAGTGATTGAAGCACATTTCGCAATTTACAATAAGGAGATATCATTTCAATAATATTACTACTAATACCGTAATATGGATTTGTATTGAAAAATATACTTATATTATAAAAACTTGAAATATAAATACACTTTTCAAACGTCTAATAAAAAATTATAATAACAGCTGCAATTGCTTTTAATTTTTTTTTAGATATAATTCTCAAAATATAAAGATTTTCACACAAGAAGAGCGCGCATGTCGGATCAAAGCAGTGATTTATGCGGCGCAGGATTATTATGAAATATCGCTCGCTAACGAATGTGCGCGCCACGTGGCAAAACATATTGGGAGGATATTTGTTAAAATATTATTTTATTTATTACATAGTATTTCATATGCACTTAAGCTTTGAGTTTAATGGGAACTGATTGTGCTGATATTGACGGTTTAACAAATAGTGTCCTTAATTTACTATAAGAAATCTAAATCTAAAGTCTAACATAATGTTGTTAATAGATTGATTAATTGAATTAAAATATAAATAAAAACTAATAAATCATTAAATCACGATACTTATACATCGTAGTATATAATTGTTCATTATTTTTATAGGTTACTGTTGCCCGCGACTTCGGCGGCGTAACATTGTAAATTATATACTAAAACCTTCATCGAGAATCACTCTATCCATTGGTGAAAACAGCATGAAAATCGGTGCAGTAGTTTTTGAGTTTATCGCGAACAGACAGACGCGGCGGAGCGATAGTGATACATTAACCTGCATTTTGGCCGCTAAATGTTTATGATTATTTATCTTTAAATAGTTAAATTGAAAATGTAAATAGTTAAGTTTAGTATAGTTAGTTAGTTTAATTTATGTAATTTTTTATATATGTTTTTAATTTTTAATTTACGTTAATTTTAATCTATGAACTAATTTGTCTGAAAATAAATAAATTATTATTATTATTGAAAAAATCCATAAACATAAATAACATATTATTACGTTGACAAAAGTCAAAATATTAAGGCGTCTGTCTATCGGTGCAAAACTACGAATCAGTGCGAAAAAAACCGTGCGCGTGGGGAGCACCTCCGCTGACATCCTGCGTTATAATACTCGTAATTTATCAATAGAATCTTGCTCTACTTATTGCTTTTAATATTTTACTAGAATTTTTTAATTTTATGTTATTGAAAATACCCAATTTTCAACATTTCTAAATATATTATACATGCATTGTTATGCTATAATAGTTAATTTAATAAATAGATACAGTCGGCGCGCTAGCTCCAAGAAATTTTAGAAATGTTAGAAATTTTAGAATGTTAGAAATGTAGAAATTTTAGAAGTTTTAGAAATTTTAGAAAGAGAAATTTTTTAATTTCATGTTATTGAAAATACCAATTTTCAACATTTCTAAATATATTATACATGCATTTGTTATGCTATAATAGTTAATCCAATAAATAGATACAGTCGGCGCGCTAGCTCCCAGAAATTTTAGAAATGTTAGAAATTTTAGAATGTTAGAAATGTAGAAATTTTAGAAGTTTTAGAAATTTTAGAAAGAGAAATTTTTTAATTTCATGTTATTGAAAATACCAATTTTCAACATTTCTAAATATATTATACATGCATTTGTTATGCTATAATAGTTAATCCAATAAATAGATACAGTCGGCGCGTTAACTCCAAGAAATTTTAGAAATGTTAGAAATTTTAGAAGTTTTAGAAATTTTAGATATTTTAGAAATTTTAGAAACAGACTTGTTTTTTAGAATTAGTTTTAGTTAATTTAGAATATAGAAAAGTTGCTAGCAGATTATCGATATTATTATTGTGAATAAGGTTGTGTTCATTTCATTATTAGAAATTGAGATGATATTACATGATTGAAGACTTTTTTTGAGCGGAAGCCTGTGCCAGGAGCCTTCACTCTTCCATAAAAGCTAGTAATAATATATATACCTAATTTTTTTTATAATTATTATAACATATAATATAATATAATATAATATAATATAATATAATATAATATAATATAATATAATATAATATAATATAATGTATATATATAGTATAATATACTTTGGACATATCATGCGCGGCGAGAAGTATAATCTCCTGCAGCTGATCATGCAGGGGAAAATACAAGGTAGACGCAAGCCAGGCAGACGACGTACTTCTTGGCTCAAGAATCTCCGCGAATGGTATGGCCAAAGTACCAGATCGCTATTTCGAGCCGCCGCCTCAAGGGTTAGGATAGCCATAATGATAGCCAACCTCCGATAGGAGATGGCACTGGAAGAAGAAGAAGAAGAATAATATAATATAATATAATATAATATAATATAATATAATATAATATAATATAATATAATATAATATAATACAATATAACATATACGAATATAATATATAATGCTTATGATATTTGACTTGCATTTCCTTTTTTTAGACAAGCATATCTTTTTCCATTATGACCCAATAATAATATATATAACAAAAACAAAAATTAACTAACTACCAAAAAGTTCGAAAATAATGTTGAAAATAAATAAAGTAAAGCAACTTTCGATATGCTAACAGAAGCGCAAAATCTCTGAGAGTGAGCGAGACAAAGATATTTGTTCGATCGCAAAAAACATGTAAAAATTTAACACGGAGCACACGTCTGAACGCAACGACCGCTCACCGGTCACTGAGGAGTTTGATTGCCGGTATTTTCTTATCAATAAAATAATTACTTTTCTTAATTTTTATACAGAAACCATAGCTTTTTATTGTACCTAAACACTTGTCCTTTATGATAATAAATGTTAATTTCTAATTGTTGTTACGTAACTATGTTAAAAATGAAAAAAAAAATTAGTGAAAAATTTGATAAAAGACAATATTTAACGTTCTTACTTAAGAACATGAATTAGTTTTGCAAAAAAAGAATCAGGTTAATTTAAGGACGACCACATAAGAAAACTTCAAACCTTAATAGATTTTTCAATTTATCATTAGTTGTTATGTCTTTAGTCCGTGAACATAGCTCAACATACTGCAGGGCTTGGCAGAGCTATGTTTAACTCCATTTTTACCTAATATATACCCTATAAACAAACGCTTAAAAAATACTTAACTATTAACCATATTATAAATTTTTCTTGGTTATAAAAATATTTCTAAGTTTTTTCCTAAATCAGTTTGAAAACAATGTTATAAGCAGCGCCAAAAATTCGATGAGAGTCAATTTTTAACGGTCCGCAGCCTTAAACCGACAAAAATAACCGGGGAATAAAAATTTTGTACTAGAAATTAGTAAGCATTTTCCTCTCGATATCTCTTCGTACTTTGTCTTCTTGCTACTTTCTCTTCTCGCAAATCACGCTTAAGAGTGCAGAACAACCTGGAATAAATTTTTATATTTGTTATGTCTTTATAATGGCTGGAACACTATCTGTAACAATAACCCGTCATGATAATAATAGAAAGTTTAGGGCCTCTTTCACAAACTACAAGTAAAGTGTTGATTAGTTACTTTTAGAAATAATTTTATGTTTTATTAAATTATGCACTCGGTTTAGTGCATCTTTCGATAGGCGATTTTTTTGGGACTTTTACAGTACAAACAAAGGTATATCCTACGAATAATAATACTCATATACTCGTATGCTAAATTATTCCCGGTGAGAGGTGACTTTAAATGACGGTTAGCCTACTTGATAGATGGTGAAAGAGGCCTTTAATTGAAGAAATAAAAAAACACATATAATTACCGTAAAGTGATGAAGTATATAATTTCAACAAGACTAAGGAAAGAGAATCCAAGGAATAATCCCAGTAAGCCACCGATGTTAGCTAAGAAGCTCGTGATACCAAACAGTTCTGACCGACGCATCGATATGAAACGGGGCTCCTTGTAGTAAATCTCTAATTTGGAGTATAAGTATCTGAAAATAAAACATTCATCATTATCATCATCATCTCAGCCGTAGGACGTCCACTGCTGGACATAGGCCTCCCCATAACTTTCCAATGGGACCGGTCAGAAGCAGCCTGGATCCACCGCTGACCCGCGGCCTTTATTAGGTCGTCTGTCCACCTTGTGGGTGGACGTCCTACGCTGCGCTTCTTCATCAATACTAATAATAAATCTGTAAGTGTAGGTATTGTATGTATGTATATATGTTCCAGAGTCCTCCATAACTTATAAACGAATTAACTGATTTTCATGAAACTTGGTAGATAAACATTTAGACGTACGGGACACAGGATAGGCTACTTTTTTCACGCGGACGAAGTCGCGGACGCCAGCTAGTTTTTATAAATATTAACAGTCGAGAATTATTGTTATTATAAATTTTTTTTTTAAACAGTAGGAGGATAATATTTATACTAATATTATAAAGAGAGATTTGTAAGTTTGTATGAATAAACTCAAAAACTACTTGACAGATTTTGAAAATTATAATTATATATATACAGTATAAATATTATTTTTTTATTTATTATATTTTATATTTTTTTTATTATCATTTTTTAACATAAATTTTCCAGTAGTACCAGATTGAAGTAGGCTGGATACAACGTGATCTACGACCCTTATTAGGTATTATCACTACATATTATGAAATAAAGTCAGTCTGTCTGTACCTATGTATGCTTAGATCTTTAAAACTGCGCAACAGATTTTAATGCGGTTTTCACTAATGGATAGAGTGGTTCTCGAGGAAGGTTTTAGTATACCTATAATTTACAAAGTTACGCGGGCGAAGCCGCGGGCAGCAGTTAGTAAAAATTATACTTAGAAGTTACTGCTATTATAAAAACTATAGCATGTTACATTACTTTCTATAGCCGGTTAAAGTGTTGTTGTTCAATATCTTCTCAATTTTCGTATACGATTTGTAATCGAAGCCAGTTCTAAGCAAATCAGCATCGTACTGCACACTTTCGCAAGGAGGTAAACAGTTGCAAGGTCCAGCTAATTCTTCCACTTTACTTTTAACTTCTTGTCTCACTAATTTACCTGTTAAAATTAATTAATTAATTACCATATAAATATATTATTCTGAGCACAGCCTTTTATCTAATTAGCAACTTTTACCAAAGCTTTTGTTGAGAACTCACTTATTGCTTTTGAGACACAAGTTCTATCCTTGAGTCTGCACACTGCACTACTATTGTTAACTGTAAATGAATGTTTCTATAAAATTTATGGTATTAAAGCATTTACAAAGGATGTTAAAGGACTCACAAGGCATGTTAAAATAGACGCAGTTACACATTTTGTAAGTATATTCGGTTTGGCATTCAAGCCTACAGTTGTTCAGTGTGTATATTTTGAAAAAACGCAACGTTCTCTCGTGAGGATAATAACACTGGCGTCTGAAATAGAGGAAATAGATTAAAAAAAGAGGATACTTTATGATTACTTAAAATCACTTTAAGATACTGCTACTTTTCAGTTACGAGTGGTAAAATTTATTTTATATAATACAATTCTGTGCAAATTGATATGAAATATTTTATTTCATTAAGGGCCTCTTTCACCAACTACAAGTAAAGTATTGATTAATTACTTTTCAAGTACCTAATGCTAATTGGCAAGTAAATATTACGAGTATCCCTTGAGTAATGCTAGTCGAAGATGGTGAAAATCGTACTCTATCTTACAGGTGACTTTAAATGGCGATTAGCCTACTTGACACTTTACTCAGAGACGGTGAAAGAGGCCCTAAATCATATTATGCGAAAGAAGAAATTTATACGAACACATCCGATTTGTATTCTTTCATTTCATCTGATGTATTGAAAATGTTTAATTTGACGGCCAGTGAAGTCACTTGATTTGGAACTACTGCATAATAGGAGAGAAAACTCTGAGGCATGTCAGTCTGGTGTTGAAGATATACCTGCGAATAAAGTTAATTAAAGTTATCTATTCTATTTATAGATTATACATAACTTAGGATACATGCCTTAACTATCTGTTCCAAGGTTCCAGGGTTCGATTACCGGCCGGGTTAACTTAGGAAATAAACTTTTCTAAGTTGGCTTTGGCCTGAATCTGGAAATTAGTGGCAGGCCACACTGTTCTTCGCAGTCATTTGGGCACTCTAATGTAAGGGGGGTTTCATTAGACCGCCGTGAAATAATAGCACGTGTGCTATTGTGTTTCTGTGATGCCAGAGCCCATTTTCCCTATCCCTTTATCCCCTTAATCCTATTGTAGTCCGTAGCACACATGCAGGACTTGTCGCGTTGCTTGTGTTATAGGGCGACGGTAGCCATACCATCAAGTGGAGTGTCAGCCTGTCTGTCGGCCTAAACATAAGAAAAAAATACGTCTGTTAATGTACCTTAAACCCTTTACTTGAACTATTACATAATGGATCCCGCGCTTTGCGTTCCTTAAATATAACATCAATATCTGGCGGTGGTAGGTTTTCCTATAACCAAGAAAATATTCTTAAATTAATTCTTAAACCAAAAAAATTAAATTAAAATTATAATTAAAATTGAAATTAAAATTAAAATTGAAGTTAAAATTAAAATTAAAATTCATTTATTTTCAGGCAATTGGGGCCATATCTAGACATTTCTGTAAGTTTTTTTTTTTTTTTTTAATATAGGTACTCTAATAAAGACTGACTAATAAATAATAAGACCATTGGAGCGAGCCGTTGGAATGGGCTCGCTAGTTGCTTTGGTTCGTGATTCTCTATTTTAATGTATCAGGGTGGTTCATCCCCCATGAAGGTAATTTTTTAATATCTAACTAGCGACACCGAGCGTAAATAGTCAAAAAATTATCACTTTTCTCTGGGTGAATATACTTAGTGTTATATTTTAAAATCTTATGTGAAATTCAGGCTAATCTCTTCTGTGTACTGCCTTTCTATTCTACTAGAAAATGCATAAGTATATAGTTTTTTGACAATTTCATACTTACTCGTCCTACATCCAATGTACGCCACGGAGTATGTATTTTTTTATTTAAATAAGTATAATTTTTTTGTATCCTGAAATCGATCGTAAAAATCAGATTAGTTATTTGCATTATTTATTTAAACTATAAACGTAAATAGTAACAAGAAACTCACACGTCTGTCCGTAAAATTTCATCATAAGAAAGTGCGTTATAATTGAAACATACGCCTTTATTCGTCAACACTTTTACAAACATCTTACTGCATGCTATTTGTAGTCCAAGCAATGAACAACTTTTAAAAACATTAAATGATGGAGAAACCTTAAATTTTATAGATTAATTTTAGATATATTTTAGATCTAGGTCATAGAGGGTAGGAATCATGAGGCAAGAGTGACAAAGATGCAATAATAATATGTTAGGTCTTCTAATTAGCACAACACTTTGGTAGATCTGAGTATTATAGAGGGATATTGATACTCTTGTCCCTTTATAAATAAATAAATAAATAAATAATAATCTTCATATATTCCACAGAACACCATTTAGTTCTTACCAATCAATGCTTGTATTATAGATACCAGATAGTTGATATACTACATAGATTACTTTTGTTTACATATATAAATCGTAAATACATAAATGAGTCATGGGACTTAAGTACAAATACAAAGGTAAAATGTTAACATAGACATTTGCCCCTAGCGGGATTCGAACCTGCGACCGTTTGGTTAACAGCTAGGGTTACTAGCCACTAGTATCCCTAGCTGGTGTGGTCAATTTACGCCTTTATTCAAGGTATATATCGATTTAATGTTAAACAAACGAAATTATTCTAAATCTAGAGCGCGTACATAGGTTATCTGTAGTATGTAGCACTACTAGAGTGCTGGATAAAGAAACTTTTTTTACGATTACCTTATAAATGTCTTTAACAAACAGACGATCAGTTGTTAAATTTGAGGGAACTCGATTCTCTCCAGTTTCGTGACATATTATTTTAACGTCCTCAAATTCGCTCTCGTCTATTTCTTCTAATCTGTAAATAAAGTGAAAACAATATGTAGTATATTCAGGTATAACGGATTAGTAGATCGATAGAGGGATAGAGGGATAATAAAATGACTTCCGGCATCCCTTACTCTCTGAAACACGCAACACACAAGGTCTACTATATGAGGGCTGTTACTGTCGCCGAATCGGCTTTTTAATTTATGACTGCGAAACGCATTTTGCCCTGTCACTATTAATCGAAGTTGGGAACCCTGAGTCTGATTGCCAAGGCTGGAGTGTGACGCAGGCTTTAAATGGCTTATAAGAGTAATTGTAAAAATAGGCTTCAGCGCATGATGCTGGAGGGTATTAAGTATAAATAAAAAAAAAGATAAAGACACTAAACGAGGAATTAGGAGTATGCCACGACAATCTCGCAAACAGCTCTAACGATTTTAGCAAAAATCTAGGGTTAGGGGTTTTTTAGGTCTAGAAATCGATCTGTCAGGATCTTATCTTCGAGAAAATTCGTTTTAGGTACTTTTTTTTAATGGATCGGTTACAAAAGTAATACCGGTCACCCAGTCTAGTTATAATAAAAACAATCAATAAATCTTACGTTTGATTATTTAACTTTTTACGTTTAGTTAAAAATGTTATGTTTCTAGCACTTTTTATTCGTGGACATATCGTCACAGATGGTACTGGAACCTGAAAAGAAAATAGAGTCCACATGTTAAAAATAATATCTAAAACATAGATAAATGATTGGTCTCGCTGCTAGACACAGATACAGCCGTCGTACTTGTAAAATGCGGCATAGAATAGTACGCCGAATTCGGCGTATCCGAGCCAGTCACACTGCAACCTGTCTGTGATGTGTACGTGCCGAATGTTTTATTAAATTTGAGTTTGAGCAACCAAACCAGTTTGAGTAGTGAAACTTTGTAAAAATATAATAAAACTGGGTAAAAAGTGATAAAAAGTGACGTTTTTTTACACACACTACAATAACAAGTTGCCACATTTTCGGAGCTATTGCTTTTGTATAGCGCTCTATCTAGCCGAGCGCAGCGAGACCAATCAATTAACTTTGATCTAAAAGCAAATATTAGTTTTTTTTTTTTTTTTTAATAATACCCACTAGAATTCTTTTAGTACTCGTATTTAGAAATTAAAATTATATTTACCTCAGTAGTCGGTATGAAACGTTCGTTGATGGTAACGATGACTGGACTGTTTTGCCATTTGTGGTAAACATCACTTATTAAATATGAACACAATCCGAGACTTAACAAAAATGTTATCAACCAAAATACTCTGGAAATAAATTACAGGTAAGATTAATAATTACAAAATAAGAGATATTTTTTGCATATATTTATATCTATACTAGCTGTTGCATGCGACTTCGTCCGTGTAACTTAATAAAATATAGCCTATGTTACTCGCTGATAATATAGCTTCCCAACAGTGAAAGAATTTTTCAAATCGGCCCAGTAGTTTTGGAGCCTATTCAATGCAAACAAACAAACAAACAAATATTTCCTCCTTATATACCTAATATATTAATATAATAAAGAGAGAAGATTTGTATGTTTTTAATAAATAAACTCAAAAACTACTGCACCGATTTTAAAAAAAATCATTCACCTATAGAAAGCTAATTATCAGCAATTAACCTAAACTAAATTTTATAAAGTTGCGCGAGCGAAATCGCGTGCAACAGCTAGTGTGATATAATTTGATATTGTGTTAAAATTTATAACATTTAAATCTCAATTTACTTAAAGTAGTCTATTGTCTAATAGGATGGTTAGGACATGTTTCTTGGATGAAAGTAATTCTAACATGAAATGGATGAATCAAAATAATAAGTATTCTGAACGCACAAGCTTTAAAAAACTTACTTTTCTAAAGTAGTTAATCCTTTCTCAGTAATGTATCGTAGTCCATGTAAAGTTGTGTTCTTGGCGAAGTCCAAAAACAATTCAACAATTAATATTTTTTGACGTTTTCTTCTTGCTTTTTTGTAATGTATTCCATCATAATCTTCGCTTTCGAATGAACTGCAATCAAACATTCCATATTTGTATTTTCATATAAAATATATACTAAGAAATACTTTTTTATATCTATATTCTATACAAAATATTATAAAGAGTGTAGATTTTTGTATGTTCGTAATGAATAAACTCAAAAACTACTAGAACGATTTAAAAAATTCTTTCACCCATAAAAAGCTATATTATCAGCGAGTAACATAGGCTATATTTTATAAAGTTACGCGGATGAAGTCGTTGTACAACAGCTAGTATTTTAGAAAAAGTAAAAGTACGAAACGCGCCTCATAATTATGCACTCTCTCGAACTGTGGCAAGGTTTGTTATTGACACGATACGACGATTAGCTGTCAGTCAGAAATTAATTTTAAGTTTTGAATTATCTTTTTTTTTGCTTTTGACTGTATATACATGTATAGCAGAAAAGAAAAGTGCTTTATCAGTTTCGATTACAAATTCCATTCATTTCAAAATTCGCTAAGGCTTAGATTTGAAATAGGAATTGATTACTGATTGACATAATTTGTCATCGCTAATAAAGATAGCAATAGAAATTGTCACTTTGAATTTTCAAAAGAAAACATACCAACATACAAAGAATGTTCAATCTTGGGTGATAAACCACTTTATTTGTCGAATTTACATCTACTGAAAATAAATTTTAAATAAATTTTATTATTTTATGTTTTATTTTATTACTCACTTCATAACTCCAGCAGAAAATGTTCCGTCAGTAAACCATAGTAGGTATATGCAAACTGAGCTGATAACTGAAACTACCTTCGTTAGCAAGTAGAACATTGTTGTAGTAATTAGGGTAATAGGTTTTTTCGTTTATCGCTTTAATTAGAAATGGGATTAGCCCTTAGGGAATAACGAACATGACATGTAAAAATGGAGTAATGTCCATATTCGTTTGCAAAACCTTGAAACACTTTTATATGATTATGTGGAAATATGTATTAAAGCTTAATGAGCTTTGTTGATTAAAAAAAAAACTAAATATACTTTTTTTATTAAATTCGTTTGAAATAATTATAAAACTTAACGAGAAGCCTTATATTATCATAAATATGACATACAAATATAGTCAGTTTTATAGTTATCTTTAATAAAATAAGGAATATATATTTAGTTAAATTTTTTAAAGTTTTCCTTCAGCCTACAGTTTTTGTCTAACATGAAACAAAATTGTATATTCTTGTCTATCTTGAAAATATCAAAGGTATTCAAATAATTTTAATCACACTCGTCAGCAAATTTGTCCGACTTGCATTTTCCGAAGCCGCCGGGTTCGTGTCTATCGGCGGCTTTGGTGTGTAGACACCTTTAGGGAATATCAGACTCCTGATCCTTTATTCTCATATTCTCCCTATTCCTTTTATTGCTACTATTTTGACGTAGTGCAGTTCTCAGGTCACAATTCTCATGTTAAAGAATAATTAATAGGTTAAATATTAATAATTAATTAATTATAATTAATTTCGTTTTAACAGATAATAGTTAGTATCCTAGAGTTCTGTTAATTTATTATTCTATTTAAATATAAATTAATTTCAAATATATCAAGCCAAATAGCACATCATTCATTCCGCATTGTCAATCAATTAACAATGAAACATTATTCACGAATGATACGACTGCCGATAGCAAATGCATTAATTATTACTTCATAATTTTGTATTAAACTTGTCAAATATGTTTGTAACTTCCTGTGTATGAATATTGATTGATTTATCTGTTTGTGTAACCAGACCTATTGCAAAACGTGCTTTAAGCATAATTACATTTTGTATGAGTATTTCAATACTTGTTGCTATTACATAAGGTTCAATTTCCATATTCACTTACTCATTATTTGTTTCAAACCGATATTATACTAATATAGGCATTATTAGGTAAGTATATTTTGACATAGTATTTTTGGTGGCTTTTTGGTATAAGCAGGTTATTATTTATGTCAACATATAAGATCAGTGTGTCAACCCAGGTTTCAATCTTCGTTTAAGATAATAATTCAATAGAAATAATTATGTTCCTTTCAATTCAATATGATATGTTTTAAAACTAAACTAAATAATATAAATGATATAATTATAATGCCAAAATATGATGTCATGTCCATATTTTTTTTCTGCAAATAACTGCCTATATCTTTCCAGGTTAGTTAACTAATTCGTTTAAAATCTCTAGTATTATTTGATTAACTGTTGAATTTGTGTTAAGA
Organism: Synanthedon tipuliformis; assembly: GCA_947623395.1. Taxonomy (NCBI): domain Eukaryota; kingdom Metazoa; phylum Arthropoda; class Insecta; order Lepidoptera; family Sesiidae; genus Synanthedon; species Synanthedon tipuliformis. The sequence continues at coordinate 692,341 of OX392415.1, read as the reverse complement.
AGAACCAGTGCATACATCGGCATTATAAACATCTGCGGCGGCACAATGAAGAATTTCAAGTAATGCAGCATCTGTCAACCGAAGTCTGGAGCATTTTGTTGGTCGGCTGCCATAGCCACCTTCCCGCAGACAGGCGTGATCTATGCTCCTCGGCGTCCACATTTTTATCTTACAAAGTGCTCAGATAGACACGAAAGGAACTTTGCGGAAAATTCATCTCCTAAATAACAAGAAAACGTAATAAAATATACGGCCATTCGCCTGCGATTTGAACTTTAATGAAAGATATGTAAGGTTGCTTTTCAATTGAAGATTTGTGTGTCGTAAAGGTGTTGTTGGTCTGGAGTGTAGCTCGTTGAGCACGAGAGCCTGGTATAAATGTATGAAGGTACATTAATCCAAACAGACGTGCATTCCTTTGTGGAGGGCAGAGTTGTGATGGCGTGAAAATATGACTTGTTATTTATGGCGCGCGTCAGACGGGAGATGAAAATTTCGGCGACCTTTTTTGTGTTACATTACTCGGTCATTTGTGGATGGATCTGTTACTGGGATTTCGTAGCACTTTTAGACAATCAACTTATCATAATTAAGTTATAATGAAAATTACCTAAGCTTTTTATGTTTGTGTTTGAATGTTAATGAATGAAAAACACTACTGAACGAATTTGGATGAAATTTGACACACGGATAGTTTATTATCTGGATTAATATAATAGGAAGTTAGGTCTTCGAGGGTTCGTCTAAAATATAAAACAATGGCGCGGCATGTTACAGTAAGGCAATATCCCTTGTAAGACATATATAAATTTGTTACTAGAAGTAGATAGAGAAAAGAAAATTCAGTAGGTACATGAGACTTAGTGAATTTAGCCTGCAAATTAGTGAATAAACTGTTACAATGCTAACTGTTACATTATTAAATTGAATGTCATGTTTTTATTGTATAATATATACTGTTTGAACACGGAACAAAATGGGGAGAACTATTCCAAAAAAAAAAAAAAAAAAAATCACAAATAAATTAGTACCTTTCGTTTCAATTATAAATTCAAAATTCAAATTTATTTATTTTCAGGTAACTAGACCCATATTTTACATTTTTATAAATTAGTTATTAATATTTATCTAAACAGTTCCTAATTAATTAAAATAAAAGCAAATTTTTATTATATTAAAAGCAATAATAATATACGAAATAAATTAATATATTATTATTGTACTGCATCACTTTATGAAATCCTTTGGGGCGGTGTGAATAATATCCATGGTTAGCGCTGCAAGATCTAATACGTGGCCTTAACTTTATGACGTCATTACGCTCCTACCCCACTCTAATGTGTAGCAGCGCTTTTTCCGGAACGGCTTTACCGGTTGAATTTATTTGACAATTATTAAGGTGTCTGCATTAAGGGGGCATTAAGACGGCCGTGTTGGAGGAAATTCATGTTTTTCTTGGGATGTTTTCACCCGTAACTCAGCGGCGGTCGACACGTGCAAACTATTAGCTCGCAGCCGCCAGCCGCTGGATTAGAAAATAATTCAACTCTCAATGTTATTATGGCTGAGTTGGATTTATTTTATTGCCGCGCGAGATATATGCGAGTATTTGGACTTCATACGTTCGCCTCCCGGCCTTGTTTATTGAGCGAGCCGAGATAAGCGGGTGTAACAAATTTTATAGGGGAGCCATGGTCCTACAACGTTTCGACATAAATTCCATTTACGTCCTGCAATTATAGCTTTATTCGCTCGAGTGACTGCGTTGCGATCTTATTGGATCTACCTTCTAATGTGATATATTGCAGATCGCCAATAAAACACTCTTTAATATTGCTTTGTGATTTATGCTTAAAGTTTTTGGAACTACGTGCTCATTATTCGAATTTACGACTAAATAATATATAAAAGAACATAAAAAAACACTATACACACACATTCCATTCCAATTTCTGTAAAGATTACATTATTTGAAGGAAATGAAAGATAAAATGTGATGTTTGTTCACACAAGTCTCAATTTTGAGTTGAGAACGCGACAATACTCAGTTGCATTAAAATTCAGTAATCTATGAAAATTTTGTAGTAGTAGCAACTAGCAAGGCACTGCGTTTTGTAGTTATCATTTAGGCAGCCGATCAGTAACCAATCTCTTACTGAAGACACCGTGAAACAAAAGCATAAATGTAACTGTTCTGTTCTACATAATATTTCGGCAAATGAGTAAGCGCCTTTTAAAAATCTTCTAATTCCTTATTCTACAATGAATACCTATGCAGTACCTATGGCGTTGTTTGTGTTAATAAGAGACATACCCTTTACTTCCTATCAACCATTAGATAAATATAAATAAACAATACTTAAATGTCTTTTTATAAACGAATAAATTGATTGCTTGACTCACTTTAGAGGGTTGACTTTAAGAAATACAAAAGATTATTGTATGTATGTTTTAAACAATGTAAGTGTGTGGTTTATTCTTTAAAATGGCGTCTACAAGTGGGCTTACACAGTTTGTTGTTTAAACACACTTCACTCTTTACCAATGACAACTTATTCAAAATGACATCCTTCAATTTAGACATTGAAATCATTGAAACCTGAGTGCCTTGTGCGAGTTTTACTGTATCAAACGCTAAAATGTAGCACTACGTCATTCCCATACAAATTGACATTTACGCGTTCGACGCGTTTGATAGAGTAAAACTCGCACTAGGCCCTCTGAGCCCATTCACGTCAGTATGTATTGCTGAATAAGTTAGGTATATGTAGTTTATTTTGGGTATATTTCGAACATTATAAACCATTTTGGAACTGATCACTACAGTAAAAAAATACGAGACAAGCTCAAACAAAATATTGTTCGAATATTTTCAATGCATTTATAATAAAAAGTAAGACTTTAAATTAAAAGAGACATAATAATACGTTAATTGTGAATATTAATAATTTTTTATGGTCACTCTATTTTTACTAGTTTCATAAAATTGCCAACATGACGTCCCGAGAAGAAACTCAAATAGGACTTATCTATAATAATTTTATTATAATTTGGAAACGTTTTATAATAATTTATAATAATAAAACTAGGTTACACAGGCTTATTTCTAAAAGTTTATGATTTTTTTCTAAAACGCAACTAATGTTTTTTTTTCTAAAACAATGTGATTTCTGAAATTGTACATAATCATCCACAATGAATTTTATTTACCTAATTGCTTGCTCATAGTAGTAGAAATCTTTCTTTGTTATCCATAACTAAATAAATAAACTAAATAATTAGAAAAAAACAACATTCTTGATTTTAAACATAAATTCAGATTTTAATAGTGTGCACTGAACCTTATATTTAAGTAGCTGGCGTTGAAGTAAATCATAAGAAAACTAGTTTATTTTCCGTCAGTGCAGTTGGTGATATTTTCAGTGTTTGCCACATTACCCAAGCTTGTAATTGCTATGTTTTGCCGCTCATAAATAATAAACTCAACTCTATCACAGTATAAATATACGAAAAATTAGTATGTGACGAATGCTTGATAGAAATATTAGTAAATTGTATAAACGATATAATAATATATCTATAATATATAATTACACTTCTGTAAAACTATTGAAATCAATTCTGTAAATGATGATAACAGTAAAATTTCTCACCATATATATCTCACCATATGGTTTTCTCCACCATATAATATATTTTTCATCATTAGATTATGTGAACATAATTTCCAAACCATAACAAGGAGTGGGAAATACTAAGAGAATAAAAGTCGAGCGTTTATATCAGTGGATGTAATTCTGTAATTAAGAAATAAAATAATATAGTTTACTTACTGCTATTACCAATTGCGGTGATGACTGTATTTTAACGATTTGCAGTGCAATGGCCACATTAGTTTTGGACTTCCTTTCTTTGTTTACCTTTTAGGTGTGGTTTTGCTCTTTGTCATAATAATATAATTTAAGCGCACCCCTGTTCATTCTTCAGCTAGATTCTACTTTAGTGTCCCTTATATTGACTATATTTTATATATAAAAAACTTGTAAAAATATAAAATATATATTTTTAAACATAAGTGTCCCTCATATTTACTTTATTATATACTATAAATATAAATGTATAAACTATATTTTATACATCTATATATTTTATACATAGAATAAAATAAAGTAGCTGTCTGTCTTGTCTGTTTCTCCGTTAACTTCTTAACGGACTTTGATTACCATTCACTAATGGAAAGAGCGAAAAACAAGACAAAAAATTACATCCGTGCGAAGCAGAGAGCGGTTTGCTAGTATATTTGCTCGTATATTATAAAACTTGTACCGTCTGATTTTATGTCTCCATAAAATATTACCGTTTTGTGTTACCGTGACTTGTAAGACGGGTTCTTATTTTAAAATTACAACAGGTATCAGTTTCTTACTAAAGTTAAAATTTATATTGTTATACTCGTACTACCCTGACCCGGCAAACATTGTTTTGCGAAAAAATAAAAAAAATAATTTTTGGGGTGGACCACCCTTAACATAATTTAGGGGTATAAAAAATAGATGTTGGCCGATTCCCAGACCTACCCGATAAGCACACAAAATTTCATCAAAATCGGTCCAGCCGTTTCGGAGGAGTTTGGCAACAAACACTGCGACACGAGAATTTTATATATTAGATATATAATTTTTGCCTCATCTAACAAAATAGCTAGTTTTCCGTATCCATAGAAGAGGACGTCCATGTTGATATTCTGCTTTTGCTGCGGAAAGATAAAAGAAAATGGAGGAGATAACTCCGAGTGTTATCTTGGACAAGCGCGGTGGAACAACTTAATAGAAGCCTTACCCGCTCTAATACTCACCTTAGGATCACCTTATCTTTATCGATAATGGAGAATTGTGCCAACACTATTCGCACCGTGGACTTCACTGTTAAAAGGTTCTAACACACGCCACTTTATTCATAGAGATACAACTTTGTCGCCCTCAACATTCGTCTCAAATTTAGGTTACAATAGAATCCCGATGAACGTATAGTAAGACAAGGTTCTATATTATTTGAATCGTCTTTGCAAATTGGAACCTTGTGTGGATAGTTGTACACTTACCTGGTTCATATTCAAGCAGTGTTGCTATCAAAGCCATACCAAATCAGATATCGAATGGACTCTCGCATCGAGATAAACTCGAATAAACTATCGATTGTGCCCAAGATATTCCTTCGAAGGCATTTTAAATTAAGTACATTTGATGTTGTTTTTTGCTACTTAAGTTAAATGTGACGATGCTTTAAATGGGTATAAATAAAGGCCATAATCGCACTGAACGGTTGTCATTTACATTTTTATAGTTATTACTTACTTGTAATGTAAAATGAGTTGCAATGAATTTAAACTGCGTCATTATTATTTTACGACTGCTTAATAGTGTTATGAACTTTGAAATTATTGTACAGTTTATCAACTTGTCTAATGACATTCATAGATTTGTATTTATGTTTTGAATATTAAAACAGAAAATATTTTATTATTACCTACATTTATTGTTAGCTATAGGTAGATAACTACTACCCACAAAATGCTAAAGAATAATTTCTTTGCTAAATGAATCTTAAACTAATTATGCTTTTAAAATAAGTAAGTAAAATTAAATAACTTAATTCATAATTTAATGTTTATTAGAATATTTTATCAACAATTTTTTTATGTGTATTATTTTTAAGGATAACTAATGAATATTGAAAACATTTATTAGATATCCATTAGACAAACATATTCATTTGATATTCATATTTCATGCGATCTATTTTTCCTTTCGGTTTTTAGGTCTCGCCACAGTATGCATATTAATCTGAAAATAGAAACAGATATTGTAAAATTTAAGTGAATTGAATATACCTACATATAGGTTTCAGATATGCTTTGCATTAATTTAAATATTTTTTAAACATAATTAGCTTATATTAATTAACATTTTTTTTCTATAGCCCATGGAAACGCTCGCTGTACTCTACATTGGCTCCCTGATAAAAAAGCTATAATTATATATAGTTATATAATTATAGCTTATAGACTATATACTATACTATATATGGTTATATTGAAATTGGCTGAACGGTTTAATGAATGACTAAAAGAAAAAGTTAAAATTAAATACTTACCTTAATGTTAGGAAGTAAATGATCTCGAAAAAGCTAAGCAATGAGAAGCCAAGAAATAAACCGAGAAGACCACCGCAATATCCAAGAAAATCTGTCACTCCAAACAGCTCCGAACGTCTCATTGAAATGAACTGCGGTTCTTTGAAGTAGATCTCAATTTTTGAATAATTAAGTCTGAAAATTTCAATTAAATAAGATTTGCTTAGTTTTTTTTCCTCATTTGCAATCATCAAATCAAATAATATCTCTGAATAAGTTGGTTCAAAGTTCAAAAATCAAAATATTTATTTATCAATTGGGTTTCTCCAAGAAACTCTTATGATCGTCATTATAAATTTAAATTTACCAGGGTTTCGGAAAACTGTGCCAAGATGACAATCCAAGACATAAGGGAAAATGTTGCAAGAATTCTCGTAGGTAATTTCAATTATTGTGAAAAAAAAAATACCATAAAAACAGAGAGGTGTTAAATTTATAAAATAATAATAAATGAGCATCAACAATAAATGCAATGTGATTTTTATTAATCACTGATTTAATTAAAAATAAATAAATTTGAATTTAATTTTGATATATTGTCAAAAATGCGTATTCACATACAATGTATACTTTGTTATTTAATATATATTTTTTATCAATATAAAATAGTTAATTATTATTTAAAAAGAAATCTATCATTTATTTTAACACTAATATACATACGATTTATTATAGGAATTTAAATATTCTCTATATTCTATGTCCATGTTATGAGTTCCGTTAAACGATTCCAAATACGCGATCAAGTCGAAGTCAGTCTTCAGTATTTCAGCGTCATAGTGGATACGGTTGCATTCGGGCAGGCAATCACATTTAACAGAGATGAGTTCTTCTATAGCAGGCAGAAATTGTTCATGCAATGACATATCTAAAACATAAATGCATAGATAAATGATTGGTCTCGCTGCGCTCAACTAGATAGAGCGCTCCGTGAATGCGGCAACTTTTTATTGTAGTGTGTGTAAAAAATCCTCACTTTTTATTACTTTTGACACAGTTTCATAATATTTTTACACAGTTTCACTACGCAAACTGGCATTTTATTATGTTCAAAATTTAATAAAACATTCGGCAAGTACACATCACAGACAGCTTGCAGTATGACTGGCTCGGGTACGCCGAATTCGGCGTAGTATTTGTTGCCGCATTTTACAAGTACAACTGCGGTATCTAATTGAGCGTAGCGAAACAAATTATTAATCTAAGCATAAGTGAATAATATGTTTTCTATTGCTGCTTTTGTTATTATGTTATTATTATAAATATTGTAATATATTTATATTTATATATTTATATTATAGCTACCAATGTTCTTTGAGTTTCTACGTTCAAAGGTACTGACTACATTTCCTTTATTGCTTGTCTTATTTTAACTTGTATCCTAAGAACGTTTTCATGGTCTAATTGATAGACTGTCAGCGTGCCTGCCACCTTTCTTATTAAAACATAACCTCCCTGTGGTGGGCACACGACACCTTGTGGTATACAATATAACATATATAAGACTCTACAGGAAAATCTCTTCATTCACTTGTCTGGGGGTCTATCCTTTTTTTCGTGGGTGAAGTATATTTAATTAATAATAACAATGTCTGATATAAATCAATAGCTATAGAAATAATGTCAGTAAAATAGAATACATTACATATTCCTCCAATGACACATTCCTGTTTTCTCGGGTGACAGATGTATCTGCTGTCGTGAACTGAAATCAAATCCCAAAATGTTTGACTAGGAAGCCAATGAAAATTGACCTTTATTAAAAAAAAAACTACAATTCTAAGCAACTCACATGGCATATTGAAAAATACACAGCCGCATATTGCGTAAGTGTAATTGGATTGACACTCCAACCGGCAATTGTTTTCAGTGTAGATTTTAAAGTACTTGAGCTTTCTGTCTAATGGGAAATAACATTGACGTCTGAAAAAAAAATTAAGAATTAATTTAAAATCTTCCTTTTTTCATCGTACATAAATTCTGTGATGTTTTATTGAAAATGCTTGTAAATAGATCTTGAATTCTTGAAATCTTCATTTGAAGACATAGACTCTTGTTTGAATTATGTTAGACTGCCTGGAGGCTATACTCATACACGATAATATGGAATATAATATTATACTATTTACACTTCCTATTCTTTTTGCATAGAAAAAAGGGAACTTTTTACATCCATGAAGTTTTTACCATATTCAATGTTACTTACACTTCGGGTGAATAGCTTATTAAATTTGGAGATGTAGTCAACATACTAAGTTGGAGAGCCACTGACGTCACTTGATTGGGCATCACTGCGTAATAATACAGGGAATGAGTGGGCATGTCCACTGGATTCTGCACGTAAATCTAAAAAGGAAATGCAATTTTCTTAGTCTGTTCTTTTTATATTAAATGGACGAAATCATATATAAATAAAAATGAATGCTAAATGTGTTCCTAAGCGAAAAAGTCTAAGTAGGAGTCTTAAGAGAAAATTAAGAAAAATTGATCCAATCTTCTTTACCATTTTCAAGTTCCTAGTTTAAGTTACATATTATTAGCTTCCAGAGTCCAAAAGCTTTTGATATAACGTCTTTCGGGCCATGTAGTCTTCTATGTTTTCTTTCATGTTGTTTTCTGTATGGGATGGTTATGGTTACTTTTGACTCACTGACCAGATTTCAGTAGTATTACTTTCAGTACCCTGCCACTCTACTCTCTTACTTCTCTTAAAAATTAATTAATTAATTAGTTATTCTTAATTAGTTTCACCTTACTTAGAAATTCTGCTGAGGTCAGAAGCCAGAAGCTTCTCGAATAGAGATACCTACTCTTCACCCACGAAACGGACAAACGTTGGTTCCGAGAAGTCCTATGGGAAAATTATCGGGGATGTCTATGTTCAGAAGTGAACGTTTTGCAGATGAAATGTTTATATCTTACTTACTTTGTATCCACTGTTAATTCCATTACATATCAAATCTTTATCACTTAGGTCGTTCTTTAAAGTTATCTCTATATCTGGACCCGCTCCATTTTCCTTAAAATAAATCAAACTTTTACTATCATGTTTTTTAGCTACTACATCATTGATCTTAAACTAAACTAACTTTGTAGTATACACATACTCACACACTGATTGTGTGTGAATTGCAAAATTAGGTAAGATTTTTCTTATATTTTTAATTCTTTTAATAATTTGCTTTTCAAAGCCCTCATTTTGAGATTTTTCTTTAGATTTATATGGAATGTATTATATTAAAATAATTGATTGAGTTTTATCTCTCACCCGTCCACGTCTGGGATAAGGATCTGGTTCTTCATCCGTATAACCATGTGATAAATTCCAACCTCTGCTTTCCTCGGTTGCGTCCAGGTAACTGTAATCTTTCTGTATACTAAAAATTGAGATGTTGTCAATAAATAAAATAAATAAATTAAAAAGCCTTTAATTTCCTTAAACATTACAATAATCATGCAATAACATTTTTTTTTAATCTAGGTATTAAGGACCTCTCGACGAGTAAAAGCCTCCTCCATCTCTCTCCATATTTTCCTGTCTTGGGCTATCTTAATCCAATCGTTATTTACAATTTTTTTAAGCTCGTCTTCCCACCTTCTTTTTTTTTTCTCGTCTTCTTTTTCCGGATGGGCCAGCCCATGCAGTGATTTTTCTGGTCCATTTCTCATTGTCCTGACGTGCAATGTGACCGGCCCATTTCCACTTAAGTTTCTTGCAGTGAGTTAACGCATCAATAACTTTTGTCCTTTCTCTTATTTCGCTTTGTCGCTTCTTGTCTTTTAATTTTAAATTGAGAATACTTCTCTCCATGGCTTTCTGGCATGTTTCAATTTTCCTGATCGTGTAGGTATTATAGATCCAGGTTTCAATAGTATTATACAAATAAAATATCGTTAATCCCTCATTAACTTTATCCTTAATCGTACTTAGTTAGCAGCGAATTTGCAACACAATCATGTGGCGTTGCTTATATTAAAAAGTGAAGCTACCATCATGTAGATGTCTGAAAAACTTTACCTGCATAAAATACGTTTATATTGCAACTAGCTGTTGCACGCGACTTCGTCCGCGTAACTTTATAAAATATAGCCTATGTTACTCGCTGATAAAATAGCTTCCCAACAGTAAAGTAATTTTTCATATCGGTCCAGTAGTTTCGGAGCCTATTTAATGCATAAAAAAACAAACAATCTCTTTATAATATTAGTATAGATAAGCAGAACTAGAGAGAAGACCAGTGTGACAATGACAATTAATCAAATATTCTAATGAAATCAACTAATAATAATGAAACAATAAAATATACAAAATAATACATGAGACTAATCACTGCCGGGATAGATTCTAAAAGCCAATCTTTGATATTAAAAATATATCATTGGACAAACTTGTATTTTTAAAAGAAACTTTTCTTAAGGATATAATATATTTCTAATGATTATGACTCACTCGTCGCGAAACATTTCCTTAGCTGAGAGGCTGTTGAAGTTGTAACATACTCCTTCGCCAGTCAACACCCTCTTGAATATATCGTCGCATTTAACATTTTCACCCCGCCATATGCAGCGGTCAAACACGTCGTACATTGTGGGAGAGACCTGAACATTGACATCAACAAATTGCTATATAAAGTAGAAATGGAAATATTCAAGTTCATAAACGTTTTCATTATTATTTTTAAAATCTAAAAACTATTGAATTTGTAAAATCATGATAAAAAAGAGATAAAAAACCCCACTTTTATTGTGAGGTCTATTACATCGATGAAAATTCTAAACAATACAATTTGTTCTTCACATGTTTAAGTATAACATATATTTTTTTCAAACCTATTACGTTGACACTTTCTTGTAACATCTTTATTAAACAATGCAAATTTTTAGGATTTAGCCTTTGTTTACCCTTTAAGACTTAAATCATATCTTACCTCATCTATTTGCTTTACAGCAAAAGCATCAACGTGTTCCCGTTCAGATTCTATGACTACTTTTCCCAAATCGCAAACCAGAGCTATATTTACCAGTTTATCTAACTGTTCATTGCTGAAAAAGTTAAATACTTTATTGGTATACCCAATGCAGTTTTTAAAAATTGAAAATCTATTTTTATCACATCTAATATGTATTAAACAGAATCTTACTCGAAATTCCAATCGGTGACATTCCCAAAAACATCCACTTGACTGTCGTTCAAGTACAACTGGCTTCTTTCTCGTATGAAATCTTTATTTTTAATGAAAGCTTCAGTGAAATTATACACAGAGCTCTTACTTTTGATTTGTGGGCAAATAGTTACAGATGGAAATGGGACCTGTAAACACATAACGTTAACTATGTAATACATACATATTTTATGTCGAGTGGATATTCTGATGTTAATTTGTTATTTTGAAAATATCACTTTAAAAAAATTTACATTGTTTCTCATGGGGTTTATTTACATTAGTGTTATTTGATTTTGAAGAATGCAGATTTGCTGTTTTAAAGAATCTCCATGGCTTTTCCAAATGTATTATTAACCCAAATATTTTTTCTTGGAGTGTTTAGTTTCTGTTCTAATTTTCTTTTTTATTGTTATCACCAGTATTCTTAATTCACTCCTACTATGGAAGCAAATTTAAAGAGTTATTCACTTCAAGAGATTTTTTATTAGAGATCGGTTTGCTCTTGGCCAACAACCAGGTGTGTAGCAAAGAGACCTATGATGGAGCTAGCTCACTCAGAAGATGCCTATTCACTCGAACTTTGAAAAGATTTGGTTTATATTATGTGATTTGTTTCAACCAAAGCTCTTTTTAGAAAGAAAGACTATAATTATAATTGTTTGCTATTGTTAACTGGGAGGAGATCAGCGGAACATAACAATATAATAGAATGGTGACTTACCGTACCTATCGGTATGACATGTTCATTATATGTGACGATAACTGGACTCGTCTTCCACATAATCCAAACTTTGCCAATAAGATACAAACACATTCCGACACTTAGCAAAAATGTTACCAACCAGAATACTCTGAAATCAGACACATCACTACGTGATCACATATTGTTATCCGTACTAATATTATAAATGCGAAAGTTTGTATGGATGTATGGATGTTTGTAACTCTGTCACGCAAAAACTACCGAACCGATCACCATGAAATTTTGCATACACGTTATCTGGGACATCAGAAAGGATCATCCAGAACGCGGACGAAGTCGCGGGCACCAGCTAGTTTGACAATATGTGATTCAGTAAGTATAATAAGAAAGACAATACACCGTAAGTTACAAGTGATGTAATAGATATTACTTGCGAAGTGAAAAGTTGTTAACGCCACTTTAAAAATACAAGTAATACCTAGGAAATCAAAGGTCGCTTCTAATATAATTTCAACTCTCTACAAAGCAGTAGTTAAGTATAAAAAAATATAACAAACTTTTCTAAAATAGATACTCCTCCATCGGCCACGTATTTGAGACCATGCAGTGTAGTATTCCTTGCGAAATCCAAAAACAATTCTATGACCAATATTTTCTGTCTCTTCCTACGCTCCTTCTTTCTACTAGTTTTTCTGTTTATTTCTGGTACATTCTCTTCTTCCCTGACAATGAAAAGGGTACAATAATAATAATAAAATATAAAATTAAAAACTTATTTATTCCTTCGCGGAAACACCAATTCACACAATAAAATTAATTATAATAATTTATTAAAAAAATAACATTTAATGTTATAATAATAATAATAACTAAAGATAAAATCAATTAAAAGAGGGATGGAAATAGGTGGCTAAGGCTAAGGCCTAGGAAATAATAAATATCACTAGGTACTTACTGCATTTTAATAGGAGCAAATGAAACACATCCGCGTTACTTAAACAAGTAGAAACAACTAAAACATTCGCTTGTTATAACTTGTTGTAATCACCTTTTTGTGTAATTAGGTTAAAAGCTTTCCTCACACTTGCTAATTTGCAGTTAACTTATCTGTGACACAACCTAAGGGATGGATTTAATAAATTAAACACGCTGTGTTTCCTTTTCATTTATTATAATTAATAAATATTATCAGTTAAAGTTAAAAAAAAATACAATAAAAATTTTAAATTTGTGTAATTTTTTAAACAACTGTGCTTAAAAAAAACTTCAAAATATTTTTCAGTTAAATATTTTGTCTTCAAAGGCGACATACCTATACATAATCTATGTCTATATTATATTAATATTATAAAGAGAGAAGATTAGTATTTTTGTATGTTTGTAAATTGAATAAACTCAAAAACTACTGGATTTTGGAAAGCTACGTTATAAGCGAGTAACATAAGCTATCTACATACTAATATTATAAAGCTGAAGAGTTTGTTTGTTTGAACGCGCTAATCTCAGGAACTACTGGTTCGAAATGAAAAATTCTTTTTGTGTTGGATAGATCATTTATCGAGGAAAGCTTTAGGCTATATTTTATAAAGTTGCGCGGGCGAAGTCGCGTGCAGCAGCTAGTATTGGATAAAGTTACGCGGGTGTAGTCGCGTGCAACAGCCTAAGCGTCGTTAACCGCAAAACTCGAGAAAAGTTGGACAAATTCGCCATTGACGGGGGCGTGTCGCATCGCAAGTGATTATTATTATTCATGCAAATTTCTATTTAAATAAAGTTTTCTTCTGTTTATCCCTGTCTCCTTCTCTACTTGTTTTCTGTGATTCAATATTTTACAGACGAACCTGTAAATAAAGCATAATACGTGATAATTCTTTTCAGAATTGAAGACTTCAACATATTATTATAAGCATTAAAGTAACATAGGATTTGAATATGTACATATTAGAGTATAATTTGATATCAATAACGAAAAATTACTTGCCTTAAAGTAAGAAAATAGATTATTTCGAAAAAACTAAGTAATGAGAATCCCAAGAAAAGGCTAAGTAAACAGCCACAGTTGCCGAAAAAATCAGTAGTGCTGAACAACTCCGAGCGACGTATAGAGAGAAATTGAGGCTCCTTGAAGAAAAACTCTATTTTTGAATAATGAATTCTGTAAATCAAGATAAAAGTTTGGTTTTAGATTTCTACTTTAGTTTTACATAAGCAAACTCTATATAATCTCTTATAGATTATATTAGTCCAAACTACTGGACCGATTTGAAAAATTCTTTCACCAATGGGAAGCTATGTCATCAGCGAGTAACATAGACTATATTTATAAAGCTACGCGGACGAAGTCGCGTGCAACAGCTAGTATAGAATACGCACGTCTTATCATAAGCCTTCAATTTGTCTAAATATTCTAGTGCTTCCGTCATTTCATCCTTAATTTGTAACCTCTCGTTGTTATTCATCATAAACGCCTGCGTGTATGCCGAGTAATCGAAATGTGATTTCAGGGCGTCTGCTTCGTAATACACCTTGTTGCACTCTGGCAGACATTTGCATCCTTTGACCATATCTACTTTGTAGGTCGTAGTATCTAAAATGAATAATTTTTCTTCATGGTTTACAGAATTTTTACGCTTAAAAAGCATAGTTTTTTATTAGAAATATAACTTACATTGAGCTACACTCTCGCACATTCGATGATCAATGTCCATAGAGCAAATTTTGTCGGTATCCTCATCTGAAACTTATAACATAACAAAATCTTAACTCAGAAAAATATGACATTAGGTAGGTAAATCTAAAAATAAAAACCATTCAACACAGTGTTCTAGTGACGAAAATATCTTGGTTTCCACTTTTCGTTTTCCTGGCTTGACAAGGAATATTTGCTGCTGGCGATAGAGCCATTAGAATAACGGCTAAATCCACATCTTCCCAACAACAATATCTTATACGATCAATACGAGTACTCCTAAAGTAGGTATTAGTGACCGTAAAGTAAAAATTAATATACATATCCAAATTATCCAACTTTGTAGAAAATTTTATGTACAAACTTTTTCCAGAAGTATTCATAATGCTATTCGTACTGATATTCGGGATATGAGCAAAAACCTGAAAAAGGTACCTTACATCTTCTAAACCCTCAGTACAACCTTAAGGATTTTTAGTAACTATACTGTCTGGATACTGTAAGGTATAATTGTATGAATTTTCAAAACTGTAGGTTTTGACATTAAACATTCAAAAGTAACACCTTATTATATGACTCACATGGCATATTGAAGTGAACACATTTACAATAGTCTTTGGAGTAGTGTGAAGCGCATTCTAATCTGCAATTTCTTTCTGTGTATATTTTAAAAAATTCCAAACTTTCGTCTTCCGGAAAATTGCATTGTCGTCTGAAATTTATTAGGAAAAAAATCATTTATAAAGCATTTACATATTATAAACTTTTTTTTATGTTACCAGGCTGCCTACTAACATTACTTAGTTGAACACATGTAACATTACTATTACTTGTGTTCAAGGAAGTAAAGTTATTCCATGATCTATTTACTTTTTTTTAATTTATGTTACCACAGTCTTATAACTATAGGTTCTCACACATCTGGAGAATATCCTCTCAAAGTTGGTGAGGTCGTCAGCATGCTGAGTTTGAGCGCTATAGACGTCACCTCATTCGGCATTACAGAGTAGTGGTACAAGGAATGTGTTGGCATATCAACTGGGTGTTGTACGTAGATCTGAATAAAAAATAAGACAATAAAATTTTGTTAAAAAAATTATTAAATAAATAAATTTATAAATTAAATTTTCTCGTCATTGGACACAAATTCTCAAAGTTAATATACATAGTTTCATTTAATACGTATCTGGTCATCACACATTTATTTTGAAGTAATATTATTTAATTCATATTTAATACAACAAGCACAAGTGCCGTTATTGGAAGAGAATACACCTTATATCCGCCACTGTTGCAAAGCAAATCTCTATTGCGCTCCTCATCATTCTTCAGAATAATTTCCAGATCCGGTCCTGCTCCATTTTCCTGAAATTGTATTATATACAATTAAATATATTTTATCTTTCTAACTTTTATTTTTGACAGCATTTGTCAGCAAATTATCTTCCACGAGTTGTTCTCGTGTATAAAACACAATACTGTAAATTTAAATCAAAATAAGTTCAGTAGTTTGCTGAAAGAGGAAACAGCAAACCACTGAACTGATATCAACAATATTAAGGCTAATATAAAATACATGTAAAATGATATCACTATAAAACCACTGTATTTTGTATACTATTAATTACAAAATAAAAAATCAAAATATTTATTTATCAATTGGGTTTCTACAAGATACTCTTATAATCGTCATTATATTATTAATTAAAATTAAAGTTGAATAAATTAAATTAAATTTAAATTTATAATGACGATCATAACATACAATTTATAAAAAATTGCTTTAACTTAAATTTAATTTTTTTAATCGTTATATTGTTATATAATAGATCTGAAGATTCTGAAGGTAGGCTGTTGATAAGGTGTAATGTAAGCGGTACTTAGTCCTGACTTGGCGCACAAGTATACTTATTAAGTACATTACATATTAAACTGTTTACCCTTCCACGTCTTGGGTAAGGATTTTTTTCGTTATCACAATACCCGTGTGACAGATTCCATCCTCTTGTTTTCTGTGTAGTGTATAAGTAAGAGTATTTACTTTGAACACTAAAATGAAAAGTAATTATTAGTAAATACATAAATTAATATAATAAGTTCCATAAATATTGTTCCTAGGCTTCACATGGACGTAATTTCTGCAAATTATTAACAAAAACTTTCTAGTTTATAGCACTTTCCATATTCCATTAGTAAAAACCGCATTAAAATTCGTTGATGCTTTGGAAGAAGTTAGCGGAGAAACAGATAGAGGTGGACATCGAATTTTTATAATATATAGATTAGATATAGATATAGATTACTAAAAAAATATATAAAAAGGTGTGTGGGCATAAAATCCGATACAAAAGAGATTAAAATATCTGAGAACCTTTTCGAGATTTATTTTTTCCATATAAATAAACAAATAAATATCTTCACACATTCCACACAGAACCATCTAGTTCCACACTAAGCAACTAATGCTTGTATTATGCTTTTTTTTTAATATAAAACATCCATGACTCAGGTACAAAGGTAAAATGTTAACACATAAATATTACTTTGAATCACATTGAGTTTACTCACTTTTCTTCACGAAACATTTCTTCAGCGGAGAGTCCATTGAAATTAAAACAAACTCCTTCACCGGTCAGTGCAATTTTGAATATTTCTTCACAATCCACATTTTCACCTCGCCACAGACATTGTTGAAATATATCTGATGTTTTAGGAGCCACCTGTTTTAGAGTTTTGCTAAATAAGATTGACTTTTTTTATATAATTACTGGCTGACCTGACAAACGTTGTTTTGCCATATAAAAAGTTTTTGGGGTAGGCCACCCTTATCACTTAGGGGTATAAAATTAGTTTACGACCTATCGAAATAAAATCATAAAATATATCGATCAAGCCTTTTCGGAGGAGTTTGTTTACAAACACTGTGACACGCGAATTTTATATAAGTAAATAAAGAAATAAATATATTCAGACATTCCACACAGCACCATCTAGTGCCAAAGTAAGCAACGGTTGATATACTACATATATATAGAATATATAGAAGTATGCTTTTAAGCATAGAGTAACTTATACAATATAAGTGATTTGTTACCTTAAACATGTGCTCTATCAATGAAACGTTGGTGTAATTGTGGCTTGATGATATTCCTCCGCTCGCTACATCGCAAAGGAAAGCGATCACTGTTAATTTTTCTAAATCAATGGTCCTGCAATTAATTTAAAAAACAAAACTACATACTTAGGAAACGAGGATGAAAGGATTTTTTATACTGTTGAAAATAATAGTTTTCAATGTTTTGGATAGGTTTTGAAAAAATTGAAAGTGGTTTTTAATTATTTGAATTTGAATTTGAATTTGGATGGTGTGTGTGTGTCATTTTGCATGACGTATGACGAGTATGGTAAGGGTTACACAGTCAATAAATATCGTGATATTCGTTTTCCCTTCAGTAAATATTGACGTCTAAACGCGATAAGCAAGAGTATTGACAAAAAGTCAGAAATTTTTGTGACCCATCAATGTAATATTTATTGACTGTGTAACCCTTGCTTTAGGCTGTCATGCCAGATGACACCCATACATGGTGTATAGCTGACTTATAGACAATAGATATTATACGTATACTTACTTGTTTTTATCTATTCCTCCAGAGCAATCATAGATAGGATAAGGAAAATTATCTTTTGGCTTCTCCGAAAAACAATTCTCTTCAAATTCTTTTGTGAAATTGTAAATTGAAGTTAGTATTTTTATTTGAGGACAAATAGTTACCGATGGGAAAGGAACCTGAAAAGATTGACATTGTTGTTTTCGTAAAAAAAATGTCAAGAAAAAAATTTATGATATTAAGCATAATAAATAAAGCCAGCCTTAGATGATCTTAGACCTTAAACTCGGTCAAGCCAATTGCACGATAGGCTTGAATGTGTTTGGCTGGCATAAAGCCCGGTTTACACTTCTAAAAGTAGGGAGAGTGTGTATGAAAGAGTCAGGCTTTGAAAGAGACGATGCTACTTTCTTCCACTTACTAAAATCCAACCAAAATTAATTTGTAGTCTTTATATGGCACCACTCGATAGCCATCATCCACACGCATTTGACAGTAGTAAGTGGGAAAAGTAGCATCGTCTCTTTCAAAGCCTGGCTCTTTCATACACACTTTCCCCTATTTATGGTAGGATTCCCCGAAAAGTAGGATCGCTTTCTATTCAACTCAACTTAACACTTATTGAAATGTAAAGAGTTAACTTAACTTATTACTTATTACTTAACTTATTGAAATGCATTAGAGTGAGTACAATATATTTTTTATAAATAAACGTACAACTTACGTTGTTATTTATCGTGGAATAAAGAATAATATTTAAATATATTTATGTAATGAATAAAAAAATAAACAGATACAAATATTATAAAATCTAAAAAAAATAAATTGCAAAACTGTGTCGTATTTAAATGAAAAATAATTTAAAATTACCGTGCCGGTAGGTATAATTTTTTCGTCATAAGAGACAATGATCGGACTAGTCCTCCATTTAATCCAGACCTTTCCTATTAGGTATGAACAAAGACCTACGCTGAGCAGAAATGTTGTTGTCCAGAATACTCTGAGGGTGAAAATTACAGACGTAGTGACGTTCTTTCTACTCTATACCAACGTGTTTTTTGGTATAGAGTAGAAAGAACGTGTGAACGTACAGCCTTCAATAAAACAATTCCCAATAGATTTATACAAAATTACGTATATGAGTCAGTATTATTTAATTGCTTTACATGTATTTACCGATTAATTGATATAATAAGCAAAACGTTAATATTATATAAAAAAAAGTACAATCTGTCTTCCCGTGTCAGCAATACACTTGAGATTTTTCACAAAAAAAAGAACTTGTGCGCAGCGGTTTACGTATATTCTCCAAAACTGTCACTAGCTACCCGTCAGAACAGTGGGTTGCCCTTTATGAAAAATATTTGACCAATCTACATTAGTAATTCGCTTTGGTAGTAAATAAATACCCGTTTACTGTGTCCTAACAAGAGGTTGTTGGTAGACTACTGTTGCCTTTTAAAACAAACAACGCCAGAGGAGTTAATAGCACAGATAAGGAGGATATCACGATTTTACGATCACGGGTATAGATAAGTTCACGATTGTCTTCTGTACGGAGTGGTTACTGTCGCCAGACGGGCTGTTTTGACTGCGAAATGTGGTAAGTGTTCTGTGAATATTATTTTTTTATTTATTTATTTCGTTTTAGTAATTTCTTCAATTCATTTCAACCGAGAAAATGTGCAACTCAGATCATCCTATCTTTTAATATAGGTACTTACATTTAAAAAAAAAAAAATAAAAAAAATATGCGTACTTTTCAATGATAGATAGCCCTCGTTCAGTGATATATCTAAGTCCATGTAGTGTTGTATTCTTCGCGAAGTCCAAAAATAATTCTGTGATAAGTAATTTATGCCTCTTCCTGCGTTCCTTTTTTTGGCAAACTTGACCGACTGCATCCTTATTGAAATTTTCTTGGCTATAACACAAAAAAAAATATTCTATAATTTTATTATTATATTTATTTACTAGCTAAACACTCCCGGCTTCATCCGGGTTCAAAATAAAAACTACCCTACCTACCTATATTTTGAGTATGACGAAATTACACATATTTAGTTATGAAGTTTTATCAAAATCGGTTCAGTAGCTTAGGAGTTCATTGGCCTTAAACAACGTGACACGTAATTTTTATATATATGTAAAGATACCTATAGTCTATCTTATTGTAAATGATCACATCTAATGTAATAAATATTTACCTTATAATAATATAAGGAAAATTACTTACTTCATTGGTGAATACAAATACAAAAGATTGCTATATTATTATTATGTATAAATATAAATTATAATTAATAATTATTAATTAAAATTATTATATTATAATCAATGATATTAATATATAAAACGAGGTAGATATGGGACTAGTGCCCTGGAACGGAGGCGTTCAAATTAAGACAATTGTTGTAATTTGATTTAGTCGCTTAATAACAGCGAGTGAAAGAACACGTGTGCTGCTCTGTGTTGACTCTGTGTCATAATTATTAAAAGACAGTCTAAAATGCCGAGTTGTGTATTCCGAAAGTGTAAAAACTATGGTTCCAAAGTAAGAAAGGATAAAGGAGTTACATACCACACGTAAGTACATAAAAATCACATAAATTTTATACAAAATTGGGCGATCCAGTGCAATAGGGACAGATACCGTGCGTCATAGATTAACAGTCAGAAGCGAAACCGTAGGCACAATTTACCGCGCTCTGTAACTATAAACTGGTGATGGCCGATTTCATTTCGAATTATAGGAAATACTATTCCATTATATAAATATTATATTATATTGTAATTCTAATATAATATACTATAGAACTAATATTATATTATATTAGAATTACAAATAATATAATATTCTATATATACCTACTATAAAAACTTCATTAAAATTCCAATAATAAAAAAATTAAAAAAATTTGCAAATAAGTTGTTTTATTTAATGCCACCCCAATTATGTTGTTTATAGAGTCTGTGCGGAAAGAGAAAGGACGCGGCGTATAAGGGAACTACCATAATGACTTTATTATTTTTATTATATAAATAATTTTACCAATAAGTTTTAGAATAGAAATTTAACTAATTTATAAAAGTATCAAGATGTTTACAGTCGAACTATAATAACGTAACAGAGTTTTCAAAATAAGAAATACGCAGTGGCGCCCTCAATTATTACGTCCATTCTCTTTCCGCAAAGACTCTAATATCAATGATGTGACGCTTCTGTTTGCATCGCTCAGCTTTGTTTGGCTAGCATACTTCAAACGCAACTCTTTACAGACAGCTATCTCTTTCCGTATCATACGTTCTGTATCATCTGTCACGCTTACTAATATATCTCACGTAGGTAATAAGTATATAGGAGTATACAGATAAGTAGGTATGTACAAAGCGGAACATTTTTTAAAGACGTGCTATATGGAGATGGGTTATCTTTACTTAAAAAATCATAGATTATAATTAACCACTAAGCCCGTCAACAGGCTTGTCTATAACTGAAAATGTAGTTGAAATTTCACTATATAAGTACTTAATTACTTTAAAAGCATTAATTAATTAATGCTCATAAAATATAGATGCTCATAATGAGCTAATATATCCCAATAAATATGAAATTGCGTGCGTAGTTGCGTTCAAAAACCCCAATTTTTAATTAAATGGAATATTTTAGCGTGACACGATCAGCCGTGGAAGTCTGAAACACTAAGGTTCGTTTGCTTGAATATTTCCAATTTTCTAGTATGGAGCTGAAACATGGATCAGAAGTATCGCAAAGAGTTCGATACCCTTGAAATGTGATGCTGAGACGCTCGCTGAAAGTGAAAAGGAGTGCTAATCGCAAGAACGATTACATCCTGTAAGAGCTTAAAAGACTTTCGTCAGTTGTGCAAGTGCGAATAATTAAGATGTTTAGACATATTATCATCCTCAACGAGAGATCTTTGGAACGATCAGTACATACGAGTATTTCCTCCTTTTTCTCTGTGACTGCGAAATACAGCGAGTCAGAAAACTTGCTTTTGAAATCCTAAATGCAGATCAAAAATATGTTTAATTACCTTTGTTATGAATTAAATAAATAAAATAAAAAATAAATAAAAAATGTTACGAATTAATTATTGTTTTGATTTTGATGAATTAATAACATTGTAGCTTTTTTATTAAATACTAATTTGAATTCTTCATGGTCAGTAAGACAATTTAAATATATTTATTAATCGTGTACCTATAATGTGAGTCTATATTTAATTTGGAAGTGAGTCGGTTTGATTGCAATGAGATATCATCCCCTCGCTCCATCTCTGTCGAGACGACTGACTGAGTGACTACTACATAAATTTATTACACGGAGTTACGATGAATTGACGTTTGCGCATCGTAGATTTATTGCGCCGGCGCAGATCAAACGCAGCACGATCCAAGATGGCCGCCCGTCACACCCGACGCCATGTTTAGATATGCTGAAGTCGTGTCTCGTTAGAAGTTTATTATTCAATCAGTTGCCTTATCCGATTATCGATTCTAAATTAATCGAGTGTTGGAAAGAGATAGGCTGTATTTTATGGAAGTACATAAATAAAATAGGATTAGTGGTACCCAACCAACCCAGCCAACAATGTGAGTTTTTTCAATGGTAAACGATTGGGATATAAACAAGTAAATTGAGGTTACAACTTCGGGACATTCAAATAGTTTTATTTTATTTTATTTTATTTTAAGTATTTTATTTTATTTTATTTTATTTTATTTCATTTTATTATATTTTATTAGAAATGGGTTTGCTCATGGGCAACAACCAGCTGTGCAGCAAGGATGAGGCTTATGATGGAGCGAGCTCACCCAGAATATCCCTATTCACTCGAAATTTGAAAACATTTGGTTTATATGACTCGGAAATACAGACGCATGTTTTCATAGCAGAATGTCAAAGTTCCTTCCTGTGCCACCCAATTTATCATTATAAATCAGCAAGTTGACTTCTTTTTCAGTCAGCATTTGTCACTTACTTATACTTTTTAGTACCTACGTTTGGTAACCAATGAATGACAAATACAATCAATAAATTTTTAAAGGTCTAGACTTATATAATTATTTTTTTTTATTTTATGTAGGTACTTGTGTATCCTTAACCCTGATTAACGAAACTAGATTCTTCGGCTTAGTGTTAGAAAGATTTCTTTTGCACTAATCAAGTTTTGCAGGTTTAAGGTTTAAGTTAACACATTTACGTATTAACCAACACATTGACTACTGGTACATAGCAATTCAGCTGTGTTTTAGCTGTACATAAAGAATGTGCATTTTATGCGGGTTTTTTTATTACTATTTTTAAGTGTCAACAAGAGTGGTGCGTGTATTATTAAATAAATAACAGACACACCGACAAGGCAATTCCGTTCTTTAACATCTAAATAATTATAAAGCTCCTCGTATGTAATGACCACTTTTATGTTCACTGTAGTTATATCAAATTACACGTTATTTTATTCTCAACTTATGGCCATTGACGTCCTTCGTCCCTGCGGTTTTATTTTATAATAAAATTGAGGTAGGTTATAGGGTTTTACCTGCTACTATTATGAAAATTGTTTATTTTTAAAACATTAGGTATTATTGCTCCAACTAATAATATTAAAACTATTTCTAAAATATACCTACACTTAGTAAAGTTGAATATTTGATCACGACATAACCTAAAAGCAGTTATAGTCCATGTTTTTTTCTTGCTTATTATAGCTTATAAAGAATATATAAGTAGATATATGGTTGTAGCTTATGATAAATTTTCTTAACAAAAAAATTATACTTATAATTACATCGTACAAAAAGAGTGCAAGGTTGGGCAAATAAGCATCTTAAAAGAAAAAAATATATACAAAATGACCGCTACTCCCCCTCGGGGCATCAAGGATAATACAGAGGTTTTATAATGGGTTTGTTTCGATCATTATGTCGTTATTTGTTGGGCTAATGGTTAATCAAAAAACCGCCAATAACTACTCCCCAGACACTCTTTGTTCAATGTAGTTCGTATAATTAATAAAGGCGCGTACATATTGGTTCATTTTTTGTTTACTTTTTGTTTCTGTTTTCTTTGTGATACAATATATTTCTTTTTTTCAATATTAATTTTAGCACATTTTCTTGTCAATATCTTTTTCTTCTTATATTTTAAAAAAATCTGTGAAATTAGTGCCAAGAGCGCAAAATTTAAAAATATCAAATATTTTTTCTTTTGTTATGAACACAAAAAAAAAACCTTTGCCATTTGAAATATTGTGGTTTTATCAGCCGGGTTTTTTAATCAGCCGAATGATTATTTTGAAACTTCTCAACAAGGACACAGTCTTGTCCTTTAACAAAAATTTAGAAACCATAGCTGTTAACCAAAATGTTTGCGGGTTCGAATGCCGCTAGTTTGTACTTGTATGTTACCTTGTACCTTGTTACGTATCTGAGTCGTGAATGTTTTGTATTTATAATATGTATGTATTTACAAAAAAAAGTAATCTATGTAGTATATCGACAGTCTGATATCCATAATACAAGCATTAGTTACTTACTGTGGTTCTAGATGGTGCTGTGTGGAATGTGTGAAGACATTTATTTATTTATATGTTCACATATACGTAAGTATATAGTATATAATTTTTAAAGCGATAAAACTAAAGTTTTAGTAAGAGTGTGAACACGCCTTTATAACTAACTACTCTCAGAACAAGATTCAGTCACGTTTTTGCCCCAATTCAGTTAAAATTAATGCCGTTTCGTCCTAATCGGCGCGATGATTGATGCCGATCGTCCGCGATGCCTAATCAAAGGGTTGCCGAACAACGTCTAGTTATAGTTTAATTAGCGGCATGCAACGTTTAAACCACAGGTTTAAACCATATAGCCGAAAAAATCCGTGAAATTCTGATAATAGCCAAATTGGCTGCAAAAAAATATTTTACCAAAAAATCTTTGTATTCATTGTAATATATCCGTCGAGTGAACTAATATTATTTTTTTCATTGTATTAGAAAAAAAATCTGTCCGAATTCAGTAAACAATAATATTCTATTTGAAAACTCATTAGATTTTTTATTTATCCATTATACAGATATTACCTACTCTATGCATTATATAAGTATTAAAGTAAAACATAAGTATTAAAAGCTGCTCATTATTTATTATATATTTTTTTTATTAAGAATTATGACGTCATAATTTAGTCAATAAATTTATTTGCATTTAAATTTGTAATTTTTTAATATCTAAGGGTTTCTACTTTTCTTATATGAAACCGAACATTATTGCTTCTTATTTTAATTACAACTTATTCAATAAACTTTTTTTTCCAACCTTATTGTTTTACCGTATCAAGCCGAAGCCTGCACGCCATCAAATAAACGAATGCCTCCGTGGTTAAAGAAACGCGAGTTCAAGTATTGTATCTAACACCTGCCTGCTTTTCAATTAAACTTTATTAAAGATTATTAATTTTTATTATTGGTCACTTTGCGGTTCCGTTAACACCTGTCACTATTAAATTATTGTCAGCAAGTTTAAATGTCAAACAAACCAACCAGTCTATAGTAGGTACTGTTGTGGTTCGATGAGTGAGTAAGGGATGCTAGAGACCATTTCCCTGTCCCTTCCCCTATCCCTTGTCCTTAGGGGGGATAAGGGATTGGTTAACAGCGCACTCATAGCACAGGTGGCGTTGCTTCTTTGGGTCGGTGGCTTACGCCCCCAGTGGTCGACGCACCCGTGGTCGAGGACCCCAGTCAGTTTAATTTTCTCGCCGACGATGGTAGTAACCTAACATCAACTGGCCAGTCAGCCGGCCTATTTAAAAAAATGTCACCGAACTCCTCCTAACTCCTAAACAGTTGGAACGATTTTGATAAAATCTTGTACAGCGACACCTTTAGTAATTTCCGTGTATTATAATATACTTTTATTTCATAAGTTATGTGTCGTATGGGGACTACGTGACAAGCAACACCCTCCTACTGATTATTATGTCGCCACAAATTACTGTCGACCACTCTGTGGAGTGTTTGCTCTGCGGTCGAGTACTCGCTCAAGCACTCGCTCGAGTCACTTGACGCTTCACGGTAGCGCGAACGTTTTGTTTTCACAAGCTGCTGAATAAACATCGAAAGGGCGACGTATTAATTGTACGTCATTGTTCACTTGTAGTGATGTGTGGGCTTGTTGTTTTTTTTATTATTATTATTTGTCTATATTTTGTAATGTATTCTAATGTATTTAATTAACCAAAAAAACGTATGTAACATACATTTATGTATATAGTAACATTCGTAACTAACAATTTT
The DNA here is from genome assembly GCA_947623395.1 of Synanthedon tipuliformis. Lineage (NCBI taxonomy): Eukaryota > Metazoa > Arthropoda > Insecta > Lepidoptera > Sesiidae > Synanthedon > Synanthedon tipuliformis. Next base: position 665,657 of record OX392415.1, on the reverse strand, counting down.
GTTCTAGTACAACTCAAAAGTAACCCCAATGTCCTGTTAAAATATTATATTTTACTCTAAATTTAAATTACTCTTACATGACATGAGAGATGAAGAATGAATTAAATATTTTTTTTTAAAAAAAGTTCACCAGACAGGCTGACGGTCCACTTAATGGTACCATGGCCTATAACACAAGCAACTCCGCTGGTGCTGCATGTACGCTGCAGATCATAATAAGGTTAAGGATAAGAGATTGGGACGGAATAGGGAAATGTGCTCTGGCATCCCTTACTCACTTACATAAACACAAAAGCACCCATGCTTTTATTTCACGGTGGTCTAGTGTATGACGGGCTGTCCAAATGACCGCGAAATTCAATGTGCCCTACCATTACTAAATAGAGTGAAAGAAATTTAGCCACCATAAATTTCTTTTCTTCACATCACTTACTCGGTCATCACAAAGTAGAAAATATTGAAACATATAAAATATCGACATGCAAGTTGAACTTCATAGACACATCCGCATCTATGATAAACACTTGAAAATGTAACCGTGGTTGATCGATGATCTATAAGGAGGGTCGAGTTAATCGTGTTTACATAGTTTCCACTCGACATCAAGTAAAAACCCGCGGGTGGTCGGCTACTAACGCTACTGTTTGCTTTTCAACTCATATTTGAGTAGACTGACTTTTTTAAATATCTCTATTTTTCAATCTTCTGTTGGTTGCGTATTATTCGTGGCTAAATTTATTTTTGTTGTTTTAAACAAAGATTAAACGTTAACATAATTATCAACTGCACTATCGATCCTGACAATAAGGGATAAAAGGTGTGCAAAAATGCGTAATCAATGCATCAAAACAATAGCACGCATGCTAAAAATTCTATAAATTGAAAATGCAGTGTGGTCTATCAACAGGTATACGTTTCTTCCTAAGTGAAGTCGATCTACATTTGTAATTTTCAAATTGATATTTTTAGATTTAAAAAGCGTAAACAGGGTGTCATCGTTGCTGACTGAATTGACTGGACTAGGATTTGCACTGAATTGAATTTTTATCGTTACATTGATTAGCTTATATTTTATTATATTTATAGTTTATATCTTATATCATATATTTATATCATAAGACAGAATTAGACACAGTTTACGGACTTACAAGTTTTTTTTAAGACTAATGTGAAATAATTAAATCAGTGTAAACGAGGCTTAACAGCTAACAATAATTATGTTTGTGTAATTAAATAAAGAAAATATTTTTCAGATTGGGTATAAAGTAAACTGTGACATTAAAACGAGGCTGCCACAAAAATTCCAAAGAATACATTCGCATTCGAGGAATATTTATTTTAGCGAAGCACCTCGTATTTTAAATTAATATAGGACATTTTAATTGTGTTTAAAAACGATACCGCTTAATTACTTGGAAGTAATCCAGAAACATTAGTTTTAAATTAAAATTTAAGAGTGAAGTGACTGAAATTTATGGAGTTTGGAGGAATTTTGTTAGATTTTATTTATTTATTTATTAAAAAAATTACCACTTTTTTTACCGTAAATTTAAAAAAATACATAACTAAAATATATATTTCTAGATAGACCTATATAAATTTGGAAATCTAAGCTAGGTACTCTAAAGTTACAGAGTTACTTAAATTAAAATTAAATAGTTACTTTAATTAAAATATATTCGTAATACTTTAGTTTCAAATATCAAAATTGCCAAATCTACGAATTCTGATCTTACATAATATATTTTAAGTTAGAAAGTATTATACAACAGCATAGTTCATTGCTAACTCATAGTCACCCTAACTCCTTATAAACTCTGTCTGTTCGATCAATTAAAAATGTGAAATATTAAAGATAACAATTATGGGAGTTCTCGAATAAAGATAAGTTGGATTAAGAGGTGTTCTCACAATACGATGGTGATTAAAAAAGTGTTTTTTTATGGGTTCAGTGGAGTGTTATCTCGGTTTTAAAGTAAGTATTATCTGAGTGTCGACACATGGACACTAGAGGCGGCACTTTGTCGCCGATTTTCACTTAAAAATGGCGGCGGGTCTTTTAACGAGTGCCGTTAATTAGTGGCACCTTTTTTTTAAAAAAAATTCAAGTATTTGTAAGAATATTATATGCTTGGATTATTTTAGATAAGATAGTACAAAAATATTTTTGCGGTATAAGTGGAAATGTTTGCTTTTTTTATTGAGAGACAACTTTGAGGTTAGAGAGAACGGAACCGATCATTGTGATTGCATACACGTTGTCAAGATTACAGAAAATGACATATGATAATCTAAGTTACTCCTCATAACAACAGCTATTTGGTGGTAAAAGTTCCATCAAAATTTGTCTGTTCATTTCGTAGATTAGCCGGAACAAATAGACAGGCAGTCAAAAATTTTAAAAATCTGTTTTTTTTTTGTTATAAGTAAGTAGGTATCTACCATATATATTTTGATATACATTTAGTAAAAAGCAGTTGACATTACAAAAGAAACTTTAATTATATTTATTACTTAATTATTATTTATTTATACTATATCCAGATAAAAGTTAAAAAATAAACTCTGTTCTTCGAGGTGCCAACTATCTCTATAAAAAATTTATATCTATCGAATATAATAATGTAGTTTAGACATAAAAAACGTGACCGACAGACAAATGTTATACGCAATTATAGTTATAGACTATAGATAACTATAAGTATGTAGGTACATACAATCCCGCATGCAACATATTGTGGATTTAATTAACTTCAAGTTACCAACAAAGTCGTGTGTTTGTTTTGCTTTTAATGAATTTTAATGTCCAAGATTCAATCATCCATCATCGAGTGCACTCCGTCAAGAAACACATTTGCAAACAAATGTGAGTACGCAGCAAAAAATGTTGAGACACTCCACGTGTTATGGAGATATCAGTAATCAATCTCAACAGTAATAACTTACTAAGTCTATTTAACGGACACGTAGTACGCTTCCATTACATTAGGCTTGAAGTTTATTTAATAGTTATTGAAACCAGTTAGACGACAAATAGTTGACAACCGCCTATTTTATAGATATTGTATTAGATAGCAGACAGACCTCTTTGTTGAGGCTACCTTAGAATAGAAATAACTTGAAAAATTGAGCGCAGAAATTTTCATAAAACGTTGGCGACTTTTTTCCGATGTAATATTTTTTTAATGTAATTATCTGTTGGCAGGCTGTCCACACTTGGTGGTATGTGGCTACAGTAACCTAGTAACACAACAGGTGCCGCAAATTAATTAAGTTAAGTTTAATTTAATCACTCATCGAAACCCAACAGCATTTCAGCTGTGATTTACTGTATCCTGCCAGCCCTGTAAGATACAGAGGATTATTTTATTAGTAACTAGCTGGTGCCCGCGACTTCGTCCGCGTTCTGGATGAAAGGTACCCTATGTCCTTTTTGGAGTCCCAGACAACGTGTATGCAAAATTTACAACGCCATCTAGGGAATTCTGTTTGAAGCAATGTAGTACTCTAATTCATCTAATCTCACTTCGAATAATGGAAAAAGTCTGTTAACAGATGGCACTACATGTTAGTTATAGTTTATAAAATTACGTGTTAATAAAATTAAAGCTGCTGCCCGCGACTTCGCCCGCGTAACTTAGTAAATTATGTACTTAAACCTTCCTCGAGAACCACTCTACCCATTAGTGAAAACCGCATTAAAATCCGTTGCGTAGTTTTAAAGATCTAAGCATACAAAGGGACATAGGGACAGAAAAAGCGACTTTGTTTTATACTATGTAGTGATGATGATAGAAGGTAAGGTTAGATCTCTGTAAGAATTAGTAAGAATATGCCATATCTATGTCTACTGCATTTTTTTAAAAATCGTATTTCATTTGAAAAGAACCTACATTATCTACCGTTTAATCTGTGTTACTGTGACGAGTCTGCAGCCGACAACATCGCGAATACTTTGACAGCTCGGCTCCTGAGCTTGATACGAATCATTGCTTTTTAGCTTGACATACGTCTCGCGTAAATCGAGGTGGCCCCGAACCGAGTTGAAGGCTGATATGCCTTTGGAATTACAATCGTATGAGATAGAAAATTATTTATTTGTGAATGTCTTCAGCAAAATACTTTTCGATACAATTTTAAAAATTTAAAGTAAAGTAAAATTAACTAATTTTGAACCGAATAACTGGTATAGGTAGATAGGTACTTGTTGTAAAAGTACTATGAGTATTTTGATATATTGGACGGCTGTAACTACCTCCTTACAAAAAATCACTGAAATAACAGCACGTGAGCTGTTCTGTTTGGCAAGTGATTAAGGGATGACAGTTGTTTATTTGCCTTTATTTTCCTTATTTTTAATCTTATTAAGGTCGGCATAGCATTTGCACCATCTAAGACGTTGTTTCTGTTAACAGGAGAAAGTGTCCGTCTACCCTTAAATGGACCGTAAGCCTATGTCTATGTCGACCGTTACATAGGAAAAAATATGTATATTTAGTGCCCCCAACATTTTTTTTCCTTTTCAAAATTTTTGACACACAGTGTGAAAAAAAAAGAAGTCACACCTAAGCTCACCGCGGATTAAAAGGACTGCACATTTAAAAGGACACTGAAAACTGAAAAGCATAATGACTGCTTTGAAGGGACGTGTCATCGTGGGCGGTCTCAACTAATTAGTGTTCAAGATTGAATGCGACGCTATGAAATATGCATGCAAATTAAATCCGCTTTGCATTCACTGCGACGAATATTAAATCCGAATCGATTGTCCCTGTCCGCCGATGTAAATGCCTACAGCGACTATCAACGATTTATACGCGACGATATCAATCTCTGTTGAGAGCTAGAGAAATTCCCGTATAATTTCCCTAGTCGGCCCGCACCCCGATTCGATTCTTCTGAATCGATTTCTGGTCGGAATTCCGTTTTTTTGCCGACCCGTGCCGCCCGAATAAATAGCCGACAAAACACGTCGCAAATATTCGCGAATTCCGCCGACAGAACGGCCGCCACGTTCAGAAATCTCAGCATCGTCCGCATCAGAACTCTTCACGGGTGGGGCCCGACAAAAAGGGGAATTCCGCAAACGCCACTCGAAGCGCTTGGCGACTAATTCCGTATGCTGGAAACGCTGCCAGCGAAGCGTTCTATTATTATTTCAATCAAAGATAATTGGACACTTGTCACCGTAAAAAGCGACTGAATCGCTGATTGGTAACTGCGACTGACGAGTTTGCGGCGCTTTTGACTTTGCCACTGCCGCCTGTTGAAATTCAAATCGATTCAAGACGTTTGAGCGCGTCGCGGCATGAATAGAATAGGACTTCTACGGAGTCTGCGTTTGAAGGCCCAATAAAGATGACAATGCAGTGACAAAGAATCCTCATCTCTCTTGGTGGTTAATTAAAACTGATCGTTCCCGAAGGATTACGAGGAAAATTGTGATTGAATTCACAAAAAAAAAATTAGAGGGTAACTTCCTTTATTTGGTGAAATGGAATTATTAAGAAAACATGTGTTTTATATAGATTTCTTTCATTTAAAATAAGCGTAGACTAGATGTGAATGAAAAGGAATGTATTTATTTCTTGTATTGTATGTTCTAAAGTACATACTGATAGATAATAATAATAAAAAATATATGTATTAACTAAGTTTTAAATTTTTTAATTTAAAATTAAATATTTTAACAAGTCTTTAGTAAAATATTTAATCAGGTACTTATAGTTGCATTGTTCTTAGATGCAAGTTTCTTATAGTATTTTTTTTAGTTACTATCCTACCTAATATTGTTAATAAGATTTTATAATAGCTAAGTAATAAAATATATTATTATTACTGTGTAATAAAGGAATAAAAAATGATTTATTTACATTGCAACGCAATGGATGCCAGCTCATAAATCTATACAAATTTTCAAAAACACTTTTATTGCGCTGTTCTGCTCCAATGTAAACTATAAACGCAGTTTTACAGAGGAAGTCCGTTTTTTTTTACAAATGGACCCACTATTAAAAACAATTAAGGTGTCTGAAAAAACTCCATCCATTCATAATTTTTTCGACCACCCATTATCAGAGTTTTCTGACCATAAAGGCGCTAGTAATTGCCAAAGCCGATGCCGGCGCCAACGCCTTCATCAATAGAACTGGTCCTTCGTCGACCACAAAGCCATTCTTCATATGTTTGACACACAAATTTGGCGAATTCGCACCTTAATAACCTCACTAATGAAAGGTTGGGTAAACCTCGTGCCGGCGTTAAACGACGAATTCTAGTTTGCGTCTGTAATTTAGCTTTTGAGAGGTGGGTCCTGACGTTTCAAATTGGTAAGGTGCATTAATGAAGCCGGCGTGATTGTCCTTCGTCTGTGGTTTGAGCAAATTACATGTTATTTGGATGAAGCAGAAAGCCGAAAGCACAGTGTTGGCGCCTCGTTGGTGGACGAGTCATTACAATATTGAGGGGCATGTCGAATCATCACGCCGGACACAGGGCCGGACTGTAACGTCATGGTCGACAAAACTAAATAACTTTCGTGTTTCAAACTTAATTAAATATGTTTAATAAAAACTATTTTCAATTAAAATATTAATAAAAAATATTTTAATAGTTATTTCCATATTAATCTATTAATTAGATGAAGTACATAGTTTCGTTGAAATAGGTTATTTTTTTTACAAAAAAAAATTTATTAAAAATATAATATTAGTATTTTTTTATATTTAAAAAAAAATAGTTTTAACAGAATCCCTGTCTGTATTCAATCGGGGATCAAATAATGACTGGAATTACGTGATTAGAGGCCCGTCCGTAGTTAACTTAAGTATTTTTACTTAAGACTTCAGAACCGGAACCGTAATAACCATTACTTAACTCCGGGAATTGCATTTAAGTATAGCTTAGCTAAGTATAAGTTAGGGCCGACATCGGCATACTGTCTATTACACAATTATATTCATGACTTATGTCAATCATTGCGGCGACATAGCAATTTGCATGAGAGATCTATAATTTCGTTCGCTGTGGAGTCATTATAATTAGGGATGTAATTTGACGTTGGGTGCGGATTGGAAAATCACAGTTTTACTCGTGTTTTCTACCTTACTCCCTCATTTGGAGTAACTCACTCGCGAAATGAGGCATATTTACAAAGGTTTTAACAGCCCTGGAGGCTGACTGCTGGAGGGCTGAAATTGACAGAGAACTTACCTCTATGTGAGGAAGCATCATACATACGATTTGAAGTTGCATCTGCTGTGGTGATAATAATATAATCTATGTAACAATATAAAGATTAAAAATATTAGGGGCAGGTCCCCAAGAACCGGATACTTAAGGAATAACAAAAATTAAAAAAAAAATCGTGTAATAGACTAATTTGTTTGTTTTTCTTTAATAAGCTCTAACTATATAGGTACCTAATCAACACAGATATATCAGCAGTCTCAAATGTTACTTTAAATTTTTACTAGATAATAAGGAAAAATAAAATTAACATAGAAAAACGGACGTTTTCAAAAAGGTCTCCTAATGACGGACTCTGTCTCTACTTACCTAAGTAAACCTAAGGTAATGTAAACATTACTGAAACAATACCAATATTTTAGATAGTTAGTTCCTAGATGGCGTTAGAAGTCATTCTTCTATACTTAAATGTTTGAGTTGCATCAGTTTTGTAAAATTGAATTTCGAAAAATACCATCATAATTTGAAGTAGGTAATTATGACTCTGTTGTGGATTAGATAACCTGGAGTCACTGACTGCCTATTTTGTAGTAAAAAAGCTTAGGTAAGTTAAGTAAGTAGGTACCTACTAAGATAAAGATTTCTTATTGTATGAGTAATATTGTGATGCTTAATATTATTAGGGATATTCTAAAATATTCATACTTTTAATATGACTGACTTAATAAATTACTTGTTTTTTTTTTTTTAAAGCAAATATTTATTTTCTAAAACAATAATAATTGAGTTTAAACAATAATTTGGATATTTGAATTATTTTAAAACCTATCGAACACAAGTGAATGCTTATTTTTTTTCTCAAATATTTAATAACAACCTATTGGTCATAATCGAAAATATTTTTTTCGATTATGATAAATATGATCTAATGTAATAAAAATTGTGTCAGACAAACCGCTTGATGCATTTCAGTTGAAACAAAAGCCGGGCATCAATCAAATTGATCGTATCTTGTAAAGTTGCAATTGCAGCTTGCATCTGTCTGCGGACGGCCATGTTGTGGAGTGACGTCAGAGGGCGGGGCGGCCGACGGCACGCCCTAGCGCGACCGCCTCAACTAACTCCGGTCTCATTATCAAACTTGTAAACACTATTAAGTTAGTATTTAATTGAATATCCCATGTTTTATTTATCCAAATTAGTTTATTACTTAGTATTGTTCGAATCTACTTTAGGAGAAACAATCTCTTTTTGATAGGTATTAAGGTAGGTACTATAAAACGTTTTATTTTGTAAAACGTCAATTTATGTCATAATAAATAATGAACACCAATAATAAATAATGGGTTATCTTTATTTAAATGAAAAAGAGACTCTTTTTATATAAATACATACATTCAAGTTTAAATTCTATATAGTTATTGAAAAGGTAAAATTTATTTACCATTTACTTATTATTAATGCATTTATTAATTCAGAAAGCTAAAGACATAAAACATAAGACATTGCGTAATGAAATGACGCCATCAGAGTCATAAAAAGTAGAATATTGCCATGAAATAGGTAAATTACGGATTGATTGACTAAGACTTAGGTAAAATTATATTATTCTTCTTTATGCGCTTCTCTTCTCTTCTTCTCTTCATTATTGAAGGTCTGGAGAGAACAGGTTAGTCTGTAGGAGACAATTTCTTAAATTACTCCCTGTCTCTGATGTGAGGCAGCCAAAACAACCTTCTTATTCTTTCTTTACTCTATGCTTTCCTTGTACCTTTCCCATCGTTAAGTAGGTATATTGTAGCATCCAGTATCCTGTCATGTAGGCAAATGTGATCTTATCTCCTAGTTCCACCATCCTACAAAGTGCAATTTTGGGTGACATTTTGCAGGTACAGCAATTAAAAGCAACCAAAGAAAGTCAGCTGATTGAAATTTGTCGTAACACGAGTAGCAGCCGCGTCTCGTCACCCCGTAAACGAACGTCAGCCATTATTCAACATAGCTGACAAAAAGCGCGGCGAGATCAAAGCGGCCGGCTCGCACACACAGACGTCAACGAAATGACTTGTTTCTCAGTTAGCTTAGTGTAAACAGGCCGGTACATCAAACGTGCCGCCGGGGGTTACCTCTGCATTTCGTTATCGACACTTTTTCTTGCAATTCGATATTCGAAAACTACTGTAACTCAGCTGTAACTATCTGAAACAAAGATGGAACAGGTATAAGTACTGTTTTAGTGAAATTTGTTTTGTTTATTATTATAATGTTTTTACGTTAAATTGTCTCAGGCATTTTGGATATCCATTGAACTACGGTCGCCTATAAATAAAAAAAAACAAGAGTTTTAATGGCCTACTCATTTTAACTGTAGTTAAAAGAAATGTATGTTATAAAGTTACTACTTAATAATGAATATAAAAACATAATTATATTAAATAATTATTTAAACATTTATATTAAATAATTATTTACTTAATATTAAAAAAAAAATTTTGAGCAATAAAATATTATTTTAAAGACAGACAAAGGCCACTTATGGTAAGTATGTGGTTACAAACCATAACAGAGGGGTAAAACTCTAGCTTAAAAGTTAAGAATAAGATAAAAAGATAATGGCCTTTCTCATCCCTCAATTTAAGCACCGAAACTGCAGCACAAGTGCTTATATTCCAGTGAGATCTTCTTTTCTAGGTTACATTTATAAACTGTAGTTTAAAACGCAAAATGTTTGACTAACACATACCTATATATATAGTTTTAAGTGCAATGATAATGAAGTTATATATAGGTATGCATTTTACATGACGAATGTATTATTGGTTGCATTCGAGTAATGAACTCTTTGCAGCACCCATTCTATTTACGTCTGGCAGACGCCACTAACTTTTTTTACGTCTTCTTCCGTCAATTTGTTAGAAATACAATATTTATACTGAGCCGGGAGAGCCGGGGGGGTCTGCAGACGATTATTTTAATGAGATGCCCCAAACTATCAATTAAGAGGCGCCTTCAAACCGCGCCTCGCATCAAAGGAAGAGTCTAATGATGAATGAAATTTTTTGATGTGGAAACTGCTTTCATTTTGATGATGCCGAACTTACATAAGCCGATTAGTATCCGGGTGAGGTTCAACAGATTTTAAATTGTTTGGAGTTCTACATTTTTTTTAAACTGATCATGAATAAAATATAAAGTGACGTGTTATCGATAGGTACAATACTTTCGGAATATATGCACAAGGGAGTAGCTGCCTAATAGGTACTTACCGGTTGTTTTCATATGATTGCTTTTCTTAAATTTTGAAGATTATAAATAAATGTTATTTTTAAAGAAAATAAAAAAAAGCAAAATTAAAATTAAACGCCCGCCTTTTTTTTTTTTGGTAGGCATGTTTTTTTTGGTGTAGTGTCTAATACATATTAGATATGTAAGTATTTAGAAGTTTTGTATGTCTGTTAATGTGTAAACCTTTAACCGTTAAATTATAAAAAAAAATGGATGAAACTCTTCACACGGATATACCTACATTTCATAGATAAATAGGCAAATGGTAAATAGTTTCAGTGGTAGCCTAGTAGCTCAAACGGTCAGCTACCCATAAAGCAGATGCAGCTTCGATTTGAAAGACATGTGTGAATTCTTATCACGCCACAGTAACCACAGACTCTAACCCAATATTAGTTACCTATGTAATAAAATTAGGCGGATAAAGAATAGTTTGTCTCTCAATTTGTTCAACAGCTTACACCAACAAAATCCAACTTAAAATTAAAACAAGTTAGAATGTTATAACTAATTTAAGAATTAATAAAATAATATCCTAAATGAAACCTCATAAAAATTATTATAAAAATTAATTGTAGAGCTGCCTACTATGGGAGCAGTCGGTTACTACATGAGCAGACGTGAAGTCAGGCGAAATGCTATATCAAATTACGAAGCCCATCACTCACAAACTTGCCAGTAACCATTTACAGGTAATTTTAAACCGTTTTGCGGTCACTTTCAAGTGGACCAGATATCCGGTCGACCATTATTTAATGTTCAAATCATTTTTATGAACAATTTTGGTGTGATTGATGTGACTGTCTACGTTTTTTTTATGCGAATCATATTTTTGATTTAAAGGCATATTATCTTTCGTTATATTATTGGTTTTTAATAAATAAAAAAAAGATGTAGGTACTTAGGTACTAATAAGAAACTGCAATATTAATTTTAAGGTTTTTCGTATCAGTTTATAATAATATCTATATAATATTTTTTATTTCTTAATCCAGTACATATTAAAGTACACATTAAAAGTAGGTAGATACATTAAAGGCTTTAGAATACATTTTTTACTGTCCCCTGATTGCCTGTATTGTGTTCAGATCAGTGGCCCCGCGCCGTGGCAGTCTAATTTTGCTACACCTATTGGTTTATGCTAATAAATGTTCACAAAGACTAATAAAATTATAGATGTATGCTGTTGCGTTTGGAAATTCTTTTAATGAGAACTACATGACAAACATTTTATCACTACCTATATATATGCCATTAAAAATAATAATACAAAACGTCTTCACGCTATTTAATTAAACCGCTAGACAACACGAATACTCCGCAGGGTTGCTGACAAAAAAAATAATTCATGCCAACCTTGCGAATAAAAAATGTGTTTGAAAACTGTAGTCATATTTTTTTAAAGTTCGCGTGTTACGAAGCAGTAAATAAAGAGCGAACGACTCGAAATATACCATTTAGGTTGCTAACATAATTGGCATTTTTTATGGCTAAAAATAATAATTAATCATCGTCCATTTTATTATTCACTTAATATGACTTTCTACTTTGTTATCCATAAAATATAAGTATTATAATTATAATCTGTTGAAGTATAAACCATACTTATCTAATAGATTTCACTTGTTAGATAAACTGAAAGAAGTTAGTTACGTCTGTACTCATACTAACATCGTTAGAAAGTTTAATTAGATACTTGTGACACATGATTTCATAGCAATGAAGAAAAAATCTTCAAAATATTGCTATAACGCAGCCAGTATGAAGCTAATAAATAGCGAAAATATCCGCATTTTTAATGTGTACATATGAGACAAATGGGTAATTAAGCCCGTCACAAACTTTGCTATAATATATATTAATATAGGTACCACGTGCTATAACATAAATTACGGTAGGTATAGGTACGTTGATGATGTCATATAAGTATATATTATAGCTGCGTGTGTGACGGGCTTTAGCCAAAAAGTGAAAGAAGGGCGCAGTAAGAAGTTTATCTGCATTTGCTTGCACTTGTTTTATAAATGAGTTGGTAATGTTCGCGTGAAGCATGCACATAAACATGGCGTTGTACTCTGATCGTGTCGCGTCCATCATTCGCGATAAACTTGACTAATGCGCCGGCAAAATGCGATACTGTTATTAAGATGTCTGCGTCTGAAAAATGAAACGAGGTAAGGGAAGCGTCAGGCTTGAAGTTTAACCATAAATTGTAGAACGACATTTGGATACTAGTAAGCCCTAAATAGACTCTATTTTCAAGCTCATGTAACCCAAATCTCTTCAAGGTTCAAGTCAAGGAGGATTGTTCGAGTCAATAGTCAATAGGTTCGAGTCTTCTGGGTGAGCTTGCTACATCTTTGCTACACAGTTGGATGTTAGCCAAGAGCAAACACATCTCTAATTTAAAAAAAAAATGACATTTTGCAAGAAGACTAACATTTTTCTTGCCTTGCAAGAGTAATGAATGGCAGGTCAATATGTTACTTAGTTAAATCTTGCACAAACTGACAGAGATATCTATCGTCTATTAGTGTTATTCTAACAGCAATTTCAGGTGGATATCCCTCTGGTGTTGCCTTTATTTATAGGCGACTATACTATATCAAGTTTACAGTCAGTCTGTCTGTAACATTCCTCCACCAGAAGACCCGATTTCGCATGCATGTAGATAATTTTCTTCTGCAAATTATACCTATACAAAAACTTTCTCGTTTATCCCATTAGATCGCATTACAACCTAATGGGTGGTTTAGAAGAAATTAGCGTAGAAACTGACAAAGGCAGATATTGTACTTTTCAATGTGTATTTAGAAAGAAGATTTATGTAGATTAAAGAAGTTGTCTGAACAAGACTAAGTGCTTTATGCTTAATAGGTACAACTGTTCCATTATTTATTTATTTAGATATCTATTATTTAGTTAGATAGAAGAATTCATTTATTTCGTCTTTTAAAAATATCTATATTTTGGAATTTAGTTGGAGTGTATTTCCGCCTGTCTACTCTATTACATAATACGACTGCTGCCAAACAAAAACGGATCTGCATCTGAAATATTTCAACGTGTTATTGACGCCGTGACAGATCCATTACACCTCCTGTCTCTTATCAGACGTTGATGGGAAGCAAACCAATAAAAACTAAAATAACCGATTAAGATCAAAGATGGCCCAATTGGTTGAACGCAACCCAATACGCCTTCAAAGAGATCTGTTACGACTAATTTTCTTTTTCGGTGAACGACGGGAGACGTCAAACCCTTTTAGGTGCGAGTCGGTTTGTTTGAGATGAGTGGCTGCCACCCGCATTCGGACCGGCCGCAGGGTTACCAAGCCCTACCATTCGAAAGGGCTGTATGACACCAGTATCATAGCTATACTAATTTTTAAATGAATCTATATATTAATATTATTAAATAGTTAAATGATGTAAAAATTAAATTATGCATCTACTCCTTATTTGTAATTGATAATATTATTTGCAATAATTAACTTAGGGTTAAGTAGATGTTAACTGTATATTTTTTTAAATATTCGTGATTAACAGAAACAAAATTACATAATTATATAATATGCATTATAATAAATAATAATATTAAATAATAATAATTATTATTATTATTTATATAATAAATAATAATGATAAATTTAACAAATATTAAACGGCTGTCAAATAGTGACTGCTCTAAATTTATCGACAAAGTATTAGACATTTATTTATTTGTCCAAAAGTTGTAAACTAGACATAAATTTGAAGTAGTCCTGAAATAATAGTCATTATATGAAAATCAGTTAAATATTATTGATATTACGAATTAATGTCACGATTCGGTGTTAAAATTATTAATAACTGAAAACAGCTGAGAGAGAAAAACAGAAAACTGAAGAGGATTTTTGGTGGATTATTTCTTATATAACACACTAAACTAATTTTAACAAAATAAAACAAGAATTTTTCAAATCGGTCCAGTAGTTTCGGAGCCTATTCAATTCAAACGAACAAACAAACAATCAAATCTTTCCTCTTTATAATATTAGTATAGATAAAACAAATTAATATATTTTTGATAACCCTGTCGGCGCTCTCAAAGGCCATGCAGTGAACCGCACGCCATGACCACCATGTCGATGCCGCGTAAACGCCTTTAATTGAAAAACGCACCGCACTCTCGCACAACGAAATCGCTTCATGGCTATGCGATGGGAATTTTAATTGTTTCACCATCGCTCATCTACTGGCACATTGTCAAATTTACGCCTAGTCATCTTGCTTCAAATTGTAAAATACATCTAGACGGATTTCTTATAGTTTATAAAAAAGTTTAAGTCTCATAAAATATTTAATTTAATTAGTTGTTAGTTGTTGTTAGTTTGTTAGTTTCCATTGAATATGCTCTGAAACCACTGGACGGATTTGATAAATCCTTTACTCTTGGGAAGCTATTGTCAGCGAGTAACATAGGCTTTATTTTATATAGTTACGCCGACGAATATATATTAGTTTCTAGAATAGAAAGGTAGACAGGTGTAAGGTTAATATAAAACTTATAATAACTTCGCCCCCAAATGGCACAATGCTTCTGAACCACTAAAGAGCTCACATATAAATTGAAATATCCACAAAGCAAAGTCATGCCGCAGCAATTATTGTTAACGTGCCATGCAATTTTATATCCGAAGAAGAATTTGTAATTGTTGCTTTCGCAATAAGGTGGCTCAATATCAGAATTATCAAGAACACTAATTTGTACTCTATTACGAAGAAAATATGATCTAAGATAAAAATTATAATCATTATGACATTTGTCCAGTTACTCGCGAGTACAGACAGGTGCAAAACACTTATTACACTATTTTCACATTCTAAACTTCTAATTAATTTGTCTCATGTATACCTATGTAGCGCAGTATTCTTCTTGTTATTTTTATATATTCGTATATCATTATTCTGTACTGTACGTGTGTAATGTCACAGAATTCCTTTTAAACTGCTGGAACTATTCAGATTTTTTTGTGTATGTTTGAGTTTTGAGTAGACACCTATTAGATTCACTATGGGATCCGGTAGATGGTATTGGATTACATATATATATATATTACGGATTCGTACAAAAAAATATTCCGCTAATGTTTTTATTTAATAAAGATTGATAATTATTTTAGTACCTATTATAATATTGTTTATTAATGATTTGTAATAATTATTTCACATGCAAAATTACAGTACAGTTTTCTTTAACAAATTGTTGCTTCAATTACTTATTAGGCAACAAATTAAACCCTAGTACTTAGTGTTTCGTACCTAAGTTGTATTGTGCTTACACCAGATTATATTATGTGTGTTAAAAGTTATAAGAAATTCTATTCAGAAAAAATGAGACAATAGCATCTTTTGTTCTCGACTGTACATTCCTCAGTGCAGTCAAAAATGAATTGACTGCCGATGCCATTTTAATTGGCAGGCTCCCCGATAACTGCCATGCCACGGACATACCATGCCATTCTACCATTTTGTGCCGGCAAGAAACGAATTAATTGTCAACAATGTGGTATCATTATTCCATGTTTTGCGCCTCTTTAATTATTAATTTATATAGCGTCCCTTTTAAGGCGACTATTGGCGTATTTATTCTTAATTTCTTTTGCAATGAGGAGCGTGAACGGTGGATTGTTGTAGCCTTGTATAGCCATGCTATGTTGTTTACGATATTGACGTTAATGGCTAGTATTCAGGATGGCCATTCGAGAAACATATTCATTGCAATATCTTTAAAATAAGCGTCGAATTCTTTGACTTCCTCAGTTACGCTCAACTCTCGTTAAATATAATTTGACTTTATGAAATTTCTATAATTATGTATTTAATTTAACTACTAGTGTTGTATAATGTACAAAATATAAACACTTTTTAGATAATTAATATGACTTTAAATGAACTTTGAAACGTATATTCTCTAACATGGGTATAACTTAACGAGCTATGGAGAGGATTCATAGGAGCATAAGCTTCTGACTGATCCTTTTGGAAAATAAAGAGTTGGCTTTAGAGAGCTGAGTACAAGCCCGGAATTAGGAAGAAAGTGGGGGTTTGGCTCAGTGACCCTCCGTCTAGGAAACACACTACTAGATAAGGACGGACAACGGGCATGTATGGATTCGAAACCTTGACCAGATCTAATCCTGCGCCTCTAATTTCTGAGAATAACCTAGCGCCTGCAACGCTTGTTGATGACTTTTCTCTGTCATTGGAAAAATACTCTTCTATTTACCTATATCTTATTATCCTATGTTTATCCTGTCTTATTATTTTTTATTTATCCTATGTGTTAATGCAGGTAATAAACTATCTGTGTACTAAATTTCACCCAAATCGGCTAAGCCGTTTTTGCATGAAATGGTAACAAATATCCATCCATTCACAAAATTTATAAAATTTATAATATTGTTTTGATGTCACATCATTGCATGCATTGATATACAATTATTAAAACTCCTTTTGTTATAAGTGTTATAACAATCCAACCGATTAGAATTTTCTAGAAATATCCTTTCCACATTTATTTCTTGACTTTTCCGCTATGGGAATCAAAGTCGACGATTAGTTGGTATTTATGAAGCGGAGTCAGCTGATTTCTACAGTGTTCGATTAACTCACAATGTCTGTTCTCCGCTCATAAATTCGATGCTTGCCACCATAAATCTCGTCACAATAGTGCAAAAACTCACGACGAATGATAGCTAGGTACGGAGACACACTACCAAGGTGTTCTGTCGAACTTGTTTCATATTTTGTACGTGAGATGTAAGACTCTAACTCTAACTTTATCTCCGATATTATCACAATTTCTATCTGGTCATTCTACCGTTCGTGTATGATTTCGGCAATCACATTTCATTTCACATTGATAAACATGAAATGATAAAACTAAATCTAAAAATCATAATTTTATATTTAGTTTTTGATATTATTTTTTATTTCTAGACCCGTTAGAGCATGTGATCATTATTAGAAATACACACGAGAATCCAAAAATACTCAGAGATGCGGGACCGATATTTTTGAAGCCGAGAGTCCTTAGACCTATGCCTTAGACCCACTGATTTATATTTATATTTTTATATTATACTTATATTAAAATATCACATTGTTTTTTTTAATCATCATAATCTCAGTCGTAGTAGTAGGTACGTCCACTTCTGAATATAGGCCTGCTCTTAATTTTCGAAAAGGGCCGGTCAGAAACAGCTTGGATTCAGCATCGACCCACGGTCCTTATTCTATCGTCAGGTCACTTTGTGGGTCTTCGTCTGTGGTCTTAGGTTACCTTTGGCGGTCCGTAGTATTCATGTAATAAACTGTAATAAAACATTTGTCGTTATTATTTTATTAATAAAATAATTTATTAGATAAATTTTGTATTCAGCAAAAACAAAACAAAATAAGTGTTAATGGCATATAATTCAGTACTAATATACAATACATATACAATATGAGAGACGTCATCTAAATGAAAAGTATATTATTATGCTATCGAACCAATAGCTAAAATGATAACGAAAGTATTTTTAATCAAATGTGTAATTTTTTACTTCATCATACAACTTGGTTCTATAAAAGGTTCAGCGAACTAAACGACAGTGTGTCACGGCGCTAAAGGAAAATTACCGACACCTACTACAGAGAAGCTAAGGTCTTGCGCACACGTTCAATCGCGCGATTTATTGCCGATCGCGATAAAATTATAATAGTTATTTATCGCAGCGGTCGCGCGTGTAGATGCATTATTCATGCGATTGCTTGTTGCGATGTCTTAAGAAGATTTAGTATGCATTGTTGGTCGGTAACGACAGTTAGTGTTCGCACGGCATTTGAAATGTGCGAATGAACATTCGATCATAATGGTTGCTTTTCCCAAGGATTTTTTTATGTTTCACCAAAATTTAAGTTACATAGACAACAAATTAACAATTTAAAATTTAAAGTGAATTTGCTGTTTCATTGCAAACCTTCCTTCCTCCTGAAAAAATCCTATCCTGTGTAAATGTTACGTACGTACGTCTAAATGTTTATCTACAAAGTCTCATGAAAATCATGTAATTCGTTTAAGAGTTATGGAGGAACATACATACATACAATACATAAACTTAGGTACAGATTTATTATTAGTATTGATTGATGAAAATTATGATTTTTTTGTTAACATTTTGCAACTATAATCTAGTCATCACTATAATCTAATCGCTGTAATCTATAAGTACTGAGATTATAAAGATGATTTGTTTGTTTGTTTGTTTGAATTGAATAGGCTCCGAAACTACTGGACCCAATTGAAAAATTCTTTCACCCATAGAAAGCTACGTTATCAGGGGCTATATTTTATAAAGTTACGCGGATGAAGTCGCGTGCAACAGCTAGTTCATTAATATAATTGTTAAGTAATTAGAAACACAAAGCAATAAAAAAATTTCTTTTAAATGAAACAAACATTTATTTTAACTAACTAGTTGGCCAGTTAACTTTCCTAGTCTTGACGTTGGCGTCCATGCAAGCACGGTAATTAAGATGTCCGCTGTGACTGGTACACGGACACCAGTCGGCTCCTTATCAGGTCTCGATGGTAAAATGCAAATTAACTCAACCAATTTGCACTCAACAACTCCTTTTTAATTAATATTTCTACAAAGAATAATATTCAAAGAATAAGTGGAAATTTTTCATTAGATGTTACCTATCTATTTAAACTGTTATCAAAATAAAAGAAGGACAGCCTCTAATAAACTTAACAAAACCTTGTGGTTTTAGTATTGTCAAATGAAAAACAAATATAAATAAAGAATTTTTTATTTTGTAGTCTCGGCTTGTCACTTTTCTTGTGGCAGTATAACCGGGGAATAAACTGTTATCTTTCGTTATCTGTTATCTTTCGGTGAGTGAGTAAGGGACGCCAGAGCTCATTTAACCTAATGCCCTTACCCTTTATTTGAAACGTTGAAAAAATAATTGAAATAAGATAACGTTATCGGCTATGAAATTAAAATAATAAAAAAACTAAAATTGGGCGCCAGCTAACTAAAAATGAAAAAAAATCAAATGTTAGCACTTAAAATATATTTAAACAAAAAAAATAAAAAAACACAGGGGGTAGTCCTTAAGCCCGTACGTTATTATATATATATATATTTAAATTTTAAAATTTGATTAAATAAATCCGGCTAATAAAAATTAAAAACTTAGCTGGATGTGAATAATGGCTGGATGTAGTAATAATAATGTTTTCCTTCTCGGCAAAATAAAACACGCTGCTCATCAGTGTCAACAAAGAAAAGTGAAGGCTCATAAAAATGTAAAAATGCGGATAAAACCCAGGATTCAGTATATATTTATTTATATATATCTAATTAAATCATGAATGACAAAAACCAAAAACAAAAAACCCCATATTATAACCGGGGTTTTTTACACAAATTTTTAAACTGAATAATTAAAATTTCAAAAGAAAATAAACTGGTAAAAATTGAGGCCAGCAAAAAGCTGAACCTCTCTGTGTGAAGATGGGCAACAAAAGACGCTCTGCTACATTGAAAATTTTGAATATTGAAAAGTCAAATGATGGAATACGTACATTCCATTTATTTAAAAAAAATAAGGTTTAAATACATACTTAGATAAATAAACAAATAAGGTAATATAACTAAATATAATATAATATAATAAAATAAATAAATAATACTACGTTATTTTACTAAAATTTTACGTGATTTTTTTTAATTTTGTTAAGGTCGACAGACAGACTGGCGGTCTACGTGATGGTAGGTGACCATCATTTGATCGCCTACAAGTGCTACAAGTGCGCTGACGACCACAGTAGGATTAAGAAGAAAGGATTAAGAAAAGAAAGAATAAGCTACCGTCCACCTAACATCAAGTAACATCAAGTAATCAGTCTTTAGTCAGTCGACTTTTACATTTAAATAAACGTATATCTTATCAGAAACGTTATCAAAATATTTTTTTTCCTTAAGATGCTGATGAATGATTCTTGCTAATTAAAAAAAGCTCTCAAAAACAAATGGAGTCGAAAATATTGTAACAAAAGTCGTCAGCGTTCGCTAATTGTTCAACCAATTAACGGACACCTTACAGCCATCAATCAAATAACTGCCGAAGTGTAAAAAAATTGGGGCCAAAGAAATGACGGAACGGTTGCCTACAGTCATTAAAGCAACATTTAAAAGTCACAACATTTCCCGCACAGCTCGCCACACAATGCTCTCTGGGAACTAAACGGTTATACAGTAGATTTCTTTAAGCCAGCAATGTATGAAGTCAAATTTGAGAGTGTCGAGAGAGTGAACAGTTTGCAGAATGCCCCGGTAAGAGTACCCCTTGACAAGACAAGAAGCCAGGATGGAAAGTGATGGATAGGTCAGACGTCCGAACGTCTGACAAATGAAGTGTTTGTATATACTCAAGAAATCGTTTTTTTAATTATAGACAGCAAAAGCCTTTAGTACATATACTAAAAGCATAAGAAGTAAACTTCATGTCATTCTAACTGTTTCAGTTTAAACTAATATTTGTGTTCAGATTTGAAGTCTTAAATTTTTTTAATAGTTTTGTGATATAATTGCAGTTTGAAAAATACATAACTGTACGTGCCTTAAAATGTTTTTGTATCTATCCAACGAAATAGTATATCTCTGCGAGCACTATCTATATATTATGGCCAATGGCCAAACTTGGATGGCCAAACTTCTAACCTGTGAAATGTACTTATTTTCAATATAGTTTTTAAGGTAAATATGGATTTAAAAGAGAATAAATTGTTTTTGCAAGCGATTTCGACGGTCCCTCTTCTTATTCGATCGCAACTATAAACTTTATAGGATCACCCGCTAAGCTACTCTAAAGATTGTCTGAAAATTATATCAAAATCGAATTGGCAGCACTTAATATGTGTTAATGATCTTTTTCTTTTTCTATTCCGACATGCAGGTTCATGATGCACATGAAATGAAAATTTAGCTGTGCAGACTCAATCTAGAATCGAACTTACGTCTGCTGTGATGTCAATTCTTGCCATTTAGCTAACGCTCATCCTGCTGCCGCTGTTACAAGCTATATTTAAATTCGTATAATATTGTAACATATTGTAATGCAAATATAAGGAATACATTTACAATAAATTAATTTTTAGGCTTATTGCACTTTTGCCACAAAGTTGTTTCGCCACAAAAAAAGTGTAATTTTTATGTGCACACATTTTTTTATTTTTTATTTATTTACACACAAAAATAACAATATATGGTACACAGTTGAGGTGCACTATAAACTCAGTTGAGTTTCAAGCGTACACCTGAATTATCTACAATAAAGAAAAGTACAAGAATAAAAACCTAACACATATCTGTTAGATCTCAATTCATATTACTATAATAAAAAATGCAGCCATTTTATAGATAGGTACACAATAGATACACATATCGAAACTGCAAAAGAATGATGGTTGCGAACGTCGAAAACAAGTCACGTCTGCGCATAGTAACCAAGGTCATGCAGATTTATTCCATGAATAACATTGACTTTGCAACATTGACCTGGACGTCTAAATGGAAGAATTATACCCTACTTAGTCTGCAATAGTGCATATAACACATATCTGTTGTCAAGCATTCGAGACTGTCGCAGACATATCGATTTTGGTGTTTTTCATGAATGATACATTTCCTTTTTTGGTCGATGCCTCCGTCTTAAATCATGGCATAATATTCTCATTAATAATACCAAGTCCAGACGGCAGTGCAATGTTCACCTTCTTGCTAAGTGTTTGAATTTATTAATAATAATTTTAAGACATACTTGACGGACGAATTATTCAGTTCCGAACTTAATGAATTAATCATTTGTTTGAATAAAATGTCTGCATGTTGTTTTTTTTTTAAATTAAAACCGCAAGTAATTCTTTGTAAGTTTTGAGTGAATGACATTATTAAAGTATTTTAAATTTGATTTTTGGTTGAACTCAGAAACAACCAGGCGGATTTTTTTTTTACATTTGGTGAAACAGAAGGACACAGCTACGATTATTATAAATTAAATCGAAATAGATAAATATATATTGCATTGTTACTTATTTGAGTAGGGGTGGCAGGAAGGCTGACGGTTAAATTGACCCTAAGCAAGTAGAGTGTCAGCCTGCCTGACGACCTTTACATTAAAAAAATACATTCAAATTAAATCCCCCTTGGGTGACAAAGTTTGTATGGAAAAAAAAATCAAATTTTCCAGCTGCTAATTTTATATAGGTAATATATTATAAAGTACTTTGCTGTCAAGATAATTAATTATACCTACTAAATAAAAATTATTATTAACAAAATTTAATTATCATATTTTTTTAATTACTTACAAAGTAAGCGTCTCACGTTTCATTGAATAATCCACATATTTTACAGATGTTAACGTAAAAAAAAAAACAAGGTACCTAAATCTTTTTTAAAGTTGTCATGACACTTACGTCATTTAACTCAACTCCACTAGCGACTGCATTGTATTCCGCGTTTGAATTTTTCATGAGTTTCAGACGCCATAAATCTGTAATCTTTTCGGACCACTTCTTTGGTTCAAATTTAAATAGGAATCTAGCTTGAGGTTTTCTTTTTGAGAAAATGTGATATTTTAATTTTATAATAATCGAAATCATAAATTTAAACAATGAAATTTACGGCCGTTTTGTGTATTTATTAATAACTATTTTCTTCTGAGACTAACAGTTAAGTATGCATAATAAGGCAAGTTAGACAGCGAAATATGGTTATTTCGCTGAGGACTTTCCCTTGCAGAATACTAATACGAAATAACAGCACGTGTCCACAATATACTTTTAATTTTATAAACAAGTTCTCAAATATTGAAAAATTTTAACTGAAGAAGTGGGAAATTTAGATAATAATTACACTATAATACTATAATACTATGGCCTAATGGGTTAAGGGAAATAAATCTTCCATTAGGAAGTCCCACTCATAAGGGGGGGGATTTCCTAATCGAACTCCCCTACCTAATATATGGTATAAACGAGCCTTTTCTACAGAACCTCTGTTTATATTTTGAATTCGTGCTTTTCTGACTTGTTTATAATAAGTTATTCCGAAACAAAGTGTACATTATACTTGACGGTGACAGTAACGAGTGCAGTGTCTGGATCATTTCTCAAATCACAACATTAATGTATCATGTCAATCTCCGGATTCGGTGTATTTTCAATGCTAATAATCCGCTCAATGGTTTTTTAAACAGGCGGGGAAATTTTTTTTTTTTTGGTTTTTTTTGTTCACTGTCAGAGAAGTTTTAAATGAAACTTTATTTTATTTTACTTTTTTTTTTTCATTTATTTATGAAAGAAGGTTGATAGTCCTTGTTATGTATGGTAGATGGCTACCTTGACTTTTGTTTTTATTTATTTATAAAGAGAGAAGATTTGTATGTTTGTAATGATTAAACACAAAAACTACTGGACCGATTTTGAAAATTCTTTCACCTATAGAAAGCTACCTTATCAGAGTAACATAGGCTATATTTTATAAAGATACGCGGACGAAGTCGCGTGCAACAGCTAGTCATATAATATACTCTCGACAGCAAACAGTAAGTAGTTACAAGGGATCTAATACAAGTTGTGCTATTACTTATAAAGACTATGTAAGTATAATTACTTATCACAGTGGTCTTCTGTAAGGAGGTAACTTAAAATTGTAAAAAAAAATTACTCCAAGGAATTGAAATCAATTGAAGGTCGTAGGCAATAGTAAATAAGTGTTACCATAAACGTGACTTACCTACACAATAAAACCAATAAATCTTGAAGATAAATTAAATGTAGGTAACATTTAATTTATTAATGTAGATCCTATGTAACATAGAAAAAAAAATGAGGCAAAGAATTTTAAATATGATCATTCGTGATCATCGTCGACATTAAATCCTAATATAAAAATATCAATAAAAGTAATAAATAACCTAAAAAAATGTGTTTAGAAAATATTCTAAGCAAGTTTCTAAGTTCAAGTCTTTAGGTTACAAATTTTTGCCCAGAAAGTGTGAAATTTATTAACTTTTATATAGTATCAAATTACCCAATAAACATAATTCTAGTGACCTAACCAGGTGACGACAATTCTAAATTTAGACTGCCGTGAAAGTTGCGCACATAAAATTCTTTCATCATTGATTTTTAAAACAAATTAGCGAACAGTAAAGCGTTTATTGTTTTATTTATTGTCACATTATGTGGCAACACGTCGTCATTAAGTGTGTCACTCGGAGCCAGCACGATAATTCGAAGCCATTTCCTTTCGACTGCTATTAAAAAACCGTAAACGGAGTTTCTTTGAAGCCACCTTCGTACATACATACGCCATCAACGAAATTTATGTAACATGGTACCAAATTCAAATAAACTTTAAATATTAAACATTTGGTGATGAGTGGCGAGAAAGCGCGTGCTTTCTGAAGCTGTGTTGAAGGCCGACTGTCCAAATGTTCCAAATAGGTCACATTAAAAGAAGGTCGCCACAATAACTAGCTGTGTCCTCGGTTTTACTCACCTCAGCTTCTAAGGGTCATAGGATGATAAACAGCCTATAATATAACCTTTCTAAAGAATTAGTCTATTAAATGCAAAAAATATTCTTATTTTAAATTCAAAAATAAAGTAGAGTTCATTTCGACTATTACCGATAAATAAGGCCTTAGTCAAAGTAAC
Organism: Synanthedon tipuliformis; assembly: GCA_947623395.1. NCBI lineage: Eukaryota > Metazoa > Arthropoda > Insecta > Lepidoptera > Sesiidae > Synanthedon > Synanthedon tipuliformis. The sequence continues at coordinate 640,418 of OX392415.1, read as the reverse complement.
AATTTAAAGCGATAACGAAGTTCGAAAACAATAAAATGTAAGGGATTGACATACCTATAGTATAGTTTGACCAAGGCGGACATTTTACATGAATTTTAAGTTGACATATATATGTATATATATTTTACATGAAATATAAATTATTATTTTACTATTTAATGCATCCTGTTGATTGCACACAGACTTTGGTCATGCATTTGAAGAGGATAATATGCTAGCTAGTGCACTAGCTTATTTTTTATTTGTATACGGGCAAGCGAGTGACGCTTTATCTTCCCTGATGATAAGGTCGAAGATGGAGTTCGCTTACCTTACCTTAGCGTAGCCTATTCACTCAGTTCTTAAATATATTTATAATATCTGGTGCCCGCAACTTCGGCCGCGTTCAGGATAAAAGGTACCCTATGTCCTTTATGGATGTCCCAGACAACGTGTATGCAAAATTTCATGGTAATCAGTTCAGTAGCTTTTTAAGTTACAAACATTCATACATCCACACAAACTTTCGCATTTATAATATTAAGTAGTACGGATATACGTAAACTGAAGCCCAAACACTTCCATCATTCCGCCGTCTGCTCAACTTATTCATTTCGTGAACCGCGTAATACTTACATACAGAGCTGGCGGTAAAAAGTCGCCACATAAAAATAAAATAAATGTCCTCATAAAAATGTTGGAGGGAATTGTGACTCCATTTGCGCTTGTAAGAAGCTCGATGACATTCTCAAACTTTATCTTAATCGACGCATTCGGCTTAAGTAGCTGGGGCCGTACTATCACCTCTTAAAGCGATGCAAAGACGATTGAGTGAGGGAGATGTCGCCATACATCATGTATTGCGCCATCTCGTTTACTCGCTCGTTTTTGCATCGCTTTAAGAGGTGATAGTAGGGCCTCTGGTTATAACGATATTTGCGATAATGCGTGTTCCTCTGGCTTCATTTCATTCATAGATAATGACTGCGTAGGTATTAGGCAATGACACCGGAAATACTTCGATTAGATACATATCAATTATATAAATATAGTATTTATACTACTATTTACTAAGTACAATTACTGTTATTTTGATTATCTCAAAAAGTTGTTGGAGATATACCTATCTGATTTTAATAATTATTGAAAAATAAAAATCTAAATTTTTTGGTTTTACTTGAATGAGTTTATTTTTACTTTCTCTTACGTTACTTAACTCTCCTCTTTTAGACAACTAGTGAGTGTCCGCGAGTTCGTCCGCGTCCGATCGCTACCAAACTTCACAGTACCCGCTGGACTAATCTGAAGGTTGTCTGAAAATTTCGGTTAAGCGGTTTTGGAGGCCATAAGGAACATACGGAAACATACATACACACATTGCTTTTTATATATTACACAATATTACTTTTATATGTGAAAGTCGGCAGGGTAACTGGTAACTGGTCGAAAATATGATTGTAGGAGCTACCGAACAAGCAACGCTAGGTGAATATCGCACTTAATAAGATATGTAGGTACTCGCATATGATATATACAAGGTATCGATTCATTCACATTGGATCCATTCTAATCCACGAGAGAATTAGATCTTACCAAAACACAAAAGAACTTGTGCTGTAGGTAATAAGGTACAAATGTAAAAATAATTATTGGTATCAATTTTACATTGAATCGATCACTTTGTAATGTATCAACATTTTAAACTTTGTCTCTGAGTAAAATACTCAAGTGTTTTTATAGAAGGTCGAAAAGAACCTCAAAAGATTTATATCACAACTAGAAAAAAAAAAAAAAACCATTTGAAATAAATAACATATTTTATTATTTAAATTAAAAGGTCAAAAATTTTTAATAAGATTCTCTTTTTCTCCTAAAAAAAACCTTGTTATTTATAACTGCTTAATATTGCTTGAATACCAAATAATTGTCAATTATTATTAACATTTGACATTTAAACTAATTTAGAAGTGTCAAATTTACACATTGTTGCTATCGTAACTTTTGATATGGAAAACAAAATATTGAATATAATTTTGACATGTCAAATGTTATCGAAATAAAATTACAGCACGTACTCGTATGATGTGTTTCGGCGAGTAAGGGATGCAAGGGCTCTGGCAAGCCAAGGTAGCTATCATCCTTCTCAATCCTTCTATGGTCGACAGCACACTTCCAGCACGTATGGCGTTGCTTGTGTTACAGGCGACGGTAGCCACCTACTACCAAGTGGACCGTCAGCCTGTCTGTCGACCTTAATATAAAGTCAATATAAAAAATGAAAAAAGTGAAAGTAACTCTTTTATCTATTATCTTTTCATGCCTTAACTATACTCAAACGATCATCATGAAATTTTCCATACACATTGTCAGGGATACAGAAAAGGACATAGCGTACCTACCTTTCATCCAGAAAAAAGTACTGTTACGAGGCAGTAAAAAAAGTCTCCTGGCAAAAGTATGACAGCAAAAAATTTGTCAGACGTTATATTGCTCGTATATTTTTTCAGACGTTATTTTTTTTATTTTTCAACGCAGACGAAGTCCCTTTCACCAGCTAGTGTTTATATTATGTTAATTTTATCAAACACCCTCATATAAAAGGACGTGTATAAAAACGTGTTTGGACCCTTTGAATGCCCACTTTACAGTGTAGATATTCCAGCGAATGTTGCAATAATTTTAAAATTTACTACAAAACTTAAACATTCAAGTGTGCATTAAAATTTTACTGTCGATTCATGTTTAATAAATATTTTTATTTCTGTCGTAAAAAACATTCGTTTGATAACCGATATGAAATGTCAACTCTTTTAATTTGACATAATGTTCCATTAATATTTTACAACGTCATATGGTTGGGATTCTTATTGCGTTCGCCGTTGCCACGATAGAAATTAAAATATCTAGTTTTTTTATCGACAAATGCGAATTACTTAATGCGAAATACTTAAAAACCAATTATGGCAACCCGAAATACTTTAGTTAACTAGAAATATTTGGAGAACTAGTTTTTATTGGGTAAGAAACTTTATTATTAATCAGTTATTAGTAGATTTACTAAATTTTAGTTTGACCACTGAATTTTAGTTTGACATATATAAGATATTTATTTAAGGTAATAGCAAAAGTAAAATAAAAGGAGTGCAAAACAAACATACAAAAGACAACATTAGTAAAGATTAAATGACTTCGCATAATATAATATATTACAATATATAGAAAAAATAAGTGAAAATTTCTTACATCACATGTTTAATGATTCATTATTAATGTCACATCGCACATGTTCATTTAAATACGCATGAAGTATGAATAAACAATATTTTGCATTTTTATTACAAATTTTTTGAATAAAACATTTAGCCCATGTTTAGCCCACGCTTGCATTATGTATATTTCTATATAAATCGTCATAAATATACGACACGTCCAAATCAGGAATTAATAATTAAATGACAGCTTTGAGCGAACACTTATTAACATATTATCTACAGCGTGATGAAAAAATGCAGTGTTTTCATTGCATTAAAACTTTCACGTTAAATAAGAACTGTTTCACTATTATTTGACGACACGTTTGGTCTAATGGTTAGTAACAATAGTAACCCTAGCTGTTAACTAAACGGTCGCGGGTTCGAATCCCACTAGGGGCAAATGTCTTAACTAATACCTTTGTATCACGGATGTTTGTATCTATAATATGTATGTATTTACAAAAAAAAACTAATCTATGTAATATATCAACTGTCTGGTATCCATAACAAGCCTATAGTTGCTTAATATGTAACTAGATGGTGCTGCGTGGAATGTGTGTGAAGATATTTTTACACCTATTTTGGCTTTTTGTTAATCATAAAAAATGATTTTGGATCAAGATTTCTCCGTGCCTTTGCAACGATTAGGAAAATGTAATGCAAATTAGGATATGCTAAGTGTATTTTGATTGCTTGTCAGTAAAGTGTGTCGTATCGAATATTTTAACTTCGATCAGTAGGCGAACACTGATACAATAAAAGTTACATTTTTTCAGCTTTATATCAACCAGTTTCTTGTACTTACTTTATTTTGTAGTTACTGATAAGCATTAGTTCGATAAAAAAAATTAGAAACGTAAAATATTTTTGAGTAGCTTTGTTAACTATTAATATTATGCATGCATAAGCATTTTTATGCAAGCACAGAAGTATACATTAGCATTGTATGTAATGTTACAAACAGTTATACTTTATACATAGCTTCTATGAAAAATAACTATTTAGACAGACAGTGTTCTGTATTTTTTCAATTATCACTACTACAGTTTCGATATACCGAAGTAAAAAATAATCACTCTGTATATTGTTAAATCGTGTATCATAAAAACGTAAATTATCATTTAAAATAACCCGTTGACAATTATAATTTTTATGACACTCGTAAATATCGAATGGCCATAATATTTTACATGCCGCATACACATGGTAATTTGACACACCCATAACTGGAAACAAGAAATTAGCGATTGTAAGATATCATTTTTTATGACCGGGAACATTTAAATTTTCATCAAATTACATTTATTTTTTATTTTTTAATTACGCCCAACACGTTTAAGACATCTCATAAATTAATGTGTGTCCAATTAGAATAGTAGTTTTCTTATACAAATTACCCACTTTGACGTGGATATATGTTATTAGAAAATAAATTTAATTTATAATTTAAACATGCGAAATATATATTTGGAGCCAGTTATTAAAAGTTATTTATCAAACTATTTTTATTTGAGTAGTGTTTTCCGGTTAATGTTTTCCTTAAAAACCGACCCCCCTGCGGAAAAAATAGTAAAATATTATAATACATATCTATACTAATATTATAAAGCTGAAGAGTTTGTTTGTTTGTTTGTTTGTTTGTTTGTTTGTTTGTTTGAACGCGCTAATCTCAGGAACTACTGGTTCGAATTGAAAAATTCTTTTTGTGTTGGATAGATCATTTATCGAGGAAGGATTTAGGCTATATAACATCACGTTGCGACTAATAGGAGCGAAGAAACAGTCGAAAATGTGGAAAACACGGGGAAAATTATTCATCTTTGAGGGCTTCCGTTGCGTGCGCTGCGAAAACCGTTCGAGATAACTATTCCACGCGGACGAAGTCGCGAGCACCAGCTAGTTTATAATAAAATAATTATGCGTAATGTATAAGGGATGCCAAAAATAATTTCCTTACCATCTCATAATATTAGCAGCGCGCACGCAGGTCATTTTACATTCCTTTTTGACTACGGTAGCCACCTACCCTCATAAGTGCCCCGTCAACCTTAACATTACAATAAAAAATGTATTAAAATACATAAATATTGGTGTAGGTCGTCAGAATAAGAAAAACAAGTGGGCTAGTGTGTTAGTGTGTTACCTTCTTAACAGGTTTAAAGTCAACAGCAGTCGAGCATTTGATTGTTTATCGATTATTCAAATGATACAATAATATTTAGTGGGACAATCGTTAACCTGTTTAATAAAGAAAATTAATAACGTTTTAGTATTTCTCGTAGAGATGTCTAGCGAGATTAAACTTGTTGCTTTACTGACATTCAATCTAAATTGATTATGATTCTAAGAGGTTTTCATTGACTACTCCAATGGACGCAACCTGACCTATTATAATAACGAATATTCAGTGCTTATAGTAGGTACCTAGTATTTTTTAAATTCAGCTTTAAGCTTAGTATTCACAGGCTAGAAGGTTTTAATTTATTTAAATCACTACATAGTATAAAACAAAGTCGCTTTTTCTGTCCCTATGTCCCTTTGTATGCTTAGATCTTTAAAACTACGCAACGGATTTTAATGCGGTTTTCACTAATGGGTAGAGTGGTTCTCGAGGAAGGTTTAAGTACATAATTTACTAAGTTACGCGGGCGAAGTCGCGGGCAGCAGCTAGTTAATTAATAAATAATTAATTTATATTTAAAATAATTAAATATTTTCACAAAGACAATATTACTAAGTAATGTCTATAAATAGCGATCAACGATATTCTATCTAGCGAAGACGGAAAATATTCTAGATTTTTCTAGACTTTATAATAAGAATGCGTTCGTATATACATTATATAAATTTGTATATGCATGTATATGTAACTTGTATATCCTTATATTAGAACTAATTATAAATAGACCTGTAAATAATGGCAGATTTATTTGTATTGGAAAAAGAAATAAAGAATAGCACTTGAGCTGCTATTTCACGATGATCACGGTATTTAAACAGGATTGATTACTTAGGCCATACGGGATACCCAGTTCAAAATTGGGTTGTTTTTGCTTGTCCATACATTTTCCTAATGAGTGTGTCCCTATTTAATAGTGTGAGGATTACTAACATACAAAATTCTGGGGTAATATAAACTCAAATATTGACAAATATTTAAGCTCTTATTTAATCTACCTAAAGAACAACTAAGATTACCTGTTAATATACTATATAATGCATAAATAGTTGCAAAAAAACATAAATATAAAAAGAGAAAATTAGAAAACTACATAAAATATTACCTAATGTTACGACACTGTAATACCATATTATAAATGATTTGAAAAATTTGCATTTTATTATGTTTAGTGATCAGCTGGAAATTTATGGATTTTTATCGATAATTAATACCAACGCGTTTTATGGAATCTTTTTATTACAGACCAGCTGTGCACCGAAGCTTCACCCAATTCGAATAGGTCTATTGTGCATCTAGCTCTGCAGATATTAACTACTAGCTGTTGCACGCGACTTCGTCCGCGTAACTTTATAAAATATTGCCTATGTTACTCGTTGATAATATAGCTTCCCAACAGTGAAAGAATTTTTCAAATCGGTCCAGTAGTTACGGAGCCTATTCAATTCAAACAAACAAACAAACAATCAAATCTTTCCTCTTTATAGTATTAGTATAGATTAGAAATAATACCAGATGCATTCTTATGCACTTTAATCACACAAAATGATAATTTGTTTTAGTGAATTTCCTAAAACAAGTTGTTTTAGTGAATTGTTTGTTTTCTGGAAAATAGTTGAACCAATTGAAAAGTTGGAATTAGTACGACCGAGTGACTTTAATCATAGTTTAATGTTCGCCATTTTGAAGCGTACCTGACGTTTCCGCCATGTTAGCGACGCCATAACAGATTCGCGTCCATTTGTCTCGCGAGCGGTGACGAATGAATGTAGCAAGCGAGCTCGGCGCTAGCATTTGTCACTCGATGGAGTGAGGGCTTTACCACAGTAACCACAGACAAACGGTAAGTAAAGTACCTTTCATGTTTTTTAAACGAATATTTGTAAGGAATGTTTGTAGATTTCACAATCTTATTTTTAACTCACAAAATTATTTATGTTCATAATTATGTCCACTAAAAAACATAAATAATATTTAATAATAAAAGTTATAGTTAAAAGTTTTATTATAGTTCAATAATAAAAGTCTTTATAAAGGAGTAGATTTTGCTTATTTAAAAAAAAACTACCTGTTTTAACTGCCGCTTAATTTCTTAATTTTTCAAATAATGCACAAGCTGAATACAATCTTGATAAATGAAAATACTATGAAATAAAAGCAGTTTTGCTTACTCCGTTCTAAGAGTGAATGCAATTTCTGTATTTTTTTAATATTCTGAGTTATTTTTCGGAGATCACTCACTGGTCTGTATATAATATACGGTGGGCTTAAGTAGGGGGAGTCTTCACACGGATGCTACCCTTTGATTAAGCGCCGCTGTTTGTCGCGACTTGGTGAAATATTCCCCCGCAAGATAGTGTCAGGTTTTAGATGACCGTATTTTTTACAAATACACATTTTCACTGAACTCAATTTTTTACAAAATTATGTTGTTAGAGTATGAATATTACATTATGTTTTCTTTTAATGATACATTACAAAGGTGAGATGTATGTAAAATCCTGTCCTTTTGAGAATCTGTCGTTTTGAGTATCTTATTCACAAAACAATAATACTAAGAAAAATTATAATCTGAACATCCTTATACCTTAAAAGATTCTTATAGGATGTGCAACTCAAAGTACAATCCTTAATCACATACATACGTTTTTCTAATAAAGCTATTTTGCCTAACAATGGAATAAAAAGGCCAAAGCACCCACAACAAAATCGCCTCAGGTGTCCGTTTTTAATAAAGCCCCAATCAGTCGGCTGCCGGAAGCGACGCCATTGCGCTCTTCCTCGCCGGAAATAGAGCTCGTGTTTGCGAGCGCCCTCTGCCTGCTTCCGGCGCGAACCGGAAGTGGCGGTGTCGCCCAGGGGCACCAGAAAACTCTGAAATGAACTTTGCGATTTAATTTTTAGCCTAAACCTAGCGGATTGCATAAAAATATAAACATATATTAGGTAAATTCTTATGGTTACATAAACACAGTCATGTGTAGCATGTCTGTGTTCTTCTTTCTGTCTATAACATTGATGACTTGATTGGCTCAGCTCTGCACACTGTGCAAGAAAGTCGCGGGTTTGATAACTGCTCAAGTTAAACATTATTTTATACTGTTATGTAGGAATAGTATGTTTGTTGATCTGCATGTTTTCATAATATATCACATCACGTCTTGTCTAAAACCCATAACAAACCTTTACTTAGTTTGAGGCTAGATGGCGCTGTGTTACTATTACATACTAACAAAAATAAAATAATAAGCTAATTTAATAAGTCCAACACATAATAATTGATGCTGCACTTACTTCTGCAATCTATACTGAACAAACTGATAAACGTATCGAAATCTTAGACTCTTAACGAAACTTCGAAATTTTTATACGAATTATTAGTTAAAAAAATACTTTCAGCGAGAGACTCTAGACACCTTGGAAGCAATAATATCGTTAAAACCAAAACTATATCAGTTGAAAGCTGTAAACGCTTGTTTTATTATAGTTTGGGATATTTTGTGACTCCCGTGGGCACAGTTTGGTACCGATGCGATGTTCCGAATGTGGTATCTCATCGACAAGACACACGTCTCAGCACTATCAATTTATGTTTACATATGAAATATATTAATATATATAATAATATTTCTTCTCTTCTATTGAATATAAAATACGTGTTGGTTTCCACGACGCTAGCGCTAAACATTACATTGACGTCTGATACTTATTATACTTTGGAATATTTAACCTACTTATGTCCATCCTGAAATTCTGAACTATCCTCACATCCTGTGCATCCTGAACTAGTGAAAGATTTTTTGTAATCGTATAGTAGTTTCGAAGATTACATCCCACATACAAATAAACAAACATACATTGCCTCTTTATAATATCAGTAAGTATTATATTAATATTTTCTCAATATATATCATATGATTTATTTATTTGCTAAAATTTATTATAAATGATCATTCCTGGATATTTGAATACTTTAATTTTTCGCTTCATTAAAAGCATGATAATTTTATGACCAATTACAGGAGTATTTATCGTCCATTTAGCCTTAAAACCAATACAAAATATTTATTCGTCTTGTTACATTGTACGTAACACGTTTTGAACACCCCAAAATCGTATTACATTTATAACGACTTTCACAAATCAACTTTCCAGTAAGTGGAGAAGTTTAATACGTTTTACGCCTACTGTTTCTCTCGTAGAAAAATACCTATACCTACCTATATCTTTCCATCCCGTTTTAGACTTGCAAGTATTATATTATTTACTACATTTATTAGTTGAAATCTGTTAAAATAATCCTCTACTACATATCTTTCGCAGGCGCATTCAGTTTTCAGTACCCATTATATTTAAATATTTTAATTTATATAGGAAATCCTTACATAATATTAAGGCACCCACGCGATACACCATAATCATATCGAAGATTGGGGAAAGAATTTTTTTCACATTTTAAATAATATTAAAGCTCGTCAGTAGCAACTAAACAAAAACAGAGGAAATCGGTTTACAAGCAAATAAGAGAAAAGGATACTGAAATGTAAAATAGATTATCCTAATGCAAAATATTTTCTGCCCCTTCTTAAAAGCCCCTTGAAATTAAACGTATTTTGTATAAATAATATTTATATATTCATTCATTGCATTTTTTCGTCTAATTTAAAGGTAAAAATATTTTAAAAAAATGTACAGGTATGTACAGGTAATGTACAGGTTAATAATAAAATGTACAGGTAATTGGTAGCGCAGAGTACGAATGACAACATGAATACAATTTCACATTTCATAAAAACCTACTAGATGTAAAATATTTCTAAGAATTTCACAAACAACTACCACTTGTAATATCAAACAACGGTTAGGCATATTAATAAATTATCGTACATTAAATGTTTGAACAGTTATTTTAGTATAGTTACGCTAACCAACCAAGAAACTCCATGTTAAGTTGTCAGCAAACATTACGAATGCATGGTCACAGTACAAGCGGAAATTTAGCTTATAGCGATTCCTTGAACGTACAGTATCAATTTGTAATAGCAATCATGTCAAGGAACAAGTCATGGCAGACAGTTTGATGGAATACCTTTAGTCGTTAGTTAATACCAACCAAGACTAATACAAACTGTTCTACGAGAAATGAAAGCTTAAATCCTCTTTTTCAAATAAATTTTCAATTAATTAAAATTATTAAATAACAAATACATCTGTATTTCTTTCTATCAGCAAGATTGTTAGATATGCTATAGTTAGGGTTTACTGCTTTTTTTTTTCATAAACCATTTAAATTTATTACAGATAGCTGACCTTAAAAAAAAAACTTATTTTATGAAAAACCTAACTTAAGTTTTTCAATATTTTTATTATCGTACCAGAATGCAGTTAGTATATTGTGTTCTTTAAATTTATTTCTCAGTGACTACCTGGGATCCACTTTATAGATAGAAGAAACAGCTCGCTTTAGGAGCATAAATATTGATTTTATGTCAGCGGCACACATCATATCATAACATTAGCATATCTGTTTGTCTAGCACTGTTCTCAATTCGGACAGGGTGACGACGGCAGCATAGCGGCAGCATTGTATCATCACCTCCCTCCATAATTTTCCAATAACTCGAGAACCTTCCGGCCCAAGAAGCTAGCTCAGCAGCATAGTATATTGATATATTATATTTAAAAATAATATAAATTGCCCCATGCCTCCCTGCCTTTATAAAACTAACGTGGCCCACTAAGCAAACTTAAACAGGCTGTATTTTTCATAAAAAGAAATCTCAGGAATTTCTATACAAACAGTCAAGTGACAGAAATGGTAGCCGCGAAAGAAAAGGCCGACTTCTTTCCTTAGAATTACCATTACAATTAGAATCAGCATAGTTCAATATTTGTACTCCTTTACACGTTGGACGTCCACCGACTATGTTTAACGTGTGAATGCTAAAACTGCACGCAAGCAGACACATTTACACATGTTCCCAGAAGGACACAACACGAAAAATGTGCTCAAATATCAAATTTTTTGAACAAACCTATCGATATCGGATCGTCACGAAGCAAAGACACGCCATTATTGCCTCTTTTTTCATATAAATATGTTAAAACGCACAAAAGGTGCCGCATTTTGTAATGTTTACTGTAAACAGAATAATTGTGTAAATTGATTCGTGCTAGATGCACGTACCAGAAAAGTCCTTACAGGGTATATTAAAAATATACATATTATAAAATATATAGTTACTGTCCGGTTCTGCCTGTTTCTCCGCTAACTTCTTCTAAACTACCCAAAGGATTTTGATACGGTTTTCACTAGTGGAAAGAGCGATAAACGAGGAAGGTATTTGTAGTTAATTTGCAGAAAGTGCCAAGCCGAGTTATGTCAGTATTTCTCAATAATTAGGTATAAGTCGTCACTGTGTTTGTTTTTTTTTTGTGTCACACACACTAATATGTAGATTGTAGGTACCTTTTTTTTTACGAGGAGTAATCCGCTTACAGATTCCCTACCGCTGGCTAGACGGTAGGGATATGTGGGGGTCGCCCAGCACCTGATCATAGCGGCACTGGGAATACCCACTAAAACTCCCCGGTGCCTCCTTGCCCTGTGAGCGGAGTGAACCGGGTTCTGCCGAGGCACCAAACTCCGATCAGATTGTAGGTACCTACTAATACTAAAAAAATTCGGAAGGCAGGCTGACTATTAAATTTCATTGGTTCTGAAAATGTGCTGCCGACATTAGTGAGCCGTTTATCGAAGCCTATCAATAAAATAAAAAAATAGTCTATGAACAGAAACTAACCTAAGTAAATTAAGAGTACGCAATAACTAATGTTAAAGAGGATAACACAAAAAAGAGAAAAGAGCAGAGCGTGTCGATGTTACAAGTTAGAAAAACTATTTCCACAAATACAGCAAAGCTCTCGACGTGTCCGAGTCGACCCCTCGCTAAATTGGATCGCCGTTTGTCCCGATCGCGAGGATTATCCGGATACTAACAATAAAACGTTAGCACCGCCTCTGATTGTGTCCTCGCACACAGTACACACTTCGCTACTTTTACTATAATAATAAACTATTTTATTGGTCTTATTTTATTTGTATAAAGCATCGGTCCCTTTGGCAGGGTCCCAAGCATGCTGGCTGCGTTACCTCGTAGGCAATACTAAGACAATAAATTATGTCAGCCAGCATGCCAAAGGGGCGTGCTTTATATTATTGTAATACATAAATATATAATCTTATTTTATTGAAATTAAAAATAATGACAAATAAATTCAATGTCTAGACATTAGAAATGTTTGTTTGATTATTATATTAAATAAATTCTAATGTTAATATCTAATGTTAATTTAATTAAATTAACACGTCCGGATCAAAGTGTTAATTAGAAAAATAAATGTTCAATTTTTGAAACAAATACAAAATCATTTTATTGATTTATTTTATTTTATGTAATATGTACTAATGGGCTTCGCCCGGGTTCAAAATAAAAAATGTCTTATCTTTTAAGTTGGACCAAATTACACATAGTTACGAAGAGTTATCAAAATCGGTACAGTAGTTTAGGAGCTCATTGGAGACAAACAACGTGGTACGTAATTTTTATATACTTAGCTTAGATATATAGCTTAGTGAGTCCAACGATCGAACAGTTTGCATTCCTAGTGTTTTTATATTTCATATTATATGAATGTAAATATGTTTAGCAAATCTTAGACACTCGTAATGTGTACGCGACCCTCCCAGTTCCGCCCACCAGCTCAGTCCACTATCATCCGATCTTAGCTCGTTTGTAACACGTCTCGGTAACTTGACGCTTTTTACTGCCACCCCCCACTCCCACCCACCTCCACCTTGCAACACCTGCACATTTACATCTTTACTGTTATTTATTGGTATTAGATCAGATTTTTATCTATTTTATTAAGAAAAATTCACACATTCTTTCTGAGAAATAATTTTTATTACAGACTTATTTATGCCTCATCAACATTTGGAACTCAACTCTCGAAGTTGTTGACCAGTACATGTACTTGGGACAAACAGTGCAGTTAGGTAGAGCTAACTTCTAGAGGGAGGTCAATCATCGAATCCAACTCTGATGGGCAGCGTTCGGGAAGCTCCGAGACATCTTTCTCGTCTAAAATTCCTCAGTGTCTCAAGACAAAAGTTTTCGATCAATGTGTGTTGCCAGTGATGACATCGCTGAAACGTGGTCTTTTAACTACGGGCCTCGTAAAGAAGTTCAATGTCGCTATGGAAATTTTTCAGTCAGTTTAGAGATGGTTTTTGTTGTAGCAACAGTAAAATGTTTATAAAATATGTTTGCCTTTTGAGATGATATTAAATTGTTAAATTGGTTTGAATAAATGAATATTTTGTGCACATGATTTGAACTATAATTTATCCATCCGGGTTACGGATGCCATGAGAAGTAAAAAAGAAAGGCCCTGAACCACGTTCTAACATGCTGACGCTGACGCGAGTGTGGTCCAAAACGAAATTGGAATACGAGGCGTTCATTATCACTTTACAAAGATTCTAAACATAGCGGAGAGTCGCTAATGTAACTAAATTGATACAACTATTGTTAACACAACAAACATTAGCACGAGCGAGGTAAGCACAATAATTACGTTAATTGATGAGGCAAATCGTGTACGCGTTTACGAAATACAACGTGGAAAATAACACTTCAATTATATGGTTACGATTTGGTAGAATGTTGTTCCACAAAACCTGAAGCATTTATCACTCAATGTAGTGTTAATTATCCTCTTTAAAATTTTGATGTTGATTTAATGGAAAACTGATAATAATAGGAGACCTATAGAAAACGCTAATGGAGAGGCAGTGATTAAGAATTAATTAATTAATTAAAGTAACAAAAGTGGCGTCAGTTGAAAAAAAATGCTTCGTTTTCAAAAGCCAGAAATTTGCCTAGTCCAATGGAATAAGTAGGAATAACAGGCAATGAAATTATTATTTAATTTAATTTAATAATATTATATAAAGTCTGCTTAGACTATATTGTGTTGGGTTTGTACTCCATCTTACAATTTCTACACTTTGGAATTGAGCAAAGCGACCATCAGTCATCAAGCATTAATTATTTATAACTGACAAATGAGAGCCACTACACTCGGGCCATACCCAGCTGCTTTTAATCAGTCTATCGAGTAGGTGGTCTCCACTCAAAGATACCAACATTTACTCCAACACTGATCTGCTGCACGACAGATATAATCTCGTCTATTAAGTATCACTTGCTTCGGGTCCATTACAACCAAATCCCAAATTGCCTGATTCCCATTTTGACTGAAATCCGAAATGCCCTAGTATCAAATTGCCTGAAAGATTGAAAATCTTCAGCTGGCAGATTTTTGGATTATTTTCAGTCGGATCTCCGCATTTCGGATCGTGCTAGAATTATGATTGGTGTAGAAGACATTTCATCAGTCAAAATGTCCGCACAAAAGTATAGAATACGAGTAGGTATGACTTAATTTAATCCTCTATTTCTAACAAGATATTTATTTCATTTAGGATATTTTCGTGAATTAAAAAAAAAACCTTGTAACAAATTTTAGAGTAGTTTTTACAAATCTGTACCTTTCATTAGTTATTCCAGTGGACAGTACCACACGGGGCGCTTGTCCTCGCATTTTTTACCCGCCACGGTATGCTATTAATCTTCCTTATCAAAACGATCGCGGCCAGGTTAAATAATCGCTTCGCGGACGAGTTTAACATAAATTAAGTTATCCACGACACCTGAGATGCCCCCCCGAGTTAAAAACAACAACAACTTTGTCCCTGAACTTGTTCGCTTAAATTTCAACTTTAAATTGAGACCCGTAAGTTCCAAGCTGTGGCAAAGTTAGCGCGGTGTTTTAGTAATAATGAGGTTCGGTCGAAAGATGTATATCGCATACGTAAGAAAGGTTAAGTGTGAACATTTGTTTGTTAAGTCGTTTTAATGGATTCGTGGTTTTTTTAGGAGTTGATAAGTCGCTTCGTTGTAATTGATCAACGGGCTGCCTTTGACCTGCCTCTTTTTCCTTTTCGATCGAGGTGCTATGGTTAGCGCCCTTAAGATTGTAAGACACGATAACAAATTGTCGAATAACAACACCCATACTTCATACTTCTCACGAAGGAATCTCACGAAGGAAGTTTTCTGTCTGAACTGCATCAAATATATAGTCCCTTGATTAAATCACCACAGAATTCACAACACTATATCCCAAACTAGCTATGTTACTCGCTTTTTATAGATGAAATAATTTTTAAAATCGGTCAAGTAGTTTCGGAGCCTATTCAATGCAAACAAACAAACAAACGATCAAATTTTTCCTCTTTATAATATTAGTATAGATATAATATATCACATGATAAGTTATATGTAAAGTTATACATTCTAATATATTCGCAACGACGACCTTTAAAAAGTTCACTTGAAGCTTTGATATTTCTCTTTCTTTATGTGCTTCGATTTATTATCTTATTATCAAATAATTATGATTATTAAGATCTATTTTATTAATCTAAGTAATGATAATCGATAAGAAGACTCACTTAATTATATTTTTATTTGCTTACTAACAAAACCTGTTGTCTTTCAGATTCAAATTTAAAACTTCAAACTTGCAACATTGTTTAAGCTCTTAAATAAGCTTTAACTTACTTTTCAAATAATACAAAATGTCACTATTAGAGTTCGATAAAGATCTAAGTGCGGCAGAGCCACCATCACTAAATAAATTGTGTTCATTACCCGAAACGTAAATAATTTAATGACACGACGAACACATGCAATTAGATGCACAACACCCTCAGGGCCTCAGTGCGGTACAAGAACACACAGTAGAAACACTGCTAGGTAATATTAAAAACTTTTTTAATGTAAATGCTGCCTGACAGGATGACACTTAGTGCCCTTTAACCGCTTGGTTTTGTATGAGTTGTCGTGCCTGTAGCGCCTGTTATTTAAAAAAAAAAAACAATTCAATGATTTAAAAAGTAGATTATACAAGTAGAAGAGGAATTTGTCGTATATATCCGGCACTGGCTAAAGGGTTAATAGCAGGCCTATTATTACAAACAACGCGGTAAAGGTCAAAATCAAAAGTGCATTGTCAACTTTAATAGTATAAAAATTAAGTTTAGTCTTTAGTCTTTAGTATTTAGTCTTTATTTCATAAAGCTAGGTCAGGTACTTTTGAAGATATTGACGATTTTCTAATCGACCCTTTTTCTTTGCTGTCCAGTGTATTTGTATACCATAAAAAGGTAGTAACTATAAATTTATGACCGCGATCTTTGCGTAAAATGGGGTTGTCCCATTTAACATGACGATCGATGTAATGATATAAATAAATTTTTATCTTTCACTAAATAAGCATGTTCTATACTGCATGCATTATATCATGGTACAGTATCACCCATAAATGATGGTTACGTAGCAATTTTTATGGTTAAACAACACGCGATGCGCTCGTAAAACTGCGCCAGAACATAGAGTAAATAAGTACACGTATGGACCCGATCATTTTCTTTATGTGTGGTTGCAAAACTATCTGTTTCTCTTATTTTAAAACCTGTAAAATAATATTAAGACAGCTTTACACGGTAATTAGCGAGTAAAGAAATACGATAATGGTGTACACTTGCGAACACAAGTTATTAAAGAAATTATTGTATGTGGCCAGTAATAATAATCATTATACTCTACGGCTGTCTTGCGTACAGGTATCTGTTTACCTCAGAAGATTTTTATTTCTCACTATAATAATGACATGGGAAATTTCCGTATTTGGAATGTCTAGAAATTAGCGAAATTGGTCGAAACAGATTGACTTATATTTTTTTATTTGAGTATTTGAAAATTATTGTAGTTTCTCTCTTGTATTCTGTATTCTTGTATTATAGCTGTATTTAATGTCTTCCAATTTCAATGATTTATTTAACTTTGTTATTACCATCACGTATTATACTGACGACTACCAAGTATACCCTCAACTTGTCTGCCGCATTTTACATAAAAACGACTAATATTTATTTATTTATTTTTATTAAGATTAAATTTAAGATTTGAAGACCTAAAAACAATATTTATTGGATAAGTGAACTTTTTACTTATTTAACTTTTGTTGACAGTGCCTAATAAAGAGCATCTAAAAACATATACTTAGATAAGAAATATTAATGACCAAAATAACCTTAAAAAAATCATCAAACCTTCCAGGCGGAGGTATTTGAATACGCTTGAAATACATTGTAAAAAATAACAAAAAAAAATATCTCATAAATTTGTAAAAAATATGTTGGTCGTTAATAAAAATTCTCATGTTATTGTGAATATTTGATAGGTAATAAATTTAACTTTTCCACGCGAAAGTACTATTCTACGCTTACACACATGGAGACACTTTGAGTTATGTTTATTCACTCACTTTCCTCTACATTTCTTCATATTTTTCTGTTTAAAATATTATATTATTATATGTAAGGTAAAAATTACTATATAAAATAAGAAAACAAAAAAGATTTTATTAAGTTTAAAGGTGGTCTATATTCTTAAAGTAAATTATTGAAACTTTTATTTTCCTAGAAGAGATTTTATCATCCAACCATTTATTATTCGATATGACATTCTCCAACTCCTAACACATACAAATTATATCTTAGCTTAAGCATTATTTTGTAATGTATTTTATAAAATACACAAGCTGCCCGGCTCGCACGGATGTATTCGTTTTTTGCTTGCAAATCAAAAACTCAAACCTGCTTCGTTGATCGCTTTTTCCATAGTGAAAACCGTATCATAATCCGTTGAGTGGTTTAGAAGAATACAACAGACAAATTAACACACAGACACGGGCGGCTATTTCTACATATGTTTAGATATAAAAAAAAAACTTCATTTTATATTCTCATTCATTTTATAACTTAATTATATATTTTACTTAAAAAAAGATAAAGGTTTTTTTTAATTTTTGCTGAAATCAGACTGGCTGCAAATCACACAGTAACTAGACCGAACCGCGTATTAAGTGCGCATGTCTGTCTGACTTCAAAACTCTAAGTTTAGAGAACTAAAAATATAGATGACCTGTTAACACAAATAATAATTTAAATTGAAACCGACTTGGTTTCGTACAATGTACGCTCCGCATGAAAAAAAAAGCTGTATCGTTGGTCCGATGAAAAACGAGCGATGTGCCAATTACACTAAAAAATGTCCATAGGCACCAATTAAAATGATTTACGTGTCAATAAATCGTGCGCTATGTACCGATTAAAAATGTTTTTATATCGTTTTATGCCGTCCCGCCGCCGGATATCGGATTACTGCCAATACATTCATTCATTTACATTCAATTACTGACGTTTATATATTTAATCGCACGTACGATCTACATTCCAATAGTTTTATGTTATCAAAACAAATTTACCACCTTTGAAATATGGTCGTCGCGACCAGAGTGCTTTGAGTGACAAAAGTGACTTATTATTGAGTATAATGTTGACTTTTTATTCCTTAAAAAAATCATGTGTACATCTGCCTTAAATTAAGTAGGTAGGTATCTACTTATTGTGAAGTGTATTTAATGTATTTTACTTATAATAAATTACAAAAATTTCAGATGCTGTTGTTATAATTTGGCATCTTTCGTGTTCTCACTTAAATTTCTTGCAAATGAAATGTTGAAAAAATATTTTAGCTATCCCTCGCACGAACTTGATCTACTCGTATATTATCTATATTATAATTTTTTTATAAATATATTTACCAAATTAGACTTAGTATGATTAGTTGACGAATAAAAACCACATTAGCGAGACGAATTCAGACAAATTTGTCTTAATAACCGTCATTGTTGTCACCGGGTTGCATGTCAGGATGCAATAAAAATATATTATAATTAACAACTGCTGCCTTATGTTATGCGATAGTGTGAAATAAAAGAAACACTATCATCCTAGCGATAGGGTTTACAATCGAGTGTTCGATATGTGGATGAAAGATTTCCAAATACACAAACAGCAATAAAACCATATTAATTAAAGGCAATGTAGATTTATTGTGTTGATAATGAACTATAATACATTACAAAATTGCAAATTTAATGTACGGCTCTTTTAAGGGGAAATTATTTTATTTAAAATATGACATCCGGTTATAGAAACTAGAACTAATGGTTTTTTTTTAGATTTTAATACCATTTTGCTCGAAGGTGATAAGTAGCCACCATCGATTAAGCGAACCATCAGCCTGTCTATCACTCTTTATCTCAAAAAATACAGGCATGTATAAGATTTATGTTAATACTGCAAAATAGTACTTACCACAAAGACAATTAATATCTTGTTAGAGAGATAGATAGCTATTTATTTTGCTCTGAAACATTACCTACTAATAATCAATAAGAAAAACTAACAAATATCATCATCATCATCAACCTCATCAGAGCTAACCCATCTCTTATAAAAAATAAAAAAAAACTCAGTCGCAGGACGTCCACTGGTGGACATAGGCCTCCCCCATAATTTTCCAACAGGACCGGTCAGAAGCAGCCTGGATCCACCGCTGAGCAGCGCTTTTATTAGGTCGTCTGTCCACCTTGTGGTGTGCTGGTGGTCTGTGGTTGCTGGTCTGTGGCCTCCACTCGAGAACCTTCCGGCCCCAGCGGCTGTCGGCTCTCCGTACTATAATATATGCCCTGTCCACTGCCACTTCAACTTACTGATCCTGGGTAACTTTCGTACGTCTACGGATCTCCTCATTTCTGATTAGATCTCGCAGTGTAACGCCGAGCATTGCCCTTTCCATAGCTCGTTGAGTGACATTGAGCTTCCTTACGAAACCCATAGTTAGAGACCACGTTTCAGCGCGTTGTGTTGCCAGTGATGAAATATGGCGCTGAAACAATTTATATAAAAAAATTAAATCTACATTAATAATAGGTATTCAATGAACTTTGTAAATTACGTAGAAGGAATTTGGAGTATGGACATAAAATTAAATATTACATAAATGTAAGTATATTTACGGACTTTAATATGGACTCCAAAACGGCATCCAAAATCTAGTTAAAAATTAATGTATACATATTTATAAGTAGGTACGCACAACACCCGGATTACGGTATAAAAATTGATTTTCTAAAAAAAAAACGAACAGAGCATGTAGGTACTGCTGACTACTCCATAATTCTTAGACCCCTTTACACTTGCGTGCATGCATCGATACACTTGTAAATATAGTTCTGTAATTAATTGTCGGATCGTGTGCACGCACCTTTACCCGACTGATTTGTGTTAAGTGTTCTGTCAATATAGCTCGTGTAAATTGTACGTCAAGCCACCAACGTCGTCTCCATAATTTATAAGTTTATGAGGCATAGTCGAGTAATTAAGAAATTAATAAAAAAAAATATCTGTTCACAGTTTATACATTGTTACACGCATAGGCAAATTTATGAGAACTTCTTTGCCTGCTAGTGATTGAAGCATAAATTACCATACGATTTTATCGGTAAATTTTATGTGTAGAACAAATTTGGATAATACTTGGCAGATAGTTAAACTGTGATTTACTTGTGAAGTGGCAGGCTGACGTTCCACTAATTGGCAGTAGGTGGCCACCATAGTTTACTGGAAGTGCTGCCAACCTTTGTATTACTTGTACCTACTATTTTATTTTCTTTGGTATTTTAAAGGATAACGGGAAAAGATAGAGAAATGGTGCTCAGGTATCCCCATTTCTTACTCACTCACAAAAACCTAATAGCACACATGCTGATATTTTAAAGTAGTCTTCTGCAAGGGGGTGGTCACTGTCACCAGCTGCAAAAAATTATAGTATCTATACTAATATTATAAAGAAGAAAGATTTGTTTGTTTGAATTGAATAGGCTCTAAAACTACTGGACCGATTTGAAAAATTTTTCTACCTATAGAAAGCTACGTTATCAGGGAGTGACATAGGCTACATTTTATAAAGTTACGCGGACTAAGTCGCGTGCAACAGCTAGTATATTATAAGAAATATATTAACGAAAAATAGTTTTCTACGGGAAAACTCAGCCTTCATAATAATATTAGATATACCTATGACGAGCTTTCTAGTAAAAGCTTAACTTTAAAGACAGTGAGTTATAATAACAAAATTCCAAGGGAGTGTTCGTATGTTAAAGAATACGAAATACGTGTAGCTCATCGCGTTTCGTGATCGCTTAAGTTTAACATAAATTAAAATGGTTTAACATAAATTATTCGGCGAAATCAACTGCTAATTAATTCCAAACATATTTTTATAAGAGGCCGTTAATAATTTATTATGGTGGCTCGTTTATTTCGGCATAACTTTTTATGTCATCTCTTGAATATTAATCGGATATTATTTACTAACACTTTCGAGTTATGATCGCTTCTCATTAAGTGCTTAAGGTGGCTATAAATTTTGTTATAATATTCATTTTAACATTTACTACTGGCTGCTGACACCTATTGCTTATGCGAAAACAACGGTTTAGGATTTTAAAATAAAAAATAGATAATTTACTTTCTGGTAGACGAAGTAATTTCTGGTAGGAAATGGTATTATATATCATAGTGAGAAAAAATACTAAAAATATGTCGAGTTTGGAACTCCCTGACGGCGTCTGTGTTTCCGAGCACATATAACCCTAATCTTTTCAAGGTTCGAGTGAATAGGCATCTTCTGGGTGAGCTCGCTCCATATTAGGCCTCATCCTTGCCACGTGGCTGGTTGTTGGCCAAGAGCAAACCCATCTCTTATAAAAAAAAAGTCTTTTAAAGTGAACGAACACACATAATATCACAGGCCGTAGCGGGACAGTAAAAATAATATTGTATAAATTTGAATAGGGAGACTAATATTATACAAACACTTTTATAAAGTGAATTGTGTTCAGACGAAATAATAATTATCCGAGAACGTGTGACCAAGCCCGCAGTTGATTTGTTTCCAGATGTAATCTCGTAAGAAGCGTTTCCTGTGGCTGTGGTATTAGCCCTGCCTACGGCGACGGCGCTCGCTGGCAAAGAATACACATTGTATGTAAATGGACATTGTTGTAGATCGAGAATAACGTTTTCACTTATCTTATAGAAAAATCGAGAAATTTTAATAAATTATGTGCCAGGTATGACTCTTCTTGATTTGTATAAATATACTATTTTAATGGAGATTTCATACTAATACTCAAAGATAATTGAATGGTCTCGCTGCGCTTGACTAGATAGAGCGCTATACAAAAGCAATAGCTCCGAAAATGTGGCAACTTTTTATTGTAGTGTGTGTAAAAAATCGTCACTTTTTATTATTTTTTACTCAGTTTTATTATATTTTTACACAGTTACACTACGCAAACTGGTATTTTATTATGTCTAAAATTTAATAAAACATTCGGCACGTACACATCACAGACAGTTTGCAATGTGACTTGCTCGGGTACGCCGAAATCGGCGTACTATTTTATGGCGCATTTTACAAGTACGACGGCGGTATCTAGTCGAACGCAGCGAGACCAATCGTTTATCTATGCTAATACTATTGGAAAATTATGCCAATGTTAAGGAATTTTTTAAGTTAGTATAAATATGTACACGAGAAAATAAGTAGGTACCTAAGTATTTATAAAATTAAAAATCTTTTACCTTTTAATTTATAATTGGAAAATAGTAAAATATTTTACTAATAAATATGAAGGCACATGTATGACCTTTATAGTGTGCATCCATTTTATGGCTTATCTAAATATTTGTGTTGGCTTCAGTGCGACTTTGACATTGACAGCTCGCTTTCAATCACATTAAAGTGATAGTTTAGGGAGTGTTCCGAGCGGGCTCCCAAGCGGGAGTCCGTAGCGGAGCGCTCCAATTGTAATAATAATTATTAACTTGACACTGGCAGATAATGGCCATTTTAAAATGAGCCGCATTGCCATTTAAATCTAAGAAGAAGAAGAAGAAGAAGTGATAGTTTATGGTAACTGGGTCTGTGGTTTTCCTCGGCGTCGTCAAATATGTCAATAATTGTTCATTACCTCTCTGAGTAATTTCTCAAGTAGGCATTCTGTTCGATTGTGTATGTCACGTACTCTATGCGATCTTTTCAAATGGCATTAAGCTGTCAAAACAACTCCGCGCAGATTTACCGGCCGTCATCGCGCACTGTGCTTAAAGAGATTACGATGAGGACCGTGACTAATCATGTAATCACCATAAATGTAGAATGGCTATAAACTTTACTTATCTTTAGCAAAAGTTAAAGACTGTGTGCAGATCGGATTTAATATTTAATTGTTTTATTTGTAAAAGGTGGTAGACAGGATGGATATTCTCGCATATATATACACAAGCAATGGCAAACAACAGAATTTTAATAATCCTGTGTATATCTATGATAATAATAACATAAAATAGAGGATAAAAATATATTAGAAAAGGCGATACTGACCAAAATAATCATTAGTCTACCGACATTTTTCGTCAAGAACAATCCTCTTTCGCAATGTATGCAAATGAATGTACAGCCAACGTTTGCGTTGGACGAAATTATACAAATCGCTTCCAAGTTACCCGTTCCAAAAGTACAGTTGGCAAATTAAATATTTAACATAAACAGTGACAAAAACGTGTGTATACGAATAGTAAATTAGTGTATCCCGTTGAAACAGGATGGTGGTAATTAAACAACTTCATTTGCACACACTTTACTGTCCGCCAGTATTTTCCGTCGGGCAACGTTTAATTGCAAATGAATTATGAATATTTACTGGTGTCATTTCGGTCAAAAGCTTTTGCTTGCGATACAAGTCACGAGTGGTAACGATTTTGTAATTTCAAACGTTGTGATTTTCCAAAAAAATGTATATTGAAGTGAAAATTTCTTTAGACACGTTGGGCATTTTTGAGATGGGATAAAACCATTGAACTCACGACACTGTCATTTAATGTAATGTAATTTTGTGAAGCTTAGTTTTCACTTCTGAAATGCAGTCCAACGACTAACATGTTTTTTTTATTAAGTAGGGGCTTAGTGGGAACCTTCAGATCTCACATAATGCTCACCTACTGAATAATGAATGAGGATCTGATGACAGACTGGATGGCTCCAAGGTAGTGAACACCAAGTTGGTAAAAGGGAGCAATAAAACCAGATAAAGGTGGGCGTTAAATTAACTTAGTTTTGTGCAGCGGATGAGCGTTGAATAGACGAGTCTCGGAGTGGAAACCAGGGTGAAATATCCCGTGGACAAATCACCTGGTTGCTGGACTAATGTCCTCAAAAGAGCATATGATATCGCACCCAGACTTAAATTTATCAATGGAGGTGTGTCACCAATTCACTCGCCCCAGCTTGGTGAATACATGCATGATACGTATTATATATAATATAATAGTATATAATAGTAGATCGTGAGTTATTTTGTATTTTGTTATATTTTATGTGTGCAATTTGCGTTTCAAATAAGGTAAGTAAGGCAATAATCAGATATAAGGTGTACTTGACGTAAGTACTAGACGTAGATGTGTGGAAGAATATTTTAAATCATAATGTGAACAGTTGTTCTTATATGATAATTATTATTATTGATATTGAGAAACTGAAAAACCAGCTTAAGAGTGTCAATTATTTTATGAAGTTCTAATTAATGCTCTTTTCGTGTAATGTTATTATTTATTCATATAATTTCACTATTATTATTATATACATTTATTTGGTACACCCCGTACACAAAACAAATAATTATTTTAAGATTTTTTTTTACAAAATCCGTTTTCAGATACTTATCTCTATTTTTTGTCTGTACTCTATTTTATTTTGTCTTTACTTAGTCTATTTTTATTGCAATTTAAAGGTTATTAGTGGTGAAAATAAAGTTAATTTATAACGTATTTTTTGGAAATTTTTGAGCATTTTTTTTAAGTAGAAAAATACATACAAATAAATCGGAATAAATTTGACGCTCGTCGCTTGTGTTAGGGCCACAAATGCAACAGTTGTTCCGCTCACCTCGATCTGTCACTTGTGAAACATGGCGTGTCCGATATTTATTGATGCCGCATTTGAGAGCCGATTGTAAATGTCAATTAACAAACTTGATGTATGTACGTATTTATGTGGCCACAGATTTATGACCGGTCGAGTTTGTCAACCTGCCGACATTCGGACAGGTGATCATTTTTTTAATAGTTACTTGTGCAATTACTTACATTGGCACGTTTTAGAACTGCACGGCTTTCTACAGCTCTGTACGATTGTACAAATGTACATATAGTATAAAAGATCATACGTCATACAGAACATCAATGTATGCTATTGAAAACCATAAAATCTAAACAGTTCCCTTTTGTCTAATCTTTACATCTACTCGTATTATAAAGACAGAAGATTTGTATGTTTGAAATGAATAAATTTAAAAACAACTAGATTTTGAAAATTCTTTTACCAATAGAAAGCTATAATATTATCAGCGAGTATGGGCTATATTTTATAAAAAAGTTACTCAGACGAAGTCGCATGCAACAAATCCTCCTAAATCATTTAACGGGTTTTGAGGCGGTTTTCACCATCGGTTAGATACCTAATTTTTCACGAATTTTTTTAACATAGGTACCTACAATAAAACCTAATGAAGGTCGCTTTTTTTTAACAATGTCGCCGAAACTGTCCGCGTCTATCTGTTTCTACGCTAACTACTTCTAAACGATCCAAAAGATTTTGATTTTACTCCCATAAATTTTCATTTATGAGCTTATATAACATATTATGCAAATCAATTATTAAGGAGTAAACTTCAAAAATGCATCTCGCGCGTCTTGCTTGCAGACAAATATACCGTAATGGCTTTGCTTGTATATAAATTTGTGGTTTAATTGAGTTACTTTTCAAATCCTGCTATAAACCAATTTGCACTCTAATAAAAGTTTAATGTTAGACGTATAGAAATTAACCGTGTTCTTAATTTGTTATTCCATAAAATTAATATATGTAAATGACTAAGAGATTATCTTTCTTAATGATTAGAAAATAGATTCTGTGACAAAATGAAATCTGCACACAAATAAAATATTGCTATTTAGAATATTAATGAGAATTACATATGCAAAGTGTTAATAATACCTAAGGCGTCTGCGGTGATAGAAATGAAAACGACATAACTGAATTAGTACTAATGGATTATTTCCAGCCATTTATTTTATTGAAGAAAGTGGCAGGTCAGTTGACAGTTAATTTGATGGTATTTTGCTACTTTCGCCACCTGAAGACAAAAACAACATTAGGAGAATGGAAGTACTGTCTTGGCCGACTAACAATATATTCTAAGAATATCTAAGAATTTAACTAAGAATAACTAAGAAAATCTAAGAATATTGGCTAAGGATACTAACTAAGAATAACTAAGAATATCTAAGAATATCTTTATTTACTTACAGCTCTCTCGAAAAGCAACATTTTAAAACGATTCTTCAAATTCAATGCAATTCTTCAATCACTAGCAATAGTTATGTAATTTATTTCTGTAATATTATTTTTGCCAGGACTTTTCCCCGGAGCAAATTGGGGGGATTAGCGTATATCATAATGGATATATACCTTAATTATGTCTGACTGTAATAATGTACCTTTCAAACAGTGAAATTTTTCGATTCTTCGCATATTACTTGCATTGGTTCCGGAGAATTAAAAGTACAAAATCCATCCTCTCTCTTTAATATATTAACTAAGTAGGTATAGACTAGCGAACAGACCTCTTCAGACTTCATAAAAAACTTCCTCAGACTTCAACGCGGACGAAGTCGCGGGTACCGGCTAGTTTGTAATATTTATACATTGGATTAATATGAAATTTTTTAAAAAAAGTTGTATATACAAATGCTTGGCAATTGTATTTCTAACAATAGCGTAACAAAAAAAATGAGTGAGCAACAAAAGCATCCATCATGTCTGTAATTGACTATTCAATGCTTTTTTATTACACGTTGTGCTGACACATAACTTGGGAATCGTACTCATGCTATTGTAATCGAGTAGACGAATGAAACGGAGAATATAGTTTATTAATTAATAAGATATATAATTAATGCCTAACATAGATTGACGCCTGACATTATACTTTGGCTAAACGTTGGCCATTTTTAGATAACTGCGGTGCCCTATTGGAATATTTAACTTTTGGTGAAAGATTTTTTAAAATTGCATAGGTACCTACTTATGTTTCGAAGATACAAACAAACAAACATACAACCTTACCTCTATAATGTTATCTAGTATTAAGTGTTTCAGTGAGTGAGTAAGAGATGCCAGCTCACATACATCACATGATCACATACAGTCATAATCTATTGCTTTGCTTGTATCAATTGGTGACGATAGACAGGGACTTCACTTGACTGCTTTGGACTTGACGGACCTGTTTTGGAAAACTAAGAAAAATTATAGACTTGACTTGACTTGACTGACTGGCCTCGGGATCTGCTACTTTTGATTTTAGTTTCAATTTTGGCTTTTTTATTTAAAAAAAAAAGGCCAGAACCATCAACCTGCTTACCAGCCTTTACATAGAAAAATACTATATAAATATCCGAGTGCATAAATACCTTATTAAGTACCTACTTTCGTCTTATAAAAGCATGTATGCTATTTTGTTTCAGTACTCACATCTATTGTTTTTATTTATACTTTTTCCTGAGTAAATAAAAGGCCCTATGTGTCTGCCTATGAGTCCCTATCCTATGACTCTCTATATCTCTGTGCCGGTAAGTTGCATGTCTCGCCATAATAGAGTAATCCTATGGATACCACACCACGTAAAAATGCTTCAAAGTATTATAAAGAGTCAATTTAAATACTAAAGTAACTATTATGTTGGGTGAGACGACTCAACAATTTCCACTTATATTATTCAAATATAACATAGTATTTATAATTTAATATGTTAATAAAATGTGTTGATAGGTAGGTATGTCCTTTGCTGCCCATTTCTGCTTATTTTTTTGAATTGAAAACAGTATTATAATTTTAGGAATATTTTAACGTTCTCATATGTATTCAGTGTTTTTTTTTGTGAGTAAAGTATATGGCGTGGTGGTGTTGCATAAGGAACGCGTTAAACTTTATTTATGATAATGTAATTGCGCATAAAATTAAGATGCAAACGTTAGCAGAATGCGCGTATTTTCTCTGATCTAGCGCAAGATTATTCCCATAAAAATAGCTGATACCGTAACGGCCAGACTGCTGAGGCACTAACACGCATTCTGGTATGTGTAATTAGCGCAAAAACTTTAAGAATCTTTAAAAGTACAACACAATCTAGAGCTGGCGGACGACGATATTCCATTTGCAAACCTAATAACAGGGTACTTGGCATTTACTATACTTACTGAAAATATATTTTTTTAATATATATTTTCTAGGAAGAAAGGTATTTGATTAAGCCGTATTTGTACCTAAGCTAATATTGTATTAGAAAAAGATATCCTAATGATAAGGTATTTCTGCAAATTAAAACTGATTTATCAGTATTTATTTGATTATTTAATGGTACGAAAGCTCAGAGGTTAACAGGTTAAAATCGTCTAAATCTATTTTATTTTCGATCTAACTTGTGAATTCGAAATTGCTCAAAATAAATAAATAAGAATTAAGAGTAGGGACCAACTTGGAACTTTAAATCAGACTTAGACTTTGAAACGAATTCGTATTTAAATATTCGTAGTCATACATAAATTTATTCATCTATTAATAATCCATAAATCTATTGCCTATAGTGATAATAAGACTATTTATAGCTCATATCTCAAACAGAGCAGAGGCCAGGTGAAAGGCTTCAAAAGTTATAGACTGCTATAAATTATAGACAGACTAGCTACACGCTCCCGGCTTAACCCGGGCGAAGTTTTATGACAAACATTGATACATCCATCCATCCATAAATCCATACAAACTTTCGCATTTATAATATTATTACGGATTATGCAATTATCACCTTCAAAACGTCCCTGTAGTTTAGGTGAATCTTAACGGAAGTTGTCAACATTTTTTAAGTATTTAATACCTGACACGATAATGCAATTATCTCGGTGAATACACAGTAGTCATACTTACTTACATGAACGCCGCTAAAAGCCTTCCTAATGGTTTTTATTTTTAGATTGTGCGAATAATAATGTAAGCTAATTTAAGACACAAATTGTGTATGACGCGACCAAGTTTAGTTAAATATTTAAAATTATTTATATAGTCGTAGTGACTTTTGTTTACTACTTGCAAAAATTTTCAAAATAATACTTAAATACGTTTTTGCATTTGTATTTATAATTAACGTTGCTTAAATTATGTATAACCTTTATTTTTTTTCTTTTGTATATATATCGGACCTATACATGTATAAATCGTATATATGTATGAATTCTTTATATATGTATAAATATACTACATATATTGGGTACTTATTATTTTTTATTAAAAAAAAATCTTATAATGCTGCTCAATAATATTAACTATAAAGATATGCTATAATATATTTTCCTATATGATATACTGTTCAATGTTCTATCCAAACCGATTAAACAATTTACATTGTTTATAAACATAAAATAAATTTCACAAATTTCTATTCAAATAAAAAATATTCAAAGGTAAAAAATTGTCACATACCGCGTTTTAATATACAAACGTCAACTAAACCAATAACAGTTAAGCCTTAAGGAGAATGAAACGTTTACTGGTTACTTTAAATAGTTAAAATGCTTAACCGATGTCGCTGATACCGAGCAATTTGTCCAGTTACGCACAAAAAATATCAATTTAGAATAGAGAGCAGTGCTCACTACCTAAAAACTTTTTAATGTTACTATATAGATAGTAGGAGGGACAGCGGAAATAATTAAATACAAAAAAGGTCACTAACCTAACCTAACTCCTTTGTAGACACTACTCTATTGGGTAATAACCGCTAAAAAGCTATAAAATATTGAAAAATTCGCCTCAAATTTTGATTTTGGCAAATTTTGTAATTATTTTTTAACTTTAGTTTGATAAATTAAAGTTTATTTATTTATAAAGTATTACCAAATCAAACCCGGCTTCGCAGAGATGCAATTTTTTTTTTGAAAATTGCCTATCGGTAGCCTTCCTCGTTTATAACTCTTTTTCCATCATTAAAAATATGTGTAATTATTGAAGATAATTAAATTTAATATATTTTAGTATATTTAATATAAAATTTAAAATAGGATCATTAAAATTAATAAAACGACAATTTAAAGCTTAAAAAAGATTTTTGGAAATTAAAATATAATTTTTATGACCTTTTTTAACAAAAAATGAACATACATAGCAACACGTGAAAATTAAATATTATAAAATAAATTATAATAAAAAGTAACTTTCGCTAAGTAATTGTTTTTATAATATAATCTTGGTTGTATAATAACTACCTATATAAGATTGCATAAACAGAAAGAATACCAACCTATAAGAATACAAAACAGAACATTATAAAAGTTACGATGTTCGATCCAAAATTACCGACTGGATTCTATTACAGAATCGTAAAAAATCGTTTTAATCGATCGACTGTGCCGATTGCCGATTTTATAACATTTGGAAATCAACAGCGGTGTTAAAACTTTTATAGTTATTGCCTCGACAATAAAAGTTTGGGAACCGCTGTTAATACAAGGTTTTTTTAAAGCAAATTATTACCTTTTACTGTTGTTTTTTTTAATTACTCAACATCTTATCAACAGACAACTGTTGCATTTTTGCAAATAGCGAATAACTCTTACAGTTTATTAAGTACCTAACTTAATTTTTTTAATAACAAAATAAGACTATATTAAATAAAAGTGGAATTAAGTATAAAAAGGTTTTTTTTGTAAAAAAAATCTACTGTGTTATCTTAACTGACTTACGAAATTGTAAGTATATTAATGCATTGATAAAGTTGATTAAAAATAATATATAGTACCTATTTATAAAAATGATCGCACAACACTTATTCCATTACCAACAAAACAAACATTGTCAAACATTTGAGCAAACATAAACGCGAGACGCAAACAAAATCATGGAATAGCCTTTGTGGATAATTAAATGTGTTTTTTATTGGTCGTACTGGCCGTAAATTATAGTTTTATAGCTTTATTCACCGCTCATTAACGTTTAATATTGGGATTATGCCTTATTAATTTTAGAGAACGGTAATAAAATTTATCGCTCGCTTCGGGTGTTGTTTAACTATCTGGTTATGTAGGTATGTCGAATAAAGTTGTAAAATTATTGGGTGTACCTACCATTGGTCTGTAATATATACCACTGGACAGGCAGCTGTCAAATTTTTTTATACCTATTTGAAAAACGCCATTTTGGCGCTGTAGGCTATAGTGGCTATGGAGCGACTGTAATTGGAACTAAAATTCCAACATCCGTATATGGAATAAAAATACGCAAACGTCAAAATTAGGTCTGATTACTTCCCAGCATTTTAAAATTGTACACGAAATTATCTGTCATAAGTATGGGACAGCCTGTCCAGTGGTATATATTACTGGTCAATGTTACCTACGCTCGAGCGGCGGTGTAACCACCAGAACATATAAATAGCCCACAGTCTGCCTGAAAATAAGATCATAAATTATATTTAGTAATGACAGGGTGAATTTCGCAGTCATAATTGGCAGCCTGTTGGCGGCGGTAACCATTGTTTGCCGTTGTGGTTCATTGAGTCAGTGAGGGATATCATAGCCAATTTATCTATACCTTTCTAATCCGTAATCCTTCTTATACCGGTAACATATTTGCGACACCTATGATGGTCATGTCGAGTAGTGTTAAGTGGCCACCTACCATCAAGGGGATTAGTAGACTCCAAAAATACAATTCTAGGCAGCGCACTTTCAGCACCTGTGGCGTTACTTGTGCTATTGGTGACGGTAGCCACCTGGACTTCACTTTGATTCATACTAAATTCATACAAGACTACAAATAATTTATGCAATATTGTAATAGACGCCATCTATTATTGCAGTAACCATATTGTAGCTCAATAACTATGATGATGAAATATTTGCATTTTAAATAAACAGATTGATATAATCTCGCCACTTGGAGTACAGTTTATGTTTATTCATAAGTCGTTTTAGTTACTGTTTATTAATTCAACACTTGTTAGTTGGCGAAGCGTTGAAAATTGTATTTGTTTTTTGTTTGCGTGTTGATCTTACGTGTGGTTGTCTTATAATCAACTCTTGAGAAATTTTAAAGTACCTACCTATATTGTAGTCCTTTTCAGACAAGTACCTTACACTATTAATTAACTAGACAGACACAATTCCTTTCTCATTTACAATATTAGTACAAACAATACGTTCATTTATAGTATTTGCCAGTACATAGTCTTAAACTCTT
The DNA here is from genome assembly GCA_947623395.1 of Synanthedon tipuliformis. Lineage (NCBI taxonomy): Eukaryota > Metazoa > Arthropoda > Insecta > Lepidoptera > Sesiidae > Synanthedon > Synanthedon tipuliformis. The sequence goes on along the minus strand of OX392415.1, from coordinate 607,548 downwards.
GAAATCATTCTTAGTATTATTTTGCTTGCCCATATGTATAATAATTTATGAACTTACTATTAAATTAAGCATAAAACTAGCTAAACTGACATATTTTTTATCATTTTTGTTTCATATTTTAGTCCCTAGATGGCGATTTTGTATATTTTTTGCTACACGTAATTATACATGTTTTGGTTAAAGAAGGCCTCGTAGAAAACGATGTTCATTGCAAGCAAATATATAATTACGTGCACTAATGGACTTGGCATACACGGTATGTAACATTTAGACCGATAACGAGACTGTAATAATGTTAACGTTACATGGTTAAACATTATTGTTATAACTGCTTTTATTAATGGAATAATAAAGTGTAAGTTTTTATTGCAAAAGACGAAGGTTGAGAACCGCTGTGCACATTTATAAAAATCAATTAGGAATTCCATCACAAAAAATAATTTTCCTTTTCCTTTAACTTAAGGTCGGTAGCACCTATGATTATGTCAATAGACGACAGCAACCATCTACCATCAAGTTGACCATCAGCCTGCTCGCTGACCTTAATATAAACAAAATACTTTCAACATCAATACTTTACTAATTTTATACATAATTATATATTTCACATACTTTGTTACTTACTTAGTAACTTTGTTACTTCTGACCGTAACATTTTCACGCCTTAACTTAGCCTTAACTACTAAACCGTCAACGTTAACTTTTGCTTACACATGTCAGAAATACAGAAAAGGACATTTAAGATACCTTTCATTACGAAAGTAGTATACTGTTCTCGAGGTATCATCATCATACCTATATAAAAACGAAAATCCAACTCCTGTTATAATTACAACAGCAATACAAATTTCGAGTAGGTTAATGTAGATATATTATTTTTAACATAGGTTGTTGAATATTAAACTGCTGTAATATGACTATAATTTTATAATTTTGAGAGCGCTGATGTTGTTATTAAAATTTCAATTTATTCGTATTGTGACAAGATTAAATTGTCATCATGTTTGGAAATGACAGTTAAATTACAATTGTAACAATTGACTAATTTATTAAACGAGACAAATGTTATGGATTAATGTTTATTGTCTGCACTCTTAACTGACATTAGTTTTGACTTATGAAAATTATACGAGTAATGTTCCATTTTTTATTATAACACTAGCTGTTGCAAGTGACGTAACAACAAAATAAATCTTTCCTTTTTATAATATTGTAGTAATATAGTATAGATAATCAGATTAATAATATAAAGTACTCTATGGCCCAATGAACACTGAAAAATGTGGTAAAAATTCGAATAACAGATTTAATTGATTATTATCAAATCAAAATTTAAGAGCTTTATTGCACCTAGCGCCTTAATCTTTTATATCACCTTATCAGAAATAACTTGAACAAATCTTTGAAGAACTCCCACTAAGTAATACTAAGTTTAATATCATGTAAAGTGTCAAGTCAATATTTTATGTTATTACATAATCATAACAAGAATAGATATATTACTTGTCACGATAGAAACGTACGGGCTTTTTATTTATAACGAGGTAAAATATCGTGATTGTAGCCCGTTCATTTAAGAAATTAGCATATCAAAATTATTCCATTACTACGTTAATATTTTAAAAATAATACTCAGTCGCCGCACGCGACCAAGAGTTATGATACCCTGGAGATGTGTATTTGATTCACTGGCGTCATTGGAAAATAGACCTTACCCGCATTGAAATACTAAACAAATTTTTATGTAGACGGTGAAAATGAAATTCAGAGGTGTTAAACATTTTAGTGGTAATACGGCGAGACGTTTTGAATAACGAAGAGGAAATAAAAATTCAATGTTTTTGACTAATAGGTTTGAGAGGCTATATTTACATTATATTTGTTTGTGTTTTTGTGTTACGGTAAATACATAAGCAACGAAGAATGTATTATTATATTTACTTTTTATACAAAAGTGCTCCAAGGAGTTCTTGTAAATTAAAAAGTTTTTTTATGGCAAAAAGGGGTACGGACGAAGTCACGGGCAAAGCTAGTAGTTAATATAATATATTAAAAGCTTATATAAAAGCAATATCAGTTGAAGTATTAACTATGGAAGTGAAATAGGACGTCGAGGGGGAGGGGGCGGATAATAAATCAGCCGCAAACGCTGGTTGCAGGTGGTGCCGTACGCGTTGAAATATTGTTGCAAAGATTAAAAAACAGATTGGCAGTTTCTCTGTAGGTAACTTTTTGTCGTATCAAAAGTATAAGACTGCAAATTTAATGGATTAACTTATACATAGTCATGTTCTATTGACATTTGCGTCGTTTTATGATTTGACACTAACAAGCAGTGAAATTTTTTATAAAATTAATAAATAATAATAGTGATTTAAATTATTATCGTGTACCTACCTTTTGTATATTCATTACATACACAGCCATTCGGCTAACATATTAACTACAATGAGTAGTTATCATAAGATTACTATCTATATCTTGTGTATCTCCAAATGTAAAGAAAAAAGAAGTCTTCATAGAATTTGTGTATTAAATTTACAATTTTTTACAATAATATCTTTTTTATAATAATCAATTTGAAACTAAAATTTACTAAATAGAATATTTTTCTATAGTTGCATCTGCATTGCATTTGTTAAAAGAAAATATAAACGATATTATAGGTATACATTAAATCTATGGATTTTCAGGTCGTAAATGCCGTCGTAAATGCATTATTAAAGTTAAAATATACATTGCAAACTAATGCACATTTTGTTTTTTAAATATTTTTATCATAAATAATTATTTGCCGGCAAAATGACGATATACCCACTTGTTGGTGTTAGTACCTAATTCGTAATTAGGTAAAGTATTGCAGAGTACCAGTACTTATGTATCAAGTATCGCTTTCACGATAATTTAGTCTATGGTTATAAGGGGCGATCATTCTTCTGTAGCGGATTAATTGAGACGCTTGTTTTTCGAAAAGTCTGACTTTAAAACTTAATTATTTTGTAAATTAACGTCGCCACCGGTTCTCAAATTGATTAATTATCTACATTTGTAAACATCGACTCGTATATTGGTCAGTCCTTTATTATGTTGACAGCGACCAATATTTTAATTTTCTTTCTTTCAGTAGACAAACTATTTGATTAATGATTAATTAAAAAAAATTAAATAAGAACTAATACGTCTTTAGTTTTTATTTTTAATGTCAAATTGGGATGATGTACACAATAATTACTTGCTGTACACAACAATGTTTCTGTGCGGAAGTAAAAAGTGCCACTGCTTGTTCCTCTCCCCAGCTCATCTTTTAAACATCAAGGTCGCACATTAATTTATCCCACCCCGATGCCTCCCTTGTCCTTATTATTGCTTATGAATAATGGGTTTGCTAAAATAATTAATAAAGCATCTAGCCTTGCTGCAAAAGAGAGACTGACGATGGACCAAGCCAAGCTCGCCCAGAAGAAGATTCACTCGAACTTGAGTTTTATATTATGATCTTGGAAACCCAGACGCCGCACCGGTAGAGTTCCAAAAAATAAAAAAATAAAAAAGTTTATTGATAACGGTTTTCGTCTACAATCAAGTTAATCGTCAACCTGTCTGAAACGCCTGTCTAAAACCTTTAGTTGGCCTCACTTTGTATCGATTACTGTGTGATTGACAGCAAATGCTTAGGTAATTACTTAGGTTGTACAAATATCTAGGGTCATTATAATGCCTATTAAAAAAAATATTATGCAGTAACTAAAAGTATTCTCTAAATGGTAAACAGCGTTTAGTCTTCTCTGTGTGAGATTAATTTTATAGTTTAAATAATTCCCAGCATCTCTCGCTTAATAAAGAAGCCAACCAAGATTTATTATTCAATTAGAGGAAATAAATAGAAGAGTATAAAGGCAATGCGTTTGGAATATTGAGCCATAGATTAATATTGAGAAATGTTTTCTAGATATGACATTTGGTATTTAACTTATTAGGTACTGTTAATAATTTTAGAACTCACATTATCTTCTCTATTAAAAGAAGCATACTAATAATTTGATAGTAGGTATACTATTTTTTTCGTAATCTTTATTGTTAGCAGATTTTGTCATATATTGTTTTAACTTAATATGAAATGCTTCTTTGACAAAAACAGCGTCAATTAAGCAAATTTAAATAAAATATTTATGAAAATTATGAAAAAAAAGTCAATTAAAAATTCGGACAGACAGAGAAAATGATGAACTTTATACTAAGTAGTAATTAAAATGTCTTATTGCTAAGCAGAGCTCATCCCCTCTATACAAGGTGATATGAGTTATGTACTGGATAGCCCATTGCGGATTAGTAGACTTCAAATGTCATCAAATACTAGTCAGTATGTCATAATAATTTGTAATTTTCAAATTAAATCGAACAAGATAAGTCCGACCAGGATTTGAACCTACATCAGTCGTATGATCATTGGATTGACGGTATCGAGATTTGATCTGCGCACTTATCTAATCTTTGCTTAGTCGGTTTATAGCTTAGAAATCTTCCATTATAATGCAAGTGGGGGTTATTTAATAAAGTACAATTATGAATCATAAAACCGTTCTCGCTATTGCCTTTATGAGTGGTAGCTCGTTATCGCCTACATCTTGATTTATGTGACGTCCAAACGAGTTACGATGGTAACGCATCCGGTATGGATGTGGCATTTCAAAGATAAATGTATGATTTATTCGATGTTCGATTTGTGATTGCGAGAACTGATATTTATTTAACACACGACTCGCGGTGCGAAAGAAACGTCCGTAGTTCGTTAGGTTATAATTCAGCTATTGCCATCTTTCATGCTTCATTAATTTTTATGATAAAATATACATAATACCGTATATAATCAGCATAGGATAATATTATATATGTATATTGAATTTAAAACATGTTATTTACATACATGAATTAATTTTGATTTTTGAAACAATTTAAAAAACAAGCAGATCTGAGCAGATCGATTTTTCTCACGAGTCATAACTCGTATCACATAATTATGATACATAAAATGAGACGAATTTGTGGTTTTTTCGTATGTATAATTTTTTTTATTTTATCATAAGTACAAGATCAATCGCTTGTTGCACATGCATGCATGACTTTCTATCACCTGTTTCAATACACAGACGGGCACAAGAATATATCTATCACTACATAGTATAAAACAAAGTCGCTTTTTCTGTCCCTATGTCCCTTTGTATGCTTAGATCTTTAAAACTACGCAACGGATTTTAATGCGGTTTTCACTAATGGGTAGAGTGGTTCTCGAGGAAGGTTTAAGTACATAATTTACTAAGTTACGCGGGCGAAGTCGCGGGCAGCAGCTTTAATTTTATTAACACGTAACGTAATTTTATAAACTATAACGAACATGTAGTGCCATCTGTTAACAGACTTTTTCCATTATTCGAAGTGAGATTAGATGAATTAGAGTACTACATTGCTTCAAACAGAATTCCCTAGATGGCGTTGTAAATTTTGCATACACGTTGTCTGGGACTCCAAAAAGGACATAGGGTACCTTTCATCCAGAACGCGGACGAAGTCGCGGGCACCAGCTAGTTACTAATAATATAAAGAGGAAAGATTTATTGTATGTTTGTTTTCATTGAATAGCCTTCACAACTACTAGACCGATTTGAAAAATTCTTTCACTGTTGGGAAGTTATACTAACAACGAGTAACATAAGCTATATTTTATAAAGTTACGCGGACGAAGTCGCGTGCAACAGCTAGTTCTTTATAAAGGTACCTATTATAATGGAAAATTGAAGTGTTCTGATCCTGTTTAGTATGACATTATAAACAGTTTGACTATTATTACTATTCTGTCTGTTTATTTTAATGTAGTGCTCCAGACCCCTCCCACTCCCACACATAATATGAGCTGTCACTGTGCACGGAACTACGTTGTCAATACATAATGACAAATGTCAAACTCGTGCGCATTGTTCCTTGGACTTTATGCGCAGATCTTTATCGTATTAGAATGTCAGTTCCAATTGATTGACCTCATCAAAAGCGTTTTTGTCATAGTAAATGGATTCCGTTGCTTGGTTTTTTGTTTACTTTTTTTAACTCCTATTAATTATTGAACGGCATTTTATTAATTAATTTTGTTAAACGTAGTAGGTACTGCGGATATTTATCGCTGAATGTATAAAAAAATATCATATTTTATACCTTATCGTCTGTTTCATTGGTCTATTATGTCTATTCTGATTCTGTCCATAAATAATGTTGTCAATACACGTTCCAAGATTAAATTTGAAGATAAGACGAATACTTAAGTAACTACGTACATCTTATCACTTTAACCTTTATAATTAGATACATTATTTATCAGATTATTGTTATAAATTATAACAAAAATATATAAAATAAAATATAAATATATTCCTAATGTGTAACATCGAAACATAGGTACATACATGTAATGTAAAGTTATACATTATTATTTTACTTTACTCTGTCATCTGAGTGAAATAAAATATCAGATACATTAATCGCAAGGGACTTGACAGAAGACTTGACAGGATAAAATCGTAAGACTGGATACTAAGGGATATATAAGACGGAATCTAAGAAAGTGCGCAGACGTAGTCGCGAGCAAAAGCCAGTGTTAAGTGTCTTTGATTTGTAAATATGATAAGCTTTACCACAGAAAGGAGTAGGTACAAAAAGCTAATAGTATTATAGATGGTAATGATAGCACACAAACACAGTGGTAGCGCCGTATCCAAAGATTAGTAGGAATTCCGTCGCGGTGCGATCCCGCCCGATAAACTGCTACCGTCCGTCTTTTTTGCTGACCTTACACAAGATTTGATGAAGTACTTGAGACCGCGAACACTGAGCAAGAACATTGCGCAACTAACAGAACGAGACAACGAGACAATAAATCATTGTGATAACATACTTCTCGGAGGCTGTTGCAATGATTTTTATCTTTAAATGTGTGACTGAATAAGAGCTCAAATTGAATGCAAGGCATATAATAAATTGTTCTCTTCGCTTTATTTTCTTGGTAATTTTTAACAAAGCTACCATTCTGAACCCTGTATATATTAATATTTATCTGTATATTAATACGTGAAGCGTTTTAATATACAGATTTGTCTAAATTATTCTCCAACCATTTCCATTTTTAAAATTTTAATCAACATAACCTCTAAAATGAATTACGTTAATCAGTCAAGCCAAAATTTTCAAACAAACAAGAATACAAAATGAAGTAATATATTTATAAAATTAGTATAAATTCAATGTTATAATACTTAATAAAATTACTCTGTTTATCTAACTATTATACACGAAAGATAATTATTTATTAAAAATTATTTTAATTATTACTAATTAAGTAAATGGCGCTATTAAATTAAGAGAATTAAGTCACACAAATGCAAAGTCATGCTGTATAGAAATCAATTTATTCGAATTTGATTCATATATTCAAACAGCGGAGCCAATTAAACATATTCGATTATTCGGAACTCGGTTCGAGATAAAATCAATCGATTTAAAAAAAGGTACATTCGGTAGCGACGTTTGTTATCTCGATTAATAAAACAAAACTGACACGAGAAACGAGTATAAAAGCGGACACCGACTCGGCATTATTTATCTAATTTCATCTTGAAATAATGATTTAATGTGACGGCTCTGTGGCCATTCGAAAAGGTTATGCTTTTAATAAAGACTCTAGTATTTCCTACTCTTTTTAAATACTATAAAAACATTTTATTTGTATATTTGTAGAAATTCTTTTCTGTGATATTTTCTTTTGATAATGTCTAATTTATTATATGTGTATTGTTAACTATGTTAATGTGCATTATATGGTTTTATACACGTTGTAATGCATATAATGCACAATTTTTTTTTATATGTTATACTGACAATGTCACTAATAGATGACAACAAAATGCACTATTTGACAGCAAAATAATGACACTATTAGATGACAACAAAATTTACTATTAGATAGCAACAAAATGGCAATATTAGATAGCAACATAAAGCACCATTAGATAGCAACAAAATGGCACTATTAGATAACAACAAAATGCACTATTGGACTGCAAAACAATGACACTATTAGAAGACAGCAAAATGCACTATTAGATAGCAACAAAATGGCATTTTTAGATGACAACAGAATGCACTATTAGATAGCAACAGAGTTGCACTATTAGACAGCAACAAAATGGCACTATTAGATGACAACAAAATGCACTATTAGACAGCAAAAGAATGACACTATTAGATGACAACAAAATGCACCATTAGATAGCAACAAAATGGCACTATTAGATGACAACAGAATGCACTATTAGACAGCAAAAGAATGACACTATTAGAAGACAGCAAAATGCACTATTGGAAAACAGCAAAATGGCAACAAAAATCATAAACATAACAAATGCATGCTTCAATATGATTAGCTATATCGCGAATTGTATCAATGCTAATATACCCGTAGTATCTGTTTTTCTCGACATGAGCAAAGCCTTTGATTTTGTAGATCATTCTTTGCTTTTACGGAAGCTTGAAAATGATGGTATTAGAGGAAAGGCATGGGACTGGATAGCTTCATATTTAGCCAACAGAACACAAAGAACCGAAATTACCAAAAATCTAAATAATGGAAAAACGATGGTCAAAAAAAGATTTAGATCGAAAGCCCGAGTCAATAGCGTAGGGATTCCACAGGGAAGCATACTTGGTCCATTTCTTTTTCTACTTTTTATCAATGACCTCCCATTGGCCACGACACATAAGTGCGTTTTATATGCAGATTACACAACTCTTTTAGTAAAAGGTGACGACAAAGCTCAATGGCAAGAGACAATAAACACAGCAATAAAAGACGTAACAAATTGGATGTATAGCAATAGACTAATGCTTAATATAAATAAAACTAAATTCATGCAGTATCGTTCATACAGAACATCAGCGGCGACTCTAAGTGTAATTAGTGATAATAAAATAATAGACGAAACAAATAGCTTTAATTTTTTAGGAATAATTATTGACTCTAATTTAAATTGGAAACAGCATGTAGATTTTGTTTGTAATAGACTAAATCGTTTCGTATTTGCACTAGGGAAACTAAGAAATACAGTGTCAAAAGAGGCTGCATTTACAGCATACCATGGACACGTTTCGTCAGTTCTTAGCTACGGCTTAATAATATGGGGAAACTCTGTTGAAATAAACAGAGTCTTCAGGCTCCAAAAGAGGTGCATTCGTGCTATGTGCGGGTTGTGGTCCCGCGATTCGTGCAAGCCTCTTTTTAGTCAGTTGAAAATACTTCCACTGCCATGTATGTACATTAGGGACTTATGCATGTTTGTTAGGTTACACCCCGAACTTTTTAAAAATCGAAAAGATGTCCTCTCGAGACAGCAAAGATCGCAATATCTAAATTTGCTTTATCAACCACGTAGCTACAAAAGTATATATGAAAAAAATGTTTATAATATGTGCATCTTAGTATTTAACAAATTACCAAATGAAATAAAATTTCAGACATCTGCCAAAGCATTTGAATTCAAGCTGTGTAAGTGGTTGCAACATGAATGTTTTTATAATGTTAGGGAATATTTTCAATATGGAAGTGGACAACAATAATTTGATTAGTTAGTATTTTTAAGTTTGACATGTGGGTGTTATTGATTTTATATTTGACATAGTTGCTTTTGTATCCTTATATATTGCTTGATAATGTACTTGACTACTTACTTACTTTTTAACTGTACAAATTGACCTAATATTTGCACACCTGTACCCAGGTAGAAAACTTGTACTTTGAAACAATAAATATAACCTGATGTAACCAAGTGTTCTGGCAAATAAATTATTATTATTATTATTATTATTATTATTATTATTATTATTATTACAAAAAAACAAAAATCAACAACAAAAATACTTCTCTTAAAATACTTTTAATTAAAATACAGACTCAATTTTTATTTTATTTTACTTTAATACAAATGCGTAGGTACTTTATAAAAAGTGAGATTCCAAATAAATAGAATTGAAAAGACATTGAAACGTCAAGCGTTTAACGACAAATAGAGGTGAACAAGCTGTCGCATAACGATTTATTACTTTTACTTTACATATATTATTTCGATGTTAATGAGTGCCTTATCAGGGAAGTGTTTGTCAGTCTAATTAGTGCAGTTTGACATTGAAACTTAATCTGGTAAGTGTGTGTTCCTTATTATTATATCGTTGTTATTATTAAGCTTGTTGTCGCATAGTAAAAAACATGTTAATAAAATATTATTTAAAAGCCGTTCATAGCACGAACTGAACATATTGAATTAAATATAGTTTCGGAGAAATCACCAGAGCATTTCAACGAAATACTTATTCTTAAGTAGTTACTTAATAAATATGTAAGTTTATGACTTAAGTATCGAACCATTATTACCTACATGGGATCGTGTTACCAGGATTGTATGTTCTTAAGTTATTAATTCATGTTCTATATGTTCATTATCGAGAATATACTTTTATCATTTTTTTTTTCAATTAATAGCATGCCAAGTAGGAACCGAGTAGAATACCTATATTACCTATATATTTGGATAATCCATGGAATGTTTATACTGCTTAGACTCAATATAATCATCAAAGATTTTTTGGAAGTTCCTCTACAATTCTGGTGATGGGTGTATGAGTATGAGTATGTATTGTATTTAAATGTTAAACTTTTAGAAAAAACATTTATTTATTATACATTATTTATAGAGTGACGCCTCATACTTAAATATGAACTGTAAATTTTCAATTAAATAAAAAACATATAGTAAGTAATTTAACTTAAAATAACTGTATTTTAACTGTACCTATAAAGTGTCTCAAAATCTCTAAAGCCTCGATGTTTATAACGCTTAATGTTTATTCAACAAAAAAGTAGCAGGTACAATTGATAAGCCTTGACTGATGTTAACATCGCTCGCTGTCTGTCCCTGTCATCCCCCGATAAAGTGACAAGGACGATCGCTTTATCAATGTGCCAGCTAATTACAAATGAAAATCGCTTCCCGCCACTCGGTTAGATAACGAACACGTCGCCGGATAATCTATTCCCTGGCGATATTTTAATTGTGGCGAGTCTGCCGCAAATGAGTCAACGCTACGTTTTAAAAAGGGGTTCTGTGAGAAAACCTTATGGAATTTCTATAAAAAAAATATTAATGGCATAGGCAACTTACGGTTGAATAGAGATAACAAATAACAGCAAGTGTAAAATATATTTATTTTGTTTTATTTCGGTACATGGTTAAAGGATAATTACATCCTTCACTGCAGTTCGTAGACAATTAGACTGTAAGCCTGTCTGATAACTTTTCTCATAAAAATATTTTACTGTTAGTAAATGGTGTAAGCACTTAGTAGGGAAATTAGGCTTCCTTGTGACTGAAACCACTCCTCACATGCGAGAGCCCATTTCTTCCCATTTATTTTTTTTTTTTTTTTTTTATTATTTATTTATTTATTATTTATCGGAGAATAACACAATTTTTTTTATTTTATTTTTTATCATTGAAAAAAAAATTACAATAATTTATTAACACCATTTTTATTCTGCGACTTCCAATGCCTTCCAGACTTATAATTGATCTGGGGATCTCCAAAAAACAAACGACTTTAATTGGCCCTGTACACCTTATCCTTATCCGTTTGATTAGTTGACAAATGTATTCTACATTTGTCGTCGGTCTCTCTCTGGTAATTTAGATAAAGGCTAATGTTATTTATTGTATACATTTTCTGAACTGCTACTTGTAAAGCGACTTAATGAATCCAAGGTGGCGCAAAATCTATATCGTGGGTTACAATTACATACAGTTGGTTTCTTAAATTATTAACTTTTAATACTAAGCCACTTCTTGTGTGTGCAATACGAAAAAATATTAATATGCAAGTGCTGAAAGGGCTCTTATGTATCATAATATATTATTACAAATTATTTAGTGTTTACCACCAAGCAAAACTATGTCATTGCTTAGTTAAACAACTAACTTCATCGGAATAATATAATTATCCATCCGGCTAACATCTTTTAATGTGGCGTTGTATTAATTATTAATAATATTTTTTAAAACCACCAACGTTCTAACATTACAATAAATAAAATAATTTAAATAATAATTTTTATAAATATTTTTGACTTTAAACTCGTAACTTTATTTAACAAAATATAACAATAACAACCTATAGACTCAAGAGCGCTGACAGCCGAATTATTAACAATAAAATTAATTATTATGGATAGAATTTAATTATTATAGATATTTAATTAAAAAAATAACAATAAATTTGTAAATAAGTACAACAGTATTATATATTTAAAAATACATAATATCGAGTGTTTCATATGTTATGTTCAATGTAATCAATCTAAATCATTAGAACGAGCCGTAAAAGTCGTTTCGGGCATTAATGATACGATTACACAGAAGGTTGTGTAAATCATTGTGAGAGTAACGGCCGTACAAAAAGAGTAATTAGTGTTGCGCCTGTGTCGATAGTTCAACGGATGTCGATAACATACCGCGCGGCATAACGTCACTACAATAAGAGGCAAGATGGCGGGCCGTTAACGCTAAAAATTCTTTTACAATTCAATCGTTAAGCACTTGTCTTACATTCGATTAGATTATTATCAAAAGTAGCTATTTAAAGCTTCATTATTTCTTAAACAGCTGATACTTTCTATCACCGTTTCCGATTAAGTAGACCCATTGTAAAAATGTATCCAAATTTCAGACTTTTTTTAATCGTAATAATGACACATAAGGACATATAAGACCATATGGTGGTGAGCCTTAGTAGAGGCCAACGTCCAGCAGTGTAAGACACGTTAGTATGTATAATAAAATTAATTAATACTTGACGCTGCAACTCGAAAACTTTTATGAGGTTTTCTTAAATTTTTATTATATTTTTTTATTTTAGTAATTTGATAACAATTTTTTATTATGATCATTGTGTCTGTTTGCGTTTCTAGTGTTTACGACAATAACGAAATATTACTTAAATTTAATAAAAAAATATTTCTGGTGTATATTTATTCTACCATCGATCTGCTTTTTCTTTATTAAAAACAATAGTTCAGTCGTCATTGTATAGGACAAATACCTAACGTTCTGGGTTTAAGTTCGTTTTTGTCGTAGCAGAGACGTGAGTTCGATTAAAAATGTGATTTGTGGCCGCCACTCGGCACGTGTTTTATTTTGCGTCCTTTGTACGTGACAGAGCCGTCAACAGGTCGCAAAAACTGCACATTTAAACCGGCTTCACATCAAATGCTTTTTATAATGGCTTATAGTACGCAAGCGTTACAATTTCTTGTCAACCTACGTAACTGTTGCGCTTGTTTGAAGATATTTTTTGTGTTAAACAACTTTTTTTGTTTTTATAGATTTTTTGTAGTTTCCCTTTTTACATCAATGCTTATTTTTTATAACTATTACTTGCTTATTTATTGTACAATAACAAAGATTCTAATAAAAAGAATTGAGCTATAAATAAAGTGTATAATAAAATTTCTGCTTATTATGTTACCAATTTGTTTAAAAAATATAGGTACCTATTTATATAGGAGAACTAGCTGGTGCCCGCGACTTCGTCCGCGTTCTGGATGAAAGGTACCCTATGTCCTTTTTGGAGTCCCAGACAACGTGTATGCAAAATTTACAACGCCATCTAGGGAATTCTGTTTGAAGCAATGTAGTACTCTAATTCATCTAATCTCACTTCGAATAATGGAAAAAGTCTGTTAACAGATGGCACTACATGTTAGTTATAGTTTATAAAATTACGTTACGTGTTAATAAAATTAAAGCTGCTGCCCGCGACTTCGCCCGCGTAACTTAGTAAATTATGTACTTAAACCTTCCTCGAGAACCACTCTACCCATTAGTGAAAACCGCATTAAAATCCGTTGCGTAGTTTTAAAGATCTAAGCATACAAAGGGACATAGGGACAGAAAAAGCGACTTTGTTTTATACTATGTATGTAGTGATATGTTTTTTTTTATTCACATTTTGTAAACAGTATATTTATTATGCCCACAATACTTAATTTGGATCACTTTTACGGTCAGCTTTTTTAATTTCTATGTGTGAATTTTGTGGATGCCTATTATTGGCATATACAATATACATATAGCATATAAAATAAAGTCGACTCTAAAATAAAATCAAATAAATTAAAAAATAAAACTAAGAATTTTATTAATGGTTTTATTTTTGTATTTAATCTTATGTTTATATGTTATTTTTTGTCAGTATAATGGCAAAAATTATTTATACGAGTGGCACTGTAGTTCCTTACTTTCACAAAATTAGAATTTACACTTAACCAACGAATTGGAATAATACTTCAAAAAGCTTATCAATTTTTATCATGACATCACCATCACTGCGTCCAATTGCAAAAGCGATATAATAAATATTTCCTTTTGAAATACCAAATAAATAATCTCGCCATTCCTAAGAATTTCGTCCACTTTTAAACCAGACACCATTCTTTAACTTTGATCTTAACTCATCCGTTTTTGTATACAAACTCAGTTAAAGTTTTCCTTACAATAGTGGAGAAAGAGTATAAAAACAAAGTGATTAGCATCAAAGAACACGAAAACCTGTTCGGTGAAGGCGATTGTCAGTCGGCACGCGTCTTAACTCATCACTCAGACAACGCACAAAAATTATTATTCCAAGACGTATTACTACACGTATTACTACTCCAAGAAGATAGAAGGCAAACTTGAATAATATATTATGTATGTATAAAATAAAAATGTCCACTATTGACACGGCGCTCTAAAAACAAACTTCGATAATAATATTTGATATTGCCATTTATATAATAAAAAAATAATAATTCTATACTTAGTCAATACTTACTTAGGTCAAATATCTTTTAATTCGTTTTATTAAAAAAAAAAACTTTTTCTTGTTTAAAAAAAATATACCTACATTTATATATTATATATTATTACTAGCTTTTATGGAAGAGCGAAGGCTCCTGGCACAGGCTTCAGCTTAAAAGAAGTCTTTAATCATGGTTACCTATTGTAAAAACGATTTTTCCAACTGTTAATAAACATTTTTATTTTTATTTTATTTTTCAATTTTTGTAATGTCAGTGTTTCATAAAGTATTAGAAGTTTTAGAGTTCATAAAGGTACTTATTTTATTTTAATTAATTTTTTATCTATAGGTAATTTAGACTTTAGGTTCACTTATAGCTGATAGCCATTGTCGCATTATGAACATAAGTTATAAGTGACAGAAAAACCTTAATTAAAATATTGTGACCATACTGTTTGTTACATAGGTCACTTATTTTGCCTATTATCTGTAACCGGACAGGCGGAGACAGATCGCGTAGTCTAGTCGACAGCGATTTGTACGACGTGAGTAAATCACTTTTGAAGTAATTTACGTCGGGACGGGAAAATAGTGATGGGGCGTTGTCGAGAATAAATTGTCGATGGTTTCATGTCTGATAATAACATTTATATAAGTGCTTATAACCTAACTTATAACATTATAAACATTTTTTTTACTATTTACCTGATTTGTTTCTTAAATTTATTATTGTTAGAAGGATTGTATATTTTAATTTTGTCAGTCAGGACAAACCATTTTATTTATAAGTATTAAATTAATTTTAAAAAAATAGTTACTGCACATTATCTAAAAGGTGTCCCGTGGCCAGTTGTAGATTTAAATATTTTTATATATGTTATATGATAATTATATGAAATAAATAATTCACTTTAAATATTCAAAGTAGGATAAAAAATTTCGTGTTAACATGTAAAGCCGGATCGAATCGCTAGTATTATTATATATACCTAACAGACAAATTACAACAACAAAGTGGTTTCCATCAATGTTGCATAATGATGTTCACAAAGATTTTTTTGTCGACGCCTTTTTCCGTGCGCTTTAATGATTTCCGTTGCAAGATTTTTCGTAAAAAAAAGCTCACAGTCGTAACAAAAGTCGCATCCAGAGCGACACATGACACGCGTCACAAAACACATGTTATTTGACAGCTTTTGTGTTCGCACACAAACGAAAAAAGTCGAATAATCGGCGTAACTATTTATCATATTCGAAAGGTTGTCAACGGCACAATACACCACAGATTGTCGACGAAACGGTGTAGGAATTAAGAATTAACTAACTTTATTATGTTTATTTTTTTGTAAATGACTATCAATCTTTTATTCTGTACGCTTCAAAAACTGGAGAAACTTGAGACCTATTTTAAATAGGTTTTTACATGGGGAAAGAAGTAGGTATAAAAGGGGAAGATTTTTATATATAAAAGTCGCAGTTAGTCTTTCTAAGTAAATGCGAAAGTAAGTTTGTTTGTTACGATTTCACGTTTTAATTACTCAACCGATCATAATTAAATTTTGCATACCCGTTGTCAGAGATACATATAAGGACATAGGGTATTTTGAGCCAGAAAAAAGGTACTGTTTCCGTAAGATCATCTAAAAAATAAAATTCTACTCATGACAAAAATGACTTAAGAAAAAGAAGCGGGCGAAGACTTATAGTGTGTATCTGTGTGTGTTTTAAAGTATATCCGCGTTTATTTCAAGTATCAACTTTTTAATAAAAAATATAATAAAAAAAAACAACTATACTTGATATATGAATATATGAAAAATTATTATTAAAAATAAATTAAATTATTAAAAATATTATGAAGTATACTTGATAAGAAAGTAATTGAAAGGAATCAATTAAAATAAAAGGTTCGCAGAGTTAGTCTACTGTTACTTCTGATTACCGTGTATTTCTGTCGTGACAGTTGACGTGCCATGACAGCAGTCCGCTTTGAAGTGTCAACCGGTCCGTTAATGAGCAAGTCACAAAGGCAATTGCGACGTTTCCTCTCGACGAGTGATGTATAGTGATTATGAACGTTTACGTCCGCGTTAACGTACCGCCTTTCATGTTGTCTTTGTAGTTTTTCAAGAGTTTACTTTAGACACGATGCTCGTGGGACGAAACAATTGTTCTAAGAAATCCCATTTCGATAGATTGATTTAAAGTTATCGGATGCAATATATATTTATTTCTTTGTAGTAAACGGTAATCTGATTCCACCATCAATATAATATACTATATAATAAAGAGAAAAGATTGAATTATTTGTATGTTTGTTTATAATGTTTTTTGAAGGGATTATAAAGCTACACATTACATAACATAGGCAGCCATGTTTAATTTTCAACTTTTTTTTTATTACAATACAGGTACTAAGTGACGATAACCACTTACTATTCATATTTCTAAATTCTAGATTTCTAGATTTTTTTCCAATAATAAATCTGAACTGATCACAGTAAATACCTACCCTACGTGTAATCGTCGCCTTATGTTTATAACTGTTTTGAATTTAATGTTTTTTTTGAATTTTTTAAGTTATTTTTATTTTTCTCATCCAATAAGTTAATTAGTATGCGAATCACCACTGGATAAGCTATTAGCTTAAATACTGATCGTATCTTGTGTGATGCATTTTTATTATCTTTATAATCCTTTGTCTGTCCCAGTTTTTTGAATACAGGGGCAACTTTCATCGCAACTTTCATGGAGACAGATTTTTTATAGTCAAAGTTCACGATAATAAAAAAATTTAATGGGTTTAAGATATGTTAATTAAATATCGCTCACAAGAAACATAATTAACACCAATATTTCTTTGTTGCCGTGCTGTATTTAGTTTAGTGTTTTTTTAACTTAGCATAACTTATGGCAAAGCACTTGGCCACTATGAATACTCAATGAGTTTTAGCTAAAATGTCTAATACTAAAGGAGATCAATCAGTTTTTTTATGTAGATCAGCGCATCAGATATATTATTACCATTAGGTAAGAAGAAATTATACTTAGATTTTACTAGGTAAATATCATGAAATTTAAGTAAGTTAAGTTTGTTTTTTATCCATATTTAACTTTGAAAGTTTATATATTAAAATATTTTGTAAGTAGGTATAAAAAGGATTAAAAGTATAAAAAAGTATTTTTAATTTGGGAATGTTATTTCCACTCACAAAACTGGAATTACTGAAATTACTGAAGCTATTTAAACTTATATTACCAAATTCTCCAAAGTCTAAATTAAAAAAGAACAATGGTTTTTAATTATGTATTTTAGCAAGTTGACGCAAGTTATAAATTTTTTAAAAAATATATCAGGTTGTGTCACTTACTGTGTGATGGTTTAGTTTGCTTAACTCCGAGGCATTCAGGCTTCTTAACAAATTGAGCTGTGATGTGAACAAAATTAAATGTTAAAAATACTTACTAATAGTGGGGCAAAGGTATCGTAAAAGTATTTTAAAATATGACTCTGTTTAAGAGATGTAATAATAAAAGAAAATGTTATTTACGAGCTAAAGCAAGAACTGTATTCATTTAAGTCGGCAATAAAATTCGCACAAGCGGCGAAGCGCGAAACTCATATGCAGTAAAGCAAATGGACGCAATGGCCCGATGATTTCATTATTATTTTATTCCTTTTTATTTGTCACGTTATTGTGGCGCTGATTTATGCCGGGTCACGTAAATATCGCATAATGGCTTGGGGCTACACTGAAAAAAACACGACTCCAGTAGTCGAGGGGGTGTGTCACAATTCGCAAGAAAAAGCGGAGCTACAATATAATTTGTGATACCCCGCTAGTTTATATTATACTATCTGTTGCACGCGACTTCCTCCTCGTAACTTTTCTATAAAATATAGCCTATGTTACTCGCTGATAATATAACTTCCAAACAGTGAAAGAATTTTTCAAAGCGGTCCAGTATTCAATTCAAACAAACAAACAAACATTTTTTTTTATATTATATTATAAAATATTATAAGGAGTAATATAATATTTTATAATATAAAATAAAAGACGTTTTAAATCCAACTAAGATTCGAACCTGAATGTACTCGTATAGTATTAATATCTCTATAAAAATATATAAAAATCACGTGTCACATTGTTTGACGCCAATGAACTCCTAAACTACTGAACCGATTTTGATAAAACTTTATAACTACGTGTAATTTGGTCCAACTTAAAAGATAGGATAGTTTTTATTTTGAACCCGAGCGAAGCCGGGAGCGTAAAACTAGTTATTAATAAAATAAGTATTTAAATAACGCCTGCGTTTATGACTTGCATCTCCATTTCTCTCCAACAATAGGTTTTGACAGAGCATGTGTTTGACATATATTATTATTATGAATAAACATTGTTATTTTAATAAGTATTGTTTAGGTATATCATTTTTATTCTAATCTAGCTATTACCTTCGGCTTGTTGATGAATTGATTTATATATAGTTTTACAACAAAGATAATCTAATTACTATTACAAATTTAAAAAGTATCTAAATCAAATCTACTCAGCTCCGCTATTATGTCTTTTGTTACATAGAAAATTTTATAATTATGACTTACATACACACAGAGAAATAGGAAGATGGGTTCATTTTTTTTTTTGTTTTTAAAAAGATTATACACAAAATTATTATATTTTACGCCTAAGTTTTATTGTTGGTTATGTCCCGAAGCAAGCAAACTGGCTACCATAGCCAGTAACCAGCTACCACTAAGTGGGCTGTCAGACTGCCTGTCTCTCTTTATATTAAAAAAAACTTTAAAATAGTAGGCATTAGATGCAAAATCTAAACTTTATGCTTTATTTTGTATCTAAATAAAAAATATATTATACAAGCTGGTGCCCGCGACTTCGTCCGCGTTCTAAATGTTATATTTATAGCCTAAAGCCTTCCTCGATAAATGGATAAACAAACAAACAAACTCTTCAGCTTTACATAATAGTTATTGATTTATAATCGACTTTGAAATATTGTGTTATCTTTCTAATGTCATAAAATTAATTGCTATCCATATAACGCTAAAACAGCAATTAACTTGAAAGTTGGAAATTTGGAAAGTGATTTCTATAATTGTCTTATTTTTTTGGACTAGCATCACACTAATATGGCGATTAGTGTCATCTGCATAAAACTAATGGGTCTGGTTCAACAATACTACTTAAATATAATATATTAATTTATTATCTTACTAAACATTCTTAACTTTTTAGTTTACAGTTAAATCATCCTTTTACGTGGGAGTGGCCTAGTTATAAAAAAAGAAATAACACTTAATAATTTAATAACACTTTCGAAGTGATAAAGTTCTTTTTGTATTCTTTTTCTTTTGAAATATTTCTAAATGGCGACCAGTTTCTACGTTTTGATTAGTGCAACTTTTTATGAGTCAGAAAAGCATTTCTTTTAGTGTGGCATTAATTTTAAAATCATATTCGTTAGGTTTTATTTATTGCATTTATTTAATTACAGCTAAATTTCAATTATAAATGTAACATAAATCATCATCTCAGCCGCAGGAGTCCACTGCTGGACATAGGCCTCCCTCATAAATTTCCAATGGGACCGGTCAAAGCAGCCTGGATCCACCACTGACCCGCGGCCTTTATTAGCTCGTCTGTCCACCTTGTGGTTGGACGTCCTACGCTGCGCTTGCTGGTCAGTGGCCTCTGTTGTGTCTGAATTAAAACCCGTGATTAATTAACACTTAAGTATTTATTTTCAGGAGCACAAGTTAACACGTCTGTTCATTATGATCCCATCCTCGTCGCCAATTGTTGTATGTTATGTTGAGGTTATCTAATTTTGTTTGTAATTGTTTACATTTATCACGTCAACTAATGTCAGTGAAATTTGGTTCAGAAATAGAAGATAGTGAACATGAGTCTGATACGGATACAGAAATAAACATTACAGGACGATCATGGATTTACCAGTTAAATAAAAAACAATTACAAACAAAATTAGATAACCTCAACATAACATACAACAGCCTCCACTCGAGAACCTTCCGGCCCCACCGGTCGTCGGCTTCCCTTACTATATGTCCTGCCCACTGCCACTTCAACTTACTGATCCGCCAGCTTATGTAGGTAACTTTCGTACGTCAGCACAAGTGCCATTATTTTACGTTTATTATTGTATTTTCAATACAATTCATAATTCAAAGTGGGTATCGTGTATAGTGTTATCGTGAGTAATGAGGTTTGTGGTAATATAATAATGTAAATAAAGTAAAATATAATAATAATAATAAATGGAATTTTTCTATGCATACATTATAAACTTTCGCTTCAGTAGGTACTCATTCGTTCAAACTTGTATTTTTTGAAATATAATAGTAAGTATAAAACAATTACGACAATAAAATATGGTGAATCCCATGGAGGGTCAGTCACATTAAACTCACTAATATTTGTTATAATTATTCATTATAAAATAACAGGAAGTGACTTAATAAATAATACAAAATCACATTACACACCTCGTAACTCATTCCCCGCAATAGTTACAACAAAGCCACTTTAAATTTACCCCAAAAAGTAATATATCAAATGGAAATTTACGCAAGGAGAACATGCTTTATCATATCCTGGAACTAAAATTGAACGGTTTATAAAAAATGAGGCTTGCGCTCTTGAGATAAGGTTGAAATTATTTTTTTTATTATCGGTCTCTAAATTTTATAAGCCATTAAAAGGTGGCATCGTTGCTTCATTTTAATTCGCTTTGGCCTAGGGTTGCCAATTCATAAATATTCATAATTTTTAATAGAATGTTTTACACATTAGAGAACTTCATCAAATTCGGTTGAGTAATTTTGAACAATGATTTATTTAATACTTATTAAGGATTTATTTAATACTTAGTTCTCTAATTTAAATAACTTCTAAAAAGTGCAAAATTGTGACATTTTTACGGGTTGAATTCTTGTAATTACTGACTAAAAAAAAATTGCCAGCTATAATGTGCATTTAAAATTGGGTTTTCAAAATAGTAACCATCTATAAAGTTTTTTTCTAAAATAGGTATTATAGAACTAGATGGTGCTGTGTAGAATGTGTGAAGATATTATTTTTTATATTTTTTATGTGCTTTTTCAGATTTTGATATCAAAATTTTGATACTTCGGTTGATTTCGACCGAAGTACTGGGAAAAAAAAGTCTCACTAGTTCGGTCAACCGAACTGTCAACCGAACTACTGGGAATGCACTACCAAAACCATTGTGTGCCGAAACTTGATACGAAGAAAATATTTTTTCAATAGTTTCCAACCAAAGAAATCTGAATAACATAGTATTAGGCAAATTGCTTTATATTATTCAGATGTTGGCAACCCTCCGACCATTGTGAATTTTGTTAATTGGATAGACGATTATAATTAGTCAAAATGCGTCCACTTTCGCCTTTTATCTTCCACATCAGTGACAGATAAAATTGTGGGTTCACATAGTTTCAACAGCTTCGAGGGCGTTAAACGTTGCTTTAATTAAAACAGGCCGTGTTATTCCGACATTCATAATTATATATCAACTACTGTATACTTTTAATGTTCGCTTATTAGATATGTTGGCTTTTTAAATAGTTTTATGGCGTTTTTTATTAAGTGTAATTATTTAAAAATATAATTTTACTCGACATGTCCGTAACAAGCTATTCTGGTAATTCAAACACGTTATTATTTCCCGAAATAAATGTACAGCAATTTAGCGGTCTTACTCACTAATTAATTAATATTGACCCCTATAGAGGTGAACATAATTTTTTTTATGTAAACTCGACAAATAAAGTGGTTTATCACCCTAAGATTGAACATTCTTTGTATGTTGCAGAATGATAAGGTCTGTTTTGCTTTGAAAATTCAAAGTGACAATTTCTATTGCTATCTTTATTAGCGATGAAAAATTATGTCAATCAGTAATCAATACCTATTTCAAATCTAAGCCTTAGCGAATTTTGAAAGAATGGAATTTGTAATCGAAACTGATAAAGCACTTTTCTTGTCTACTTTACTTTATTTAGATATTTCTTATATGACGTGTGTTAAATTTAAATTATAATTTAAATAATATTTTATTATAATATTTTTTTGGGACTCAAACAGAAATATAAACAAAAATAAAGAAAAAAACGAGATTATTTAATAAATATTGCAACCATAAGTTAGTAAATACATATGTTTATTTTAAGTAATTTAAAGTAACTCAGTCTGTATGTAAGTTATAAACTTTTAATAAACTTGCCTGCCTTTTATGATGTTATCACTTACCACTCATTAAAAAAAGTCTAGTCTTATACTAATATTATAAAGAGGAAAGATTTGATTGTTTGTTTGCATTGCAATCAAATTGCAATAGGCTCCGAAACTACTGGACCGATTTGGAAAATTCTTTCACTGTTGGGAAGCTATATTATCAGTGAATAACATAGGCTATATTTTATAAAGTTACGCGGACAAAGTCGCGTGCAAGAGCTAGTACATTATAAAAGTCTTCAAATCGTGTAAACATCAAAATTTATGTTAATATGTACGTGTTAATTCCACGCCAAGTAGCCATTATATTTTTAATTAATTATTAAGTGCAATAAATGACCGGTTCTCCAAGTTTATTAACTGTTCCGAAAGTGTAGTCAAATTACGAGTATCTTTATAGATTTATTGTTAATAATTATAAAGATTAACGGTCATAATTTTATTGATATGAAAGTAGACTGGAAGTTTAGACAAATATTTTTTTAATTGGAAAGTTTTATTGTAGAAAGTTAAATGAGAGAAAGACAGTTAGTTCAAAGGTCGCAATATATACGAAATGAGTACCTACCTAATTTGTATTCTTGAAAGGGATCGTTGTAAAATATTTATACATTTTGAACTATAACTAATGACATGGTTACAAATGTAGTTAAAAAGTATCAACATCACAAACAGCATTATTACAACTCGGAACAGCTCTCTAGAAAGAAATATTTTTTAATATTTTTAAGGCAGTACTGCTCCAGAGAAACGCGGACGAAGTCGAGAGAAAAAGACAGTGTTAGCGTAAAGTATAGTAAAAAGTGCTCTGTGACGTTGCAAATAGAGGTTGCTCATTCATTCAGATTCATTAGGTTCTTCTTCTTAGTGTGCCACTTCTCTACGAAGGTTTGCGACCATCATAGCTATTCTGACCTTGGAAGCTGCTGCGCGAAAGAGAAAGCGAACTCAATCCGAACCATTCTTCAGCCAGGATGTCTTTCTTCTATCTCGGTTAAATTCGGTTACATGATATTAAAAATGTATCAGTCAGGAACGAACGCGTTCGTGAAGAGCGGTTATTATCTTATATCCGCGCACCCTATAGTTGGATTGTAGTTCTGGTATATCGGTCGATCAATAGAAGTATTGGGACTCAGCATAAAATGGTTTAATTAATGTACCCGAAGTGGAAAGTGACAACAGTAGGTATTCATATAACAAATATTACATTGTTGTTGAAGATTTATTTTACCAGAACTGACAGCAATTTGTACGTAAGCAGTAATTTCCTCAACTCGAAAGGGGCTGCTGATCATTTACGAAGATTGCCATTCTTCCTCCATATTTAGCTGGACGATGTCAAATTATGGGACGTAGGCATATGTTTAATTGAACATTCTCAATACAACATTGTTGTAACTACTGTAAAGAAATTCTAATATGATAATTTAAAACGCCAAGCGAGCTTCAAATTGCCGCTTACCCTAACTACTTATGAATCGTCCATTCTAAATTAAGTTTAATGTCTTCATGTGTATTACAATTTCACAACAGTGCCAATTTAAGGGGACAACAAGCTAGTAATTTTATTTTACAATGTTGCAACTATGCAACCTTATGTTATACGCAAGTATTTATTTTTAATAAACCATTAAGTTCCACAAAACACATCATATGTAATTATTTATTTAAATTAAAAAAAAAACAATTAAGCTCTATCTAAGGAATAAACTAAGAACTAAAGCGAAATTGCCAGTCTAAGTGTGCAGAGGAGTTCATACCGCCTTCCCCTTTCTTCCATCGGACATACAGACGTATCTTTACCATCCTCATCTTGTCGAAATCCCTCCTTTTCGGACCAAACGCTTCAAAATATCCTTTATAATGCGCACTGCCAAGGTTTGGAACTCCCTGTCAAGGTTTGGTCTGTATTTACGAGCTGATATAACCCAAATCTTTTCAAAGTTCGAGTGAATAGGCATCTGCTGGGTGAGCTTGCTCCATCATAGGTCTCATCCTTGCTACACGACTAGTTGTTGGAGAAGAGCGAACGCTATCTTTAATAAAAATACAAAATAACTAAAGGAAGAAAGGACTTTCCTCATAAGGATGCTCAAAATCCATCAACGAGCTAATATGGAGAACCCTGATACAGATTCCTAATCCCTAATGTGATGTATGTTTTATTTATTGACATTATTATATTTTAAATTAAATATATATTTTTTAATCATTAGCTTAAAATACTGTGTCGTGTATGTATGTGTAAAATACTTAAAACAAACTCTGCAATTAAGTCAGATAGTTATTTTTCCTTCGAACTGCGCAGTTATTAGCCGTCAATTTTAAAATTATCACCTTATCCAAGAAAACCAGTTTAAAATGAACGCTAAACAGTAGGTGGAAGGTAGTTCGGACATTAATAAAATGAATTGGCCTTAATTTGACGTAGTCAACTCGACAAATGACTCGGTCATTAAGCGGACGGACGTCGACGGACGCTATTCACCAAATTATGGGGAATATTTTAATCAACATCGCCAATTAATGTATAGTATAAAACTGTCATAGAAAAAACATGAAACCATAAAAATTAATGACAAGTTTTAGTATCACAAATTGAAGACATATACTTATTGTAAAACGTTTCCGAATATTTGATGCTAAGTGTCAATCTAGGAGTCTTCAATCATGGTTTTTGTAAAAATGATTTTTCTAACTGTTAATGAACATTTTTTTAAATTTTTTTATACTAATATTATAAAAAGAGAAGATTAATACTAATATACTAATATTATAAATGCGAAAGTTTGTATGGATGTATGGATGTTTGTAACTCTTCCACGCAAAAACTACTAAACCGATCACCATGAAATTTTGCATACACGTTGTCTGGGACACCAGAAAGGACAGGGTACGTTCCATCCAGAACGCGGACAAAGTCTGGCGGGCACCAGCTAGTATCTGATAAGTTGATCGAAATATCACATAAATAATAACTATTTGAATTGTACATTAAATTAAATAAACATAATAATTTACAAGCGAAACGAAATGTTAACGCAATAAATAATTGGAAAAGCCTGAGGTATAATTTTGTGGCTGTCAAAGTGAGCGGGCAGTTGAGACAAGTGTCGTAAGGCCGTAGATATATGAGCGTAATCGATGCTTGGATATAAATCACCGCTATAGGGTATGGATCCTGTGCTAGCGGGGACATTGAAGCACCTAAAGTCAAAAAATTTGAGGTAGACTTTCCGCAGATTTAAAGCAATCTTCATTGGAACTAGAAATGTTACAAGTAGTTAATCATTGACATATTTCTTCTTTTTATGATAATGCAAAACTAGAAAAATGCAAGTTTAAGTCGACTTTAATACTAATGGCCTATAATAATCTATAAAAATTGTGCAGAAATCTTTAGTAAATACTTTAGTATTTGTAGCGTAAAATCAACATCATTTTGCATTATATGTATCTATGACTAAAGCTGCTGATTCTCTGCTGACACTGAAGCCATATCTTTACCGGAAATGTAGTCTGTGTAAAATGGCATCGATTAATGTTTTAATTCGTGTTCGCAATAATTTAATATACGAAGTATGTCAATTATGTTACTTTTAGCCGACGCCATTAATATTTATTACTGATTTGTTCATGTGAACTTTTTTGAAGTAATTTTTTAAAATACTTATTGGTTGAAAAATGGTAAATAACGAAATATACCTTAAGCATCATACAGCCAAGTAAGAAGATCTTCGATAGAGAGGCCGACAGAGGAATACAATTTATTTTGGCAGAATTCGGTAAACTTCGTCACGTCTTAACATCATCGCCAGTAATTTCATTGAAAGTCTTAAGCAATATAAAACGTCCAAAATTATTTAAGATGTAGCAACCTAAGAAATGATTGTCGTCACAGCCGTAGTAGGTCTACTGCTAGACATAGACCTCTCATGTGATTTTCGAGTAGGAACGGTTAGAAGCAGCCTGGATTCAATGTCCGAGCCATATTAGGTCGTCCCAGATTGTGTGTAAACGTTTACGTGAAGAGTATCTTATTCAAACCGCTCATATTCTTCAAAAAAAAATGTATGTTCTTAACCAAAAAATTAATTATATCTTCTTAATATATAAAAGACGATATGTGTGTGTATTTTCCCTATAGACTCCAAAACCGCTGAACCGATTTTGATGAAACTTTCAGACAATCTTCAGATTAGTCCAGCGGGTAATCCTGTGAAGTTTGGTAGCTGATCGCTAGTAACATATAAACAAAACTTATGTTAATACAATGAAGTTTTGCAA
The DNA here is from genome assembly GCA_947623395.1 of Synanthedon tipuliformis. NCBI lineage: Eukaryota > Metazoa > Arthropoda > Insecta > Lepidoptera > Sesiidae > Synanthedon > Synanthedon tipuliformis. The sequence continues at coordinate 580,030 of OX392415.1, read as the reverse complement.
ACAAATTAATTAAATTTGAAAACGGCGTTCCTACATAAAAAGCTGTTTATAGATTTTGCATTCACGTGGAAGATTATAATGAACCCTTTAGTTTCGATCAATCGTTCTGCATAATCGATTTCACCCTCGAACAAAGATATTTTACTTTGGAATTAATGAGTTATGAAATCATTTATGCTAAACCACTTTATGGGTTCCATTATTATGTATGTATTATTATTAAAGTGAGTATCTAATGAGCGAGTGGCATATTTCGTTACGCACTCATTAATTGGGCAAAAAGTCTGCCAGCAGTAAAAACCATTCTCATCACTGCGAAATAATAGCACTTATGCTGTTTTGTTTCAATGAGTTAGTGAAGGATGCCTCAGCCCATTTCTCTATGCCCTTCTAATTCCTCATTCTTTGTTCTACTAAGGCTAACAGCAAATATTTGCAGAACATAGTGTTGCTTGTTTCAATCAGCCATTACCATCAAATTTGCCGTCACTCTGAAAATGAATTAAGAAAATAAATAAATTGAATAAAGAATGTAATTTGTAAATGATTGTTATATATATTATATCAAATACAAGTTTAAAAAATAAAAGTAAAGAAAATATATCATAAGATCATAATTATAAAGAAAGCTTTATTGCACAACTACCGAAGGTATAGTCTTCGTAATTAAGTGTAAAAGAAGCTGTCTCAACTGGAGGGTAAGATTGTACAGCTGTCAGTTTTCACAGCAATCCCGAGAACAATAGGACGTTAAACGCCTTCTTGGAGAACGAGTGAAGTGGGAATAATTACTGCAGTCGCGCGTAATTTACGTTCTTAAGAAATCATCGTTGTACACAGGGCGAAAATTTAAACTTAATGCTACATGTAACACTTGTGAAGAACTGCACAAAATTTGTCAAAAAGTTAACTCAGTTATACTTGTTACTTAATTTATAGTTAAGTTGACCTGTGTTTAAACAATATATGCTTTTATCAACGACTATGTAGCCACGAATATGCATAGACATAGACTTCTGCATATTTGTAGTTTTTTTTTTAATAATTAATGACTGACTTTGCTATGAAATATTAGGAACATAATACTAGGGATATAATTATGATGTTCAGAGGATGATCTTCTGTTTGTTGTAATGTATTTTGTCTTCGCTGTAAAACAAATGGCAAACGATAAATGTTATGCTGTGACTTTCTCAACATCTTAGTTTGACAAAGAGTCATATAATTTTATTACAAAAATATTAATTATGAGAATTTGATTGTGTTAGTTTGTAACTAATGTTTTTTTATTGCTATTATGAGTTATGCGAGAAATATGAAAGAGTGTGAATTAGTCCGCTCACTCTCGATTATTGTCTTCGAGTTTCTTCTGGTGTGTCCACTCTTCACTATTTCGAGGCTTATATATCTCGTTTATACCAGAAATCATTACAACGTTATCCGTCAATTGTGGCAGTTATTGGCCTACACTTCGTTGAACCACTTTTGGTCTTTTTACCAGTGATATCTGTCTCGATCTCAGGTCACATCTTCGTCTAACATGGCTTGCCTTAATGGCGTTTTTATTTTTTAATTATATCGGCTAGTATAGACCAAATTATCCGGATGAAATTATTACATTCCCATCAAAGAGAGATCTAAATTCATTTTACTGCACTCTGGTGACACATATAGACTGAATGTATAAGTAACAAGCGGATCAGTCTGGTATGATATATGTCACGACCGTTGTGATAAATTGGCCAGATATTTCCCTTTTCTACTTTCTTCAAAAGGGTGTACCTGACTGTCACTTAATGAAAGCATCGATAATAAAGCCCAAAAATGAATATACATTGTGAAACAGATTTCAATACATGTGTTAACACAAACTGTCACAACAATGGTGTTAACAACAGGTGTCGCAAATGGCAACCGGAGGGCACGTCGACATTTCCTGACACATATACTGACTGACGTGATATTGATCGGAATTATAATCAAAATGATATTGGAACTCGTGAATAATGTCACTGACAAAGGAGGGATTAAGTTCGATATGACTGCTAAAGGTGGAAATAAAATTCGGCATTAATATGAATGACGTGTCGTAACTTTTTCGAATGCTCCGACGCAGGATTTAAGAGAAGTTTTTATTAAGAAGTAAAAATTAGTATGAAAGAAATATTGAATTCTATAGGTATAATAAAATGAACAAGTGAAAGCCAATACACCCTTAAAATGAAGTCCAGATGAGAGGAAACTGTGTCCTGCGGAACCGCAAACTTTGCAAAAATATACCTTCTGAGGTGTTTCCATCTTGCTAAAATATTCTTCAAGCGAGCCATAAACAATTCCTGTAAGATCGGCATAGCATCTCCACCTCAAATATCACCGATGGGAGAGCCATAAACAATTCCTGTAAGATCGGCATAGCATCTCCACCTCAAATATCACCGACGGGAGAGCCATAAACAATTCCTGTAAGATCGGCATAGCATCTCCACCTCAAATATCACCGATGGGAGAGCCATAAACAATTCCTGTAAGATCGGCATAGCATCTCCACCTCAAATATCACCGATGGGAGAGCCATAAACAATTCCTGCAAGATCGGCAGCGCATCTCCACCTGCAATTTTACCGATGGAAGATTTTGTTACCCTGAAAACCCTGTTGCTCTTCAAAAGTCAAATTATTTGTAATCAGCACGTGGATTCCAAATTTGTTACAAGCGAACGGGGCGGTCTAGAAAAAACATGAATTTTTATTATCAATAACATTCAAACTTGTAGTAATATTAAAAAAACAATTCAACTACGAAGTCTTTGATAAAATCAGCAGACGGGCACATAAATTATATGTTGATTTACGATCATATCAAATATGTACTGGTTCTTTGATGTCATTTTTCACTAACATAAATTTTTCAATGTAACATAAAGAGAGCTCCACGTGTTATTAGACATGGAAATCGTTTATGACATACGAGACTTTAAAGTCACGGTCAGACAGACAATATTTAAAAAAAAATTTGTGAGACTAACGCTATACTGACTTAAAATCTACCTTTGTTTCATAAATATAATATAATATCACTACGATACACCATTTATACTTTAGCATATGTATTTCAGGGCTTGTTTTCTTATCCTCATCCTGCTACATATCCCTTATCCTATTTCTTCTGCATGATAGTGTTACACTGGTCTGTAGGATAAAAATTTCCTACTGGCCTGTCTGCCTACTCGTCACACATCGCATTGAAAAAACTAAGTATAAACAGAGCTTACTAATTAAGGTTTTCGTTACAATACAAAAGGTGGCAGACAGACTGATGTTTATAAAGAAATGAAAGTGTATTGTCCTGTCTTTATTTCATAGTGTAATTACATAATTATACCTACTTCTAAATAAAAGCAGGCGGTTTTTTTGGAGTGATGTAAGAAAGACAACTCGGGTTTTGCGTGGTAAGCTCGTACCCATTGCAATATGTTATAGTGTGATTGTTTATTTATTATAATTTTTAGGAATATATTATTTGTTTTTAAAACTTGTAAAACGCTTTATAATTAATTTATTATTTTCTCATTTAAATGAGAAATGTAAGAAATGATGATTGCATTATTTTCGGCATGCCATCGTCCGTGCCAGTGTGTGTCGTCAGCTTCACACGTCGCCTCCTCACGAATAAATCTGCCTTTACAACTGCATAAATTTGTCGATGGAGCGATTTTCGTATCCGGCCCGACTTTATTCGCCCCGCATCCTGTTTGCTTTGTAACTATACGCTTTTCTAGGAAACCCCGTCGCGATAAATAAGTGAAGTCGCTGCTTTTCGATCGTAAAAAGTCTAACCTTTAGTTTAGAGCACTTTGTCTTCCGCGGAGTCTGCGTAGGTGATATCTGCCTTCGGGTATTCGCAATAAAGGGAAATTTTGTATTGTGTCTTTTGTTTTTTACTTATAATTTATATTTAATTAAAAATTAAACAGATACTTGAAAGGTGAAGTGAAGAATTCTATAAATATATATTTTTTTCATTTCACATAAAATCATTCTTTTGAAGCTTCTGTACTTGTGTATGTACAGTACAGTACACTCAATCAAAAACATCTTCAATGTTGATATAAAACATTGAAGATTTTTTTGTGTGTATTCAAGTTAGTTTCTAAATACTTAAATTTCCAATTGGAGCCAGTAGGTGGCGCCTCGAACTCTCAAGTCTCAGGGGGGCTAGCTAAGATGCAAACGCTCGTTGCGTACTTCGGAAACGAAGAGAGAACGCTTGGTGATTGGTTGTTGTAACGTCAAAATAAAATGTTAACCAATCACAAAGTGTTCTCTAATTCTTTTGCGTAAACGACTGTAGAAAGCACACATTGCTACAGGCCATGTTAGCCATGTTTGGGGTTAGATGGCGCTAGTTGACAAAAACAACTCATAAATAAAAAAGAAACTAAAATAATGATAAATAAAAATCATTTTTCTTTAATAATAGGTACGTGTAGTTACGCTATAGGTATAAATATGTTGTTATGACGAATAGACGATCAGTGTCAAGTGTAATCCGATTAGTAGCCCCTCGTTGGGGTGGCTTGATAATAAGGGCAGACGTTCTTGGAAGAATGATTGAGTTTCCTACTGAGACTGATGTGTTAGGACTGATAGGGCGTGAGATTTAAACCTCATTTTATCGTAAGAACTCAACTATACTTTATTTATACTTCAAACATTTTTTATATTATGTAGAGCACACAAGCAAGTCAAGCTTAAAATTTCTTAGGTCTGCTGATACTTTCAATCTTCAGTATAGTAGTCCTTTCACAGTCTTCAGTAGTTTTTCATAAAAAAAAACACATTTTTTAATTTTGGAAATTTATATTCTATTTGGTTATTAAGAAAATAAAAACATAACCAAGAAACTTTTCAAGGAAGGATTAAGTACTTACTTATTTAATTTACCTGCTTAATTCAGCTTTTATTCAGTAAGTAAATTTAAAAATAAATTTACATCAATAACATTATTTTTAGAAGAAGCTTCCTTTATGTCGTGTCATATTCATCATATCATATCATATCATATCATATTAATACTCGTATAATTTTCTCGATGCCTCCGTCAATGATTGGCCGTAGTAAGTATGACGTCATAGACATTTTTTGATTAACGATCTGTCGCGGGTCAGGTCTCCATTGTGTTCCCTTTGAAATTCCGACACTCATTTATCAAGCTTACTGTTCCGTTCTGAAATTAACACGGTCATACAATTGATAAGATGGTAGCGAGCGCTTTCAATTTCATATATCACTCGGACAAGATAAACTTATTTACATTAGATTTATAAACTTCGGAGGCTTAAGGTGTAAGTGTTTTTAAGGTGTAAGTTTTTTTAAGTTTTTAAGGCTTAAGGTGTACACTTTTTTATCATATTAAGTTGAATCTGAAAGAAGAATAAATGAGATATCTGAATAAAGAGAAGGATGTTCTTAGATCTCTAACATACAAGAGTCGTACGAGATTAATAGTTCGTTTTTTGAAAATTCCACTGGTAGTTAGGTTCCTGTAGGATTTTCAAAAATCCTATATGTTAATCCAGGTAATAAACTATCAGTATGCAAAATTTCATCCAAATTCGTTCAGTCCTTTTTGCGTGGTTGAGTAAAAAACATCTAATCATACAAACTTTCGCATTTATAATGTCTCTAGCTGTTGCCACGTAACTTTTTTATAAAATATAGCCTATGTTACTCGCTGAACATAGGCTAGAGTGAAAGAATTTTTCAAATTTGTCCAGTAGTTTCGGAGCCTATTCAATGCAAACAAACAAACAAATATTTCCTCTTCACAATATTAGAATAGATTATAGGATCTACTAAAAAGAATAGTTGATAAAATTCACCAGTATGAAAAGAATATTCATTGAGTCTGTCCGCCATTTTCTCTTAAACTGAGCCCTTAACGAAATAGTGTGCAGCGGCTGGCGAAATTTACGCGAACACTGATTTTGACGTATCGTTTCCAGGGGCGGTCGTATGAAAAATGATTCCACGGTGAGGCAGACAATCGGACACTTTCATCATTTTTAAAAGCATTGCGCGGTGCGATATGATAATTAACCGCCGACGGATGTAGCCTTTAAAAGAGATTTCAAAAGAATTAACCTTGGCTTTTAACGGTGAAGACATTACGCTGAAAAATATTTAAGTAACTTTTAATATTTGATCGTAAACGGCGTTTCATATTAAGGATGTAAATATCAAAGTAAAATTAAGTTAATATTTATGTACTTAGTCACTTATTGAACTTATTCAATGAAAATCCTACTAAATATTACAAAGGCGAATTAGTGAGTTAGTAAAATGTTTATGATCATTTAATATTTTGTATCGTTATATTTGACAAATTAGTAGGAATAGCTTTGAACACAGAAACAAAGCTATTAGCTACAATTTTCTTAGATATAGGATACAAAACATAGAAATATATTTATTATTAGTGATTATTTAATATGGAACATATCAAATATTCATAATAATATTGACACATTTATTTTTATCAAAGATCAAGTATAAATTATGATGAACAATGTACCCATAATAATACAAACAGAGAATGAACAAGAAGGGAAGATCCGGGCAGAGGATCGAAGGATTCTTATTAGATTAATATAGTGAAAATCAGAGTATCAGCGGCCGCACGATCAATGTAATCAACCCGGCGTGACGTCACCGAAACCTCCCTAAAGTATTTATATTACGAGCTCGAAATTAACCAAACAATATTAATCATACTCCGTGAAGTCAAAGCGCCCCTGCTCAACGCGCTGAGTCCGCGGTAATGATATATGCGATATTTGACGATAAACAATCGAGGTCATTTATTATCTGTCGGTTATTTGACAGGCGGTAGGCAGATGTCATTTGTCATTTTCCTGGATCCGAAGGTCCCTTCGTTACGTCGCACCTCCTACGCTCCGTGGTTAGCTATCAACCGACAAAGATCTCCACTGACATTCCGAAACAAATCTTAACAGCTACAGCGGTAAGTTCAATTTTCCGTGAGAAGACAATCAATCTTGATTGTTTTCAGCATGAACGATTATGATAGATGAAAGAGTTAGCGCTCCCGCAAAGCTGATGAGTTTCTATCGATTACTGAACCTTGTGGTTATACAAATACGGTATACTTCGGTAAAATATTGAAGGTCGTAGAGGCTGGCTCGGGGAAACGTGTTATTGAAGATGAAACAGTAATGGATGGGGATAGGGAATGCGTGAACGATGTCGGAGATGTATTGTTATCAGGGTTGTTTATCAAAATACGACGATCGTTCCTCTAAATAATTACCTTTTCAAAAGAATATTCTGTTCATGCTACCGGTAATATATTCATTGTGTCTGACGTCTTACAAAGCGCCATTAAAGCGAATAAAAAGTATTTTATAGCTCCACAACAGGCGAGATACGATCGTGGCGATTTGACGGCGACATATTTGGAATTTCGAGCCAATCATTAAACGTTGAATCATTTTCATTTGTTGTTGGAACGCCGTTAACGTTTTATGCCTGATTTTCTACCCACACACCGATTAAAATTTGAAAACAGCAATTAACTTTAAAAATAAAGTGTTAACATTTTATTGGTACTTCGGATGTAAGACAGAACGAAACCGCATTTATGGCACGTTTCTTTAAAAATACTATATATTTATATTTAAATACTAGCTGGTGCAAGCGACTTCTTCCGCGTTGAAAAAGATAATATACGAGCCTAATAACAATCTAATATAAATTTATTATATATATTATCTCTATGACAAATTTCATCCAAATCATTTCACTGTTAGATGGTGGTTACTGCCACCAGATTGGCTGCCCAAATGACTACGGAACATTGTGTAGCTTGCCACTACTTAAAAGTGAACTACTTAGACTTAGTTAATTGCGTATTGAATTCATTCCGCCCTGTCCTATACAAGCAATGGGATGGAACTGACAGTCCAGATTATGATTCCTGGATTTAAGCTATTCGGAGCTCATACTATGTTTAGTATATATACTTTATATACTTTGTATTGTTTATATTGTATATATTTTGATTTTGTTTATAATTAATTCTTTTTATTATTTAAAAGATGACAAAAAGAATGGTATCCTGAGTTTCTTTCGGGGTTCCTTCTCAGGATTTATTTCTGAAACTATGATAAATTTAAAATAATTGCTAAATAAAAATTTTGATATTTTATTTGAGTCACCCTGATCATAGTTTGGGGGTATTGCTCTTTGCTGTCAAAATATATTATTTAAGCTTGATAAAAGTATATAAAAAACGAGCATAGATAATTGAGGGTTTAGCGGTGTTAATGCAAAATGCTTGTTGTAATTTTTCGAGGTGAATGTATGAACACGTCAAGAGTTGTTCCCACGAGGCGTCACGTCGCGCCCGCGGATGTGTCTACTAAATCAAATGTTTAATTTCCCGGGCGAAACAACGAGCATTGTGCTCACCCCTTAAACATATGTATTTTTCGAGCGTCCTTCGTGGAGTATAGAAGAATTATTGCATCACTTTTATATTCTTTGCAATTAGATTTATCTACATTTGTTTATAAGAGTTTTTTTTTATATAGGTCACTAATTTTAAAGTAAAAGTAAACGTAGATAGTGATTCAATTGATGCATTGCAAGTGATGCTCAGTAATCTATAGGTATTAATAATATTATAAAGAAGAATGAATTTTGAATAGGCTCCAAAACTACTGAACCGATTTGAAAAATTCTTTCACTTTTGGGAAGCTATATTATCAGCGATTAACATAGTATTAACATACTATATTTTATAAATTTACGCGGACGAAGTCGCGTGCAACACATAGTAAAACATAAAAATATCACATTGATACTGAATATTTATCCAAATATGTAATTAGTAAAAAAAATTGTAGAAAAATACACTTAAAAATAACTTTCGTAACTTAATGTCAATTTCTACGGTCACATACAAAGTTAAAAAGTACTTAATTTTTCATTCGAACACACGATATATTTTTTTGTTAACTTATAAACTCCTAAATACATCTTACTTATATTTATTTTACACAAACCCCTCTAGATTGATATTCTCGCGTGGATGCTCGCCTTTAAAATATTCAATAGCTTCTCCGCTGTCAAACGCATTCTTTACTTCATTACTCTTGCCTTGACACGACGGTTAATCTTTCATTGTGTTCGGATAAAAAGGAATATACGCGTGTTTTGTACGCTTTTTTGTTCAGATTTTAAAAGATTTGGGTAATGGATTTGCCACCTTATTCGAGAAGTTTTTATCCGCTTGTCAGATTACATCGCTGACAGCTTGTTAAGCGATTCCTATTTCATGAAGATCTCTTGTCGCACAAATCCTTAAAAATAACATTAAATATTAACAACTTAAAAAGAATGCGAGCAAAACTATGCTAGCTGTTGCACGCGACAGCGACAACTTTTTATAAAATATAGCTTATGTTACTCGCTGAATATTAGGAATTGATAGCCGACACGGATAATATAGCTTCACAACAGTGAAAGAATTTTTCAAATCAATCCAGTAGTTTCGGAGCCTATTCAATTCAAACAAACAAACATATCTTTCCTCTTTACAATATTAGTAAAAGTATAGATTACACACAAGTTCCCTAGTAGACTCAAATTCATATAAGTCCTGTATCAATCAACTGGATACCGTAGTAGCGGAGGCAATTTTTCGTAGCCACCTAACAATCTCGATATATCCTGTGGTAGCTGTATAAAAACGTCAGTTGAGCGCCGTCGTTGACTATGATCAAGTGAGCTAAGCCTTCTAGGGTTACCAACACGCCACGTTCAATAAATGTACAGGAAGTAACTTAACTGTTGAATATAAAATGAGTTGTATAGATTGAAAATAAGAAGAGTCTACTTACATGACAATTTATATGCAAATGTCTTACTGCGATAAAAGAGTTGAGTCCCTGAGAATCTTAACGGGGTCAATGTGGGATTAAAATCTTTTATTGCCTTTCTATGGCCTTTTAAATGCAGTTGAGTAGCGAGCATATTGAATTTATGTTAAAGAATAATTTCGATTATCTGACACTGGTAGTAAAATCATTTATGTTTCGAACAGTCACTAAGAGATTTGGATAAGTTTTTATCAGTGATCGGAATACCATGACTTCCAATTTTATGAAAGAGTAAATGGGTTGTGAGAAACATATAAAATTACAAAATATTATTTTAGAACGATTTACTTTAAAAGAATGTAAAACTATAAATTAAGTTAATGATAGCAAGGTATATCCACTATTCAGGGTCTTGTTTGTGTTTTTAGGCTACTGTAGCCATTGACCACCAATCTAGCTTGTCATTCTTTATCATAAAAGAAAAATTGGAAGCATTATAATAAATGTAATAAAAGATACTAGCCTCATGTTGAAAATGATGAACATTGTAACATGTAATTAATTAAGAGTGTCGCCAACAAATTTTGTCTCCACTCGACAGTTGAACAAAAACGGTCATAATTTATGTGTATAGCAACCCTGTCAGTCCCCTCCCCTCCCCTGCCAGTCCCCCCTTCGCCCCTCCAGGCAGGTTGAAAGAGTCACGCCGCGTGATTGATGACGCTGTTACCCGCCCACGCGCCTTAACAACCGACTAGAACTGACAAACTAGCATTGTTTGCCGCAGGAAATCATAAGACGGTCTCGAATTTATTACAATCACATGCTCAGCTAAACCGAGTCAGTGGTACATTTGACTCAGATCTTGATAACGCTGTAGATGAACACGAGATAAGGGACAAAATAGGAAAAAAAATGAGAGTGTTAAAGAATATCTACTCTTTCGCTTCTGAATTCTACACCAACACCCTAATAGAAAACACTGGCATGACGCGCATGTTTTATGTCAAATCATCGCATAATGAAAAATATGTATTTGTCGAGGGCCACGGCCGCATTAATCTCTCGTCCGCATGAAACTCATTTCTAGACATTTAAATACAAAGCCCGATCGAGTGATAAATTATGAATGGATTCAATAGATTTGTGGAGCAGAGTAACAATAAGAAGCAGTGTCCATGACAATGATCTCACACATGTTCCCGGAATAATCTTTGCATTGTGCAAGATTACAGCTTGGATGCGTTTCAACGTCGCCGGGTACTGTCATTGTATTATTCGCGGTACGTACAGCCCTAAGAGAAATTCACCTTCGGTAATAATTTATGCATTTGAATCGGGCTTGAGCGCGGGGCTGTCAGCGATAGGCCAATCTACGCGTACGGTCATATCTTTAAATGCATCTGACACAGTTAATCCATATAAAGTTATTATTGCCGCGCCTTTCAACCGACTTAATTAGCTGCTACCGAGTGTAAACTTGTGTGTTAGCGATAAAGTAACTGAATATATTTAAGTTTTACTTATTCACGGCCGGTGCACACGAATGCGAATTGCACGGCCGGTAATTTTTATCGGCCTCTTGTTTGCCTAAACGTTTTTTCCTTGACACTGCTCGTAAATTTGGAATACAAAGGGCGTTTTTATTCGATCTTGATAATATTGTTCTCGGGTATTGTGTTTCTCGTGTTGAAATTTTAATTTGTCAGAAATTTTCAGCCAAGCTTAATCTCCTTAGTGCGGGGTGCCTGCTCCGATCCCGAATTAGTCCGACGAGGCGTGTAGGCCATAGATTAAGTCAGATCTCGCTCTGACTGTTGCCAACGTCTCAATAAGCCGTGCCACATTTTTACGGCCCCCTATATCCGTTTCGCTGCGTAAATACACTTAATGACCGACATTTGGTGAACGCTTTTATTGTGAAGTTTTTATTATCAAGAAATTCATTTGTTTAGTCTACGTACAGTTATTGCAAGACGAGTCGATGCGTTTCGGGGTTTATTAGGGGTACTTTATTACCCCTTTATGTGCTGTCTTTAATGCAAAAACTTTGCCTTCGAGCCTTAAAACGTCAGTGCGAGCGGATGGTGATAATTAAATTTGATTTTAATCTGCGAATATGATTACACGTTCCGTTATTACGTTGGTTTCTTAAAAGCTTTTTTTAACTCGATGTAACGACCGAATCTTGGAAGTGTAATCTCTAATTATTTTCATAACAGCGTAGATAAGGCTCGTATAATTTTATGGTATAAAGGTGCTAATGCAGCTGTTGTTGCTCTAAGATACATCCGTATAACCACGAAGGCGTGTCGCAACCGCATTGCAAAATGGACATTATTCACGTCTCGGAATTTCCCTGTAACTCTAAAATTAAATATTCGGGCAAAAAGTCAACGCCGTAATCTTGGTCGGCCATAAAGCAGTGTCGGAGCACTATAATAATTTCGGAACAGTCTATTAAGTGAATCTTTATGATAATAGCGGAACAGAAGTCGTGGCCGCGAACGAACGGCCTGTTATTTTGATACATTATCATATTTAAACAATTCAGATGGTAATAGACGCGTCGGGTGAAACCCTTTGGTAATATAAATGGTTGTATTATTATTTATTTATGGGTTTCCTTCCTCCGGGCCGGGGGCGATGTGGCATATTTCATTGAGCGAAAAAATGCTTCCAAGTCGTGAGTTTATACCGAGTAAGATCCGGTTTGAGTACCTGAAACGACTCGGTATAAGCTTGTTGTGGCAATAATAAAGATTTATGCGACATTCGGCGGTAGCGTGTTTTGTTCTCTGTTACGAGTCGATTCGCTTTCTGCAAGATCAATAGCGCTCTTTATTGTATGCGGTGAATTATCGTCACCGCTTGTTCTTTTAGCTGCGACTATAAATTGTGTTTCCACTGCGTTCAATTTCTTATTATCGCCTTTTACATCTTCACTGAGTGTCGCCATTTTTATATCTGCTCCGACATCATCGCTTTTATGATTGCGTCTCGCATCGACGTTTTTATTCGCGCCACTCACCGTGAGCGACGACGTTTAATTGCAAATTCGCATTGTATTCGGAACTGTCAACAATGTCTCTGTTGATTCCCATCACACGAACACAAGAACATCTTGAGAACATGTTCTGTGTGTAATTTTTTCAAGTAATCTCATTATTAAGTCGAGAGTCTCGGCACAGTGATTAAGTGCTTGATTTATAGCATGTGCAATTTGCATCGCAGCCAATGCTATAGCTTTTTGCTTTGCGCGTAGCCGATGATTATCGTCCGTATCGTGTCGTGCTTAATGATAGTTATTTCATGACTCGCCGAGCTTGCTATCGGGGACGTTTCATTAAACTTCTTTACATACATTACTTCGACGAATGTGTGTGATTATGTTAATACACCCCCTACAAGGATCTCGTTCGCCGTGCACTCTTCTTCTACGGTCGTTAATGGATTGTTTACCGACTCACTTCGCGTTTTATCGCCATTCCGCTTTCGCCTCAATCTGCCACTTTTATGAATAGCTTGACGACCGGCTAATGACTGGCTATTGTTTCTCGTCGGCCCGCTTATTGTTATAGTCGTACATTACTATGACTGTTGCGAAACAACACGTGTCAGTGGGCTGTGTGCGTGTAGATAGATAATATCGTGCATAAAACTAAACGGCGCGCTGCGAAATTTATGAATCGGCCGGAGAGCTGCCTTCCACACAAAAGTTGTTTATTGCTGCCTCGCGTAGGGTTGCTAATTTATTTTTTATTTTATTACTCATACGAACAACATAATTTTATATATTACTATTTCCAGTTAGCTCTTTATGGCTACGCTTTATATCGAATAACCATTTCCCGCTGTGATTGTAGTTAATTTAATCTTTATTGTCATGATTGTTTATCGGCCCGTTAAGACACAATCTCTCGACAAACTCGATGCGATAATGAAGCTAATAACACAACCGTCCGGCTTAAAATATCCTTATCTTTAAATAATTAATACCACAATCTGATGATTGATTGATCGAATGAGTATTTATCAGTTACTTGGTCGTGTAAAAAAGAACTAATCCGTTCTATTGAACGTGACTATGGACTACCATTAAGTTGTATGATTTATGAGTCATTTTGTCCGAAAAGTGATGATCAATCATATGTAAACAATATTAATGATATCTGTTTTGGGCTCCGAATCAATCATTGTGAAGTTCCACAGTCATGTTGGTTCCTACTTAATCGTGGTTCTGTTTCTATGGATTGATTAATTAGCGTTGAAACATAATCTCTGTCAGAGACTATTTATTACGAGGGCCTTACGACAGTTAACATGGATAATTTCCATTCAACGTTATTAATTTCCTCGATATTTACATTGGTTTCTCGTCATATTGTAACTTAGTTAAGTACTTCCATGTGATTTATTACGTCGTATAAATTTGGTAAAAAAATTATATTGTTAGGTAAATGAAAAATAATTGTGTGTCTGCATTCTACAATAATAATAATTAATATATTTTTTGAAATACCACAACCGATGGTATTGTTTTTAATTTAATATTTATTTAGGTACTTACTATTATTTAATTCGTGGATTTAATGACGTTAATAATTAAATTAAATTAATTAAATAATTTCTAATTAAATTTGAATTAAATTCAAATCGTTTCAGGTATGACTTAGCCGTAAAGTTTTGCCTCTAATAAAATTTCTGTGAAGATTTTTTTTTATGAAGTACTCATAAATTATTTAAATCGACACGTTTAAGTTTTACATAAATAAATAATAATCAAGTTACTTTTGTATAAATATCATTAGAGATAACGTAATATACTTATTTATTAATTTAATACTCAATTTTGACGGTTAAACTATGAAAGATGGACGTTCTCTGACATTGACAAATGATCCTTAAGTTGTTAATTACATTTTAAAACGAAGCTTTAACAACTTCCATCTTAATTCATTGGAAATATTTATTTGACCTTGAAGTTTTTTGTTTCAGTATGCTCAAATGTAAGTGGTTTCAATATTAAGTGAGATTAATACTGGATAAGAATAAAAAAACAATAAGTTTATTCATTTAAAGGCATTCTTCTTCAATCTATTAATATTATTACTATTATTTTTTAAATAATAAAGGCAATACACACTGCATTATACGATCATAAAGCTTACGTCTCAGTTTGGCGCCATGTTGTACCTTCTGGTGTTTGGTGCGTAAGTAAGGAATGTTAGGAACAGGAGTTTCTTTATCCTAAAATTGTCTTTCGAGTTTTATTCAAATATATTATCTTTATATATATAAAAATTACGTGTCACGTTGTATGTCCTCGATGAACTCCTAAGCTACTGAACTTATTTTGATAAAACTATGTGTAATTTGGTCCAACTTAAAAGATAATTTTTATTTTGAACCCGGACGAAGCCGGGAGCGTGTAGCTAAGCGACTAACAGAAATAATATTTAAGTTATTTCATGTATAGCCTTTAACTTCTCCTTATTTTTTATTCCAATTTGCTCTATTTATCTTAAGTAGTACCTAGTTGCGCACACTGCTTTTGCTGTCATGTCACTGTTTTGTGGCGTGGCTTGTATTATAGCAACATCAAGTGAACCGGCAGCCTGCCTGCCGACCTTACTTAAAAATATTAACTTCACTAGTAGGTACTGTTAGCTAATAGTGTTAAGGAAAAATTATGAGTTTTTAAATTATGTACAGTACAGACAAATTTATTTATTACTGCTATCGTTCAATCTAAATGGCCTAAATTAAATAAAACTGGTGAAAAATTTAAATTTATTTTAGTAAACTCATAAATTTATTTTTTTGTGCGATGGCAGCCCTACGAAGCGCTTGCGAGGCATTAATACAACTTAAAATATGGCCCACTAAAGACTATATAACGTAAAATTTACAATTCATAAAACAAAATGATATACGTGGTGGTAGATTACCACGGTACGACGTTACATCGTGCTTCTTTGTTCGTATTAATATAATAATAAATAATAATAATTAAATAATATTATATATATATTAGTTTTTCGTTGGTCATTATGGGGGGTGTTTTGCCAATACTCGCCACGCTTGGCAGGCGGGTTGGCGAGCGCAGTTTAATATAATTGTCCGCAAAGGGCGCTGCTTTGCGGAAAAACCACCCTTTGGTGGTTTTTCCCTTAGCCGATTTCTACGGCACCCTCGAGTTGAGATGGGGGGGTACTATTCTAGACCGGTACCCCACGGCGGTGGATCCAGGCAGCTTCTGACCGGTTCTATTGGAAAATTATGGGGGAGGCCTATGTCCAGCAGTGGACGTCCTACGGCTGAGATGATTAGGTACTTAATAATATTAAAAAGATAGTTTATAAAATTTGAGTCTCTGCTTGTGAGTTAGTTACTGTTTAGAATCTATACTTAATGTCCATTTATGGGTATTGCAATTATTTGAAGATATACCTACTTGAATTTTATAGCTAAGCCCATTAGGAGTTTATTAAACCAGGATAGCCCCGAGAGTGGAACTCTCGTCTGCCAGTTTGAACCAATATGTGATAGAAAACTTCGTGAAAAACTTAGTAGCAGGGCTGTAAGTGTTGTATAATACCTGGCCTAGGCCAGAGATGGCGCTACTAGTATTTAAAAATTAATTTTTTGGTAAATAAGTATAACCTTTTACAACAATACTGTCAAAACTTTGGCTTTTGACAAAAAATACTTCATACAAACTTCATATATTTCAAAGACTAGAGAATTCTTGTCATTCTGGGAAGGCTAATTGACAATTTGTCGTAGAACTTAATAACCAATATTGTGTGTTTTAATATTACTGTCTGTATGTCTGGTTATCATGCTTAAGTATTTATATAATTATATACAAATACTAATTTTTTTTTTGATAGAAAACAATATTTATAATGTACTCGTATAAAACCTACATCCAATACAGTAGCACATACGTTATTATTTTGCAAATACATTGTCGACGAACACAAGTGTTGACATGTTGTATCTGCACCTGATGTGTGTACAGACAGGAAAAAGAATTCAATTTCCTGAAAAAAAAATTATAGGACTAGACACATAATTATCTACTTTTCTTAATTTATTCATATTCGATCCAAAATCAGTGAAAACGAATACAACAAAATAGGTATTTAGAAAATAGATATGTAGTCGGGAGTTTATAAAATATTTTCATTAAAAAAAAATTAAAAAAATATCCATTAATCCTCCTATAGGACTGTGTTTGCCCTGTTTTGTTGTAGAGATTTAATTCTAAAAGAGAAGAAAATTTAATTCCAAAATTATTCTTATTTTGGAAAAGATTTTTATAATGGCTCAGAGGGAGTAAGGGGAGAAAGGAACTAAGATCTTATCCTATCCTACTGTCAACCTCATCTGCACGCGCTGGATGGCGGCGGAGTGGCGTGTTACTGCTCCGTGGTGCTCCCTGCTAGACAACAGACGAGGCTCTGGCGACCGAGTAAATGGAGGGATAACCATTCACCTGGCTGGGCAACCGGTTGGAAGAGGCTAAAACACCCTTGGGGCTTAAATTACCCCTGAAAGGCTTAATTGCAGAAGGCAAGGGGAAACCACTGCATATCTTTTTTCCCATGAAAGACATCATAAAGGTTGGATCAAGTAACCATGTGATCCGCTTATGTGATCCGCGTGCGGCGTGTTATGAAACTTGCCACCAACACCTGAAATGATGACCACGACCACTCTGTCAAGAGTGAAACCGACGAAGAAGAATGGCTCAGAAAAGATTTTTATATTTTTTTGATGATGTCAAAAAAACTTTGTCAGGAATTGATTGCATGATAAGTAGGTACCTAGGTACATAAAATCGTGACAAAAATAAGGTTTCAATAAATGTCTGAAAAGAACATTGAAAAAGTTCAAGGAGTTCTCAGAGGTTCTGTCTTGCTGTCTGTACAGCTAGGTGATGCGGTGGGTAGGTTGGTAGAGGTACGCAGGGCGTAGCTCGGAAGTAATAAATCAGACGGCAACGCCGCCATAGCACGCCATCGCTCATACACCGTGACAGCTAGTCACGTGACGTGACGGCCGCCGAATAAACGGGGTATAGGTACGGTGACGTCACGAGTCAGTAGCTCGACAGTAATGACGAATGGACTCATAATTAAAAGCGGCTTAAAATTGAGTCGCTGAGTCTGCAAGACAGACTGGATTGCCACTGGGAATGAGGGAATAATTTAACTAATCATTAAATGTCGCACAAAATTTTTATGTTTACTTATTTGATTTATTTTTTGGAGTTTTTTACTCCTATAAAAAAGAACTATTATGTTATTCTTTCGGCGTATTCGAATTGTGAAAATTTAAATTTTATAATCGTTCGTAAGGAGTAAACTCCAGTCGTTGGATGGAGCTGACAAACACATTTTTTTGAATAATTTTTTTAGTTTGTATTATTACTGATATTTGTAGTAAGTAGTCAACATTTACTTACTACAAATATCAGTCCGTACCTATAGCGAGCTTATGCATTAGTTACTTTTTTTATATCCTTGCCCATATTATTTAAGCCGCTTAAATATCCTATCATACGGTTCTCAAAATTCACATAACTTCGAATTATTAATGATTTAATAAATTAATAATAATATAATAATGACCCAGATTACGCCCTCAGATACAATAACGCTTCAAAGCTTTTATAATAATCATTCATTAAACGTCGTCACTATTCGTCAAATGCGACATAATCCGAGTGGCCGCTATCTGACAGGCTATCTGTCACGCGAGCTGTCAGAGTTGTTGACTGTCACAGCGACAGTAGGCCGAGTGCAGTGTCAGAATAGAATACCACCGCCGGCCATCGGACTTGTAACAAATTCAATTTAAATCCGTAATACATTGGTATTGAATGCAAAAATTTTTGATAATCGCTTGAGTATCTAATTAAGGCGTGAAGGCGTAAAAAAGGAAACTTACTTTCCCATTTATAATTTTAGTTATATCTTTTAGTTACGTCTTTAAATTGTAACTTTAATAGAATGTGCGTAGTTAGTTATCCTTTCTTTTATTCCTAGCAGTGCCCGATATTTCTTTTTATAACAGGAACCTAAATTTATTTTAGGATAAAAAGTATCCTATTATGTAAATCCAGGTAATAAACTATCTGTGTGCCAAATTTCATCCAAATCCGTTTAACCGTTTTTTCATAATTTAATAACAACATTAGGATTAGGATTAAGATTAAGTACAAACCTATTGATTCAATTATTAACTTAATCTTATTTTTTTACATTTACAAATAAAAAAAATCAATAAACAATGATACTTAGTTCAAAAACTTACACATTACTTTTCACATAAATTATTCGTCTATTCCTAATTTCTATTTCTGATGTCCCTGACTAAGTAATAATTAGACGTGTTTTATGTTGGTTTTATTAAAACGTCAGAATAAAAATAATTACAACTCGACGACGGTGGCAACTAGGTCATTAATTGACGTTATTACCCACGTGGGAACACGCAATGTAAATTACTGTTTTCATACATGACATGCTGATGGTAATATTTTACCCGGTGATTTCGTGTCGTGGAAGCTTGTTTTAATTGTTGTGTGACGAGTGCCTTTATTCGTGGGGAGAATCATTTATCTCTGTTATATCTTTTGGTATTGTTTATTACTGGGCAAAGTTATGACAGCAATAATTATATCATACTTTTTTAAAAAACTTCTTAACAAATGTACTTACACAATACTTATGAAGTTTGTCTAAGATACCGAATTATAACAAGAATATACTTAGGTATAGCAACATTTTATAGGACTTATACCTAAAATAAATGTAGTTTTTTTGGCACAGTCCCTGGAAGTACTGCTATAAGCTATAAGCTGCTATGCATTATAAGACTTGCTTATAATTCTGAATGCGCAGCGAAGGACAGAAATCCGTACGTGGTGGCGCTGGCGACCCCTGGGAAAGGCTTATTACATCCAGCTGTTGAGCACAGACTGATGATGATGGTGGTATTTTTTGCTCTTTGTACCTTTAACATTTAATATAAAACATAATAGTGCAGATTTTATTAATTTTTATCTATGTTTATTTGCATTTACTCACATAACAATAGTTGCATGAGTGTAATAAATAATAAAAAAAGAGCTTTTGTTTTTCTTTACTTCTTGTTGCTCTTTGACTGTTCTACTAATCTTTGCTCTAGTTTTAGCTTCATAATTAATGATGTTTATAGGTACTGGACATAAAATTATGTTAATGATAGGACCTTATCATTTGTCAGTTTTGAGGCTTAAATTTACAATAATCAGTATTAATTTCACAGCGTTTTAGGATGATTTTTAATATGACGAAAAGCTGCCGGCTTCGCGGTGGGCGCAGTCAAGCGTCACAATTTTGACAGGTCACCTGACAAGTCGACCGACAACTCGCCTGACGAGTCTGACAGGCGACGCCGACGCCCGCTCGGATTACACGCCCTGACGGATTAATTTGTGCATGCCAGATAGAAATCACTTTAATAGACCGTTGAGGTACTTACCTACCTACCTAAATACTTTTATATGAGACGGTGCTTCTTTGCGATTTAATTTTGAAATTGTTTTCAGAGCAACGTGATGAGTTTACTTTCATTTAGGGTTATTATTTCATTTATTATTACTTAAAAGCTTTCTCTACTGCCACGAAATAATAATTACGATAAAATAAATGCCCTTATGGTGTGTATAGGGTTAATTCATTATATCAAGTCAAACATGACGGCGCTACAGTCATATTTTCTAATGGAAAATAGTAGATATACAGAAACTTATTAACCGTATTATATTTTAGACTTTTTTTTTTTGTTTTGCCGCAAAAATTCACCATGAAAGAATTTTTCAATTTAAATGCCCAAATTTTTTTATTTTTTCAATTTAAAATTCGTTCCAAACTCTCCTTAATTTCCACAAACACGTTTTAATATGGTAGGCACTAGGCAATCACCATAATAATAGTGTATAATTTGATATAGGTACAAAAAAGCTACTAAATATATTTTTAAAAAGTGAGTTTTATTTAATCCGTATATAAGAAGAAATTCTAATAGTACTATCGTTGAGTATGGCTAGGTATTATGATAAGAAGTCAAAACTCTCTCAAGTATCATACTGCTACTTATCAAACCTACATTATTAACACGAAATGTGACTCGAAATAAATCAATAATATGTAAAACGAGAATATTATGTTTAATCTGAAACAGAGTTGTTCGCAATGTTATTGGATTTGTTTAAACACGTATTTATATTCTACTATTCATTGCGAACCGATACTAACAACTAAACGTCTGTCAAGCAAAACCCACGCAAACTGTTTGATAGTTATCTTGACAAATATAAATGTTGTTGTTTATAAAAGGATTAGCAAGGATAAAGCCTGTCACAAACTGTTGCTATAATGTATATTAATATACCGTGCTATATACCTATATATTATAGCAAGGATATTACACACAGATACGATGCTATAATATATATTTTGCCTTCATTTCATTGATGGTCGTAATAATTATGACTTGCTATACCATAATATGCAATAATATAAAATTAATTACAGTATACGTTGGTGACGTCATAGAAATATATGTTATAGCTGCGTGTATGGTCACTCCAATATTCTATAGAAAATATTATCGTAATATGCCTTGCTATAAGTAATTTATATTAATATATATTATAGCTTCGGGTGTGACGGGCTTAAGGTGTATAACATTATTTTGTATCTGTTAACGTACAATATGCTAATTACTTATTCTCTTAATAGACCTTAAGTACGGGTCTAACCAAAACATTTTTGCTTTGCGAAGGGCCTTTGACCGTAGCAAGCGTGATGTTAACTGTAAACAAAATGTATTAAAAAATGTTTCTGATGCTATTTTAAACTAAACAAAATGGTCAGGCTTCTAAACATTATTGTTTGTTTCTGTAAACATTACTTTCTCAAATGAAATAGTGGCTATAAGTGAAAATCAAAAAGTTCATTCAAGACAGGAAGGATTAACACATCAGAAATATTAAAAGCGCACGAGTTCCGCAATAAGATTTATTATTTATCTGTATAGGTATTCAATTTCTATTCTCGTAATTTTATCTTCAAAATTATGTACCGATAAATTATATCGTGTTATTTTGAATACGAGAACAGTTTTATTTCTCAATTCCCTTTCTCTTTTTTTCATCACAATCGTAAATTAAATGGTGTCCGACATTTAACATGTGCACACATAAACCCGAGACCGATTTCCGTCAGACAAAATTAAAATGCTCCGTAAAAGACAAGAAACGTGCGAATTAACGATAAAATGTGCGTGAAATGACAGGCGACCATAAAAATTTCTCCTTGTAAAATGGGCCTTTCGACTTCGCCAGTTCTCACCTTGGGCAAGTTCAGTTTATCGAGCGATTCGATTATGGTGTGGCGAATTGGGTTGTTAAACTACCGACAACAATAACGATAAAGTGACCTTAACTAACCTAAGAGGTTCATTTGATAATGGTATTTATAATTACGGAATCAAAGTCGTATTTAGTGAGGACAAATTGGAAGCAAAAGTCATTTTTGTCTGTTGCAGCGTGTGCACCGCTCGGGTGAGCATTTTGTATGTTGACTGGCATTTTGCCGCGCGAAAAGCAACACCTTCGCGGCCATGACATGTCGTCTGATTGATTGTATAATTAATTTTATTTTAAATTTCGAAGCGTCTGTATTCTTGTCAGCTGTACGAGCTGTCAATTAATTGGACAGCTCTTGATGAGGGTAACATAACATGTAACAAGTCGTTTGTTGGTTTTTTTAGTTAATCATTAATACTAGTTATATGTCTCACGTCTTGTATGGTATAAGTTGACAGCTGCGATGCACGGATGCATTCTCATGACCTTGTTATAGTGTATTTATACATATAATATATAAATTTATTTCGCAATAAGTTCAAGCTCCAATTAATTTTTCATTTTGCCATTGCCCGTAATAAGTAACTTTTCTTGCTTGAGCCATAATTTGTAAAGTCACGCTCTGTAGATTTTAATAACAAGTTTCAAATTAGGTAAGATAAAATGCTTTAAGTCTCGACTGTTATTATTGAAACTTTAAAGTTTTTTGCTGTAAAATACGTTGACGTTGTTGATTTATAATAGAAATTTCAGCAATTGTTTATTTTTAACTTTTTTATAAAGATTTTTATATTAGATATTCATATTATAAATGCGAAGTAACGCTGTGGCGACTCATAAGTATTAGCCGTTGGTTATATTTGGTGAATCGTTTGAGACAACTGATATTATATTTTATAGGTCTCAGCCTAGTGAATATTCGCTTGTCCTCTATAAGAAGGCTCTATAACTATTTTTTGAACTTCTGAATACTGAAAGCAGCATATGAAGAACCAAAATCACTACATAGTATAAAACAAAGTCGCTTTTTCTGTCCCTATGTCCCTTTGTATGCTTAGATCTTTAAAACTACGCAACGGATTTTAATGCGGTTTTCACTAATGGGTAGAGTGGTTCTCGAGGAAGGTTTAAGTACATAATTTACTAAGTTACGCGGGCGAAGTCGCGGGCAGCAGCTTTAATTTTATTAACACGTAATTTTATAAACTATAACTAACATGTAGTGCCATCTGTTAACAGACTTTTTCCATTATTCGAAGTGAGATTAGATGAATTAGAGTACTACATTGCTTCAAACAGAATTCCCTAGATGGCGTTGTAAATTTTGCATACACGTTGTCTGGGACTCCAAAAAGGACATAGGGTACCTTTCATCCAGAACGCGGACGAAGTCGCGGGCACCAGCTAGTATACAATAAATAAAAACCTTGGTTGTATGAACCGTCTGGTAAATAAATAAATTTAAGTTCAAGTTATTCCAAGTTAAATATACAATCGTTTAATTTGTAGCTGGAGACTTGTAGTGTAGCGTGATATACTTAGATATAATTGGTAAATTTAAAACGAAATCAAATAAATCATGTTGTGACTCGTGTACATAACATTTGGAATTCAGTTATCTTGTGGAAAGCATTGTGAAACAAAAGAGGGAGATAGGTGAAACAAACGACGTTAATTATTCATCATTAGCGGCAATCGCGGACAACGCTCGGATGATGTATGGCCCTCTAAGAACATCCATCACTACGGGCGGTACTTTTGTTCCGTCCGTAACGTGTGTAAGGGACTTGTAGGAATTGTGCCAGCGAACGTTTAGAACGATGATAATGTGGGAGTTGATTTATGTTTACAACTGATGAATTATTGGATCTAAGAATCATTCTACAATTGAATATGTTACGAGTATCGACAATTCTATAATTGTACTCTGAGCGCACATGACAATGTACTAAGGCGCCATCATTGTTTTCTTAACTTTGTTGGTTAGTTAGTATAACAGTTGAGGTTACGTTTGGTCTACTTAGTGGCTAGTACTAGAGGAGTAAAAAATTACGGCATGTGAAATGAGCGACATTATCAGTATAAAACTTAAGAAAACTTAGCAGGTTTTCTTTGTGAAGATTTGCTATTAGTCAGAAAGCAGTTTTTCATTTATGAAATTTCTCACCTTTTTAGTTTGATAATTGTCGTTATTCCTTCATCAAACGGTAGATAATCGTATAAACTTGTCGAAAAGTATAAAAAGTGAAATTGCCCATAAATGGACAATATATAATTTTCCATTATTCTTAGTGAAACTTGTATCTAAGATTAATAGTTTTTAATGAAATCCAAGCCACAAGACTAAGAGGTGTCGTTATGTAATGAATTCCCTTCAACAAAGCGGCTTTCAACTAAGGACTGCATAAAACTGCTATTCATTACCATCCATCACCTATGAATGATTGCTCTCTGAATTCCACGTCCAAGTCATAAGCGCAAGCGTCTAGAAATATTAAAAAAATATATATTTGTTTATTAAAAAAATATAGGAATAGAAATTTTGTATTGAAAAAAATATAAGAAGCTGTGTTATAGCTATTTATCTTTTGTGAGTAGGTCATAATCAAAACAAATGCATTTTCATAGCTATTAAATTTCTAATAGAAAGTTATAAAGTTCTTTGATGATCATAAATACAATATCACATTAATTATTTATTAATTAGTTTAATCTCTACAAATTTTCCAAAATTATTGGATAAAAATAAAAACAAAAAGTTATAAGTATATATTCGTCAGTCCACTTCATGTTTTTTATCTGTTATGTTATCTCTGAAATGCCTCTGAACCAATTTTGGTGAAATAAGATAGTTTCAATACTCAGAAAGGACATTTCAGTAGGTTGTCTTTAAACTTTGTAATAACTTGCAAATGAATATTTATATTTAAAAATAGTAGGCATACAAAGCGTTGCGACTGTCCACTTGATTTTACTGTCGCCTAAGGACATAAGAAATACCATAGGGTTTATGGTCGACCCTATAAGAATTTGTTTACAGCACGCTTGAAGAAATTCATATGTATTTTAACTAACTCCCTTCTGGGGGTAGAAGGGAACATGTAACAAAATTCGCTTGTAAGCGGGATAAAGTCCGCACCACTGTACCTATGTTATAGGTACAGTATATGTATGTAATATGTAATACTTATGTAATACGTATGTTTGCATTTTCTAGAAATGTCATCAAGATTTTGCGAGTCTACTTGAAATATCAAACGTCGGATTTATCATCATTTTATAATCTTGAAATCTTGATAATCAAGTAATCTTGACTAATCACACACGCTTACTTACTCACGATAAAATAAAAGGAATGCAAGAAAAGACCAGGAATTTTCCTTAATATAATTTTTGAGCAATGTGTTGCGATAACGATTTTCCCTCCCGTCAATCTATCCGCAGCGTGTTTACCTTCACAATGGCTCGGACCATTTGTCTTCGCCACTTCTAAATATTCCTCATTGTCTTTGAGTAATTTTCTTAATAAATTCCACCAGTCAAAACCTTGAAGCGCGTCTCGAGCAATTTTCTTTTGTTTATCAAAATATTCTCAAGCGAGTTGATTTATTTGCGGTTTGTGTAAGCGTTTGTACTCTGTTCAATTATGTTTTTGTTCGAGTCGGTCTCTAGACAGACCTTCATTAATATTACCATTAAATTGCCCGTTTTTTACATAGTGATGTCATACAATGATGATATAATGAAACATGCGATATTCCGGCACCGAAAAGACTAAAGTCCTACTTAGGTAGCTGCGCTCAAAGGTACCTTTGTGTAGTTTGTCCCTTTTGCCTATCGTAAAGAATGCGGTTTTTACTGTTTATTGTTTTAATACATCAAGAACATTCCCTATATATTTATCAATAATTGCTAATTGTCAATAATATACTTAGGTAATTATAGGCATAGCAACAGCTGCGCCTTCTTACCCCGAGGTTACCTCAGGTTTACCTCAGTCAATAAAAAAACAATTGTTACATAATGTAGCTTTAAATACACATAATTTTAACAAGAAGGAACCCTTACCGTTAGGTAAACACTAAAACAGTCTATTAACAATAATAATCATAGATCAGAGGTAGCTGTCATATATAACAAGAACATAACACGTTCGAAGCAGTAATTACTAAGTAGGTGTACAACACTACCTGTACAAAACGCTCAAACCAAAAAAACTACATATAAACTAACAATTACAATTAAATACAAATTTCATGCGTGAAAGTAATGCACATATTAAAATAGTGCAACGCAAAAGTATGGTTAAACAATTAAGTTCTTCGCGTCCAATTAAGTTGTCCGACAACATTGTTAAGTAAAGTAAAGTACACACAGTCGTGAATGCCATAATACTAGTGATGTTCCGGATATCCGTATCCGTATCCGCGGATATTCGAGGGAGAAGAAAGATCCGTATCCGTATGCATCTTTTTACGGAATTTTTACCTTATTTATTTTTAATTCATAGCTGTAATTCTACATATAGATGATTAGGTGGCAATGAAAAACTATTAAATTAGATTCAGATTATTTTTTATTTGTATAAATCAAACATTTGGCAGCTTTATAATGCAAGCGTCAAGTGGCGGGTGTCAACTATCACGCGCACCGACACTGATTAAGATCCGTATCCGTATCCGCGGATCTAAGTTTTTAACGATCCGGCACATCACTATATAATACGATAACTGCGGCGACTCACACGGGCCATAATAAAAGCAGTGATTATGATTAAAACTGAATAGAAACCAGTAATGAATAAGTGGATGACATTCGAGATCGAGCCATGTCGACCGGCGCCGCAGCAAATGCCGAGCTACAAGGGAAGTAAGAAGGGGGAGACAAAGCAAAAGAGACCTTACGCCGTCGTGATAGAGTCGTGGCAGTGGGCAGTTGTAAGGTTGCAAGTCTGTAAGCGGAGCCGACAGCCGTCAATCAGAAGCTAAAAACCGGTAGCTCCCGAGCAGACATTAAAGAATAAAGACGTAGTGGAGTGGTTTTGATTGAGAACATTTAAATTATGAATCATAGGTGCGTCAATAAGGATGTCACTTGCTGTAAACTGAAATTGTACTTAATTAAATTCAAAATAAAATACAGTAAAATAAGTTAGCGAATAAAGGGGAAAGGATTTAGTACTTTTTATGTTTTTTTTGACGAATAAATTAAATATTTTTAAAAATGTTTTCATTGCTCAACTTTTCTAAAGCCAAATGTGTCACAATCAAAAATGTGACAATAATCATCTATTCACCGAAAAAGCACACTTTTACCAACACTTGAAATGACTTTTTTGCACTTTTTTTTTTTAATTCAAGTTAGTTTAGTAGAACTTAAAGAGATTTCGAGGTTTTCATTTGTCACACTGACTTATTAACCACGGTATCTGAAAAACTACTAAAAATAGAATTATTTTTGTAAACTTTCGTTTTAAGTTAGTAGATTAGAGGACTCAGCTTAAACAGTGAAATCAGATAGAGTCGCGGGGCGCGGCTAGTAATAATATAATAAAAATTGGACAGTCTCTGTAGATTCCGGTAGCCATGACTCGCATTTTTACTCCCCACGAACGGCGGCACGACTTGACAGCAAGAGAGGATTATAAGTAACGCGGAACAAAACAAAAAGGCACCAAATAAATTACTGTGAAGAGCAAACAAAAACCGCTGCCACACCTCAAAGATAGAATAACAATAACACAGGCCCCCGCCGCCCGCCACGGCTCTCAACCATCTCAACTCTCAATAATATGAAAATAATACAAAAGAGAGACACAAAGGGGCCGCTAGAAATTCGATCGTTTAGTAAATATCCGAGATGAGGTTTTAAAAGGCGTACACCTTGGACGAAACGTCGCAACCTTATATTCATGAGGAATTTAAAACAACTCTCACAGAAGGGTTACTTTTGTATTTTATAAAATACCTACTGGCTAAATATACAAAAATCCTTTCTAAGCGGGTGCTTGGGTTATAAAATAAGCCTATGAGGCCGGTAGCCACCTAGCGTCGCCTTAACACGACCATCGGTGCTGAAGGATTAAATAAGGGATGGGGTAGGCTCTGACATCCCTTACTCACTCACTGAAACAAAACAGCTCACATGCTGTTATTTCACTGTGCTCTTCTGTAAGGTGACGGTAAGGTAAGGTAAGGTGTAACACCTTTACTACCACGTTACTACCACCACGTTACGTCACCACGTTCCTGCCGCCTGGCGAGCCGCCCAAATGACTGCGATTACTGCCACGAATTACTACTGTTGCTGGTAGTAAAAAATATATATCTAAATGTATAAATGTTAAAAAAATATTACAGCTTCATTATTGAACATGTTAAAAAGCATAGTAGACGTAATAAAATAATAGAAGAGGGCCGCTGTAAATCCACGTCAGGTTTGACGGGCCACATCTAATCTTGTATCAACACCACACATATATTTAGTTCTGACATTGCCTTATTGACTACGGTCTCTATTATGTCTATCACAATGGGAAATAAATTTTGAAAGCCAACCATTGAATATAGCACAACTTATCTTTGTACACCAAAACGAATTGTGCCTTTTAA
Source organism: Synanthedon tipuliformis (assembly GCA_947623395.1). Classification (NCBI taxonomy): domain Eukaryota; kingdom Metazoa; phylum Arthropoda; class Insecta; order Lepidoptera; family Sesiidae; genus Synanthedon; species Synanthedon tipuliformis. The sequence continues at coordinate 551,088 of OX392415.1, read as the reverse complement.
ATTGAAATTTTCTTCTATTTCGTTCGGCGTTTTCAATCTCTCTATTCAGTGTATTTGTGATGAATGATTAGGTGTTACCAATTTTAAAAAAAATACAAAAAATAAACAAATTATTACAACAAAACATTAAGTATAACGAAATATCGTAACAATTAACAAATGAGAAATAAGTAAATAAAAACGAAATATTATTGATAAAATAGATAGGTATATAAATAGAAAAATATTAACCAGGCATAGAATTTTAATTTTACAACTTTATCAAGAGTAAGTAATAAATAAGAAATTTAAATAATTTCTTAAAAAGCAAATTTAATTTGGCATTAGCACATAGCTGACTTGGTAGTAAGATGAGCAATATAATAATTGCTTCAATCTGCGCAATAAATCTTAGAGCAGATTTATATGGCGTAAAGAATATATCTATGCTAATCTATGCTAATTTATTCTCGTAACTCATTTTATGATTGCTAATTCAGCGGTCGATTCCTAAACATTCATTATGAAATTCTAACACATTGTTTAATTAATTTATTCTTCAGAATACAATCTTTAACTGTATAAGCCTACTTAGTTATTTTAATTCACACATTAGTTTATTTAAAATTAACATATAAATGATTTTTTTTTATATGCTTCTAAAGTTGACATAACTGTTAATTAAAGTTTTATATTCCCTATTTGTCTTTACTAATATTATAAGAGAAGATTTGTACGTTTGTAATGAATAAACTCATAAACTACTGGACCGATTTAAAAAATGAATAAGCCAGCAATTGAGGCTATAATCTATACTAATATTATAAAGCTGAAGAGTTTGTTTGTTTGTTTGTTTGTTTGTTTGTTTAAACGCGCTAATCTCAGGAACTACTGGTTCGAATTGAAAAATTATTTTTGTGTTGGATAGATCATTTATCGAGGAAGGATTTAGGCTATATAACATCACGTTGCGACTAATAGGAGCAAAGAAACAGTCGAAAATGTGGAAAAAACGGGGGAAATTATTCTTTGAGGGCTTCCGTTGCGTGCGCTGCGAAAACCGTTCGAGATACCCAAATGATTCCCAAAATAACTATTCCACGCGGACGAAGTCGCGAGCACCAGCTAGTATTTTATAAAATTACTAAGACGAAGTTGCGTGCAACTAGTAAATCTATCAAACAACTGGTATGTATTCCTTTTAAACAAGAAGATTTTCAATGCCTAGGTATATCACTTTCCAAGTCTTTTTTATGGGATAAAACTTAATCTAAAATTCAACATTTTCAAAGAGTGGAGCATATCATTTATATTCCGTTTCAACTGCAACCTGATAGCATATTGATATCTGTCAATCGTCGTCTGTTACAGACTCACAAACCGAATGCAAATATCGCATTTAAATCCATTAAATGCATTTCAATCTGCAATCGACTTTCGACTTTATATCTTTCAGCAAAGAGTTTGAATTTCTGCACAAGTTCGAACAAAGAGTGCATTCCAATTTCGATCTTACAAGTCAGTTGATAAAATTTGGAATAGTTTGAAGCTTCCGAGGCTAGGTACAAACAAATATGGTAAAACGACATTCGGATTTATAACTGGAGTATAATTGTCTTCGTCTGTCCGTACGTTTGGATTGAAATATAGCTGCTATGACGAGCCTGATTTTATGTAGATTTTGATGAAGTCTGATAGGCCCAAGTCAATTTTGAACCCGAGTGAATTCTATTTTAGGAAATACCTGCTTTTGTTGCTAATAAATAACATACATATCGCCACTATATCTACTATTAAAAACTATATTGTGAGTTTTATGATATTTCTTTTTTTTATTTATTTATTTATTTTATTTTTGGGAAACTTACAGTTTTAACAAGATAAATTTTCACTTATAGTTGTAATTAACATATTGTAAAATTATTGAATAAGTAGTTAACTTGAGCAAATATCTTAGTAATTAATTGTAGATGACATTGAAACAAAACAAACAGGTATTTGACGAGCCCGTTGGATGAGTGGTTAGCGTGCTTGCCTTAACGCCCTGTCTCAGGGGACCCACATTCGAATCCTGGCAGAGTCCACGTGGGAAATGAACTTTCAAAGTTGGCTCTGATCTGGAACAGGCGTATTACAGGTGACGGTTGCCACCTTCCATCCTGTGGTCCGACAGCCTGTCTAACGACCTTAACATTAAAAAAAACTTAAAAAAAAAAATTAATAAAATCAGAATGGATTTGTATGAAACTTACAGTAGATAACACAGACCTAGTCTATAATTTTATAAAAATACGCAGACAAAGTTGCTTACAAAAGCTAGTATCACATGAAAATAAAACCTTTATAATATAAATTCACCGATATATTCAAAAAAGCTAACAAACCGTTTTATTTATCTCCTTCATGCTACGTTTAACAACATTGCGAAACGTGACTAAATTTAAAATTAAATCATATAAATTTTCTTCGCATTTTTTTAAATTAGGTATTCATACAAAAATGTAAATAGCGACATTTTAATCATTTAGTTAATTAAATCACAGATTATTTTAATCTCAAAGAGTTATTATGTGAAAATCAAAATTAAAATTAAAAAAATATATTCTTTCCATTCACCGGTTCCCATCCCGCAGGAATGTCGGTAGGTACTACGAGGGCATCGGGAGCAATCTTTAATAGATTCAATTAAATTAGCAAACAACAAAAAAATAACCTATTTCATGTCAATTAAGCCCATCAAAAGCTGCATTGTAAACAAATTCAAGCATGACATTCCACTTTCCATGTAAAATTCAAACCGTGCTCCGACCACTTATGTTAAACCAAGTTATTATATGGAAAACAGTGTCATTAGCATGTCTAGATAGCCGACGTTTCGAATCCAGCCGGTTGTCGATCAACGTCAATCGGCAAACAACACCCCCTACGTCATCTACCACGAGATTCAATGTTGAGACAAACCAATTTTTATCTTATCCAATAGCATCAAGAGCTTGATTCCCTTGAACAGTTTCTGAGAACTGTGATGTTGCAAATGCCGCTACTGTACCTTGACGTTTATCCCGAAGACCTTTGCTGTCCTTAAACGGCAGCTGGAATGAATGAGCCATTGTTGATAGGTAGATTTTTTTAAATTTAGAACGCACGACTAAGGTATTGGCAGATTTATTAACTCATAGCACGAACAAATTATTTTTACATTAAAAACATCATGTAAAAATGCTGTCTAAAAAAGAATTCTAATTTTAGTCAAGCAAGACCAAGTGGGACAGCTAGCTTCATGTTTTATAATAAAATAGATCTAAACTACATATTATTATGTAAATTAAATTACTGATTTAGATTTCTAATATTCAAGTTTGATGTGTGCTATTGTGTTTCGGTTTTCCCTATCTTCCTAATCTTTTATCATTTTTATTTATTTGTTTATTTATTACACATAAAAAGTTATCTTAATATTTTAATATTTACATTGTCCTATAAAACTGGAAGGCATAAATAGTTATAACCATAAACATAATTCTACTATGGCCAGAAGATAGGGGATGGTAGCCGCCTAATATCAAGTTGATCGTCCGTCTGTTTGTCGACTTTAACATAAAGAATGCTAGTTTGTTAGTTGTTTAGTTAGTAGGTTAGTAAGATAGTTTGTTTGGTTGATTGAAAGCGCTAATCTCTGAAACTAAAATCTCTGAACTCTGAAAAAAATAGTTTTTGCTTTTGATATAGCCTAATTCTCTAATAAGGTTATGTGAATTATTGAGAATTATGAGAATTACCGCGAGTAACCGAGTAAATTAAATCAAATGGTGGGTGAAACCACGGGACATAGCTAGTAAATAAAGAGGTCTCGGACAATATTGTGTCCGAGACAGCAATGAAGACACAATTCCCAAACAATCTTGTTGCGCGTTCAACCAAACAAACAAACGAACACTCCAGCTTTATAATATTATTAGTATAGATTATTTGCCAGTATTTGCCACACACACAGTGACGTGAAATTTGTATGCAGGCAATCACGGCAGTTGACGTGCTCGTGCGAATGTAACTTGTATGAAGGTACTTCTGTTTCTGCGAACTGATTGAACTTTTCAAGCACTACTTGGGTGGTCGCTTCAACCTTCACATAATCGTTTAAGTTTCATTAATTTTTTTACACTTCACGAATACATGTTTCATTTTTATTTGTCGCTTTCTTTCTTTCTTTCTTTCTTTATGTTATAAACACTAGCGGCTCTGCACAATCATAGATGTAGATTGGTCTCGCTGCGCTCTACTAGACAGAGCGCTATATAAAAACATTAGCTCCGTAAATGCGGCAACTTATTATTGTAGTGTGTGTAAAACATCGTCACATTTTATTACTTTTTACACAGTTTCACTACGCAAACTGGCATTTTATTATGCCCAAAATTTAATAAAGCATTCGGCACGTACACATCACAGACAGCTTGCAGTGTGACTGGCTTGGGTACGCCGAATTCGGCGTAGTATTTGTTGCCGCATTTGGCAAAAACGACGACGGTATATAGTCGAGCGCAGCGAGACCAATCATTTATCTAAGTGCACAACCTTCATCGTTCATCGCATGTGGAAGAATGGTCAAGTAACTGCCAAGTTATTCCTGGCCAGATTTTTCAAGTTGTGGCCTTCTACCCCACAAATTAAATTGCAAAAACTTAGAGCAGGCTTTTTATCCATGACTAGCATCTAGCTGTCACAATATTCTCGTTTTATACAGATGATCAGCATTGAAATATCAGTTAACTTTTTTTTCTGGGGTTTAATTTTATTCTTTCGTATAATATATATCTACAAATAATTACCAAATTAGTTGTTATTTAGCTTTGCAAAGTCTAATTGAGTTTTAAAGAAGAATGTTAATTCCTTCGACTATGAAATTTTCCTTATATAGGTTATTCTAGTGCTCAGGAATTACTAAAGCCTCCAGATCACATTATTCAGTTATTCTCTTTAGGACTGTCTGATACTTTGAGAATCCTCAGTACGTTGTAAATCGCCGACAAAGTAAGTATACAATAAGTCGCCTCGCCAAACAACGAGATTTAATCACCTTAATCTCGGAGACGCGTCAAAAGGACAATCTGTGAATTATGTTTAACAAGGAGCGTTATTGTTCCGTCCGAGACTTCACATTGCCGTATTCAATTACTCGTTCCCAGTATTACGAACCCACAAAATAACGCCAGGCCTGCCACTCTTGCTAATCTACCAGACTACACAATAGACAGATTTATACCAAATCCTATTGTCACATTCAACAAAGATCTTGTCAATTATAATCTGAACGGTATCTTTCATCGGAACCGTCAAACGGTAGCACACAGGGGCCAGACCGCTGCAGTAGGCGATAAAAAAAAACTTTTTAATAAATTATTTGCGAAACTTGTTTGGAACCCTTCTCAAAGGGCGGCGAGGAAGCGAAACCGATTGCTCGTGACGTGACGGCTTTTGTGACCGTCGAGTATTATGTTGTCAAAATACACGGGGATTTTGTTATTATTTTTGTGTTTGCGAGCACACTTAACACCCCCTTTGTGCTCGGTCAGACCTTCCCGGAAGGGGGGATGTGCGAGCAATAAAGGCCGGTGTGCTAGTCGCAATAGCATTCGTTCCATGAAAAGCATCAGGTGAATTGAATAGCAATCATTATCTCTTTCAAAGCAGTACATATTAAAAAAATTAATAAGTTGCTCCGACTACAGAATGCAATCATGTAAGATAATTTAAATACAACTATTTACGGAACTGAGCGTTCTCAATCCCGTAAATTGATAATCAGGATTTCTATAAGATCTCTGAAACAAATAAAACGATAATCGTAATCAACTACATTTAAAGAGTTTTAGTTTAAATTAATCATAATATCCTAATATCCCTAAATATACTTGTAATGCATTCCCTAGTCCAGAAAATCCAGAAAATTACGTATCAAGGTGCGTCTTGTAACAATCATCTGTACCGGAAATAAAGCGCTTAAAATAAGTATAATTTCTCTCACATTTTCGCTGTCTAATTTGATATCATGTCTCTAAAAACTTAATAACATGTTGCGTGAGCGGAGATGTCGGCTCACATTACCCTCCAACTGCCAACTGCCAACTGCGGGTAACTGCCAAATTACGCCATCTCAAAGCATATAACGCCGCGTGGCTGAACCAGCTTTTTGTCACGTAGCTCGTATGGGACTTGATATTTATTCAAATTTTTATTCCTCGTCGCCCGCTTGTTTTGTTGCGAATGAATTTTTCATGCACACGACGCCCGTGGCACCGGTAATTTCACTTTGAGTTTGCTCGACGCCAGTGTAAATGACTTTATTTATGTACCTACATATTTTTTTTCAATATCTTCCCTGCAATGTTGCCATCTATTTTAAATTCTAGCATTAAAGTAAATTTCCAGCGTTATTTAGGTATATACCTAGCAAAAGTTTCGTTATTTTGCTTGCTCCTAACTCGTTTGTATGAAATATGAAGGAATTAAGTTACATAATTAAGTCAATGGGTATGTTAGTCTTCATTGTTAAAAAATTGACAAGATAATAAAAAAATGTTATAGATATATTCACAATGGCTAGCTAGAGCTTCCTTTAAAGAAGGAATGAAAAGCTCAGCATTACATTATCTTGTACACTGGACCGCAAAGAAAAGGGGTCGGTTAGAAAATCTTCAATATCATCAAAAGTAACTGACCTAGCTTTTATGAAATAAAGACTTAATTAAAGAATACTTTAATGTGCTTAAATAAAAATAAAAAAATATATTTAGTTTATCTTTAGGTAGGTCAGGTACTTTTGAAGATATTGAAAATTTTCTAACCGACCCTTCTTCTTTGCGGTCCTGTATATATTACGTTACTAGCTGTTGCACGCGACTTCACCCGAGTGACTTTATAAAATATAACCTATTTTACTCGCTGATAATGTAACTGTCTATAGGTGAAAGAATTTTCAAAATCGATCTTGTTACTTTCAGACATACAAAAATGCAAATTAAAACAATTATTATATTAAAGAAAAATGTCTTAAAAATAATAACAGCAAATGTATTTTTTTTGTTATTTAATTATTTATAAACATTTACTGCTGGCAACCCTTAACTTAGCGGATTGGCGTCACCTCTTCACAGCGGGCGGCACCTTCAACGCGATATTACTCGAGTAAATATTTAAAAACGATAAAAGTAAATCAATAACACGTTTCCTTTAAAAATGCCGCCAATTTTATTGTCCTTTATAAAATTATCTCATCAAAATGACTCATGTCATGTCTAATCGTACTTGACAAATCACCGCAGTATAAAACGTTATCCATCAGCCTCGAGAGTTTTAATGCTAACTGTTTTATGACTATTTGGTTACCTTGGCGATAAATTTTAATCCCTCTCATCAATCATACAGTCAAAACAACTTTCTTATTTCCCGTCACGTAGGTAGGTTACTTTGTGTGTTCAAAATTTAACCCCACACTGAAAACGCTTCTTCGTTTAATTAACAGTTAAGTGTACAAAAAGATTTGTTGCGTAAACATTGCTTCTATATTACATTGTAACACTACTGTTCTTCTCGTTGAGAAATCAATGGATTGTTTCAAGCGAATTGTTATCGTGTTACAGATACACGTCCGCATGATTTGATGTGTTGACATTGTCAAGTTTAATTCAAAGGCAAACAGAAATGAAGGGGTTCAAATATAGTGTTATATTAAGATAACGATATTTAATTAATGTAACCATTACTGTTATTTGTTTAGGAGTGAATATGCGACTATAGCCTTGTACCTACCTAAATTATATTTGTAGTATCTACCTATCTACCTATCTCTACATGGGGTTTGAATAAAAATCTGTTGAATAATCAGTAAAAAGTGAAAAAAGAGCTATTTGTAAACTCGACAATCATCCTAAGATTGAAGATTCTTTGTATGCTGTAGTAATGATAAGGTATGTTTTCCTTTGAAAATTAAAGTGACAATATTTATTGCTATCTTTATTAGCGATGACAAATTATGTCAATCTGTAATCAATACCTATTTCAAATCTCAGCCTTAGCGAATTTTGAAATGAATGGAATTTGTAAACGAAACTGATAAAGCACTTTTCTTGTCTGCTTTACCTACATGTATAATATGAGCTAGGAGGCACAGAATTGTGTGTTACTAATGATTACATATGATGAATAGGCAGATTGCCTATCTATTTGATAATTTTGATAGTGTGCCACGCCAGGCCATAGGGGCTCCAATGGCGTTATCAATCATTAAGGAAAAAGGGGTGAAATGCAAATTGATGAGGCTAGCTGACGCAGCGAACGAAACGGCCTCTGTGAAGTTCCTGCCATAAGTGCATCCATATCATATATGACTGTAAAACCCAGTATGCATTGCTATTATACCTACCTAATTCTCAAATTAATATCTAAACTAATCTAAACAGAAAATGTCGTCTTTTGTGTTCGTTTTTAATGCATGCTGAGTTAGCCTAGACCTATGTCTGGAGTGAACAATATTATAAAATATTGTTTAAATGTGAATAAGTGTATGGATTGTTGTATATTCTGTTGGCTTCCTAATAAATAAAATAAATAAATAAAATTATACAAAAAATGACGAGAAATTCGTAAAAGTTCTTCAAATTACCTAGAGCCTAGAGCCTGAGCTAGAGCTCAGCTAGAGCTGTTAGAACACTTAGAACCGCCATTTCTTCTACTTCCATTCATTTCTTTGCTAACTTCTTCTATTGCGATTATTGCATATTTCGTACTTCACTTATAAAGATGATTTTGAATCTCTTTTATCGCTTTTAAATTTAGTAAACTGTAGGCCTGTATACTATCTGATATCATAAAATTAAATTAAAACGTGCTTAAAATATTCTAAAGATTACCACAGACTATCTGTCTATTTATCTATGCAATAAAGATTTTTGTTTGAACTTTTGACTAGTTGTCTTACTATGTCTACTCAAATGCCGTGTTTTTTTATTTGCAAGAAGACTATAAACGATGTATAAAGATTTATAGGAAAGATTAATACATGTTTATTTTGAAAGCCACCCCTAAAGTTGCTGGAATTAAGATAAAAACTGTTTTACGATATGTTTTTGAATACGTTCGGTAGTGTCACATAAATATTTATTATGGAAATGGTGCCACAACACGACCTCATGTTGGATTATTACTTCTAATACTGAATGGACATTCGACTATAGCTTCTAAGTGTACTAGCATTAGAACTCATTAGTGTTTTCGTGATAAGTAAATTAAATCAGTGTCGACGTTTCCCAGAACGTGTTAAATGCATTTAATATTCCCATATTGTCACAAGCTGTTTTTTTTTGTTCAAATATTTAGTCAAACGTGCTGCCACCGGTTTTTTAAACGTGTAGGGTGGTAAAGAGATGTGTACATCTTCTTTTCTAATACACTTATAAAATGCGATGTGTGTGTGTATGTTCCCTATAGACTCCAAAAGCGCTGAACCGATTTTGATGAAACTTTCAGACAATCTTCATTTTAGTTCAGCGGGTAATCCTGTGAAGTTTGCTAGCGATAGGACGCCGGCGAAGCCGGAAGCGGGTCGCTAGTTCTTCATAATTTTAAACTAAACCAACCTATTTTCATTAGAGATATAATCTACACTAAACAATGCCAGACGTGCAGACAATAAATATATTAATTTTTAAAAAAAAATTATGCCCCACTCCCAAATGAGACATTAATTTTTTTTGGGCATTTTGAGAATAGACCCTTTTGAAGATTTTATTTACTAAATACTAATAAGTATTACTACAATTCTCTGAATAATAGTGAAAACCGCATCAGATTCCCGTATAGATTAGAAAAAAATAAAATTAACAGATGTTTCTCATTAGGTATTTAGAACTGGTATTAATATTAGTATGGCTGTATTTTTCTGGAAATTCTGCAGGAATGTACATTGTTATTATTATTTGTAGGTTATAATCCAAGTAGATTTTACCTACCTGTCCTTCTAACCACAGTAGTTAACTATTGTAGTTTAATGGCAATTTAAAGATATTTGCCTTTTTTATAATATTATTTATTTTCTATTCTATAAGTAATGAACACTATTTAGAAAAGTTTTATGAGCACAAAACTGTCTGAAACCAAACAAAACATTAATGGCGAAAATGCATAGAAAAGAGATACCTTTTTTATTTGAATACAAAAGAGATGTCTGGCTGCCATGCCACTCTACAAAGCCCGCAATTTATTACTCATAAACTCATAAATAATATTTGTAATAGTTCTCCTTCTGGAATTCCGCACCCCGTAGCGCCATTTCAAACATTTGTCTCTTTTGGTCTCTTTTGGTCTTTGTGAAACACCCAAAATCAACAATACTCACTACTCATTACAAACTCTATTAGATATTGTCTTGTCAGACTTTTAAGTTTTGCCGACCGACGACCGCATGTTGGGCCACAGAAAAAGCAATTAACATTTAACATAATTTTGCCTGTTATGTGATGTACTCGTATCCGTACTAATATTATAAATGCGGTATGTAAGGATGTTTGTAACTCTTTCACGCAAAAACTACTGAACCGATCACCATGAAATTTTGCATACACGTTGTCTGGGACACCAGAAAGGACATAGGGTACATTTTATCCAGAAAAAAAGTTCTGCTCCCGAGGGATTATCTAAAATTAAGGAAACTAACTCCTGGGTATGTATAATAGCAATAACGATGTCAGGCAATATATTGCTTTTTCAACGCGGACGAAATCGCGGGCACCAGCTAGTATTCAAATAAAAGGATATTATAAGCATCTTTGTATATCGAAAAATTCTGTTCAAAACAATTTCAATTAGATTGACATTTAATGTCTATTAAAGACTTACAAATAACTATTTATAAAAGAAATATTATTGCCTATAAGACAAGTAAAAATCACACAGAATTTGCTAATTTTTTTGGAAATATGCCGTAATTAATATCTACTTCAGTGATAATTTAAAATTATGCAGATTATAGCGCTGTAAATTAAACCAAAATCCTCGAAAATTGTCCTACAACATTACTCTTTTTATCCAGACTTTAATTATATCGTGGCTATATTTTTGTTACTACGTTGTTTAACTTCGAATTACATGGCGCTGATTTTGCTTGCCTCTTATTTAGTGGCCACACCGCCACAAGTGTTGGTAGGCAAACATTTCACAGTGAAAATTATTTACAGCAGGCGGCATCCACAAACGCTTGTCTTGTGTTTATTGCCTCAATAAATACTAATGCAGCTCGGGGGAAATTTATGAAGCCCTACCTTTTTATTTATTGGCCTTGTTCCGGTCGGTTTTGACGTGACTCAGTGTTGCTGTACTTGGTTGTAATCAATAAGGGGAAATTGGTTTGTCAGCTTTTATGAAACGTCTCTTTGTGTCATTCTAACACCATGGACGAGGCGTTGGCCGAATAATGTCTTACAACGAGCTCTGGAGAGGGCTATGCTCAGGATCATACTGCGAGATGAATCAGGCAATAGGAGGAGATTCGTAGACGAAGGCGGATTAGTAAGTTGAATTAAAAGTTGGAACCGGAAGGCTCTCGAGTCCGGAGGTCACAGACGGGCAAGCCCAGCGCAGGACGTCCACCCACAAGTTGGACAGAAGATCTTATAGCTCTGCTACATGATAGGCCAGCGCTGGCCCGTCCTGTGGCTGAAATAATAATGAATTGATGATGATGATAGGATGTCTAAGGTATCCGAAATAATTTTTGGATAGGTTAACCTAGGGAATGTATGTATTGTAATAGTGTCTGTACTTGGTTTCGCTCCATCCTCTTTTTTTATTTTATTTTTACAAGAGGAATCATGGATACCCACCGGCCTGGTGATAGACCGGTGGGTTATGTCGGACTCCTGCCCCGAGATGGTAGTGGGATAGACCTACCAACTAAACCTCTTCTAGCTTATCTTGGTGCTATATTTGTGTGTGTTGGTTTGCTGATTGTTTTTATCTATTTATTGGTTTGCAATAAATAGAGATTCGAATTGTGTTTTTGTATTTACTTTCCTAGAATTATTTATATATTTTTATGAGTGAATAAGTTTTATACAAATAAATATAACAAACAAAAAAACCTACAGCCAATTTACTTAATAGCTCCCATTTTTATATAAAACATTTTTTAAATTAATGCTTATATATCTACGAATAAATAATACTCATTCGTAGTTATAAATAAAGAAAGAAAGAATATCTATTGTTCTTTCTTCTTAGCGTGCCACTTCTCTAAGAAGGTTAGCGACCATCATGGCTATTCCGACCTTGGAAGCTGCTGCGCGAAAGAGGGAGCGAGTACTCAATCCGAACAATTCTCTTAAATTCTTCAGCCATATACGTCTATAGGTACCTACTAATATATAAAGAGGAAAGATTTGTTTGTTTGTTTGAATTTAATAGGCTCCGAAACCACTGGACCAATTTTAAAAATTCTTTCACTGTTGGGAAGCTGCATATATTATCAGCGAGTAACATAGGCTATATTTCATAAAGTTACGCGGACGAAGCCGCATGCAAACAGCTAGTTAACAATAAAATCAGTGTCGAGTGATAAAGTTGCTGTCAGAGATTAAACTTTGTTAAATAATAATATTGTATACCTACTGAAAGTTTCAAAATACTGATTTCACTTTGATTTCACATTTTACATTGACAAGAATACTTAGACCCAAACGTATATAGGTATACAAAGGGTAAATTATTTTATGGCCATTATTAAAAAAAAAATTCAAAATTTTAAAAACCAATTACAATGACTTTTTTTTTGAGAACCCAAAATTTCATTCATGATTTTTCGAAGGCATCTCAATGAATTTTTAGTAGGTATAAAATATTGCTCTAAATTTTGTGCACATTTTCTCTCGGACGGATAATAGATAGCTCTCGCAAATTTTACAGCCGGCCTCCTAAAACTGTTCAAACAAACCATATTTTTTTCTATGTTCAAACAATCGTAACGTTTATTGGTACCATAAAGTTTTATCGTTGTTAAATCTACTAAAGAAAGCATTAGGGATTTTTTTTCAACTTGTTATCACAATCATAAACTCGTTGTGTTTCTGCAGCCATTACTGACATTTTATTACATTACTTTTGCATGTGGATTCCCAGAAGATTAATTCTAGAAACATCTTTTAACCTACAAATATTTCGCCAATCTTTTTGGCCTTTAAAAAAATTAAAGCACATGGTCTGTTATTTCATAGCATAGCGTATTGTTTTCGCGTAATAGTAAGTGAGTAAGGGATGCCAGAGCCTCATTACTTACCCAATCCTTTCCTTATCCTTAATCCTTAAACCTTAATAATTATGGTCGGTAGCGCACTTGCAGGACCTATGGCGTTGCTTGCTGTCAGTGGATCAGTGGACCGTCAGCCTGTTTTCGACCTTAACATAAAAAAATTAAAAACAATACGATTTTCTAGACTTATAGCAGGCGTATCTATTTTTCATGAGGAAAATAGGTGCACACAGCCATGAAGGACTTTCAGGGACACGAACTTCAGCACTGAAATCTACGACTGAGAAAACGATACATAATATTAATAAAATAAATTATAAATGACGCATAAATGTAAAGCGAAGTCTAAAATGAATAAATAGCTAATTAGCGTTGTAGAATGATTACAATCAATTAGTGTATGCGTTAACATGAATAAAATACATCAAAGCGCTCGCGCTTGCCACTAACCACTACAAACCATCACGAGGTGCTCCGAGTGGGGAACTGTCAAGGGTTTTTATGTAGATTGTAAACAGTAATTTCGTGGTACACTCGGCAACAAAATCGTAATCTATACTAATATTGTAGAAGATTTGTATTTTTGTTTGTAATGAATAAAATCAAAAACTATGGACCGGTTTTAAAAATTCTTTCACTGTTGGGAAGCTATATTTTCAGCGAATAACATAGGCTATATTTTATAAAAGTTACGCGGACGAAGTCGCGTGCAATAGCTAGTAATGAATAAACTCAAAAACTATGGACCTATTTTTAAAATTCTTTCACCTATAGAAGGCTACATTATTAGCTAGCAACATATAGGCTCTATAAGCGAATAACATAGCTCTAACAATATAGCTAAGTATGAAAATATATTATACCATTTATTTGCCTGTACATATGAGTGTATAAATATTTTTTACAAATATAATAGCATGCCAGCATGTATGGTAATTTTTAATTTTTTTTTTTTAAAGAACACTGTCGCTGAGTGTACTCGAATGTCGGGCTCGCCTTTGATCTCCCGGCATCCGGCAAGCACAATGGCGCTCTATCTCGGTTCGGTTCCCCGTGAGCCCAACCAAGTCTCACCCAACTAAACTAGATTGCTCCCCAGTCTTTGTTCGCTTGCACGCGAACCCATTTCTTTATTTAAACCCAATTGGGTTTCCAAAACTATCCACGGTTGGATTTCATGTTTCGATTAATGTTTTGTGTTTATTTATGTTGTGCGTTTTGTAACACAAATGCATTCACATTATATTGTTAATTTAAATAATCGATTTAGAAGTTGGGCCACAAAGGTTTTTAATTCTATTTGGATGTCTGCGGTAAAGCAACGTTTATACAAATTTTATTCAATCTGTAAACTTTCGTATTTGTATGGGTATTTACCGGTGTTTGGTTTTCAATTGTAATTTATGGATCATTTCATTTCGTAATTTTTTTTATGTGATCTGATTACTTTTAATGGCACTATTGTTAATTGTAAATCAAATTATTCCTAACTTTACAAAACATTAAGATTAATAATCAAAACATTAATACTTTTATTGCTTTTAAGAGATTTTTTTAAGTAAAATTTTTTTAAAAACTACTTAAATTTTTACTCGCAAATTTTTTGTTGTACACATTCTATACAAGTCAAATCGAATTAAAAAACCTAAAAGCTCTTGTGCCTCTATTGATTTTTTTATATAAATTTCATCAGACAGGCTTGAGATCAGCATGGGTAGGGTGATGATAATGGCTGATACCTACCTACAGTAAAAATCAATGTCAATCTTATCAGATTAATTAAATTTATAGTCATTTAGTATGTACGTGCACGAAGTAGGCATTAGCTAACATAAATCGAGTGAGTCAATTTTTCTCGACATGTGAGGTAGGTATGTCGAGAACATTTGCAATTGGCGTTTGCACTCACGTATTTTTTTATAAACACAGCGGTCAACAGTGCGGTGAGCGGCGTTTTCTTCAAACTGATTAGCATAAAGACAATTTACGATGATCGAGTGAGACAAACGGGCAACGCCGCGTACATTTCAATCCTAATAGGAGTGCAGTCGGGGCACGTACGCTAGTGATTTAACCGCAAAATAGTCTAACAATAGAGAACTAGGCGCCTGAGGCACCGACTCCTAAACAAACACGAGGCAACCCTAATTTATAGAAGAACAGGGTTCGATCTCGCAATAAACATGTTTTTTGTTTCGCATGTCCGCGCTCTGTCAAATATATTACGGCCGGCCAGTTATTTACGAGCTCTGTCGTCCGCCCATACGTTATACTTAGTATCTTTGTTTGGACACAATAAGCAATATTTCTAAAAGGGCCGCCGGACGTCGCGCGCAGCTGTTGATATGGGTCCCCAAATTGACATATTTAATTTGATCGCTACGGAGGGTCCGCCCGAACGAGGTCGTGTTTGACAGGTTTTAGTGTCAGATTAACATTAACGTTATAGACTTTACGTTTGTCAATAAATATTGCTTTTGTGGAGAGGTTACCGATATACCTACACAGAGCTGACATATTGAATTGAAGGAACTTCGCGTGCTTAAAAATCTATTTCCTTGGAAATGTTGTTTGTTTTCTATGAGCAAAAGCTGAATTCAGGTAAATCCTTTAAATGTCTTATTATATTTTATCCTTAAGTACATATCATAAAACAAAGTCAACCGCCGCGTCTGTCTATATATTTGCGATGATCTCAAAAACTACTGAACGGATTTTCATGCGGTTTTCATTAAAGGAAAGAGCGTTGCAGAAAAAAATTGTAGGTGCGAAGTCGGGACGGTTCGCTTTATTATAATAAAAATAGGCGTCTGATAGAAGCAGAACTGTATTAGCGTAAGCAAAAAGCTCCAGCGAAAAGCGAATGTAGTTGAAAGACGTGCAATGACGCCAGCGGAGGAAAGAAGCTGTTACGCCGTGTAGTCAGGGGCGTAATAAAAATGGCATGAAACAAAAAGTGTTTTGAGCGTGGACTGGCGGGCCGCGTGGCAACTGGCAGGTAGACTGTAGACTGCACCTTCGCGGCGGCTCTCAAAGCGCTACACGTCATGGGTGGCAAGCCACCGACACCATTGCACGTCTCAATCCGCCTTTCCTTTTTCCCCTACCGCAATGCAGCTATGTGTCGTTTCCGCTACATTTTTTCAACTCAGCGCTGCAGCGGAGATGTACAGCGCTCTCGCTCTAACGCAAACTAAGAATAGTGCCGTCTCACTCGCGCGGTGAAAGGGATGAGGCGCGGGGCTAGACGTCGCCTGCCCCCGGTGTGGTGGGGTCCGGTCGCTCACAGTCGCTTCGACCGCTGTACAGAGCGCACGCGTTGCATTATACCGCTTCTTACCACAGTGAACATAGAGTAGTTGTGTCGACAGAATTGTTATTGCTTTTTGTGATCGCAGTGTAGTTACGAGTGCTCGGAAAGTTATCTCCAAATGGTGGTGCTCGAAAACGGAGGAATGATGACCACCAATCTCAACCAATATTTGCAGCCCGATTATTTATCGCCTCTTCCGTCCTCTGTAAGTATTTTTTTTATCTTTTAGGATTAGTTATAACTGTAATAAATAAACTTTATTTTTTCTACTTTCTGTATTAATTACCTATAATATAAATACAGTGTATTAAAAAATATTTTAAAAAATAGAAAATTTCAGATTTAACTAATGTTTATTTTCTTTGTTACAGTTGGACTCGAAGAAAAGCCCGCTTGCGCTTTTAGCGCAAACCTGCAGTCAGATCGGCGCAGATACGACTCCTACTAAGCCGTTACTGCCGCCGCTCGACAAGAAGAAGACAGTGAACAGTGTTAACAGTGATACAGTAAGCCGTTCGTCCCCCAGTAATACCGCGAACAAAGATAAGCCTCGGTCGACGCCGGAAAGCAAACACTTAGCTTTTAAGCCGTATGAAACAAACGTTGTTTCCAAAAAACCAACAGAGGACACGAGGCCTTCGTCCAAAGCTAGCTCCGACAGTTCCGATGAAAAGAAATCTGGTAAAAGCACACCTGGACGCAAATCGACACCGCCGTCCACAGAAAACGGAAAAATCAGTCCCAACGAACAAAAAGCTTCGCCGGCGGGTTCGTCCGGGACGAGTCCCATCATCCGCTCCGGATTAGAGGTTTTAGGACACGGAAAAGATCATCTGGGTGCATTCAAAAACTTACCCGGATTGCCAGGATTCAACCCACTCGCCGGACTCTGTTGTCCGCCTGGAATGGAACAGCACGCAAACCCTGCCTTCAGGCCGCCTTACGCCGGCGCTCCTTTCAGCGCTCATCACGCGGCTATGTTGGCAGCCGCTGCGGGTTTCCCCGGTTCTTCACCGAATCCTTACCTCGGCTACGCCAGAGTTAAGACACCTGCAGGCGGAGAAACCTTAGTGCCAGTGTGCAAGGACCCTTACTGCACTGGATGTCAATTCTCAGTAAACAATCACCATTTTCTAATGAACAACGGCAACTGTCCAGCCGGATGTACTCAGTGCGAACACCAGAAATACAATTTAGCCATGGCGATGGCCCTCTCCCAGCAGAGCGCCGCTGCCGCGGCCGCCGGCGGCCTGCCTTATTCACAACTAAGCCGCCCATACGTTTGTAACTGGATAGTCGGAGAATCCTATTGCGGGAAGCGATTCGGTAATTCCGAAGAACTACTACAACACCTCAGAACTCACACCACGGATGGCTCAACACCGTCATCGTCGCCTTCGACCCAGGCGTCAATACTGAACCCTCTGAATCCCCTGTTCACCACGGCCGGGCTCCGCGGCGCATACCCGACGGCACCACTAAGTCCGCTGTCTGCGAGCAGATATCATCCCTATTCAAAGGCCGCGCTTCCCGCGAGTCTCGGAGGTTCCCCTTACGGCGCCTTTAACCCCGCGCTCGGAGCTTTCTACTCACCATACGCTATGTACGGACAGAGACTCGGCGCTGCCGCTGTCCACCAATAAGTGTTGCTCGAAATGGACTGATTATTAATGTTGTATTGTCCAATTTTCTCTGTGATATCAATAGACTCTAATATTGTTCGGCACGAGCCGCCATGACAAGCTTAGTGATTAGTGCAATTTAAATAACGGTTACTTAAGTTAAAGTTGTCGTCGGGAGTTGTTCTGCGCAAGTGATGTCTGATTGTAATGACGACTATGTACAGCCAAATGTTATGTGTAAATAATGATATATGTTTAATAAATGAAGTATTTCGAATATAACATCCGCATACAAATGAAGAAGGTTTTTTCTTTCTCACAGACCTCTCGAGATTTATGGAGTTCATTAGCTTGATAAATGGCTCTCATGTGTTGAAAATTGAACAGGCATTAGAAGTATTTATGTTCACGATGCCAAACATAACTTTTAACGTAGTGCTCGAAACTGGTCAAATGTTACGTAAAATATTAGAAAGTCACCGTTAATTTATTGCCATGAATAACGCGTTTTCTTGTTACTGGAAAAGTGGAAAACACTTCTATTTTATTTTATCGCTTAAATTAGCGGACACGTGGTCAATCAAAGTACAGAGCGTGTTTATAACAAGACAGCAATATACCACCCACTAACTAATAAGTGGATAGAAAAACTTGACAACTCATTTTACATGAAAACAAAACTATATTCGCCATGTCGCGCTCGTGTTCGGATCTGATTATTATTATAACATAATAAGGCATACATTTGATTACATTTGCTCGAGCTGGTATGTATTTACGAGCTGTCGTGAGCACCGCGAGTGGAGCCGAGCGTCATTAATAACAAAGCCGTGAGCTGTCAGCTTTGTTAATGTCAAGTTTTTTTTAATAAATGCTATTTTGATTAGGCCCACGTCATGTTGAAAATTTAACTGTCAAGAACATAATTGGTCGCACGAAAACGCTGAAAGGTAGATTGTAGATTAACGAAAAACAGAGGCGATTTTTTTATAACTAAAAATAAAAATTTACACAAATACATACATATACTTGAAATATTTTTAATATTTTTTTTCATATACAGATTAATATGGGTAGGTATAATTTATACGCAAATAACTTTTTTTATGCAACACTTGGTTGGTTTGCTGTTTTTCCCAACGTTAGCACCATAAATCAATAGTCCATTAGCATCGCGTATTTTTTCAATGAAATAACATTAAAGCGCGTGTTATCATAATGTAATTTTCGCTAACAGCTGTTAACTATATTTTATTTTTATTGTTGATTTATTATAATATAATCAATTTATAATTTCTAGACTATTATAAATATCTCGAAGCATAATTATGTAGTTAATTGTTATTGTATTTTCAATATTTTTTCCATATTTTTATATCTTAAAACGATCAATTATATTTAAATTGAATAAATTTATAATTTTTAATGTATAAAATATATAGTAGTCATAACAAAAAAAATGTAGGTTGTATATTATATGAGGTACGTTATATTATATCTTGCAAAAAAATTGAAATTGAAAAAAATTGCATCCGAAACCGGGAGCGGTTCGCTAGTATATTTTTTTGAAGCTCTTAAAAGCCAATGTTTGCGTATCTTTAATCAGGTAGATTTTTTTGTGAAAAGAATATAATTAAATAATTTATGTTTTTTTAAATAATACTAATTGCACAACATCAATTACCTATTTAATTCAAAAGTGATGGCGATAATATTGAGGAAAGGTTAATTGATTTGATACATTTAATTAATCACTTCGTATCGTAAATTGTATCAAATTAATTACAGTAACACGATTTTGAAACATTATTATTGATTTGACTGATATCAAATTTTACAATTAATTTAAAGCCTTATTTTGAGTTTCTAATTGAAACGGTTATCGGGTACAGGTCTCAATGATGCTATTGCAAGTAGGTAAGTATATAATTATTGCATTTTCTTCATAGAAATTAAAAGTCCTATTGATTATCTGAATTTTTTTTAAGTAAGTACGAATTTTCCTTACTTCTGTGAGCAAAGTGACCTACTTAATTATACCTACTATGTCTCTTACATCTGTTTGTATATCTGCTAGCTCCACGAGACGCCTGAACCGATTTCGATGAACTTTACATGTTTGAATGGGTCCTTAAAATAATGGTTTTAGATTCAGAATTTGGAGCCGTAAGCGTAGTAACTTACCTATAGTAATCTGTGCCGTAAGCAAGTACCTAACTTATAGTAATCTGTGTCGTAAGGTACACTGCGATCCAGAGGAAGTTTACTGAAACTAATAATAACAGACAAACTAACATTTCTATTAATTGATTAAAGACAAGGAAAGTGTAAGTAGTTTTTTACTCCACCTTCGAAATGTTGGTCGAATTTAGACACTACCTATACCTAAGTGTGCATATTTTTGTTAGTCTGTCTGTATCGCCACATTACTATATTCTGGAAGGCCTGTCAACAGTTCCCTCGCGGGGTGTACATTCAGTGAGTGACAATGACACGTTTACCCTGATTTTTGACTAGCAATTTTTGACACTACATTAACCTACCTACACATTGTCATTATTATTATTTTATTTAAAATTTATTATAAAAAACATGGGATTTATAAAAAAGGAGGAAGTTTCTGATATTTGATCTTTTCAATAAGTGTTTAGTTTAGCTAAAGGCGTGGCTAACGGTACATGCCATGCATTTCAAATTGGTATAAATTATTATTACATTGAACTATCATATTAAATTGAGTATAACAATTGACTATTATGACTATGTGTTTTATTAATAATAAATCTTTTGGCTGCAAAATAAGCTGTCAAGATTTATGTGTCTGACATACTTTTCTAAGAATTAATACCTATTGTGTTGCAACTACCGCCATCTATCGGCAACAGTCTGAACTTCTCACATTAAAACTTTAACTTTTGTTTTTATTTTATTACAGTAGTATAAAAATATTTTTTAATATAATGGGCACAAAATAACTGAAACTCATTTATAGATTTTTATAAAAGTATAGGAAGTATAAGTATAGGAAAAAATTACAATAAAAAGTTTTCAATAAATTGTAAATGATACTTATTACTTATCGACTCCTTCATTACCTACCTATTACTTTAAGTGCAAGTAATGGATTTATTTCGACTTATTTTCTATCGCGCTTTCACATTATTTCACAGCGTTTTACGGACGCAATTTTTCCTGCAAATTATAAATACAAACCTTTCTTGTTTATCACTCTTCCCATTAGTGAAAACAGCATCAAAATCTGTTGGATGATTTAGAAGAAGTTAGCAGGGTAACAGGCAGAGGCGGTCAGCGAAAAGTTAATTGTAATTATGTTAGTAGGTCTGTAATATAATATGGACGCACAAGCACAAGCGTAAGTCTGATTTATAAAAAATTTATTACGTCAAAAATTAAGTAGGTACATATATAATTACAAAAAAATCTAAAGTCAAGGATAATAAATAAACTCGTTACGAAACATACGACATATTTTATGGGTATCTTTAAAAAGGTTATAAATGTAAAAACAATTTTGACACTGCATAATGTCAAAAATTTCTCCCTCATTTGCGGCACTAAAGGCACCACGTTAAAATGTCAGATGGACACAAAAAACGAGTTATAATTTATTCGTGTTAAACGATATTTTTACACGTACCACTTGATTAATAGTACCATTAAAATATTAAAGGGGTCGCATAAATCTCAAGATATTAATTGAGATAATATAATGTTGATTTTATTAATGCGCGGCTCGCCTTCAATGGTCGCAACAGCTGTTTCTTTTCAATGCACTTTTTATTTTAACCTTCCTATCCTAATTAAGTACCTACACTGGACCGCAAAGAAAAAGGGTCGGTTAGAAAATCTTCAATATCTTCAAAAGTACCTGACCTAGCTTTATGAAATAAAGACTAAATTAAAGCTAAACTAAGTAAATTATATTTTTATTTAAGCACATTAAAATATTCTTTTAATTAGTCTTAAAATCAAAGCCATCTATTTGATGGCTGATCAATTTTGATGAAACTTGTGTGAATTCAAAGAACATATAACGTGATACATATCTATACTAATATATAAAGCTGAAGAGTTTGTTTGTTTGTTTGTTTGAACGCGCTAATCTCAGGAACTACTGGTTCGAATTGATCATTATCATTTATCGAGGAAGGCTTTAGGCTATATAACATCACGTTGCGACTAATAGGAGCGAAGAAACCGTCGAAAATGTGGAAAAAACGGGGAAAATTATTCATCTTTGAGGGCTTCCGTCGCGTGCGCTGCGAAAACCGTTCGAGATACCCAAATGATTCCCGAAATAACTATTCCATGCGGACGAAGTCGCGAGCACCAGCTAGTATATTATAAATACAAACATCCATGACTCAGGTATAAAACATTTGCCCCTAGCGGGATTTGAACCCGCGAGCGTTTGGTTAACAGCAACGGATAATACTTGCGACTAGACCAAATGTCATCAATGACACTAATGATATTCTTACCTGCAGACGAATCCCGGAGTCAATGTTTATATACTTAGTGTGGTTATCTAAATAACGTTTGAGGGTAAGATTAAGTTTGACAGAGCGAGTTGATCGATGCGTCGCTCGTAATCCGTGCAGCGAAATAACCAATTTTATGATTAACATAAACATAAGGTGGAGTGAATTAGCATATTATCAGTGGATGAATTATGCATACGAGCCATAATAGACCCCGCATGTCAAATTAGAGGGTTGTGTTGTCAATCGCTTCAGGTTACCACTCGTACACAAATTTATACATGCACACGTCGACGGCTGTGCACGATCATAATATAATAAATGTACTTTTTAAATTAACTAGTTGTGACGGCGGTTTTGACGTGTAGATATGCAATTTGATGTGATGAGTCGTTGAAGTCAAAAACGCATTATATTAGGTATTACAATTCGAAGCCACACTTTTTTTTAATTTTTTTTTTTATAAGAGATGGGTTTGCTCTTGGCCAACAACCAGCCATGTGGCAAGAATGAGGCCTAAGATGGAGCGAGCTCACCCAGAAGATGCCTATTTCAATTTCCATTCAAAAGTTTCAGAAACTTACGTTTCAGGGTCAACCCTGAGGAAGGACTCAGGGTTGAAATTTTTTTTTAATCTTTGATTTAATTTAATATTTAAATCTTTTAAACATTGAAATGTTAAATAAACTAAAACGAATGTGAAGTATTGGTAGTCTCAAATGAGAATAGTTACCTAAGTTTCCTATTTCTATTGTGACATTATACAACGTTTTTCTTTAAGTGTCTTACACGTTAATCTCTCAAAAGGACAGTTTTTGTAAGACTAGTTTAGTTTTTTTTTGAACAAATAGTTTTTCAAAGAAATGTACATATTTGATTGTGATTTCAGAAAGCAGACGTACATCGTACACGTCATGACATGTTGTTAAAGACAGTAGACATTATCGGAGAAATAATAAAAAGGTGAAATTTAATAACAACGACATGTGACAGTATTGAGTGCTATACAAATTACAAGGCTGGCTTATTAGTTTAGTTACAGTCCAATATATAAGAGAGTAGCGGGACAGAATGATGTCACGACTAAAATATATATCGTGAATAATTATTGTTCTGTGTTTGGTTAGGAATTTGAGTTTAAATTACGAATGAAATCAAATTAAAACCATTTTTTGCTTGTTCTTACAATATAAATATACATAATATATCCATTTTACGTGCACAAAATAGTATCAATAATTTATTAGATAGGTAGGATCTTGGATGCATCTTGGATTTGTTCACTGGCAACATTACAAGCACAGTTTAGTTTGCGTGTGTGTCCGAGAGTGATGCGTGAGTAAGTGACCCTATTACGTGAGCCTCGGAGAGCATAAGAAAAGGCACTACAGTACCTAATAAGAAAATACAAGTCAATCAAGGTAAATAATTAAATAATAATTCAAAATAATTTTAAACATAAAATGTAGGGGAATAAATAATAGAATAGAATAAAATAAGTCATTTTAAACCTAGGCAAGCATTGAAGTATTTATTTTTAATATTACTTATTATTAGGGTATGTAACGTAAATGGGGAACTAATAATTTTAGCAATAAAACACATCTGCTGTCAAGTTTTTACTACCTTGCAAATAAAATGGTGTAAAATTGGCATTCTATACGCCATAAATCAACATTTAGTGGGCCATTTAAAGGCGCCTTTGAAGACACCGCCTGACAAAGAGTTTCCGCTAAAATTGTTAAATAAATCAATGGGAATGCCTTTCAAATTTACTTCGTCTTCTTTTGAATAAACCGAGTTACAAATATTATTAGAAGCATGAATCTTGTAAAAGGAAATGTTGTCTGCTTCTTTGGTACGCTACGTAGTTAATCAATTTGAATGGTATGATACAATCAACTTTAATTTTACTCAACCAAATAATTTACTTTGAAAGTTAGATTCATTCAAAAATCAATTTGGGACAATATCATTATGTCCACTTAAATGGAAGTATACGTGGAAGTTAAATGGAAATAAAAATACTTGAGTATGTATTTAAATAATATAGAAATTTTGGGGAAGAAAGAATACAAAATGGCGATTAGAATTAACGCATAATATTCATTAATTTATAGTTAAAAATTTATTTTATTAGTTGAATATTTATAATATGTATAGGTATATTTACAAAAAAAGTAATCTATGTAGTATATCAACTGTATGGTATCAACTAGATGCTGCTGAGTGAAATGTGTGAAGCTATTTATTTATTTATTATTTATTTAAGGTATAACAAAACTTTAAACCTGGGAAAAATGATTTCAAAAGATCTTGAAATCCTTGAAATCAAAGTTTTATCTTTGACCATGGAGATTAAACTCTCTTTAATAAAAAAACAGCCTTAACCTATTTAACATGTCTATGCCTGTTGGCGTAGAATCATCAACGTTTCATACATTGATGGAGATTGATGGTTAAGTTGACTTTCCGCGACCTCTTTTGATTTAAGCCTTATTGACAATGATAGTTTAATTGTTGTACGGCCCCTGACATATGTTCGAAGGTCCCACAACAAAAGCAATTACAACCACACTAAATTGTATTAAATACGACTTATTGTTAATTATAAAGCACAATACAACAGTGTATCGTATCGCCTATACTGTAATCAATGTACTCCAATAATTAACTCATTATGGCGGCCGACTATCATTTTTTCTTGAATCTTTAAATATTGTGATGTGGCAAGAAAATTACTTTATGTTTCACTTTTTAATTATTTCATTGTTCGCCTTGTTACGTTTTCAATGTTATCGTGTAATTTTTTTTTACAAAAAATAATAACATACAATTACGTGAATTACGGTAGGTATAATTACGGACTAGAGAACAATCTGGATTATAGAGAATCGAGCTTGAGTAACATAAAAAAATAGAAAATAATAAATAAAATAATGTAAGGGGTCCTCTGTAAGGGATCTAAGGAATACCTTGTGCCTTATAATGACGTACATAGTGTGTGAGTGATCGAAATACAAAACCTACTTATTTTTTACCATTTAGCATCAAAGGCCCTTAATTAAATCTACATGTCACTGTTTCTTATAAAAAAAAAAACTAAAATGTAGGTACTTCACTCCAGACCTAGTAAAACTAGACCATGCCTGCATTAGTAACATAATTGGCCCTAAATATAAGGCTGCTAAATTTTGTGCAAAAAATAAATTATGTAACATAATTTATTTTAAGTTCTTTCTATTAAGTGGATTTCAACAAAAAAAAAGTATTAAAATAGTCAGTTAAAATTCAAAAGAATATTAGCCTACCAAAACATAGGTTGAAATGACATCCCACAAAAAGCGGACGGACTAATGAAGACGAAGTACATAGAAGAATAACATTAGCTTCGTTGTGACTGGAGAAAGTCATATGTCAACAATAAGCCCTTGAAGAATTATTCATTCTGGTCTAATCCTTGACACAAACGACTTGGCCACTGTGACACGGAGATCTCAGTCCGAGCGTCACACCGAAACTAGAAACTGTTTAACTTTAGTTGCTTTTCTAAAAGGTTTTTCCAAAATTTCTAGAAACGTGAACAATCCATTGTAACACAATAAAATTAAAGTTGCTGTAATTTTTGTACCTATTTTATTGTAAACTAGCTGTGCTCGCGACTTCGTCCGCGTGGAATAGTTATTTTGGGAATCATTTGGGTATCTCGAACGGTTTTCGCAGCGCACGCAACGGAAGCAATTTTCCCCGTTTTTTCTACATTTTCGACTGTTTCTTCGCTCCTATTAGTCGCAACGTGATGTTATATAGCCTAAAGCCTTCCTCGATAAATGATCTATCCAACACAAAAAGAATTTTTCAATTCGAACCAATGAGATTAGCGCGTTCAAACAAACAAATACTTCAGCTTCCATATCCATTAATATTAGTACAATTATGAACCATGACATAGTGTAATGAGGGTATTGCAAAATACTCCACGTGAAATATGGCCGGTGAGTTTGTAGGTACGTTGCATCGCGTCACGTGGAAATATAGCGTCTGCAACACAGTGGCATTACAGCGCGATATCATCTGCCGCTTCACACACGATGCATCACCAAGATTAATGGTGTAATAGAGGCCAGCGCACTCTGAACGCTACAGGATACAATATTTTACGTTGACAGACGTAACAGCGTTTATACGAGCGTTTATTCTTTATGTGGCCCGTATTTTATTCGCTTTATGACGGCCGTCGGCAACCCTACGACTGCTCTTAAAAAATATGTCTTCATACGAAAGTCAACTTTATTCCCGACAACTTTAGGGTTGTCGACATCGAGATGAGCTCATGGGTTGTTGGAGTCGTCATAATAGTCGTAGATGCCGGTTGTATGTTTGTTAGTATTTTATTTTGGGGCGTTCTCGCGTCATAAAATAATGGCGTAATGCAGTGTCGTAAATCAATTTCCCTTTTCAACGCTGACATTTATAATAAAGATCGAGTGATATAGTTTTGAATTAGTTGTTTCCGATGCGTGTGATTATATTGTTGTCCTGTTAATGGATTCGGAGATTTGTGATTCAATCGAATGTTGTTGGAATCGAATTAAGTTCTCACTTGGAATATTAATTTATTCGTAGAAACATTCTTACTACTACACACTTACTATACTAAATGTTTAGAAAACATTTCATTTATATAGTAAGTAGAATAAAGACATAATATTTAAAATTGGTTCATATTTGCAGAAAAAAACTGAGAAAATACAAAACCTTGAATTCGACTATATTTTTTTGGTATAGGTATAGGCTTAATTCGCAAAATGTTTTTTTAACCATGTTTTTATTAAAAAAAGGCTTTTTTAATATTGTGATAATAAAATCTTCTTGAATTTAATTTAAAACAAATTAAATATACCTAATTCACCTAGAAAGTGTTTTCCACCCCTCCGAACGTGAGTACTGAACTAAGTTACAAGTGTTTCCGAAGAAATAAATTTCTTTTTACAAATTTGAATTGAATAAAAATTCATGAACCCTTTTTATCTTTATCTGACAAGTGAATAATACAACATGCACCCTCGACGTACAAATACAGATAGCTTGAAACGAGCTTTCACTAGAGGCGACATCGCGGCTTATCCCGTCCGCCACCTATAAATACGTAATGAGAACGAATGTGTTGAAGCCCGTTCTCCCTGCAGCCACTCCCCACTCCATATTATGTTTACATAACAACACGATGTTCTTGCATTGTCGATTGAACAGCAATATACGTGTTGATATAACAGTCGACAGAGTATTGTAGGCGCCAAAGATTGTCTCTAGATAATGGCTAAAACAGTAAGCTATTCACAAGTTTGGTATTGGCTTTGAATGCTTGTGGGCTAAATGCCAACAAGTACGATCTATTGAAGACATTTCTGTTAAGATAAACATGAAAACTGAACTGAAAAAAAAGACTGTTTTATGTATAATATTATAGAATTTAAATTTATTCTTATATGAAAATATCATTATTAGTTTTATTTTGAAATTTATGATTTTCTCGTCTACTCTAAAAATAAAAACGAGTGCGAAACGATGGCGATTATTTCAAAATCAAATTAGCTTTTTTGGTATATTGGTATTATGATATACTTAAGTAGATACATACCTATTTCAATTCTTAAAAATTAAAACTGGATAAAGGCGACAAAAATGAGTTCCTTTCGTAGAAACTGAATGCTACTAATGGTAGAATATACGAATATAAGACTCTGAACCGTAGTACCGGTCTCTCCATAAATCTTCATTGCCTCCCGATGACACGCCACGACACTTCTCTTCGCTACCGCGCTACCGGACTGCTTACATCCAGAGTAGCCTAAGCACCGTCACTCATTACACTAAAAATTCAACCTTAATCCGAAACTGTATTGAGTAACATTCACATCCAAAGGGACTTCTAGAACTCAGTCACATTTCCCGACACGAATAACTCCTTGAAGCCGTCTATGAACATTGGATTTTCAAGCGATCTAGTCGACAATAAGACTTATTTCTACTTGCGCAACATACCCTGGAACGTTGTTCTTTTCGCTAGATTTGTTAGCTGTTAAAACAAAAACGTCTTTTATTGGCACACTGAATCGACACGAACTAAACCCTTTCGAAACCGCATTAAGGTTCATTTTTAATTGTTCTCTCTAAACGAGAGTGGCAACAACATTATTCCTCTGTGACAAGTAACGTCAGGCTGTCGATCATTATAATATATGTGCTTCGCTGTCAGCTGTCTTAACGCATGAGTGATTCACTCTGTGATAAATTTGAGTTTATGATTAGCTTTCAGACTCACGTCAATGTGTCTGTTTACGTAATTACAACCTCTACATTTTAAGGCTTTAGACTGGTTTGTGATGAAACTCCACACGGAAGCCGGGGCGCTCGTCCATTATTTTGACGTGCATGCGCTGGGTCTATTTGTGAATGAGCATGATTTATCGCTTCGACGGCCCGTCGAATGATAAATCGAAATTCTCTATTAACTTTTGATATGAATATATCATCCTAAAGAGAAATAACGATTTCACTTCATACTTATTTATAGAGGAGCAAATTAATGACCCCATCTCTTCTGACGACTGAAGTCATTTTTGATAATATCATTCCTAAATACATGGATTAATTAATTAATTTTTAGATTAACACTTACACCAACGGTTTACAGTTTACAAATTAATAAAATTTAATTAAAATTTTATGTTTAACTGGTATATAAAATATTTATTAACTTATAATATTATATTAGATATTGATGAAGCGTGAGTTTTTGAGAATTAATAAGAACTAATCAAATGGTTCTTTTACGATTCCAATAGATAATTTTAAAATTAGTAAGTAAACAAGTACCTATCATTTGACACAAGTTGAACACAGCGATTAGTGGTATAGGTTCGCAAACGTTGCGCCCGTCAAACGCCCCTTTGGGCGTAATCAGTAAAATGTCACGTGAAGCGTGAATTTTTAATTGAATAATCAGCCGAGCTCATCCGAGTATCATTTCTCATTAGCAGCGGTGCTTGCCATCACAAATCCTACATAATTCGCGCTGACGTGATGGATCGCGCGACGCCTTTAAACACTCGACGTGTGTTCGCGACTTATTTCATTAGCATCTATTTTATTGTCATTATTAAAATTGTGTTAACAGTGACAGTTTGTAGTTCAACATTCACCATACTATTTGTATTTAGTTACTTTTTCATCACTCATAACTCGTCATCATCTGCAGCTTATAACGTGTCCACACTTGACCTGTATTTGTGTACATTCAATGTCTGCCGCTCTCTTGAGGTTATCGGTCTAGCGAGCAGGTGATCAGTGATCTTCACTCCAAGACACTTGTTGACTCCAACGTCCATTCGCTCCATGACAGAGCATCACTCATCATCCACTCGCAAAGGTTTAATACTTTTATATATATATATATTCTATACTAATATTATAAAGAGGAAAGATTTGATTGTTTGTTTGTTTGATTTGAATTGGCTTCGAAACTTAAAAAATCAATTTAAAAAAATCTTTCACCCATAGAAAGCTACGTTATCAAGGAGTAACATAGGTTATATTTTATAAAGTTACGTGGACAAAGTCGCGTGCAACAGGTTAGTTTACAATACATATTAAGTTCTTTACCTACTCCTTTTCTTTTCAATAATGTAGCTAAATGGCAAACGAACATATCTATGAAAATATCTATATTTTAGTTATTTTGTTTATTTGAATTGTCATGAATAAGAGGATATATTGTTATTATTATTATAAGAGATTATTTTGTTTATGTATAAGAGAAAGACAAGTAGAACACACACATTAGTAGTCAGTAGCGGTGGCAGAGCACTCTGCGTCATAAATCGGTCAGCCCATCTGGCGGCAGTAACCATTAACCATCCCTTATAATGATCAATGTGAAATAACAACTTATCATCAAGTGAACCGTCAGCATAACTGACGACCTGTACATAAAAAAGTATATATTTTTCTTTGCAATAAATTAATTTATTGTTTAAAATTAAATGTACAACATTAGAGAATATATAGTAGATTTATAAATGTAGTAACTTTAAAATATGTAATAATGCAGGTCTGTAAGTGAAGAAATCCATTGCGGCGAATCCCACACATCAATCGGCAGAAGTGACAGCTTAGAAATGTATCGGAACAGGTTAGAACGTAGCAGCAGGTCTGCATTGAGCGTCAACCTCGAGACGCCATATGCTTATTGAAACGGGTGCAAACGTCTATCTCGATGTGGCGGCAGACATACATCAAAGTCAACCGCGTCTTATCTGAGCAACCGTCCAACTTGAGATGCATTCACACAGACTACGAACGACGTACTTCAACATACGTATTATGGACGGAGACAGAGTACGTTGGCCGCGAACAAAACGCAAAATTATTCAGGAGTATGTATCGTTATATTACAAAATATCTACGTTGCGTTTTTAAATTACCTATGTGATGAACTTCTTCCAAAATAGATTCAAGTAAATTTGAAAGATATTGATAGAGATCTATCAATATTGATAGAGAGTAGTTTTTCGACGAGAGCAAAATTATTACAATTACT
Source organism: Synanthedon tipuliformis (assembly GCA_947623395.1). Classification (NCBI taxonomy): domain Eukaryota; kingdom Metazoa; phylum Arthropoda; class Insecta; order Lepidoptera; family Sesiidae; genus Synanthedon; species Synanthedon tipuliformis. The sequence continues at coordinate 519,773 of OX392415.1, read as the reverse complement.
TAGGCAATTTAAACTAAAGTTAATTTTGAACAAATTACTTTGCTAAGAGGAAAATTCGTTTTATTTGCCGTTAATGTTAATAAAAGAAGTGAGCTTTGAAAATAAATATGCTCACGCTCAAAGGTTAAGGCAACGCACAAATCAGCGTCACGTAATAAATGCACCGATCAGCGGACAAATGACGTCAATATAAAACAGTGTCCCAATTATTTGGGACAATTCATTAGGGCGGCCTCGACGCTTTCCGATTGCCGCGATCCGTCACACCGCTTACGACAGATGGGGATCTATCCCGTATGGAGTGCCAGGAAGAAATGGGCATACTAAATCAAGAGACGTCCGACAATCCCGCGCAGTCGCTGTCGATACATCAAGTGTAATGCCTCGGATACCGCAGCCAGATAATCGAATGTGAGCATCGACTCGTTACGCTGGAAATAAGATGAGCTTGCCACCCGATTCGATTTACAAAGTCACAACTCGAATCTAGAACCAGTGGATTGTCGACGTAATCGTCGCTTCGGTGCGTCCTCCCCGGTCCATAGTTCTGATGGATTTTGGGTAATTGGAGTGGTCCGTACAAGTTTTGATTGGAGTTCATAAAGTTGAAATTGGCCTGAGAGCTGCAGTCGGTTGTCGTCGAATAGCGGGCGCCGATAGATCTGTAAAGTTTGCCGCGGACAGGAATATATCGAGTGGTTGCCTCCGTTCGGCTTTATTTATACATAACATCTGTTTGAAGTTGAATCTACCGGCGCGGACGGGGAGCGCATTACCGGAGATTTATTCCGCGTCTTAATTGTGAATCGATGGGTTAATGAAGATAAAACCCGCGGCTGTGTTGTAAATTAGCTCGCGTGTCGACTCGTGGCTCCGATAAAGGCCTTCTTTATTGCTTTGTTTGTTTTCTCGGGCCGTACTTCAAAGGAGCGGAGATAAAATTTAGTTTTATGCGAATGTATTGGCGCGCTTTAAAATATTTCGAGAAACCCAATACGAAAACGTCTGGTGTGAGAGGAAGCTGCGCACATAGATGACGGTGACTAGATAAATGGACGTCAAAGAGAAATTAACGATGCGTCGACGTTCGGTGTAATTAACTAGGCTACTTATAAATCAGCTGCGACCGCGGACGCCTGTAACAATAGCCGCAAAGTAAGATAAATCGACAGGACAGCTATGTTCGTACAACTCGATATTGACTGGCTCGTTGTTCCCTAATATCTTGTTCAGAATGAAAGACCAAACCGCTAGACACATCGAATCGAATGCGTACAAACGAAGTCCAGTAACTGTGAGTTTAAACAGTCTCCTTTATGTATAGTTTTTGCTCTGTGACCGCACGAAGTAGCGTCGTTCGGACAATGGTAACCCCACGCGGTCACACACTCGCGTCTAATGGTCGTGATTCGACAAGTACAAATGGCCTTCGTGACAAATGGCCTGCGGACGACCCTTTGTCGCTCGACGCGTCGTAAGTTCAACCACTGTACAAGCCAATGTCGGCCTTAATGTCATCGTTTTGATCATTTAATATCCTGACTAATATCTCATTCTCATCTAAAATTATTCCCCTCTATTATGATTTAATAAACCTTATATTTGTGGATCCAATCAAGTCATTAGAGTTCAACATAAATCCAATAATCTATTATTCATTGTTAAAATGTTTTTTATTAAATTGCAAATGTAATAAGGTTGAATTTTGTGCGTGTTTATTGAAGTGTAAAGGACAAATAATAAGTGAATGTAGAAAGAGGCGATCGCTTTCTCAGTTCGCTCTCGGATACCGATCAAAGGTCTTATCCAGTTCGGAAAAGGTTCTAGATCCGTCGACTGGAAATGGGAAATGTTTTCCCAGCGCTGATTTCCTTTCACACTTCACTATGACCAAGTGTAAACTCAGGGCTGCTAGTATATTAAAACATATTTTAACAAACTGAAATTTATGTAGGTATTCTTTTATAACAATATAATCGTATTATTTATTTAGGACTTTCTCACAGTTTTGCAATCCATCTATGGATTGTAAACTAATTGTAAAACACGACCGCTACAGCAAGGGTATGAATTCATTTTGAAACTTTAAGCTAATATAATACAACAATTTTCATACAATTTAGATTCAAATATGTTTAGTCCAAAATTATGTCATTCTAAGTTATTCTAATAATGTAAATAAGAATAGATAAGAAAAAAATATTTAAACATTTAAATTTTATTTCATGTAGTGTGACAGCCCTGTGTATAGTGGTCACCTCAAGTTATGAACTATCCATGATTTATGTATTGTATGGCCCGCACACTAGAGCAGCTTAAGGGTGGTCAGATAACACAATATTACTATAAGATCGATGGCGCAACAATGACTGGTAACTTAAAATATTGCTTTTGTGATCAAATTCGAACAACGTTTTCATGTCATTTCTCTTGTTATTTCAAAGTGTTCTTTGAATTGAAATCTTTGATTTTCTTTTTATAAAGATTTTTTCATTTAACTAGGTTAAAAGTCCATAGATAAATGATTGATCTCACTGCGCTCGACTAGATACCGCCGAACTCGAGCCAGTCACACTGCAAACTGTCTGTGATGTGTACGTGCCAAATGTTTTATTAAATTTTAGGCATAATAAAATACCAGTTTGCGTAGTGTAACTGTGTAACAATATAATAAAACTGGGTAAAAAGTGATAAAAAGTGACGATTTTTTACACACACAACTATAAAAAGTTGCCACATTTTCGGAGCTATTGCTTTTGTATAGTGCTCTATCTAGTCGAGCGCAGCGAGACCAATCAATTATCTTTGGTTTTGTCATTATAGTGTTATCATTATCATCATCGAATCTTCGAAATCTCACGTTATAAGAATAGATCTGATTTTCTATTTCTTAGAAATCCTTTCATCCATCAGCCTGTGCCTCGCCACCGTTAGATTCGCACGGACTGTTCTCTATACTTCGCGCATCCAGCCAGCCGCTTCCTGCGATGCCTTTTAGGCTTTTAGGTAGTCTGTTTTGGAATTTTTAGATAACTAAAACTTTTGCATATTATATGTATTTAATAAGTCTTATTAATAACAAATTGGGAAGCCACCCAGAGATGATTATCCCATGATACGCCTTGATGGCGATAAGAATAAGATTAGAATCTAAAAAGCCGTAATGATAGAACAATAAAAGCTCTTTGAAGACAATTATGAAGTGAGCATAAATCTCTGGGTAGTACGAGAGGCGGTATTTCTTGTAATGAAGAAAAGTGCGCCTCAGGATGCTTTATCGTCGATCTGTGTAATTAAAACGTTACCCGGAGGAAATGTGCGGTAATAACAATAAATCTAAACCGCTCGTAACCCTGCCGATGCTGCAAGGGCCGCCGAAAAAACAACATAACTCCAATATTACGGAAATTAGTTAAATAGTTAAATAGTTAGTTACTCGTAGTTAGACTACTATCTGTTGAAAAATTTTAACATTTGATTTAACATCTTCTAATTGACATTGAGCACAGCACTAGTGCTGTTTACTGTCTTTTTCATGCTTGTTTATCTGATTTATTAATGATTAATAATGATAATTAATAAATGAGTACTTATAACGTATTTTGTTTTCGTTTTACATGAACCAAACTCAATGCTTAATTCCTCTCCTATTATAAGAGTAATGTTCCTATAATAAACACTAATAATAATTACAGTAATTATTTATCGTTATTGTAAATGTGAAAGTCGGTGGATGCGATTTTTATTTTTTTTTTACAAATAGCAGTTTAGTGTTTTAGCACTAGACCGTACGTTAGTAATTGTCGGGGTATTGAACGTGTGCGGTGATGCTGAATATTTGATGACGGCTAATGAATCAAGACTAGAACCCATGTAGGTACCCTGGGACCCATGCAGACGTAACTGGACACTTAATTTAATTGATATCGATCTCAAGAAGCATTTAGCATTTGCTAAATAACAACCAGGTTTCGAGGTCTTTATTGCGAATGAAATATCAATGTAGTTTGATATTTCATTAAATTTATTTTAACAAATTACTATCTATTATAATAAAAATAATCAAATTAAAATTTCTATTCAATTTAAGTCAATTTAAACTTTAAACTAAGTACTTATTATATAAACAAAACCCTTCCTTCAACATTCCACGTATTACTTTAATATGGTACTAAGTAATACTGAGATAAATTACAATTTTCCAATAAAGATTGCAATGTCATAATAGACTAGCTGGTGCCCGCGACTTCGTCCGCGTTCTGGATGAAAGGTACTCTATGTCCTTTATGGTGTCCCAGATAACATGTTTGCAAAATTTCATAGTGATCGGTTCAGTAGTTTTTGCGTGAAAGAGTTACAAACATCCATACATACAATCCATACAAATTTTCGCATTTAAATATTAGTACGGATTAAGATATGGTTATTTACACTTAGGAGTATATAAATATATTCGTACTTTAGACATAATAAAAAAACCTTCATAAATAAATAAATAAATAAATAATAAAGACACACAGACGAAGTCGCGGAGAAAAGCCAGTATTTATAATACAATAAAAAACTAAGCGACGAACGTTAAACCTTGAGTTCAAATGGTTTTGAATCAAGAATAAAAACTAACTATTCAAGAACGCAATCGAACAAATTGAAACTTTGATTGATTGATTGATTGACACTACACATTGTTGTCTAACAGAATATAACAATATTATTTATTGATTTCCATTATAAGATTTTTTGTACGACATTAAACATTTTGTGCAACGCTTAATGATTTCTAAAAATACAAACGAATACATAATAACAAACTTTGATGTACATATTTAATTTTGATTAATGTAATGTGAAAAATTAAATTTAAAAAGTTACCTAGTAACGGCAATTTTTTTTTAAATCAAATTAATTAATTATTTTAATTTTTTTAAGTTGGTTGATAAAATTATGTTTTTTTTTAATATTAACTAAGTAGAACCCTATTAACTTAGTTAATAACTTAGATTGTTTAAAGTTTATTTTAACGTTTCCATATCTCAACACAAGAAAACAGTAACATCTGTTGACCATAAATGTATCGGTCAGAATCAGAATGAATACTAGAGATTTTTATTTACTTAAAAGCAAACAAAATTCTCGGGAATCCGCTAAGTGTTCCCATTTCCGCTCTGCGTCCCTATTTTGAACACGCTACAATGAAACATGCGAGCTGTCCTCAAATAAATTATTAGGGCAATTAATAATATGAAGGCGTTCCAGAGATCCCTTGGAGTTGAGTCTACGTTAGCACAGTGCTTCGAATATTCAATACTTACTTTGGTGTTTGATGCGATGTGTGAGGGTAAAAAAAAGCAATTATAACATTGTTAAATTCATATTATTTATTGCTACTCATTTTAAAAAGATTAATTCCACTTTTTGTGTACAAAGCCATATTTCATTAAAGCTGTTATTTTTAATATTCAATTTGTAGATTGTTATTTAAATGTTAATGTTATTTAAAAGTAGGTACAATAGTTATGTAGTAGCATAATATGTAGGAATACAAAATGAGTTATATGATTTGTAATAGATTTTTGACTATCTCCTTTCTTGTTATTCAATTGGTAGAATATTGTAATTTCCTCTACTTAAATTCGAATGTCAGTAAAAAATCCTTTTTAAGTTTACAATTTTTTATTTTCCTAAAATAATATTAAAATATAATAAGTAATAATAAAATTATCATCTCTCATCAATAAATTTATCTAAGTATATTTTTATATGTGATAAAATTATAAAAAAGTATTTTTAAAACAAATAATTAAATAATCAAAAAAAAAAAATAATGTATTTATGAACTTGTTTTCAATAATTATATACAAAATAAATAGATATAACTAAATAAAAAAAAAATGTCTATACTTGAATAACAGACAATTATCTATACCTACTTGAAGAAGAATCTTAGAGTAGAATATGTCATAACAAGGTCATATATATCCTTCACACATCTTAAAACCACTAACTCACTGTGTAATAGTGGATTTAATAAAATGGCGAATGGGCCGACGCATCGCGCCCGCAGCGAGCATAAACGTCAATAAGGCTGCATTATGAAATAGTTCCTCGACAGGCTTACCCCACAGTAAATACCTCTACGCCTTTATCTCTGATCGGTTAATAACCACACGTCGGCAATTGAATGGGGCCACATTTGTTATAAAGGTTTGTAATAAAGATACGCCGGGGCGTTTTACGTCCATTTTATCGGCGGATTAACAACGGACGATGCCTGATTCATGTTTCCAGATATTCACGCGAGAGACGGATAGCTCTGGTACCGCCTCGGACGTATAGTATCAAGAGCAGCGAACTTTAAACACAAGTTCGCTGATCAAGAGATTCAGAAACATTTTATTTCTTGCTCAAATACTTTGTATGATACATTGACCATAGACCTGTAGGTAGACCATAGATTACCAAAGCTAATGACTAGCAGTATCCCAGAATTACAACAATTTTTCAATGCGAGTGCATGGACGAAATCCCAACTATTTGAAAATCTGAAAATAAAAATAAGTTTTTAATATTTTTTGTGTGGGAATCAAGAAATTAAAAGACAAAATACCCTAGCTTCCAAAAAAATATGAATTAGTGTCACACATAAGGCTCAGATTAGGCCTTATCTAACTTACCAGCTCATTCCGTTTATTTTACACCTTGCAGTGTCGAATTTTTGACGCTCCATTACTCACACAACAAAAGTTAGAACCTTTTACTTTAAGAAGAGTTGTAATTCTACTCTTTGTGTGTATATAACACGACTGTACTTTATATTTTATTTATTTGTTTATATTATTTATGTAATAAGTAGGCGTCTTGTAGGCGTCGGTATCGAATCTGCCTCACCTTCTAATAAAGAAACAATGGCTTCCTGAAGTTAATACTGCATGTATGATGCAAAATAAAGTAAAAGTCTGGAATAACTGAAAGGAATTTAGCCGTTCCATTCATAAGAAGAACAAGAAATGGAGAGTTATCAGGTAACCGATCCGCTACGAGCGAAACAATTAGCTCAAGTATCCTTCGGCCCTTGTTCGTAACAAGCAATTGGCCGTTCTCTTTACATAACCACATAACAAAGCGAATAAAGCTGTTAGCGACAGCTCATTAGCAAGCTGCGATGCCATCGCGGACCGAGAACAAATGTTACTAATGGCTGTGCTTGTTTCCGTTTTACTCTTATTAGCTTTAAAGCCAGAATTTTCGACTTTTTTAGAGGAGCAAATTTAAATTTTTCATGAATTAATTTTTTTATGAATTGAAATTGAAATGAATAGATAGATTTAGGTAGGTACTATGATAGTATATTGTCTCTTCAAAAACTTGTGTACATAGAAACAAAGTATAATGCGAAATGACTGAAAGAAAAATTATATCTTACCTTATAAATTATTTCCCAAAAATAACATAACCAGCTTGCATTATGTTGCACGCGACTTCGTCCACGTAACTTTATAAAACCATGGTGCATTTATAAGTTATTTAGTTTTGCTTAGATGACTCAGAAGCGATATCAGTAGAATGATAGACATCCGGCCAACATCTGATATCTAGTTAGCGAATACTCGGTTTGTTGGCACCTCTCTAGGAAGTAATCCATCTAGAGCAACACGAGTCCGACTCAACAGAGACGTCTCTCATTTATCCGCAAAGCGCCCACTAAACTAGCTACATAAATTATTTTGTCTGCTCCAAGGAGTGTACGAAACTTTGCGCGAATGTATCACTTTACGATACAAGCGATAAACGCCGGGCGATATAACTAACACTTTCTTTAATCATCGGAATATATCTGAAGTATATCTGTATCTGATCTGAAGTATCTAAAGTAACTAAAGTAACAGAGTACTTTCATATAATTTTTGAAGTGAAAACTTCTTTAGGCGCGTTGGGCATTTTTTGAAGTGGGAAAGAAACTATTGAACTCGCGACACAGTTACCATAACCGACACCTCCTTCGATATACCAAAAATTATACAATGTTTTATAAATCCAAGTAATTGCGTTTGTTTGTAGTGCGATTTCGCTTATATTTTTAGGCGACTAAAGCCATATGACAATTGAATCAACTGTCCAGTGGAAAAAATAATCCATAGAGTATTAAAATATATTGTTGTACCATACGATGTAGGAAAAATAGTAGCGAGTGCCGACAGCCATTTTGCACGAAGCTAGGGGAAGGTTTAAAATATTATGCATCGTAAGGAAATGTATTTTTTCACGTGTAGGGGTTCTTCGGGGTTTATTTAGAAGGGATGATAAGACATTCTGTAGTCATGGGGTCTTTGGATTAACGTTATGTTATGCTTTTTACCCTTACAGGAATATTCTTAGCAAAATATTTTTTTAAGAGATAAACTTTTATTAAGGCAACATTTATGCTGAACTTTATGCTTAAACATTTATGCTATTTGACCTTACGATTCAGTAAGGCTTTTAGTATTTCCAGATAAGTATACAAGGAATGCATTTCTGAAAGAGTATCTTTTTGCAGAACGATGTGAAATGGACAAGACCAGGCTGAATATACCATAATATGCTATAGATCTTCCAAATGTCGTTGGTGGTCTACAAAATAAAGCACATAAAGCTGACGTCATTAAGTCACATAGTCTTGGCTAAACTGACTAAGAGAAAATCATTATCTAGAAAATGAATAATATATAAGTAGGTACATTACAGCGTATTATGTATATCGTTTGCTTATCTATTATTCCATAGATATTATTTTATTTTCTACCTGAAACTATCCAGTCGTGATCGCCAGCACCTATAACCCCTCCACCTCTACCATGAGTTACAATGACCACACTCGCTAGTGAGAGCGTAAAATATTTATATGGAAAATTGTCAATTTGATATTGACAGTTGACAGTTTTTCATATAAATGTTTTACGCTCTCGCTTGCGAGTGCAGTCATTGATGTATACTCATGGTAAAGGTACTGATGTCACAATGGTTTACAGGGGACGCTCTCTCGGTGGAATTACTAAGTAAATATACTAAGTATATACTCACTATACCTTTCTTTCTCTTTCTCTTTCTCTTTATCTTTCTCTCTCTCTCTCTCTCTCTCTCTCTTTGTATGAGTGTGTTTATGTGTGGATGAGTGTTGTAATATGTTTATTAAAATTCAGTGATATCATTCTTATCATCTGTTGGCTGCTGGCACCTACTTTATAACATTGTAAGAATAAATGTTACTTGTCATCCCCAAAACTTTATTAGTCCGAGGCCAAAGTTTGTAATACAAGAATCCACCCCATGATAAGTTTCGCGAGTGGCCCGCCCCATAAATCTGCTCCGTCATATAAATATCGCGGAGCTCCGGCGGCGAGCGGAATCACTTTGGCATAGATAAGGTGAAGCCAGTCTGTGAGCGGCCTTAGCCCAATCGCTACACGGTACGCAAATCGATACAAGCAATCCGCATCAAGAGTTCTAGCTTCGATTACTCGTCTGGCTAAGTATATAGAAACCATTTTTTAAAAGTTTTCTTTGGACTACATTATCCTGGATTTAGCCCTTTGTTGGTTAAATGATTTACATGCCTATATTGGTTAAATATATTATTTCATCATCTCAGCTGGAGGATGTTGACTGCTTGACACAGGGCTCCGCTTTAATTTTCGAATAGTAGAGTCAGTAGCTTCATCAATCGGTGGCCTTCTAGTTGCCTTGTCCATCTTGTGAGTGCACATATTTTTTAGAAAAATATATTATTATATTTATTTTTGTTTAGTGGAAGCGGAACAATTATAATATTATACATAAAATAAAATAAACAAATCGTCTGTTGTCTCTGCATTTTTGTACCGTGTTACACATATCTGAGTTATTTCCCTCGGATGAAATATGTGGCAATTTCTTTGAATAATACATGGGTCGTATTTCACTTGCTACGCCGCCGCGCGCCTCTTCTACGCGGCCTACGGCGTAGCGCCGTAGGCAAAATGTTCAACCAGGAAAATACAGGTGATGGGGACTTGTGTTATATTTTTAATAAATACAAGAATAAAGACCGAATAATAAACCTTTTCTGAGACAAATTATTTTAATATCATTAATGCAAAACTTTTTAATCATGTTTGTTTTTCTATCACGCAAACACTACTGAACGAATTTTGATGAAACTTAATAGTAGTATAGCTTATACATCAGAATATCTAAGTAACTCCTTTTGCTATCTCAGCTATCTGCTAACATCAGCTATCTGCCAATCAAAGTCCCGTCTGAATCGGTCCAGCCCTTTCGGAGATTGTTTTTTGTTCTAAATACCGTATATTATACTTTAATATACATTTATTAAAAAGCAGTAATTTTGACATTACAAACAGACATTTCAATTTTATTTATTACTATATATTTAGATTTAAATTTTATTGTTTTTAACGATAATATTTTTATAAATAATAATGTAATACAAAACATAATGTAACGTACATTGTACATTTGTAGCGTACAGCAGCTGATTTTTATATAAATCTTTTATTACTACGAGAGGTGTCATTAAAGGTTTTCAATTGCCAACTTTAGTATGTAAAAAATGTATCACCTGGTATTTTTTTTGGGTCGTGTGTCAAGATGACACGCCGTTTCGCTAAAGAGAGTCGGCAAAAGGCAGATAATATATTGGAACATTAGAGTACAATAACGCACCATCCGATCGTATATCATGTTCCCACACAACCAATTTATCATTGGCATTCACCGAAACCTTTAAGTTACGACCTTATACATCAAACTCACGTTACGACCTTCTTCTTTTATAACTACTTACTTAGGCTCTGGGGTTTCTTACTTTTAATAAAAAGTGCTTATTTCATTTTAACTTCACAACTTGTGAGAAAATCAATCAAAAACAAAATTGCATGGGAATGTCTTCGATTACTATTATTATTTAGGTTTATTTTTATAAAACTTTTGGTCTAGTGGTTAGTAACCCTCTAGCTGTCAACCAAACGCTCGCGGGTTCGAATCCCGCTAGGGGCAAATGTTTTTGTGTTGACATTTTACCTTTGTACCCAAGTCATGGATGTTTGTATCTATAATATGTATGTATTTATAAAAAAAATGTAATCTATGTAGTATATCAACACTGTCTGGTATCCATTATACAAGCCTATTGTTGCTTAATGTGGAACTACATAGATTGTGTTGTGTGGAATGTGTGAATATATTTATTTATTTATTATTTTTTAAAAAAAATCTCGGTAGTCACGTGACTGTGTAACGTATGCATCTGCTAAAAAAGGTTTTTTAACTTTGTGCCAAACCTGGGGCGGGTCTCTTGTAAAAACAATATGGACTATATAACTTTTACTTTACATTTACGAATCTTAATAACTCTTTAATAAATCTTTAATAAATTAGATCAAATCTTATTTATTTAATATTATAAATGCGAAAGTTTGTATGGATGTATGGATGTATGTATGGATGTTTGTAACTCTTTCACGCAAAAACTACTGAACCGATCACCATGAAATTTTGCATACACGTTGTCTGGGACACCAGAAAGGACATAGGGTACTTTTCATCCAGAACGCGGACGAAGTCGTGGACAGCAGCTAGTAAGTTATATTAATATATATCCCCATGATAACGTCATATCAATTGATACCCAATAACATAACCCAGTAACACAAAAATATTTGGGAGTCAGTCGTAAAAGAACACATTAGCGTGGCTTGTTTTTCAGGACTCCCACAAGGAGAGCTCTTAAAACTCGTAAAACGTGCTCGTAAGGATGAGTTATGATCGCGCGCTTCCTAATGAACCTCTGTATACTGACTGTATATTTCAATTTGGAGCAGACATGTTACATTTTCACGAATGATGTCTCAGAACACTCTGAGTTTTATTTGACACTTTATTTATGTCACAGGGGTAGTAAAGTAGGGCAACACTTATTTATGTGAAACCGCTACTAATGTCAATTTTCAAAGCAGCAGTAGTGTTTTTTTACCTTGTGTAAAATTTAATTTATTTTACCTTGTGTCCGTGTCTTTAAGGTTGTGTATTTTTATGAGTGAGTGAGTGAGCGTCTGCATTTAAACATTTCATTATTATTAATAACTACCAATAAATCTTACTCGAAGTTAATAAACAATAATATTCGAAACAGAAAGCGCTTATTAAGAGAGATGTGAGAAGTGATAAAAGTGTAGCTTAGATGAGCTTGAAGGCGCCGAGTGATGTAGGAACGACTCGCCCCCACAAAGAGAAGAGGCTAATTTACCGAAACCATTTAGCGGCGGTGCACGGTTCAGAATTGTGATATAGAGGCAGTTTCATTACGCCCGTACGCGTCGTAACCGGGCAATAATTCAAAATTATTACCCGGTTTACGAGTCTGCGCGACGTCACCCCGCGGGCTTGCGAGTAATGCGAGACGGTTTTATTTCAAACAAAAAAAAGTTAAAAGCCAGCGTCACTTGACACTTGACACTGCCAAATGAAATTGTTTTGTTGACAACGCTGTCGGATCAAATACAGTTTGACAAATTTCATTCTAAGTTGTATACAATATTCGCACCAGTGCCTACTGTCTTTAGATAGTGTTAAAATATATCGATTGATTTCAGCATTTTTATTTTGTTTTAATTTTACTATTAAATAAATTGTATTTTTTATATAAATTTTTGTCAGACAGACTGGCGGTTTACTTGGTGGCCTATAACACAAGTATTTGCGATAGGTGCTAACAACCATAGGATAAGGGATTAGGAAGAGATGGGCTGTTGTACTAGGGAATATACCTAAATGTTTTCATTTTTTTTATTTATAACACCCAGTTACTAAACAAAATAAAGAAAATTGATTCAAGCACAGACATAAAAACTCAACTATTTTGTCGTCACTTAATACCTAGATGACAACTTAAATTTATGTTTCATATATCTACAAGTAATTGACATCTAAGCTGTAACTTTAAATTTTAAATTTAAATTTATATTCTTTTGATAATCGCGCCCCTCTAAATAAAGTTTAATCAACTGGAAACAAACTAAAAGATTTATCCATCCCTGGACGAAAGATTAGTAGTAATATTTATTGTAATCTATAATTTGCTACCTTCCGATAGATATCTACCACACGAGATCCCCCACGTTTCACAACAATGGTGACGCGTACATCATTCCCGGATAAAAAAAGCAAACATACCACGACGACACTGCTTGTTTATTTATGAGCTCAATTCAAAACTGGAAACCCTCTTTACAGGCACAATATTGAACGATCGATATCGGCTCATTTCGCTCAGCTCCACACTGAGCGAACACAAAGAGAAGTGTCAAAAAAACCCGGCCCAAGTGTCATCTCTCTCGTGACAGACGACAGCTGCAGGGAGTTCGACAATACGACCGATATCGATTCATCAAATCGACGACAATGCCACTCATTGGGGCCTCTACCCTATTCTAGGAGCCACAGAGCAATCGCGTCACCAACCGCCAGAGATACACACTGATAGTTTTAGAACATTCCGTGTGGAGATAACATGCTCTGGACTGTGTCGGGTAATCGTCGCGGTGTGAATCACAATGACAGCCGTGGTAAATCGACAATGGCCACGATTTACAAGCGAAATAAAATAGGGTAAAAGCCGTGTAATAGCCAAACACACATTTCACGGTGGAGAATTCGCCAAGGTGTTTGCGGATTCGATGCGGTTGTCTGCTTCTAATAGGCTATGTTTCGAACGCAATCAATAATTAAAAGGAGAAATCTTTTGCTCGTTTTGTTTTAATCGTTTACTGCAAGGATTTTATGAGTCATGAGAAACGTGATTGCTCAATGGACCTAATAGTTTATTGCAAGAGCAATTATTTTGAAATGAACACAATTTTCATTATTCTTTTAAATGTAACCTTTAATGCTATTTTATTTTAATACCCGCTAAACTAGGCTGTTTCTTTTTTTATAATTGAACTAGTTATTACTTAAAATATTTAAAATAATTTACACAAATAAATTGAAGCAAATATAAGTAAGAGGTTATGTTATTACTTATATTTTAATTACTACATATAATACGAACATATCTTTGATTTATGTCTGTTTATAGTAATATTTACATAGTTTCGTAGAGTAATTATAGTAATTTCATAGGGCTTTGTTTGTGTTTTATTATTATAAAATAAGTTTATATTTATTTACTTTATTATAACTAGCGATCTGCACCCGGCTTTGCAGGGATGCAAATTCAAGTTGTCATTTAATTGTTTTTTTTTTTTGACATTTTTGTCATATTTTTCTTGTTCTTGACATGCGAGTATATTTTCATCACCTTCCATATTTGCTACCAGTAAGTACTACACGTAAAGTATTATATAAAGTTGAATAATAAGAATGAAAAAGGCAGGCGGGCACCAATCAACCTCACACGGCGATTTTCCCGGTGACAAAGCGAGTTGTGTTGTTCGCATCACCGACAGTTCTATTGTCGCCTTCAATCGCACTACACAAACAGACGGACTCTGGCCTCCCGGCTTCCTGTTTTGGGGCTTACCAATATTTTTTAAAACGATTACATGCTGTCAACTACACAATTTTTATTGTTGGTCGAATTTCGAGCATTATGAAGGAAAAATATAATTTACCAATTTTTTTTATAACACTAAAGCTCGTCAATAGCAACTGAAAAAAGGATAATTAGTTCAAAAATAAAAGAAATATTTTACGACCCCTTCTATGTAACCTCTTATTCTACTATGGTGTCGCTTGTAGGCGACGGTAATCAACTAACTGACTGTGGACCATCAACCTGTCTGCAAGCTTTTACATAAAAAAATCATACAATATAGCAATCTTATTTTATTTTATATAATAAAATCTTAAAAAATCTATTTAATTTCTATTTAATTTTATTCAGCATGTGTTTATGTATTTTTTATAAATATTTATTATAATATGTAAAATTTACTTAAAAGAAAAATTGTTTAAATTATAATTCGCTGCACTATACTCGTATGTTAACATATGTTTTATCCAAATTAATACTGTAGTTTTTTCACATAATTATAAAATAAAATTAAATTTCTTATCGAATCGATACGAAAATTCTTTAAGAACATTCTAACACCTTTTCGCTTTCAAAACAGCAGAATTGTGTAAACACTACTAACCTAAGTGTGAGACATGGCTTCCATGAATAAAGTTTGACGTTGATCGGTGAGCTTTAGGAATTTAAGCCTTTAGGCAAACGAGTTAGAGTCACCTTTGGTTAATCGCCTATAATGAAAATAAGTCTCTTGAAAACTATAGAGGAGCGTGTGTGCGAGTAATGGATTGGCTATTGTCGGTCTTTCGAAGAGCTTGTGGGTGGCATTTCATGTCGCCGGCTTTTATAGAGTCACTCTGAAAGGGCATAAAGGGCGCATTTAAAATGTTCATATTAGCAGTCAGTGGGTTTTGTGTATGAATAGTAAGTCGTTTATAATGTAATGACACCTTTCCTGTATTCACATACGCTTTAATGTCGTTCAATTGTTGGTTTCCCATAAATAAAATTTGAGCTTTGTGTAGTTATGTGTATAAATAAAATTAATGTATGTCTGTCATATTGCAAAATTTATACAGGTATACCTACGAGTATATCTGTCAGTTTTTTGTCTACCATTCAACTGATTATAGATTATTTTAACTATCGAAATAATATATATTTGCAAGTTTTAACCTATTTTTAAGTATATTAATTAGATTAAGTACCTATGTAGAGAATAATATTTAATTTTAAAATTTGTAAGTAAAAATTAATACCTAAAGCTACTAATTAATTCAAATTCACTTTTTTTAGTATAGCTAAACTTCAATGTTGATAACATTTTTCAGTGTTCACGACTGCCTAATGCACACCGCTTGTTACTAATAATCTCCCATCTTCTTAAAAGCTAAGCCTTAATTTTAGATTAACCTAAAACGCAGTCATGTATCGTATGAAAACTACAGTTTAATATAGTCATATATTTTGTATACCATTAGTTACCGCCGTCGTGGCTTTTGATTTAATCGATGTAATGACTTACACGGACGCATGTTTATATTTGAATGCGTGTATACATAAATTATGAGGTGAACCGACTTTTACAAATGTCTGAAAATATAAATTCGTTTCTTACGCACGTGTGTTTAAGATCGAGAATCGTACAGACATACCCGCGCTATATGTTTGTCGGTCTGAGGCTTTTAGGAGAAGTAAAGGGCAGCCAGATATTTAACTCTTTATTGAGGCTTGTTAAGGGGCCGTTACGGAGACGCGCCTCGCGATGTTTAGGTTTTTAGCGCTACTCTCACAACGATCGAGGCTCGCGCATTGCACACGCACACATGTACGTAAGCATAGAGCAAGAGCCCACGACGGCCAGACCTTCGTTATTTTATAAACGCTGAAAGTTTCTCTGTGCATAGTAAATGTGTATAAAATAGTATTGAAGCTCAATTTTTTTATATTTTCTTCGGTATAACTTTAAAAATCACGTCATCCATTGCCGGAGACTTATTACAGTTTCTATTTTGTTACCAAATATAAAAATTGTTGTCAAATGTATTATTAGTGTATAAATAATTGTACTTATAATAATTATATTATTTTAGTTGCACAATACAAAATGAAATTGTTATTCCCAATTACAAAAATAATATATTGTACTGAAAAAGTTTGTACAAAAAATCTGACTGCTAGAAAACCTGGGATTTCCTTAGATTAGAACTTATTCCTTGCCTGTTCCTTACGAACCTTTTATTCATCAGTTGCATTCAGTACACCCCCTCTCCCTAAACCCCCTGTCCGTAACTGTCGCTCCCCTCGGACCGCTCCGACCGTAACTTGGAAACGGTGCGACGCAGCCGGGTGATGTTTGGGCTAATCGGAGACGTCTCTCCGTGATAGATAATTTGACAAGCCCCTCGGACTCCTCCGATCGTAACTTGGAAACGGCGCGACGCAGCCGGGTGGTGTTTGGGTTCATTGGAGACGTCTCTCCGTGATAGATAATTTGACAACCCCCTCGGACTCCTCCGATCGTAACTTGGAAACGGCGCGACGCAGCCGGGTGGTGTTTGGGTTCATTGGAGACGTCTCTCCGAGATAGATAATTTGACGACCCCCTCGGACCCCTCCGACCGTAACTTGGAAACGGTGCGACGCAGCCGGGTGATGTTTGGGCTCATCGGAGACGTCTCTCCGAGATAGATAATTTGACGACCCCCTCGGACTCCTCCGATCGTAACTTGGAAACGGCGCGACAAAGCCGGGTGGTGTTTGGGTTCATTGGAGACGTCTCTCCGAGATAGATAATTTGACGACCCCCTCGGACCCCTCCGACCGTAACTTAAAAACGGTGCGACGCAGCCGGGTGATGTTTGGGTTCATCGGAGACGTCTCTCCGAGATAGATAATTTGACCCCCCCCCTCGGACCCCCCCCCCCCCCCGAATTGTCAATTGTAGACCGGAATTGTCAAATTTTGAAGTTGGGTCTACTAAAAAATTCATCTCCCCGAGACGTCTCTGATGAGCCCAAACATCACCCGGCTGCGTCGCACCGTTTCCAAGTTACGGTCGGAGGGGTCCGAGGGGGTCGTCAAATTATCTATCTCGGAGAGACGTCTCCAACGAACCCAAACATCACCCGGCTGCGTCGCACCGTTTCCAAGTTACTGTCGGAGGGGTCCGAGGGGGTCGTCAAATTATCTATCTCGGAGAGACGTCTCCAACGAACCCAAACATCACCCGGCTGCGTCGCACCGTTTCCAAGTTACTGTCGGAGGGGTCCGAGGGGGTCGTCAAATTATCTATCTCGGAGAGACGTCTCCAACGAACCCAAACATCACCCGGCTGCGTCGCACCGTTTCCAAGTTACGGTCGGAGGGGTCCGAGGGGGTCGTCAAATTATCTATCTCGGAGAGACGTCTCCAACGAACCCAAACATCACCCGGCTGCGTCGCACCGTTTCCAAGTTACGGTCGGAGGGGTCCGAGGGGGTCGTCAAATTATCTATCTCGGAGAGACGTCTCCAACGAACCCAAACATCACCCGGCTGCGTCGCACCGTTTCCAAGTTACTGTCGGAGGGGTCCGAGGGGGTCGTCAAATTATCTATCTCGGAGAGACGTCTCCAACGAACCCAAACATCACCCGGCTGCGTCGCACCGTTTCCAAGTTACTGTCGGAGGGGTCCGAGGGGGTCGTCAAATTATCTATCTCGGAGAGACGTCTCCAACGAACCCAAACATCACCCGGCTGCGTCGCACCGTTTCCAAGTTACGGTCGGAGGGGTCCGAGGGGGTCGTCAAATTATCTATCTCGGAGAGACGTCTCCAACGAACCCAAACATCACCCGGCTGCGTCGCACCGTTTCCAAGTTACGGTCGGAGGGGTCCGAGGGGGTCGTCAAATTATCTATCTCGGAGAGACGTCTCCAACGAACCCAAACATCACCCGGCTGCGTCGCACCGTTTCCAAGTTACTGTCGGAGGGGTCCGAGGGGGTCGTCAAATTATCTATCTCGGAGAGACGTCTCCAACGAACCCAAACATCACCCGGCTGCGTCGCACCGTTTCCAAGTTACTGTCGGAGGGGTCCGAGGGGGTCGTCAAATTATCTATCTCGGAGAGACGTCTCCAACGAACCCAAACATCACCCGGCTGCGTCGCACCGTTTCCAAGTTACTGTCGGAGGGGTCCGAGGGGGTCGTCAAATTATCTATCTCGGAGAGACGTCTCCAACGAACCCAAACATCACCCGGCTGCGTCGCACCGTTTCCAAGTTACTGTCGGAGGGGTCCGAGGGGGTCGTCAAATTATCTATCTCGGAGAGACGTCTCCAACGAACCCAAACATCACCCGGCTGCGTCGCACCGTTTCCAAGTTACTGTCGGAGGGGTCCGAGGGGGTCGTCAAATTATCTATCTCGGAGAGACGTCTCCAACGAACCCAAACATCACCCGGCTGCGTCGCACCGTTTCCAAGTTACTGTCGGAGGGGTCCGAGGGGGTCGTCAAATTATCTATCTCGGAGAGACGTCTCCAACGAACCCAAACATCACCCGGCTGCGTCGCACCGTTTCCAAGTTACGGTCGGAGGGGTCCGAGGGGGTCGTCAAATTATCTGTCTCGGAGAGACGTCTCCAATGAACCCAAACACCACCCGGCTGCGTCGCACCGTTTCCAAGTTACGGTCCGAGGGGTCCGAGGGGGTCGTCAAATTATCTATCTCGGAGAGACGTCTCCGATAAGCCCAAACATCACCCGGCTGCGTCGTACCGTTTCCAAGTTACGGCACCGAAAAAAGCGAAAATTTTGAGATAGATAATCTCAAAATTTTCACTTTTTTCGGTGCCCCGCGTAGACTTGCCGCCGCTCCACTCCGCTACTCATACTCACTAGTAGACATCATTGCATGTTTTTTTTTTATTTTGTTCTAATATAAAAATAGAACAGTTTGGACGTGTTCCAGAGTCCAATCTGTCATACTGTGCAGTGGAACTAGTTGAATTTTTTTTTGTCCAAACAATTCTATCATAGAACTATAGTAGAACTGTTTGGAACAACCCACTTATTATTTTATATATTATCACAAAAGTTTGTAATAAATAACGAAGGTCGTGTGCTCTTGGGCTATAATTTCAACATCAAAAACGACATATTTGTCATTTTTTGTGTAAGTACACGGTTCGATCGCGAACTGTCAATGCGGCGCAAAGCGACGTGCTCTCACTTCGGAGGCGCGTGGCCGACTGAACCGACTACGAGCGTAATTTCAATATAATAGCCTTCATAGTAATTTGTATGAAGATTTTGAGCGAAAAAATTGGGCAACTTTCTGATTTTTTTACATAAAATAAGAATATATTAATTAAGAAATAAATATTCCAGCAACTTTTTTATAGTTTTAACTTTATTATTTGATAAAATTCATTTAATTTATCTTCATACTTACGGCTCAATTGTAACAACACGGGAATGCGATTTACACGTTTTTAGTGATTTTCTGATTTTTTTTTACACTTATCCATAAGCATTATCTAAAATTCAAATGTTTCAGCATCAAGTAACATTCATTGGCTAGCTGTGTGATTTTTTTCAAGGTTGTGAAGCATCGTTTTATATATAATTCTCTTACATTCCCGACCCTCGATTGGCGAAAGAGACCCTTAAAAATTGTGATATTTTTACGAGCTGCGCATAATGTGACACCAATGCGTCTCAACATTTATGCGGGTAGTGCGTACTGAAATACATGTTATAGTATAAAGGGTGCTTAGATTGGTGTTAAAGTAGGTATTAAATTAAAATAAAATGCCACGATAGTTTTTTTTTTTTTTTTTTTTTTTTTTTTTTTTTAATATCTTCACACATTTCACACAGCACCATCTAGTTCCACACTAAGCAACTTAATGCTTGTATTATGGATACCAGACAGCTGATACACTACATAGATTACTTTTTTTTTTTTTTTTTTGTAAATACATAGACATAGAGCCCCTAGCGGGATTCGAACCCGCGACCGCTTGGTTAACAGCTAGGGTTACTAGCCACTAGACCAAACGTGTCGTCAAATGATCGTTTTGATCTGTAGGTACTCTGTAAATGATTTAACATTTCTTATACAATACTAGCTGGAGCCGCGACTTCGTCCGCGTTGAAAAACCAATATATCGCCTGACATCGTTATTGCTATTACACTTAGCCAGGAGTTAGTTTCCTTAATTTTAGATGATCCCTCGGGAGCAGTACCTTTTTCTGGATGAAAGGTACCCTATGTCCTTTCTGGTGTCCCTGACAACGTGTATGCAAAATTTCATTGAAATCCATTCAGCAGTTTTTGCGTGAAAGAGTTACAAACATCCATACATACATCCATACATCCAAACAAACTTTCGCATTTATAATATTTGTAGGATCTAGAGCTAGGTTATTAAAAAGTTGCGATTTGAATACAGATTTGTGTCCAGTATAATGCCGAAATCATAAAGAATGCTTTCAACAATATTAGGCAAAGCCGTAACATTTTTATCGCATACCCACATAGTGTACGAACGAAATATATATTCAAACAGTAAAGTGACATATCACATGTAAATACGCAGTAAAACGCGAGAAAAACGCATAAAAGTGTCAACAGCACAATTTATTTATACCATAGTGTCATTCCATATAAATATGGGTGCCCATATCTGGTACTTAAAGGGAGGCCGACACAAAAGTCATTACGAACTTGCTACTGAAGTCTGTGCACAGTACAACTCATTATCAGTAGGTTAGTTTACATATTGTTACGTTGTGTTATCTAAAAGTACCAAATCCAGTCTTGTAGGATAACATTCAGGCTGATTGTCTACTTGATGTACTTGATGCTTATCTTGATGGTTAACTTATCGACTGCAAACTCATACAGAAGAGGATTCAATTGCGCTGACAACCCTGATAAAATATTGCCAACCCTAAAGTCTATAAAGATTACAGAATAACTCACGCACCGAAACCCTAAATTAGACTTGATATTATACAGTAAGGGGTAATTCCCAACTATTTACTGAATTAGTTCAGACTGCATCATATGTAAGGGACTTTTAAGTTTCTTTGTTAAGGAACTCATTAATTGTCATTAATCATGACGTTTATATGTCAGAAAATATACAATTGAGCTTGTATAATTTCTACAAACGCAAACGTCATTCGCAAGCGCGACGCTATATATGCGCATTTCTCGCACATACCAAGTTAATTTCCGCAAGTAGCACATTCACTTCTGCTTACTGACACTGTGTAGTGAGTTTGTGACTATAAAAATAAAATATGCTTATCGCGCAGCCTATAACGGCGCCTTAAGTCACTGTTTGAACAGAACTGCGTGACAAATAAAAGCGTTGATAGCGCGTTCGAGTTATATTTTATTTATTTAACTAGTTTATTAACGTGGTTGCGCTTTTATATTATGACATTGGAAAGAAATATTCACCTTTAGCTTACTGAAACTTCCGAATTATATCTTACGCCTAATTAAATATCATAGCATAAAGTCGCCATCTACTTCTGTTTGTTTCTTCTTTAACTTCTTCTAAACTACCCAACGGATTTTAGTACGGTTTTCACTAATGGATAGTTTCACAAGAGTAAGGTTTGCGTTTATAATTTCAGAAAAAAATTGCATATGTGCGGTGCTGGAGGTGGGTTGATCTTGATAGTAACTTACATACATTCTTAATATTTTATCGAAAAAGTTTCGAAAAAATAATATTTCAAGTAAAAATTTAATTTGTATTTAAACTGTGTGTTTTACTTTAAAAATAACTACAATAAGATTTCACCATTTAATTTTCCATAAATAAAATTCAAGTCGTAATAAAAAAAAGCTCATCCAATCTGATATTAATTATGAAATAAATACCATACCAATGCACCTTGTATGACCATACAGACAAACATAGTTGGGACTACTTTTATGTGTAGATAAAAATTACGAGCGGCCCCGACCGCGGCCGGCTGTCACACCATTATCTCTTGTCGTATTTCAATGTTTATTCCTTTTATTTGCTGCCAGTATACTATATTTTTTAACAAGAAGCACCGACTTTATCTTTTATGGCTAGTAAATTGAGGTGTAAAGTGTCCAAGCCTTAAATTTCAAGAGTAATAATACGTCTTTGATTACGAATGCCTCACTTGCACGGATAGAAGTTTTAGTATGCAATTAGATGTTTATTGTAGCTCTATGGTACAATAAAAGTTAAGTGTTTTTAGAACCAAATTAAGTTTTCGTAGTAAACACGAACATATGAAAATATATATACCTACTATTTATTATAGGCAGTAATTAAAAATTATATTACAATTTTAAAGCTCAAAGTCCAAAGGGATTATTATGATAAGTTCGACAAAATAGCGGACAATGGTTTGCTGTGCTGTAAACTAATTTCTTGTGTACTAAATATTTTTTAATTTTAATTTCAAATATTTTCAATCTGTCCCTATCATTTTTTTTATCTTAAAAATCTTTCAAATTAGTTTCATAGTCGTCTGATTAGGGTGACATAAAAAGGCCATTTATTAGTTATTAGTATTTATTAGTTAGTTGGTGGAAAAAAAGAAATAGCTTTAGCGGACCTAGATTTTATGACAAAAAAATTTTGCTCTAGAAGGATTATCCAGGTTTATCCATCAGAAGGATTAACAGGGAAATACATATGTATGGAAAAACGCTGGTAGCGTACCCTCTTAATAATAATTAATAGGATCACCGTCAATTAACCACTTATCTAATCCTCAGGCCGCGACATCAATGAATTATTACTAAGTGATACATAAATGATAATGTCAAACGGGCAAACAGGGAGCCCTTTACAATTGTACCAACGCTGACCTACCCGTTATTGAAAACATGCAAAAACTAGTACAAGCGAATTTGCACTCTAAAGTCGTAACAATACATATCAAAGTGACTTATCCAACAATTGGTGATACGCTATTTAGCCATGCGGGCCGTAAGGTTTCCAGCTTTTTAATCCATGCAGTTTTAGATCTTATTACATTGAGTTTGGTTTGGATTTCGCACGAACTGCTTGGAGATACGCAAGGCTGTTTGTGTTGTGAAGTGTGGAAGGGAAGAGGCCATCCATCATCAGTAAGTGATCGATGAGCGCTGCCCAAATATTTGAATTATTTGATATTTGTATGCCGCTTGAGTTCAGTCGTCATAGTCACTGTTATTGCTTCATCGTTGAAACTTTTTTTTTTTTTCGTTTTTTTCGCCTTTTCGTTTCCTATAAAAGCAAAACTGCAAGAAACTCGCTTATATTTTTTCTTACATTTAATGCATGGGAGTTGAGTACCTATAATACGAATAAGTAATATACCTATACGATTAATAATCAGCTCTTATCGTAACATCTAACATCTACATTTGTGTGGCGTGTTAACAAACACAGTTAAGTTAATCGTCGGCCACCTGTCAGTTAGTAAGCAAATAGAGGCGCGTTTGTAAATACGCATCCATCACCTCGCCCGCTATTTTATTTATATTGAGTTTAGCATTATCAGAAAGATTACCGTATTACGGTATTACATGTACAATTTTATTCAAGGCGATAAAATGCGAAATATATTTTGCAGTAAGATATATAAATGGCTTCGTTCAAATAATAACGTAGGTACCCATTATTTAAGTTCATTTTTATAACTGCAACTAGCTTTTGTCTACGACTTCTTCCGCGCCCATGTCTTGTCAGTAAGACTATCACACATTATGGGAAGTCGTATTTATAACTGAGAAAAACTAATTACCAACAGGTAGAGTGTCAAATAAATAATTTGAAAATTTGAAAACAATGTTTTTTTTTTTTATAAATTAATTTTTTGTGCACTGTTGGGATTCAGTCGACAATATCCTATCTAATTTTTGAAAGTACTCATCTCATCAGGCGGTCGTTACGTGACGACGTAATAATGGAAGTAACTTACAAAATCTTCAACTATATGGATCTGAATCTGCATAAACCTATATGAATTGAGACGTAAATGGTGAGTTGCCATTTAGCAACAAATTATGATCAGTGAAAGAATGAAGTGGAGGAGTTCCCCGCAACCTGTTACCCCCCTGTACACCCTCCACACCGCACTGCCTCCTCCCCCTTCCTTGACGATGAATGATGACCGCTCCGATCGTGATTAACGACTCCCATTCATCATACTGCCACAAGTCTTCAAACAGTATTCACTCAATGGACGTGCCTTTATTTTATAATTGCTATAAAAAAGCAAGGAACGATCGCAGCAACCGCATTTTCATCAAGAAAGATATTATGCTTTTGAGAAGTTCTCAATCAATGCATACATAACTGAAGCTAAGTTTAGATGACATAATTATAACAACTAACAAGATATTATTACGTTTTTTATAAATCAAGCCTTTATACCAAAAAAGTATAACCCAAAATTTTGGTAATTTTAAGCTGTAGAGAATGTATCTCAGTGACTTGTGAATATCAACATATACTTAAGTCTATTTTTTGATGAATTTGGTCTAGTGTAATACCAACGTCAATGTCGATATTAATTTGTATTATTAAATTGGATAGTATCAGGTCTACCGAACCCTCACAAAGGTCAATTGGCCAAGCTGCGAATCCACATGATGATATAATATGGTTATGACCGCCTATAACTATAAAATATCGTTGGCCTATGACAGCAAGCAACACAAAAGCACGCGAGTGAGCTGCCGATTTGGATAAGATAAAAGTCATAGAGTGTGCCCTACCGCTACTAAAAGTCCTGAACGCTGAGAGGCTTTGTAATTATGGGGCATATCCATACATTTCGTATTGGTGTAAAGGTCCCATACATCATAATGGCAGCAATACGGAGCGAGGAGTGACGTCGCGTCGTCGTCTCCTCGAACCGACGCATGTCGCGAGCTGCCTGAATTAATTTGATTGGCGTTTTTAATATGTCACCTCTAAAACGGCACTTCCCCAAGAAAATTGGTCAAGTGATTAAATCCTCCCTTTGACTCGAGGATTTAATTCCTGGGAGAGTAAACTATAAAAATTATCTTTCCAAAGTTTGCTTCAGGCCATTGTGTGGAACCCAAAATACACAACTTCCGTTTTAAACCATGATTCCGCAATCGAAACCGCGGTTTCTGTGAGTGAATGGCATTCACATAAATCTGCCACGAACTTGACGTCAATCACAAATTCCCCAATAACAACAAAACAATTAACAAGTTCATACGATCAGCAATTCAATTACAAGCCACATACAATTGGTCCCACCCTCGTGAGCGATGGCCCACCCCATGATTAACGAGCCGGCGGCCCATTCATCATCAACACTATGACGTGCAGATGAACATAGTGGGTTAGAAGTAGTCTTACGGGGCAATCTCTGATGAAATTTAAAACTGATTTACGTTTTTACGTTTTTACAATTTTTACGTCTAGCGGATGAAGATAGATAAGTTAGAATCACAGAGATTTATTGTCTTTGGTTAGAATGATATGGATTACGCGGTGTATTGCTTCTGTAAAGAGCATTGGCTAAATAATTCTTTGTACTGTTTATTATCTGTTCCTGTCATCATTGAATGATTTCAGACAATAAATACCACATGTGAAACCCATATAAAAAAATAAAAAAATGTTTGTCACAATTATTGTCAGTATTGTGCGGACACCATTGGTAAAAACGTGCAATTTGGTAGTTCCCGGGATATTTATCACACAGCGGTCACGTACTTATTCTGTTGCGACAATAATTTCAGAAGGTTCTATTTTACTATATTGAGAGTCACTATATTTTTTATACTACAATGGAGAAGTAATAGGCATATAAAAATCACGTGTCATGATGTCATTCACGCTGATGATCTTCCAATTTACCCAATGATTTTCTGAATTCAATGGTTGGTTCTACATGTATCTTGATGTATGTATGTATCTTGATACATGTTGTATAATTTCAGAATATTTGGTTTCTGTAAATATGTATAATGTATAATTATGTTATTGGACTTCAGGTAGGTACTCGTAGTACCAACCTATTGTCATGTTGTCTTTAACAATGTCAGTTATCGTGATTTTTGCTTCAATTAGCTAATAAATAAATGATAAAATCATAATAATGTGCATATCAATAAAAATTAATATTAAATCCGGGAAAAAACCCTCGTTACCGTTTCGAGATCAAATTCTGTGATATAAGTAATTTATAATATTTAATCTTCATTAATTATTACTCATTATCTAATGATAAAATCTAGGAACACACGTGCACCTGCGACGCGCGCAACGCGCGTTATCGGACAGTGTCCTTCGAGGCTGCATGCGTCATGGTGGGCACGCCACCATGGGATCTCGAGGCCGAGGTGCAGGCGACCGTATATCTGGGCATTGCAGATGTACGGTCTCGGGGAGCTCAGCCTCCGCAAGAGGTTGTTTCGCGAATCTGTTCGGGTGCACGCGAATACCTCCTCCGGAAATACTGTGAGAGGTTGGCCGAGCCTAGTACCGGCCACCGCACCGTGGAGGCTATTCGTCCAGTGTTGGATGAGTGGCTCCAGAGGAGAAATGGAGCTCTTACGTTCCGCTTGGTGCAGGTGCTGTCGGGACACGGCTGTTTCGGGAGCTACGAGTATCTCCACCGGGTGGCTCGTAGGGAGCCAACTCCAGAACCAACTCGTGTGGATCCAATCCTTACTCACCCACCAAAACACTATTATATAGGATACTAGCTGGTGCCCGCGACTTCGTCCGCGTTCTGGATGAAAGGTACCCTATGTCCTTTTTGGAGTCCCAGACAACGTGTATGCAAAATTTACAACGCCATCTAGGGAATTCTGTTTGAAGCAATGTAGTACTCTAATTCATCTAAAAGTTAACAGATGGCACTACATGTTAGTAAAATTACGTGTTAATAAAATTAAAGCTGCTGCCCGCGACTTCGCTCGCGTAACTTAGTAAATTATGTACTTAAACCTTCCTCGAGAACCACTCTACCCATTAGTGAAAACCGCATTAAAATCCGTTGCGTAGTTTTAAAGATCTAAGCATACAAAGGGACATAGGGACAGAAAAAGCGACTTTGTTTTATACTATGTAGTGAAGTGACGTGTTATTATTTCACGGTGGTTTTCTGTAAGGAGCTGTAAGGCTGTAAGCCTGTAAGAGCTGCCCAAATGCGAAACGTAGTGGGAAGACGTGTATTAAGACCACTACAACTTTGAAAAATTACTATCCCAAAGTTGAGATTGTTAGTTTTAGCGAATTTATGATGATTATTATCATATAAATTTGTGAGTCGGGCCGGCATAGCCGGGCAGTAGAATCTAATATGTGTAGATGATCTTTCGACAAATTACCTACTATACTTAAAGCCGTGTCGGCATACCGAATGAAATGTGCCGGCCCGACTATATGTATAGCAACACTTAATTACACCACACCTTCAGAATTTCTGTTTTTTTAATAGGAAAAATACTAATACACAAGATATGTATAGCTAATCTAAGATCGAGATAAGTAATGCTGCATCAATTGAAAGTGGAAAATAAAAGTAATCGATTCTCAATGATAATAATACATCGATCAACCCTTGCCATAACAAGCTTCTGAGAAATTAGTCGGTATACTTGATAAGTAGGTACTTGGTAAGTAGGTATACAATTATATCGATAACTTATTTTAATCGTGTATTTCGAAGTTCCTGATTCATTAAGATGTTTATCAGCTGAAAACATTATAGTTATCTTAATTAATTGTGATTTGTATTGTTTTTTATTTATGATAAAATTATGATTATGATTAGCATCCAAAAAGCAACGCGGACGTGACGGCCGCATAGTCACGTAAGGGGTTTGTTACTGCCTCCAGACGGGCTATATGACTGCGAAACGCAGGTCGCAGTGTGACCTGTCATTATTAAAAATTTTGTCAATAGGTACTTACAGTTGTATTTTGACGTATTATTCATTTATTTAATTATTTATTTAAGGTTTTTTTTGTATGACAACCTTTTTTGTATGTATACAAAAAACCTACCCAAGATAAGTGCTGGCCTGCACCTTATTGAAACTTTTATTCCACTTGATCTATTGAATTTTATATTTAATCACCAATCAATACTAATAATAAATCTGTAAGTGTAGGTATTGTATGTATGTTCCTCCATAACTCTTAAACGAATTAACTGATTTTCATGAAACTTGGTAGATACACATTTAGATGTACGGGACACAGGATAGATGAGGATAGGCTACTTTTTTCACGCGGACGAAGTTGCGGACGCCAGCTAGTTCTATTATAAAGTTTTATTTTCTCATTTTCTTCCTATTTTCTATTTTATTTCCATTTTTGAATAATTTGTGATTATTTTATTATATAATAATTTATGGTATATAACCATTAAATGGTCATTGTTACTTATAAATATGCTAACAGATGTTATGACAATTCCATAACAAAGTTACTTTTCATAATGGTATATTGTGTCTGAATAAATTTGAATGTATTTGAATAATATTTACTATATATTAATTAATATTTACAATAAGATAAAGGTTTATAATGAAACTTTACCTAAGTGTGAATTTCTTTTGTGTGTTAATGATTTTTTTTTCGTTAAACACGATAATATGTTTTGCAATCATCGAAGGTGAAATGTCTAATGTCATTTGAAATGACATCGAATGACGGTATTGTCTTGGAGTCTGAAAGTTAATTTTAATATTTAATATTAATTATTTATGTAAGTACCTATGCTATTTTCATTACCTACATCGCCAAATATAAAAATACTAAAAATAATGTTAATAAAAAATAAAAAATCGGAGACGTAGATAATTATTGAGGCGGCAACACAACCTTTGCATTTAAATAGCACTCTGTGTCTTGTTAGAAATAACTTGGAAATAACTTAGCAATAGCACAATGAAACAGAGTTGCATTTGCATACAACTGTGCAAGTTCCAGTGATGACGGTGGCGTCGTGTCGTAGCCGTGTCGTAGTCCTGTCGTAACGAGCCGCGAACGGGGCTGTGTTGTCAGCCTAGCACCATTACTTCCGCCACCCGCTTCCGCTGTCAGGCGGTGATAGGTGCTAGTGATGTGAACGTTACGTTTTCCGATATCGATATTAATTTCTGATTATAATAATTTTCTGTAATACTTTCGAATGCTCATCCTAGCTTCAGTTCTTTAAGCTACAAAATATGTTGAAAAATAACATTACTGAAAAAAAAGTATGGGGAAAATTTAATATTTTTCCAAGGATTACGAGGTTTGCTAATTCTGTTTTGCCTATTTTGGCAGCAAAGCCTTTAAAGTTCTCAGATCCGCGTAAATTTCTTTATTGTATCTACTAGTTAAAGTTTAGTCGTTTTGATAAATTTAATTAATAAATATTTTTCTGTTTAATGATTAATCTGAACTAAAACCCTTTATAAGCAATTTATTTTTCCTCTATATTTTATTACGTTAGTTAAACTATTCAATTTTTCCAGCGCAAATGAAAATAATTTTCTATTCGTTTAAAACAATTTCAACAGAATACAGAATGTATTCAACTAGTAGATATATAAAAAGAATGCGTCTCGATATAATTAAATGATGAGGTGTAACATCACTAAATTTCCGTTCCCGGTAGACGTGTCAATTAGGACGCATGTTGCGGTTTGCGGTCCGCGCCGCGACGCGCCGTATCTTGTCATGCCAGCCATTGCACTGAAATGTATTCTGTCATTATAATGTGATGTGCCGACCGCCGTGTCGATATTCACATCGACGGAGACCATACGTGGCTGTCAGTTCGAACGGACGCATGAAGAATTTAAACGACATTATTTGCTTCAACTGAAATTAATAGCATCAGTCATGATTATTAATTTAAACCATAAAATCCAAATAAAGGTCTAATCCTTGATATAAACTATTATAAATATTTTTTATGTAAGGTCTGCAGGCAGCCACCTATACTATAGTCTAGGTGGCCATATTGTTGCCATACTGTTGCGCCCATATTTTTTATTTAAAAAAAAAATAACACGTTCATAAATTTAACTGCATACAAATTATTTAAGTCTGAGGGCTGTAGCAAAAGATTCAAAATCAACAATGTAAACAAAACAAAATTCACCTAGGACCTCTTTCACCATCTCTGAGTAAAATGTCAAATAGGCTAACCACCTAACCACCATTTAAAGTCACCGGTAAGAAAGCGTACGAGTTTCACCATCTTCGAGTAGCATTACTCAAGGGTAATTTCAATGAAATTAACACAAGATACTCGTAACATTTACTCCCCAATTAGCGTTACTTGAAAAGTAACTAATCAACACATTACTTGTAGTTGGTGAAAGAGGCCCTTAATTTAATATTGACTACAATTATATTTTAAAAGGGGGCTAGAAATTAAAGATTCATTTCATTTGGCTGATGTGCGATGTGCTATTAGGGTTTACGTAATAGTCTTTTACGACGAGGGACTAACTAGACCATCTGATAACAATAGGTATAATTTATAGATTAAAATCTACATATAAAACAGTTTATTATGTTACCTTATCTTCATAATGTGCTAGATTTTTTAACGAGTTTCGCGAGAGTTGCGGACAGTTTGCGCGATTATTTCCACATCACGTAATTGCAGTGTAATAGCTTTTTAAAACTATAAAAATTTTTATTTATGAAAAAATTAAAAACTACAAAACAAGTTAGGGCCGTTTCATCATAGGGTTGCTTTGTAACATAGAATTAGAAACTGTTATGCTTTGTAATGTTAAAATTGTATTGTTTCACCACAAAGTCAATTAGTTAGAAAAAAGTCAAAATTTACAGACTATAGATAGATTAAAAAATTATACCTACTAATATATTTTTTTGTACGTGGTTATAAGTACTAGTGAAAATTTCAACGCGTTTATTTTTCAACGCGTAGGAAGTCGCGTGCAGCAGCTAGTATTTAATATTTAATTGTTGTGTGTATATAGTGTTCTGTAAGCACAAGTGTCATTATCCATCATAGAACATGAATATTAAAATGAGTGTTAAAAGCAAAATTAGCAGGACAACCGCTGTCACAGAGCGGCGCGCTGCCTGACGGGTAGATCACCCGCGAAACGTGACAGGATGACAGCCCGGGAGGACCGCTGTGATTTATTATTTGCTCTGGCGTACACACCCCGGACCACGAAAATCTACTGTGCCAGCAGCAACTGGACGTTACATCAAACAGTAAAAGAAGTATGAACACTTCAAGAAACTTGTTTCGTCTGAATTTTTCTTTTTTGTTTTAAGTACAAATTTGGTTTGTTGTGTCTAATCCAAATGCTTCAAAGATAAAAATCTTTATTATTTATTTTAGAGTATATGATTGCCTACTTAGAATAATAACGCAATTGCCTATAGGATCCTAATATTATTATCTAGTAGTAGCAGAGTTCATAATTTCTCATAAGTCTCATATTTTCTCATAAGTCACTTAAATTCTCTTTCCCTTGCTGTTCCCTTGTCCATTCTATTATCAAGGTCGACAGCGCACTTCCAACACGAATGGCAATTGTGTTAAAAGATGATAGTAGTCACGTACAATCGAGCGTCAGCCTGGCTGCCGAATTGTGAATTTCTTTAATAAGAAAAGAATACTGTTTTGGTGTGTAAATGAAGAATGTCATTTACACATCCTTGACCTTGACCGTATCTGATTTGAACATTTTGATATTGCATTTTTTATCTTCATATTGATATTGCTTGGACTGTCAGCCTATCTACCGCCTCTTATCATGATTTTTTTAAGTTAAGTACATAAATCGGAGATGACGAGACAAAATTTAATTATCTACTTCGCAATTTTGTGAACACTTTTATTTATAAAATAAAATAATTACAAATAAATTCAGCAAAACTGGACATTCAATTTGTACATCTAAGATTATAAGTACTTAGTACTTACTTAATAGGTGAAGGAAATACAGGCCCGTAAAAGCAATAATCATTCATGCGAATAACTCGGCAAATACCCGTCAATCACAACCATAGCGTCATCACATAAATTATTTATGTGACG
This sequence comes from Synanthedon tipuliformis, assembly GCA_947623395.1. NCBI lineage: Eukaryota > Metazoa > Arthropoda > Insecta > Lepidoptera > Sesiidae > Synanthedon > Synanthedon tipuliformis. The sequence goes on along the minus strand of OX392415.1, from coordinate 487,170 downwards.
CTCAATTTGCTAATGCCATCTATGAACAATCACCTAAATTGCGAACTAACAACAAAACGTTTGCAGTTACATTAACAAGAAACATACCAATTTGAACTCAATGTCAACGCGATAAGGTTTATAGTAATTTTATTGGACCTCAATATTATTGGTGTCGATGTATGACAAAGAGCAATTAATTGACATTCATTGGTAGTGATTGGACTGTCAGCGGTCAATAAGATTGATCAATTGGACGCGCACGGGCGGTCACGCCAAGTCTTCGTATTCAAATGATGCTTGAATCATTAATGTGAGTGGAAAAGGAATAATTACCATTCAATTTGTTCGTGGTTTTTAAGAGTTTTATGAGCCTACAAACCTTTGTTCGTGTTTTAAACTATGTTGCAATATGGTTGCAATCGACGATATCAGCGCACAAAAATTATAATCAATGATTTTGTATTGGTCTCGCTCGCTACGCTCGACTGAAGCGAGACCAATTTTTAGTCTATGATTATAATATTCATTGGTCTAATTAATACAAACATGTACGATACCATTCTCATGGAAATTAATTAAATGTAATTTGTAATTTAATAATATGACACTGGAAATAGAGTTCATTCTCCTGTTTTCTAAACCATAGACAGATTCTAATCACATACTATATTTTTATATGATCCGTAATGGACAGGCAGACATTAGATACCTACGATGAATTTGCGCATGATTCCATATGATTCGCACGATAAACCTGTCACCGTGGGATGTTACATAATTTTATTATAGGTACATATATCTAATAAATTAATAACATAATTTTTTGTGTCAAAATAGCGGGATACCATTTTACAATTATTTATGTTAGTCCACAATCCATATAACGATTAATATATTAAGATTGATGCAATTAGTCAATTACAATGTGGCGTGAATCATGGGACGGCCACGTGACAGCCACGTGTCAGTTGCTTGACATGTCGCTTGTCACCCAGTTAGTGGTCTCGGTGACAGTGGGCCCGGCGTGGCCTGGCATCACATTGACAGTGACATTAACACGACTGCCTGTGACATAACTTTTCAACACGCAATCTGATGGACATGCAACATACAAATATAATGTATGTTTATTTCATAAACATAGTATACTTCGTAATAGACGAACAGACCCCGGTTTTTCGCGTCACCAAAACAGAAATGTCTTAGTGTGCGTGATATATAAGTGTGTGAGTGAATTTTAGAGATGTCCCTTCGTTATCGACATGAGTTTATGGGCGAGTTATCATGTTTTATTTATACCTATTATTTCACTAGACAACCCGCTCACAATAGGTGATTCTGTACAGTTGAACATAAAAACTTAATAAAATATTAAAATGAAAACTAGATATTGCTTTGAAATAAAAGAAGTTGTTAGTATAAATTGCTATATTAAAAATCAATAACATTTACTATTGTATTATTATTATTAACAAAAATATTTGGTTTGTTGTAATTTTTCTAAGAAACAATTATTAGGAACGTTTATTCGTACCTACAAAGGTACTAGTGAATTTTATTTTGAGTAATACCTAATCAAATTTTTATTGATTTTGTAGCGTTTCATTGCTACACGCCAAGGTAATTTCATTGTAATGGTCTTTTAAACCTGGCCTTCTTTTTAAATTCATTTAATAAAGACTGCAAGGTAACTACTTTCTTTTTCATTCTTTTATTTTTTGCTTTTTAATTGCATATTATGTTTCGTTGTTTTTCAGACAACTTGTTCTTCAACTTTGCACATTTTTCATAAGTCTTTTCTTCCTAGGCGTTAATTGTGGTGCCTGAGATGTAGATGGCTGAAGTGAAATGTCTCTAAAGACATAGGTTGATACAGGTCTTGTGGGCTCCAATGTGACCTGAAAAGGATAATGGTTTATTTATGCATGACCTGACTGCTCTCAAACCTTCAGAGACATTAAAATATTGCTTGCAAAACTGTGCCCTAATATGAAAAATATGCGAAGAAATGTGTCTAGCATGATAATATTATGCTAAAGTGACTCGACGACAATGAATCATATTCTACAAATAAATAAAAATATACACACCGGTACAAACATTGTGGGGACACAGTCCTTTTTTAAGCGACGGCGATATTTACGCTGTAGAAAACATCTTGGATCAAAATGTTTGCTGCATACTGTGGAATATTTATTAGGTGTCCAGTTTGGCTTATTTAGGACTCTAATCAAATGGAAATCTAAAAAAAGTACATTTAACTTTAACTAGTTGTTGCGACTTTGCCCGCGTTTATAAATATAGCTTATGTTATGTTACTCGGTGACAATGTAGCTTTCTATTGGTGAAAGAATTTTAATTATTCCAGTAGTTTTTGAGTTTATTCAATACAAATATACATACAAATCTTCTCTCTCTATAACATTAATAATAAAATTAACATAGATTATCAAATACTTCACTATGCATATAACCACTTACATTTTAAAACACTCGGCATATTAACATTTTTATTATAAGAAAGAATAAGAATGCGATATCGATATCGATGACTCAAATACTCAATCACTACGTAAATTATGGAAATATTCACAGACACAAAATCTTGTTTTTGTATTTATGAAAGTGAGAAATATATATAAAACACAAAACTACGTGATATCTTACATTTATTACACAATTTGCCATATTCCTTAAACCTAGTTTTCCTTGAAAATAAGGCGTTTAAAATTGATAGTGTGTGGATCGTATTTACCTGTAAAATGTCTCATTATTTGGATTATTCCTGTGATTCACTTCACAATCAGGCACTGAACAACACCCCATTGTTGATTTTAACAATAATTTTATACAATTTAAAAGGATTGCTTGAGAAATTACACAAAAACTGAAGGACGCTATTCGCAGTGTTCTGCTAAGTTCTGATAAGGTTTCAAAACTAGTCCTATCGGGTATTGTTTTTCTATCTCTTTCGCACTCGTATTCTTGTCATAAGAGACTGCGTTCTCGCTTGCACTCTCTGTTCGTCTATTACGAAGTATACTATGTCTATGGTTTATTTAATTCTATGTTCGCTCGTAGTGAGTTAGGGTTGCCAGTTTTGGTGTTATAATTATTGCGACAGATATTTTTTTAATGTTAGTTTTATTATTAATTTTTTACTTCAATCATTTCTCTTATTGTAAATTTTGTTAAACTTGAATTTTCCACGTTATCAAGTTACGTAACACATTATCTGTTTTACTACCCTTCTAAAATTTTATAATGATTGTAACTTGGTTGTAACTTGAATACTTGGGACTGTAGACTTGGGACCCTTTTATAGAAGTGTATGAAATATGACTGCGAAACATAATTTATGTGCTCTACCATTTTAAAACTTTACTATTTAGTAAATATTACATAATATGTGCTAGTATTGTATATGTGCACTAATTTATAATATATTTATGTTACTAAAATAGTTTATGCTATACTATTTTAGTATTATTATTTAACTTAGGTGCATCATTTTCAAAATTTCAATTTTAAATTAAAATAGTATTGGGCTTGCATGTTTACTTCCACTAGATTTTATGAAAGCCTTGAGTTCTTGTCTGTAGTTATACAAAAGTTTTATCTATATGTAGGTGCCTACTATAAATTATTTATTGGTTAGTAACTGTTACAACACAATGAAAGTTTGGCAACGTTCACTTTGCATATACCTACATGTGTAACTACCACAATGTTGCATGATTGAGAATGAGTGATGACTGTTTCTTATGTGGCTTTAGTACTGGTCTGTACCATCATTAATCTGTAAACTCAGGCACCGGTGCAAATATGCAATTCTCCTACTTCATACATGAACAAACAAATGAAATGTTGTTAAAATTAAAATACGAAAAAAAGTGTTAACAAAACGTCAAATAAACGTACTTAATAAAGGAAAATATAGGAAAAGTAGTTATTACAATATTCAGAAAAATCAACAATCAATACCTATGGCCTCGTTATCCATTTAGTAATTTTAGAGGGAATATATGCTCCTAATAGGAGCAAATTTAAGGTACCTACCTTAAAATTAATATTGTATTTAATAAAACCTTATTTAAATTTAGCACGCTACCTAAGCTTAGCGTACCAACCTAGATATGCTAAGCTTAGGTACGAGTGTATATAGGCACAGCAATATAGCTATACGCCACATAGTAATGTCACATTATTTTATAGGTAGGTACACAAGTGAATATTTATTAATTAATATCAGCAATAATTCATTCGGTAACATATTTTAATGTTAAGTATATACTTTAACATTTGAATAGGTACAATATACAATTATTGTTAGACGTCGTGTTAAATAATATGAATGACAGGACACGGCACTCAAGCGTCATTAAATTTACAACATTAAACTTACAATTTCTGAGTAGGCACTTGTAATAAAATTTATTGCATACGCCATAAAAACATAAGTACGGTAATAGACACGTTTTGCACGCACGATAATAAAACAAGTTCACATTCAACAAAATGGCTGCCACACGAGCATGTGAAATGGCCGCTTTCAATATATTCACTCAAACCTGTCATTGTGAAGTCGTTTATTTATTTCATATTACATTTATGCTATTTTATACATTATTATTACATATTTTGATAAGTATTTAAATTAACTAGATAATTTACAATCAATGAAGTAAATCCTATATAGTAAACTACTATATAGTAATCAGTAATCATAATGATCATATGATTAGGAGCTACACTAAAATTATCCGTTATTGGAGAGACGTAGGGAATATACATTGGAAATATCTGACGCGCAAGAGTAAATCCCAAAATCTTCATATGGGCTTCCCTACTAATAGTAGATATTTACAAATAGATTTGAGGCTCTCTATATTAGTAGGTATGACCTCTGCTTATTAGTATCAACATTAATTAATGTGATTAGCATCCAATGCCGATATAGTAATTAGCATCGGAGAAGAATTTACAGTCGGCAGCACACGAGACCGCATTACTATTCAGTGATGCATTGTCTGCACATTCCGCCGACTGTACAGAGGCATGTCCATGGTATTTGAAGACGATTAGACGTGAAGTGCATCCATCAAATTGTTAATCAATCAATGTTTAGCAACTGTTCTCGTCTACAAATATCTACTGTCATACCATTGGCAGTGTTGGCTCATCACTTCAAACAAATATTGGTTGAGGCGAAAAAACTTGGAATGCCTTTGATAAAATGATTGGACTTAATGTTGGATCAAATGTTGGTACTTTTTTGTATGTGCATAGGCATATCTCAAGTAAAAAAGCATCACTAGGAGACGTTCGTGTAGTCGACCCTGCAAAATTTGATTGACATCTTCCTGAAAGAGTGATTATTATGATGTAGTAAGATGAAAATACCTCAATAGGGAGTTAATACTAAATCTTCTTTCTTTTTAGTCTTCTTTTGATTGAGATTAATTAAATATAAATTTTGTGTTTTTGCAGCTAATACTGAGTCTTAATTCTTAATAAATCATATGCATTTTTTATTTCAGTTTATTTTCCCTCGCTATACAATCGCTCGAATCTATTGCAAATTTTGAAAAAAGGAAAACCTATTAAACTTACAATAAAATGATGGAGATTGGAAAAAATTTAGAAGTGGAAAAACATTTTCTCTTTTTGTATGGACGAGTACGTACTATCCTTCCCTCTTAATGGAACTTATACTATTAAAATAAGATTTCCTTACATTTTTTCATAGTTGTCGGTAATGTTTGCCCCAAGTTGGCTCACGTTGACTGTAGTTAGTAGAAGCGATGGCTGAGCAACGCGAATCGTCAATCATCTGTACGCATTAATCTTCTGCAGACAACTTGATAGATCATCGCGTTGAGGGCCGACGGATAATAAAGCAACATTTCGAAAGGTATGCACAATGGATGTGGCACTAATATCGAAGAATCGCTACTACGAAATATATAAAATTTCGTATGTTTCAAATGTGTGGTTTCAGATCATATTATAACTTCATATAATCATTTACAAATAACACTAACCAACAAACGCATTGGACACACTATCAAAAATTATATCAAAATTATATTGTTTGTGACAGGCTTAACTCAAATACTTTGTTTAATGACCAAATATCAGTCGATCATCATCTTTTAAAATATTAGTCGAGTTTGAGCTATTAGGAAGCTTTAATACCACCCCGGTTCTTTATTAACATTTGAGCCTTTGACTTATATAAACATTCCTATTGTAACAGTAGAACATGGAAACAGTAGAAGTATGTTTGAATGTTAGCTCTCATCGAGTCCTTGTCAGATCTAGTCGTCGCCTCCATTTTTCCAACATGTCGTTGATCGCAAGCCCTCTCGCGGCTCGCAGGTAATAAATCGTGCTAAACAAGTAGGTTGGGCCGTTTTATCAAAGTCAATCGGTATCACGCCTGCCGCCGCCCGTGAGTAATTATACTGATGCCGTATTTGTAACACGTGCTTTACGTGTGAAGGAGACTGTTTCCTCTCATTATTTGTCTGTTCATCATTTCACTCATCGCCATTATGTGTCCTATAGTTCTCTTTAGAATCCAGTTTCATTCCGAGACCTTCATTTTGACTGGCATCATTTGTACATTGTGTTCCGCAGTCATAAACAGGTCATAACATGACTAAATTTCAGTATACTACAATAGTCCATTCTTTTGCATTTACCATCAGTTTTGATTTAATGAGCAGAAAAATAGATTTTTTTTTTTTTTTCGATTATTCCTAAAAAATAAATAAAGCAAAATTAACTTTTCATCATTCAACTAGAGGTAAGAGAAGTATGATACAGAAGCGAGAGAAAAATGTTCAAAGGAATTATTTCGGATCGCAACACAATACGCGTCAACATCCACATTAGCAATGTGTCCGCAGAGATGCAAAAAGTGCGAATTCCTTGGCACTTACGATCCACCACTATAACATTAACACCGGCTAAAACTTGTATTTTTTCAACAATAAAGTTGACAATTGTTCAACCAAGCCGTTGTTTATTTTTGGTAGCATTTCGCGGTGTGTGACAGCAACCATCAGTCACGTTAGCGAAATATTATTTTTGGCGCATCAATCATCTTCGTTGCCCCCAAATATTTGTTTTGAAATGTTCGCGATTATCGAGTTACTGTGTGACATCCTACCGAATGTTTACCGAGTTGACTCGGGGATATTTCAATATGTTCATTTGACAAGTTGTTATACATTGTGACAGCAGAGTTCGAGACTGGCCAAACTCATAATGTGTGACTAACGTCGACGTCTACTTGTTAAATTAAGCGCTGTTTTTTTTATATTTATCTTATCCGTGTTATTTTATTATCAAGTCAAATAAAAATTACTTATTAAAAATTATCCTCTGAATTATATTATTTTTTTCTGCACTAACTATTTATGCGACTTTACGTTTTAAATGAATGTCGTTACCACGACCCTCCTGGTGTTCATGATCTAATAAGGTTCAAAATGTCAAGATGGCTGTCTCGACAGTAACAAAGATTATGTGTTTTATATAATAACGAATGCGATACAGAAAATAAATGATAGTCATACAATTTTCCCCAACATCCATCAAACAACAATCACAAAGCAACCGAAAGGCTTCTTCAAACACATCGCGCAATAGACCGGCCATTTTGACGAACGCTCTTGATTGATGAGTGCCACAGTCATGAACCACGAGACCAGGTTTGAAGACCTGCAGCTTTAATACATCTGGCTTGTTTCCGTCCCACTCGCGAAGGCGAAGAGAGGTGGGGGAGGTCAGCGTAAGAAAGTCACGCAAACCTTTGATAAATGACCGCCGCTATAAACATGGCTACTTTATTACAGGGACCGGTTATGATTTATTCATACTCGTGTCAGATTTGAGAGTTGAATGGTTTTTGCGGACGGCCACTCGCCAAGTTTTCTTATACTGAGTTAGAAAAAAAATGCTTAATCGTCAATCAAAAACAGAGCTCAAATTCAATTAAGTATAATAATATGAATGAATATTAAAAGTACACACTAATTTTTTTAATGTGAGTTTTATAAAAAATGGTATCTTCAACTAATTCGTTTGGTATATTAAATTGGTTGTTATTCCTAAAATGCTTTATTTTATAAACACGTGTCTGCGAATCATATAAGAAGCTTTTGAGAGAAACAAGTCTTATTAATTTATTGAAATCGGAGATATTATAGTTTTGCCATAACCAAAGCTCATACTTGCTGAAATATTTGATAATGTGTCTATGATCTGATCCAATTTTGTAGAAAATTAGAGATAGGGCGGCGTCGATAGTCCACTTAACCATTTACTAGGTATTTTGTGGTAACACATGCTACTCCATGTGTGCTAAAAGAGCGCTGCCGACTTTTGTGAAATAAACTTTGATGAATGAAGAGGTGAAACAAGCTCAAAGGAACACTTATTAGAAGATTGAAAACTAAAACTTCCTAAATTAATCAGAAAATATTTCGAATGTGCGGTCTTTGCATCATCCTACGTGATAGACATTTAAGTTTTATACAACCTTCGATATTAAATACAACAATATGTTGTTCAATTGTATTAGTCTTACCACAAAAGCTTTCGTTTCAATATTGCACCGACATGAAAGCTAAGCTTGAAGAAACTCGAATAAATAACAACAATGCAAAGTTGTTAAACATTCAACTGTTTCCTACGAATGAGGAACGTCTGGGGATACACACGAGAAGTCATTAAAACAAGTGTTACATCTATCATTCTGTCAGGTGGTGGCTCAGGGCTCCAACCTTTGCCCTCTGCTCGCGCTTCAACATTTTTGTGGTAACATTAATAGCTAACATTACTCAAACAGTTTGAATAAGATTGATTGAAACGTTCAATGTGAACTCAATATTTCTCAGATGTTTTTGGGAATTATTGATGCTAGACAGGTTTATGACAATTTTTACATTTTTAATATTAGAAATCTAGGTGAAAATATATATATAAAAATTGTCAATATTTCAGCATTCTAGACTCAGTACTCAGCCGGGACAAACAAATTTTTAAGTACTAATAGATTGTGGTTAAAAAACTCATTATTATTTGATTATTTAGATTATTAATTAGTTTTTAATTATTTAGATTATGTTTATCATGTAGGTATGCTTTATGTAGCATAGAGAGGGTGTTTAATTAAGCTATAAAATTTCAGGACGAGCGAATTCGCGGAGACAATCTCTTAATCCAGGCTAATTACATCAATCGATCAGTGTTGATTTTATGGAGTTCTTTAATCGAAGATATAATGATAAACGGATTTCGATATAACTTATTTACGATGATAGATCACCTGTCGACGACGATACAGTAATAAGTGTCCAAAATGATTTATTGGCTTTGATAATAGTTAAACCTGTTTTGATAAGTATATAATCTAACATTTGCAGTAAAACATTACAGGAACTAAAGTAATAAATCGAATTACGGTAAAAGTTTTCTTTTTAGAAATTATTATTCCAATTTAAAGCCATTTTCTATTGAGGAATCATTTTAATTTTAATTGTACCTACATTGCAATAGAATTTATTTATTTTACGGCTTACCGTAAAATAAATAATTTTTATTGCAAATAAATAATAAAAAAATAATATTAAATAATAATAAAAAAAAATTTTTTTTTACTTATAAAAATCTATTTGTGGCAGATAGTGGAGGTATTTTACAGTAATTATTAGTTTTTACCCCCTTAGAAAATACCACAGTGAAATAATAGCATATGTGCTGTTGTGTTTCATTATGTGAGTAAAGGGATGCCAGAGCACATTTTAACTATGTTTAGTATTATAATATACTAGCTGTATCCGGCCAAGCTTCTCTGTAGCGAAGTCAACGTATGAAAATTATATTTTTTATATATTAAAAAAAAATCAGTTTCCGTTGAAATTTTGAAAAAAAAAAAAAGTTTATACAATTATTCCTCTATTTAAATGCAATATTTTGTAAAAATTTCAAGTTAATCCGTCGGCTAGTTTTCTAGTTTTTGAAGCATAAACAAACCAACATAACCACACATGTTATATATAATGTGTTTTTTTTAATGATGACATAAAGAATGGCTCTATCGAAGTTTAATGAATAAACAACTGTTTCAACCAATAAACGCATTTTAACTGTAACATAAAATATAATGTAACTTATATAGATATAGGTACCTATAGTTTATTATAGAGACCAATTGATCACACCTCGGGCTGTTTATCAATAGGGAACATAAGTGTACCAGTAGTGGGTTCATAATGAGGTGCCCCGCTGCGTTGCGAAAGCGTAAAATACGCTGTAACTCTAATGTACACCATAAATTATAACCAGACAAGCTTTATGGCTGCCCTCTGGGCCGTTTCCATCATGCAGTGTGATGTGAAAACACATTCTATTTAATTATACACACTCGACATGACAATTATTTCTATAAAATTACATATACAAACAAATAAATTCGTCACCTTTTTATAAATAAACTAGCTGGTGAAACTTAACTTAAACGTAACTTAGTCCGCGTTGAAAAATAAATGAGCAATATAAGGCTTGACCTATTTTTGTTATAACACTTTGGCCAGATTAGATTGGCGTTAAATTTTTATTTGATTTCCACAATTCGAAACAAAAAAATTGTGTGTCTCAGCTTCGACGTGGCTCCGACACAAGACTGGAGTTTACACCTAACGAACGACTATAAAATTTAATTTTTCTCAATTCGAACACGCCAAATGAACTTTGTATAGATATCTGAAACTTTAGATAAGTATTCTTAAATATTCAAATAAATTTAACGTAACTATAACGCATGAACATAACGCATTCGTGTGACAATTCTGATTTCCATACTCTAGCGAAAACTAGTTGAACCATATTTGAAATGTAACGCTCGCAGAGCGGCGGCAGTTATTTCGTCAGCTGTCACTGGCAAACCTCTAAACGCCACGTCATTAAAAGCTATAACACGAGTGTCTCGCTATAATTTAGTGTCATTACACGGCACCCAATCGACACTGCTCCTTATAATCAACGCCCATTACCCTCAAAGCAGAGTAACGCCACTCTATCATTTGACAATGTACGGACGATTAAACCTTAATGTACTTCGGCCATTACATTGTGGATCGCTTGTTATGTTGACGAGTGCCAAGTGACATCTTTTTAATGTGTGGCCGTTAATTTACTTAATCATCATGTGTGTGTGTGTGTGTGTGTGTTTTCTGAAAGTTTTCACTCGGTGAAGATCCGGAGAGAAACTCAAGATATAGGCATTTAAATATAGTGAAAATATTTTGAGGGTTATAATATTTCCAGTGGGTAGGAACAATTTTGATTAGCTTGCCTTGCAAGATGTAACATTGTCCAAAATTATGACCGTTTCAAAATACTACAAGGAGTAAAACGATATTCCCTGTTCTTTATTAACTTTAGTGTCATCACTGACGTTATAGTCTGTGAGTGTCATCAACTATTTTTATAATTATTTAATAAAAAAGTTCTCCCAACCACAATATTGCGCGGACGAGAAACGACTGCCTTTAGTTGGCCCTAAATTGAGATTTTAGGGCCAATGAACTGGTGCCATTTCGCCGCGCCGTTGACCTGGTCCTTACGCTAGTAATATATAAGTCTATGCTTTCAATTCAATGATTTTAAACGATCTCAAAAACGCCTATCGCATCGTAATTATTTATTTATGTATGAAAACCGTAATTTTTGAACCGTAACAAAAGTTTAGCTGACAGGTGAATGGTGATGGTCTGTTAGTACTATGACGACAAACATTATAATGTCATTACTCCGCCATTAGTAACAATGCCGACGATTTCACGGCGCACCACCTGAACCACCTCCGACCGACGACAAACAACTTTTTTAATGTCCCAATTTGTAACTTCAGTCAGTTCTCTGACTGTTGAGCGAGCAAATGCATATTAAGGCTAAGTTCAGATGACCGCGCGGCAGCGTACGCGCAGTGGAAGCATCGGCAGTCTGGCATCGATATTTATTTTATCTATGCATCTGTCCGTCTCAACCACGCGGATCAATTGAGGCGGACTAATTCTCTAACACCACTTGGCGATTCTTTACTTCGAAACCGATATTATTACTAATCGATAATCTTCGTAAATTGTTACGATATCTACTAGATTCTGCTAAAAAGTTATTCTCTTACATAGAGATTGAAGACTAGGATAAGACATTGATGTGTTTTGGCAAGGTCACAAAAGCGTGAAATCATAATTGGCCATACAGAATCAGGGCCAGTAGAATTATGTTTGTAGAACTTGCACCGCGCGGTTATATTATGTAGACAAGACACACTGTTTAGTTTGATCTTGTACCACGCGGTTAGTAGCGCGGTCATCTGATCTTAGCCTTAAAACTAGATGGTACCCGCGACTTCGTCCGCGTTGAAAAAGAAAATACATGAGTAATAACGCCTGACATAGTTATCGCTGTGACGTCGGTGGCGCCGCCACGCGACAGTGGCGCTCATTTCTTTAAAATTTTAGACGATCACTCGGAAACAGTACTTTTTTCTGGATTAAAGGTACCCTATGTCCTTTCTTGTATCGCTGACAACGTGTATGCAAAATTTCTTGATGACCGGTTGAGTGGTTAGGCGTGAAAAGATAGCAGACATACAGACAGTCAGAGTTACTGTCGCATTTATTTTTATAATATTATATAGTAGGTATGGATAAATAAAACGAATGAATTAATGTGATGTTGAATCAAACCAGAGATTAGAAATTTAATCTTCATCTTAATCTTAATTTCTTGGACTTTGTGGACTCCATAACTAGAATTAATGTATTCAAAAAGATTTTATCTTAAAATATTTATTGAAATGGTAAATAAGCTGAACATTATCAATAAATAAACATGCTAAGAACTTTCCCTGTCGAAAGCTCTGTTTATAATGAAACTTTCAATATAATTCGCATTTTGCTTCAGATTTGCCGCAAAACTTTAGAACCATTTCATTCTAATATCTAACACTAGTAGGTATCTTACAAATATTACAAACATTGAATATTATAAATAAGATTATGAGAATTTATGAATTTACGTTTATTACACATTTTAAACTAAAGCTACTGAACAAATTTTGATAAAACTGTACACAAATATAGTTTATACATCAGAAATATAATAGGCTATAATTTATAAAGATACGCGGTGGACTTTATGCAATAATTTATTATTAAAAAAAATCAATCTTGCACCCAATGTGTTTCATTGTATTATTAAGTTTCTGGCTTTATGCTGATTTACACTATCAAGTGAACTGTCAGCCTGTCTATAGCCTTTTTAATAAAAAAAATAAGTGTGTGTGTCAGCTCCGACGCACGACTGGAGTTTACTCCTTACGAACGATAAATTAATAATTTAATAGATATTATTAAAACATATTAATGTGATATATTATATTATAGCCTGTAACGCGTAACGCGTGACATGTGACATTTGATTTTCCTCTCATAAATTTTCATACCCCGGGCTTATACAATATGGAAATGTAAACTCCAAAATAGCAATCAAGTGTCAGTAGTTTTGTCCGACATTATCTGCTAGAGAAACTTGAAGATTTACGTTACTTGTCGAACACGGAACGTGGCCTATTATTCATATTTATGCTTACACTCGACTCCCGCCACTCCAGCCACGCCAGTGTGGGCATATGAAATATTGTTCCAAGGGAATTACTCGTTGGCCCCAGGTGATTATGTCTCGATATAATCATCTACGACGATTGCTTTTATCACTTTAAAGATTAATTACGGTTTTATGCAGAGATTATGTTTTAACAAATATAATCGATTCTACAATCATACGACAGATTGCGTAGAAGGTGGTAGAAGTGTGACAGACAGTCTCGAACCTGACACTGTGTCGACAGTGAAGTGCGCTGCGAATAATGCGAAAACACATTTAGAAAAAAATACTAGTTTTAATTACTAACTGTCACATATCTATTGAATAGTAGGTATGTCTTTGTCTACATTAACCTATTGTCAATTATAAAACATCACATTAAATACCAAAAATAAATCATAATAATTCTTAAACTGAATTTAATGATAACGATAAAAATAAAAAATAAAAGACATTGTTGACATAGGTTTACTGATTTGTGTGATAAATTTAATAAAATCATTATAGATTAACATTTAAAATGTGATTTTGATTGATAAAATTATTTTCTTAAATAACTAACAAATATATAATATTTAATTGCCATCGCGTTTTTATTAAAAGTCTTTTAAAAGCAATGAGAAAAATACAAGGCGAGCAATTATTTATAATAATCACAGCTGTCAGTGTAAAGAATCGTTTGTTTCTGCCCACTCATCGGTTAAGTTATTGCCACTATTAACATTTAATAAATTCACATTGTAACGTACATAATAGGAACATTAATTGTAATTACATACCATCAAAAAGATGTATTAAACAATATGTTATAAACATTTCTGCTAAAGAAGGCTAACTATTGAAACAATCGGCTAAGAAAAAATATTACAAAGTTTAGCTTGTGAAGACAAATGATATTGTAAGTACAGTACAAAATTTTACTGTAGATACTTTTTTATTTGCAGTACTTACATAGATAAATAAATATCTTCATACATTCCACACAGCACCATCTAGATCCACACTAAGCAACTAATGCTTGTATTATGGATACCAGACAGTTGATATACTACATAGATTACTTTTTTTTTGTAAATACAAACATTTTATAAATACAAACATACCTTACTCAGATACAAAGGTAAAATGTTAACAAATAAACATTTGCCCCTAGCGGGATTCAAACCCGCGACCGTTTGGTTAACTGGGTAACTAACTACTAAGTCAAACTACTAAGATTAACTGCTAGGTCAAGCGTGTCATCAGTTAACTCTTTTTGTAAAGGACGATAAATTTCTTTTCCTTATACTTTCGAAGCCAAGGATTAAAGTAACTTGGAAACACTGAAAGTATTGTTAATCCTTTGACTTGTCGAGAGGAGTTCTATCAATCAAGAAAGAGCAGACCAGCTTTGTGTGGGAGTGACAACTGTTAAAGACCACACAGGACGAGACCGTCCGTTCATTCAAAGTGGCAGCATTAATCTTTCCTTGCGCTTCGCTCATCAATTCCAGAATAAGGTAAAATGTTAATCGCTTATGTTCGTGTGGGAGGCGAAGGTACCTTAACTTCTTTAATTTACTGCCAACTATTAAAAACCTATTTGTTCCTTGTTTAGTCAATGTTGACCGTGTTTAGTTTTTAAATTCGTTTAATTTTCATTTTTAATTTTACACAATTATTTACTTAACCGATTCATATGATATCATTTATGTTCATATGAGATAATACTTTTGTGGAAAATTATAACTGAAAATAGCTACTAAGTTTAGGTTAAGCGGGCTAAATCTAGTGTAACTTAAATCCAGAACACAGACAATTATTATTCGTTTCTACAATCAATTTTAATAAATGGCCTAAATGTTTCTATAATCAGACTACCTAAAGGGCTTCACAGGAAGCGGATGGATGCGAAAAACAGAAGACCGTGCGTTGTGGCGAGCCTTGAGAGAGGCCTACATCCAGCAGTGGATAGATAGAGGCTGATGATGATAATCAACTTTGCCAGACACAGTCATGGCTTGTCTTACGCTACTTAGGATTGTCAAAAGGATTCCAGACAGAATACGCAATAACATTTCTATTTTTTTAAACTGGTCAAAAAACTTTTGTGCGACCTATTTTATAGTAAGAATTAAGGATGAGGGATTGGGAAGGTGTAGGGAAATTAAATATGTACCTAAATAAGTTTAAGTTTAATTTATAAATATATAAATTAACTTAATTGTTAAGTTTTTTTATTTATTTTTTTATTAATTTTCCCCCAGGGGTTATGCCTATTTCAAATAGGTAGAAAAAAATAGGAGCAAATAGGCAAATAGGCTATTTGCCTATTTGCTCCTCCTGTACCTCTATTCTACATGCATAACCCAAAAAGTTAGCACAGATAATTTCTTATACCAGACAATTCAAGTAATTCATCCATCCAAGTTATACAACTTGCAGTCGCACAAGATATTTTATGCATAGTTTTTTTTTTCATATGTTAATAACTAAAATATTACAATACCTAATTCCGACCTTAATAGTAGCAACAGCGAGTCATTAGCATATGCAAATATAATTAGTAATGCTCCTTGAATATTCAAAACACTTAATATGTCCATAAATACCTACGTTACAATATTTATGAGAATTATAAATTAACGGAACCTGCGCAAGTGCAAACATAAAATTTTAATTTTAAATAAAACGTAAATAAGTATTTATAAATTATTTAATAGTTTTCGTTACCAATTTTAAATTCAATCAATATACATTATTTATTTATACGATTAATTTAAATATATACGAGGCTTCCGTTTGTACTATCCACATATTATATAGTACCTACATACATGTTTTTTTAAGAATAATAATATCAATAAATTATATAAATATATATATATATATTAATTTATATATTTATAAATTTATTATTTATTCGTTGATTTAAACACCTACATAAATATAGTACCTATGTAATAAAATTATTAGGATAAAGGTGTTCTGTCACTGTAAACAATTCTATTTTTTTTCTATACTTATGTTACCCAATATTTTATGTTAACTGAGTTATCATTTCAGAGAGTTACAAATAACGACCAAATATGTACATACTTACTGCCTTTTTATTCGTACATTTGTATCAAAACATTCTTTTAAAAGAACCAATTCTCGGAAATCACATATGCAAACTTCTTTGTGAATACCTAACTTATCAAACAGTACTTCGATTGCATACCGAGAGGGAGATTAAAAAAAATGTTCCACTAAAATTTGTGTCACGTTCAATTTAACATAATTATCGAAGATCTGTCCGTTGCGTCGATTCACACATATTTTTGTCATAAAAATTAATCAGCATTCAAACCACGAATTTACTTGTTAAATTGAAAATTTAAATTCCTTTGACAACACCGAGAATGGTTTCGAAGGAAAGAATGAACTGTGCCAATGCATAACTTTGAATAAATCAATGAGTGATAGGGCACATCGCGCTCCGTCATCATAAAGTGGGTAGCCAGACTGGCGACAGCGACCACACCCTTACAGAAGACCACCATGAATAAATATCTACGGTTTGTTTTGATTTTATTTTATTTGATTTTAAAAGAATATTTTACATACATCTGTTTTTACTTGATCATGAGATTATTAGAGCACATTGCCCCCATCCCAACTTCTGCCAAGGATGGCAGCCCACTTTCATTCACCTTATAGACGATGGTATTAGCCACTTGACATACCATGACGAATGTTATCCTTCCTGTAGACCTATTCGTCTATGAAAACTCTTAAATCTGTACTTCCTATTAATATTATAAATGTGTATGGATGTATGGATGGATGTATGGATGTTTGTAACTCTTTCACGCAAAAACTACTGAACCGATCACCATGAAATTTTGCATACACGTTGTCTGGGACACCAGAAAGGACATAGGGTACCTTTCATCCAGAACGCGGACGAAGTCGGGGGCACCAGCCAGTAAAATATATTCACAAAAAAAGGCAATACCAATAATTATTTTTGTCTTCGATATCAAAATCGTTTGTATGGTTTATTTGTGTTTATTGTCTTGAGATAAAATTCTGCTTGGCGCGTTGTTATGCTGAGGATGTTTTAATACATTTCCAATCAACGCTCTTTCAAAAAGGATATACCAAATTTATTCATGATGTGTGAGTACAGTATGAGTGACGTAAAGCCCTCACACACGTACACATCCGACGGCGGCATCGCGCGACATAAATCGCGGCGGTAATCGCGCGAGATCTGACAGCGCGCCTGTTTAAATGAATATTCGTGATAAATCACTGGTTAGCGGCCACCGTGCGCGGGCGGCACATAGAATACCATGGAGTCGACATAAAGCTCACATTAAACAGATAATTTTAAGTTACCTACTGTGCATCGTTTGGTAACTTATTGTAGTACTGTATGCCAATCCACAGAACCTATAGGATAATTAATTATTCTGCGAAGTTTGTAACTAGGTATAAAAAAAAATCAAAGTTAAATTGTGAAAAATCACTATTTTTCTTAAACTTGTTAACATTCTTATGAATGCAGCATCCAAATGTATGTTTTGGACATTTTTTTTGTATGTCTGGCATCTAGCCACTATTTTTCTAACGTAACTCATTACACATTCAATACCTTTTTATTTTGTCAGTTTAGTTGCAGATGAAATTACTTGGATTATATACGATCCAAATGTCCTATTATGTAGGAGGTGTTAATCCTTCGAAGTTAGGAGTAGGAACCCCTATGTTAGGAGTCCTAACATAAATCGTTACTACGGTTAAAATTAATGAGTAAACATTTCTTTTGATATCGAACACAATTTTACAATTAAAATAAATTACCAAAATTATTTTGATCCGTGTCTACTCAACGGCCGTCGCTGTTTGTCAGCCGAGGATATACGAGTAATAACGATCTTCTGTTCGTTCCACGTCGCCTATTATTGCGTCGTCCATTTTGATTTTATTATGCTAATGCCGTCTGTCAGGCAGTGGCGTGCTAGATTGTATGACTTATTGTCAATTGAGACTTTGATGTGATATTGTTGTCGACTATTCAATGCGTTTCTATGACGTTTTCACTCGATTAACATGTTTCAATTTGGATTGTTGCTTTCAACTTGACCTTTGCTTACTGTTTATGGGTACACACAGGCACATTATGCAGATTTGACGTGTGGTTCCCTAGAATAGAAATGACGCCTTACAGAAAACTACAATATTACCTTCGAATAATATAATCAGTGAACAAAGCCCATAATATATTTTATGTCGTCATTAACATCGTCATCCCCTGTTGGACATTCCCTAACTTCTTCTTCGCTTCTGACCATTTCCTTATCCTCATCCTGTAAAGCTTTATTCTCTAGTTTTGGACTACATTATCGATATATTTTCAGTGTTTTTCTTTTCAAATCCTTTTTCATAAACGACGACACGTTTGGTCTAGTGGCTAGTAACCCTAGCTGTTAATCAAGCGGTCGCGGGTTCGAATCCCGCTAGGGGCAAATGTTTAACATTTACCTTTGTACCTGAGTCATGCATGTTTTGTATTTATAATAATTATGTATGTATTTACAAAAAAAAGTAATGTATGTAGTATTTCAACTGTCTGGTATCCATAATACAAGCATTAAGTTGCTTACTTTGGAACTACATGATGCTGTGTGGAATGTGTGAATATATTTATATTTATTTGTATTAAATTTTTATCTTATGTTCGGTTCCTATAAAAAATACATTACAATACCTACTAAAGATACAGTAATACTTTTATTATTTTCATGAAAATGAAACATATAAATAAGTATTGCACGTATTTTCCATGTTTTTATGTTTATCGGAAAACCAGAGGCAATAAAGGTTTATTTAAGAATTACTATCATGCAATAACTTGTACAATAAGTAGATAAAATATATTTAACTTCGTCTACTAAAATAAAATAATTCCATTACAGGGGTTATAATAAAGATTAAATTGCAATAAATCAATACTAACGATAAAGTCGGGAAATTATTGGATTACAGATAGACTATAAATTACAAAACAATAATTACCTAGATCCTGATTATTATCGACCAATTTCATTATGATTATAGACTGTTGTTAGGTCGATAGGATCTATTTTTAGGTTGTAGGATATGTTTGAATTGGTCGCACAGCTTTCTTTTAACTATAGTTTTCAGTGCTTACCTTAAAAGTTTAACTATCACACAGATAAGTTTTTCTAAGATTTAAATAATAATAAATTATAAATAATAAAAGCATAAATTATAAAAGATTTCTAAAACAATAAAATATAATAGCTTAAAAATGTGAGTAGCAAGGCACGACAAGAGAGAAATTAATTGAAAATTTATAATATACTAGCTGTTACACGAGGCTTCGCCCACGTAACTTTTTATAAAATATAGCCTATGTTACTCGCTGATAAATAATATTGCTTCCCAACAGTGAAAGATTTTTTGAATTCGGTCCAGTATAGTTTCGGAGCCTATTCAATGCAAACAAACAATCAAATCTTACCTCTTTATAATATTAGTATAGAATACTAGGCTGTGCACGCGACTTCGTACGCGCTGTTATTCATTTTTTGGAAGTCTCACAGGAATTTATGTATAGAAATAGGAACCCCGTCTTCCTTTGTATATTTTCCTATGATATTATATATGATGTTTATGCTTTAATCATTTTGACAAAAACAGTTTAATATTCCCTAAAATGAAAATGAAAACGAAAATATCTCAAAGTTCAATGTTCATCATGAAAAGCGCTACGACAATGTGTAACAGGCCTTATGCTAATCCAAGTGTGACAAAAACAATTCCACGCAAAATTATTTATGATAAACTATTAAAAGATAAGCGATTATCCAAATTGCTTGTAGTAAATAAAATATTTTATGGCCCGAGGAGTGCCGAGGAGGACCGAGTGACATAATAATTATATAGGTACCTACCTAGATAAATGAACAGGGGCCGTACTATCACCTCTTAAAGCGATGCAAAGACGATTGAGTGAGGGAGATGTCGCCTTACATCATGTATTGCGCCATCTCGTTTACTCACTATTTTTGCATCGTTTTAAGAGGTGATAGTAGGCCCTCAGTAGTCTTAAAGTCTATTATTGATATTTTTTTTATGAATTATAATAGTGAATTTAACTTAAAACTATCCCTATCCCTATCCCTATCCCTATCCTTATCCTTATCCTTATTCTTTCCCCTTATCCTTAATCCTTCTATGGTCAACAGGGATAAAATATATATATAAACAAACGAACAAATTATAATTAATTCATTTACGTCATGGTAACGATTTTCGTGACACACATTCTTTCGAATAGACCCCAGAGAAAAGACATATTCATGTCAAAATATTCTTCTAAAATTAACCTGAGTTATATTAAGATGGATATTAGAGATATTATTATTATGTGTAGCTTGATGCTCTTTACGAGAAGACTAGGTTTTTGTTTAAGACGAGTACTTAGTTTGGTAATATTTCTGCCATACATCAATGAAAACTCAAGTACACAGGTAGAAAGACTTTAATCTTCCATAGGAAAATATATTATTCTTAAAAAATATGATAGGATAGGCAGGCTTTTGTCCAGCAGTGAACATACTACGGATGAGATTGATCCTACGGATACGACGTAAAGTCAGGGTACGAAAACCTTCGTCAGTTTTCAAATTCATTACTTTATCAAAGTCGAAAACTCTTAGTACCTTTTGAAACTAAAGCACTAAGCAGACAACTGTTAAACAAACAAAACTGCTAAACGTTTGTTTGTATAAACAAACTTTTGAAATGAAATTTTGGCATGACTGATAATTGCCCTGGTGCAAGCAAATGTCGACTTTAAGGTGACGAACCTTTTCTTACCCCGACTGTACATGATCCTTCATGGATGATATTGATAGCCCGTCATAGCTCTTTCATTAGCCACTGACTGAGTTAATATTATATTAAAAAATCGTAAAATAAATATAACAATATAATTTGCATGAAACGTTATGCAATAGAACAAGTGTTGTTGCATGCTCTACATGTTTTCGTAAAGGTTATTTGAAAATTATAGTAAATTACCGAGCGGAGTTGGCGTGGCGTGCTAACTGCTCTGTATGTTATTAACTAAGTTATAAATGATTGCATGTTTATGGATTACATTAAAAACATGACTGCCATAAATCAAACTAAATAATTCTCCTTCATTCTCGTGGCCGTAATTAACATATAATAAGACATTAAAATTATTAACATTTTTCCTTGTATTTCTTACTATAAAGCGATGTTTTAATGCCGGCTTGTTATCTCAATATCTATATTATTACATACATCATACATAGGTATATTAATACATATTAAAAGTAATAATTTATATTTAATTAAAAGAAATTCTTTCCGTAAATACAATAGCTTAATAAACATTGCTTCAACCAAGCTTCAACATTTTAAAACTACCCTGCTAAATGGTTTAATTATTATAATTTTAATAAGTACCTACATATTTTTAATGTTTATCTATGGTAGGTAAGCTGACACATTTTATGGTGGGTTAGATTAGGTTAGATCACCTAGAAACAGAAGGTACCTATTCAAAGCGTTGCCGTCTTTGATATACTTACATCCTACCTATTGAGAAGCTGCTTTAGCAACTCACGGAGTGAAATAACAGCATAGGTGCTGTTATTTCACCGTGTTCTTATTTTACAAATTTAATTAATATAATTGTTCCCACAAATTGTATGCATTGATAAAATATATCCTTTCTTTTTTTTTGCTAACTGATACAATATCAATAAGTCAAATAAAGCGGCAATCTCGCTTGCCTAACGGCTCATTGTGTACAGTTTGATTTATTTGACGACCGTACTTTCACTGCTGGCAATGAATGGCGTGCTGTTTTGCTGACCGTAAGTACTGGCCCCATATTACGGCCGATTGTTTATGATTCGAAAATTGCTAGTTCGATGAGAGATTTGTTGCTACGATTCGTGACCACGATTCCTCTCCCCTCTCGTCCCTCTCAACCCCTCTATCCGCCCCCGAGCGATCTAGTGATTGTTTCACTAATATTTTCCATTCGCACATAAATCACAATCACATTTCACAAAGTTATAACCGTGAAAACAAAATTTACTGAAGTTATCGAATTACGCAACAATGTAGGGTGTTTGTTACATTCATAGGTTTTTCTAATGTTTTTATGGTTCTGATGATGCTCCTAAATGGCATCTGTTGGCATTACAGCGTCATTAAACTTTTGTATAGCGGCTTTTATAATTATTATAATTTTTGTCAAATGCGGAGCATCTGTAATCATATTAACATTAATTACTTACTGCAAAATATGCTACAATAATAATAACTAGCTTTTGCCCGCGACTTCGAGCGCGTCCCTTTTTGTTAGTCGCTCTACGTTTAGGTTTTTAGGTTTATTAATATAAAGACTATATTAACAGTGTAAAATATCAATCATGTACTGTACAATGTTACTTACATAATAATTTCATATTCCAAACTTGGGAATGCCGTATCATACTAAAAACATAGTTACTATCTTTTGACTTTTTGACTATCTAACGTGAAAGATGTATCTTATTATAACGTAGCAAAGTAGGTACATACATAAAATGCTCTTAATGTATGTACTTTGCTTTGTTATAAAATGGGTGTGAACAATAACTAATAATGACGAATGTCTAATGTGACAAATATCTCATAGATTATCCCATTTTATAAAACAATTGTGGACAAAATTGCCCATTTGGGCTGAGTAAGGAATAGTCAGAAATTGAAAATGGGATAAAATAAGAATTTAAGATTATAATTATATATATTATTGCTGAGGAAGGAATTAGGCCGAGTTAGGAAAAAACCTAACATTGCACCAAAGATTACAACTCTTTCAAAACAAATAACTAAATTCAATGCAATAAATCATTCACATACATACATACAGCCCAACCGTTCAAAAAGAAACACGCCTAGACATAATTACAACGTATGAATAAAAAACTGAAATATTAAGCACAGTAAATTCATCACAAAACAACTGATGCGAAGCGCTTCCAATTAAATCGGTTTAATTAATATTAAAAAAAAATGTTTATCGCTGCTGACGGCACCGTCTGACGGTAAACCGACAATTA
The DNA here is from genome assembly GCA_947623395.1 of Synanthedon tipuliformis. Classification (NCBI taxonomy): domain Eukaryota; kingdom Metazoa; phylum Arthropoda; class Insecta; order Lepidoptera; family Sesiidae; genus Synanthedon; species Synanthedon tipuliformis. The sequence goes on along the minus strand of OX392415.1, from coordinate 463,354 downwards.
CCGGCAATACATCGGCCGACAAACAACCGGACATCATTAAACAATAGCTTATTGATGATAGTTACACTGGCGGAATTCTATAAAATAACTAATATTATAAAGTTGAAGAGTTTGTTTGATTGAACGCGTTAATCTCAGGAACTATACTGGTTCCGAATTGAAAAAATATTTTTGTGTTGGATAGTCCATTATGGAAGAACATACATACATACATACAATACCTACACTTACAGATTTATTATTATTATAATAATATAATATAATATGATTTTAATACATAAATAAGTCGAGCAAAGTCAAAAATTCTAATTCCATAAGTACGTAAGTTGTATTATACTTATTTCCCTACAATATTATTTTCCAGTGTAGCGAAGATGAGGCCTTTTTTTTACGAGGAGAAATTCGCTTACAGATTTCCTACCGTTGGCTAGGCGGTAGGGATATGTGGGGGTCGCCCAGCACCTGATGTTAGCGGCACTGGCATACCCACTAAAACTCCCCGATGCCTCCTTGCCCTGTGAGCGGGGTGAACCGGGTTCTGCCGAGGCACCAAAATCCGATCCACCCCCAGGGCAGCCTAACCATTACTGGCTAGGCAATCGCCAAAGAAAGGGATTGCCCGGAGACACCCAGGCAATACCCACGCGAAGGGAGGGACCTTGTGCAGGCACACACAGCTAGCCAACCATGTGCGCAAGGTCCCCCTAGACCATCTGCAGAAGACGGGCTTGATATGCCCGTCTTCTCTAGACAGCCAGGCCTCAAGAAAAAGTCCGCACTCGAGTGCTACACTCGAGTGCGGAGAACACCAATGGCGGGAGTGAGCCCGCCTCTCTCTCAAAAATCCGCACACATAACTCGTGTGCGGAACAAACAATATCATAAGGCCGCACTCCTTGGCCGACCTCTAACTGAAAGACCCGCGAGGGTACTTCCCGCGAGCGCTCCGCTACGGACTCCCGCTTGGGAGCCCGCTCGGAACTCTCGATTGTACGCCTCCTTAGCACCCGAGGACCAGGCCAAGGGTGAGCCCCCCCACCGCGACAAGGTCCCGGCGTACCCAGGGGGGGGGAGCGAAGATGAGGCCTATGATGGAGCAAGCTCACCCAGAAAATGCCTATTCACTCGAACTTTGAAAATATTTGGGTTATATGAGGTCGGAAGTTCCAACGATAGCTTGGCAGTGCACATAAGGAGAAATCTGTATATGTTGTTCAAGTGGAAAGAGAAGCAAATATTGTTAATACATATTTCAACAGTCGGACAAACGGGCATATTCGACGATAAAGAACCGATCACGATACTAAACTGAGACGATAAAAAGTAACGTCCGAGACAATTCGAGAAACAATAGTCGCTCCACACAAACGACACTCCATTGAAATATCCACCCTATGTAGTAGCAGATAAAGTACAATTAGATTCGACCGGTCCTTATTCAATAATGCAACACGCGAGCAATCCTGCCCACACACCATCGAAATTTATCGAGACATTCATAATCGATATCTAAACGATTTCGCGAACAGGTAATTGCATTGCACAAACACACAACCGAGTACGATTGTGATATATTTTGTTGACACGGCTAACGCACGAGTCGATTGTATTTCGAATAATTTATTATTCAATATTCAAGCTCGAATATTCGGCTTAAAAGATTTAATTGTATCGCAATTAATCATTTTTCTTACTTTTTAATTTGTTTGATACATAACTGGTATCACTGGCTAAATTCGTAGATTTGTAGTAACACGAAAAGTGTAACAAGATTTCATGTTGATCGGTTAAGTACCTACTTAGTTGGGAGTAGTAGTACATTATTTAGGATTGGCACAGTAGTGTTAAACACTCCATTTGTTAAAATTAAAGGATATGAAGATATCATAAAGTACAAGATATCATAAGATACAAGATATCATAAGATACAAGATATCATAAGATACAAGATATCATAAGATACAGGATATCATAAGATACAATATATCATAAGATACAAGATGTCGTAAGATACAAGATATCATAAGAAATAAAATAGCATAAGGTACAAGTTAACATAAGATACGAGGTATCATAAGATGCAAGATATAACAAGATACAAGATATCACAAGATATCTTAAGATACAAGATATCATAGGATACAATGTCATGATGTGATTAGAATGTGTGCCTATATGCAATTATTAAAAATGTTATTAATACGCATGTAATCCATTACTTAGTTGGCGAGTAATAAATAACGCTCCTACAATATTCATTGGTCTCGGTCTGTAATTATTAATCTTTCGAATAGCTATCGAGTGAGATGTTAATTACAGCGTTTATACGGCGACTTATGAAAACAGCTCGGCCCGTGATCAATGCGTTCTCAATGTTTACAATCACTTTTGTAATTCAAATCAATTGCTTTTATTAAAACGTCCAACGAGAATATATTTACAATTTAATTTACAATGTTAACGATAATTCTTACATTGAGGTTAACGTTGCTCGTGTAGTTTTAAGGCAATTTTTTAAGTGTTGATTTTTTTTAAAATTCCCACTTGGTTAGAATTTTTTAATTTCTTTAAAAAGTAGGTAAGGTAAAGACATTGTAAATAAACACTAAATAGGTAAGCAAGTGTGCTGCCGACCTTAGTAGAATAAAATATAAAGGATGAGAAAGCTATAGGGTATTGATTCCCTTACAAACCGAAAGACCGTTTTTTTGACTGATTGATAGTTATAGGATTATAAACCTTATAATTTATTAAAAATAAAGTCGTACAGCAATATAATTTAAGACATGCTTATTCTCTTTATAATATTTTTTATGGTTATGAAAATATAATATTTTTGAGCAGCTAAAGATTTTTAAAAATACTTAAGGGGGTACCGAGCTTCTTCCGCGTTTTGATTTTAGGTAGTGTATGTGTGCGTGAGGCACAACGCAGGAGCGGGAGAGCGGTGCGCCGAGTGGCTAGAGTCGTGCGCCAATCGCCTACTAATATTTACAAAATAAAACAATAGAAACGGTCTCAAAAACTTTTATTAAATTAAAAATATTATACGGTTGGAAACTTCACAGATTTCACACATTTATTTTTTATAACTTACTGTCCATAGGTGGGTAGGTTGGTATATGTTTTACGAGCGTAATTGAATAAAAACTTTTATCGATAAACACGACTCGTAAGATCATGTATTAACTTATATATTTATAAATTATATGTGTACATATAATATCGACATATATACATATTATAATAAATTAATTCGTTTAAAAATCGGCGATTTAAAAATATTTTAATTTATTAAAGTAAGTAGTTTATATAAAGTAAGTAAATTTCTTAAACTCGTAACATTGTCAAATAAGTAGGTAATTAAACTTAAAATTAATTAATTGATTTGAAATGTATAGATGTATGTCTCTAAATAGTAATCCAGTAACTTTAGACGAATAATGGGCATGACTTCGGAAAAACTCCAAGCAAGCTGAAAATTTGTATACATAAACTTAATATCACCGTTTTTCTAGAGAATTTTCCATTCTTTCTTTTTTATAAGTATACCTCATAGCGGTAAGATCGAAAGGAACGAAGATATAGGCAAAATCTGAAAAAAAGGTAACTTTTTTCACCGTTTTTTGGCTGTCAAAAGTTACCGGTTCATCAGATGACTCTTTGTTTTGTAGTGAAACGCCAACAACTGGTATATTTATTCTATAAATAGAAAAAGATAAATAATTATAATAACATAATATATAGACGAGCCCGTCGGAGGAGGTTCGATTCCAGGAGGTGTCAACTTTGAAAAGTTTTCAAAGTTGGATTTACTATGGTCGTTAGCGCACTTGCAACACCTGTGGCGTTGCTTGTGTTATAGGCGACAATAGTTACTTACCATCAAGTGGACTGTCAGCCTGTCCGTAGAGATCTCCTTATTTTCAAATAATCATCCTATTAGATTGTTAGAATCAGTTTTTTCTAAACAGTAATAATAAATACCTATACTGGGCACCAAAGAAAGCGGGCCGGTTATAAAAACAAAATATTGAGCACCATAAAGTCTTATGTAACAGAAATATGTTTTTTTCTTGTCATTCACTTTTTTTTACTTTTGAACTGGGGACAGCCAACGAAATATCTCTGCGTATAGTATATCTCTGCGAGCTGGGGACAGCCTTGAGCTTTTAGTAGCCAGCAAGTAGGTAGGCAAGTATGAGTATACTTATGAAGCAACAGGAGTATTCTCTTTGTCTTCAAAATTCGCGGCCAGTATTCATCTTGCTCTAGAAAGATAAATTTATTTTGTATTACAATTATTTTTTTGTTGTATTGATTTTTTTATAATAAACATTGTGGCGACCTCCTTCATCAAACAAATAAGAAACGCAAAAACAGAGACAGAGTATACACATCTGTCATTCTGCTGCAGAAATCTTGTATGTAAAGCAGACAAGAAAATAGTCCATTGAAATATTAAATTTTTTTGGCTTTAGAGTGCGTTTGTCAGAGGATGCAATTTTATTTTTTAGATATGAAGGGGGGGTTATTGTAAAGTTAAATCCGAGGTTTTGGGGTTGCAACCCTTGCCCCCACAACCTCGACCGCCATCTTGGAAAAAGGGGTTAAATGGTTTTTACGGTTTATCTGCCAAGCTATGTCTTACAAAAAAAAATATAACATTTTTTGTTGCAAATAAAATTATCTACAACTTTTGTTTAGTAACTTTTAGTTGTAGAACTGTAAATAAAAATGTTATAAGCGAAAATCCATAAAAGTTTGAGTTTCTATATGTCGATATAACTTTTTTTCTAATCATTTTACAAAAAAATGATATCAAACCATTTTTATAGATGGTGTTTTAAGGATCAATGATTTGCCATAATTTTTAATCATCGTTATTTTTTTAAGATAATCTTTTTAATTATTGATAATGCAATATTGTTATTCTACCTCAGACTCTACCTCGTAGAACGTGGGGAAAAGAGTCAATAATTAAGTAATAACAATATTGCATTATCAATAATTAAAAAGATTACCATAAAAAAAATAACAATGATTAAAAATTATGGCAAATCATTAATACTTATGTATAGTTAATAATAGTTATGAATACTGAAGAATAGTATTCGTTTCGCAGCGCTGTAAAACTTAACTTATGAATAAATTTAAAAATGTTTATGATGAAAATTGTTCCTTAAAACACCATCCATAAAAATGGTCTGATATAATTTTTTTGTAAAATGATTAGAAAAAAAGTTATATCGACAAATAGAAACTCAAATTTTTATAGATTTTCGCTTATAACTTTTTTATTTACGGTTTTACGACTAAAAGTTACTAAACAAAAGTTGTAGATAATTTTATTTGCAACAAAAAATTTTGAACAATTTTTTTTGTTTTTACGGTTTATCTGCCAAGCTATAGGTAGCTTGGCAGATAAACCGTAAAAACCATTTAACCCCTTTTTCCAAGATGGTGGCCGAGGTTGTGGGGGCAAGGGTTGCAACCCCACAACCTCGGATTTAACTTTACAATAACCCCCCTTCATATCTAAAAAATAAAATTGCATCCTCTGACAAACGCACTCTAAAGCCAAAAAAATTTAATATTTCAATGGACTAAAAGTGCTTTATCAGTTTCGATTAGAAATTCCATTCATTTCAAAATTCGCTAGCTTAGATTTGAAAAAAGTATTGATTACTGATTGACATAATTTGTCATCGCTAATAAAGATAGCAATAGAAATTGTCACTTTGAATTTTCAAAGGAAAACAGACCTTATCATTCTACAACATACAAAGAATGTTCAATCCATAGATGAATGATTGGTCTCGCTGCGCTCGACTAGATATCGCCGTCGTACTTAAACTTAATACTTAATAAAATGCGGCATAATTATTCGATATATATCCTATCTATATTCAGTAGTAAAATTCGGCCAATTCTAATTTCTTCCACCGATTTTTCGAAACTTAGCATCCCTTTTATGAGCAGATGCCATGGGGCTTACTAAAACTAATACCATAGATGAATGATTGGTCTCGCCGAGCTCGACTAGATACCGCCGTCGTACTTGTAAAATGCTGTATAAAATAGTATGTACGCCGAATTCGGCGTACCCGAGCCAGTCACACTGTAAACTGTCTGTGACGTGTACGTGCCGAATGTTTTATAAAATTTTAGACATAATAAAATACCAGTTTGCGTAGTAAAACTATGTAAAAATATAATAAAACTTTGTAAAAAGTGATAAAAAGTGACTATTTTTTACACACACTACAATAAAATGTTGCCACATTTTCGGAGCTATTGTTTTTGTATAGCGCTCTGTCTAGTCGAGCGCAGCGAGACCAATCAATTATCTTTGGTTCAATCTTAGGATGATAACGCACTTTATTTGTCGAGTTTACATACTGCACGTGTAATTATTATATTTTTTTAGCAATTGTAAATCTTCTCTGTAAATATATCGTGTAAATAGAAATATGTGGAGTTATTACTACTCGCCCTACAACATAATAATATTTATTTTATTTATATAAGCCTAACAGCATATAATAATTCACTAATTCATAAAATAAATATATATATATATATATATGAATTTAATTGTAAAATGTATGTAAAATATATAATGTAAAATTAAATGTAAAAATTTAAAAATAAATATAAAATTTATATAAAATACATTATAATTTATATGTACAAAAAGAATTAAAAAATAATAACAATATACCTACATACATATACATTATGTAATATGTAATATACATATACTATACATTTTAGTATTAATTTAAATTTCATAGAAGAAAAAATAATAGTTATTGTATAGGTACGAGTTTTACTTACTTTATTTCTTCTTGCAAGCGTTTACCATTGTTTTTTTGCCAACCCCTTCTTTTCTTTGATTTGTTTACTTTATTCCCCATAGTAAATTAACACTTACGAAGCGCTTACGTTTTAAAAATATGCGTTAGCACAAGCGACACAACCTCCCCGTCCGACGGCCGAAGCAATACTAAAGCGGATAGGGGGGAAGCTTGGCGGCTCTAGCTAATATAGGCCGAATGCACGGGAATTTAGGTATTTCCTTCGTATTAAAAAACAAATATACATTTTGAAAATGTGAAGAGTGTACGTTATAGAAAACATGTTGTTTTGTTATTATTCACAAACTGATAACCTTACGTGAAGTATTTATGCCGTACTAACGGTTTATTTATTTTTTTAGAGGTAACTTTGGATTTTTTTTCTATCGAGAAAATTATAAGTAATCGTGTTTCTAAAGAGTGTGATTTATAGAATGTATCCTTAAATATCTTACATACTAATTGCATAATTAAAACTTTAGTAATAACGATACAGCAAGGGATCAAATAAACGCAATTATTTCACATTTTCACGACTCAGGCTTAATTGCTCGGATAAAGTTTCTAAAATCATTGAGACTAGATTAAAAAAAAAACATAAAGAGATTCAGCTCCGTTTTTCATAAACTTATTTTGTTTTGGAAATCTTAATGCTTCATTAATTCCATTTCGAAATTTTAATATGGTTAAATATTAAAAACGAATAACTATAATATAATACCAGTTAAATATGATTTAAAAATTATTTTAAAATTAAATTTAGTAATCACAGCAATAAATACACGTAGTACATTAATTCAATGGTATAATAATATATTAATCTTTAAAATAACCAGTTGGAATCAAACAGGCCACAACTCATTGCAAAATGTTCTTTGCGTCAGTAATTACCATACGTCATTTATCACATTTGAAAATACGATCCGGCGGTATGTTAATACATCTCAATAAATATCGCGGTACAACACCACCATTTTCATCAGCACCGACCACAGGTAACAGTCACGCTGTTTCGGCTCGTAACGCGAGGTAATAAGAGCCATATCAGTGTGTAATTATCTGTTCGGTTGTTTGTTTGGTGGGTTAACTGTACGTTGTGGCGTGCGATTAAATTTTGTTCGAACATTGCCGTGGGCAGGACTTTCGTACACAACGATGACAGGTTCTGGGTTGTCAGGTGTTAAAATTGTTGCCATGTTAAAGGCAGAAACTGTCAGGTAGTAATTTAATTGGCAGATTGCATTTAAATCAGCTCGGCAGTCATTTAACCCTTTTAATAGTCATATTTCGCTTATGTTCATTAGTTAAATTTAAACTTTCAAAATTAATTTATATCTTGTTGCAGGTAAAATCCTTTATAATAATTACTTTTGAAGAAAACAAGTCAAGGTTTACATTGAAAACGTCACATATATATATATTTAACAAATATATGTAATACTTAAAAAATAATATACAAGTCCGGTTAAATAAAGAAATATAAGTATATTTAACAAATATAAATTATTGTACCTACCTATTACGGTTTAGAAATTTTCTAGGTATTGATTTATTACCTAAAAAATTTAAACTGACTGCCAATATGAATATTAAAAAGCTGTATGTAAGTCTCGAAAATATTCTTATTTAAATTTTGAATAATATTACTTACAAAGAAAATTTTTGACAGGCAGAATATAAGTGGCAGCCCTGGGGTATCGAAGCATCCATATTGAGATCTAAGGGCGTTACCGCCAGCGATTTACGTTGCATCGTGGCATAAATAACAAGGCAGCTATTAAATATGATAATCTTTCCATCACCGGATGAATGGGCTTTGTTTGAGCTACAATTCTCTACAATATGAGTATAAGTTCGTACAGTCTTAGCTTTCGATCGATTGCTTCAATTTCTGCTTCTTAGTTAAATTACTTCTAAACAAAAAAAACTAACTTCCTCTGTACGTAGAATACGTTATAAGTCATGCACATAGTCAATCTGCATGTCAAAGGGGAAAGATTAGGCCCTTACAAAAAACCACATGAGTGGACTACTCGTAAAAAATGCTAAAAAAATTTCGACTTGTCGACATTCTGAAAGAAGCATCCATAGCAGATTTTTGACGTAGTGTATTAATAAAATAAATAACAAAAAAGCCAACATCACGCGGTGTTCCCAGGCGGTCACCCATCCAAGTACTGACCGCGCCCGACGTTGCTTAACTTCGGTGATCGGACGAGAACCGGTGTATTCAACGTAGTATGGACATTGGCAACAGCCTCTTCTTAAAGCAGCATCCCTAGCACATTTCTGACGTCACTATTAATAAAATAAATAATAACAAAAAAGCCAACATCACGCGGTGTTCCCAGGCGGTCACCCATCCAAGTACTGACCGCGCCCGACGTTGCTTAACTTCGGTGATCGGACGAGAACCGGTGTATTCAACGTAGTATGGACATTGGCAACAGCCTCTTCTTAAAGCAGCATCCCTAGCACATTTCTGACGTCACTATTAATAAAATAAATAATAACAAAAAAGCCAACATCACGCGGTGTTCCCAGGCGGTCACCCATCCAAGTACTGACCGCGCCCGACGTTGCTTAACTTCGGTGATCGGACGAGAACCGGTGTATTCAACGTAGTATGGACATTGGCAACAGCCTCTTCTTAAAGCAGCATCCCTAGCACATTTCTGACGTCACTATTAATAAAATAAATAATAACAAAAAAGCCAACATCACGCGGTGTTCCCAGGCGGTCACCCATCCAAGTACTGACCGCGCCTGACGTTGCTTAACTTCGGTGATCGGACGAGAACCGGTGTATTCAACGTAGTATGGACATTGGCAACAGCCTCTTCTTAAAGCAGCATCCCTAGCACATTTCTGACGTCACTATTAATAAAATAAATAATAACAAAAAAGCCAACATCACGCGGTGTTCCCAGGCGGTCACCCATCCAAGTACTGACCGCGCCCGACGTTGCTTAACTTCGGTGATCGGACGAGAACCGGTGTATTCAACGTAGTATGGACATTGGCAACAGCCTCTTCTTAAAGCAGCATCCCTAGCACATTTCTGACGTCACTATTAATAAAATAAATAATAACAAAAAAGCCAACATCACGCGGTGTTCCCAGGCGGTCACCCATCCAAGTACTGACCACGCCCGACGTTGCTTAACTTCGGTGATCGGACGAGAACCGGTGTATTCAACGTAGTATGGACGTTGGCAACAGCCTCTTCTTAAAGCAGCATCCCTAGCACATTTCTGACGTCACTATTAATAAAATAAATAATAACAAAAAAGCCAACATCACGCGGTGTTCCCAGGCGGTCACCCATCCAAGTACTGACCACGCCCGACGTTGCTTAACTTCGGTGATCGGACGAGAACCGGTGTATTCAACGTAGTATGGACGTTGGCAACAGCCTCTTCTTAAAGCAGCATCCCTAGCACATTTCTGACGTCACTATTAATAAAATAAATAATAACAAAAAAGCCAACATCACGCGGTGTTCCCAGGCGGTCACCCATCCAAGTACTGACCGCGCCCGACGTTGCTTAACTTCGGTGATCGGACGAGAACCGGTGTATTCAACGTAGTATGGACGTTGGCAACCGGCCCTTCTGAAAGAAGCAACCCTAGCAGATTTCTGACGTCACTATTAATAAAATAAAATATAATATAACAAAAAAGCCAACATCACGCGGTGTTCCCAGGCGGTCACCCATCCAAGTACTGACCGCGCCCGACGTTGCTTAACTTCGGTGATCGGACGAGAACCGGTGTATTCAACGTAGTATGGACGTTGGCAACAGCCTCTTCTTAAAGCAGCATCCCTAGCACATTTCTGACGTCACTATTAATAAAATAAATAATAACAAAAAAGCCAACATCACGCGGTGTTCCCAGGCGGTCACCCATCCAAGTACTGACCACGCCCGACGTTGCTTAACTTCGGTGATCGGACGAGAACCGGTGTATTCAACGTAGTATGGACGTTGGCAACAGCCTCTTCTTAAAGCAGCATCCCTAGCACATTTCTGACGTCACTATTAATAAAATAAATAATAACAAAAAAGCCAACATCACGCGGTGTTCCCAGGCGGTCACCCATCCAAGTACTGACCACGCCCGACGTTGCTTAACTTCGGTGATCGGACGAGAACCGGTGTATTCAACGTAGTATGGACGTTGGCAACAGCCTCTTCTTAAAGCAGCATCCCTAGCACATTTCTGACGTCACTATTAATAAAATAAATAATAACAAAAAAGCCAACATCACGCGGTGTTCCCAGGCGGTCACCCATCCAAGTACTGACCGCGCCCGACGTTGCTTAACTTCGGTGATCGGACGAGAACCGGTGTATTCAACGTAGTATGGACGTTGGCAACCGGCCCTTCTGAAAGAAGCAACCCTAGCAGATTTCTGACGTCACTATTAATAAAATAAAATATAATATAACAAAAAAGCCAACATCACGCGGTGTTCCCAGGCGGTCACCCATCCAAGTACTGACCGCGCCCGACGTTGCTTAACTTCGGTGATCGGACGAGAACCGGTGTATTCAACGTAGTATGGACGTTGGCAAATGTCTCTGCTAAAAGAAGCATCCCTAGCAGATCTATGACGTCATTATTATTAACAACAATCCGTTACGCGGTGGTCTGAACATGGCTTCTACATTCTTATTGATAGGTATTTGTAACTGTCCTTCTGATCGAAGCATTCCTATCAGATCTGTGACGCTACTTTAAAAATAACAAAAAGGCCGTTAAAAATAATATCTACACAACCATACAGAGCGCAAACAATTAACAATTTACTATTTAATTTATATCTCCATTATGCAATAATATAAGTTATTTTAACATTTGCAATAATTTAAGCTGACATTTTCGAGATTCAATGGTAAGCCAACCGTATCAGCCGTCATAATTTATCGCAAAAGGAAGGCGTAAATCAAGCGCTGGCGCACGCCCTCGTAAATCCAATAATATTATCCTGTGCTATACGTAGCCTGGCTGATAATTTCGTAGTTTAACACACAGTTATTAAGATTATTACTTGTTTTATGGGGTTGCTGCGTTATAAACCTAGTTGGGAGAGCTTTGTGCGGACGAGGGGGCGAGAAATTTGAGGAGTGTATTCTCAAAAGGAGATATTTTGTTTTGTGTTTAAGTGTGTTTTAGTAAACTGGACGTAGTAAAGCAAAGTGTTGTAGCCAAAAGAAGATATTTACAGAAAAAAAATCTTTACGTACCTAAGTAACTTGACTTCATATCAAAAGCCTCAAAAGGAGATGTTTACTTAAATGTTTTAATTTTCAGAGTCCATTTACTCAAACTGCTCATGTTATGCACATTTTTTTATTATAATATTTTAGGTATTATAATCTATAGTTATTAACTAATTCAGATTTGAAACTGATACAGAAAAACTTGAGAAAAATCTAATGATGAAACAGTATGGTGAGAAATGGTTTCAGTATGACAGTATGAAATGACATCCAGTAGCACTATTAACTACATGGCCAGATATTGTTCTAAATATGGAGTTATAATACTTAATTAAAATATAAGTACATAGGTGCCTATATAAATGGATACTACAGAAATTCAAATGTAGGTAAATTTTTTCATTTATTTGGTTTAACTTAGGCAAAAAAAATCCGCATTAAATAAGACAGCAATGAATATCATTATCATTATAGTTTCAATGGTAGTTACCTCTCTTATGTTATAGTTAATTTAAGTAAAAAACTAACTTAATATAGGTACCTAAACACCTAGTTAAGTAAAATCCATACTTATCGCATAACTAGCATTAACGTGTTATGAACTCTATTGTAGAAACAGTTTTGCACAAGACCGCAATAGAGCTATACAGATAGTGTAGCCGTATCTCGACGCCTTAGCTCTTAAGAGGCTGTTAAAGATACTGCACGGTGTTCCACTGATATTGACAACAGGCCATTCAATAAAGTTGAAGAGTTTGTTTGATTGAACGCGTTAATCTCAGGAAATACTGGTTTGAATTTTTTTTGTATCGGATAGTCCATTTATCGAGGAAGGTTTTAGGTTAAGTATATAAATAAAAAAATAAATAAATAACATTTGGAACGCGGGCGAAGTCGCGGGCACCAGCTAGTTAAATAATAATGTATGTTTCCTACTATCAAGTGGTTTGTTGAATGTTAAGATCTCAAAACTAATCTGAGGTTAAGATCGACAGATAGTTGGCCTGTCTGTTGATCTTAAAATTAAAAGAAGTCTTCGTAGAAAATCTTCTTGGCACAATAATATTCCTAAAATCTGATTTTCATAAACTTATTGTATGAAGCATAAAAGAATATTGAAGAAAATTATGCTCTCATTTATTCTCGTTGCGAACATTTGAGGTTTCTGCGACCCAAGAATCATTTTGTGCGAATATGGAGGACAAAATGCTTTCATAAATATAATACAACGTTAGCGCTAAACAAAGTGACTTTAAATAATAAGAATCTGGCGAACGGCCTAAAATATTTTGGAAGGCTCAAGACACTGCCTGAGAACGTTACCATAAATGTTTCCCTACCATGGACAACGACTAAAACAATTCTTTCATTACTAAAACATAAAAGTATTAGAAGTATTTTCTTTATATTCTGGTAATTTATTAGCTGTTTATACTTTTAGCAAATAATTCAGTACGCACGACGTCTGAGTGTGCATGTATTAACGAGTTGAACTTGTCACATATTATATACTAGCTGTTGCACGCGACTTCGTCCGCGTAACTTTAAAAAATATAGCCTATGTTACTCGCTGATAATATAGCTCCCAACAGTGATAGAATTTTTCAAATCGTTCCAGTAGTTTCGGAGCCTATTCAATGCAAACAAACAAATTTTTCCTCTTTATAATATTAGTATAGAAGTATAGATAATTCCTTTTTCCTCTTTAAACATTTTTTTTAATGTTAATGTTAAGGTCAGCAGACAAGGTGACGGTCCACTTGATCTTAGGTGGCTACCTGATGCACAGAGCACAGATGCTGAATATGGGTAAGATTAAGGATTAGTATGTATTATAAGAAAGGCATAGGAAAATGGATTCTGAAATGGGAATTAATCTATACTAATATTATAAAGCTGAAGAGTTTGTTTATTTGTTTGAACGCGCTAATCTCAGGAACTACTGGTTCGAATTGATCATTATTATTTATCGAGGAAGGCTTTAGGCTATATAACATCACGTTGCGACTAATAGGAGCAAAGAAACAGTCGAAAATGTAGAAAAAACGGGGAAAATTATTCATCTTTGAGGGCTTCTGTTGCGTGCGCTGCGAAAACCGTTCGAGATACCCAAATGATTCCCAAAATAACTATTCCACGCGGACGAAGTCGCGAGCACCAGCTAGTATGATATAAACATATGCATGTGACCAAAATATGATTTGCTCTCGCATTCCCATGGTAAGTATTTTCTTTTTCATAAGTTCGTGGCCTGTTTCCATTGTAACAGCGTAATGGCCAAGTCACTGCCAAAATAAATGTTGCTTAATACGTTGAAAGTTTTGAAATATGTTTTGCTTAAATGTGCTGCTGAAAGCGTTATATTTCACTGCTTTATGTTGCAAGTTCCAACTTGAAAACTGTACAGCTAAGTTATATGCATAGGGTGGCATTTTACTGGCCAGTTCTATTTTGTCTAACGACAAAAGAAATATAAATAGCCGCTCTGTTGTGAGGAATTATTCGGTTGAATAAAATTAATAAGCTGTTGTTTGATTTCTTTTAGAAACATCAACAATCAGAATAAATATACAGCGGCGTCAAATAAAGAATAAGATCAAAACAAACCCACAGGGTGTTTAAATAATTTACATTCATACTTCTATAGTCACCGGTACACAATATGGTTTTGTAAATCCTATGAATAGGGCGGTAGCTTATAATTTATACGAAGTTGGTCCTTCGAGCCGGATGGGCGGGGCGGCACGCCTATACCAGCGCTGCAGGGGGCCTCGTTAAGGGAAACACTGGGACTTGGAACTCGAGACGTCACATTTAAGGCTAATAGCACGTTTGACTTTCAAAATAAATTTTAAAAATATCTACACATTTTTTTACTCGGAAATACAGACGGCAGGGAGTTCCAAACCTTGGAATTGCGCATTATAGGTAAAGGAAAAAGAGGAATTAGAGGGAAGAAAGGGGAAGGCGGTATGAGCTGATGCAGCTCCTGAGCACACTCAGGATTATAATTATTATTATAAATAATACTAATTGGATTAGGAATATTTATTTTTAATAATAATAATAATAATAATAATAATAATTTATTTGCAAGAATACTTGGTTACAGCAGGATATTCATATTTATATTAATGTAGTACATACAAGTTTTCTACCTGTGTACAGGTGTGCAAATATTTAAATTTTTGTACAATTAGTCAACAGCTATGTCAAATATACAATTACTACATGTCAAATTCAAAATACTAAAAAAAAAAACACAAAAACAATAAAGTTAGTTACTACCATCAGTGTGTGTTTTGTAAATGTGAGATAGTACTATACCAGATTTACCTAATGTCATATGAGAAGCATTAATTTATAGTTTTCTTGTTTACATACAAAAAAATTTATTTATCTAGTACCTACATTACATAAAGAACTAACTGCATTTCTCTCACTATCATCTCGAAGTCACAGGCACTGCTGGTCTTCTATTATATATTTTGCCATTTTTATATAAAACAGTAACGTGTTATTAAATCAGTGTCTTTGCATAGAATAAAGTAAAAATTAAATGTGAGAATGTACCTTTAAACATAATGAACTCTTGAACATGTTCCGTCACCGGTGTTGAGCCTCCCATCTCCGCCCATATCTAACGAGGTCCTCAACTCAATAACACTCAACATTTAAATATTCCCCTAATGGCTCCCAGAGACGTGGGCGTGGGCATTCATTATTATTTACCACCATTGTATAATTACAATGTCAGTCACGCGTGTAATCAAAATTTTTACGTAAATTTTTACCCCTATGTTGGTCTTATAGTTTTTAATACCTTGACAACATGTATTCCTATATATGTTACTAATTTTGTGTATTATTCTCTCAAACCAATATCAATACATATAATGAAATATAAAACAAGCAGTGTCTGTAGCAGGTACATTTTTTTCCTCTAGTAGCAGTATTTCGCTTGTTAGTCCGGTTTACAGAATTAGTGCAACTTTTCAGTATTTTCGTAATTGTCAAGGTCGGCAGACAGGCTGACGGTCCATTTGATGGTATGTGGCTACCGTCACCTATAACACAAACAGTGCTGTTAGTGCGCTGCCTACTAGGATAGCAGACCTAGTCTTAAGAGGACTACAATTACTGTCCGAACATTTTGTGTACAAATCGTCAGTAAGCCCTCTGGCATCCCTAACTCGGAAGATAAAAAGATTATTTCTTTGAATGTGAATATTAAAGAAATGTTTTCTGTATATACACATTTTAAAACACTTGCAATTTAAAGAGTCACGCCTACTACTGAACTGAAAAACATCCTTCAGCTCTTGACTTCAGTCAAAACGATCGCAGACAACCTCCAATAATTTTACTTTTCACTAAAGCAATAAGTTATTTGAAAATAGACCTTAAAAATATCTGCATAGAGGTCAAAAGAAAATAACATTTTAATTGACGACGTGCTTGTCTGAAAGATTTGCTATAATTAAAGAGCACTTCATATTTTGATCGCCAATTACTTCAGCATTTGCAAACACGGCACTTCCTGTGTCGACACAGTGTCAGATTTCTTCATCAGTTTCAAGTCTCATTATGAATAATGTGCTCCAATTGGAAAACATGGTGTTGGTCGTTATTTTCTAGTTGAGAGGGAACGTCGGGGCGGGGATTTGAAGAACATTTGTAATAACGTGGAGTAATTCAGGCGTTTATTTGACAAATGAACGCCGAGAAAAGGTACTTATTATTCAGGCAGCTGTTAATCACGCATCCCCTTGAGATATTATGTCTACAGCTTTTAACGAAGCATTTTCATTCTATTCTGGAATAACAGTCAGACATATTTCTAAAATAAACACATCTAGGCAAATGATAAATTCTATAAATTAAGTATATTTTCTACAAAATAGATGATTGATCTATATGTCTAGAATGTGGCATAAAAAATTGACTATAAAATTGGGAAATTAGTGATAACAGTAGCCAAAAATTTCATCTAAAAAAAAGGGTGGCGATTTTATCTATTTTCAAAATATTTTCAGTGATGTGGATATTTATTTATTATTTTATCTACCTATATCGCCCCGTGTTGATTTTCGAGACACCCAATATATTCACAGAATTCATATATTTCCTCCCATTTTTATATCTGTTTTTTTTGTATGTAGGGCTTTTTATTTTGTGGTATTTATAGAAGTTTTATGTTATATTTCAATTATTTGTATGAAAGGTGCTTATTCTGTGGAAAGAAATAAATTTTATAACAACTTTACCTAACTGTTAATATTCTGAGATATTTTAATTAAACTAAGTATAATATATTTATTGATTGCAACGGTATACACCGCGTTTGAGGACAATAACTCGGGTGTAGTACCGGTAGTGGCGAGTATGTGACTACCTGTGCCTCTACCACGCCTGCCTGACCAGATAAATAATCTGCTGGGCGGTAAATCATTCCGGGCCGCGACCTGACCTATCGCGCATCGCGCTTCGGGACAAGGGTTGACAAAAAGACAAACCAGTAGCGGACACATGTGTTTTTCTTTTCCTGACAAGATTAAATTTATTTCAATTTACATTTTTCTTCTATTTTGTAAAAATAAGGCCCAAACTATTATTTATTGCTATAATAAAAAGAAAATTTCTAAGCGTTTTGGATGAAAGCTCACAAACGGCTTGATTTCCTCCGAGATTAATTAGACGAAAATAAACTGTTATATTAATTAACTAGCTGGTGCTCCATGGTTTGACTGCTTATTTTTTTTTATAAAATATTGTTATTTCAAATATTTTTTTGTAGAAGATATGCATAAGCATAAAATTTAATTAAGTTGTAACAATATTTCTAATTATACAATTAAGTATATGAAATATTGTACACATATCTTAATATAGATATTATTGGTACACCACGTCATAATAAAATGAAAATAATTTGGCACAAACTTGTCTGAGTATTTACCGAATGCGCTGCACTATTTGCAAAAGAAAATTGAAAATTTTCCCATTTTTTGCAGCCCTGCACGAGGGTCGTGCGAGCCTTATTGAATTTTGCATATTCGCTCATATCGGGACATCGGCTTCCACCGCACATTGCATTGTTCCAACACCATTTTTATATATTATTTATATACGGCGACTTTTATATTGTTTTCGGATGATTTAGTTACTACACACAACAGGCTATTCGTTTTAAATTACCACAGATGTTTTCTTAAGGGGCCGTTACGGAGACGCGCCTCGCGATGTTTAGGTTTTTAGCGCTACTCTCACAACGATCGAGGCTCGCGCATTGCACACGCACACATGTACGTAAGCATAGAGCAAGAGCCCACGACGGCCAGACCTTCGTTATTTTATAAACGCTGAAAGTTTCTCTGTGCATAGTAAATGTGTATAAAATAGTATTGAAGCTCAATTTTTTTATATTTTCTTCGGTATAACTTTAAAAATCACGTCATCCATTGCCGGAGACTTATTACAGTTTCTATTTTGTTACCAAATATAAAAATTGTTGTCAAATATATTATTAGTGTATAAATAATTGTACTTATAATAATTATATTATTTTAGTTGCACAATACAAAATGAAATTGTTATTCCCAATTACAAAAATAATATATTGTACTGAAAAAGTTTGTACAAAAAATCTGACTGCTAGAAAACCTGGGATTTCCTTAGATTAGAACTTATTCCTTGCCTGTTCCTTACGAACCTTTTATTCATCAGTTGCATTCAGTACATCCCCTCTCCCTAAACCCCCCGTCCTTAACTGTCGCTCCCCTCGGACCCCTCCGACCGTAACTTGGAAACGGTGCGACGCAGCCGGGTGATGTTTGGGCTCATCGGAGACGTCTCTCCGAGATAGATAATTTGACAACACCCTTGGACTCCTCCGATCGTAACTTGGAAACGGCGCGACGCAGCCGGGTGGTGTTTGGGTTCATTGGAGACGTCTCTCCGAGATAGATAATTTGACGACCCCCTCGGACCCCTCCGACCGTAACTTGGAAACGGTGCGACGCAGCCGGGTGATGTTTGGGCTCATCGGAGACGTCTCTCCGAGATAGATAATTTGACGACCCCCTCGGACCCCTCCGACCGTAACTTAAAAACGGTGCGACGCAGCCGGGTGATGTTTGGGTTCATCGGAGACGTCTCTCCGAGATAGATAATTTGACCCCCCCCCCCCCTCAGACCCCCCCCCCCCCCCCGAATTGTCAATTGTCAAATGTAGACCGGAATTGTCAAATTTTGAAGTTGGGTCTACTAAAAAATTCATCTCCCCGAGACGTCTCTGATGAGCCCAAACATCACCCGGCTGCGTCGTACCGTTTCCAAGTTACGGTCGGAGGGGTCCGAGGGGGTCGTCAAATTATCTATCTCGGAGAGACGTCTCCAATGAACCCAAACACCACCCGGCTGCGTCGCACCGTTTCCAAGTTACGGTCCGAGGGGTCCGAGGGGGTCGTCAAATTATCTATCTCGGAGAGACGTCTCCAATGAACCCAAACACCACCCGGCTGCGTCGCGCCGTTTCCAAGTTACGGTCGGAGGGGTCCGAGGGGGTCGTCAAATTATCTATCTCGGAGAGACGTCTCCAATGAACCCAAACACCACCCGGCTGCGTCGCGCCGTTTCCAAG
The DNA here is from genome assembly GCA_947623395.1 of Synanthedon tipuliformis. NCBI lineage: Eukaryota > Metazoa > Arthropoda > Insecta > Lepidoptera > Sesiidae > Synanthedon > Synanthedon tipuliformis. Next base: position 443,624 of record OX392415.1, on the reverse strand, counting down.
TTACGGTCGGAGGGGTCCGAGGGGGTCGTCAAATTATCTATCTCGGAGAGACGTCTCCAATGAACCCAAACACCACCCGGCTGCGTCGCGCCGTTTCCAAGTTACGGTCGGAAGGGTCCGAGGGGGTCGTCAAATTATCTATCTCGGAGAGACGTCTCCAATGAACCCAAACACCACCCGGCTGCGTCGCGCCGTTTCCAAGTTACGGTCGGAGGGGTCCGAGGGGGTCGTCAAATTATCTATCTCGGAGAGACGTCTCCGATAAGCCCAAACATCACCCGGCTGCGTCGTACCGTTTCCAAGTTACGGCACCGAAAAAAGCGAAAATTTTGAGATAGATAATCTCAAAATTTTCACTTTTTTCGGTGCCCCGCGTAGACTTGCCGCCGCTCCACTCAGCTACTCATACTCACCAGTAGACATCATTGCATGTTTTTTTTTTTTAATTTTGTTCTATTATAAAAATAGAACAGTTTGGACGTGTTCCAGAGTCCAATCTGTCATACTGTGCATTGGAACTAGTTGAATTTTTTTTTGTCCAAACAATTCTATCATAGAACTATAGTAGAACTGTTTGGAACAACCCACTTATTATTTTATATATTATCACAAAAGTTTGTAATAAATAACGAAGGTCGTGTGCTCTTGGGCTATAATTTCAACATCAAAAACGACATATTTGTCATTTTTTGTGTAAGTACACGGTTCGATCGCGAACTGTCAATGCGGCGCAAAGCGACGTGCTCTCACTTCGGAGGCGCGTGGCCGACTGAACCGACTACGAGCGTAATTTCAATATAATAGCCTTCATAGTAATTTGTATGAAGATTTTGAGCGAAAAAATTGGGCAACTTTCTGATTTTTTTACATAAAATAAGAATATATTAATTAAGAAATAAATATTCCAGCAACTTTTTTATAGTTTTAACTTTATTATTTGATAAAATTCATTTAATTTATCTTCATACTTACGGCTAAATTGTAACAACACGGGAATGCGATTTACACGTTTTTAGTGATTTTCTGATTTTTTTTACACTTATCCATAAGCATTATCTAAAATTCAAATATTTCAGCATCAAGTAACATTCATTGGCTAGCTGTGTGATTTTTTTCAAGGTTGTGAAGCATCGTTTTATATATAATTCTCTTACATTCCCGACCCTCGATTGGCGAAAGAGACCCTTAATATTTAAAAAAGAAGCCTCACTTTCGATCTTCAAATTATGACCCATGGTTGAAATTCAATTAGCATAAATACATATTATGAATTCTGAAATTTTGATTTTATTTTCGCAATATAATAAAAATAAATAAATAATTTGTGAAATTTCATGTGTGTATCAAGACAGTAGGTATATGAAAGCGTTTTGAACACAGACATAAATTAAATACCTAAATGTTATCAACACTCGCAAGTGGATATACATAACGCAATATACACGGGCAATACTTTACTTGGAGCATTTTGTTTATTTTGTGTGCGCGGCGAAATTAAGCGGCCATAATAACAAATTGAAAACGTCCGATTCTGGTAAAGTATGATCCCATCGCAATTAAGGCGGTCCACTATAAATCGGCGCGTATCTGATGGGAGACATGGAAGAGGCGTTGCGAGCCGCCGGCGAACAACTAAACCCGCCGCTACACCGAGCGCAGAACGACCACAAGAGCGTCTTGGAAGAACCTCTTACCAACATGTTCTGAATGTCTCACAATATTCACACGGACGACACGTTTGGTCTAGTGGCTAGTAACCCTAGCTGTTAACGAAATTCGCGGGTTCGAATCCCGCTAGGGGCAAATGTTTATGTGTTAACATTTTACCTTTGTACCTGAGTCATGGATGTTTGTATTTATAATATGTATGTATTTACAAAAAAAAGTAATCTATGTAGTATATCAACTGTCTGGTATCCATAATACAAGCATTAGTTGCTTAGTGTGGAACTAGATGGTGCTGTGTGGAATGTGTGAAGAAGTGAAGATATATTCTGGATACAAGTCTTTTCTCCTTACGACGAAAAAACCACTGCGGCAAATTGGCAGGACTTTAATAAGTCTTCATAAACTTCAAAAACATTTTTTTAAGTCTATTAGAAAATAGAATCGTGGTACGTAGTATCTCTCGTTGTGCAACTGTCTTGAAATGACACAAATGTATACGAAATCGCATGTGGACGGTTCGCATGACGCTGGACGCACCCCCTTAAGTGCTCATCTGACGTGCTAAAGAATATATTAGCAGAGATAGCGGTGTGGTAGTGCTGTCTTGTGCATGTTCCAACTTATTTATGGGGATCACTTAGCTCGGGAACGCTCCGAACATGAATATTGGCGACCGACTGGCAACTTTGATAACAATATATCAGCTTCTACTTACATTTCTTCAAACGCAATATATTTCACCACATTTTCAACATTTTTTTTATGGTTTTGACTACTTTATAACCTCCGTTAAATATTCACTCGAATAAATACTATATAGGTGTTAGAGTTGACTTAACAAGTTCTGTTTTTTTTTTAATATTTAAAAAAAACTTAAATTAAGAATGTATTTTCAAGTAATAAATGACCAAAATCCAATTTATTTTTAGCACAGACCTGTATTTTGTAGTAGCAGAGCACAGGCAGCCCTTTTGGTGGCAGTAACCATCTAAACTTTATAGAAGACTGTGCGTGTGCTGTTTTGGTGCAGAGTAAAAGACTTTTTCACTCACCGACCTTAGAGTGAGTAAGAGACCTTATACTTAACTTTATAGACCAAGATTCTTCTAAGGTCGGCTGCCTACTAGCAATACCTGTGGCGTTGCTTCTGTTGATAGGCTACGGTAGCTATTGAAGAAAGAAAGAAAGAAAGATTTTTATTCACGCAAGACACAATCATAATACAAAAACAACAAAACAGAAATTAATAAATAATCAGGTAAAAGATGTGTGTGTCCTCAGCGGCAGTATTGGGTAGCCATCTACCATCATGTGAATCTTCGTCTATATATTTGATGAGCTTTACATCATCAGTACTAATATTATAAATGCGAAAGTTTGTATGGATGTATGAATGGATGTTTGTAACTCTTTCACGCAAAAACTACTGAACCGATCACCATGAAATTTTGCATACACGTAGTCTGGGACACCAGAAAGGACATAGGGTACCTTTCATTCAACGTGGACGAAGTCGCGAGCACCAGCTAGTAAAAACAATATTTAAACAATTGAAGCTGACAGCTGAAGCCCATTCTGTATGTATATAAAAGTTTAAAACCCAATAAAATTCAATACAATCTTAGAGAACATGTTATCAAAATTATAGGTCAGGGTAACTACAAAAACTTCCTAAAATGACAACTTCAGAAAACGACAACTTCCTAAAACGTCTTTGCCAAAAGACGAATAAGAGTCATAATTTCACAGTAAATATTTGAAAATAGAACTGGAATCCCTTCAAGTATCTGTCGACATCGATTCTGAAAAGTCGTCGATCACAAACTCGATTTGAGATCGAATAAAACAATGCGGTAAGCCACAAGCACAGACACAAGCTACCAGTTGCCAGTTCAGCTCACGAGCGCGATATTTACGAGCGATGCCCGCAGATACCGCTGTATTATTTATGTCTCTACTTCTACTCTTTTTGTTTTATATTTGTTTATGGTTTAGATGCTGAATGCGATTGTAACTTCACGGAGATTTACGGCTGTGTCTCTCCTATTTACAGTTTTATGCTAAACCGTTACTTTATGTTGTGTCACATCACAAAACTAGAACTTATTTTTTCCTAAGTGTCTTCTATGATTACAAACAACAGAAGGCGGTTACGAATTACTAGTAAAATTAACGATCACTTACTCACACGTCGAAAACCTACAGCACTTGTGCTGGTCTTCTGTGAGGCGATCTGTGACTACCGCTACAAACAAGTTTGATCAAAGCTGCTCTTTTTAATTGTAGCTATGTTCAGCTTTATGTTAAGATGTTTTAATTATATCTTTCCTTACTATCACCACAAAAAGAATAATAGTACAAGCTATTATTAACATAATATTATTATTTCTGTGTAGGTATTGTCTGATAACGACAAAGGAAAAATAATACTAAAGAATTCGGTTATTCGAAAAATGCGAAAACATCCATTTTCGGCGAATCCAATACAAATGAAATATGAAATAAAACTTGTATTATATCTGTTATGGAGTCAGTTCCACCAACGGCCGCAACATTCCTCTCCTTTATGACTACGATTCACCCCGAATCCGGCCATTTTTACGCGGGTCATCCCTTAAATTCTTTTTATTGCCACCCTTGTAAATCATTGCGTAATGCTTCAGTGCATTATCCGTCGAGGAAACTTCATTATGGCCGGTTTAATGGTTCGAAGGAGCGATAAAATCTTGCTGGTGGTGGTTGGACGAGCGGGCCCGAGTAATGGCGGTTGTGCATATCAGTTCGAATAATGTTGAGACAATATTCATATCAAACATCGTGGAATTGTGGAATAAATAAGTAAAAAAGTTAATACTGAAAGTTTAATCTAGCTACAATGCATTATCATTCAAGTAACTAATTATATCAGTTAAGTTCCCACAAAGTGGACAGACGACCTAATAAAAGCCGCGGGTCAACGGTGGATCCAGGCTGCTTCTGACCGGTCCTATTGGAAAGTTATGGGGGAGGCCTATGTCCAGCAGTGGACGTCCTGCGGCTGAGATGATGAAGTTCCTTAAACCTGGTTAGTAGATGTTACAATCCAGCGACAACTGAAAAAGCTTGTGTGTGATTGGTTGAATCCCAAAATGATCTTATCACTTAAAATAGATTTTTATATGAATGGATAAATTTTTGGATTTCAATAACAAGGATTAAAGATGAGACCATCTTTCAATTCAATCATAACCTTTTACACTGTTTTTTCTTGACAGATTTTATAAGCTTTTTTAGTACTCTTTATATAGGTAACAAACTCCTAAAAAAATTTGACTATAAGTATTGTCAGGCAAGTCTGACAAAACACTGAAAAGATGGCCACAGCAATAACGGCCAGTGATATATCACGCGCAATTTGTAGCGATAGCGTTGCGATAGGTGGCCAGCGAATAGCGCTGGATTGTGCTTTATTGCACTATAAACAGGAGATACGTGCGCCTTCTGACTGCCTACCTACCACTAGGTATCCTACATTTTTCTTGTATTACTAAACATCTCACTTATACTATTACTGTTGAAATAACACAAGCTTTTTTCTCTTTTGTAAAAACATTTAGATGCGCAATAAGTTTCTGATTTGATTCTAATTAATATTCATCGTCATCGTCAGCCCCAGTATTTTTGACTTTTGGACGCACGATCTTCTGTCTACCTTGCCGAAGGATGAAGCCTCCATTCGAGAACTCGTCTACTCCATCGGTTATCCGCTCTGCGACAGATGTGACCGGCCATTGCCAATTCTGCTTGCATTCTTTCGGTTATCCATCAAAGAATCTTGATATAGTCCGCTTCATAGATTGCTGAGCGACTTTGACTTGTGGACAAGTGAGCTTATCCGACTGTGCTTGCACAAAACGACTTTCAGTCACTGGTGAACACAAGAGAACGATAGATGTTAAAAATATTAACCCAGATAAAATAAAAATGAAAAACAACCACAACAAAACATTAAAAACGCAGATTCAGTAGGTACACACAATACTTGACAATGCACTTGTTGACGTTATCATAAGCGGACGGTGACGTGTGACGAGACATCACGTTGTTGATGTAACTCACCAACAGCGTTGCCTTTTAATATTTTAAATATCACTTTATTTCTCATTTTTTGGATTTTCCATTATTAAGTACTAACGATTTTTTAAATTAATGATAATTTAATACTTACTTTTATTGCTCTTGAGACGAGGCCTACGATGGAGAAAGCTCACCCAGAAGATGCCTATGCTATGATGCAAGGAGTTTTAATCCTTGACAATGCATAAGATTTTTTTTAAAGTTGCTATAAGTAGCTATTTTATTTAAAAATGAAGATAAAATTTAACGGTGATCGGTTGAGCTCTTTTGGAGTCCACGGGGAACATACATACTTTACATGTCTATTTTTATAATGATATAAAGAAGACTTAGGTGTATAAAGACTTTAATAACACCAGTATTTTTATTTATTCTATGGTAATTTAAATTATGTAGGTAGTTACAGCAACATGACCGACTTGTCCTTAACAAAGAATTCAATGAACAAAATAGTTTTTTACTGCAAACTCATTAAAAAATGAATCCACTCGAAAATGTTCATAATCTAAACGACAAAGGGAACAAAAAAACTTAATACGGCCATTCAACGAAACCAAATCTTGTATCAATTTCAAATCGCGGTAGGATTATTTTGACCCCCTGCAGTGGTCTGACTCCATTGTGTGCACGCCCTAAGCCTGTAATACTTCATAGATTAATATAGGGCAGATGTCTTGTTAATTCTTTTCAAACAACCAACCAGTTTTCTCTGTATCATTATACCAATTAATAAAGTCTAAGAAGGGCATTCATTAAGTATATTTTAGACTGTGACGATTTTTGTCCATTATCAGACGCTTATTTATATTTTAAGACTTATTTATGTTCGCTAACTGGTCGGGAGCTTAATAAAAAAAAAGTAATGTAATTCAAAAACAATTATTTGATAAAAGGAATGCGTTTTCCTTTCCTTTTTCCTTTTTCTTTATCCTTTTTTCCTTTTTTCTTATTATTTAAATTATTATTTAAGGTGATTTTCTTTTTTGACCTATTTGCCGTGTCTGCGCTTAATGTATTCTATGCGATTGCGGGTAATATCGGAAACCCCGGGACGCAGCTCCCCGCGGGAACCGAACTTATTATCGGCTGCATTATTTTACAACATTAAGATCAATATTACATGTAACGATGACTTGACGTTTAACTGATTACTTAGGGGGTGAAATTATTTACGACTTTACGAAACTTTTTTCAGATTAATAACCTTTATGTAATAGGTACGTATCTACATAATATAAGGACAGTCTGTAATAAAATACTTACTGTAAATAAAATTTCTTTTCTTTCTTTCTTTCTTTCTAAATATATTATATAAACAAACTTGTATTCAATATTAAATTTTCTCCACATAAGTAAGTACGTACTTACTCGTACTTTGTCGAATCATTAAGTTGTCTAATTAGGTCTGTCGAATAATGAGCCGTGTTATATTATACAGTGTGCCCATATATTATATTTCTTATATTATATTCATGCAAATATGTATTGCAGTAATTAGGTAGGTACCACAGACAGCTATGTCTGTGGTAGGTACCTATATAAGGGAAGAAATAAATTATGTCTTATGGCATATTTTATGTCATAAGATGGTATGGTAGCTTATGGTAGCTTTCCATTAGAAGAATACTGTCCATAGAGTAACTTATAATATTGATACTGTCACTAGCTGCCTTATTGTTGCAGCAGAACTGAATTATGTTCTATCAAAATTGGCTTAGCCTCGCACAAAATACCTACAATATATTCCTCATGTGTCATAATAATTAATAACAATAGTACGAACATTCTAGAATATAGAAAAAAACAATTATTTCTTAAAAACAAATAAAGTTTTTAAGAATTCAGCGAAATACACAGCGTAACTCGTAGCATGTTCCGACACCATTACTCTTGAAATCAATGAGGCATTGTAAGAGGGCTACATTAAATTTGTTGCCGCCATAACTCAGGGGGTTCAAACCATAATTTCGTACACAAAAGACCACCTAGAGTGTGTTTGATTAATGTGTACACCACCTAGCGAGCTACCTTCATTCAAATGAGATGTTGCGTACCGCGCACGGATCCGTGTACCTACTTTACTCCCGCCGCTCGCTACAAAATACTTCGTACAGGCCGTACAGCTTCTCACTTACATTATACTACTTAAAATAATTTTAATTATAAAAATGCGTGTACAGTATACTGTACCTAGGTATTATTTCGATATTACTCACTCACGTGAGAAGTTATACTAGAATAATCTAGACAGCTTCAGACGATTTTAACAGTATAAAAATGGAAATATTAAATTAGCTATCCGGCGGGTGCAATTTTTTCTGCAAATTATATATAAAAACCGCATGAAAATCGGTTCAATAATGCAAAGAGCGAACAACAAGGAAGGTTTTTTTGTATAAAACTTGTTGAAAAAAATGCATCCGTGCGAAGCCGGGGCGGAACACTTTGTTACAGTATAATTCTGGCTTATTTCTTAAGTAAGGAGTGACATCTATGAGCAAAACATCACACTATTAACCCTTAAAAAGAGTAGTAGCGCCATCTAGACAGAAACTATGAAACAATTAATACAAATGACATTACAAGAACTGTGAAATATTATAGTTTATAAGCTAACCGACAGATGTCGCATAAATCGCGTAAAATTATACTTCCATTGATATTGAAAATGAAAATTCGTAGGATACTTTTCATCAAGAAAAATAGTGCTTACTGTATCGTAATAATAAAAATAAAAAAATCAAAGTCTGAGAAATAACAATTGAATAAATGTTTTAGCTCCTAATAAAAAGGGGCGCGGACGAAGTCCCAGGCAAAATCTAGGAGTACCTAGGTATTGTAAAGGTGGATAGAATACAAGAAAATTTTCAAATTGGAAATTATACAATATTACATAATATTAGACCTAATACATAAGTAAGTATCACCTTTAAGTGTCTTAGGTGACTATAATAATCTATTTTTTTAGTAACTTACTTCTGTCGAGGCTAATAATAAAATATACACATTTTATAAACGTAGTTTAAAATTAAACATTTTCGTAATACTAAAATTCCACGTCTAAAAATAATAAATAATTAGGCAAATAAATACCACACAGAAAATGTTTGCAGAGCAGTTTGCATGTTACTCAGTAGGTGCTTACTGCTTACTCACGTATATTTACATTATTCTGACAATAATTAGTTAACTTTGTCTTCCCTTTGTTTTGACATCAGAAATTATTTTATGCTGCGTTATATTCGCGTTACACATGACAATTTATTTGGTTATTTATTTAAATTTACACTCGAATAATTTTTTTATTCCTAAGGTAACCAGGCAACCTTAAATTAAACTAAATACATACAACTTAACCACTGTATAAATTAAATATTATCTATCTATCTCCTATGTATATAGGTTAAAATTACGTGTTACGTTGTTTGAGGCCAACTCCTAAACTACTGAACCGATTTTGATAAAACTTCGGAACTTTGTGTAATTTGGTCCAACTTAAACAATTTTAAGTTTTTTTTTGAACCCACCCGGGAGCGTGTAGGTAGTAATAATATAAATTATATTAAACTTATTTTGTACTTATATCTTAAATTACATTTCCAATAAACCTCTGATAGTTTTGCAGAAGAGAGATAAGGTGTAGAACATCACCTGGGGAGCGCTGTCCAGGCCAAATTATACGTAAAATATATGGAAATTCCAAAATGGAACTCATTACGTATCTGTTCCAAGAATTGAAAATTAGATCTAAATTCTACATCTACTTTTTTATGTACCATAGTCACTTTTTAGATTTCTAATAAGTCAACAAAAATACAAAATAATTCAGACATATTCTTGAACAGTCTTTCATATTGTGTTCATAGTCATGTTATGACTATAATTTTGTTAACTATATAGGTATATTTATTTTTAAATTGGTAGTTTTAAAGTTATTTCATTAAATGTAAGATTATAAAGAAATTCGGAATTTATTATACAATACTAAGTTGTAAGTTTTTTTATATATTGTTAATAATATGTATAAAAAAAACTGATATTCTTACTATTAAAAAGTAGCTATTATATTTTCAAACTGAATCATTGAATTATATTTAGTTATCTATATAATTATACTTTACTAATATTATAAAGCTGAAGAGTTTGTTTGTTTGTTTGGTTGAACGCGTCCATTCTTTTATCGAGTTAGGCATTTTGAACATTTTGGTCGCGGGCAACAGTTAATAAAAAAAATTAATGTAATATACGATAGAACTACAGATTATTACCAATACGTAATGAAAACTTGAGCAGACCGGTATCTAGCCAACGACAGATTTGCACTTTAATATCGGCCCGACCCACGTCAAGCATAAATTAGCCCACCAACACAATGATAACATTATTTATTAGCTCAGCAGGTGCTGTCATTTTCATCAAAAAGCCATTTAAGTACCTATTTCTATAAAGCGCATCGCTTCAACTAATCAACGGTGGGTGGTAAGTAACATTATTTATTCGTAGTAAGTAACTTATAAAGCGAATTCTAGAATTTTCTTTATCTGGAAGTTACAATATAGAGTTTAAATCATAGTAAACATTTTTTGATTGCTTAATTTTGATTTTACTTCTGCATTCTGCATTCATATTTTTTCTGCAAATTATGTATTTCCTTTCCTTATCGCTATTTTCATTAGTGAGTGCCTTATCAAAATCAAAAACAAGATGATTAAACTCTTGGGAAATTGGTTCACAAATTTTTCAATTCTTATGTAGTCGGGGTTAGGTCGCCATCTAGTAACAAAGTAAAGAAGAAAAGATAAACTTATAAACTTCGGTTTTATTCCACTGTTACAATAATAGACATCTACCAAACGTAGGCAGTTAGGATAAGAGCGAAATTTGGTAGTTAAGAAGAAGCAATTGCGTTCAATAAAAGCAGTTACACGAGTGATTTGAACGAAGAACTCGAATTACATAGTTGGCAATGTCGAGCAATGTTCGCGGACGTGACAACGCTTTTATATGTCAGTGTTTTCGTGTGCGAAAAATAAAATTGAACATGTTTCCCAAAGAAAGAAATTGTATTTTCACATTTAACTAATAATACCTCTGGACACAGAAGAAGCAACTACTTCTAATCTAGACTAACATAAAAGGGGACTCAACTAAAGTAGGTAGGTATCCTAATCCTAACTAATATTATAATTTGTTTGTTACTCTTTCACGCCTTAATTTCTCAACCGATCATCGTGAAATTTTGTATAGGTGCACGTTGTCAGGATATAGAAAAGGACCATGGTTACTTGTTATCCAGAAAAAAGTAGATGCCCACTGTTCCCGAGAGATTTACTAAAAATAAAAATAAAAAAATCTACGCTCGACAATATTATGAGCAACTAGCTGGCGCTCGCGACTTTGTCCGCGTGAAAAAGTAGCCTTTCCTGTGTCCCGTACGTCTAAATGTTTATCTACCAAGTTTCATGACAATCAGTTAATTCGTTTAAGAGTTATGGAGGAACATACATACATACAATACCTACACTTACAGATTTATTATTAGTATTGATAAAAAGTGCGGACGAAGTCGTGGGTGACAGCAATTTTTTTATAAAAATGCAATGAAGAGAGTGTTCTAGTGATAAGGCACAAGTCATGATAATAACTGAGTGAGCGTCCGAAATCACAAAAGACAGAAGAACAAATAAGAAAACTAAATTTCATTATATGAGTAAGAATCGCCGGAGACCTTAGATTTTATTAGAATTAAGAGTCGCCTGCGCATTTGTATTGTTGTTTCTATGTGCCTAAGCCACAGAGTAACAGAGAAACAGCTTCAACAAGCGCCCGGCGGACGGTACTTCACTACATGCGCAGCTATGTGTGCGTGACTTTTCACCGACGGGTTCACGAACGTGAGCCGAGAGGATGTTCGGGCGGCCTCGGCAAAGCCGAGCGGACTAAGTCAAGGGGCATCGGACGCGCGCGAGCGACGCAGAGGCAATAGTTTTCTGGTTTTGTTTTTTATTTATTAAGTAAAAAAAATTGTTAATTGCTGTACTATGTGTATGAACAATACAAAGAGAAAAATAAATGTTTCGTTCTTCACATACCCAAAAGATCGTGAGAGGTAAGTACCTGAGTACAGTTTTATAGAAATGACACGTCGTTATTATTATTACGTTGACCTGTAATTATGTAGTAAGTATTTATAACGAAAATAAGTAGATAAGTACCTAATAAAATAAATAAAAAATACAAAATAATTTATTAACAAGACAAAAAGTCTAGGTACAAAAAGGGTGTAGGGGCCTCCTATTAAGTATAAGAATACTTGTATCAGGAGACCCCCGCTCTTCCAACGCCGTACTTAAAACTAAGGCTAATTTAGAATATCCACACATATATATTTTTAAAGAATTTAATATAAAATGTACTTATAATATTTCAAATTTCCTAACGCAATCCATACAAAATTTAGTAAATATATTTTGAAGCTACCTACCAATTCCATACTAAAATTTATTAATTTCTTCTGTAAATAAGCAAACAGTCCACAATAAACCTAGACACAGTCACACAGTCATTTTTTAATTTACTAGATTCAAAATTAATTTAGAACCATCATACAACAATATATAACATATACATACATACATATATTAACATATACATACATACACCGTCGGTTATTTTTCGATCTCCAGCAAGATGCGTTTTTTAAATGTTTTGAGGACTGGTTTACTCGAATGCATAAGTGCATAGGGGTTGGAGGGGAATATTTTGAAAAACTGTAAATAAACTTTTTTGATATTCGAACCATTATTCATTTCACTAAAAACTTTTGGAACACCCCTCGTATCCATTTGTAATAAACTTAAATTTACCAAAAAAAAAACTTTTTTTTATTTTCCCTGTGTGACAGCCTCTCTGTTTAGATATATGCCCCGTGCCTAAGCGGCGGTAATTAGCGGTAGCTACCTAGAATCAATCAATCTGTTAGCTTGCTTGCCACCATTTATCGTAAAAAAACATTTGATTTAATATCATCAGTAGTAATCTGCAAAAAAGAATTCTATAAATGCTAATAACTATTACATGCCAAACTCGAACTAAATATAAATAAAACTAAGTATTTTATTTTATTAAATAAAACTCAAAAAACTGGCTAAGCAGAATTTCTTCGAATATATAGAATATGTGGCACTGTATTGGATTATACCTAATGGTGGAATAACAGTTAGGTTGATAGCAATCCGACCAATAACGTGACGTGACCTTTCTGAATTAAGCCCACGAGACGCGTTGGAAAGTACAACCTTATGCTTTCATACATATCCAGATGTTTTCACTGAGATGGAACAAAGAATACAAAGCTCTTTTCTTTTTAGATATTTTACAGCTCGAATTTTATTTTTCCTGTTAATTCTATCGGCTACAGCCATAGATCTATGCACAGAACCGGTAAAAATGTACATAAAATATATTATAAAATTAGTGGCCAGCTTCCGAAAATATAATATAAAATTAGTTTTCAAAATAAAAACCATAATATCTTTTAACTTGGAACAATTTACACATAGTTAAGAAATTTTATCAAAATCGGAACAGTAGCTTAGGAGTTCATCACGGAGACAACGTGACACGTAATTTTTATGTAACGATAAAAAATAACGCAACATATTATCTATTTTAAAACACTTCTTAATAACCTTTTGCAGTCCCATATTGAAAATCGTAATAAACCTGCCTATGCAAAATTAAATATTGCTCTTATTTTCTTGATTAGATAGGCAATTCTCTTTTCTGAACCATCTTGTAGCACAAGAAGATGGAAGATCAACATTTTAGCTGGTGATACCAAACAAAGCTACTCTCCTTAAAGATACCTATTACTGTTAATGTCAAATAGTAATAAATCTTCGTGGGCAACAGTAGTGCATGAATGCAACGATTAATGGCCACGGAGCGAAGCCCTTGTCGGGTTTGAGACAAATGACGCTGCGTCATCGGAACCTCGCCAGGGAAATCTCTTCAACTGGCGAACACTTGCAATATTATTAATACCCTGCTTTTGTCTGGAGTCACTCACATTTGGTACACTTGGATCACACAAGAAAAGGTTAACACTTAGTTTTACTTGTATTAATAATGTACCAAATAGTTATTCTTTGCTTAGAACTTTACTGTACCAACAAACGAGTTGGAATTAGTATCTTATCGTAGAGATTAACTGGTATAATAAGTTAAAGAGCAGCCTAGATATTCCTAAAAAGATAAATACTTGTTTTTTTTTTTATAAAATTTTATGTTAATTCAAAACAAAAAATAATGCTACTACCTTGTCTTATCATGTTAAATACCTACAGGTAATAATTATAATGAGTTTATGGTAAACTTCAGAATTATTATAACAGTTTTATCAATCAAACTGTTATCAGACAAATAATTTGTAAATTTAAATATAAATATAATTCTTATATTTTCTTTATAAAACTTAAAAAAAGAAACAACTTGTAATAATAGAGTGATATACAATAGGTATACCTAAAGTATAAATATAAGCTATTAGCTTTAAAGATCTCTTATCTCAGAGCTCTGGCAAGTACGTAGTGGCAGGGCACATTGCGTTTCTCAGTCATTTGGACAGCCCGCCTGGCGACCGTAACCGCCTCCTTACAGAACACTACCGTGAGTGAGTAAGGAACGACAGAGCCCATTTCATAATGCCTTCCTAAGCCCTCATTGTTAATCCAACTAATGGACGCGACGGTAGTCAAGCTATCAAGTTGACCGTCAGCCTGTCTGACGGTTCATAAAAAAAGAAGAAGAACTATTAGCGGAAGACATATTGAACACTAATTCGCAAAAATGCCAACTCAAATGAGTCAAGCAAGTTAATAAAATTTGCCAGTGATTTATGGGCAATTCTAGCCGGCCGTTTTAGCCATTTGTCGGCTAAACGTTGCCCGTTATCGCTCGTTAGTGGCCCGCATTGTCGTGGACTTCATTAAAGCGACCACTTTAGGCTTTCTTCTATAACTACTTGTTGTCCATTAAAAAAAAAACTGGGGTTCGTTCTATCTTTTTAATGACAGCATTTTTTAATGATAAGCTAATTTTACATTTACCTAAGTCACTTTTTTAATAATACAAGTAAAATATTCCTTGAAACATTCCATTGCAACGACTAAAAGTTAAACCTTTATTCTGAATAGAGAAAAATAACCAAATATAAGAAAAAAAGTTAAGTTATGTGGAAATATTTCATAAATACAAATTTCCTAGACTAAATATTCAGTTCATCTTAGAAACCTGTTCTCTTTAAAATCAATTAATTTATAATTTCGGCGGAAAAATGCTCTGAAACATGACTGTCACAACATGTCTTTTATAAGTGTGCAGAAAAAAAAGAATTAAAGAAAGAAAAGGTTGATATTGGAAAAAAAAGATAAAAAAGGGCATATATCCTTTTTTTATATAAAAAAAAACAAGTGGCCGATTAGTACTCTGTATCAGCAGTACCAAACTCTATAGAGCAAGTGATCTTAGTTCGTTTACTCTACTAGCTACACAACGTATCTGACTCATGTCAGAGAAACCCTAGCCGGTAGGACAAAATATATAAAAAATGACAACTAAAAAAAGAGATTGGTGCGGAACCACACGTAAAAATTAAGACAACAAACTGGAACGTTTCGTAATAATAAAGTTTTCCCGAAAGTGTCTGGGCAACAGAAGGCCTCTAATTACACCAGCCTGTTTCTCTTGGATTACCATTGTGCGTAATGATTCTCATAAGAGGCCGTCGCGATTATTCGTTTTCTTTATTATTTTTTTAATACAATCTATTTAATAATAATATATATAATTTTTGCATTTATAATATTTGCTCAGATAGTTAGTGTTCATAAAAAAAAAACCAATGGAAATCAATACATAAATAATTTCCTGTTTTTCTGTTGACGTTGAATGTGGATTTATATGAAGATATTATGAAATTAATTAATATTTAATTTAGAGAAGTTACTGAAAATCGATGACTATAAATGACTATAAATGGTACTATGCTGAAAATTGAATAAAAAAGGTGCATTTCAAAATTTTATTCAAAACTTTTGTGTGGAAAAGTAGTATTTCGTATTTCGCAGACAATTTGTGAAAACATCGTAATTAAATAGATAAATGCAATTATCAAAAAGCGACAAAACGAAGTCAGTCAACAGAGAAATGAAATTGTAATGTAAAAAAAATCTTATAAAACATAATAAGGTCAACAATAAAAATATAAGAGAATATTGCGAGGCTCTATATTTAGAGCCTCTCCTCTACGTGACAGAAATCCGCAAATAAAGTTGTTACTACCTCGTTATTACATTTTTATACTTTTACCTATATTCGACAACCTTTTTGAATTTAATTCTTCGTAAATTCTGTTTCTTAATTCTAGGCTAAGGATTCTCAAGCCCAAAACCAGTTATAATTTACATAATAGGTAAACCTATTTTCATTAGTTATTGTTTGTGGAAATAAATAAATCTTATTATGTGTACATTGTACATATATTTATTTTTATCCTTAATTCTATTTTTTTACAATATACATTAAATTAAAAAATATATATTTAAAGCAGTGAGGTGACATAACAAGAGGGGTTATCGCCCCCATCACTAGTGATCCGTTTAGCTGTAGTTGGCAGGCAACACTTTACTTAGTCACTTTCTAGCTCTTGAGTTGCTTGTTGCTTGTAACCCTTGTTTGTTTTTTAGCGAAATAACGTTAAAACTCATCAAATATGTCCTCGTGTGTGATACGATATTGCACTAATAATCCAAGCAATACATCAAAGTGCAAAGGAATAACTTTCCATCGGTAAGTACCTAACTAAATAATCATTTTAAAACTCAATTCAAGCAAAATATTTGGCGGACGCCATTATGCGTCATTTGTCATAGACAAAAAAATTTAAGAAGTGACATTAGGTGTATTGTATATATTATATATTAATAACAAATCAATAAATTAAAATATATGTTAATATATAATTATAATAATGTAATATATAGTAATATATAAGTATATAAAATATTATAATATATAATATGATTATATTATTAAATTATAATTATATATTGATATATAATTATATAATACTCTAAAATTTATATATATTATAAAATTATAAATTAAATCATAAAATAAAATTATTATAAAATCACTTATTTCATTGGATAGATACCACATCCAATGAAATAGGCAGAATATAAACAGTGTCGCCTCTATGACGGTGACATCGATTCTATGATACATTAGCCGCCTCTTACGCGCCCCCTACTGCCGCGTTTGTTGCACAGATTTTGTTCGCACTGTCCGTTCTATATTATAAAGTTCAATGATTTAAAGCTAAAATTTGGTATCCAATTTGATTGAAATTTTTTATTTATTTTTTTTATTTTTATTATATTTGGGAAACAAACAATATCTCGATACACATTACACATACACATAAGAAAAACATAAATCAGCAAAGTTTCCACTAAATTACTAAAACAAATTTTGAATTGAAGCTGGGAGAAAACATACAAAAAGGCAAACAAAATAAAAGAAAGAAAGAAGACAATTAATAAATAACATATAACTACAACATACAAAATAAACAAATAAACTAATAAACTGGCTGCTATAAAAAGAACACTACATAACTAAATTATCGAGGACCTGTTTAAGACTTCGTTTATACGCTCCTATAGGACAACTGAAAATATCTAGGTCCTGCAAGTGCTCATTATAAAATTTACAGGATCGATGCAAAAAGTTATTACTAGTATATCTCTTTTTATGTAACTGAATATGTAACGAGCACTTGCGGCGCGAATTCACTCGAGGGCAACTCAAACCAATGTTACTTAATAAAAACGATGAATCAATTTGATCATTTAAAATCTTATATAAAAACAGTTGATCTCTCAGAATTCGTCTATGACTAAGAGGTGCGAACGAGGGTGCATTGTCAAATCTATAATGAAGATGTTTCAAATACAAGCTGAATACCCTATCCAACTTCTTAATTTGAGTTTTATATTGTGGGTTCCAAACAATAGACCCGTACTCGAGTAGAGGTCTGACGTAGGAGTCGAATAAGAGAGAGAGGGTTGAACTGGCTTTGAAATCCTTGCTGACTCTAAGAACAAATCCAAGCATGCGGTTGGCTTTGGATATTATATAGTCAAGATGCTCGTCAAATGTCAATCTACTATCCAGTAGTATACCCAAGTCTCTCGTAACTAAAACACGCGTTAAAGTGACATGGTCGAAATTGTACTCATATTTAAGATGATTAGGGTTTCTAGAGAAAGAAATTACATTACATTTCTTAATATTAAGGTCCAAGTAGTTAATTTTACAGTAACTTATAAATTTATCGAGATCCTCTTGTAGGGCCATGCAATCGGATAATGTTTTAATTTTTCTGAAAATCTTCATGTCATCAGCGTATAGTAGAAAGTTGGACTGATCAAAAACATCAACAATGTCATTAATGAATAGGTTGAAAAATAGGGGAGCCAGATGCGAACCCTGAGGCAGGCCAGATGTGACCGGAAGAAAAGAAGAGCAAAACCCTTTAATTGTCACTGCTTGGCTTCGTTCACGAAGATAGGATGTTATCCATCGTAAAAGATCTCCGTGTATGCCGGCTACTTGTAGCTTACGCACCAACACCGAATGCCTTACTTTGTCGAATGCCTTCGAGTAATCGGTATATATAGCGTCCGTTTGAAAACCAGTTTCCATCGCAGAAGCAACCTGATGTACAAATTCACAAACATTACTTTCAGTGGATTTTTTATTTACAAATCCGTGCTGTTGGTTGATAATTGTAGGCCTTAATAGGGGATAAATATGGTCATATATAATTTTTTCAAATAATTTAGCAATAGTGTTAAGTTTCGATATAGGTCTATAATTAGCGATGCTGTGTTTGTCACCATTTTTGTATAAAGGAATTACATGGGATTGTTTCCAGACTTCAGGCATCGTACCAGAACTCAGCGACAGATTGAAAAGAATGAATAATGGCGCAGCAAGATGCTCACGACAACTTCTAAGGAAAATTGGTGGTATATTGTCCGGGCCAGAACCTTTATTTGTGTCCAATTTTTTTAAATAGTTCTTTACGGTCTCCACAGAGATATTAATCGAATTGATGAGAGTAGGGTTAGATGGTAGAATGTTAGGCTGTGCACTGTTAGAGTTGAACGCAAGTTTGGGATCAACGTCAGGTTCAAAGACAGAGTGAAAACATTTATTGAATAACTCGCATATTTCCTCGGTATCGCTAGATGAGATGTTGTTTAGTGTCATTGTCGCGGGCAAGTCGGAGCAGCTTTTTTTGGCCTTAACAAAAGACCAAAAATATTTGCTACTCCGTTTAATGTTACTTTCTGCTCTAGATATAAAATTATCATAGCACATTCGCTGCACACGCTTCTCTCGATCCCGTAAACGCTGAAAAGTATCACGATCACCAACCCTTCCATACTTTTTAAATTTTTTATGGAATTTCAGCTTTTCCTTAGTAATTTTTATTAGCGCCCTAGAATACCAGATTGGGAAACGATTATCGTTTCTAACGTATGTGGTCGGGATGTTATTAATGATTATATTGTTAATGATTTTATAAAAAATCTCAACACACAAATTGATATCGTTAGAGCATAGCTCAGAAGACCAGTCAATTTTAGATAAAATGTCATTGATAATACCAAAATCTGCAGAATGAAACAAACGAAGTAAACGCGATTTAGATTGTATGGAGGATTGGTGCGCAACCCGCACAGCCACCTCCAGAGCCGGGTGATGACCGTCCTCCGTGACCAATGGTTTATCGCAGCGAACAACCTCACAAATAAGTCCACCGATAATAAGATCAAGCTGCCTGGAATTAGTATTTAAAACGTAATTATATTGATTAAAATTTGTAACACTTAAAAAATTGTATAAAAGATTAATTAATGTATCATTTCTACAGTCGTTAATTAAGAGTGAGTGATTATCAGGTGACCACTTCGCAGAGGGGACATTAAAATCACCGAGAATCAGATAGTCATCATCGGGCTGGTTAAGAAAAACGTCCGTAACGAAATCGAAGAACTGACTCAACGACTCACTGTGGTTATTATTTTGTGGAAAATATCCACAAAAAATGTGAAGACGGCGGGAAGCTTTACAAGATAATATTAGTTCAACCGCTTCAGCGGAAGCGTTGTTGAATGGGACCGATGCTGAGCTATGTATTGACAACTCTCGCCGTACAGCAATCAACACACCTCCCCCAAACTTTCCTCCGCGAATACAATACTCTCGATCACATCTGTACACCAGATACCGGCCATCGAAGATTTCAGTGTCACATATGCCCGACACAAGCCAGGTTTCTGTCAAACAAATTATGTCATAATTATTCAACAAAAGACCCCGATAGAAGACACTGGTCTTGGTGCGTAAACCACGTACATTTTGATAGTAAATAGACAGTTTATTATGTGAAGCCATCGCTAACATGAACAAACTTATTACATAAAAATTTTGACCACCCACGTAAACCATTAAAATTCCGTATGTTGAAACCGTTACTATCAGTATATACTCGAAGCCTAAATATTAAAGACACAAGACACAGTTCCGTTGAGATCACTGATGTTAATAAACTCATCAATCCACGCAATAACAAGCCCTCCGAAAGTGAAGTCGAGCCAAAGTGTAAGTAGTTCGAAAAGTTTACATTGAGAAATTTGATGCCCCCGAATACACTCTTCAGATCTGAACATATTACAAAACAATTTACATTAAAACTACAATAACATAAACATGAATAATTGGTACCAAAATGTTTACAACTAACAAGAAAGCAACGTAGATGTGATACTACTTTTATTTTATCTTGTTTAAATCTTGTTCGCTTGAGATAACAATAACTGGGCTAGTATCGTTACGGCGAGCAAATATAACACAATTTTTGACCCAAACATAAGCATAATGCTTTTCCTTGACCAAGGATTTGGCTCGATGTAGTAATGATTTATTAAAACTGGTCAAATGGTCATTAAAGTAAATTTGATTTTCACAATTTGCATAGCCAATGTCGCTGGCTTTTAATTTGAGCCTTCTTACTTGAGAGAGGAAGTCGTCCTTTCTATAGCGTGCCAGGAAACGTATAATTATAGGCTTGACCTTTTTAACCTCCGTGTGCTTTGGTGAGACTCTAGTTATGAAGTCAATGTCCGTTGCAGGATCAATCCGACAGCTTGTGCGCTCCGAGATTGTTTTCAGAATATCAAATAGATTTTCATTCTTCCTTTCCGGAATCCCATATATTTCAATATTCGAACGTCGTGACCATTGTTCACTAATATCACTTCGAGCCTCCAGTTTTGCAATAGACAATTTCACCTGGCTAAATTCGGATGATACAGCCTTATAGGATTTAAGGTCGGTTTCGACTTTATCGATTCGCTTTGTAAGCAATTCAAATTGATGATTAAACAGATTCAAGGAATCCCTAATACTGCCAATTTCTTCCCTGATGGGCTTTAACTCTTCCGATATTATGTTACGTACTAGAGATCTTAGACTATCTTTCAGAAGACTCACCTCGTTTGCCACAATGTGCTTTAACAAATCCGCAGACAAGGCACAATCCGATACCGACAGGGAGGGGGACGAGCCCGTAGCAGACCCGTCTTTATGTAACAATACGAGATCGTCCGTACATTGCTGCTGACGTGTAGAACCCCTCACAGGAGTGTTGTCGTTTTTCGCCTGTTTAGGTAGCCTTGATGTGCATCCCGGACAAGTCCAAGTCCTCTTAAAATCCGTGAGAGTTTTTTTCTCCGTCGGATATAAACATTGTATGTGGTAACTTTGTTTACACTTAATACAGGTTAGGGCACCGGAGGCTCCTTCTGTCGTATTCTTACAACATTCAAATTTCATCTTTATAAAATGAAAAAAACAATATCATAAAAACCTTGAGGATCGAACTCGGGGTCTCGGAATCGTAGCTGTGGAACTACGCACCGCGCCACTTATCACTTTAACGACGCGGTGAAAATATTGATCTATTAGATCACGTAGGTACGTATTATTTTTTAAGGTGTGGGGTAAGACCTCTGATTAGACTCCAACACAGTATAATACGTACGCTACCCACACGGATTTATTCTTTTCACACTTTTAACAACTTTAAATTGCCAAATTTGCAGGATTACAATACTTGTCACGGACTCTTCTAAGTATTATTTGTGGTATAATTTATAATAATAGGATGTAGCAACATTTAAATGGCAAAACAGACTGTTTGAACTCGGTTAATCAGATAAGATATTACGAACGATACAAAACACACCCGCTCCAACCAACTGTCAACTGTCAACTGACCTGTTAAAGCTCTGTTAAAGCAACTGTGAAATGACCAATAAAGCTCTGATTTCGTTAGAATAATAGCTTAAAACCCTTGGTCGAGGGTCTTCCAGTACTGTGTACTGTTTCCAGTTTTCAGTGGCGGCAGTAACCACACCCTTACTGAAAACCGCTGTGAAATAACAGTACCTATGTGTGGTATTATTTCGCTGAATAAATGAATGAACGAATGAATGAATGAATGAATGAATGAATGGATGAATGAATGAATGAATGAATGAATGGATGAATGAAGGAATGCCAGAGTCCATTACCCTATCTGTTCCTTATCCATTTATCCTTAATTTTGCCATACCTTCTGTTATAGGAGACGGTAGCCAACTAACACCAAGTGAATAGCCAAGTGAATAGACGATCTTTACATTAAAAGAGTATGTTTATGTACTTACAAAATGAAGTTCTCTTATAAAAAGCCTGTCAGTCTGAAAGAAAACTGCAAAAAAAACTGCATTGCGGAGCTAGAAAATGGTGAATTTAAATTTTTCAAACAACCGTCGTCGGGTCCCGGGCGCAGTTTTTATTTAACAATGTTAGACTACGGAGCACTTCAGTGAAGAAGCTCTCAGCGCAACGTAACGAAAATACTAAAGTGTATTTCAATGGCATTCGCATTTTTTTTGCGAGATAACTGAGGCCAGGAGAGTTATTTTAATTGTGCGTTTAACTTGCTTCTCAAATTTTACTTTGCTTAACGACTCACTCAAAATACAGACAAAATATAATAAAAATCGATCTAGCCGTCTAAGAGGATTTTAGTGATAACATGCAGAAGCATTGTACATATATACAAAGAATTGTACATAATATATGTATGAATTTGTATATGACTCAAAACGTTTTATAAAAGATTCAATTAGTTATTAACAGTTAGTATATAATATGAAGTGACTATAATATTGGTGAACAATAATATTCATTTATAAAAATATTTTTTATTATTTTTCTTGAAAAGCTTGCAACACAGTATTTTATTGAAAAAAATCTGTCTATTGTGCCACACGTCTGTTGATGTTTGCACAAACGCAATGAAAAGGCATTGTGTTACTTCAGAAAGTACATTATTCGGCTTAAAAAGGATCTACAACAAAAGATTGTAGGGCTAAAAAGTGTAAACATTCGAGCGGAGGCCACACTTCAAAGCCCACTCGTGGAAATCTGAAAACTGTGGAAAATTTCGAAAATAAACCCAGCGTATAATCCGAGCTCAAAGGTTGTTGCAGTCACAATGCATTATGCAGGAGGCTTTTCGACGCCCGTACAGCCTTTACACTTTATCCTCCGTTTACTGTAAACGTTTCAAGTTATAAGCTTCACTGCTATTTACTACAAGACAATGCAAGACGAGACACCGTCATTTTAATTTACAGTAAACAGATCGAAAAAGAAAACTTACTTAACCAGAACTTTGGAATATTAATGACCTAAGTTGCCTTATCCTTTATGAGTCAAGATAATGTTGAATATTTCACCCAATTCACTCAAAAGGTGGATTGTATTACAATAATTATGTGCAAATAGATGTCGCTGATTAAAAACTAAAGGGCCACAAATCAAAATTACACTTTTTACAGGAGAGCTAATCGAAAAAAGTTAAATTATTTTTGTCTATTTTTTTTCTTATTATCGATAGAAGCGTATAAGTATATTAACCAGTTATATTAGGATATACTGAATCGCGTAACTTAAAGCAACTTCTATCATGATTTTCAATTTATACTCGCTATAGAACATTTTTCATACTTACCTA
The DNA here is from genome assembly GCA_947623395.1 of Synanthedon tipuliformis. Taxonomy (NCBI): domain Eukaryota; kingdom Metazoa; phylum Arthropoda; class Insecta; order Lepidoptera; family Sesiidae; genus Synanthedon; species Synanthedon tipuliformis. Next base: position 419,635 of record OX392415.1, on the reverse strand, counting down.
GTTCGAGTTAGTACAAGAAGGCCAATGAATTTTTAAAGCACAATTTCATTACTCGTTCGTACACCCTCCATACATTTTACTCATAATAAATGTTGCCATATATATAAAAGATTTTTTGAATCCCAATTGCTTTGTTCAATATTTCAATTTGTTCTCATCAAACACGATTTTAATAATTTGCAAGTATTCTACCGATTCATATTTAATTAAATTGTTTAATTTTGTTTATTTTGTTTAACCCTTCTCAAACAATTAATTTTAATAAAACGGATTCATATTTAATTTCCGCAACACAAAGTAACGTTTTGGGTTTAATAAATTCAAAGTATTAAATCGGATAAATAATGACGAGATGCGAGTAAACATGATATTGTAATTAGATTGTAATGGATCTAGAGGTATGTCTAATTTAATCATCCATAGACATGCACATGTAGGTTATTTTCGGTAATTCTCGGCTACCAAATCTTTATGTGTATAAAATAAGGTCAATTCCCGCCGTCTGTCCCTCTGTATGTACTCTTAGATCTCAGATTTTATTGCTTTTTACACTAATGGAAAGTGCGTTAAATAAATAAATATTTTGCAGAAAAAAATTGCAACCGTGCGAAGTCGGCAGCGGGTCACTAGTGGAAAAAATATTTTTTAAATCCTACTGTCAGTTTCAAAGTTAAAAGCGTTTAATTAATCAAAGAAACAAACTCTTCAGATTTATTATATTATTTAAAACAATATAATTATTATATAAAATTATATAAATCGTAAATCTACGTCTGTTTGTAGGCTACATCACCAAGTTATGGCAACTCAAATACTAACTCGATATTTTGTAAAACCTAGAACTAAATAAATTTTAATTCTAGCACTAACTTTTGGCAAGGACCAACATGTTAAAACAATAAAAAGATTATCTGGGACATTTCAGATCGAAATTTAAGGTTCCATTCATACCGATGCTGCATGTGACAGACAAATGTAGTGTACATTTGTCTGTCACATGTATGGCAGACAAATGACACGACAATAGTTATGGCCTTATACTAGGCATTATAAGGAAACCCATTAACTCAGTCGCAGGTTTTTTAACTTAACGACAATATCTTGATAAGTATTGAATCTTTTTTTAATTTTTTTCATGTATTTTGTAGAAAACATGACATTGAAACGTTAAAATGATATCCTCAATATTCACATATTTAATGTACCACTTAATTAAATAGAAGTAACAGAATTATTGTTAATCTAAATAAAATAAAATTAAACTAAACTAAAATCTAAAAATAAATAAGCCTAAAAAATATCCATAAAATTGGGCGCCCTCGGCATGGTACCGAGGATACTGGCAGCATTTCCTCGCTGTATTGCAATGCTAATGCGTTGCGCGAGGAAGCTGCCAGCTCGTCGGTCACCAGTGGTGTCAATAAGCCTTTTCGAGAGGTCTTTGAGAAGTTGACGAGCGCTGGGACCCCACGGACCAAGGGTCTCGACTCCGAAAGGCACAAAAGTGTATCCGGAACCGAGACCCCGGTATTTCGCAGTCTTTAATTTTTCGGCTGCTTTAGCGGCCGCACCCCCTTGCCTACTCGTTCCGTGAATGTGGGAAGGAGCCAGTGTGTCCACGCAAGTAGCGTCCCACACTAGAACCCTTCCCACACTCCAGGGAATCAGGGACATGCCGTCCGGTCTCTTGCCATCGTCCCTGGTTATCCGTCGTCCTATGCCAGTTGGTTCCATTAAGGTAGGCACGTTGACGGTGGCAAGAGACCGGCGGATTATATCATTGAGTGCGGCGTGTCTGGAAAAACGGCCGGCACTTTTCTGGCATGAAAGCCCGTGGTGACCCAACTCGTCAACCTCGCTGCCGCAGGCGCACCTGTGTGGAGCACAGACACGAACCCCGAGACGAAGACACGTTGCCAGACGAAGTGTGTCTGGCTCAAGAAATGTGCCAATGTTTGGCGACGGGTAGGCCCGGAGCCAATCTCCGGACTCCTTCGCCCCTGCAGCTAGTAATCTGGCCTGTTCTGAATCTGTGTTTTGATCTAGGAGCGACTTGAATGTTATTTCACAGATTGTGTCATCCCAGCTCCTCTGACAATTTGGGTGAGATGGGAAATCCTTACTCGGGCAGGCAACTGACCAAGCCTTTCTGGCCTCATCCAAACCCGCAGTCTCATAGTTTGAAGGAAGATCCCGTAAGATTTTACCTATGAGGTTAGCGGAGCTGTGGACGGAAGACAGAAAAGCTGGTAAGGACACACTAGAGATTTCTCGGATCCCTAACCCACCATGTCTGATGGGTAGGGATGCTTGGGTCCAAGACTTATCGTTGAGCTGAATGTTTAAAATCGATTCCAATGTTAACCTTATAAGGTCGTCTAAAGGTGATAGAATATTTTTAAATTTCCAGAAAGGGCTACATCGAAGAACATATGTTAATTTAGGGACGAAAAGACAAAATTTAAGGACGGATATTGCATAATGGGGGCTTATTTCGAGTAGGCGGTCGGAATATTTTTTGAATTTAGAAATGGAATTTTGTATAAAATCAGAAAAGGAGTCTTCAAAAACGGGAGACCCTAGGAGGTAAAGAGAGTGGTTATATACTATTTTAATGTTAGGTATAATTGTATTGAATTTTTGTTGAATTTCATCGTAATTTGGACAGGAATTTGGGATGTATAACTCACATTTATTGAAATTCAGTTCCAAACCGATGTTTTTAAATTCCGTCAAGATTATTGTAAGATCAGACAAAACTGTGTGTACATCTCCTCCTAGGGTTCCATCGTCCAGGTACCATATGTTGAATTTTGATTTCAATTTTTTAATAACAGGGTTGATTGCCAGAGAGAAAATTGCGGGCCCGAGAGGATCACCCTGCTGACAACCAACTTCGGATGATAAAACGTTTTCTCGGTAGAGTAATTTAGTGGGATCTGCGTACGAGAGAAGAAGATAATTGTAAATTTCAGGAATATTATGTTTTGCTTCTGTCAACAGAGTATCTCTGTTTACCGAATTGAAGGCGTTTTTTACGTCAATTTTGATCAACACTTCGGACGTTGTATTATTAAGGAAGGTGCGCAGGGAGTGTACGGCTGCTTCGCAACCCCTTTTGGTGCCAAAGCCTAACTGTATTGGTTCAAATTGAGATTGTAGTTTTGTTTTAATGTGTTGGACGGCTATTTTAGATGCAAGACGCCGAAGTGTTGTACCAACGGCTACAGGTCGTACCCCACCATCTTTTTTAGATAAGGCGATAAGATTGGCGCCGAAAAGAATTGGAACTATATCGGAGTTGATGTTGCCAGAATACATTTTATTTATTAATTTTGTTATGGAATTTAGGAGCTGTTTACCGGCATCGCCAGCAGAAGTTGAGATAAGGTCTTTAAGATGTTGGGGTGAGATCCCGTCCAGGCCTGCCGCGGAGCCGGTTTTAAAAGAAACGATCGCATCAAGGGTGTCTTTATTGTCGATCGTTAAGCAGACCTGTGTAGCCGTTGGTGGATCCAGGAAATACGGAGTTGAAGGAGCTGGGGGATGTTTATCCTGCAGGGACGAAAGAATTTCAGGGGTGTCTGGTGACAGCATTTCGCTTGTAAAAAGGAGGCGGGCAGCACTTTTGAGATCCCCATCACTAATTTTGCCTTCTATATATTTAACACGATCATAAGAATAACTGTTTTGTTTATTAGCTTTTACGGAATTTACGGAAATGGGACATGTTTGAATAAAACAATTATTTTTAATCTTTTGTGTAAGGGAGATGGATGAATTGTCGCTATCGACGTGAAGCGTGCGGAAGGAAAAAAGGAGAAGGTTATGCCAGTCAAGAATGTTATTATGTTCTAAACATTTTTCTATTAATTTGGATAGATGAGTGGCGACGGTGATTCTAGCACCACGAGGAATTCTCTTAACTAATTGTATACTATGTTTTAATTTGCTAATATGAAGATGGAATGGAATGACTGGATCGTTAGTATGTGCAGGTGCGTGCGGAGGGCTATTATGGCTGCAGGCTGAAGGTGTGACATTTTGACTATTACAATTTCTGTGTGATTTGGTAAAATGAATATTAAGCGCTCTTGCAGATTTAAAATATCTGGGGCACAGGCTGCATGTGTGATTTGACGATGTGCTGTCACCAGGCAGGGAGGAAGGTTGCATCCACACGTGTTATAACTTATAATATCATACAAACTTAAAATATAAAGCTTAAGAAACTTAAAATAAAATATATTAAGAAAAATAATCAACTTAAAAACGAGAACTAATAAAATAAACAAAATAAACAAAATAACTAAATAACTAAAAGACTAAATAAAGAAATGTTCGTCAAACTTAGCGACTTAAAATACAAAGCTTAAGAAACTTAAAATAATTATATTAAGAAAAATAATCAACTTAAAATCAAGAAATAATAAAATAAACAAAATAACTAAATGACTAAATAAAGAAATGTTCGTCAAACATTTCTTAAACGTTAAAAACACAATGAACGGTCGATAAAAATCTGGGAAACAACTAAAGAAACAAATTTTAAAATAATTAGAAAATATTATATAGGTACATCACTTTTTATATCTATATATATAATTTATTTGAATTTGGTGAATAAACTTTGTGAGCGCATTTGGATGTTGTCAGTTACAGATTATTATTTGTGTTTTTACATTGTGAACGTGAAACTCAATAGATTTCTTTGAAATGTATAAATTTTTAGTATAATTTCAAAACACTTTCTATTGTATTTTTCTTTAATATACCTACTAGTATTTATAACATAGGAAATATCAGATGCAGCACAAAAGAGAAATGTTGTTATTACAACACATATCTTGTATCATTCTGTTAATGGACATAGTCATTATTTATATCTAAAATAAAACTTATGTATGTATGTATGTATATATTTTTATATAACATTTGGTTTGGTACTACACACAAAATTTGGTAGTCATTTGCTAGTCAACTTTGGTTGGACTACATTTGGTAGTCAACTACACACAAAATTTACAACATGAGAAAATTGAGATTCTCTAGATTTCATGAGCTAAGGAGTTTGTCTATTCCCACTACGCTTTAACGATTCTAAGATCTAGGTCGTGGGTGATTAAGTATTCCTAATTGGAAATATTAGTTACAAATAATTTACATAGAACTATAGACTAAGGCCCCTTTCATCAGCTACAAGTAAAGTGTTGATTATTTATTTTTCAAGTAACGCTAAATTGGCAAACAAATGTTACGAGTATCTTGTTTCAATTTCATTAAATTTACCCTGAAGCTACTCGAAGATGGTGAAATTCGTACTCCTTCATACCGGTGACTTTAAATGGCGGTTAGTCTACTTGACACTTAACTCAGAGATGGTGAAAGAGGCCCTAAGTATGTGTAAGTGTGATTATGCCTTATAGATTGGTGGCAAGTTGCCAACGCGGTCATTTCATCTCATATACCTACATATAATAATATGTAAGTTTTCAAAGATTTGTATTTTTGTTTTCAGGGATATTTATTTACATTATATTTCTTACATTATATAATTTTAGTGTAGACTGTGAAATAGAAATGTATGAAAATATGATATTTGAAGAACAATAGATTTTCTAGTCATTCCCACGAGTTGCGATGATATTTATATATACCCAGGTTAAACAATAATTAAAAACCATTAAGTATTGTATTAATAAAACTACTAGCTGGTGCCCGCGACATTGTCCGCTTTGAAAAATATAAAACCTATTATAATATTGACAATAATATATATATTTCCTTTTTTTATTTAATAAAAAAAAATCGCTTTTAGCTTGTGAGTATATTTAAATAGAACGATTTCCTGTAACAAAATCTGTATCTGAAATTATTATAGAAAACAAAAGGAATTGTGTATGCGGAGATAAGATCACGAACCTTTCATATTTTGTAGGGTTTAATATTCAGGATCGCAATGTGTGGGATCGAAGGCTCAAGGAGGAAATTAGCAGTTAGGCGCAATCCGCTCAAAATTGGGAGCTTTTTGTAGATTTGTAGATTATTAACAGTGCTTCAGGCTGTCATTTATTTTATATTTTGTAAGTGTAGATAATAATAATAAATCTACACTTATTAGTATTGATAATAAAAATAAACCAAATGAGTATAGGTAATTATTTTGGAAATCTTTACTAAATTTAATCTTACCATTGATAATTTATAAAAGAAGTTTATAAAGTTGAATGAAAGGTCTCAATTAAAGTTAAATTAAATTAAATTAATCTCAAATTAAAGGTCTCAAAAATAGTTATTCTCAAAAGAAATTGTGCAATAGTTCGTAAGAGTACCTACCTATTAATAAAAAAAAGCAATTGTAACTGTATTCATTTTTAATGTAGGAGTTATTATTTACTGTAGTTATTCGAAGAGTTAATGACTGTGTAACTTTTAATGTCAGTGATTTTCGTGTTCACTGTACACGAAAATAAAGGATACAACCTATGTATTATAAATACGAGCGTTGCAGTAATCATGCCATATATGTATAAACCAGTCTGCATTAAACATTGGGATATAATTTGCGTAAGTAATAAATTATTCCCTACGTGATTCTCATCATGTACATTTAATTAAGGTGACGAAGCCAGTATACAGTATAAATCAAATGAAGCTGCCCTCTCTTCCACATTATTTTCACTTGGCCCCTTAAGACCAACGCAATTTTTTCCGTCTCACGAGAGTGATAAATGGTCGACGTGAAAAGGCGGATTCTTTTCTGAACGGGGGTCTATTATTTAAATGGTACGATAATATTACGCACTACATGACAAAGGAATTTACCGGATGATTGCCTACGAGTATTAACTATATTTACACATTTATTTATTTACTTTATTTTCAACATCAAAAGGAAACAACCTTTCGCAGTTTTCATAATTAAACAAACAGACAAACTGTCACGATTTAGTTTGTATTACTAATTTATACCATAATATGAAAAAATACAACAATAAATATAATTTACATTAGTATAAATAGTGTAGAGCAGCCTTATTAAGACAATTTATGTTGCGTTTAAATGCTTTTAAATGTGTATTTCAAAATAATAATAAGTTCATATTGCTATCGAAATATAATATTATAAAATAAGTTACATTTCAACTGCATTTTAATAGTTTAAGTAATAGGAATACTCAATGTGATGTGTGTGATTATTTTTTATGAAAATCCCAGACAACGTGTATGCAAAATTTAATGGTGATCGGTTTAGTAGTATTTGCGTAAAAGAGTTACAAACATCCATACATTCATACATTCATACTAATATTAGTACAGATTGCTTCATAAGATTCACAGATTCATAAGAATATCGCGTGGATTATAGAATAGGAACACATCGACTGTAAGGTCGTCAGAAAAAATTTAAAGCTACGCACGTTGAGAAGGATCTTATTATGTTCTAAGGTTTTGTTTCAATCTAAGCTTGTCGAGCACCTACTAAAATATTTATTATTTAATAAATTTACATACAACTTTTTTTTTATAAATCTCTTGATGTCTTGATAACGAAAATAATTTCTTTATTATTAGACATAATAAACAACATAACTATAACAGATGCAAGGTACATTGCGTTTCGTAGCCATTTGAGCATCCCATCTGACGGCAGTAATCACCCACTTATAGAAAGCTACCGTTCAGTGAGTAAGAGATATAAATCACTACATAGTATAAAACAAAGTCGCTTTTTCTGTCCCTATGTCCCTTTGTATGCTTAGATCTTTAAAACTACGCAACGGATTTTAATGCGGTTTTCACTAATGGGTAGAGTGGTTCTCGAGGAAGGTTTAAGTACATAATTTACTAAGTTACGCGGGCGAAGTCGCGGGCAGCAGCTTTAATTTTATTAACACGTAATTTTATAACATGTAGTGCCATCTGTTAACTTTTAGATGAATTAGAGTACTACATTGCTTCAAACAGAATTCCCTAGATGGCGTTGTAAATTTTGCATACACGTTGTCTAGGACTCCAAAAAGGACATAGGGTACCTTTCATCCAGAACGCGGACGAAGTCGCGGGCACCAGCTAGTAAATATATAAATAAATATAAATACAAATTATAAATGCAAAACATCCATGATTCAGGTACAAAGGTAAATGTTAACACATAAACATTTGTCCCTAGCGGGATTCGAACCCGCGACCGCTTGGTTAACAGCTAGGGTTACTAGCCACTAGACCAATCGTGTCGCGTGACCAAAGAGATGAGAGCTATTTTCAATGTATCACAACGATGTAATATATAATGTAACACAATAATGTAACACATAATGTAACACATAATGTAACACATAATGTAACACATAATGTAACACAATGACAAGGAAAAGTTCACTAAATAGATTTCGGTGATACATTTTTATATGTCAAGCCTACAACATACTTCTGCATACCAAAACAAGAAAATGCTTTTTTAAACAACCACATTTGCTTAAATTAAATGAAAAGTAATACTTCGAGAACTTTAAAATGGAAATAGCTCAGTGTCATACTTACACAGAGATATTTCTCAATATGCAAAGCAAATTGGTCTAATACCCCAGGGCAGTAAGCTGGAAAGTGAGTTTCAGAATCAACTATTCAGTGCTTAGGACATATTGTGTGCTATATGACACATTTAACTATAAAGAATTGACAAAGACATAAGATATAAGCCAAATTAGAAAAATAAAAAAATAATCAGAATATCTTTGAAATTATGAAAAAAACCCAGCTGTTTTTATTTTTATCTACAGATGTTTACCCTATGTTTACCTTATTTATCTCATTATCTATATCAAGTGTTTGTTTGACTACTTAACCGATCACCATAAAATTTTGCATACACGTTGTGTGGGACACCAGAAATAACATAGGGTACCTTTCATCCAGAACGCGGACGAAGTCGCGGGCACTAGCTAGTTTTAGAATAGTTTGTGTATAATGTGTGAAATTTTGCTAATAAAATATAAACGCCGTAAGTATATGTTTCAATTGTTTATTTTTAGTAAAAATATATAATTCAAGCCTTCACCAGTAGATTATGGTTTATAAGCCTCTTCACAATTTTGTATTTTTGGATTTTCTTTCAATTTGTCTTGCTTACTATTTTCTCCTTTTTTCTCGTCATTCATAATAATATTCACTCATTCATTTTTCTCCTTTTCCGTTTCTACTTCAAGAAGTCGTTTGCCTTCCACCGATTCGGCGAGAGGTGCTTCTCCGTGGAACGTTTCTTCAGTGTACACACGATTCTGTTTCCTCATTGTTCCGTGTAACTGAAATCAACTCATATATTTATAGTATAGTAAAAGTGGTTTTTTTTTTTTTATTTTTTTTTTATAAGAGATGGGTTTGCTCTTGGCCAACAACCAGCCATGTGGCAAGGATGAGGCCTAAGATGGAGCGAGCTCACCCAGAAGATGCCTATTCCCTCGAACCTTGAAAAGATTAGGGTTATATGTGCTCGGAAATACAGCCGGTATTCTGATAAAAATTAATATTTTTATAATAATAAAAAATAACCGGAAATACAGGCTGATTAAAATTATCCATTATGAGTATGATCAGTCCACTTGATCGACGATGGTTATCATCGCCTATACTATAGGTACCATCAAGCTATCTGATAACACAATACCTACATAAAAAGCAATAGAATCTTTAGATGACACGTTTGGTCTAGTGGCTAGTCTAGTAACCCTAATTGTTAAACAAACGGTCGCGGGTTCGAATCCCGCTAGAGGCAAATGTTTATGTGTTATAATTTTACCTTTGTACCTGAGTCATTGGTGTTTTGTATTTTATAATATGTAAAAAAAAAGTAATGTATTTAGTAAGTATATGAACTGTCTGGTATCCATAATACAAGCATTAGTTGCTTACTGTGAAACTAGATGGTGTTGTGTGGAATGTGTGATGATATTTATTTATTTATTTATTATTTATATTATTTCATTGACTTCATACACGTTAAATGTCTAAAATTAATATAGAAAGAGAAAAACTAGATAAGTACCCTGTCCCAAAGGCTCATATTGAAGCCGAAGTTGATATGGAAGAATTCATGGTGTTGGTCATGGAACTCGACGTCCGGCTGCCACGGTTGCCACCACTGCGCTTTGAAGTTGATGCCGGAGTGGTCAATGATTCCGTGATAGAAGTTGTACAATACCACGACATAGAACGGAACTGGAAATTTATAGAAAATTTGTTAAATATGAACATCTTATTTCTTGTATATTACAACTTTTTGATGATTTATTAAACGAAATTTAAAAGCACTTTGAGAGCTAACGTGGTACTGAGTATTTCAAATAAAGAAAAAATTGTTAGAATAATATTTTTTTTTATAACTTCATCCCACATTACAATTGAATGCAATACAATTGAGAATTAATACAAGTTAGGGACGCCCTTTTAAGTATAGCTTTCATCACTACATAGTATAAAACAAAGTCGCTTCCCGTTGTCTGTCTGTCTGTCTGTCCCTATGCTACTTAAAACTACGCAAGGGATTTTAATGCGGTTTTCACTAATGGATAGAGTGGTTCTCGAGGAAAGTTTTAGTATATAATTTACAAAGTTACGCGTGCGAAGTCGCGGGCAGTAGCTAGCATAACATAAACTCAAGACGTTCAGAGTGATATTGAGAAACAACTTACCCCAATGCACCGGCACAGTGAACAAGGGCAGACAAGCTGTTAGCTGAACGTGCATAATTTCCACGGGATGGATGGCGGTGACAGAGAACGCCGTCGGTTGCTTGTAAGTGTGGTGAAGTTTGTGGAAATGCTTGTAGAGCCACGGCGTGTGATACATGCGGTGCAAGATGTACGTGGTATAATCCTACAATAAAAACAACTTTAAATAACCAAAATCACTTTTACGGTTTAAGAATCAGCTTTGCTATGACTTGGGTGAAAGCCATAAATGATTGCATAATTTGTAATCAACTATCATTCATATTCAAAATTTAATAAGTATTTTTTACAATATTTATATGTAATTCTTCAAAAAAAATGTAATTTTTGTTCTGGCCAATTCATCTGAATTCAAAGAAACATCAATCACTCTTCAAAACATGTTATTTCTTTTTATTTTAATCAAGTGTAAGAAACAATTTTAATCAAGGTACCTACAACAGTAATTATGTAAACTTTTGAAAGCTGTTTTTTATTTAATTATTTCATTACATTTTTTTTTTTCAAGTAAAAGAGGCTGACGGTACACTTGATGATAGTTGAAAAAATGAATAGCAGGGAATATAGAAATGTGGTTTGAATACATTAGTCACACAACTAAAACACAACTCACGTGCTTTTATTCACATCTCTGCTGCCGAACATAGTCTCCCATAATTTTTCCGTAGGATAAGTCAGAAACAAGCTTTTGAATAAGCTTTTGAATCCAAGCATTGCCTTGTCTATAGCTATGTCATCTATGTATGTATCTATCTATCTATAGCTCGAAAGCTTTTGTTATGGAGCACTAACGATTTTTTGACAAGGGGAGGTCCAAGAACTTCTCGAACGCCGCCAGTTAGTAAATATATTAATTTAATAATGATATAAAACTTACAATATAAATAAAGATGGCAGGAAACTGCAGGAAGAACCAGAGCCAACCGTACTCGTCGAACTGGTAGTATATAGTGCAGGGGTTCCCATTATAGATGTAGCACGCGAGGAAGGCGGTGAACGTTGAAGCGCAAAACATGGACAAGGATCCGAGCATTATCTCGTGGCGCTCCAACTCCGGCGAGAGCCACTTGTTCGGTTGACACTTCCATTCCTGAGCCAGATGTTTTCTGTTCATGTAGAAGTACCACTGAAATAATACAATTAACTATAAATATATTAAAGTGGTCAAAAAATATTACCACGACACAATATTGTGCCAAGACAAAGACAAAGAAAAAGAGATTTAACATGATTAGTATATTTTTTTATTACTTTTATTTTTCCATCAAAATTTCTAATTGAATTGGAAAAGATAAAATTTAAAGAAAAATATTTAAATTCAACGGTTATATAAAATAAATAATATTGCTTTTAAAAAGCAAAACAGTATCTCTGTGGACTCGCAAAAAGAGGTCTGACAAAATAATTACAATGGGAAGATTTGAAGTCTTCAAAGGGATTTAAAGTAATTTCATTGGCTTCGCCAGTATGAACATTTTTCACGATAGATAAGCGTATAGATTTTTTTATATTAAATTAAATATAAAAATCAAATTAAAAATTTATAAATAAATTTGAGCTTTCTGCAATATTTCAAGTTATTAAAGAAAATGTGCAATTTTTGTTATTGAAAAAAAAAAAGTTATTCGAGAAGTTGTCTAAATGTTTAAATGGCAAGTAGATTGTCTACGACAAAGTAATGAACAAAAGACTTTGGATATCACTAATTGAACCTTCTTCAAATGAAAAATGAAAATGAAATTTGCTGTCTGCCTGTATATAAATATCAATATAAATATGCTAGAATTCTATCTTATATTTCCAATAAGACTAAATTCTGTGCTTCTAAAGATCCAACAAGAAAATATACTTTCTGTTTATTCCTATATTTTTTATTCCGTATTTATTAAGCATAAATTCATATTACTCCATATTTATTAAGTTTACAGTTGGGGTTTAAAAGTTTATAGATATATATTTTACCTATTCGAGTGAGTCAAATTAAGTATCGAGGGATCGAGACTGGGAATAATTTATAGTCCATCCAGAGTTTTTGCTTTATCAACTATTCACAGGAGTTAATTAGAAGAAAGTTCGCAGACTAATCGCTCAGTTGATGCTATTTTAATTTATTCAGAGGGCTTGCTTACCAATTTACGAATTGCGAATTTTATTTACTTATAGGGATAATTTTTACTAGGTCTTGATTTTTAGACCGACCACTGTGATACCACCAAAATTTAGCCTACAATGCTAAATGAGCTAAACTTTATTGACGATTTTTGTTACTTCGGCTTGTGCAAATCGTCAGATTTAGTATTTCTTTTTTTAAAATAAAAATAAAAATTGACCGCGCTCGAGAATGTCAAATGGTTAGATTATTAAAATGCACACTTTACCATCATGTAATTAACCCAGCATACCTTAATCTGACGCGCTCGAGAATGTCAAGGTAACGTATTTTCTGCAATTTTGTGACCTTCCTTTCTTTCTTTTTATTCTTTTATTTTCTTTTATTACGCTCAAATCGTCAGATTATTAAAATAAACATCTGACGCTCTCGAGTACATTCCAAAACCCCTCTTGGGCTCCCCTACTATTACAAAACTGCCTAGAAACAACATCTCTTCATGTTGTTGAATTTAAGTGCGAAAAAAGGGATGCCAGAACTGTTTGTATTATTTTCACTCTTGTCCATTATCATTTTGTTCTATCACCTCTCATAATGTGGGAGTTAAAAGCAAACTTATTTTTAAATTCAACCAACGGTCTGCCATTGATAAGAAATAAAAATATCTATTTTGAATTGAGTAGTTCTTCTTACAATGTAAATTGACAAATGTTTGCATTTATTATTGGCAAATAAAATAGTGCTGCTTTACTATTTTAGTCACGAACAAACAATGGCAGCTCAGCACAGTGAGACAAATCTAAAAAGAGTTCCCATATTCCAAACGAGCAGTGAACTAGAACATTCATGTGGAAATCAGAAAAATATCCAACCGTATAGCAAAACAAAAGAGCGTCGGGGAGATTTATTGTTGGACATTTTTAAAAGCACATGACTGTTACCTATCTACATTCGAGACTATTTCTCTAAGATATTGCTAATTAAAATATTTAATTATTTAATTTTAAATTAAGTCTAAAAGAGATTGTTTTTATTATAAAAAAATTAATTATTCATAGCCATTTTCTTAACTCCAGATGAAACTTTGAAAATTTTATTTAACTTTATTGTACTTTAAGATTTGATCACAAATTTTATAATAATTACAAAATTAATTAAATTAATTCAGAGTGTACTCGTAAAAGACACGCCCAGCTCACGTTTTAATTAAACTATAGTTAGATAGATAAATATAAATTTCAATGTTATCTAGTAGAAATTGAATCTTCCTCCGAAACTCGTTTGCTTTTGAAATATTTATATAATAAATAATTATGTCAAAAGTATTAGAGTTTCTGAAAAAGAATATTTTTTAATTAATTAAGTATGAGAAACATTGAGAAAATTACGAGAAACTTACATGCAAGAATCCACCCACAAGGAAGTAAGTGGTGAATGATATTACTTGAGCAACAATGAATATTGTGCTAAAGTTTGTCATTTTTAAATTTTCCAACGTGACGAGCTGGTATATATCAGTTGAGGTGGCATTCGGATGTGTCTTGTGGCCGTAGAGTTGCTTCAGTGCCGTGACCAGTATTAGCACCCATTCTCCTACAATTCAAAACATAACACATCACTTATACTTAATATTTAATAATCATTATGAAATTGAAGCATTAGTTGAAGGGTAAAAATTCTAAAAAGTGCCAAAAAAATTTCAAATCAATATTTAAAAAAAAGCATTTTATGTGTCATGCCCATAGATCTTTTACTTTCAAAAGGTCAGATTTTCAAAAGGTCTAGATAATACACAAAAGGATCTAAGTCATTGTATCAAACTGCGAATAAATAAATATTTAAGGCTCTAAAAAGTAACAAACAGACATAGTTACTTTCAAATTTATTATATATTATTAGTATTAGGAATAATACTTGCTTTGTCTTCAACAACAATGAACTGAAGACAAGAAATTTGTATTTATTTATGTTAAATGAATATTCATTCGTTAGCAACGGATGAACGGACACAGGCAAGACTCCTCAAGTTTTGCTGTGACGGATTTAGAAATTAGCAAACAGCAAACTGTCAAACAAAGTTGGACACAAGCTTTTGCTCTTTATTCTTTCCTTGACTCGAGTCTACGTCTCGAGACAACTTTTCGGCTTTTCTAATGACAGGCCTACTAATAATTTAAACACTTTTAAATTAAAATAGACTTTTGAGAACAATCTTTTCAATCCTCCTGTTTTTTTTAAATTCTTGTACTGATAATTCCTTAAGGTAGGTAAGGACATTATTAACTGCCTTAAATACCTTTGTATTTCTTCCTGTATCAGTACTGATACTCAACCAATCTTATATTAGGTCCACACATTAGTTTAAACTACATAATCCCCTTTATTCATACATATATTATCTGTTAAAGTCATTGACGTACAGATAAGAAACATTACTCAGTCACACATGAACGCGTGACATTGTTATGCCGACGATTAGCAGAATTAGTTAAGAAGTTTCAAACTTGGCGTCATACTAACAAAATTTCAACTTCGAGACTCAGATGCTGCATATGCGGTTAAAAAATCATCAGTTAACATTAATACTGCACACTGCATTATAGTTTCTAAGACAAATCACCGCCGCCGATTCATCGCCACCCAGTCACCGCCGCCATTTCGTCGCCGGCCTTTCTATCGCCAGCCAATTCAACGCCGGCCATTTCATCGCCGTTTAATTTACTCTCTGTCTACCTTTCTAAAGATCTAAGAAGAGCACAATTAAAAATTTCTTGCCAGTTTCTTCAAGGCAGAAACAGCTTACTACTCGTAAACTAAGTGTTGATTTTATTGACCCGTAAGATAGATAAATAAATAAATGTTTACCAAAGCACGGTTACTGTAAAAGTAACTCTATTGTTATGTATTTGAGAATATAATTCGTGTACGCATTACAAACCTTGTAGTTACAATACAGTTAGAATTTTGTACAAAATTTGCTGCAATGTGAAGTGCCAGTTAGAATGGAAATTCGCCGTGTGTTCGGTCGTTGAAATATAATTTAATAGTGTTAGTGAATTTAGCGGTTAGTGGAACATTGTAGAACAAGTCAAAACCATCCTGTGCGAATTTTAGAGTACCAATAATGAAATTTACACTACCATTACTTGTGTCCTAATTATGATACTGAAATAAGCCCGATTTCCAAACGCAGATAACGACATTACATCAATAGATATAAATTAATTCATTTGCAATGTATTGATAAGAAAAATACTTGGATTTATTTGTTCCTAAGCGGAAAGAAGTGTAATATTATTATAAACATGAACGCATTTTTTATATTATAAGTAGTATCAGGAGAAGAGCCACTTGATGGTAAGTGGCTAGCGTCGCTTAAGCCACACAAGCAACAGTAAGGGCGATTTCGAAAAATCCGATCCAGCAAGGTGTCAAAAGCCCAAGTTGAACCCTAAGTTGAGGTCATTATACTCTAACATGGGGCCTGATCTAAGACGTTGCTCTGTAAAGTACCGCTTTGCCCAAAATGCCCAATAACAATGACAGCCAGAATTTATTAAAACAAAATTTCTTTGACGTAAGTACAAGTTAGTAAAACAAGCAAGGATTTGTCACATAGATAATCGAGAATGTAATGATAACAATGTTTCCAAGAACAAAAATTAAGTGTTATATTTTTTTAAGGACATTTGCACTGACTGTTATCTTTCTGGCCAGTGCAAATATTTTAAAACAAAGGCAACTTCATTTGAAACGTTTTACAAATTTTATTGCAATTAATATTATAAATGAGAAAGTTTGTAAGTTTGTTCTTCAATAACGTGAAATTGGCTAAACGTATTTAGATGAAATTTGGCACACATGTAGTTAATACCTGGTTTAACATATAACCGAGGAATCTGTGGCCGTGGTGGCGCCACCGTCGTGACAGCGACAACGATTATAGGCATTATTCAGGTGTTATATTTTACATTTTTCATTTCAAGTTGCGGGCACAGGCTTTTTAACATTTCAATGAATATGATTATTTTTTTATTTACAAAATAAACATTGTGTTAAATAAATTTTAAAATTTGCTTAGAATTTAAGTTTCATCATTAATCCTATCAATTTCGGCAGAGCACTTATTTTACACACTGCCAATTTTACATAGAAACAGAGACAAACAAAAACAATGGGAATCTAAATTGAATGCTGGCGATGCCGTGGGGCACAAAGATAAAAATGATAAAAAAATTATTATATTACATAATTATCTTTTATGCATGAAGTTATTATCTTTACATAGTATAATTTATTTTGAAGTCGACTTCCGCGTTGTCTGTATGGCTGTTGACTCCTGAACTATGCAACGGTTTTTTTCACGGAATTTTTCACGGAATTTTTACATGACTTATTAACCTTTTTATATGACCTTTTGATCACATATAAAACCTAATTAAGTTTTTGCCTGGACGAAGCTGGGAGCGGGTCTCTAGTTTTCATATAAAAGAACTTATATAAGAACGTTATCTCTAAACGTATATTATTATACATAAAAATTTCATGTCACATATTTGACGCTAATGAGCTTCTAAACTACTCAACCGATTTTGATATTTGAACCCGGGAGCGTGTAGCTAGATTACACGCTATTAGATTAGATTTATAAATAAGAACGTGAAAATTGTGAAAATTTTAAGAAAGTGGAAATGCACTGCTTGAAAATGTGAACTGTTCTTTATGAAGTTATCAAAATGAAATAATCAAAATAAAATTAGTCATTGATAACATTGAATGCCTTATTACATAAATTAATGATTTAGAAAATAAAAAGCATTGTCGTTGATTTTCTTTATACTTGTAAAGGTAAGTATATTTACATCCCCAAAATTGTCATAATACTAGTTATGACTCTTGCTGCGAAAGGTCATAATAGGTCATAATACTCTAGTTATGACTCGTGCTGCGAAAGGTCATAAAAGGCCATAATACTCTAGTTATGACTCGTGCTGCGAAAGGTCATAATAGGTCATAATTCTAGTTGGTATTACGCCCGACGGTGGCGCCCAATTTTTTTTAAAGTGAAACTTTTTAGACGATTCCACCTAACAATTTTTTTTTTCAGGATAAAATGTATTCCATATTATGTTAGTTCATAAACTATCTGTGTGCCAAATTACATCTAAATTTTTTGAGCGATTTCTTGTGTGAAAGGGTAACAAACATCCATACATCTATACTTACAAACTTTCGCATTTATAATAATTAGCAGGATTTGATTAAATTCGTTTTTTTAACTGAATATAAAAACTACATTATACTAAAAAAAACTACTACAAGCGACATAATTATTATTATAATTTTACCATTCAATTTGTGATAGTGAATGGCTTTGTTTGAATTTAATGTTCGTTATCATGTAAATAATTTAATAATTGACGTTCTTAGCGGTCACGTAATTTTAAATAAATGATAAGTACAATGTAAGCATAGATGATTGATTGGTCTCGCTGCCCTCGACTAGATAGAGCGCTATAGAAAAACAATACCTCCGTGAATGCTGCATCTTTTTACACAGTTTCATTATATTTTTACACAGTTTCACTACTCAAACTGGCATTTTATTTGGCCCAAAATTTAATTAAACATTCGGCACGTAAACATCACAGATGTTGTGTGACTGGCTCGGGTACACCGAATTCGGCGTAATATTTGTTGCCGCATTTGACAAGTACGACGGCGGTATCTAGTAGAGCGCAGCGAGAGCAATTATTTATCTATGAATGTAAGTATGATTAAGATTAGAAATCAAAATTAGGATTCGCAATTTTCGTCATAACAAAGAAGTTTTACTCTTTATGTTTTTAAATTTGTCTCCATTTGTTGTATAAATATCTCTATATAATATATAAAAAAATCATGTCAAGTTGTTTGTCCGCGATGAACTCCGTTTAGGAGTGAACTGAACCAATTTCGATAAACTTCGTAACTATGTGTAATTTGGTCCAACTTAAAAGATAGGATAGTTATTATTTTGAAACCGGGCGAAGCCGGGAGCGGGTCACTAGTTGATTATAAAATTTATTCACCTCAATAAGTATATTTAATTTGACCTAAGTTTATCTTATCTAAAATATTTAATATTATAAACTATTCTTAAATTAGGTTTTTGATACTAATAGTATGTATATCAAGAAGATTATTTTAATTGGTAACATTGTTTTGAATCATGTCTATACATAAATAGTTGTTATTTTAATTTGAAGTTTTTTAGATAACTGTATCAATAGACAGTTGTTATTCGAATAACATATTATGCTGAAGAAAAATACCTTGGTATCCGTACGTTTCTTTTTTTCTTTTTGTTTTTGAAGTTATAAAATAATGTCAAAGGGAAAATTACAACATTTTTTTTTGCGAATTTCTGTATTTCGTATATTATGCAGATTGGTAGCGAAAAATTTTCTGAGAAAAATAACGTAATATATAACTCAATTTGGCCAAAATGGTTTATACGCCAACTGTTTAATCGCTAGCTTAACTCTTATTGTATAGGTACATTTTGTAATCAGTTATTGTTATTTTGATCGAGTTTAAAATTAACATAAATACCGTTATTTATAAGAGAATCTATCTGACTTTTTTTAAAATATTTTTGTATATTTTATTGTATTGTATTTTTGTATTTTTGTATAGGGTAAAATATTAAACGTTCATTAAATAATGGATGTAATGCTGAGCATAGTTTAATAACTAAATTAATTAAATGTCAATAAATTACCTCTTAATGTAGCTCCTAATGTAAATACTGCTAGGGTCGCAATGAACGTGGTTATAAACTCAGGTATCCTCTCAAAGAACTTCTCCAATGAGACCGAATACCTTTCTATCCATCTGACTCCATCAACAAGAAAGTCCCATTGTCTCTGTTCCTCATCTGTTGAATCCTCATTCTTTCTTTCTTTACTTTCTGTATCTTTGTGCTCTTCTTCAACTCTTTTCCGAACGTCTATAGTCATACTGTAAAAATAAAAGTATATAATGTAAATTTATCTATAAAAAAACTTATTAATTTAAGTGTTGGTTTCCATATTTTGTCAACTCACATTGCTTTGTAACCTTACTATCTTTATTTATATTAAAATTATTTTAAACACACGTCTCTCGCGGGCTGTTTTCGCCAATGAAATAGATATCCATTTGCCAAATTTCTTAGGAGTTATTATAATGATATTGAGATTAAAAGTATTATCTGTAAATTTTCGTGATAATATTGACGAACGAATTGGCAATCAATAATTTATTTTAATATCTAATGAAAAGTAATTAGGTACCATTAATTAGGCAGGTGGTTCCGAAATGTACTTAATTTATTTAATCTTTACTTTATAAATAAAAATAACTTTTCAAAACTATACCATAGCATTTTCAAAATTTAGTGGGCAGAGTACGGAACGTTACGGACGTTTAGACACGACTTCGGTGCCCCGCTACCTCTATCCAGCACGGGGAGGACTATGCTCCCATGTCACGGTCATGGTGGAAGGCGGTGGATATAGGCCAGCCACCTGCGCCCGAGCCTTCTTCGGCGGATTGGCTGGAAGATGGGATGCTCTTCCCGCTGCCTTTCCACCGCTTCTTAACGTGCTTACAAAACGCGAGTAACGCGAGTGCCAAGCAAGAGGATGGCGCCCACGATGAGAGACAGAAATCCCTAGGAGATAAGGGGAGATGGCCAAAAATCTTAAAACCAGCTTGGCAATTACTGTGAGGGATAATTGAGATCGATAAGCAGGAGCGTTATCATGATGGAAGAGCACAACGAAACTACAATTATGGTAATTTGTCAGCTAGGACATTAAGCAGATGATCTTCAAACGCCTAGACAGATCTTTATAAATTGTAGCTAGGAACTATCTAGATCATATCATCTTTAAAACTAAAAAAAACCGGATTAAAATCAATCCTTTTGGGAGATATGAATGCCACAGAGAGATACGGTTTGTGGCAGGGGACGTTTGTGTGTGTCTTGTTAAGTTTTTATATGTATCTATGTCCTTTGTTAAAATTTTATTCTATTATATTCTATTCTATATAGTGACTTCTGACCCTCTCTGACCCTTCTTTTGCGTCAGAGGTTAAAAAGAGATCGTTCTTACCAGTTTTACTGAGAATCAATCTCACGTATTATTGAATGAAAGTTTCTGAGAATCGAGTAATGAATTTCCAAATAGTAAATGGCTGATCTAAAAATAATTTGTGTTCGGCTTGTGGCTTTAGGAACTTGCAACATTTATTTATTCTTTAAGAATGAAACTGAAGACACGAATAATTCAAATATTACCAACGGTGACGGTATTAGGACAGCCCAGTAAGTATTACACTGGAAATATTTATTTACTTATTATTTAAATAAGTATTTTCACGTACGTCATCTCCATTGAAAATGAAATGAAATACGTTTTCCGAATGAGAGGTTTAAACTGAAAACAAATCGAAAAAAAATCTCACGTAATCGCTTGAAATAAACAGCGAAGCAAAAAAGAAATTTTAGAATGACCTTCGAAGACATAGAGTTCTGATTTTAGTACGCTTAACAAACGAGGCGATTCACATTGATTCACTCCCTCATATAATGATTCACCTCGTTCGAGTCATTATTAGACAAATGTATGTATGAACTCTAATTATATTATGTTATTTAAATTATTAATTTCTGCAGTATCAAGAAAACGAGTACGTTAGGAGTAAATTTTCTTTGAGTGTATTATATAATAATAATATGTATATATCAACCGAATTCGAATATACTATATTATATTTATGCCAAAAAATCTTAGATTGTTTAGCTATCGAGTGATGTAATTAAATTTGGGATGTAGATGATAGGTAATGTTTATAATAAAAATTATAACCTATCTGGAAAACTTGTAATTGTATTTTTATTAATTCTGTTACGAGGGATTTATTGAGGGCCTCATTGAGGCATCTGCCTCGATGAGGTGCATCAACTTTGGAGGCATGTGGTTTATTTTACGGAACGCTGATCGTATTCCCGATTCATCGGTAACGAGGGATCGCTTCCCTTCATCAGCCCTCGACGTGACTTGGATAAAGAAGTTCGAATATGAACTTTTTCTTGAATTATAATAATTGATGTAAAAATTGAATTATTTCACGAAAATTCAATGTTATTTTTGAGAAACTACTGAAAATAATGTATCAAAATAAAAATCAAAATATTTATTTATCAATTGGGTTTCTACAAGAAACTCTTATGATCGTCATTATAAATCTTAAATTTACCAGGGTTTCGGAAAAAAAGCCAAGATGACGATCCTGAGAAGAAACCCCGAAAGAAACTTAGGATACTAATCTTTTTGTCATCTTTAAATGTAAAATAACAAGTATGCACCTACAATTAAGTATAACCAAGATAGCAAAATTCAAATATAAGTTAAATTGGAAATGGACATCCCGTTTGGCGGCAGTAACCTCACGGTGAGGATGCCAGAACTCGTTTCCCTATCCCAAAACTTAAGTCCCAAAGTAATAAGACAAACTGTGGGAACCTCAAATCACAATAAAATGTTCATTTATTTACTTCACCGACTCTGAAATGTGAAAGGTTTAAACTTAGTAACTGATATCGCGATATCAAAATAGATGCAATTTCTATCCGGATTGCACCATAACTAGAAGCAGTTGGGAATAATTTAATAGGGAACAAGTTCTGACAATCGGACAGCTGCTGTGGCGAACAGACTTCCAACTTTGTATTAACCTGTAATAAATAAACTGTACTCTGTGCGATATTTCATATAGATTAGGGCTAACTAAAACTATTGTCGATTGGTTATTTATCACCTTAAAATTTATTTGGATTGAACTGTTTTTTCATGTGATGTACGGGTAGACGGACCAAAATACTCTAAAATTTTTAATTTTATTTTCTTCGGTCCAATTTTGATGGTGGGTGGCTACCGTCACCTACAACACAAACAAAGCACGTATGCTACAAGTGCGATATTTCTAATAAAGTTCAAATTTACATCGTACTGTTCACAATTAACATATTTTTGGTAAATGCAACACATCGAATTTTGATATCCACCGAAGGTTTTTAAACTTTCAATCTCCGAAGAGTTCAAAATCAAGGAGTGCATCCAACATTAAAATGTTGCACCAAAGAATATTTTCTTGTGAAAATATAAAAGAGTAAAGAGCATTAAAGGATCATGTCAATATAGAGTTGGCACGAAGAGAAATGACTTTTTATCAGAGAGTAAACAATAACTGGTCTGCACTAACTTTGTTCCCGCTTTTATCGGTATCACAGCCGGCAGACTGCTCGACCCTCGTCCGGGACGCCTATTAGCTTTATTGTCTAACCACGAAACAAGAGACGTTGTTGTATACATTTTTTTTATTTCCACGCAGGACGCAGTTCCGATCATCATCATTGGTCTGTGTCTCTCCACTGCTAGATGTACACCTCAACTAAGGCTCGCCACCACGTACTATCTTATATCCTTTGCATCGAGCCACTTGCAGCGATGTTCTCAAATGTGACCACTTCAACTTGCTAATTCTTTTGGCTTGGTCACCAACCTTGGTTCTACAGCGAATTTCATAATTTGTGTTTCTATCCACCAAATAAACTCATAGTAACTCTATAGCTATAGCTGAGTGACTTTAAACTTAAGGATATTCCTGCCCTGAGAAGCCATGTTTTGGCACCAGACATCACTGGCAGAATGCGCTGATTAAGTACGAGTATATGTATGACTTGGTCTTCAGAATATATTCGTTGAACTTGACTTTCGTCTTGTCCAAATTCATCGTACAAAAATCGAAAGTCTGAAATTGTAACACTTCGTGGCCCAACACGCAGGACGTGCCAATATTTAGGTACTACTCTCATTGGAGGTAAATACGTCTTCCTTTCGTTTTGTATCTAAGCCTATTTTACGTGAGACGCGTCATGTCGTGTATTCGTGAGAGACATTTTTTCGGAACATTACACCTGCTCGTTAGAACACCTATTGATACACATTATCTATTTATTACGTCACTGGGATTTGATAACGCAAGGTTGGTCGTCTAGGTGTTCGCGATTATATTGTAAACATATTTTCAATAACGTCTCAGGGCTGTAACTTCTTATTTTTCAAGTTTTTATTCTTTTTCATACATTTTTAAATGTATCTATATTTTAACAGCATTAATAATCCAGGGGAAAGAATTTTAGTCTGTTCTAAAAATAATGCGCTGAAACTAACATTTTCAAAAATATATTTAAATTTTGAAGACATATTTCGCCCCGACAATTCACATTGAATTAGCTTGTAAAGTTCCTTTGCAAACTCATTGAATTTTAAGAGTAGTGAAAACCATATTATATCCAAATCCGTTCGGTGGCTTAGAAAAAATTAGCAGAGAAACTTTATCTTTTTAATAATAATCGCGCGAGTAAGAAAAAATAAATTGTCTCTGTCATTCCACAACATGCATACGATCTTCTTAGATAACTACATCAGTATCGGATCGAAGAGAAGTCAACGATTTATGGACTTATATAAATATAAATACATACATACCTACATATTTATTTTTTCAAATCGACATGCATACAAAACAAATAAAAATTAACCGGATATGTCCTCCACAAGGTTATAAAGATTGTAGGAGCACAAACAAACTAATTACTTACATTAGGTGTTTTGATAGATATCGAAAAAGGATTTTAACCAAAATACATATAGCAGTGTATCAAATGCGCAATGATAATACTTAGAATAGATTTGAAATCTGATCTTTAGAAAATAGGGTCAGACAAGTAAAAATTTTTACAAAAAAATATCCTTTTCTTAAGGAACTTCGTGATAGAAGTTTCTTCAATTTTCGGTTTCTTATTTAATCATGTTTGCTATTGCAATTAAATTAAAATTATATATGTATAAAAATGATTTCATATCTTTAATAAATGTTTAAGAATTTCTTATTATTTATTTCCTGAGTTATTTATAATTAAATAATATTTATAATCTACTTAGATTATTTATAATCTAACTCACCTTCGGTTTGCCGACGATATTATGATCTTGGCGAGGTCGATGAGAGACCTCGGCACGATGCTCGAAGACCTCAACCGAGTATCAAAAAATAAAGAAAATGGCTCATGTTTGTCTTTATTAATACGGTGCTTGTCGCGTGACGCCAAGAGTGCGCGGATACCCTATAATTACAAGTGAAAAATATATTATCAAAAAGAAAAAAGTTACGTAAAAACAGACTACGTGACAAAAACCTAAGACCTGTGAACAAGCGGTGGTATTTTGAGGTCCCCCTCCCCTCATTGAACGGGTCATGTAGTATTGGTTCCCTCATCAATATCTATCTACAAATACAATATGCAATAATTCAGCAGTAAGCAGATTTCTTGATGAAAACGTGTGAAAATTTTCCACAATATAAGACGTAAATATTAAAGTGGATTAAATATAATATTTTATTTTGCATAATTACTTAGATAAAAAATGAACGCAATTTTTAGAACCAGTTCTACGTTGAAATAGCAAATGCTAACAACCCCCGACGTTTGCCTATTATAACGAGATATACTATTTCGTTGATTATAACGTACCTCCCAATGATTTTGTATTGGTCTCGCTCGCTACGCTCGACTAGATAGAGGACTATACAACAACGACAGCTCCGTAAATGCGGCCGTTTTTTATTCTAGTGTGTTTAAGCAACAATTGTCAGTTGACATTGTGTACTAGTGTGCGTGAAGAATTGTGTTACCAGCTGCTAACTGTTACCCGAGTTAATGGGAAAAATATTTTATGCTGTGGTCTATTAGTTAATTAAGTTATAAATATAGCTCAGAAAATACTTAAAAATGAACAATAAATTAAAACGGAATGTATAAATATATTTATATATAGAAAAATGGAAAATATGTATTATATCAATGATTAGGCCTCATTTTTAATAGTTTTTTTTTATTTACATGTAATATTTACAAGTTATTATTAAAAATAAGGGTTAATAAGGGTTGGCTTTAGAATCGTATGGGAAGATTTTAGGGTATTGGAAGGTTAAATTAGTTAGAAATGGATGTTAATTTCATAAAAATATAGTTTTTATGGAAAGGAAATCAGTCTACAATTAATTTATAGTACAGTGAATATAGTCGTTTTTTTTGGTCAACTTTGCACTATCCTACCGATCCAATTTTTTTTTCTATAAGGTTTAGGATCACTTACAGAGTGTAAAATCACAAAATGCTGACAGATTCCGGTGACAGCATAGGCGCCATCTTGAAAAAACGTTTCTGGCCGATATCTCGGAAACTATGCACTTTAGGGCAAAAGTGATAGAGACCATTATTGTAGAGAATACTATTTCGCATCTTTTATTTGTTACGCATTTTTTTGTAAAACTCACCGCTTACGTTTTATGGCTCATTTAATTAACACATTTTTCTATCTCGGCCGATAACTCTTATAATATTGGATTAATCAATAAAATGCATCAATCCATTTTTAAAGATCAATCTATTCCCCACAACTTTTATTTGAAACTTTTTTTTTTAATGTCCATAGTTTTCAAGCTATCGGACGTTGAATGTAGAAATGCCGACGAGAAGAGGAACCATCGGATACAATTGGATTTCCGCCGCCTCCAAAACGCTCGAAACTTTGATATAATTTTTAATTTCTTTTTGTATTATTGTTTTCCTGACAATAAATTTTGAAAATATTTGTAAAAATAGTCCCCTTTCCGTTTCTTCCATTTTATTATGACATCTGAACGTAACATAATCAATAATAATTACTCACCACACCAGTTTTAAATGAAAGCACTAAATATAATAAAAAATAATAAAATAATAAAAAAATTAAAAAAATTCGTTACTATCTCAGGTAAGGAGATGAACTTTTCATTGTTAAGTACATCAACATTCGGGATATTTTTTCAAATGTATTTGTTGAATTTTTACCATTGTACTCTATGCATACCTTGAAAATTCAAACCTTGCACCTGGTAGTCCAACATTTAACGTCTTATAGCTCGAAAACTATGGACATTAAAAAAAAAGTTTTAAATAAAAGTTGTGGGGAATAGATTGATCTTTAAAAATGGATTGATGCATTTTATTGATTAATCCAATATTATAAGAGTTATCGGCCGAGATAGAAAAATGTGTTAATTAAATGAGCCATAAAACGTAAGCGGTGAGTTTTACAAAAAAATGCGTAACAAATAAAAGATGCGAAATAGTATTCTCTACAATAATGGTCTCTATCACTTTTGCCCTAAAGTGCATAGTTTCCGAGATATCGGCCAGAAACGTTTTTTCAAGATGGCGCCTATGCTGTCACCGGAATCTGTCAGCATTTTGTGATTTTACACTCTGTAAGTGATCCTAAACCTTATAGAAAAAAAAAAATTGGATCGGTAGGATAGTGCAAAGTTAAATGTCTATATTCACTGGCCTATTTAATAAGATTTTAGAACATAACCTAAAATTGTTTACAATACAAAGAAATATGTACATACCAGTAATATAGAAGGCTTATAAAGTGTTTGGAAGTGAGATTATTTAACAATAGATGTTAGTTTTATAAAAATATTGTTTTTATGGTGAGGAAATTCATTAACAATTAATTTTATATAGATTTTAAAACATGACCTCAAATTGTTTGTATAGTACATCAATATTTACATACATGTTGTAGGTACAAGACATTTGTACTGGATGAAAACAAATAGGTTAGGTTCCGTAATGTTTATGACTCTGTGGCTCATTGGCTCTGTGGTTGAAGATTAAACTTGAAGTAAACACGTATGTAAAAAGTAGATACAACAAAATTAAATAAATGAAAACAGTTTTAAACAGTGAAAATTTATGTGTTGTACTGAATATGTGTGTTGTAATAATGTTTTTAAGTGATGCTGATGCTGATAGTTGCAACAAACCTGGTATGTACCTACATATTTATTTGTATTGTAAACAATTTTAGGTTATGTTCTAAAATATTATTAAATTAATTGTACTCATTTCCTTTCCATAAAAACTATATTTTTATAAAATTAACATCCATTTCTAACTAATTTAACCTTTAAATACCCTAAAATCTTCCCACACGATTCTAAATAATTCCCAATAACTAGGTTAGATAAATGAAATATGTTATATAATAAAATAAAATAAAAACAATAAATTCACATTATAAAAATCTCAACCATGGGGAAATTGATTCTTGTACATATACGCGGCAATACTAAATGGCGTTTTGGGTTCATATTATTTTATGTTGAAATTTCGAAATTATACGATACTTACTGATGGTATGTGATCCCAGTGTTCTTCTTATTTTTTGTGGTATTATTTTTACACAGTTTCACTACGCACCCCGGCATTTTAGTTTGAATTATGCCCAAAATTTAATAAAACATTCGGCATGTACACATGACAGACAGCTTGCAGTGTGACTGGGTGGTGACTAGCTCCGGTACGCCAAATTTTGCGTATAATTTTTTTCGCGTTTGACAATTACGACTGCTTTGTCTTGTCGAGTGAAGCGAGACCAATTTTTAGTCTATGGTACCTCCCTAATTTCTGTCGCTGGCAACCCCTTCTTCGAGTAAAATCAAATTTTCCTCATGAATTATAATTTCTTTACCGACTTGGTAACGGGGAATATTCGCCGATCAAAAATAATTGGATAGTTTCACAGTCTCCTTAACGTGTATTTTATCTGAAATATAACTATTATTTATTTATTATATTATTTATTATTTATATATTATTATATATTATATATTTTGTGTTTGTTAACTTTTTTGTTATTATTAAATTTATACACTTGTAGCTGTATCAAGAATTTCGTACGTGCGGTTTTCGCACTCTTGTGATATTTCAGTATTATCTAGATTTTTTGTTTGCAAACCGACTGCAATGAATCGAACAGTAAACAAATACTATCTACATGAAGTTTGCTACAAGAGATATATTATTTCGATAGCACATTATTCTGAAATAGCACGTTTCTGAGATTAGTGTGCACAGAACAAAAAAACAATAATAATGCTTGGTAACAAAGCATTTGTATGTTTATATGTCCCATGATGATTTTTATATTGTAATTATCGAATTGACAATATTATTAAAAAAAACAGTACTTTAATCTAATCTTTTATAGACAAAAACCTTTCGTTTTGTGTTTTAGATAGTCCAAGTTGTGTGTGTTTTAAGGAAAATTAGGTCTCCCTGAAGGTGTTTATTGATTGCGTCTGACAGATTTAAACCCTCGTTTCGTTGGCTTGAACAACTGACAACAATTCCTTAGGGAATAATGACTAATTCCGGCTCTAAAAGTAAGATGGAAGCGCTGGAATTATTATTTAAGTTAGATAGAAATACACTCGGGTTCTAATTCGGAAAAGGTCACACAGATAAAAATAACAATATCTAGCCATTTTGCTTGGAAGATTGTAGTTTTTTAATTAATTAGCTTTATTTAAAAAAGAATTTTTTTTTTTAAATGCAAATGTTTCAAACGTGTATTGCATTACATACATAACGTTCCACAACTAAGCATAAGCTTATCTTCACATTAACGTGACTCATTATCAAGCTGTTTTATTTCGAATCTAGATAATTTCTAATAATTCTAATTCTAATAATTCTAGATTAATAATATGTATAATTTCTAACGCATATAATAAGAGAAATTAAATAAGGTCCTGTCGGGATTGCTGGGAAACCGAGCATACATACCACTCGTTGGTTTGCTATTTTTATAGGTATATGCATGTCCTATGTAGATATATATCCCATTTATATGTCCTATGTATATGTCCCATGTATATATCCTATGTATATGTCCGATGTATATGTCACATGTATATATGTCACATGTATTTCTCCTATGTATACACTGCACATCCAGTACAGTTAAAACACAAACAAAGCCAATATCTTCACAAATGAAAAAAATAATAATTGGAGTATCTCATTGGACTCAGCATTGATGAATTTCCCCACAAATATTCGACTAAATTCAGCTTCGGAAATGATGAAGTGTCTTAATCAACGCGTTTCACTAAAGTGACAGTAATGAAAGAGCCAAAATTTCACGACGCCAGTCTTATAAATTATAATAAAAAAAAAGTCGTTTAGAATTTATTTGTCAATATCTCTTTAAAAAAATCACAGATTTCTTTTGATAAAATATTTTGACAGCTAATAAAAAAATAGCTAATAATAACGAATAATAAAAAAAAAATTAGAAATCTAATATATAAAATTCTTTTGTCGCAGTGTTTGTTGCCAAACTCCTCCGAAACGGCTGGACCGATTTTGATGAAATTTTGTGTGCGTAGGTAGGAGACATTTTTTATACTTTTTATACTAATACCCTAAATGTTAAGGGTGGTCCACCCCAAAAATTTATTTTTTATTTTTTCGCAAAACAACGTTTGCCGGGTCAGCTAGTATAAATATACATATATTCAAGTTTTTCAACAGTTTATTTAGCAGCTAGTACTAATACCACAAGGCATTTCTATATTTTGTTAGAACTAAATGCGTTCTGTATTTATAATACTGCATCTAAACTGTCGTTAGTTACCGACCGTTTAGTCTAAATCGACGCAACAGAAGACCACCGTGAAATCATAGCACGTGAGTGTAATGAACATGGTGGTCTTCCGTAATGGTGTGGTTACACCTACCAAATTTTATGTTAAAATCGACAGACAGGCTGACGGTCCACTTGATGGTAGATGGTTACCGTCGCCTAGAACACAAGCAACGCCATGCTAAGTACAAGTGCGTTGCCAAACATTATGGGATTGAGGATAAGTGATATCAAGGGACAGGGAAACGGGAAAAGGTACAGGTAAAGGAAACTTTACCTGTGTGTCCTGCTATTCGTTATTTATTATTTTCTATACTAATATTATTATGAAGAAATATTTGTTTGTATGTTTGTTTGTTTGAATTGAATTCTTTCACTATTGGGAAGCTATATTATCAGCGAGTAACATAGACTATATTTTATAGTTACGCGGTCGAAGTCGCGTGCAACAGCTAGTATTAAATAAAAAGTATAACATAAAAAACATTAAATAATATGAGTCCCACATTAGTACCAACTTTAGCCCGCCCTTTTTCCCATGAAGCCCGTTATTTCGTCAAACTTTGTACAAGACTTACGTGATTATATTCGTGTTATTAGCACATAACTGTTTCGAAGTTCGATTAGTTTAACGAGTTAACAATTAACGAGACCGTTGAACGAAATTGTTCCACATATAAAACTTATACAACAAATTTAAGTTTACAAGTACACACAGAGTTGGAATACTGTTCTTGTTTCATGTTTGCAATTATTAGTCGCTATCATTACGCAATTATTACGCACTATCCCTCGTCGACTGTCCCCTTTGACGAGGGATAGTGCGTAAATTCCCCTCCTCAAAAAAAAAGGTATAATATTGAATGTACGAGGTGTACGAGTATATAAGTATATTATCCGCCGTATACTTTACGACAATGTGTTAACGCGACCCTGGCAGTAAAGGAGGCTACGAACGAATACGAGAGGCACAACGAGAGGAATTAATTACACTCTGTTTACTTCATTTCTTTTACAGTTAATGGCAAATAAAATGGACAATTTACGATCGCCCTTAGATATTCTACATAAAGGTCCGAATTTCTTCACTAACAAAATAGTCTTTAACGAAAGACGCTAAGAAGAACGTAGAAAATGCTATTAAGTCGCTTATATATTGTTAAGTTCAAGTGGAAACGGATAACTTAATCTATCTTAACACACAGTTAAGGTTGTGAGAAACCATGCAGGCGTCTGTATTTCAAATCTGCCAAATCTTTTCAAAATTCGAATGAATAGGCAGGCATCTTCTGGGTGAGCTCGCTCTTTCATAGGTTGTTGGCCAAGAGAAAACTCATCGCTAATAAAAAAACTGTGTCTATGGTTTATTAGAAAGTTTGTATTGAAATTAAAAAAAAAAAGAAAAAATATTTTGGTCAATAAAAGTTTGCTCTCACTGTGTTATCAACACGCGAAGAAGACACGAGTTAGTGCGACCCGACGTAACCCCAGCAGCGACATTTTCATATTTCGCGTCCACACCCAACGTTGAACGTCGCGCGGCGCGTTCCGATAATGCTCAACTTTATCCACGGTGATGAATAACAAAATATTGTGAGCCTCCTTTTTCTCACTCAAAATTCTTAACAAATAGTCTTGGTTGTAGTAAAATATCTACTTTTTTCTACTGCGTTCCACAAAATATTAGTACAATAATTTAAGTAGCTGTAATGCACACTTCTGAAAGCGGTAAAATCAAAATCAAAATCTAATCAAAATATTTATTTATCAATAACTCTTATGATCGTCAATAGAAATTTAAATTTACTATTATCACCCCTTGTCGCGAAATAATAGCATGTATACTTGTTTTTTGGCGAGTGGGCAAGAGATGCCAGAGTTAATTTCCCTGTCCCTATCCACATCCCTTCCAGCACTTACAGCACTTGTGGAATTGCTTGTTTTGTTTTATAGGCGACGGTAGCCAACTACGGTCCGTCAGCCTGTCTGTCGACCTTTACATGAAAAAAAAGCAATAGCAACAGAAATATGCGGGTAGAAAAATTTCTATAAATTAATAGTCATTGGTACTTATAAAAAGTCACTTGCACATTCAACTTTATGCTTCTAAAACGTCTAGATTTTGTAATTCCAAAATATAACTGTCACAGTACACATAGTCGCAAATGCTAAAGTGTAATTAATTATAAATAAACAATGATTAAGCGCGCCATCGCCAGTTATAAGCTCATTATAACCCGTTGACCGTCCGCCGACCGCAGCGGACGTCGACATTAAATTAAATAGCAGTAAATACGGTAATTTCGAGCCGTAATCAGCTCGAGTGGGCTCCAACGACCCTAGATGGGCCAAGAACCGGGAGATAACCTTTCGAACACAAATGAAGCTGCCGTCACCGAATCAGACCACTGTTAACTCACTATTTTACTTAGTTGCAAAAAAAAATATTTTTTTATAATATTAAGGTCGGCTGGCAGACTGAAGCTCTACTTAAAATATAGGCTACCATTGTCTAGAATACTCGAATCGTCAAAGGTGCTGTTACCTTTGACTAAGGTACTAGATAGATAAATGTATTCTGTCATCCCTCACTCATTCACAAAAAAATAAAAAAATAATACAAGGTTCATAATTCCCGGTAATTTTCTGTAAGAGGTTACTGTCGCCAGACGTTTTTCCAATTTATAATTTCGAAAAACAGTGACCCAATCACTACAGACTGTTTGGATACAGCAGTTTCTATTCAAAATATGACTGTCTTTAATTTAACATCTATTTAATTTAGGTAAGTTACCTATTTAATTTAAACTATATAATATTCAATTTGTTTTTATAACTTATATATATAATCTGTACACTATTACGTTGGCTATCCTTAATATAAATAAATTAATGAACCTAGAATATCTATGTATCTTATCTTTTTTAGTTACTTAAAGTTTTTTTTTATTCTAGAATCCCTCCAGCATCATGCACTGAAGCCTATTTATACATATTCTCATTCATTCCAGTTTTTTTTATAAGGCATTATATATATGCTAAAATTTCATACCCTAGAAGTTACATGAATACTGTCTTGGGAGCCATTAAGAAATTTTCTTATAAAAACGTTTGGGCGTAATAAATTTTTGGGTCAAATATGAGGTGTCCTAAAAAATTAATAAAAATAACATAAAACAGAACCAACAAAGTGTGGGGCATGTCCATTCACGTGAAACTCGTAAAAGGAATCCGTAACACGAGAGCGCTTCGTTTTCGGAGTGGTCCGCACTGATAGGACCTCATTTGCAAATTGAAATTAGATTAGTATCCCTTCATTATCTGTATTTCACTTACCTATCAGTAGCTGCGTAAAATTATACTCCGACATGTTCCCATTTGTAGGTATACGTTTTTGCCTCAATTTAATCCCTGTGATTAAGTACGTACTTGAATATGTTGAAAATTGGCTTGCATAACAAATAGGAAACTGTTTTATCTTTTAAAACCGTTTAGATTACAACATTAGGTATAATGTTAGGAAACTAGGTTTATTAGATTTACCTGAACTAGGCTTCAGGTACAAAATAATTTTAGAATTTAGAATAATTTTAGAAGGTACTTACGTCCTAAGTACTTAATAGGACGTAAGTACCTTCTAAAATTATTTTGTTAAATATAAAATTATATTTAAAAAAA
Source organism: Synanthedon tipuliformis (assembly GCA_947623395.1). Lineage (NCBI taxonomy): Eukaryota > Metazoa > Arthropoda > Insecta > Lepidoptera > Sesiidae > Synanthedon > Synanthedon tipuliformis. The sequence goes on along the minus strand of OX392415.1, from coordinate 385,481 downwards.
ACTATTATATAATTGCATTATAATTAATGTACATTATAATTCCTCAAAAATTGTGTTATCAAATGTAAGGAAGAAATGCAAGAAAAATACGGATGGTAGTTCCAGAGTTAAACACATTCAACCAAACAAACAAACTCATCATATTATGAGTATAGAGTCTATAGTTTTTTGAACAATTTTATAAATAAAAACCAACTTTAGCATATGATTGTGCAAGTCTGATATAGTTTTGATTTATGCTAACTGATGTTAAACTGCTATTGTTTCGTCCGAGCTCCCATTAAACATTCATACCGCAGTCTATCCTATAGTCGTTCGTGTATTTGGTACACAAACGCTCAGCTGAATAGCAGTAGCCAGTACTATTTTTTTCAAACTTGAATTTGTCAATTTGCTTCGTGTGTTTTGGTAATAGGAGTGACTAGTTTTACTTTTGAAAGAGTGATTACAAATTAATTATGTAAAGGCAGTCAGACAGACTGGCGATTCACTTGTTGAAAGGTAAGGTACATACTTACCTTAGCAACGCCACAACATAGTATGATTAAGGATAGCCCTCATTGCTTCCTTCACCGAAACAACATTCTGTTATTTTTCTATGCGTGGTTAATGCTGCCAGGCGGGCTGTCCCAATGACTGCGAAACCCTGAAGAAGAGCCTAGCGCTAGAGCCTAGAAACCCTGAGAGAGAGCCCTCAGGTAAGCACCATAAACACTCGACCAATGGACTCGTCTCATATTTTTTTGTGTCTTACTCACATACTAGTTAGTTATCGCTTACGAAGACCACAAAAAACACATGTGCATTTCTTAACCAGATGCCAGATGGGATATAGTAATTTTTCTCTTTTTTTTACATATTTTGCGTTTATTTTCAGTATGGTTTCTGTAATTGTTAGACTCTCCAAATAAGTTATGTCTATTTTATGACTACTGAATGCAGTGGGTAATTTGTTTTTCGCAAAAAAATAAATAGAATAGTTACATTAAAAAGTGCGGTTAAAGCATAAAACTGTAGGTCGAACAAAAAGCTGCAAATAGCTGTATCTAAAAAGAAAAACAAGACAATTTATTCGCCATAAGTTGCGATGTAAAAAGCCACAAATTCACTGATTTATGCGCCTGTTAGAAACGTTGGACACAAAAAGCAATAAAGTTTATTTCACGCTGCTTAAATGGTTCGTAAGTCAGCACAGATGTTACTTCAACTTTACCAAATGAACAAACAACCAAATAGGCTTTAATGTATCGTGTCATTTTTAAACATCAAAGTTGCAAAATGTTTCACATTTCATTTAGGGCCTCTTTCACCAACTACAAGTTGTTGATTAGTTACTTTTCAAGTGACGCTAGTTGGCGAGTAAATGTTACGAGAATCTTGTTTCAATTTCATTGAAATCACCCTTGAGTAATGGCTACTTGAAGATGGTGAAATTCGTACGTTTTCTTACCGGTGACTTTAAATGGCGGTTACCCTACTTGACACTTTACTCAGAGATGGTGAAAGAGGCACTTAGAATAGCAATTTATTTAAAAGTACAAGTAAAAATTCAAAGGATGGCCATACTCCCCGACAATGGTAGTTTACTATCTTGTTTTTTTTTTAAATTGGCCCAGTAGTTTTTGAGTTTATTCATTACAAACATATAAAAATTCAAATTTTCTATCTTTATAACGATAGTAATAGACCCGCTCACGGCTGATGAGAGATGACATTTTCAAAAACCTTTCATAGCTGTTTCTTCCGAATTTTAGCTGTCTGGACTTAGTAGTTTTATGCGTCTTAGTAGTTTTATGATTTTATTATTGATATTATGACGTACCTAATTTTATTCATGCCACAATAGCTGTGAGTACCTACACAAATACATGTCATATTTTTCAAAGGAAAACACACTGAATTATTTCAATACTTATTGCAATAAATTCAACAGTTTGACAACTATAGAAGAGAGATACGCATCTGTTCGCAGCTCGCTTCATACGTGCGCCCGGGAAAAACTTCGTGACGCAAACAATAAATAAGACTTTTATAACTTTGATCACGATTCTATGTAACAACTGTGTCCTTGTCATACACATACACATACACATACATAAATAAATAAATACAGTACACTTGACTGCGTACCGTACCGTAGCCATACACTAGGAAGCTTATGCCGCTTCAGTGACCATACCTTTAAAGAAAATTATCACAAATAATCGGTACGTATATATATGCTCTTGTTTCTAAAGGTGTATTCAGACATTTTTATGTGTGAATTAGAACACTAGCTGGTGCCTGCGACTTCGTCCGCGTTACAAAAAATGTAACATTATTTGTTCAAGATTTTTGTGTGAAAGCCTGTCCAAATAAGATAAATAAAACACGGCACATACACACAATGTTATATTCTTTCACCCGATATACATTTTTATAATGATAACGCACCTCAGACAATTGATTCGAATTAAAATGTAAACAAGCCGTTTGACGTGCGGCAAAACACACCGATAGCCATAGACAACTAGCGACATCTAGCTTCGCCTTTGACAACTACTTATTGAATGATATATTACGCCTAAACACTATTGTTTCATGTTGTAATGGTAGGTATCAAAGATTTAAAAGTTTGGTAGGTGTACAACAAAGTTAAAAAAAATAAATAAGAAAGTTCCACACTGTGGACGCACCTTAAGGAATGCGAGAGCTGATACTGTCGTCATTGCAAGTTGAGTAGGTACTACCTATCCTATGTGGTTGCAGTGACCACATTTTTATAGAAGAGCATTACGAAATAAAAGTTATTGTACCTTGTTTCGATGCGTATTTAATAGATTATAGATTTGATTTTTCTATCCTTATCCTTTATTCCTATTGTTGCAAGTCGCTGCTAGTGAAATTTAATGAGTATAGTGTTAGCGTCCGCTATTTAAAGTCAACTGAAGTTGATTGATTAAGGCGGAAGTAAGTATATAGTAAAAAGTGCTCTGTGACGTTGCAAATAGAGGTGCTCATTCATTCAGATTCATTCGGTTACATAATATTAAAAAGGTATCAGTCAGTTGAACGCACGCGTTCGTGAAGAGAGGACCTCGTCGTATGTCCGCACATATTATTAGTTGAAATTGTAATTTTGATGTATCGGTCGGTCAATAAAAGTATTAGGGACTCGACATAAAGTGGTTTAATTAATGTACCCGAAGTAGAGAGTGCTAACAGTAGATATGTATACCTAATTGTATACCCTTCACCTAACCTCAAAATGTAGGCATCATGCATTGAACTTTATAATATAGAAAAGATAGTGCGAACAAAATCTGTACAACAAATGCGGCAGTAGGGGGCGCGCAAGAGGCGGCTAATGTATCATAGAATCGATGTCACCGTCATAGAGGCGACACAGTTTATATTCTGCCTATTTCATTGGATGTGGTATCCATCCAATGAAATACGTGATTTTATAATAATTTTATTTTATGATTTAATTTATAATTTTATAATATTATATAATTATATATCAATATATAATTATAATTTAATAATATATATTTATATATTATATATTATAATATTTTATATACTTATATATTATTATATTTATTATATATTTATATATTATATTATTATAATTATATATTAACATATATTTTAATTTATTGATTTGTTATTAATATATAATATATACAATACACCTAATGTCACTTCTTAAATTTTTTTGTCTATGACAAATGACGCAAAATGGCGTCCGCCAAATATTTTGCTCGAATTGAGTTTTAAAATTATTATTTAGTTACTTACCGATAGAAAGTTATTCCTTTGCACTTTACCGTATTACTTGAATTATTAGTGCAATATTGTAACACACACGAGGGCATATTTGATCAGTTTTAACGTTATTTCGCTATAAAACAAACAAGGGTTACAAGCAACAAGCAACTCAAGAGCTAGAAAGCGACTAAGTCAAGTGTAGCTTGCCAGCTTCAGTTGAACGGATCACTAGTGATAAAGGTGATAGCTTCTCTATACGTAGTAATATCACCTCACTGGCATCATGCCGAGACATGACGTAATTAAATACAAGCGTAATTCATTTTACTTCACCAAAATATTACATTTAAAAGCTCATATTTTCGCCTTAACACTTCATTATCCGAATATCTCGCCCACTTAATTATTAATAATTTCTCCTTCAAACATAATATCTGACGTCAAATCTTAAACAAATGAAAGTTAGAGATGGCGCCACGCGCGCAACAGCGTCTTCTAACTTCTCCATTTTAATTCCCGCCCCTAATGACGTTCGCAGGTGATAAATACTACGTTTAATTTATCAGCTCTTGTTCGAGCGTCTGCGGGAGTTGGGAACAAACGTCGCGACATTTATTCTAAACAGTATTTAAAGTAAAAGATAGCGGTGCCATGCCGTAAACCCTTTAGAATAACGAGACAGCCCCGACACCAATTCGTTTACCCAAGTTAATTGCATTCGCGGATATCCTGTAGATGAATTAATGACACAACAAGTATTGTCGCGGAGAAGGAGCGGTTGGTGTCATGAACTGTGACGAAATCAGTCTACGCGAAGGGCGAATAGATTAATCTAAAAATATCTACACCATCTCTGGTGTTTGCAGTAAAAAAAGAAATGTATTTAATATTGTAGTTATGTAAGCCTATTTCATTTGGTTATTGGAATATTTTTTTCATTTGGTTACGAAATTGTAAATTATATTTTTTTATTCTATATATACATACATTTATGTATCGTATTATTTTATTAAAGAACGCGATGACATATCTTATCATTTATCCTATACTAACTACCTAACTAGCAGTTACTAACTACCTAACTACCTAACTACCTAGTTCAGCAGCAAGTTTTCAACTACTATGGTGTTGATGCCAATATTTTCATAAAATTTTAATGTTTCAATTTAAACAAAATAAATTAAGGAACGATCCATAACAACTATAATAATAAAATAATTAATTAAAATTTAAAATAATTTATCAAAATATAATTAACTAGCTGGTGCTCGCGACTTCGTCCGCGTGGAATAGTTATTTTGGTAATCATTTGGGTATCTCGAACGGTTTTCGCAGCGCACGCAACGGAAGCCCTCAAAGATAAATAATTTTCCCCGTTTTTTCCACATTTTCGACTGTTTCTTCGCTCCTATTAGTCGCAACGTGATGTTATATAGCCTAAAGCCTTTCTCGATAAATGATCTATCCAACACAAAAAGAATTTTTTAATTCGAACTAGTAGTTCCTGAGATTAGCGCGTTCAAACAAACAAACAAACAAACTCTTCAACTTTATATAGCTCTTCAGCTTCAGCAGCTATATAGTATATATAGATTTAAAATATAATCTATAATAATTAATTTTGAATAATTTATCAAAAGAAAAGTTATTTCTGAAGCTGACGTTTAATGATATATTTTATTATGTTATATTTTTTGTTATTGAAAGATTTTGATTGAAAAGACCAACTATACGGCAAAGAGCCTTCCTTGCCAGTTTCTTCCCCATGGGAATATTTTACCGAGCCAGCGGTATTCAATCATTTACATACTTTTATTGTGATCTATTTAAAATACTTTTAAAAGTCTGCATAAATAAATAAATTTAAATTATTATGTTCAACCAGAATTTCTCTCTTAGGCGATAAACTAAAAATAGGAACTCTGCAATTTGAATCAATGACAAAACCTTTCGTTCGGAATAGAACGAACAATATTCCTAACACAATACTCAATAGGTATACGTAAGTTCAATATTGATAAGTAGAGAAGTCTAACTTTTTAACTTATCAATATGAAAGCCTTTGAGTTGAATAACGTTGAAAGGAGAAAAATGACTAGAATTAAGTTATGTACCTACTTTAATATTCTCGTACATACATTGTTTCTTTAAAAAGTGTTCCGAACGACTTTAATATTGAAACTATCTAGTGCCCGCGACTTCGTTCGCATTTAAAAAAAACAATATACCGCTTGACCTCTTGTTGCTATAACACTTTTGTTAGGCGTTAGTTTTTATATTATTTTAGACTAGCTGCTGCCCGCGACTTCGTCCGCGTAACTTTGTAAATTATATACAAAAACCTTCATCGAGATCCACTCTATCCATTGGTGAAAACAGCATGAAAACCGGTGCAGTAGTTTTTGAGTTTATTGCGAACAGACAGATAGACAGACAGACGCGGCGAAGGACTTTGTTTTATAATATGTAGTGATGATCCCTCGGGAACTTGCTTTTTCAGGATGAAAGGTAGGTACCCCAGGTGCCATAGGAATAGACAGACAGAGAGTTACTTTCACATTAATTATTATAAGTATGGAATGGATATGGATAAACAGTGTCTATGGGACTATATTGCGTAATTTTAGCCGTAATTGAATTTTTCTATTATATATTTAATAAATAATAATTTGTAGAATATTGTTAATGTACTATTCAGTAAATTCGATATTATTCTGATATCGAATTTATGCTGATATTTAATTTAGTAGTAATGCTGATATTAAAAAATAGTAGCCAAAACTGTAACTGTTTGCAAGAGAAATGAGTTTTCATTCGGCATTGTTTGTTTTACCCGTACGCAATGTTTACGGTTATTTAACAGTATTAATTACATTGAACAAGTAACCGTTTTGTTTGTTTATCCTGCAAGGGCTGCAAGTTATTGAGGATGGCGACGTTACTGACAGGGGACATTCTGCACGCGTTGTGATGCGAATTCAACTTCTAGTAAGACCACAGATTAAATAATAGTTACGTAAGACCTACTTACTGTTACAGAGTCTGTTACAGTAGGTCTTACGTATGTCAACTGAAGTTGAGTATTGTAAAAAGTGCTCTGTGACGTTGCAAATATTCATTCAGATTCATTCGGTTACATGATAGATCGTCATCGTTTGTCCACATATTTTTATAGTTAGAATTGTAGTTCTGATATATCGGTCGGACGATAATATTTGGATTAAACATAAAGTGGTTTCATTAATGTACCCGAAAGAAAGTGCTAACACTACTAAGAAAGTTTTCCAACACACTTTTAGATCACTAGTGACTCACCAATGGCCTAGCACGAATGATTTTTTCTGTAAATTATATATGTCGTCGGCACATCGTAGAATTGGGCATATCATGATATTCCTGGGCAGATCATATTTCTGTTAAAGCTGAGAGGGTCGACTCACTCCGCTTCCCAAATTTATTTCCATGTAAACCTAACACGCTCCTCGCTTTGCTTCGCTCCGCTCCTCGTCGCACCTATTTTTGACTTTTGGTGAAAGATATTTGATTTCATACTTTACGATCTGCCCAATTTTACGATCTGCCCACGACATATACACACACCTTCCTCGTTTATTGGTCTTTCCAATATTGAAAATATTATCAAAATCAGTCGGGTGTTTTAGAAGAAGGTTACAAAAAATTTGAAAAAATGTATAAAAAAAATTATATTTAGTTACGTAAGGTTTTTATGTAAAGGTAAGTGGCTGCCAGTCCACTTTATGGTATGTGACAACTGTCGCCTATTAAGAAAAGCTTAACCATGCAGATGATTTGTAAATGCACTATAACCTTCAATGTAGGAGATTAGAAGTTTGCATTCCTTACTCATTCACCTAAATTTAATACACTAGTATTAAAAATAATACAATTATTGTGTAAAGCTTTAGATTTGGTTTGTAAATATTAAAATAAAACTATAAATAGAGAAATAGAAATATGAATGTAAGAAGTCCGTCTTCTATAGAAAAGAAGTGACTTCAGAGCTTAGGTTTACCTAGGCTTAGCCATGGCTTTACCTAGGTTCTAATGCTAACTAATTAAAATGGCTCTGGTTTCTTTATTGCCAGATGTCTCATTAGCCTTGAACAGCAGAAATTGTAACACCTTGTCAGCTACATTTCATTTTATATTACTTTTAGAGAATCTGTTCACAATACAAACCACATGGCGGTGTGGAATCTAAAAATTATACTTAAAATAAACAATACTTATAGTCACTTCGGGAAGTATGACGGAGTAAGTAAGGAACTTGCTATAAGTGCATTTGACATTTTGTGTCTCAAAAAAATTGGCTGAAGTGAATATTATGCTAAACTATACTTGTTATTCTGAAAAAAATTTCTTTATTCTTTAAAAAAAAATAGTAAAGGATGCCAGGGCCTATCCCCTCATCCATTATGCTTTATTTTATCAAGGTTGGCAGCGTACTTGCAACCCTTAAGGCTTCGCTCGTGTTTTAAATAAACTACTATACATTAAAAAATCTTATATAAATACAGTCCTTTAGAGATTAGATTAGATTGTTTGTTTGCATTGATTAAGCTCCGAAACTAATGGACCGAGTTGAAAAATTATTTCACTGTTGGGAAGCTATATTATTAGGAGTAACATAGGCTATATTTTATAAAGTTATGCAGACGAAGTCGCGTATAACAGCTAGTATTTAATAATTATAAAGATTTTGTATAATTTCTTCTTGTTTATTTTATACTGTGCATATTTAGTACAACTGCTTCGGCTGTTATGTCCGCTTTAAACGCAACGTAACAATTTACATTATATTTATGGTTTTTTAACGACCCACTCCGGTAATAAGGATTGTGAGTTATATCACTGGAATTTCCTCAAAACATTTTTATGTAATAAAACATGTTAAAAGATACTCTATAAGTTAAAAAACTTATTAAGTAATTAATGGCAGATATTATAATTTTATTTCACGTACAAAAAATTATTAGGAATATTTTAAGATTATCGAAACCACAAATACGAGGCACAAATTGTATTGTATTGTTAGTTTCAATAAAAACTAACATAGTGTTTTAAACGCGATTCTTTACGCGAATGATTTATCATGGGAAATTGATGTGCGATCATTTATAAAAGTTGATTAATTTGTATCGATATTTTTGAATTAAAATACGACTATTGATCACGAATGTGCTTGACAGATATACCATTTATCAATTCCAAATGAACAGTTTCCATGGCTGTAAAAATGTACCGCCATTAACTTCTAGTGGGTAATCTTGAAAAAGGACCATATTACAAAGCGATAAGAGGCATTCTTAAGAGAACCTTTCTTGGAAGTTGAAAGGGAAATTATTAGTCTAAAAAAGGCAACATATTTACGTACGAAACAATACAGGCTCGTACGTTTAAGTCACTCGCATTATTCTGTATAAGATTTGAGATTTAACGCAACACATGCAAATTTCCTACGAAATATTCAATCCACGAAGCATCTCCACGTTCTATAATTATATTTATTTATACGTGCTCAAGTTATCTAAGTTACTCCGCAGTATTAATCTTTATTAACAAGTGTGTGCTCTCAATCCACAACTTCCCAACATAAAGTGGATATATGGTTATACTAGGTATATGAAGAAAGTGAAATCCTTCGGGAATAAAATGGTTTAAACAACATTTCATATACATAATCATTCGGTATATATCTGCAAAATCAGATTGTCGAAGTGTTGTCTTACACATGACCGAGAAAGGCGTAGGAATGAAATTAGAAAGTACCAGTCAGGATTAGGCAACTGGATTTGGCATTATTGTAAGTAAGCAATAATCAATTATTTGTAATAGGAATATTTCACATCTATAAAAAGGTGGTTCCTTGACTTAGAAGAGACAGTAACTAGACTTATATCTAGACTATAACTAGACTAAAACTCGACTATAACTAGACTATAACGACTGTAACTAGGCTCTAACTAGACTATAACTAGACTTATAACCGCTTATATGAGTGAAGTAAAAAAAATAGCCAAAATGATGACGATCCTGAAAAAAACCCTGGAAGAAATTGAATATACCATTCATTAAGGTCGTCATACAGATTGAACGTCTACTTGATATTAGGTGGCTACCGTCGCCTGCTACCGTTGTCACTTAATGGTAGACCTATAAAGGGGTGAATACTGCCACCAGATGTGCTTCCCAAAAAAACATATGACAGTAAAACGCAGTGTGCTATACTGCCACTATATAGAAAAATAAAAAAATTGTATTTTTTTAAATATTCAAAATACATAAATCAAAGAAACCAGACAAAAAATAAACAGAAGCTTAAAAATTTAACTTATCTACTTAAGGTGACGCTCCCAAAACGCTTTCTGTTGGCGCACAGCGCGGTACTGAGGAACACTCGCATGCATTCCCTTTCAAACACAAATACGGTTCGAATAAGGTTGAATATCGAATGATCCATTTCTCTGTTTTTCTTGCATAGAACTAAAGGACGTAAGTCTCAAATCAAATTTAATTTATTATGAGAATAATAATCGTTCGAGGTAAATTTTGTCTTGAGAATAACTAATAAACTTCATTTTCTTTCTATGAGTATTTATTTTGCATATGTAACTAAAGTTGCTTCTGAGATAAAAGAAAAAATATCGAATAAATGACTCAATTTTAAAAAATAAAAGTGTCGAGTCAATTTCCACTAATTGTGTTTCTGTCTTGACATTGACTAGAAAAAAGTGTAAAATATAATATTATTTAAGTTTTACATTGATGTGATATTTGGTTTACTTACAGTTTTACGGCAAACAATCATAATGTTTAGGGAGCCGGGCCTTAACTAATATGGTTTGAATGAATATGGTTGAGTTAATTGTTTGAATTTTAGAGCACACTTGAACATATAGATTCCAAAATTATTCATCTTCGTAAGATATACAGCACATTCAAATTCTCATAATTTTTAAGCAAAGAAAGTAATGTTCTTTCCTGAAAATCCGTTACATTCGATACGATAGACCGAAAATGATCCATACACGTGTAGCGAGAGTGAATCTCGAATAAAAATGGATGATTGAAATAAAATGAAGGGTGTGTAGAAGGCGCGGTGAGATGTTTCCCCAAATTTAGCAGATAATGGAAGCGACGAGTGAATATTAATTGAGCACGAACAAAGTCGTATTGGAGGAACAGGTGAGGACTGAGATTTACCTACGCGACAACAATAATAATATATTTATTTTTTATAAAGAAATTTTAAGTTCCTGTACATTGTTTACAAATGTTACTAAAATTAACAAATATTTAGTTCTTGTTAATAAAATTAACGCCGACCCTCTAAAAGGAAAATAAATTAGATTGAGTTAGTTTTATTATTTAAACATTATTTAATAAAATACTCGAATCACATACTTGACAATACATTGGCAATAGTAATTGTTTTACTATACTTTACTATTAATCACAGGAATCACAGGTTCGAATTCTTTTCGAAAAAAATTCTTTTTGTGTTCGATAGTCCATTTATTGAGAAAGGCTTTTAGGCTATATAACATTTTGAACACGGATGAAGTCGCGGGCAACAGCTAGTTTTCCAATAAACTTATGATAACCTTACTTGCACAGATTGCATAGTTGTTTGCACAGATCTGTGTTCTATACATAACAAAACCCAGATTTAACCCTCCCGGGGTTGAGCTTACTTTTTTCTGTATAAAAGGTACCCTATGTCCTTTTCTGTATCCCTGATAATGCGATTGAAAAATTTCATGATATTCGTTTGAACAGTTAAGCCGCGAAAAGGTAATAGACAGGCAGACATAGTTCACATTTATAATAATAGTATGGAAGTAAGATAAAAAATGACAACTTTTCATTGTCGGTTTATTTTTACTAAAGTTATTATATGGTAACTACCCACGTTTTGTTTCTCAACCAAGTATGCTCGCATAGAAACATTTCGCAACACCGTGTACTTAAGAGATGGTAATTTGTTTCAGCCGGCGAAACGCTCAGTCATCCTGTGAACACAGCCTTGTAGAATACACCGTGTATTTACCATATCCGCTCCATTGTTTTCGAAATACCTTTTCATGTTGCGACGAGCAAAATTCTAGCTTACCGCAAAATGTTACCATTTTTACATACGTCAAAATGTGTTGGTAGTTTCATTTTTTTTGTTTCCTTTCAAATTCTCTACTGCCACTAATTAGCTACTAAATGTAATAATCTTAACTAATATTATAAATGCTAAAATGAGTTTGTTTGTTTGTAAGTCACGCTTTTAAGCTTCGACTACTAAACCGATCATAATGAAAATATTGCATATACGTAAAATAACATAGTTTACATTTCATTTAGATTAAAAGTACTATTCATTTAGATTAAAAGTATTAGTCAGAGTAAATGAAGCGCGCAACCTCGGAGTTATGATGGACGGAAATTTACGTTTTGAAAAGTATGTGCTTGAGCTAGTCCAAAACTGCTTTTACCGTCTGAAAGTTTTGTACAAAATTAGAGATGTCCTAAGTGTAAATTTGCGTTTTAAACTTTGTGAAGCGATTATTTTGTCCAAATTGAATTATTGTTTGGTTGTATATGGTCCCTGTTTATTTAAGAAGACACACAAATTAATTCAAAGAGTACAAAATGCCTGTTTACGTTTCTGCGTGAGGGTGCCTCCTAGATCGCATATAACGCCTTTCTTAAATAAATACAATATCTTGCGTATGAATGCCAGGCAACAACTTTATTATGCGACCCTAATATTCGAAGTGGTTGGTACTAAAAGACCTGAGTATTTATTTAAAAAATTGAATTGGCGTGATCCTTCCTTTGTTTGCAGACGTCCGGTTGATACATTAAATGTTCCCTATTGCTTGACAGCAGCATTCAGTGGTAGTTTCCGATACCTGGCTTCAAAGTGTTGGAATAATATTCCTCCCCCTCTTCGTAATCTCAAGTCGAAATTTGGTTTCAAAGCCAAATATACTGCTTTATTAATTCAGAGACAAAAAGGTGAATAAACACTTGAGCCAGGTATTTAGTTTTGAGGTAGGTATGATAAAGATATATAATAATGAACGATAACTGGGGGACTTGATCAGGAATGGTGTAGGTGGTGTTGCTTTTAGATTGTAGTAAATTCGATTACAATTCTATAACGAGTGCAATAATAACGACGCGTATTCCGCCGGCGTGAAACTTTCAATTTTAGGACTGGCGTAAAATCAGCGCTGTGCTTTGCATCAGCTTATGCTGAGCCAGATACCTTTTTGCTGCCATGGCGCACACTGAATGGGATTTTTTATTTAAGTATATATTGTCTTTCAAATGTGAAAAATTAATGTATGTATTTAATTTATTTTGATATCTTTATATGTATCTGTGTGTCATGTGTATTGCAAATAAATGTTTTTCTATTCTATTCTATTCTATTCTATTCCTAAGAGATCATCGTGTTTTTTTTAAATGAATTTTTGGATATTCTGTGACTTGGCTAACTCCGGTGTCGTTGAAAATCTAATAATAAAACTATTTCAAATTTAATTACAAGTTAGCCTTTCATTAAAATGTTATAAGATATAGCTAAAGAATATTTAAAATAAAATTTAAACTTGAATTATTAATTAATCACAAAATCTACCATTACAGAAACATAAACTATTTTAAATATTAATAACGCTTAAAGAATCCGAAAGATTCCATGACCTCTTAACTAACTTTAATTATTTTATTCTAATACAACGACTTCTGAAAGTTGTGCTTATCTCTGTCCAAAGGTACGCTAGCAACATTATGTAATTTCTTAAATTCAACTTTGTTTAGTAATTAGTTAATTCAGAGCTCATTAATTGGGTTCTCAGAATGTAAATCTTATTAAGATTTACTAAACAAGTAAATTCTTATGAATTTTTGGAATTAATACCTTGTAAAAGGATTCTCCCAATTTACTTCAATAATGAGTTGTTACATTACATACAGTCCAGACGGATGTTACATACAATCCAGACAGATATAAGTATAATCCGAGTCGATATAGATTTTTGTCTATATCCGCCCGTCATTGCATGCTAATAAAAACTAAAGACCCTAGAAATACATAGGTAATTTTATTTTCTCTACAAATTATTCCTAATGATAGGTATGCTAGGGTAAATATTATCTATGACCAGCATACCGATAGAACTTTATGAGTTCTGCAATCAAAAATTGGTTGTTATTATACCACACCCTTATTTTTCAATTAGTGTCTCATTATCCTATTAGGACATACATCACTTTTTTTAAAAAAAATCCCTGGTGTAAAAAAAATGTCACAAGTAAGAGTGAATAATACTCAGGACCATATAATGCGAAAGACATCAGATTAGATGATTAAGTTGCTATCTAGAGAAGCGAAAGCAAATGAAGGCATTACAGTGTGTTCTGGCTTCGCCTGTGTAATAACAATATGTAGATAGAATATAATAATGAAGTGAGTAAAGTGCATAAGCACGTGTCCGTGCATTAATGGCGGAGGTCTTGGTATTATTGATTCAGCACTCGTGGCTCAGACAATTCCTATGTACCTATGTATTCCGTTGGTGTAGATTTTCAGATTTGGTCCAAAGACATAAGAATATCTAACACGATGTGATAATGAAAAGATAACAAAGAATATATTTTCTTCTTCTTCGGTCTCACTCTTGACAGTGTGGTCGTGGTCATCATTTCAGGTGTTGGTGACAAGCTTAACAACACGCCGCCATTCCTCTCTGATGGCCGCTTTCCTCGTGCATTCCTGTAGTGATGGTGTGCCATTCACTGCAGCTTTTATCTGATCCGTCCATCTCAAAGAATATATAGGTATCTATCTAAAATTTAGCCACAATATGACCGCGATGTGACGATCATAGTCTGGTAAGTAGTTTCTTCAAAAGGTTAATCTCAGAAACTCGATCGACACCTCAAGAGACACTTTCACTTTCCGGTTTAAATCAACAATTCAGTGGGTGACATTTGTTGTTGACACAGCGATAATTGTCAGAAGGTTTGTTCAACCACGAGTATATAGGATTGGTCACATTTTTAGCAGATCCCTTTCAGAGTTAGGTCACATTAGGTCACACATCATAGAGGTGTGATGTGATGTGAAATCGAGGTTGTTACTGCTGTCGCACAGGTCGTGCACTAAGCATTGTGAAAATTGAGAAATTATTTTGTTAGAGTCTAATATATGGCTAATATATTTTTAAAAAATCCGCTTTATTTCGTGTTTTGTGCTGCAGACAAAGTCGTGGTACTTTATCTGGTAGGGACGTGATCGCGCGGTAATCGCACTAATGTCACCGCCAGGCTGCCAGACGATGCGACTTCACGTATTTCATGTAATTCCTTACAATTCCTGCCGCTCTCGTAGACGAACCTATGCATTTAAACTAATTCTTAATTACCCTAATGCAGCCTCGCTATTCCTGCAATGTACTGGGAATTATATTTTAGGAGCTCGTCTGCTGTACTCCTACGATAAAATAATAGGCGTAGCTAAGAATTGTGAAGTTATTGCTTATCGGCAGTTAAGTAGCCCACAAGTTATTATTCCATTTATTTAATTTTGCATACACGTTGTCACTGATATAGGAAATGACATAGAGTACCTTTCATCCAGAAAAAAAGTACCTACTGTTCCCAAGGGATCATCTAAAATAAAATAAAAATCTAACGCCTGTCCAAAGTGTTACACCAACAAGAGATGAAGCGTTATATTGCTTATATATTTTTATTATTTTTCAGCACGGACGAAGTAGCGGGCACCAGCTAGTATATTATACATGTGTCACAGTATCGCTGACGTCACTATGCCCAAAATACATTTATGAATGTCAAGTCAGCTCAGACCCAAAATAAGGGTTCAATTCAGACTTTATTTTTAAGATTGAACCCTGGGAATGTTTGATCAACGGCACAAATGTTTGTTTGGGATCCCGTAGGGGACAATAGAACAGCTGATCTTGAGGGATTACTGACCTGTTTGACATCTACGTAATATGTAAAGAAAAGGTAGTTTGGAATATGAAAGTAGACAAATTTGGTAAATTTATTTTTCCAAAAAGTAATTTATGGAGAAGGATCTTTTATATGACGCAGTTCAATGTATGCAAACTATATTAATGGATCCAAAATATAAATCTTGTGAAAAACTTACATCTAAAAAATGATTTATTATTAGAATTAATCATTAATTTTTATTTATTATATTTTAATTAATTTTGATTAATTTTTATACAAATCCAGATTAAATATTTGAACAATGTTGTTCTTTCGGCGTGTTCAAATTGTGAAAATTTAAATTTTATAATTGTTCGTAAGGAGTAAACTCCAGTCGTGTGTCGGAGTTGACACACACTTTTATTCTTTATATTGTAAATACACATAAAAAAGCAGGAAACTACAGGAATTGGATACAAATAAAACAGGAAGTAATTGTTCTATAAAAGCAATTCGTATTTTAATTACATTTGCAAAAACACACAAAATTATCTCTGAGTTTTACAGGATATTTGAGCGTATTATATACTTTGGAAAATTCTGGATAAGCTATAATTAAATTAATTAAAAGGTATTATATAGTTTATAATTTGATAAATAATTTTACTAAACTAAGTTTAAGTTTTAATCACTTGTATAGGAAACTTAAGGGTCAACACATATTTGTGGTCCCAAGTACAGCCGTAGACGGCTATCAGTCGTCCCTTCCTTAACCGAGCCTTAATGTTCCTCCCAAAGTTTTGCTGACTTCGTGCGATACGGTACACTTACTTCCAAACGATAATCATGTATGGCATGATGACGATAGGCGAATATTTCTATTAGTATAAACCCCGGTTCTGCCGAAAATATCTATCGAGTCGAAGGTCGGCTGTTTCTATTATACTGTCATGTTATGGTGGGCTTCTCTACTGAGCAGGATCTAGTCTCAATTCCAGACACAGCTTAATTTAGTTTCCATTCAGAAAATGTATGTAGGGACTTGTTGTATAACCTTCGTTGTAAATACTTATTGCATTATACTTTTTCGTTTACTTTTTAACATATTTTTTTATGTTATTTGTATGTTGTCACATATTTTGCTTTTCACCAACTTATCATTGTATCTTATAAAATTTTCCTTGGTAAATATATTTTCATCCGTCGCAATCCGTTCCTTTAATTTATACAATCACGTACAAAACCATATGTCTAATAATTGTAGGAATATATAAGTACCTAACTGAAGGAATAATTTATTTAATTATTTATGTCAATAATCTTCGAATGTATAAATAAAAATATTAAATTTTACTACAAAAATAGTCAGGAATTTCTATATTCGCTGGCTGCGATATTCGCTTTCTGTTTGCGAGTCTTGAAAAGCTACGTGTGCAGTATATGTATTTGTCGCCGACACACGTGAAATTCACTCTGGACTTCTGAATGCAACATTCCACTATGTAACGAAACAACTACGTTACAAAGGAGCGTTCAGACGTCTCGCTTTGTAACGCGACACCTGTATCAAGATGTCTTTCTTTTGCTCGTATTCACACAAGAATTTTTAAATCTTACTCTTGTAATATTTGATTTTACAATGAAACAGTTTTCTCACGTTCTCTAATAGTGGAACGGTTTGGAACAATCCTCTTACACTGCCTAATGAGCAGAAGCATGACCATGGTATTGCAAATTGATGTCAAATGCACTAAATCACAAGGTTGATTATAGCATATCAGTCTAGTCACATCCATTTGAAATTTTTGGAAACTAGTGAATATTGGGATAATGATATATGTACGCGCCGCTTCAGTTACCTATCCCTCTCCTTTTCCCGTGCACAACGTCCAACGTGGTAGAAGGAGAAGGGAGATGGTCGACGCGCATGCACCGTATATCGACGTGTCGCACCCGCAGGACAGTTGTCATTTTTGAAATCAATCTAAACAAACCGCTACGCTCATCCGCTTTATCATTGACACGAATTTCTTGCTTCATAATGTAACCTTCAAATACCATTTAACCAGAATACAGACATGTAAAATTTTCCCAAATAGTGATACATAACATCAGTGAACTGTGCATAACATCAGTGAAGATAGGACTGGCAGTCATCGTTGAGAGCAGTTCGGCCGGCTCCTGGACTCCAAACACCGAAAATACCAGGTACGTGTTGTGCACATACCACCGCTACCGCTAATCCCTTTTCCCGCATAGCCTATGGGATACATCCACCCGCATCAGCTGAAATTAAGCTGTGGTCCTTCAGCCGCCCCAATTATGGTTAGGCCATAGTGTCTACACCAATATATTTTATTAATATGCGGGCACCAACTAGTTTAATATAGGTTTTTACAGATAGAAAATTCAGGCTTTTTTCACCAATTGCTTCGTTTCATTAATATTTTTTTTATAAAATTAATTGTTACGGTTTTCATCAAAATTATACAATCATCGTATTAAAAGATTTACCTATTAAAAATATTATCTTCGATAAGACGGTAGGTAAATACTGGATAATAAAAAATATAAAGCAATAAATTAATCTTCATTAGCCCAAGATCCCTTACAAAGCTCCTGAGCTTAAGTTCAACTAAGTTTCTATATGAGAACAATACTGATGCATTTCTGAGACTCCGTTCTATAAAAACGCCTTTAAAATAAATAAATTTACTAATTTTCTTTTGTTAGCATCTGCCTACTTATGTCGATAGGAGTTGATTGAAAAGTGCTCTGTGACGTTTCAAAAAGTGGTGTTCATTCGTTCATTCATTCATTCGGTGGTATGATATTGAAAGGGTATCGGTCAGTTGAACGAAAGCGTTCGCGAAGAGAGGTCATCGTCATATGTCCGCAAATCTTATAGTTGGAATTGTAGTTCTGATATATCGGTCGCACAATAAAAGTATTTAGACTAAACATAAAATGGTTTAATAAATAAATAAATATAAATATAATTATTCACACATTCCACACAGTACCATATAGTTTCAATGTAAGCAACTTAATGCTTGTATTATGGATACCAGACAGTTGATATACTACATACAATACTTTTTTTGTACATACATATTATAAATACAAAACTTCCATGACTCATATAAGTACAAAGGTAAATGTTAACACATAAACATTTGCCCCTAGCGGGATTCGAACCCGCGACCGCTTGGTTAACAGCTAGGGTTACTAGCCACTAGACCAAACGTGTCGTCAAATGTTATGTAATGTCGTTAATGTACTCGAAGTAGATGGTGCTAACACTTTTCATATAGCTCTTTTTATATTAGGAAACCTCGGGCTCGTTTTGTGGATACTTTATAATTTTCATAAAAGTAACTTGACATAATAATTATTAAGCACGGTTTGGGAGTTGTGCAAGCTAGCAACAAGTTTTAATATTGTTTAATGTGTACACAACGCGAACGTAACTTGTTTTGACTTATGTTTGACTTACACGAGTTGCTTCTATACTGCATAATTGTTTCAACTTAAGAGAACAGTGCATATTTACTTGCCAATAATTGGATCTTGATTTTACCAATTTGTGTTTAAAATAAATATTATTAAAAATATAGTTTTATTATATAATTCCTTATATTCTTTGTTATTTTAATGAATATTTACCTTTATATACAGCTATCTTAAAATAAAGGTCCATTTCTTGGCCATTACAAAAGTATAGTACGAGTATAATGGACGAAGTCGCGGGCACCAGTTAGTATGTAGGTATATAAATTTCTTTTATATATCTCGAAAATGATATAACGATTTGGACTACCTACGAAGATATTTTTGTTTAGATAAGACTTAGCTTTTTAAGTACATAGTTGTATTTCTTGTGTGTAGATACGCAATTTTAAACAAAAATAAAAAAAATATATAACTTTTTACTATAGCGCCATCTCATAAAATAAAGAAGTGCTTGTATGATTAATTGCCGATGGATGATAATCAGCTTTAACCTTAAATTATTGTAAGATGGCGCTATAGTCTACATCGGCTTAAAAAATACCAAGCTCTGCTCGGTCTCCCAGGTACTTGTGTACTTAATAGACGCAAAAACCATACACATTATTATGAAAATACACAACATAGTATACTACTATACCTAACATGAATATTTTTTAAAAACCAAATAAGCTTTTATACTTCAAAGCCTACATGTATACCTCAAGAACACAGCAATCTTTTCTATACCAGTAAGAGATTCTTTCAGTTAGACTCGTTTAACCATATCCATGAGATTGTTCTTGAGATTTAGTTAGAAACAAAATTCGGTAGGTGTCGAGAGATTGGTCGTAAAAGATTGACGTAAATCAGAAATGTCGGAGCAGTGCTCGAGTTGAGTGGGAACTTTTGTCGTAACTATGAGGGTGAGGCAAGTTGGCATCGTTTGGCTGATGACGCTGCGTGATCCAAAGTCGGTTCGCGGTCGATGGGCCGGAGGAGCAATGGTCCATGTGATTATCTGTCTTACGCCTCGAAGGACCGAGTCACACGCTACAAGCGATTCTTCGTTTTCTCATTAATATGGTAACTACATGCCATCTGTAAAATCATTAACTATCGATAAATCTATGTCACAACTTGTACCTTATTTTTTGTATCTTAGTGTATTTTTCAGTTTGCTAGAATTCCTGAATAAATTCATTAGTAATACTACTGAAATCTTGTTGAAAACTTTATGTTTCTCTTTTCTCGCAAATTTCATATAAACTTTATTTTATATGAAACTAGCTACACGCTTCGGGCTTCGCCCGGTTTCAAAATGAAAACTATCCTATCTTTTAAGTTGCACCAAATTAAACATAGTTACGAAGTTTTATCAAAATCGGTTCAGTAGTTTAGGAGTTCATTGGCATCAAACAACGTGACACGAAATTTTTATACGTATATAGAGGTATCGAAAGTAAAATAAAGACGACTTGAAGTAATTTTATAGCAAAACACATTAGTTCATTTATTGATAAAATTAATTTATTTATTAGAAAATAATAAATATACAAAAAAAATCACTTCTATTATTCTTACAAAGATTTATTATAAACGATTACAATAGATTATAATATAACTAACTACAAATAATTGCATGTTGTATGTATACTCTTATGATTGAATATCACGTAGACATATGTTTGTGCAAATATTTATTTGATGGTGTTTCTTTGATTTTTATAGCTTCACGTCAATCGCTTGTGACTTGTAGCGGTACACAGCGACGATGCGTAACCGTGTCAATCATGCTGACGTTACCTTAAAACTGATTTATTGGTTGGTACCACATCACTTGATGTATGTGCCAACGTTTTTTTGGGTATCCATGAAATTTAAACTAATTGGTCTCTAGTAAATGTGATTTTCATTGTAAAAACGGTGTGTATATGTAAACTCGACAAATAAAGTGCTTTATCACCCTAAGATTGAACTTTCTTTGTATGTTGTAGAATGATAAGGTATGTTTTCCTTTGAAAATTCAAAGTGACAATTTCTATTGCTATCTTTATTAACGATGATAAAATATTCAATTCCTATTTCAAATCTAAGCCTTAGCGAATTTTGTAATCGAAACTGATAAAGCACTTTTCTTCTCTGCTTTACATAAGAATCGAGAGTTAACTCCGAATCTTGAAGGGTAATCTTATTTTTTTTTTTATTAAGAATGCTGAAGGTAACACAAGATAACACTAACTACAATAAAAATGCCCTTCTGATCCTGAATAAAAATAGAAATAGAATATAATAAAGAATTCAAATTAAAGTGAATCTAAATCTTTCTACACAAATCTTTAAATTTTTTAAAGAAAATCTTTCTACACGTTGAAAATAAATCTATTTTCTACTTTATTCTACTAAGTATATCTTTTATAATGTGTGTTCTTTTTATAATGCACAATTTCTTGATGACAACAGTGTTTTATTCCTCTTTTGAAATTCATCTCTATGAATAAAATTATTATGCGCTATAACGATTATCGCCTCTACACACGTTCGCGGGTTCATACGAGGGATAAGCGTTCACACGCCCTCACAGCAATTTGGCTTTTATAAAGAAAACGATATGTACTACGACATTGCTTTTCAGTTTCCTCTTTTATAATATTACTAAATTATCTTTTCCAATTCTAAGTAGGTTCTATTTTGTCATTTTTTATTTGGAAGTTATATTTTTTTAATCTATAAAACTAGTGAAAATCTTTTAAATATTATTGTGTTAAATACTTCAATCAAAATGTTATTGTCATTTTATTGAGCACGAGAATTTTTTTTTTATTAGAGATATTGTGTTTGCTCTTGGCCAACATCCAGCTGTGAAGCGAAGATGAGGCCTATGGAGCGACCTCACCCAGAAGATGTCTATTCACTCGAACTTTGAAAATATTTGGGTTATATGAGCTCGGAAATACAGACCAAACCTTGGCAGTGCGCATTCTAAAGGATGTTTTAAAGCGCTTGGTCCGAAAAAGAGGCATTTCGACAAGATGAGGATGGTAACCAGTCGTACGTCTCTATGTCCGATGGAAGTAAGGGGAAGGCGGTATGAGCTCATGCAACGCCTGATTATTGAGCAAATCCGTAGGTACTAATATTATAAATGCGAAAGTTTGTATGGATGTTTGTAACTCTTTCACGCAAAACTACTGAACCGATCACCATGAAATTTTGCATACACGTTGTCTGGGACACCAGAAAGGACATAGGGTACCATTCATCCAGAAAAAAGTACTGTTCCCGAGGGATTATCTAAAATTAAGGAAACTAACTCCTGGCTAAGTATAATAGCAATAACGATGTCAGGCGATATATTGCTTTTTTAACGCGGATGAAGTCGCGGGCACCAGCTAGTATATTAAAAAAATAAAAGATTACTGGTGTTGAAAACGGCAGCTCAAAACATTTAGTGAAAAGTGTTTGTTTTCACTTTCAAGTCCACCGCTGCGGGACATCGATTAGTCTCCTAGTATAATCGGAAGTAGGGTTCTCGGATTACCATGTATTTTACATAAAATTATGTGAACAAATCGGAATAACAAATCGGTTTAGGCTGCAGGTGGCGACCGGGTGTGTGGAATAATGTATTAGCCTCGAATACCGTTGATAAATAATTCACATTCTGTATACATTTGTGATTTCACAATGGCTTTTACATTGCCCACTTCTATTTAATTATTTTGCAACATTCAAATATGTTGCTAGTAATGTGTAAACACTAAATTGATTTGACAAATCAATTTAGTACATTATTATGATGGACTCTTTGTTTACGATTAAATAAAAAATAATCATTATTTGTAAAGTAGTATGCGAGTATTAATGACAATATAACAAACTATAATGCTGTATAGCAAAATATAATTTAACTATCAATTGTATGTGTTATAAGTGTTTCTTTGTAAAGCAATTGTATGGGGAAAAATGTTGCTTTGTAGTTTTTATGTTAAAATATTTTCCTTATTTAAATATTTTCCGAACACTCGAATTCTGTGTGAATGTTTAGTCAAGTAAATATCAGTTGCATTATTTAGTGATAAGGTCATCACAGCATAGTGTGGACCGCCTCATCATAGCCATAAGCTTTCCTTGTTTACTTCTCTTTAAAAAAACTTATTTCACTACGTCGTTTGTAGCAAAAGAATATTGCTGCGATAACAAGGTAACGAGTGTTTTAACAATACAAGCTCCACAAAGCGGCTTTTGTTCACAACTCTTGTAACGCGACGAGTGGTTGTCACAGTGACATGTAAGCATAGCCGCATGCTTTACCTGTGTGAGTAGCTTTTTTGACAACGTACCTCATGAAACGCGGCCTCCTTTTGGAACCAGCTTTTGTTATTTTATAAATAGAATAGACATGGTTCGTTATCGCATGGAGAGCATTCTTCGAAAAGTGCATTAGGAGTTTTCTTTACATAATATGCGCCGTTTTACAAAGTTGCAATGTTATTATTTTTACATAATTTAGTGTTCATTTATTCATTTGAATAAATTTGCCATTTATTAATGTCTTCCCCACCCCTTTTTGTATAAAAGGTCACGAGCCGTCTCGATTTAATCCACTTTTAGTACAGACCCATAATTAATTTAGTTTGGAATTGAATACATTTTTCCTTTTCTACAAATTCTTATGTTTTATTTATCGCTCATAATTAAATTTCTATCAAAAAAATATGTAAACTACAGTAAAAAAGTAGATTTGAGAGGTAAGATATTGGGTAAGATCATCTAACATATCAAGTAAAATGGGTAGATGTAGAAAGTCTTTTGAAAATTTTCGACAAAAATTAAATTGTTTGGACCTAGTTTTAACTAACCAAAGAATGACTATCAGGCATTTAGCTGAGATCACAGTGATCTCCACACGGCAGAAGTTGTGATGGATACCTATTCTCCAGATCTAGCTCCCAGAAACTTATACAATATCTTTACCCAGCTTAAGGGGTAAACCAAGACTAATTACTAAAATATGATATACAGATTCAATACAAAAGCGCAGTATTGCACGTAAAATAACAATTTCCCATGTGCGAATCGAATGATGAAATAACTGGATAACGGAATTGATGATAATCCAATTACAGACTAAACATGATTCACGTTGAGTTGATTGGACGCGCTATGAATTATTTTGTGCAAATGTTTCGCTTTCCCAACTAAAAGCTTCGTAGCTACGATAGCTACGAGAGCTACGAGCTACGAGCGTCGGTGTCGCTCTACGGGATACCGTAGCTCGTAGCATTCTACGCACGTACTGACAATGCAATAGTTCGCGCAGAATGTCTGCATGCTTTATTAGATAAACTCTTCCATTTGTTTGTTAGTAAACGACAGATTCAGGCGACGCGACCATTTGAATAATACAAAATCGTGCGATATATTTGCAACTGGAGACGCCAGCGATATTTATTATTATTTTTAAATTTTACTTGTTAACTTTACGATATTTACTCAATAACGAAGTATATTTTATCTGATTGGTTCTCGATGTATTAAAAAAAATATGTAAAAGCGTTTCAAATTTTCAGTTTTTTTATGATGGTCTCTTTTCGAAATCACTGACATACTTACATAATAAATTGTATTTGTTTGCTGTTAACTTATTTACAGAAATCATTTACAAGTTCTATTTTTTTTTTCTAGTAAATGTGTGTAAAAATGCCCAGAAAGATGTGCTTCCTTGAAGAATCCGTTGTTGGAAACATACTTTAGCACTAAATTCTACTCAAGTCAATTTAAATGGAACAAAAAATTGTGAATGGGCTAAACTAAAGTAGGTGAGTACTTACAGATTACAACTTTATGAAAAACAAACTTCAATATGATCTGCTTTTAATTTCCATTAAGAGTGAGCTTCTTAGTTGAAAGCTTTATTTTATATCTAAAAGGGTTGTATTGTGTTAGCTTAAAAATTAATTGATGTAATGGACGAGATAAATGTAATCTTAATTAATGCAGAGTACTTAATAAATTTTTTAGTATATTTGTAACTGTTTTATATAGAGTGGTATTTATGTATCATATATCATAAATCCAACTCATCCTACGGAGTAGGACTTAGACATCAAAGTCCGATGTTGACGAAACGGTTTTAAAAGTAACAAGAGTAGATCATTGAATAGAGTTTTGTGCTTTGCTTCTGAGTATGTCGAATTTAATCATGACAGTGTTTAAGTTAATCAGGAAAACGTCATGAGGAATACATTTGTAGTTCCGCTCTTCCGCAATAGGGATGTAATAGTAGATTCTTACATTAAGTGCTTACGTTGTAGGAAATGTCGTTGCTTCCATAATTAGCAAATACAAATGTAAGGCTGGGTTGCACCATCTTAGTTTAACTACAACAAACGCCGCAACTTCAGTTAAAATAACGGTTAGGCCAAAAATGAGTTGCACCAGTTAACAAATTTCGGCCTAACCGTTATTTTAACTGAAGTTGCGGTGTTGGTTATTGTTAAAGTAAGATGGTGCAACTCAGCCTAAGTATATTTGATTAATTCAGCAATTAAATATAATCTAACAGATCCAAAAACTTTGTTAGATTTTATTTTTACATATTAGTTTAAATGTAACATGACAATGTTACATAACAAATAAAATCACATTAGCAACTGTTATAAAATAATTATTGAAATAAACACAAAAAAATATATTATTTAAGAAAAACATTTTTTTTTTGATTGGCAACATTGTTCATTCTTTTTTATACAAGTAAGGTTGGTTCGTAACAAAACGTACAGCAAAATAAACAAGCTGCTTCGTTTGCTTTCTGAGATTTTCATCTGCTGATATTATATTCAGTTGTACAAATGCCGATACATTACTCACTACGAACAAAAGTGAATGCTTATTTACTATACTAGGTTTTGCCCGCGACTTCCTCCGCGTCCGATCGCTACCAAACTTCACAGAATTACCCGCTGGACTAATCTCAAGATTGTCTGAAAATTTCATCCAAATTGATTCCGCGGTTTTGGAGTTCATAAAGAACATACATACATACGTACATTGCTTTATATATACCTATATAGATAGATAAATAGATAAAGAATAACTATAGAGTCGGTTCATGCTTCCGAAATGGAAGGGTTCGGATCGATGAAATTAATCCTATTGGTTCCGTACAAAGCAGATTATCCACTATCGTATTAGAGCGCACGTGAAAAATGTTCGCAAACTATAAGCCCGTTCAAATGCTATTCATTCTCCGTCTGCTATGACGTAAAAATTCTGCCGCTCATGAGTGGAATCACTAATTAATGTTCAGAATGATTCGGGTTATTCTGATATCATTATTTGGCTATTAGTTATGAGTTGAATATCAATTAATAAACATAATTATTCTTTCCGAATTCCTAAAATTATTAACAGGAACTTCCCATAAGACTTACAACATATTCTATGCCAAAGTAGTTTAACTTTTTCATTCAGTCTAATATAAAATTAACAGCGTAATTTATTAGATATTATTTAAAATTTATATAATTGCCTAGTAACTAATGAAATACCATTATATGAAATTGTAAGATTTTTAATGAAATATTTCTTAGCAAATCTCAATAAAATAAGCCCTCGGAATTTATTGACACAAAAATGTAGAAATGGTAAGAGATGAAATTAAATTAGAAATAAAATTTCTCTGAAGATGAGAAACTTGTAAAATTCGGTTAGATTGTTATTCGTGTTTGTGATAAAAACATTATTAGAAAGATTTTCTTTGTGAAAATTTAATAATCCTTTGTAACGGTTACCGGTTGGAGTTTTTTTTTTATCGAAATTGAAGCATGAAAGTGAGCGGGTCGAAACGCTAGTGGCTGTATAATTGGCGTCCTACTTACTTCCCATTTAGGACGTAACCTTTTAAGGCCCACTTTTTTTCTGCATTTACCTAATTTGAGAGAACGTCGGACCCGTCTCAGGGAGAATATCTTAATTAACAACGAAGGGTAAAATGAACGAGGAATATTTTCTTGTTTATTTGTTTACATTCGAAGATCTTAGCGTTTGAATTTTAGCGAAATTTTCTAGATAAACTCACTTTGTTCTCGTTTAGATACACACGTTGCTCATCTTATTTATATAATATAAATAAAAATGTTATGTTCGTTTGTGTATTACTCAAAAACTTGAAAACTAGTCGACGGATAGACTTGAAATTTTTACACAGCATTGATGATATTATTATACATTAGTTGATGCCCGCAACTTCGTCCGCGTTGACGACGACGAAAGCAATATATCGCCTGACATCGTTATTGCTATTACACTTAGCCAGGAAGTTTCCTTAATTTTAGATGATCTCTCGGGAGAAGTACATTTTTCTGGATGAAAGGTACCCTATGTCTTTTCTGGTGTACCAGACAACGTGTATGCAAAATTTCATGGTTATCGGTTCTACTAGTTTTTGTGTGAAAGAGTTACAAACATGCATACATCCATCCATACATACGTGCAAACTTTCGCATTTATAATATTAGTACGGATTTTGCCCAAAATTTCAACGGATACCGATTTAAAAAAAAAACAATTTTAAAAAACATAAAACATAAATAATTTTTAATTATGAATCTATCGATTCATAATTAAGATTCACAATTGACATAAAAAGATTTTTTATGTCAATTGAATTATAAAATAGTTATAGTTGGATGCAATCTTCGTTTAACCCTTCTTGTACAAGTTTAATAGAGTTCGTCGTGGAAACAATTAATAACGTAGTTAATAGTGAACGGTAGGTACGTCCGACTCGCTTAACCATTAGTTAAGCTTAATTAGTTGTTTCACAGGCAGCCGATTTAACTAATCATCTATCGGATAAAACTAAACTAGCATTAGACTTTAGCAGTCGAATTACGATATTATTTTTACTTAGGAATTAAAGCTAAACATTACTTAGGTATTACTTAGCTAACATAATCAGAGCCTTATCTATAATTAAATTTAAAAGTGTCATTAAAACTAAACTCCTCTCAAAAGGCTATTATAAAATCACTGATTATTTAAATGACAATGAAGCCTGGATTTAAGCGATTCGGAGCTCATAGGTATTGTGTTGTATTGTATGTATACTTTAATATTATTATTATTTTTTAAATTGATTGTAGTATACATAGTTGTTATTTTATATTTTAAAGATGACAAAAAGATTAGTATCCTGAGTTTCTTTCGGGGTTTCTTCTCAGGATCGTCATCTTGGCTTTTTTTTCCGAAACCCTGGTAAATTTAAATTTGTAATGACGTTCATAAGAGCTTCTTGTAGAGACCCAATTGATAAATAAATATTTTGATTTGATTTTTGATTTTGAAATGACGAGCCCGTTGGATGAATGGTTGCTACGTTTTTTGAATGGATGAATGTTTGCTAAATTTGAAAATGAACTTTTTGACTAATTAAGATTTTTTAAATAAATTATAAGGGGTGTTTATATTGTTGGAATTTGAATACGTAATGAATATTTAAAAAAAAACTAAACTAATATCTATACACAGACAATCTTGGGAACAATTCACTACAATGGGTATAAGAAATACCTTCACCTCTCCAGAGAAATAATTGAGCGGGTTATGCTGGCAAGCGGAAGAATAATCTTTCATTTTACTATTTCATTTTCACATCTCTAAAAAGATTTGAATTAAGAACATAGCGAAGTACACAATATTAAACTCGACAATTAAGTTGAGCAAGTTAAACACGACGATTAACGAATAACGGATATACTACACATCGGGGGGGGCTATTCTTGGTATCGAAACGGAATTCATAGTGTAGCACAACACTATTTTTTCTGCTTAAAATAAACCTTGGATATTATAATTTGTCATCATAAGACGAAAAAATATTCCGTTATCGAGTATTTTTATAGCATATTATAAAACATTTTTTTTAAATCGTCTAAGTTAAGAATTGAGTTCATATGTTAAGAATTAAGCATAGATGGCGGCCCAACGGAATAAGATTAACAGGCACCAGCTAGTATTTAAATAAAATACTATTTTAGTTGAAGTTGAACACTCATTTCTAAATAACTTTTGATCGTGTAGGTTCAAGAATAGACCCCCGCCGCCAGCACTGAAATTGAAGTTGAGAGAAGTTGAGCGGAGCTATGTTGCAACCTAATTACTTTTTACCGGTTAGTGTGTTTCATTAAAAATAATATCAACCCCTTCAGTCGCATGATCGACGGAATTAATTATAAACTTTGCTTAAGCACAATTAAGTTGTGTTTTATAAGGAAAAAATTTCCTACCCAGGAAGAATTCGATTCCTCTAAAATTAACTTTGGCTTCATACAAATATTCTGATAGATGCTGATTCCTATAAAAAATTGAGGTCATATAAATATATTCACACCGTAAAACTAAATAAACTTAGAAAGGCTTAGCCTGTGCTCGCTAGTGCTCTTTTGTACTAGCTGTACTATACTGTAATTTTATATATCTTATACTAGCTAGTAATATTCTTGAAGAGGTATCTATTCTAAGCTGTAGTTGTGTTAAAAAAAACTAATATTATAAATTAACATTATACCAATAGTCACAAAATGACATAATATAAAAAAGATTATGTTACATTTCATTTCCAATGTCAGTGACATTTTGGTGTATTTTGCGTTGTTCTCTCATCGGAGTTGCCCCAGAACTTTCCCATTTCGAGAAAGTTTGAATTAGCACAAAACCTACACAAACAGCTACATTTTTCATTTAGCGAACGTGACTGGCTGTCATGAAGGTTTTTTATTAAAAAAGTACAAGAAGCAATTCCGTTGCCGATGTCCGAGGCTCACAACTAATTTACTGACTTTTATTCAACAGTACTAGAGTACACTCGACGCACGGTATTCAATGGAGACCAGTGGAATTTCTTCAAGCACTTTGCATAAACGAGAGTGCTCCACTATGGAACTGAAATGATTCAAGCATCAAGTTAATAAAATATAGCCATGTTTTTATCTTATTTGAAGACCTATTTAATAAATAGTAATAATTATATTGGCAACACCGGTCGCGCCATGGAGTGTGCGCAGGCGGAAGGAGTTGGTTGCCGGGAGTTACGAATAACGAAAAGAAGAAAATGGAAGCACTTTTATATAACTTATCATTATGTTTGGAATAACTTGTAAAGTAGTGATTGGCAGTAATGTTCATGAATAAATAACTATTCATTGTATTTCAGTACACGACCTGTTTGACTCTACATCAGAAGTGTTGCACCGCACGCCATAAAGGGCAGGAAAAGGAGACGTCGAGCTTCTACATGCTCGTCTAGTAACTCTGCCAGCTTTGTCATCAGCGAAGGGAGATCATCTCCACTTTGTAAGAGTAAAAAAAAAAAACCGAAAGGCCGAGACTGTGAGTAAGTTCAACCTGACTTCATACTGTAATGGCGGTATTCGAACCATTAAAATCTAAATGATAATGTTACATACTTTAATGTAATTAAATTCTATGCATCAACGTTTTTCTGGTCCGATAGTCCTTTCAGTATGGTGTGATTCTATGTTAGGTAATTGTGGATAGTTCTTAAACAAGAGGGTTGTTGAAGGACTGGAAGAAAAGGGTCTCACCCACATTACAAGTTAAAAGAGATATGTGAGTTGTTTAAAGAAATCACGAATTGACAAATTATAATATTTAAATTTTACAGAGGCTTGACGTAATGTCAATTATTTGGGTAATATTGATTTAGTTGTCATCTCACACGATATTATTTCTTATGAAATGTGCGAAAAACCAACTTTAAATTTAAATGCAATTTTAGTAATCGAGTCACGCATATATTATATTAAAAAAAGGAATGTTTAGCACAATAAGCACAATAATAATAAAGTACAGTTTCGCACGAAAGTGATATGTACGGCATATTAATATGGGGCATATTAATATTGTAGTACATATATATTTAATGAAGTAAGGCATACAAATCAATTGAACATAGGTTTATAGTACGTCAGTTGAAGCAAGTAGTTTAAATCCGTGGAAAGTTTAAACTAATTTTTAATGGTTGTTTACAAAAATATGTTTAACGATCTGTTAGCATTAATGCAATAGAGCTAAAGAGTTTTCCCAAACGAGAACATTAGTACGACAGACCATCACGGTTCACTTAACACAAATACCGGTAACGTCTTCGAAGGTTAGGAAAATTAGTTGCAATCTTAGAATCGTAAATATACCGAGTGTTTTAGTTGCGAGGGGAATTATGAAAGAATAAGTAAGGTGGTGTGAATCGTGAATTTTGTAATAAAAGAGGGTATACGGAATATGTTTCATAAAAACAATAGTAAAAATAAAAATATTCTCATTCAAACAGACAAGTTATGCGAGTAATGGTTAATGAACTTTTAAATAAAAAATCGGTATAATGTAATAGATTAGCGTGCCCTAAATAAAATTACAGTTACCAGTTTAAATGCAGGATTCCGAATTAGTGTGTATTAGGACGTTTTGTGTTTTGGAGATAGATGCACACAAAGTTATATTTCGTGATTATGAACTGGACGATTAGGTGTAGGTACTGACGAACGAGTCGTAGTCGTCGGTGGGTAGTATTTGGTAAATTTGTATCTGTATCTGGCAAATCATAAAATTTTATCACGACGGCTTTGGTCATTTCGCTTTGAATAAAACATTAGATGGATACCCTAAAATGCGACGTATAGTAAAGTACAGTGGGGGTACGAAAGCCTTCGTCAGTTTTCAAATTCAGTCCTTTATGAAGTAGTAGATACTTTTTGGAAACAAAAGCATTAAGCAGACAATTTTATTGCATAATTATGAAAATATATATACTTACTTATTATTTGATACGGAGTTCAGTTCATTGCGAAGACCAAATCAAATGTGTTCTATTTAATAGTCATGCTTTGTCAATGTATTTCTCTTGTATTGCTTACGTTCAAGAAGAATATCGTATTGAATTAAATAGTGTCAAGGAATTTAAGTTTCCATCAAAGAGCTGCAATTTTTGCAGATCATGGAACTGGTTATATTAGCGAAATATTTTCAAGTCATAATTAACTTCGGGATTAGTCATAGGTTCCTAGTTTTCTTATTAATTAACCTATCACAGTTAACTAGTTTATTGCAATTGTTAATGCGATATTCTGTTTTGTTTGAAATGAAAGGTTGGTATAACTGATATTTGCCCTGGTACAAGCAAATGTCGACTTTAAGGCGAGGACTTAGCTGAAAAGCGTTTTTTTTTTTCGTCGCCTAGTTTGACTTCTTAGAGTAAAATTACAAGTCAGATAAAAATACAGTGCATAAGTAATAGACTATATTGAAAAAAGAATCGGACTGATTTATAAAAAAAAAGTCAATTTTCTGAGAAAAAAAATTAGTAAAATACTGCTAAAAAAAAACTTACTGTTCACAGAAATAAGAATTTTCCGTGACAACTACTTTTGTTTTTAGGCTTGTTAATTAACTTAAGTTCTACACTAAAGTTTGAATAGGCTACTTTTATTTCTTTTTTCATATTTTACACAATATTTAAGAAAAACCTTCCAATTTTAAATTTGTTCGGTTGTCTCCGAGAAGCTACAAAATTTGTTGTGCAAATTTACACCTTATTCATAGGATATAAGGTTGCGCTTATTTGGTAAAAATTGTGTTCGGTCTGAGGTTAGTCCTCGTCTTAAGGTGTTAAACTTTTTCATATTCTGATCTTACATAAATAACTGTTTAAATTGCATTTATTATAAAATTAAAGGGGATCGATATGAGGCTACTGTGCTGCGCGGGTGTAAAAGGAGCAATCGGAGATACACGGGCAATGCGCGCTGTGGCCACGTGGTCGGCTCATCGGCTGTGAGTTAACACAGATGGATGAGAAGAGTGGTATTTGGTACACATAATAATGTGTTCGCAACTGAGGTAATAAGTCAATGTACTTTTCTTACAAGCTTAGATGAGAATACTACAAGGCTTGGATGCGAATGATGCGGAATAGATGGAAACCTCAGTCTTGTATTCTTAATGTTTTCTTATATCTTACATGCTTATTATTTAAAAAGTAGATGTTCGTATTGGCAATGTTAAATTGTGAGTAAAGATGTGTACCGATAATGGTAAAAGCCATTTGTTCATGATATACATGTTGGTTTACATGTTGATTCAGATTATTTCTTCTGTTTGAGTTTGTTTGAGTGACGTTTTTTCTGAGCTGGGTAGACCGAAGTGGGCCAAAAACTATATGTCAAAATAGTTGGACATGGACAGTCTTAGGCCTTTAAAAACGAATTGGGAAGTGCCAGAGGTAAGTGTAAGGCGTTAGCCTAAGCGTCCGGGCCCGGATCTGGAGGTGGCCTGGCCACTAAAGAAAGACCGTGAGCCCTAAGTATTAAGTACTAAGTAGGGACGGATCTGGAGGAGGTCAGGTCACCAAAGAAGGACCGTTGGGGTTTGCCTGAACGTTAATGGGACGCATCTACATGGTAACTTGAGAATTGAGAAGTTCATTACAAAATGAGAATTTGAGAAAGAAGAAATGGTTTGAATCAATGTTTGTCAATTAAAAAGTTAAAGTCATGATTGGCCGAGTTGTTTGGATATTATGCTTAACAAAAATTAACTTGTTGTTGTTGTTAATAGGGTAACAACCTGCACTGGCAGTATCCTGTGGATGAGATCGGAGCACCTGGGGCATGTGCTCTGCAGAATGGCCGTATTGGCAACACCGGTCGCGCCATGGAGTGTGCGCAGGCGGAAGGAGTTGGTTGCCGGGAGTTACGAATAACGAAAAGAAGAAAATGGAAGCACTTTTATATAACTTATCATTATGTTTGGAATAACTTGTAAAGTAGTGATTGGCAGTAATGTTCATGAATAAATAACTATTCATTGTATTTCAGTACACGACCTGTTTGACTCTACAATTATTATTATTTATACATGTTATGTATTAAATTAAAATTCAAGATAATATTTATACATATTTGTAATTTCTAATTGACAGTGAAAATATATCAACAACCGTTGCTATGCGCTAGTCTTTGTCTATGACACGCCTCCGCCGTTATTCCCAGGAATCAGAGGCGCAGGGAGTAGCTGGTCAAGGTGTCGAATCCATACACGTCCGCTGTCCGTCCTTATCTCGTAGTGTACGTTTCCTAAACGTCGGGTTACTGAGCCAAACTCCCACTTCCTTCCTGATATGGAGTAATTCCGAGCTTGCACTCGGCTCTCTAGGGCCAACTCCCTTACACTTGTAATCGCTCGTGGAGGGACCTTCGGCGGTGCACATAGTTTGGCTACAAGTCTTGTTCGTACTTCTCTGCCTAACATCATCATGTAAGGTGTATCTCCAGTTACTACTGGCGTCGCTCTGAGGGTGCTCTTGACGGTACGGAGATTCTGTAATAGTCCGCCACTCTCCCCCTCTAGTTTGTGCAGCGATTTTTTTATTGTTTGCACAAAACGTTCCGCTTGTCCGTTTGTAGCCGGATGGTATGGAGCTATAGTTTTATGTACTATTTGATTCTTGGTTAAAAAATGTTTAAATTCTTCTGAAACAAATTGTCTTCCATTGTCCGATACTATTATGTAAGGTATTCCAAAGGTGTCAAATATTTCATCTAATTTTTGAATGCAGAATGTGCTGGTTGTCGTTTTGGTTGGAATGATTTCTACCCACTTTGAAAATGAATCCACGATGATGAATAATTGATAACCCGATATAGGGCCTGCAAAATCAATGTGTATTCTTTGCCATGGTCCAGAAGGTTCTTCCCAGTGGTGTAGAGGAGCTTTCGGTGGTTCGTTTTGTTCTAATCGACAATTTCTACATGATTTCACTTTGTGTTCGATATCTTTATCTATATTCTTCCAATAAACATAACTGCGGGCGAGAAGTTTCATTTTTAATATACCAATGTGTCCGGTATGAAGTTCGTCTAGAATTTGTTTCCTTAACTTGTAAGGGATCATTATCCTTGTTCCTTTTAAGATGCATTCATTTTGTATCGTTAGTTCGTTTTCTTTATATCCTGACTCTCTGAGTGAAACGCCTGATCGCAGTTTTTCCAGCAAGCTTCGTAATTCCTGGTCTTCACTTGTTTCTTTGGAGATTATTTCTGGAGAGATATTAAGTGAGTTTATTTGGCATAGTTGGAATATGTAATGTTGATCTATGTTATCATTGTTTATCTTTTCAACGGGAAAGCGTGATAGAAAATCGGCATTGCAGTGTTTTATTGAGCTTCTGTATTCAATGTCGTAATCAAAACCAGAAAGAAAATGTGCGTAATGAAATAATCTCATCGTGCTTAAGGTCGGTAGGGTTCGATGTGGGTGAAAAATTGATGTAAGAGGTTTATGGTCTGTAATTAAAGTGAATTTTCGGCCATAACAGTAGTGGAAAAACTTTTTTAAACCCCAGAAGATTGCTGTTGCTTCTTTGTCAATTTGACTATATTTCTTTTCACTGTTAGTCAAGGATCTTGATGCAAATGCTATCGGTCGTTCCGATCCATCTGGTAATCTATGACTAAGAACAGCACCAAGCCCAGTCGGTGAAGCGTCTGTAGCCAGTAGTAATTGTTTATTCTGATCGAAGGTTATTAGGACTCGTTCACTTAATAATTCTTTCTTTACGTTTTTGAGACTTACTTCGCAATTTGCTGACCAATTAAATTTTGTACCTTTCTTCAATAGCTCGTTCAATGGGTTCGTGATGGATGCGAGGTTGGGAATAAACTTGTTGTAATAATTTGCCATACCTAGGAATGTTCGTAATTCATTAACATTTGTTGGGCGTTGTGCATTTAAAATTGCTTTGATCTTGTCTTGGTTCTTATGTAATCCGTCTTTGTCTAAAATATCTGTAAGTTCTTCAAAGGTCATGTTAATCGGGTCGTCTGGAGAGCATAGGTCGTGGATTCTTTCATGTATATCTGGGGGTAATGTACAGAGCAACGTGTACACTTTTGTTTTGGAATCCGAAATGTTGTTAAGTAATAAATATACAGAAAGTCTTTTAATAAAATTTTTGAAAGTTTCTTTTTCTTGAAAGGGTTGAAAATTAAGTCTCGGCTGTGATTCGCGTTGCGAACAAGACGCGGCAGCCGCATGGATGGTACTAATTGTATCTGAAGTCTTGTAAGCATTCAATAATTGTGAAAATTTTGTACGTAGCATAGTGTACATTTCTTCTACCTCATACCTGTATTGAATTTCCGTATCTATGTTTTCGTCTTCCGTTTCTAGTTCAATTTGTGTCTGTAATTTCTGTAATCCTTGATAAGTATTTTGTAGTGTACTTAGTCGTGTTTCTATTTCTTCGAAAGTGTATAATCTTTGTTCTTCTTGTAAAGCATTGCTTGTTTTCGTTAGCACCCCACGCAGGGTAGCTCGTGCCCGTTTTATTTTTTTTAATTCAAACGACATCGTCGCCAATTTGTTATGTATTAAATTAAAATTCAAGATAATATTTATACATATTTGTAATTTCTAATTGACAGTGAAAATATATCAACAACCGTTGCTATGCGCTAGTCTTTGTCTATGACAATACATATACTATTATTATTGGAATAGATTTTTTTTAACATCAACTTAAAAGTGCCTATTGACATTCTGCCATGACATAAAACTTGTTATTTACTAATGAAATAAGCATAAATGTTACAATACTAGGAGCTCCCGTGGTTTCATTCACTGTTTAATTTAAAATAAATCGGTTTTCCACTTTCGGTAACGCTCGGTTTTCGCCTGATGACCGATTTCGGTCACAAACATTTCTGACTTTTTTATCTTTGCTTTGTTCCTGAGGGTGGTTAGCTTAAATCTTTCTCAAGAGCTGGCTATCAGATAAAAAATTAAAAACTCTTCATAGTTTATTAGGTATAGATTAATCAAGATTGATCACGATACGACCTGGAACATCAAACCTTTACCTTATCCAGTGAATATAGTATCTTACCTTATATTCGTATATCGAACGAAATGTAAGCCAAAATAATCGCGTCCTGTTTTCTCTGGCGGTAACCCTTGTCAAAGGGCACACGGGCCAATGTGACAGGGGTACCTGATGTTTCCATTGTATGTTTATGATACACACCTCCTAATCTAAAAAATGTATAACCTGTGTCTTCAACTTTATGTGCACAACCGATGTCTCTTCGCGTCTTTTGGGTGGGAAAACGCGTATCTATATGAGCCTATACAATATTAGAATACCTGGGTGACCAAGATGCGTCAGGAGATATCCAATATGTGTAGGTAGATGAACGTTCGACCTGTTTGCCTTCTGCCGAACGTATGATGCCGATTTTGCCGATCAGGTAAGCCGAATATAAATTATATTATATCAGATATATCAGATAACTTTACAAGAATAATAATAATTATGTGTCACATATCTTATTATGTTGTTTTATTGAACGGTAGCAATACTAAATCTATGATTATGTCCCACTCCTGGGCACTTTACTTACGTCTTATTTATTTATTTAATCTTTGATTTCTTGACTGATTTAGTTTTCGCTTTTAAAACTGTTACCTACTATTTAGAAATAAACATCTGTTGAACACATAAGTTTGTTAATCACTGTCCAAAATACGGTGGAACTTAATATCTAAAAATTGTTGTAAGTTGTAATATTCAGAAAATATTCCGTAATATTTAACGAATAAAAACTGAAATGTATGGTGTATGTTTATTATAAAGCCTACCACGTACGCCTATTTGAAAGCGAGGCCTAATTAATACCTCCTCGAGCCGCCGGCGCGGCGCACTAATGAGCTGAGTTTCAAGAAATCTGTGTCGCACGGCTTCTCGGAGGCAAGACGTTGCAGGAAGCACGTGACTGATTTGCGGTAGAACGCTTGCTACCAACCTCCTCCGACTTCAACCATGTGAACTGGTAGTTCTTTTTTATGCTAGCATTACCATGACCACGTTAGAAACAATGCATATGACTATAAAAAATTCCAGTAGAACAATGGAGAATGATATTTAGAGGGCAAACAACAACAACGTGGTACCCAGAATGTAATGTTTTGCGAATATAATATTTTAAGAATATAATAATTTGCGAATATTATATTATGCTCATAACCCGTACGTAGGACTAAAGGACTATATCCATTTATACGGTTTTTCTCCTTTTTTTATGGTGGTTTCTTATATAAGTATTTGTATCTTTTCTTCCTGGCCCAATTTTCTGTAGTAACTTATATTTTATAATATAACTAGCTGCTGCCCGCGATTTCGCCCGCGTAACTTTGTATATTATATACTAAAACCTTCCTCGAGAACCACTCTATCCATTGGTGAAAACAGTATGAAAATCGGTGCAGTAGTTTTTGAGTTTATCGCGAACAGACAGAATTTATATTCCTGGAATAAATAATAACATAATTATGTCTATCCAGAACACCTTTGAGCCACTTTTTCACCCAAATTTATCCAACGGTTTACGCGTATTTAAATCGATTTTAATTTTTTGAATTATAAGCAATGCAAGTCCAACATTGTTTTTCCCCTGAGACCACGTGATCCGACTGTTTCATTACACATTAGTGTAACTAAAATGGAAATTGCTTTTTTGTCAAGTGTTTAAAGGTCCATTGAAAACAAAGAGAAATTTATAAGATTACCCCTCAGTAAAAGAAAAATAACTTGAAACATTTCAAATTACTTAGTTATTATAATGAAACAGTTCGTATTGGAATGAGAATAAAAACTGTTTATTATCTCCAAAAAAATATTCTTTGCTGCATATTGCGGCGTCCATATTTTTCCTTTAGTGCCCAGACTCTCTGCCTTCGCACCATAAATTTCATGTTATTAAACAACTGTTTTAAAGCTTTTCGCAATTCTGCTCATTTTCTTTCTTTTCTGAAAATTGTAAAAAATTGATATACTAGATTGTATAATTAAATTGTTTCGTTATAACTCTTTAAGGTTTAACATATTTTTAGATTGCATTTTGTTCCTATAGATTCAGCCCTTATGTCCCATAGCTGGGCACGGCTGAATAGCAGGACTTACAGGTCTTCGTCTAAGAGGACGAAAGAATCTTTAAGCCAATATAATATTATGCTCATAACCCAATGTAGCATGAAATCTAAAATATTGAGTTACGAGGATTGACTGGAACTTGAACAAGAGGAATCTTATGGAATGATAAAGTATAAAATATTGGGCCACCTATGGGCCTATGGGCCAATTTACATAGGTATTACAACATAGAGTTCCTATAATGTCTGGCGATATAAAAGGGATCTGTGCACTTCTGTATTTCCGCGTTTTCATTATGGAGGCATTATATCCATAGTTTTACGAACCATAAAATAGTCCGCGACCCGAACGAGATAAAACCGGGTCGGTCGCTGTTAATCTTCTTAACGCCTTCAATGCCCGCATGTTATGGATGATAAAGCCCGATATGGTGTTAGTTGGAATAGATTTTCGTGCTATAGGAACACTAAATTTACACAATTATTTCCTACTAGCTGTTGCACGCGACTTTGTCCGCGTAACGTAGCTTTCTATAGGTGAAAGAATTTTTCAAATCGGTCAAGTTGTTTCGGAGCCTATTCAATTCAACAAACAAACAATCAAATCTTTCCTATTTATAATATTAGTATAGACAATGACTTTTTGTTACAGTACAAAATTCACATTGTCCGAGAACATTGTAGAAACAAAGCACGTTCATTTTTCTGTCATAAGTTGGGCAGCACTTCTGGATGCAGTAACCACACCCGTAACAGAATACCATGGTGGGCTGCCCGATTCTAAGCGCAATATTCCTTGAAACTACTAATGTATTCTTCTGTATAATAATTATGTGTTATTTATTTCCGTACAAGTATTAAACTATCGGTACACTCAATAAAGTATTAACCATGTTTTAATGTTGGCTTTGATTAGAGGAAAATTGCTATGACGTGCCCTTTCAAGACTCCTTTAATTCGATAAAATTATGGCCTACTTGTAAGAGTACTTTTAAATATTAAATACTTAATTAAAAAATAAAAATATGTGCACTTTCCTGACTGTGAATATATTGGCCCAACATCCTGGGAAATGAAAGTAAATTGTCCCTAGACATAAGCCTACAGTCTAGACAATAATTTTCAAAGTTTATGAGAGACCCAGCCATAACCTTTTTACATAAAAGCGCGATAAAATAAATTACGCTATACCGCCTTAGATATAAGGTCACGTTTTCTTCGGTGTGATTGCCAGAATAAAAGGATTTTTAATGATGCACCTTTACATGTATTGAGAATATAATACGAACCATGTAAGTAAATATTTTATTAGATAGTGGATGTGTCTTATTATTTATTGTTAGACAGGCCAAAACTAACGGACGTATGGGAACGCGGTCACAGATTGACAATAACACGACGTGTTTCCGGTTGGTCGACCGCGACAAATATTGTGGTCTAAATCGTGCGAAATGTGGAAGCGAAAATATATAATATCTTGGGCATTATTTTAATACTTTGTGTGGTAGGATATACTGAATTCGACTAGAATCTAGAATCTAGACTAGAAATCGTAAAAAAATGTAAAAAAAATATTATTTAAATTAAAATTAGCTATGTTAAAGAGCTTTTAAACCATTAAGCAAAATTAATATCTGTGTCAGGTGTCCCCCCTCCAAATAACTTATTATTATAAATACATAGTGTGTGTGCGTGTGTGTCTTGTTAGGTACTACGTGTATATCTGTTTGCATATTATGTTACAACAAGCTTCACAATTTTATTAAAACTTTCTTTAATATTTTTGAGATGATTAGATATTTTTACTGGATAGGAGGTAAACTATGTGCTTTTCTGTATCCGACTACTCATGAAAAAAATCATTATGATCTGTTTAATGTTTAAGGTGAGAAAGCGTAACAAACAAACCAACTCACATTCGCATTTATAATATTAGGATGTGTTGAATTTTGTTTAATAAAGTAAATTGAGTCTCTATCTAATGTCTCACTGTTAGTAATATTGATAACTAGCTGGTGCCCGCGACTTTGTTCGCGTTGAAAGAGCAATATATCGCCTGACATCGTTATTGCTATTATACTTAGCCAGGAGTTAGTTTTCTTAATTTTAGATAATCCCTCGGGAGCAGTACTTTTTTTCTGGATGATAGGTACTCTATGTACTTTCTGGTGTCCCAGACAACGTGTATGCAAAATTTCATGGTGATCGGTTTAGTAGTTTTTGCGTGAAAGAGTTACAAACATCCACACATCCATACAAACTTTCGCATTAATAATATTACAATAGGATATGCAAACAACGCTCCACCGATCCACTTGGACCCCTAACAAAAAGCTGATACGAAATCGTTCACGTTTGACGTTAGAGGGCCGTTAAATTACAAGGGAGGAATCTTATTTATTTGACAGATGGAACGTGGTTTTGCGACCGCGGCCAAGATTAAACTTTCTTCTGGAGCCATTGTGTGTAGACAGAGACAGAGACAAGCGATCGACGTTTTCGGCCAAAATGTAATAAAAACAATTGGAAGTTTACAATTCGCCGGACGATGTGCGTCAAATATTCATCTGACTTTATTGTCAAGACCTTCAACGCAAATGATTGATTATATGGACGGAGGTAGATGGAAACGCTATATACCGTAATGACCATCAATTGAAATATAAAATTTTCAATGTTTGAATCTAGAAATATTTATTATTATTATTATTATATTTTCTTTACACATTCCACACACCATCTAGTTCCACACTAAGCAAATAATACAAGTATTATGGATACCAGACAGTTGATATACTAAATAGATTTTTTTTTGTAAATACATACATTTTATAAGTACAAAACATCCATGACACTGTGGGATGGATAGCTAGATGTTTTCACACATATAAACTCCACACATTTATAGTAATAATATATATATATATATTACAATTTTCACAACACCACTTGTTTTTCCTCTGCTGACGGTGAAAAGTCAAAATTTTTCTCCGCCGGCGCCCGGAAAGATTGTCTATCAAAATGAGATCCAAATATGGACACCATAACACCATCAATTAGTGTAAAAGTAAGCTGACGATCCATTTGATGATAGATGGCTACCGTCGCGTCGCATTTTAACACAAACAATGCCATAGAGCAGACGATTGCTGTTGCTCTCTTCTGTAGGAAGGTGGTTTCTGTTGCTAGACATCTACGATAGGCATTATACTCTGCCAGTACAGGTGCCATGAGAAATTATTCTACGAAAAAAAATCTTATTGTTGCTAAACTCTTATTGCGATAGTTTAGAATTTGTCGTTCTTATTTACTAAAATACAACTTCACATTTTGGCATCTTATTAACAAATTACTGAAGACAAAAGCCTGACACTGAAACTGGGACAAATTTTGCCAATTAAATTAAATAATTAAATTGTCGGTATTTACACTTTCGTCTTCAAATTAATTTGTAGAGTTCTACGAACTTTATTTTGTTTTAAGTGAGATAAAAAAGTATTAGGTTGAAAAAGCACAGGATGAACCAGGTAATGAAATGAATAGTCTTACAATTAAAAATACACCGGATTATAATAGAAATATCGTGTAAGTAATGATTTGTTATTTTATACATTTTTATTCTTAATTAAAACCATAATATATAGTATA
Source organism: Synanthedon tipuliformis (assembly GCA_947623395.1). Taxonomy (NCBI): domain Eukaryota; kingdom Metazoa; phylum Arthropoda; class Insecta; order Lepidoptera; family Sesiidae; genus Synanthedon; species Synanthedon tipuliformis. Next base: position 342,602 of record OX392415.1, on the reverse strand, counting down.
TATCACAAACTAAATTTGCGAGGATTTACTTTTGAATATATACTTAATGAAATATTTTGAATTTTGTATTCTATTTAACTTAATTAGAATAATGAGCTATCCAAATAAAATGACAAATTGTGTGTGTCAACTTCGACCCACGACTGGAGTTTACTTTACGAACGATAAATAAATTAATTAATTAATATAATTAAAACGTGTTAATATATTATATTATATTAATATGTATTGAAGCATAATGTAGCCTGTAACGCGTAACGCGTAACGTGTGACATTTGGCTTATAATGTATAATGAAATCGATTCTTATATAAGATTAGAGTAAACTTCAAAACTTAAAAAAAATCTTTTAAATTTTTTCCAATTACTCAATTTAAAGTAATTAAATTCTATTAAGTTAAAGTAGGAAATTATGGAAACCATTGAAAAAATATTGATTGCTATCTTGTTAAGAGTAAAGGACGTTTCACGTGATCGCTTCAGAGTGTTTTTAATAGGAGCTTTCATCTCCAGGTCAGTCTTCAATTAAAATGTTAATTACTAATGAGGCGGCGCCCACCTGACCTACTTGGGAAGTATCCTCGATTCTGCATCCCAATTTAGTGCCACTCCACTTTGTCCAAATTAAAATTTTAATTAATTTATAATAGCAGAAACACCAAGTAAGTTCATTTTTTTTATGTTAACTGTCTAATACAAATAGGAAAGAAATTTACGACACGTTTGGTCTAGTGGCCAGTAACACTAGCTGTTAACCAAACGGTCGCGATTTTAATGCGGTTTTTTACTAATGGATAGTCATAGATAAATGATTTGTCTCGCTGCGCGCGACTAGATACCGCCGTCGTACTTGTAAAATGCGGCATAAAGTACCCGAGCCAGCCACACTGCAAACTGTCTATGATGTGTACGTGCCGAATGTTTTATTAAATTTTAGGCATAATAAAATACCAGTTTGCGTAGTGCAACTGTGTAAAAATATAATAAAACTGGATAAAAAGTGATAAAAAGTGACACACACTACAATAAAAAGTTGCCACATTTTCGGAGCTATTGCTTTTGTATAGCGCTCTAGCTAGTCGAGCGCAGCGAGACCAATCAATTATCTTTGGGATTGAGTGGTTCTCGAGGAAAGTTTTAGTATATAATTTACAAAGTTACGCGGGCGAAGTCGCGGGCAGGAGCTAGTATATATTAAAATAGAGCACTGCAGAAAAAAATGGGAGGGAATATGAATAAAATGAAGTAAAAACCAGCGTTACTATGTTTTTAATTGTCTAAACTGGGACATCGATCACGTTTTGACGGATGCCAATGTGAAACTAAATTGGGAGAAATGTAATAAAAATATTTTTTACTACATTTTTCATTTCATATAGTTTTACAATACATACATCGCCATTTATATGTCGTCGGCACATCGTAGAATTGGGCATATCACGATATTCCTGGGCAGATCATATCTGCCTCACTCCGCTCCGCTTCGCTCGGCTCCCCAAATTTATTTCAATGTAAACCTAACACGCTCCTCCTCGCTTTGCTTCGCTCCGCTCCTCGTCACACCTATTTTTGATTCTTGGTGAAAGATTTTTGATTTCATACTTTACGATCTGCCCACGACATATATATTAAGATTTGCTAATATTAAATGAGGTTTAGGTAGGTATATATGTAATATTAATCCAAAGTTAATATTATAAATTAATGTGGAAATACCTCTTTTACGTCTTTTAAAGTGGAACTGTCTTTTTTCTTAAATATCTACGAAATGACATAAGATGTATGTTTTTAGATTTTATAAACTTTCTTCTCTATACATAATGTTGTAAAAGAGTTACAATTTATAAAGCCTTTATGGAGTTGTGTTGTTCAGTTCGTCTCCAGAGTGCACTATGTTCCCCTGCACCACGGACAGGACAGGCGGCACATTTACTAACTTTAATTCTAAAAATATATCTAATAAGAGAAAAAAAGTCTGGTCTTATTTGTATCCTCTGCACTACTATTTGACGATTAATAATAATAATAATAATTTATTTATTTCAGACAAATTAGCCCATAAGTAGATTAAAATTAACATAAATAAAAATTAAAAACATACATAAAAAATTAACATAAATTAAACTAACTAACTATAATGAACTTAACTATTTACATTTTCAATTTATCTATTTAAAGATAATAATTATAACATACCTATATACGTAGAGATGGATAGATAATATTTAATTTATATAGTAAGTTGTATGTATGTAATTAAATTTATAAAATATCATTTCACTCAAATTCAAGGGTATCGCCTGGTGGTGGTCCAGGGTGATCTTGTTTTTTTTTATATATTATAAAGGCTGGTAGGCAAGGTGGCGGTCTACTTGATGGTTGGTGGTGACCGTCGCAACCATGGAGGCAGATGCAGCCACGTCTTAATTTTACTATAGTCCCGAACATGCCTCTTTTTAAATTAACGATTTGGAAAATTATTTGCTTTCTTTCACTTACATTTTTTATTTTATTTATATTACCTCCTTCCTTACGCAGGATGAGCAACGAAGGAGGTTTTGTAAATACGCGTCGCTAGTGCGGGAGACGTCGCTTATGCAATAAATCCCACTAACTTTCTCGCACAAACTTGATGCACTCGTGAAAACCTCCAACAATTTCCCTCTTTACATTGCCGACGTACCTTCCCTCCACTATCTCACAGATTTATACCAAGTTGATGTACTTACACAGTTTTTAATGCAACAAAAATATTGCATTCTGCCAAATACCTAATTATTATCATATGGAAAAAAATATATTTTGTGTGGAAAAGCCAAAAACCATTTTATGAATACATAAAACAAACATCAGATTGATATATCCATTGTTAACGAATATTCCACAATCGTTAACAATACACGAAATATAATTGAAAACAGAAATATTTTATTCAGCACTTTTTTAGTGACAGGTTATATTTAAATTTCGGTTTTTATGTCATGTTTAATTTTTTTAGATTCTTAGTTTGAATTTTTCTATATGGACCTATGACCTCTATTCAAGTTCTATAATATGAAAACTATGTCAAAAATACTTATCTAAGAATAGGAAGGCGGCGAAAGAAAAGTATACTTTAACTATTGGTAATACAGTTCATTTTGGTAAATTAAATTTTTAAAGTAAGCGGTCCTGTTATATTATCCAACGTCATTTACTAGAACAATGGATTTCGCATGGCATACAAAACACTACGAGCTTTCATGGAACACTTTTTTTTAAACAAAAGTGACATGCGTAGAGCATGAACTCTGTCATCCATCTGCCTTTTAATTCCATAGTTGTAGTACTTCGATGGGTACCTACTTCAATGGCATTGTATTGTGTACAGTTCCATTTTAGACCTTATTACATTCGTAGCAAAATTTCTATTACTACTTTTTAGGCAAGTTTGCCTTTCAATCTCGTCATCCACACCCGAACCTCTCGCACATATTTGTCAGCAGAAATTTAATCCGAACAAGTTGTGGTTCTAAATTCTACTTCATCTTACTTGGAAACTTGCATCTCACTATCGCAAAACTTTCCGAAACTGGTCTGAACTGGTTACTTGAAACAAGAAGTATGTGTGAGTGACAAGTTGTATTAAACCGGAACTTTGCTACTTATCAAGGAATTCTCGAAAGTATTTATCGCGTGTCAAGTTTTATTAAGTAAATAGTAAATAGACCTGTATTAGAATTCGCACATTTTTGATACCTATTTAAATGAATCCAACCTTTATCGGTTCTTATGCTCTGTCGGTTTCAATATTATTATTTATTATATTAAGGTCGGTGGACAGGTTGACGGTCCACTTGAAGTGGCTACCATCGTCTATATACACAAGCAACGCCACAGGTGCTGAAAGTGAGCTTATGACTACGGTAGGTTTAGCTTAATAATAATAGGTTCCTTTGACTACAAATTATTTAAAAATCAAAATGGAATATACTAGAAACAGGTAAAGTAAGTATTGACGCGACCGTTGGAACGAACCTGCCAATATGGCGCGAATGATTCGATGTCTTCCTGAATCCCCAACAAGATTGGATCACAAGCCTTCGATCTTCTTTGTTTTCGATATAGAAAAATCAGCTGCGATGTTAGCTCTAGAAATATTGTGTTTGCTTTCATTGCACCAGACATTCACAAGTTTATAGTTAATCAAAAGAAAATGGTTTAAAAGTAACTTTTATGATCTGTCACTTCACCTTCACCCAAATACTTTTAGTACAGGCAAATTAAGCCGAATATTGGCAATCAGGGAAAATAATACGTGTAGTTTTGAAAATTGGTACAATTATGCCTTACGATATACAGATGAACATACTAAAAGTCCTCAAAGGTTGCGCTTAGGGTGTATGTTTAACGTACATTTTTTCAGGTTTTTGGAAACAAAAGCGTAGAAAACACTAACGAAAATACTTTTAAAATTGATTAATTTAATTATTCCTTATTATTATTATTACTATTTGTATAATTTCTTTATAATGTGCACTGCCAAGGTTTGAAACAGTTGGTTGTTGGCCAAGAGCAAACCCATCTCTAATAAAAAAAGTTTCTGAATATAATTTGTTTTATAGTGTTTAGTAGATAATAGATCTTAGCACTTTAGTAGTTAACTCATAAAGTTGCCACAGAGTTATTCATGATTGAGTCATGTTAAAAATAAGTAGGTATATATGATTTCTGTTAGCAACTCTAAGTACTTTAATAGAATTGATAGAATTAGTAAATAATTTGGCATTCACTTCTCTTGGAATGTTGCTTTTTCTTGAATTTCAAGTCTGTGGACCCCAAGAAAAAATCAATTAATTTATTTATATTGTAGTACTAATGAAATAGTGGATTGCTATATCTCAGTTTTATAAATACTTGTAAATTGTTTATGGTCGAAACTAAATATAATTTAAGCAATATTTCTCTCTTTAAATGCGGAAAAGTCTTTTGTGACGTCACCAAAATACATTTCTAAAGGTGGTTTATGCTCTAAAAACTCTTGATGTATTGTTAGTCGCATGTAAATGCGGAAAATACGTAGTAATATGACAACTTCCGGCAAAATATTTACCACGTTACGGTATGGGAAAATACCATGGTAAATATTTTTGAGATAAATAACTATTCGTACTCAAATTTTCGTGTCAACATTCTCGAGTATAATCTACCCATTTTTTTTAATTTTTCTCATAAATGAACTAAGTATATATAGTGAAAACTAACAAATGTCGTATATACAAACTAGTTATGATTCGAACATTGAAACGCAGTATATTAAATTGGCAATAAAGTTCTGCCACCATTATCATCATCAGCCGTAATAATTATGTCTACTGCTGGACATAGACAATTGTGCTTTAATTAGACTGGATTGCTTGCAAAGATTATTTCGATAGTCTGGATCAAACGTCGATCAGCAGCCTCTATTAATCGTCTGTCCATCTCTTACTATTTGTGTTGAGTTTCGTTTGTTTACAAGTCTCCTCATTTCTGATTGCATAGCCTTAGTCATAGCTCGTTTCAGTACCATATGTCACCACTGACAACCCATACTTGCCAGAAATGTTTGATCTAGTACCGAATGAATATTGTTGAATGACAGGTCGCCAACTTAACTGATAATATTAAAGTAAAACTTTAAAAAGAAGCGTGAACAAAAAATTGTCTCAGGAGTTGAATCGGGTTCCACAACACCGTTTACTTAGTGGAAAATTGAAAAAGTTTTTACTGCGGGTATTATTAGGTCTACGTTTCATAGTTTAACTCAACCGAAAGTCCCTCGCTCTTTACAACTGGTACCTCCTAACTTGGACAATTTTGTTTAATATGAAATTATGTTGATTTTATGTTCAAAGTAGCCTCCAGTTATTTGTATTTTTGAGTGAAGTTCATGAATATTCAAAATCAGTAAATTAATTGCCCGCTAAATTTAACGGTCAAAATGTTTTATTTAAGTGCTACATTAACAATTTCTCATTTCCCTGCACATTTATCTTAAAGAACCTCTTTAATGATCTGATAGGAAAGACTGAAACTCATTTCACAGGTTACAATTCAAACTTTGTATTAGAATATTATATTTTATTTATTCAATGACTTACATACTTATGCACCACGGACCATGTCGTACTACTTGTCTATAGTAATTATATTAATAATGAAATATTGTTCTGAAAAACTTATAGTTGAAAAATTGTCAATTGCAATTTAGGGTTTTGACTAGAAATTAATCTTCCATAAATGATAGGAAGAATCACAAGTACCTACTTACGTTAAAAAATTGGAGGCGGATGTACTATCCAAAAAGGTTTAAATCAGATTTTGTAGTGACAAGATGCACTGCATTCCGTATTCATACAGGGTAGGTAGGTACACGGTAGGTTGTGCTTCGAAGGTTGAGTAACGATTTCCAGAGCTAATCCTCTTAATAATTATGTATTTATTTTAATAAAATCTTGCATTTAATTTTGCAACACCAACCCTTTATTGCAATTTTTTTTGCAGGTCAAAAATTTAAAAGCATATTTTTTTTGAAAAAAAAAAATTACTTAATAAGTTTAGACACTTAATAAATTTTTTGTACATTTTCTTTTTTTTGTATTAACATTTTCAATTATATATGTAACCTGCCTACAATGTAGGTATAATCTGAAATCCCGGGAACAAAAATTTACATAACGTGATTATGGAACACCTTTCACTTGTACAAAGGCAGGAAATATGCGGTATTGTTACTGTTCGTAAGGGCGCTATCATAGCGGAAGTCCCGGCGGCCATTGTTGTCGACCTACCTCTGGGGTGTGTCTATAACCATTCTGCAGAGAAGGTTTGAAGGGTAAGGCGGACTGTTTTCTATTTTTTACTGAAAAAATATTAATGTCTCATACTATTGGTATGCGTGTCTGGATTTTGAAAACATTTATATTCGGATTTCTTAGTAATCAAAACTTTTATCGCCCTCTCTTTTCTTTTTACATAATGACAAAAATTAATATAATTATTTTACACGGAAATTCAGTAAAGATTTAATACATTAACTTACTAACTTATATTAACTTTTTTTTTTCGAATAAATTCAAAAATGGAAAAATCTAATTTGATATTGAACTTTTTGAAACTTGGTCTTTTCCCATACACACATATACTCGTATATACACTTTCTAAGTATTAAATCCAATATGTTATAGTAATCTCCACACACGAAGTTCGGAAGCTGTTATCTGTTGGAAAGCAATTAAACAGTTATAAGAATCGGGTCACGTAGAGAATTAATGACCGAAGCGGATCTACCTTGTTCTTCGCGTAGTTTCTCTTTGGAAGCAATTTAGACGCGGCTTGTTTCAGCCGTTGTCTGAAGTCTGGAATACCAAAACGCACAGTGCCTGAAGCCAATACTAACTTCGTCATTGTATCGCAACAGACATAGTAAGTAGCCTCCACAAGGAACGGTCACTTTTCATGCTGTACCAAATAGTAGGTAGGTATTTGTTTAAATAAATCTGATTTTCATATACTACAAGTTATGGAATCTTAGATCATTAATACAAAAGATTCTGGGTTGCTTCACTAAAAGTGGCATAGTAGAATATCACCGCGCTCACAGCTTGGGGTGATATTTCAAATTAGTTGCACAAAGTTTTCCTTAAAGTGAACACGTGTTCGAATTGAACCATTATTACTAAATATTAATGTTAAAATCAGTCAAGCAACATTGCATAAAACAAAAAAGTTATCTATGTAGTATATCAACTGTCTGGTATCCAAAATACAAGCATTAGTTGCTTACTGTGGAACTAGATGGTGCTGTGTGGAATGTGTTAAGATATTTATTTATTAAAATTTATTTTTATTATATTTTTATATATTTTACTAGCAAGCCATCCCTGGCTTCGCACTGATGCAATTTATATGTATTCCTCATTAGTGCGTCAGTGAAAACAGTATCAAAATCAGATGAGTATTTAAAAAAAAGGAAGCGAGTAAAAACATAAAGTGACAGAAAGGACTTTATAATATTATAATTACTTTCATCCGTGCAAAACCCTTTTTATTTTTCGAAAGTTAAATTCACTAGCCTTTCGCGTTTATTGCTATTTCTATTAGTGAAAACCTTATCGATATTCGTTGCATCCGTACTAATATTATAAAGTTTGTTTGTATGGATGTTTATAACTCTTTCACGCAAAGACTACTGAACCGATCAATATGAAATTTTGCATACACGTTGTCTGGGACTCCAGAAAGGACATAGGGTACCTTTCATCCAGAACGCGGACGAAGTTGCGGGCACCAGCTAGTAGTATTATAACTAGTGAAAACAGAGAATTTCCGTTTGGTTTGATCACATGTCGTCGAACATTCATTGCTAATGTTTGCCGTGTGTCGATCGCTAAGTTGACGCAGCCAATATTTGCGATCGAGCAATATTCAGCAAGAAGAAAACAATGGCCGCAATATTGTCTATTGTAAAACTGGATCGATGTTCTAGTCTTTAATGGAACAACGACTTATCCTCTAAATATTTTTTTAATGTATTTTAAAAGTAAATTTATAAATAATACCTAAATAAAATTTCTTTGTAAACGTGATTCATAATTAGATCTCTATATGTAAAAAAAAATGTGTCACATGTTTGAGGCCAATGGACTCCTAAACTACTGAACCGATTTTGATAAAATTTCGTAATTATGTGTAATTTGGTCCAACTTAAAAGATAGGATATATAAATTGCATCCCGGGCGAAGCCGGTACGATATATATCATTCTATAATTATTAAGAGGAATATTTTTGTTTTAGGAATCCACTTTTCTCTATAGGCATAGATATACCTATAGAGAAGCAGCAATATTCATCCCCTTACAGACGACCATCTTAAAATAACACCACGAATGCTGTTGTGTTTCGATGAGCGAGTTAAGATGTTTTTTTATCCCAGAGCTCTTTTTTATATTCCTTCCTAATCCCTTGAACCTTGATGCTACTGTATTACAGGCGACGGTAGTCACCTACCATCAAGTGGATCGTCAGTCTGTCTTTCGACGTTACCATAAAAAAAGAAAAAATCTACCGCCTAATGGACTATGAGCCTGCCTATAATGTGCTATAGACTTTGGCGAAGGAAAATATATATGAATGACAAAAATATTTTAGTAATGAAAATTTTGAAATATTGTATTGAAAATGGTAATGACCTATTATTGTAGATAAGCAGACTTAATAATAGTCGTAGTAATTTGAAAAGGTTAAATACTTCAACAAGTAGGCCGAGTAAAGCCTATGAAGCCACATAAATAAATTGTGCTACTCGTAGTGGAGTGTACAGTTTGAGCAAAACATACTTAGTACAATATGAGCGTAATATGAGGCAAAGGGTCCCTTTTATTTAAAGCCCTCGTTTTAGTTTTGTCTGGAGTAGGTGTGAATGGCGGAGACTTGGATTTAATGTCGACAATCCGCACGTGAGCGATATGGGGCCTAAAAAGGGACCGAAAAGGTACCATTTACGTTTATGGCTTGTATTTAATGCAGTCTATCATGGAAACAGTAATGCAACTTCTATTATAATTGTTAAAAAAAATAAGTTTTATGGTAAGAAAATTAAACAAAGTGATACTGGATATTGGATAATAGAAATGAGTGACATATTATTAATACTGCTGTTTATTTTTTTATTTTTTTTTATTAAGTACCTATATGGAATAAATCAAGAATTCGTATTGTATACGATTTAAGATTTCACTGAGTTAGTAAAATTATGGAGACTGCTCTGAACATAAGCAGTGTGTTTAGTGAAGAGATAATGGCTGAATTTCACATTTTACATAGTGTTGTGACTTGCGTTAACAAATGGATAATTAATAATTTACTATAGTAATATACTAATATTTCAAGAACTAGGATAAAAACACTAAAAAGCTCTCCCACACCCTTAATGTCATCATAACTTTTCCAAATTACTACGAGTAAATAATACTCGAGAATTAAAAGAAAAATGGAAAATAAGAATACTTTCACAGGTTCAAGCCTTTCGATTTCTAGGATGCATTACAAAGCACATTCCTTAATTTTGTCGACACTCAATAAATTCACCATAAAGCTCAAAATGCCAATAATTGAGTGAAATGTGAATTTAAGTATTTCATTACTTAAATTCACATTTCCATGTTAAACTCATTTCAAATTATACCTGTTTATTAATAAAAATGTTTAAAATTATTGAACTTACAATTAATCAATTTAAAGTCATTTTAACACACTTTACCAAAACTGCATTTATTGAAGTATTTTTAATCTTAAATATTTTTTATTTTATATTGCCTTTATATTGCTTATATTTTACAATAAAAAATCTGTATTCCGATCTTTCTAGTAACCAGGTTCTATGAAAATTTTGATGGAAGGCGATAGTTTTTTTTATTAGAGATGGGTTTGCTCTTGGCCAACAACCATCTGTGTAAGACAAGGCCTATGATGGAACGAGCTCACTCAGTCTGTTGCCTATTCATTCGAACTTTGACAAGATTTGGGTTATATGAGCTCGGATTACAGACAGCAGCAGAAAGTTCCAAACCTTGGCAGTTTCCATACTGCTGACGCTACATTCAGTGTATATTTGTAGAGGAGTTGAAACTGCCGCTTATACATGTTTTAGGTGATAGTAGTGCTCGTTTTTGTATCAGCGGTTGTTTATTACCATCATTAATTTACTTTACATGAATTCGCCATTCAATAGAATTATCGGTTTTCACACGAGATTTGCTTATGTAAATTTAACTGTTGGAATTACATATTTATATATGATAAAAGTTGAATTCAACGCACGGATCGAAAGCATTTATGAATAACTAGCTGGTGCCCGCGACTTCGTCCGCGTTCTGGATGAAAGGTACCCTATGTCCTTTCTGGTGTCCCAGACAACGTGTACACAAAATTTCATGGTGATCGGTTCAGTAGTTTTTGCGTGAAAGTTACAAACATCCATACATACATCCATACATCCGCACAAACTTTCGCATTTATAATATTAGTACGGATTAGTACGGACTAGTGACCCACTCCCGGCTTCGCCTGGGGTGCAATTGCCTTACAATAATGTACGAACAATAAAAAAGCAGCCTCAGCGTATTGGCTTCTGTTACCTATTTGTTTTGGCCATTAGGGAATAATTAGGGAAATTATTTTATTATTTCAGACATCTAGGTAAGTTCAGCATTTTGATTAGAAATTAACGTGTTAAAACAAGTACTTATTAATTAAGGCCCTGCTTTAAAAACAACCTTTTAAATAATATTCAGAAGTGTCATTCGCTTAACTTTGCGACGTGGCCGCAAAAAATGTCGATACTCTCAATGCAAATTTCCCGCAAAGTGAAAGGGAACAAATCACAAAGTTTCTTCAATAGTTAATGCAAATGAGTCGACATCGCCTTTTTAGTTATTAAATGTCGTCGGCTCCACAGCTCCACGGCTCCACTGCTCCTCGGCTGCGAGGGTGCGGTGAAACTTTTAAATTATGATTTAATTTTTTAAGCAGAGATCTCATTCTACGGAGCGCAAGCCGAATGACAGCGAACATTGTTTTTCAAATTATGAGCGGAAAGTGGAACAATGCTTTTGACACTTGATGTGCTCCAATTTAATATTTGTTCGTGAATATTGAAGTTATTTGGAAAATTGTTTTGGATGTTGCACCATCATTAATCTCTATAGGCGGACGTGATGTCCAACACGTACGAAATTTTAAATGCCGATGCCGATTTGAAATGCCACAATCAATTATTTTTTACACAAATATGTGTACGATGATTTCAGGTCTATACTTATTCTTATATATATGTAATTCTCATGTCACAATGTTTGTGTAACCAAACTCCTCCGAAAAGGGTTGACCGATTTTTATGAATTTTTTTGTGTATATTCGGTAGGTCTGAGATTAGGTGGTAACCTTTTTTTTATACCCCTAAATGATAAGGGTGGCCTACCCCATTTTTTTTTTAATTTTTTGGCAAAACAACGTTTGCTGGGTCAGCTAGTCAATCTATATAAATAAAAATCAATGTAAGTATGTTTGTCGTTTATGGACTCCAAAACCGTTCAACAGATTTTCATTCGGTTTTCACTCATGGAAAAAGGGATAAACGAAAAGGTTTGTGTATATGAAAATTCTGCTCGGGAGTTGATGGTGAAATGAGTTTGCATGACAAAAATCATCAAAATAAAAATATTATAAAACTCTAGTAATTTAAATTTAGCCAACAAGTTGACTCAGCCTGCTACGGAAGAGACATTCTATTCAAAATGAAACTAGTAAGTATATTCATTTTGGCAAAGCCCAATACAGCCGACGCGGCGTCACCAAAGCTTAATGCACTATAAAGTGTCTTTAATTTGACTCAAATCCAAGTCTGAGTCCAATAAATATTTTAAAAAAAACTTTAAATTTATATACATTTATTTGTGCGAATACATCAAAATATTAAAATACCTAATGGTATGTAATATAATGTATTATATGTAACATAATATTTGTAACTCATGCTACATCACAGCCATTCCTATCTTTTGGAAACACAATGAGAAACCGCAACTTGTAATAGTGTTACATTTCAAGTAGGTAATTATATGCTTATTTGAATATTCTAAATAATCCGGATGTTAGATTCTACTAATATTATTGTGTATATATTAATATACTAATAACTTTGTGAGGATGAATGTATGGATATTTATTTACTAGTACTTGTACGGATGCCTTGATCAGCCACCATCAACTCTGCACCATATACGAAGAACAAGTCCACACAGCCAGTGGTCTGAGTCTGTGCCACATGGAGTTTCCTTTGAGAATAGTTTTTGTAACGATATAAATAATCTCCGAGGAGTTTTTATGTTGCAGAAGTAGTTGGCACCAGATATCACACGTATTGGTATTCATCAGGTCATGTTCATCAAAATGTGAAGAAATTATCCATGTCGATAAAATCGTAATTCACTTTTTGGTCAGATAAAAAGTGATTTATGGTCATGTAAATAACAAATAAACCCAAAATTTAGCTCTTGCATATTAATGACTGTAAAATATAGGTGCCTATTGTGATAACAAAAACTAAAGTCGAAATGTGTGTTCGATGGTTTATGCAAATTCTGGTGTACCCGAATCCAGCTCGGCCTCTTTATCCCAATACATTGTCGATCGCGCTTTGTGTACACAGGGATTTTGGTCACGGACGGAAACGCAAGTTTTACATAAGCACAAACTAATACCAATTTAATCAGCAAACTTATTCAGAAAACTTTTATCTGCAGATTCGCCTGCATCAAAAATTTAGAAGTAGTCTATATGGTATTCGTCAATCAGTAAGTGTTGGGTCGAACAGTAAGGCCGGTTTCAGAACTCGTCTGACGGTACGGACCAGACTGGTACAGTCGCACACGAAATAGCCGAGTTTATGAATAGTTTAATTGCTGCTTATTATTTTTGTAAACGTTTTAGGAACAGAAGTCGTAAATATATCACGTGCACACAATCGTCACCCAAAGATAATTTCAAAGGGAATTCACTTCTATATACAATGATACAATTATCTAACGGGTGGTGAAAACCGCATCAAAATTTGCAATTTTCATACAAATGTCGAGCGCGACCGATGTACGGACCGAGGGTCCGGAGAGCTCTGCAACCGGCCTTAGCCTGTTGCGAACAATATTTCGTATGTGTTTTCCAAACTCTCGACTTTCGTATTTCGTTCTCGTTATTCAATTTAGGACTCCACTGAAGGGTAACTTCGAATTAATTAATTCATCCCCTTCCGTTATTTCACAGTCTTTCTTTTGTTGATATTACGACGCTTTTTAAACATTACTCAACCGTGAAATTGGTCCCGATTCATATCTAACAAACAACTCATTTTGTGGAATCAATTTAAATATTTGCTTATACATTCAAATATTCCTAATTTATATTTGTCTATTGGTGTGGCAACGACTGTTATAAATATAATAGAACTATCTGGTGCCTGCGACTTCGTCCGCGTTAAAAAGCAATACCTATATCGCCTGACATCGTTATTGCTATTATACTTAGCCAGGAGTTAGTTTCCTTAATTTTAGATAATCCCTCGGGAGCAGTACTTTTTTTCTGGATAAAAGGTACCCTATGCCCTTTCTGGTGTCCCAGACAACGTGTATGCAAAATTTCATGGTGATCGGTTCAGTAGTTTTTGCGTGAAAAAGTTACAAACATCCATACATACATCCATACAAACTTTCGCATTTATAATATTAGTACTTATACTTATTAATTTAACTTTGAAACAACGCGCGTAGACTATAACATAGCAAAAGTAAGTATTCTTATATTTGAAAATGTGAAGATGTTTTGCAGCGCACTAATTTTTAATATAACCACAGATATAACGGCACAACCGTAATACTTTTGCACAAAAAGAGAAATCGGCTGAACAATTTCCGGGTATTGTTTTACATCCAAACAAAACTGTGTCCGGCCTCGGGGCTTACTGCGACATGGTTCTTAATTAACCCACATTTAATTGCGCCTGGGACCTTTGTACTCTAACGTTTCGGGCGCATCTCGCACCTCTTGCTCCAACATTTTAGCTCACAACAGAAAACAAATTGTTATTATGTCTTTCCGTTTGTTAACGTGATGTAGTCAAATGAGAACAATATTAAATATTATTATAAATGCAAATGTAAACATGTAATTTTTTTTTTCAGCATTTCAACAAAGACGAACATGCATAGGCTGTTATTTTTTTTTCAGCATTTCAACAAGACAAGCTGAATTATTATATAATAAAGCAAGTAAAGCTGCAGCCAAAATATAGTACCTACATTTAGAAAAATTATACTAATATTATAATCTAGCAAGTTAGCTGTCTACTCTACATTTCAGTTATTTTATGAGTAAACCACATATCCAATTTTGATATAATTTGATAAGAAAATAGCTCTTGGAAAGGTTCCTGGCTTTTTTTTAAAATGATTCATCTTATGGCAGTATAATAGAGGATAGCAGAGCATAGGTTTCTTACTTTCTAAAAGTAAAAAATATGTTAATACTAGCATAATATCAATATTCAAATAGTTTGGTGGCGAGCCTTGGGAGAGACCCATATTCAACAGTGGAGAAATAAAAGCTGATGATGATGATGATATTGATAAGATAAAAAATAATCAGTAATCAGATCTTAGATTTTTATTAGGTTTCTATATTCCAACAGTTTTTGAGGTGTCAGACAAAGTACAGCAGAGAGACAAAGAAATGTTTGACTTCTAAACAAGAACCAAATTGTTTCTATACTTATGAAATTGATGAATTCGTTAGCGCCTTATCTTACCATGGACAGTACTCCCATTAATAAAAGGACACTGTGTCCCTTCTGCCGTTTAAAGGAAAGCCAACACTCGATAGTAATTAATCTCCGTATCTGGTATGCATTTTCTCGAAGCGGTATACTTAATATGGTGCATAAAATTACAATAAAGCACGTTTATCTCGCTCTAATGGCGTGAGGACCTTATTTATAGGAGTTGCGCGATAAATTCGACTCGCACTGGCGATTATGAGAGCTCTTTTCTCCAAACACCTCATTTCTTTTTTGATTTTTTCAATTATTAATACTGTAAAACAAGAAATTTTATAAGTGAAACTGAAAAATGTTGTACACTGTATATTCGGTTACATATTTTTAATGTAACAGTTGACAGACAAGTTGACTGTCTACTTTATGGTGGTGATTAATGTCGAATATTAAAACAAGCAACGCCATAGGTGCTGCAAGTCCTCTGACGACCTTAGTAGAAGCACATTAGCACATGTGCCGTTAGTTTAGGGTTGTCTTCTAAAAGGGGTTCTGTAATAACCAAATGCTCGCAGACAGGATGACCATTTTGTGGCTTTTATATTGATCGCGTACTTCTCATTTGTATGAGGAATCATAGAGTATGTTCCGCATCGCTATCTCTTCACTATTGTTAAGGCTATATATATATATATATGTGTGTGTGTAATATACACATTACATAACAATATATAATGTATGATAACTACACATATATAAAATTGGAAAGTCTTGTGTATTGTAAACGAAACGACAGGCTGTTTAAGCTATTTCAGAAGACGAGCGTATTACCCACTGTTCTATACCCTTATACTTAATATCTTCACCAATTTAAACTTAATATAATTTTCTACCGTACTTTTTCATTTCCTCGGAACAAAGGTCGTTTGCCTTTCCTTCCTAAAAGCCATCTGACTCTGCAAAAATTTAAGGAAAAATATGTTTGCGTAGAAATGAAGTGAACGAGGTCAAATATCGATTTAGTCTTTTGTTCATTTTACTTAGACAAATCATTATTAACTATAAAATTATTAGCACACATTCATTAACTATAATGGGCTTGTCAATTTTTCATAATTACATATTGATAATGACTATGTATGACATACTAATGCTACGATACACGACGACACTTGGCACTACATTTAGTGTCATCGACTGTCTATGTGTGTCCACTGCCGCGACACTTAGTTGCAAATGTAGTGTCGATGTCGCTCAGTGTCTGTGTTGCAACCGTGGAGACAGGACGTGCGCGTAGACAGCCAATACACTTGAAGCGGGACTCTAGATGTATACACCAATGTCGACACAAAAAATTGCTTAACGTGTGGACGCAATCGACACTAGTGTCGACATTTGTGTCGGGTGTCATTGTCGTCGTGTATATGGGGCATAAGAGGAAAGAAAGGGCCACTATTAGACATAGCGTTTCAATTAGTTAAACCATTGCTTGTAGTTGTACCTATTAAAAAAATTAATGAAATAGTGATTCATTTCGAAATATTTATTTTTTTACAACGAAACAATTGGATACATTTAATAATGTTTCATAATAGTATTATATTTACAATCGTTGTTTACAATTAACTATAATAATTTACGCCTTATGTTTCACAAAATTACGTAACTCACTAGAATACTTAGTAGTTTACTGTTTTCGTAGGAATAAATAAAATATTCCATTCAAAATATTTAGAAAAATTATAATTTATTTACATGGACTTGATGTGTAAAATATGCATTTAAATAAACTAATAAGTATTTATTACGAAACAAATAGACGACATAACCTAAACACATTATTAGTTAACACTAATAATGTGTTTAGGTATATAAATTATAATGGTAATGTACAATTTTTTATTTAATAAACAGCACAAAAAAATCTAAAGATACTATTTCATGACGTGACAATTTAATATTAAAATATTATAGAAAAACGAACGAAGAAAAACGATTTATAGAATTGTTAGCAAAAAAAATTAAACAGAAATTTAATTGAGCTAGAAATGAAGTAAGCCTTTATACACATTAATATTACATCTGATATGACTATCTCTGTGCAAAATTATTTACAGCAAACGTTATCACGTTTTACAACCTATAATTTAATTCAATTTATTCCTAAAGTATCAAATTTATGTAAATCATTCATTAATTGTCAACTCCCTTACAACTCCAACATTGTTAAGTTTACGTGTAATTGAAGATGGCGTGAAATGAAATTAAATAATTTAAAAAAATCTTTTAAAATCACACAAATTTGTGGTTACCGCCACTATTGGAAATTAATCTAATTTAAATAAAGTTTTTATTTAGTATTAGATACACCTTTAATTATAAAAATAAATTATCTTCACAAACTATTACACTTTTGATGTAGACTTGCATTTATGTTGAAATGCAGATGTAAATCGCACTTTAAAACGCTCTTACTTCCGATCTCTTTTCCAACATTCTTTAAAAAAAAACTTGTCGTATTTTTTTTTGCACCGAAAGAGCCTCAAGGTCACGCGAACACGACTAGTATGGCGAGAGTCCACAAGTGGGCCTTAATGGACGTCGCGGCGTCATGTGGAGGCCATCCTTCGCTCCACGGTGAGTGGCCGCCGCCGGCCTCTGGTCACATTGTGGTTACCATTTCTGTACAATAATAAAAAAAAACATATTGTACTGTGTAACTGTAATTATGTTGAAGAAGAGTAAAAAATGATAAAATCCAGATAAAAAAAAAAATTAAAAAAATGTTTATTAACACCTAGAAAAATCGTTTTTACAATAACGAAGCGTAAGCCTTTTTTATCCTTTTAAGCATACTCCTTTCAAGCGTAAGCCCGTACTTACTCGTATTAAGCGTAAGCCTTTTTTTATCAGATTTAATTTTTTTTATCAGATTTAAAATCCAGACAAGCATTTGCAAAATTATTTTTGCAAATAAATATATTTAAGGATTTTAACGGAGCAATATTTTGTCATTGAAAATTATATTTTAGAAAAGCTAGTTAATTTTGGTAGAATTTCTAATTGTAGTTTTTTTATTATTATTTCATAATTGCAATATTATACTATATTTTTTTTTATTTACAAATGAAGAAGTAAAACGAAAGTTATTATCTATTTGTTCTAAAGGCCTTGAAAAAACCAGACCCTGACGAGACAAAACCCTCGTCACAGACAAAATCCTCTAGATCTACATTATCTTTCATTGCTGCCAATACAAATAAATTTAAACATACTTCCCTGTGTTCCCCTCTCGACTTCCCAACATTCTCTGAAATAGCTACTTTTAGTCATATTCTCGTAAACTTTGTGTTACTAAAAAAAACCCGCTTTTTATAATATTCAAAGACAATACATACATATTCAACATAGTCATAATATTAAATATTTACTGTTAATATTAATATTTACTGACATAAACTTCGGATTACAAATTGTACTCAAATCATATAAACTGGCTCTCACCAAGATTTTGCATTTGATGTTGGCTAAGGACGATATAAGGGTCTTCCCTCCCCTGATCTTCGAGGATTCCTCTGTGTAGTTGTTCTAAATGTCTTTCTGTATCGTCTGAAAAATACACATATTTTAATGAAAAGAAAATGGCAAAATAATAATTCTGTTATTACAAGACTCAGTAACTAGAGCCCAATATCTTATCCTAATAATATTCCTTTTTTTATCTATTTTCGCTGTAGAGTCTAGACATATGAGTGATATGTGGCTTCATTGCGAACAGCTCGATATGCGACATCATATTACGCCTTTTCACAGAAAAATAAATAGAAAGAAAATAAAATAGGTAGGTACAGTATAAAACAAAACAGGCTACACAATTAATTTTTCTTAAAGCGTGATTATTCCACGATAGATGAGGACCATCATATCGCCAATCATTTGAGTCCGTTGCCGGGACGCTACCTTGAAGCTTGCACTGTCAACTGTAACGTGCAAAGCTAAATTTTACTCAGCACATCGAGGGTGCCGAGATGGGAATAAACCTGCAGTATTTAGGCGTCTCATTATTTGTCCATGGTATTCAGCCTCCTTTCTTTCAAAGTCTTCATTTTCTGTTCAAGTGTTCAAGTGCACCTTGAACACCCATTTGAAATGCATGAGCTTTTTAAGCTCTTATATTTTTACTTGTGTAGTAGTTTTTTACCATTTATTTATTTATTGGTATTATATTCCAATGTATTTCCAAATGTAACTAGAACTTACATGTCTGAATGATTGTGGTCGGCGGCGTCGGCGTTGTTGTTGTTGTCGTCGTCGTTGTGGTTGTTGTAGTCGTTGTTGTTGTAGTTGTTGTAGTCGTTAACACTATAGAAAATGCACATAATTAAACATGGTCGGAATCGCATCTTATTTTGTTTTACTATCGAATTATTATTTTTTATTTCGTGTATGTAATGTATATCATAAAGGTTGGGGAAGTGTAGAAAAAATAGACATTTTTAGTCACATAAATCACAAAATTACTAGAACTTAGCCTGTTTGAATTTTTTATGTTCCTTCCATAGAACTTTAATTTTTATATATTATATTTTTTTTTTATTTTGGCGTGAAGCGAAAAGAACATGACTCAGCACCATGTTATGAATAATATTGCAATTAACATATAATAGAAACGTAACTTATCTATGGCTGTGTAACTTACTATGTAGAAACAACTCCGCCTGAGCTCGGCCCAGAGCATTCTCGACGTGACAGCGGTACGAGCCGGCGTCTTCCATCGACATATCGGCCACTAGCAGCGTCAGAGTCCTACGGTAGCCTCGCGACGACATGCTCATTCTGTGTTTTGTGCCTGACAAACAATCATATCAAGTGACTTCATCTTGTTAATCTTGTTCATTTATTAGGTACATTGTATTAGTGACATTGGGCATCATAATTATAAATACTGAGAACAAGCAAAATTGTGCCAGAATAGGCAATTCTAAGTACGGATTGTACTTTTTTTTTTATTTCCCCCGGGGGTTACACCACCCTCGTGGGCCGTTTATTTTGTAACATACATTCACAAATATATTAAATTTATTAAATTAAAATATAAAAAATATATATATTAATCTCGACCAATTACTAGGGCGGAATAAAGAGGGGGGGGGGGATGGTCCAGTACCCCTAACTTAATCGGGATCTTTATTTACCAATCTTTTTAAATTATTTTATTACTAATTTGTTTTATTTAATTTTCTTGCTATTTCTCCAACTTTTATCATAAATTTAATAAATTGGTTTCTCGTGTGACTTGTATCTCTTATAATTTTATTTATGCTTTGCCTTTCTAGTTTCGAGTCAATAGAGTGTACTTAGCTACAGTATGTTTTTTATTGTAAACTAGTTGGTGCCCGCGACTTCGTCCGCGTCCCATCGCTACCAAACTTGACAGTATTACCCACTGGACTAATCTGAAGTTTGTCTGAAAATTTCATCAAAATCGGTTCCGCGGTTTGGGAGTCCATAGGGAACATACATACATAGATACATACACACATCGCCTTTTATGTATATAGACTGTCATTGTCATTATAATTGTCATACGTGCACTTAAAAGTTTTATTTAGTTCAGTGATAAAAAATTCTCAAAATATCTTTAAGCACTGCAATATCCTAATCTTAAAACCGCTCTAATTCTTTTATTTGATACTTTTAATATAGTAGAAATATAATATGTAGATTCTCACCGTTGACAAGTGTGAGTTCGTTGAGAGTCCAGTAGACCTGAGGAGTGGGGAACGCTTCGGCCGTGCATTGAAGGGTGACTGCGCTGCCCGATGGCGCGCGGACTGCGACCCGTCCCGCCCAAACCGAAGGACCAACTGTTTTTGGATTATTTTATTATTCTATCTTTCTAAGCAATGCTTATCTTATCTCTTATTTAATTAATTATAATAAAATAAGCGAACGAATGTGTAAACTCACACATAACATTGATCTGTATCCTCTTGCTGACGGAGGGAGGAATTCCGTTGGAGGCGATGCATAGGTACGCTCCGGAAGCCGCTCTCTCGGCTCCACTCACGTTCAGCCACATCCCACTCCATTTCGATACTGAAACAAATACCTCTCTTTAAAATCACTTTTTCTTCTTCTTTATTAATCTATACCAGTTTATATAATACTAGCTACACGCTCCCGGCTTAGCCCGGGTTCAAGCCCGGGTTCAAGCCCGGGTCAATGTCCGTACAAAGCCGACAGCTGATCGGAAGTTAAATAAATAAAAGAAAACTACATACGTTACAGTAATTATATTATAACATATTATAGCTGTTCAGTAAATCAAAATATTATTGTATAGACGCCTTTAATCCCAGAAAAATACTTCCCGACGAAACCCTTTTCCGGTAATCCAACATATGAGCCAATTTTCGTGTTTCACAATGATTGTTATTGAATTCGTATTTTCCTCTATCCATCTTTACATAATACGCAATTCGACATTACGCTAAGAGAGATTGTGAACGACATACAGAATTGCTTTACTCTTATTTAAATTTTCTAAATGGTTTCCTTTTTATTATCATTTACAAGACAAATAGGAAAATCATATTGAGAGAAAACTTAACAATACGAGTACAATATAAATGAAAATCTAGGTACGCTAGAGTAACTCTGTATGTCTGGTGCTTTGACGTTTAAACTATTATCATAACATTGGCGACATGTCCTTCGGGGAAAAACCTTGAAATAAAGATTTAAAAAAATCCCAAAAAGAACCATAAGTTTTGAGTTTAGATTATTATTCATATATTATATCCAATTGTTTTTTGATATTATCTTTCGAACAATAAGATAGAATATAAATGACCAACGTTAACTAATAACTTAATAAGTTCACTAATATGTACCTACATAAACTCCTGTTATGTTGCACCTATATGTGTTAAGATAAATAAATAAAAAATACATACGAAATATAAAATATGATTTATAATATTATAAAAAATTCTACATTAAACGAACGTTTAACTGAAAGCCGTGAATGTAATTAATTCGTATAAATACTTATTCGACTGAGTTTAGATTCAATTCATGGACACAGAGGCAAAAGTTAGTCCTTTGTTTGTCGCCAGTTCTGCCGGTGACTTGTGTGGAAAAACTTTTTGCACAATGTTTACACTCCGACATGCAACTACAACTTCTAACTGCTCACTGAGTGTGTGAGTGAGTGTGTTTGTGACAAAACCGACTTCCTTTACTTTAACTATTAACTGTTATATTTATATATTTTATTTTATTTCAAGCATTCCATGTGTCTAACATAAATTTGGGTTTTATATACTATTATAAAATCATTATGATAGATGCAGATAGAACCAGTAAACGGGTAATTCCAGGATGTCTAGTTCAGCTAGTCTAGTCTAGTGGCCACCCGTAACCATCATGGGTTGGTCAGAACACAGCTGTTTGGTATTAAGGGGTCCTATCGCCTATCAAAGCGATCCAACATATCGCTTTACTGTTTCTTTTCCTATAGTTATACTATCTGGGTCAGTAGCATACTCGCTACATAATTTGGCGAAGCAATGGTAGCTGACTAATATCTAATGGGCCATCGACCCTGTCTGCCATCTTTCGTTTTCAAAAAATAATAACAATATAAAGACGAGCAAATAGACTTTGATATACCTTATTTAGTACCAAATCTATGTATACAGTCTTTTAATCAGATTCTGTAAGCGAGAAGACCAGTATGTTCGAACAGACTGATCCGCAGTAGACTCGTGTTGTGGATCCCTTCGCTTTAAGGTGACGCTCCCAAAACGCTCTCTGTGGGCGCACAGCGCGGTACTGAGGAACACTCGCATGCAATCCCTTTCAAACACAAATACGGTTCGAATAAGGTTGAATATCGAATGATCCATTTCTCTGTTTTTCTTGCATAGAACTAAAGGACGTAAGTCTCAAATCAAATTTAATTTATTATGAGAATAATAATCTTTCTAGGTAAATTTTGTCTTGAGAATAACTAATAAACCTCATTTTCTTTCTATGAGTATTTATTTTGCATATGTAACTAAAGTTGCTTCTGAGATAAAAGAAAAAATATCGAAAAATTGACTCAATTTAAAAAAATAAAAGTGTCGAGTCAATTTCCACTAATTGTGATTCTGTTTTGACAATGACTAGAAAAAGGTTTAAAATATAATATTATTTAAGTTTTACATTGATGTAATATTTGGTTTATTTACAGTTTTACGGCAAACAATCTTAATTTTTAGGGAGCCGGGCTAATATTTATGTATCTAAATACCTATAGGCTGATTGATATAAGCGTCAAATTTCTCATCTGTAACACTGTAACTGTAACTGTAGTTTAGTAGTTTGTAATTTGGTAGGAGCGTTTCAAAGGCAATAACTTGGCAAATCAAACCTTACATTTGATTTCTGAATTGCCTCTCGCACTGCTTTGTTATGTTAAACAAGCTCCAGCCACGTCGTTATGTAATTGGTTTAAAGAGTGAGCAGTTTCTGCTGAACCAAAGTTAATGGTGGCTTACATCATATTAATTGATTGCTTAGCGTCAACTAATATTGTCTGATAGCATTACCATCTAACATATCTATTATCATATAGGCAACATAGTCGTTAATGTATCAGTTTGTTATGATATAGACGTCTTGTATCAAATGAATTATCGTCATAAATAAACACTATTTTCACTGTTTTGATTTTATTACTGAAGACCTATATCTATTAAATTATAGCAAGGTGGTTATATCTAACACTTGAAAGAAAGTCCACGAAATTGATTCTTAGATCACACTTTGGGTGGTTTTGGACAACCAATGGTATATTATGTACACAGAGTGGAACAATTTTATCCTTCTTCCACGCTTTGTTCTGGTCTTAAGCCGAAACATTTCAGACATCAGTCTTAGGGCCGGTTCCTATATCCCAACAACGAATCGTTTTTGCCTACAAACGGTACTTATAGCCACGAGTCGTAAGGGTGACGCGTTCCTATATTCATCTACTTGTAGAAAACTTATGGAACGCTTTGTTACAATCCGTTGTCGTAAAATGAAAACGAGTAGTTACTTGTAAACAGTGACGAATGGTAGATTATAGGAACCCGCTGTGAGAGAGTTGACATATCGGAAACCGTGCGTCTGTCCATAATAATTTTCATAAACTCTTTCTTAAAATTAAATGAGAAATATTTATACCGCTTATAGAGCAATGTCATGAATTTTCAACACAGAGAATCCTCGACTCGGAGTAATTGAGAAACTTTCTCGTTTTGTACAAGTATGTACTTAAAACGATAATCAAAACTGAAACATGCGAGTACAGTTGGCGTGTTATTAAACTTGAAAATGAATTTGGAAGCTGTTTATGTCTTTAGAATTACGTTACATTTTGTAAAGCAGATGTGATGTCCAATAGTGCTTATGGAAGGGCAATGACACCCTAGTGCATCCAACGCACCTTGGTCATGAATACTGTTACGCTTGCATATTGTTGTCTTTCCAATTTCGTGAATGAATTAGAAGTTAGATTGGAATCAAGAACCCCAACAATAAAAACTTCGCGAAGAAAATCGTGTTTCTGCTATTAGTAATCAAAGACATGTCAAAGCCTTACTAGCCTGCTTACCAGGAATGGAGTCTGATTACGAGATAAATAGCGAAGAAAATAGTTCTGGAAAAGGAAAAAACCTTACCTAGAGTTTGGTTGTTTATTCTAAAATGTCTGGAGTCTTCTCTCCGCCAGGCTATTGTAGGCAAGGGAGTTCCGGACGCAACACACTTTAGTATTGCGTCTTCACCCTCCTTTATCAAAACCTCACTGCTGCTGGCCTCGTCGTCGATGTCTGGTGGCACTGTTACAAATAAAGTATATTTGAATGATAACTAAGAGTCAAACGGATAAGTAGTAAGTCGAAAGCAATATACGGAGGTAATATATAATTCCCTACATAAAATTTTAATTGATACTACTCGTATTCATGTTACTCGTTTCTGATACAAATGTTACAATTAAAGGTGTTAGACAAAGCAGGAGTCAAACAACTGTTATTCCCGTGGATATTTCTAATATCCACGTGAATGACCGCTGAAATCGGTTCTATTTCAAAAATACACAAAAAATACCAATATATTTAAATTAATTAAATATATTTATATTATGTAGTGGAAATATAAATATAAGTATTATATAAGTTTTAGATATACCTAAAACAAAAATAAAAATGACTCAGGAAACGAGTAAAGGAAACTATTTCTGAATTTCGGAATAGCTATTATACTAAGTAAAGATTTTACTTATTATAAGTATGTAGTATTTAATGAGAGTACTAAAAGCCATGACTACAAGGAAAGGAACAAAAGAGATTAAGTAGAGAATACCTAACGAAGCAATTGTTAAAACCAAAAGTGGTCATCGTAATTGAACCTAGCTCTAAAATAAGTAGGAGTTGTCTGCTGACCGACGACCTGGAGCTGATGTAACTGGCTCATCATGGGTTCAGTGTTCACTTGGCACATGTAACGGCCGCCGTCTGGAGGCCCGATGTCCTTCAGGCCGAGTGTCCAAGCGCCGTCGCCATGATGGACGCTGATGCGGTGGTTCTTAGTGATCACGTGTCCAGCAATAGTAAGGATTGTTTGCGTGTCCACACGAAGCCACGCCACCTAATAAAAATAGATGTTAAATGTTTTTAACCCTAAATAGTAGAATAATAAGTAAATAACCCAAAATTCAAATAGGCCATTACAGGGAATATAATATTTAAAATTATTAGGAAGACATATTTTTGTGCTAATAACTATCTGATATTCAGGCCACGCAAGAACAAAACAATGTAGACATTAATCAAAACAATAAGAATAGGACCGCTGAGCGAGATATCTTTTTAAATTTCTTTTAGAAAGGCAGGCTAACGATCCAATTTTCTTTTTCTGTAATTCCGCATGCAAGACCACAAGTGGATCGTTCTTAGCTAGGTATTTACTCTTAGTCATGACAGATCATCAAAATCAAATGGACCAAGCCTGATCATTTATCATCATCAAAAAAGTGCCTACTATGAAGAAAACACAAATCGACGCAGGTGTAATGTTTTCTTTCAACTTTTATGCGTTGCTACCCCAAAGAAAGCTTTGTATTTATTAACAGCTCTAACAGTTTGTGAGTTGAACAGGCGAGATGACCAGCGAATTTTGTCTTCAACTGTACAAATCACAAGTGAAAATAGAAGCGTTACTCGTCTTAATCTATTTGAGATCAATGATGAATCAAAAACAAAGACTGCAGCGAGTAAAAGCGATCCAATCATGTATGCTGCCATTAATCAAATCAGTAGTCAATATACAGCTTCATATGTTTGATGCGGGCGATGCATTTAGTGCTGGGCTGAGTTATGATCATTTGATACAATTAATCATGGCTGAATTGGACTGACGATATAAAGGCATAGGCATAGTCCAATTTCTACTGAATTCCAAAATTGTGTAAGAATTGCATACGTCATTAAATATAGTGTAAGGTTACTTCTCGCTAGAGTGCTTTCAAAGGGAAACTTGTGAACAAAAAGAATAAGTTAAATATTGAGAGGCATGTGCAGAATAGCTATTATATGTTATATTAGTAGTTTTTTACCTTGAAAGTCTGTAAGTTATCAACCCTACACGTGAGAGCGGCATCCCTGCCAAGAGCCACCGTCACATTCGACCCTGGACCCACAAACCGTGGCAAATCTGAAACAATATAATATTGAAAATCATTATTTTATTATTTAGAATTATTCCTCTATCATAATAAATCTGAAGACTTAGTTTGTTTGGTTGATTAAATGTTCAACTCTGAAAATACCAGTCAACTTAAAAAAAATGCATTTAACAATCCAATTCTTGAGCAAGAGCCGACATATTGTATCAATTTCAAATGAATAGCAGGTAAAACCACGGGATACAGCTCATACTAAAATAAACAAGCTAGACTCTGCAAAGCCTTCGACAAACAATGATGCTCTAAGCTGGAGTAAGTCAGCATTACATATTTCAATAGAGTTTTGTACTGAACAAAATAAGTCACGAAGAAGTGTTAGACAAAATAAATATTGACTGAACTGGATAAACGGTCGACGGACTTTGCAAGACGTTATTGGCACCCGGCTTTATCATATCTTTAACATAGCGAGACATCGAATTTTGAATCTTATTACTAGCAACATAAGGTGGGTTTTGATCAGTAGTCCTGGATGTCTGTTTAAAATATAACACATAGGAGCACCGCCGGATAACCGGTCGCAATAATAAAAACCAATATTAAAAGGAAAATAGAGGGAAAATCTATTGTGATACATTTCCAAAGCAATTTTCTCGTGCATTCGCATTCATTTTATTGCGCCCAATCACAATAGTGTCGGTCATTTTATTAAAAAAATCTAAATATTTTGATCGCATCTCAGTAAAGTAATATAGTTTTCCTTTTAAATATAAATTTCATATTGAATAAAATATAAATTAATAATTTTGAACCTAACATTTTTATGTAAACATTTTTATTAAACATTTGTTTTACGGAATAAAAAAAACAATGGCACTCCGGGAGTGCCGACAGGAGTGAAAACTTGAAAAATTACGTGTTTATTTTTTGAATCGTCAGGATATATTTTATTGTGCAGGAAATACTTTTAAATGTTAAATGAAAATATTTTTACTCATTATTATAAACTACTACTATAAAAATTATGTTACAATCTGAAAATATATAAATTTGTCGGTTACACGATTACACGGTAACAGTCGCGAGTTTTATGATTTTTTCCCATGTCAAAAATTGTTTTTTTTTTTTGAAATTATCACTTCGTTACGGTAACAGGTAACCAAGTTCAATAGTTTTTTCCCTACTCAAAAATGCTCAACGCGCTTAAAGAAGTTTTCACGGGTTATGCTCCACTCGCACGTGGGAAATCAATATTTTTTTAAATACCTACAAATATTTCCCCTTTCGCACGAGTATGAATATGAATTCCCCGCTGCCACTAATACAAAAGTACAGTTCACTTAAAAAGAAAAAGAAAAATGTAGCCATGGTAACATTTCATGGGCGCGTAACCCATTTATAGATACTTGAATTACAATGAAGCCACTGATCGTCCACGGGGAGACGACCGGTAGTATTTGTAGACGTTTCCCGCACTATACAATGGCTCCCGAAGCGCTTATGAAAGATGAAAAGGAAAAACGCAAGCCAACAAAGAAGCAAAAAACCCGACTCGTTTTCAATACACTCAAGTATTCCGAGCAATGGGAAGAGACATAATTGATTTAGACATTTATTCGACATGCTATCAATAAGGCTGTGAGGGATGTCGTACTTACTTACTTACTTACTTACTTCCCGTTCGGCTGATCTTAAATGGACCCAATAATGTTAAATGTTTAATTTACTTGTTATCTTTGTGGTTCCACGAGAAGCATTTGCACAAAAAATATAACCAAAAATAGTCAAATACTTAGGGAAAATTATCCTGAAACGATTTCGCTATTTATTTCATACTATCTGTTGTCGGTGACTTCGTCCGCGCCTATTTTTCTAAGGCATTAATCATTTTTATTTATACTTTATTGCTCATGCTTATACTTTATTCAGGCAATGAATTTTTCATTTTTATTATCAAATGACATCTTGGGACAGTATCTATATTACTTTTTTCTGACTGTATCCTTTTATTAATAACGTGTGCAAAATTAAAAAAAAAAATGCTAAATGTGCAAAATTTCACGATGATCGTGGTTAAGGCGTGAAAGTGTAACAAACAAACAAATAATCAAACTTAATTTATAATATTAATTAGAATTTGGGTAAACAAAGCTATTTTTTCTCGTAAAATAATCTTTTAAAAATAAGCAAAGCACACTTCTTTCGCAGTCCTCAACTGGACAGTTTTTCATTATTTTCGCATTTCGATGAGTGAGTGAGTGATTACAGAGCAGATTAACTACTTTCAATCCCTTGCCTTAATCCTTTTTGGATCGACAGGTTTAGTATTGATTTAGTTTAATATTTAATATTAATATACTTAATATAGCCAGAATTCCAGAAGTTTTCTAATAAACGAAATACATAGATAAAAGAAAATTTAACCATAAATAGTTAAGCAAAAGTAGTTTTGCTAAATAGTTGAAGAAAACGGACGGTATTCGAATGGAGGTGTAATAAATAATACACAATGTCAAGACAAGCGAAAGTAAAGGAAGGATCATTCTTCAACATTTTTTCCACGTGAGAAATCTCCAGAGAACAGTACGTGAAATTTCTACTCGAAAACCTTTTATAATTTCCGTTTCCTCAGAGGATGCCATCAGACATCAGATGTGTGCCAATTACGAGTATTCGCCTTTCGCCTTTTTGTTGCTATGAATAATCCGGGTCAGGGGCCTTTCGTCATTACCATACCATCAAATAGAGCTTACTTTTAGAAATGTTTGAATTTGAATTGAACTCGATTTAAAAAAAAATTATGTGGTCCATAAATATACTTGTCACAGCAAACATTCACCACAAAATGTGAAAAGTTTAACAGGTAGGCACCGAAACTGAAAGTTTAAGAAACTCGTTCGTATTGTTGGGTACTCTGTGGTACTAGTACATTGGTTTGAGAGTTTTTATTGCATATGTAGGTAGGTGTATATATATCCGGTCATATTTACCAACAGATTCTAATGTAAAAAGCCTTACAATTAAAGAATAAGAATAAGTAAGTACCCTTACATAATGTTAGTATAAGTTCATCAAGAAGTTGTTCATAATAGTAATAATATTTTTTTTTTATTATAAAGGGTCGCAGACAGACTGACGATCCTTTAATGGTAGCTGTTACTATTAAGTGTTTTTTCCATATTTCCATAGGTATCACGTGACATTGTTACCTATGGAAATAATTATACAAATTGTTACAACAATTTCAATTTTAATTAGTACTCAAAATAATCAACGAAAAACCTTTTTCACAACGCCTTATTTTTCAGTTACTTAAATAGGTTCAACCATAGATTTAGTATTGCTACCGTTCCGTTAGTAGATTGGCAATGCAAAAGAGAAAGAGCATAGTATACGCGTATGTTAGAGTGAGACAGATAGGCAAGACCATTCACGTACACGCTAGTGTCTAATAGTGTCTTAGGGTCAGTTGTGAACGAAACAAATTCGTATATTTTTCGCAAAATCTCGTGTTTTAAAGTGCAAATTAGTGTTTAGCAGACGAGATTCATTATGGTTAAGTGTTCAGTACCTGGATGTAACTCATCTAAGCAAGAAAACCCACAAAATTGTACATTTCACAGGTAAGTACGATTGAAATATTTTGCTCTCTAGTTGCTATGTTTTAGAACTGTTACAAAAGTTTTGTACACAAATGGATGTACAACATTATCACACTTTATTTCACTATTGCTGTAAATGCATAGATATTTGATTTAAAAAGATAACAAATACGTGAATTCTTGTTATTATTTACCAAATTTTTGTAGAGATTGACACTATCGATAACTTCTTATCGATATTGTCATAGAGTAGTATATACTGAATATATTATAAATATCTCCCTAACCGGCAAAGGTATGACTTGTATGCAGCCTTATTCAACTTCGTAATATTAAATCTAAATTTGTTTTTTTTTTTTTCGAGTTCCGTAGCCAAATTGAACTGTTGTAAATATTCTTCTAAAATAATTTAAACTCTAATGTTTCAGATTGCCTCAAAATATTGAAGTCCGACAAAAATGGCTAAAAATGATAAATAGAGAAGAATGGGTTCCCAAAAAATATTCGAGTATATGCAGTAAGCACTTTGAACAAAAATGTTTTTCTCATATAGGCGTACAAAGAGTAAAGTTACGTTCTGGTTCGATACCCACATTATTCATGCCGGTATGTTATTTCTTAATCATAATGTTTTTTAGTGTAAATACGTAAATTTACGCATGCCTTTGAACTATGTACTAATCAATTACTTCATGTCATTTACTGTCAATTTACTGCATTTTTATCTGCATAAGTTAAAAAATATATATTATAGATTATATACAAATAGGCCTAAAGAATCATAAAAATTATATATTTAAATTTATCTATTTAATTCAAAAAAAGATTGTTGTTGTTTGTTTGTTTTGTTTGTTATTAACCTTTAACTGTTGACGTAGGGGCCGCTTAGGCCCAGCGAAAGTAATAATTACAAGTTAATTACTCCTCTCCTGCACGCGACGCGTACGCTGCTACTTGAAGATCTAAGATCCAAAACAATGTCTGAAGTTTCAGGGGCTTCAAAGGAAAACATATTTCCTTTGAATTTTTTATATATTTATGTAAAAAACATAATTTGTCTTCAATATGCTTAGAAAGGTTGCCTAGATTGTGCGTAAATTGTGAGAATTGGTGCCTTAGGTTGATTGTTATAAGGTTTATTAGACATTATTAAGTTTTATAAATTTTAATAAGACACGTAAGGTAATTTCTGCCAAAAAAGTGTTAACTGTAATTTAATTTTTAAAAGTAAGTCTGATTTAAATATAAAATTGTTGTGTTATTGTTTGTTTTCTCAAATAAAATTAAAAAATTAAAAAATATTTTTATTGCTAAAAAAATTTTTTTTTTAATTTATTTATTAATTTATTAATTAATATTAAGTTATTCTATATAATACATCTGCGTCAAATCACAAGAGACGAAAAAAGACATTGCAATCTGTACTTATCGATAAATCGAAGTAAAGGCAGCAAGGCGAAGCACTATTTGTCTCGCACACATGTATATCACATGCACACTAATGTATTTCGTTTTTGGTCTCGCTCAAATATTTGCATCGCCGATCTATATACTTTATATCTATGGGTTCAACGATGAATAATTATATTAAGAAAACAATAATGATGAAATCTTTGCATTATAAACACACATTTTTTGTCAAGCCGACCCTTCTTCCATTACTTTCGCTTGATTGAAGGGTATTGTTATTAAATCGGTGTTCCATTGCCAACTATAGAAAATTATTGGCTTATGCTCCACTCGCACGAAGAATCTGGCACGAATAATTTATTCCCCTTTCCCACTAAAAAGTATGCTCTACTGCCACGAATCAAAACTTTTTAAAATAATTTCCCCTTTCGCACGAATACATATGCTCCACTGCCACGAGACACGAGACTACTCTAAATTTGTACAGTTAGACACAAAAATATACAAAATATACATATACAATATAACGCTTGTGTATCTTTGATTAAAATAGTAAATGAAAATGTCCTTGTAAGTAATATGACGTGAGCACTTTTCCTAAAATCACTTGTTACGAGTGAACAAATATTTGCTCCGGACGTTAGTCGCGAATATTTGTCTTAGCTTTAATGGTATATTGTCCATAAGAGGTCACGTTATCAGATATACTGTGTTAGCCGAAAATTATTTAGTTTAATATAGGTATTTAATTGAACGGATTTGAAATACCGAAGAAATTTATGATATTTAAAAAAAACAAAAAGTGGAAAAATAGCACCAGTTAAATCTGATTTCGCTCTTTTATATAACATACTAACTGTTGCACTCGACTTCGTCCGCGTAACTTTATAAAATATACCTCAATGTTACTCCCTGATAACGAAACTTTCTATAGGTGAAAGAATTTTTCAAATCGGTCCAGTAGTTTCGGAGCCTATTCAATTCAAACAAACAAATCTTTCCTCTTTATAATCAGTACTAATATTATAAATGCAAAAGTTTGTATGGATGTATGGATGTTTGTAACTCTTTCACACAAAAACTACAGAACCGATCACCATGAAATTTTGCATACACGTTGTCTGCGACACCAGAAAGGACATAGTACCTTTCATCCAGAACGTGAACGAAGTCGCGGGCACCAGCTAGTATTAGTATATTATTTTAAGGCATTCTGTATACAGAGTGCCTTAAATATCCTAGCATGTTTTTTCAACATAGTCGTTACTCTGGGACCAATAATAATAATAAATAATAAATATATTCACACATTCCATACAGCACCATCTAGTTCCAAAGTAAGCAACTTAACTTACCAATGGAATTGAAATTCGGCAATGCCTTTAAACCTGTTGTCAAATAATACTAATAGTTACGGCTATAACACTGAGGTGAAGTGGACCAGCCAGATTTAAGCAGTGCGGGGTCAGAAGTACTTTGTCGGACAAACGGATCGTGGCCTTCAGCCAACTAGGTCATGACGTAGCAAAAACCTGGTTGTGAGGACTAAATAATAATCTACTACTGATAGACAACTGATGGATGTATCGCAAACCACAAAACTATGTTGGTTAGTAGTAGAAATTTCTTGATTATTGCGGATGTGTGGATCTAGGTATTTCGGTTCAAATATTTCATACTTTAAGACTAATCATCCTACTATTATATAATATTATATCTTTTACGCAAAACGGCTGAACGGATTTGGATGAAATATGGTACACAGATAGATTATTCCCTGGATTAGATACTTTTCTTTTTGTCCAGGAAAATGTCTTCGGACTTTTTGTCCACGGACCTCTTTCTCGAGCCATATATTGGAGTAAGTACGTACTGACTATGTCATCGGTAATATCTTTCAATTCGGTTTGGATCACAGCAAAAATATCTTAATCTTTTGCTGAACAACAAAGACCTCTACAAAGATTAGGCTGAAAATGTGAAAATCTGATAGTCACTCAACAAAAAGAATGTTTACGAAACTGTTTTAAGATTCATTTACAACAAAAGGAATTCATCGATCAGCTCTGATTAAAATCTAAATCTCGCGACTCAGCAGCACACCAAGCTCCAATTCATTTCGTTCCCAATCAAAAGGCGCTCTTTGTCAGGTTAATTGTGAGATGCCAACGGAAGCTGAAATTGTATTCAATTTACTACCTATTTTCAATTCGCTTTCTGTTATTTCAGATTACAATGCAATATTACCTACTTACTTATTTATTTAAAAAGGTTCATCTAAGTTAACCTACTCGTAAAATTTCATGACATATTTAAGTAAATTAACTGTCACTTCTATTTTTTAAGTAATATATAATAATAAAATCAAATTAAGTCAATGATTGAAATTTAAGTAATGTGATTGTTTTGTTGGTTTGGTTGATTTGAAATTTCAAAAAATCTTTTCTGAGCATCCGCTTACGTAAAATAAACCTACGTTCCAGTTCAGCTTTCTAGACTTTGTAGTTTAGGCTGTGCGTTGATAGGTATACCTACTCAGGTAAAACGAGTTTAGATGTATAGATTTACAGTAGAATAATTATGTCATATATTAACTATGGAAAATGTCAACAATTTTAAACACATGCCAAATAACTATAATTTTTAGAAGATTTAAATATCTTGCAAAAGCTTCATTATGTTGTAGCCAAAGCTACACTTACTAATTCAAATACTAAATTCGACCATATAGTAATAGTTTCTTAGTTAGAAAAAATAATAAGTTAGAAAAAGTTTCCATTTGTTTTTAATTCAATATCTTATCAATAGATAGTCAATAAAAAAGAAAATCAGGTCACACACAAATGAAAAGAAGGTATTGAACTCTTTTGTCTATTATTTATACCTATATACACTGTTCGATGAACCACTACGTCGTCGAGGTGAAATCACTATCTTATTTTGAGAAATAATAAGGTCGAATATCTCTTTTGTCTTGCCAGACAGCTTCATTTATGGCATTATGTTTCACAATAAAATCTTTGGTTTCATTAAAAAATGTCATTGTGCTACACACACCTACAAAGAGTGTTCTCATTAAGACAATACAAATTATTTTGTATTTATCCACAAATAGTCTTTACTTTTTAACAATGACACATTCACTCAGAGAAAAACTTTTGTAAACAGATGATAATTATAGTTTTGTAAGAAATACGCCAATGCCAGCTGTGTACAATTTTATTTGAGATTATTAGAACCTAATATTTAAGATATTTCTACTGAATAGATGCTACTTAAATAAACGTTCGTGACTGTTCTCATGATATGTTCATGAAAAAGACAATCGTCATTTTCATGATTACACAACGGTAATATTGAAGTGTAGAATTTCAGAAAACCGATTGCATAATAGTGAAACTAATTATATTGTAAAATATTCAAAATTAGAACGTAACTATAACGTAGCTATAACATAACGCATTCGTGTGACTTTTCTGATTTTACTCCCATAAATTTTCATACCACGGGCTTATATACATGTATATGCAAATAGATTCTTAAAGAGTAAACTCCAAAAGTTATTCTGGCGCTACAACGAATGTTTCCGAATTCTCCCGACATACACCGAGGAAAATATCGGAAAACGATGATCACAATGTCCCAGAGGCGCGCGCGACAGCCGATTAACTTAAAGATCGCTATATCTCAACTCGGCGCATCTCATGGTTCCACATCATTTGGCTCGGAAACAAGGAAGGCGTTCAAGGTGAGAATTTTTTTACAAAATTTATAACATTCCCTTTCTCGACGTAGAGCTGAATTATTAAAACGCTCGTGTCTTGATAAGCGATTTCAACCACAAAGGTGAACAATTTTGCGATAAAAGGATGCCATATCGCTTCGTAGAATTATCATAGATGGGTATTATTAGCGACATGTATGATTATGTATCATGACATCATATATTCTATTGAAAAAAATCAATTTTCAATTAAATTAAATATGATTTTCACGCCTGATAGCCCACTATATTATGTAACTTCATAATAAATAACTATGGTTACATAAGTACTAGGTTACGTGGTTACATAAGGTAGGTACTTATGCACTAGAAAAACAAATGAATTTATTTGTTTATATTTAATTAAACACTCTTCGAATGTGAGAGAAAATTATTTTTAACCGGAACTTTTATGGTTTCAACCCCAAAATAAACGAGAACCCTTCGAAATCGTATTTGGTCGTAAAAGCGGATTAATGCCAAGGGGTTAAATCCTTCGTCAACAGGGAGCAGACAATTTTTGTAAATCACGCGAACCTCGTTATGATTAAAGTAAATATTTGCGCCCAGGTAAGAGTTGTGATCTCGGAAACCACCTGCTTCAGACACTTGACGTGACAAGGGTTGATGTGATGCGTGTCTTCCTTACTTTCCTTGTGTAGTTTTACCCAGCAAATCAAAAACATGTTGCGTTTCCAAGGATGGTATTCTAATTCTAGCAAATCGATACGTATCTTTTCTCTTTATAATATTTCTAGCTGACCCGACAAACGTAGTTTTGCCAAAAAAATTAAAAAAAAAAATTTTTGCGTGGACCACTCTCAACATTTAGGGGTATGAAAAATAGATGTTGGCCGATTCTCAGACTTACCCGATAAGCACACAAAATTTCATCAAAATCGGTCCAGCCGTTTCGGACACCGCGACACGAGAATTTTATATTTTAAATTATAGATTTTTCAGTAATATCAAAATGCTCTTCTATTAGGATGTTTTAATTTATGTCTTCAATCCTTAGCCTGTCGTAGAGGCCTACGGTGCGTATACTCCATTAATTGGGTAATCCTGATAAATTATCACACGTCATAATGAATAAAAAATGTCCATTGTAATCGAAAACACGGCTCATTGTTCCGCCCGTAAAAGGGATGTGTGATTTTTCTACGCACCGCGAAATTGCCTGCGATTTAGTGTAACAGGAAAGAGGTGGTCCGGGGCTATTTGTTTCAGCGGATTAGCTGGTTTTATTAACGTAGCCAACATCTACATTTGATAACAATTACATACCTGTATTTATTTACTTGCCCAACTTAATTCGAAAACAAGTCACTTACACTTAGAAGTGACCTTTTTAACCTTTATTTTTTTACGGTTTGTGGCGGGGGACGTTTGTGTTTGTTTTTGTGTATGTTTTAAATGTCCTTTGCTAAAAATAAAATCTTTTCATATTCTAATCTAGATTAGAACCAGCGTGTCGAATGTTCGCAGTACTGGATACTGTTTCTATATTATTATTTTTCTAAAATAAAAGTAGCTTAAGTTACTCCTTATAACATCATTATGCCAGTGAAAGTCCCGTCAAAATCGATTCAGCCGTTTCCGGAAACAGGCATGCATATTTTATCATAAGTACCGTTAGCTTAAATAGTTAATGTCATTTGATGAATAATAAAATATACTGCAAACGTGTTTTCTGGACTTTCAAATAAATATATTCCCACAGACAATTATTCCAAAATTAATATTTTCTGTGAGAAATTCGCTCAGAAAAGCTTCATACGTCTTTTAGATTTACGAAAGAAATATATACCGAGAATAATTCAACTAAAAGTATTGTTTTCAACGAAAGGGTTCATTCCATCAATTACGGTAGGTATTTTTAATATATTTGTACCTTAAGATTTTCTAACCTTAAGCAATTTAAAAAATCTCGTAAAAAACAATTTGACTAAAGATTACATGGAAAAGGTTAAATAAATATTTGCACAGGACAAAAACAAAGTAACGAGTTTTATAACTGAATTTCAGCATCTTGTCTGTTTTCTGCGTATTTTCTTCTCCAACTTGTAGCTTTCAATTTTACAATCAACTAGGGATTCACTTTTAAAATTTAAGCAAAGAATTATTCCCTCATCTATAATTTTCTGATCTGAAATTCCAGGTAGTGGCAAAAGATTGACTGGATCCCACATAGCAGTTAAGTACTTTAGTGAGTTTTAAGAAGAATCTAGCTCAAGACGTCACACAGGTAAGTAAAACAGTGTAGAGTAAAGTAATCAACATCTATCCCTTGAATGGCTACCATCAATCCACGGGGACGTAGCCGTCCGTCAGCCACCCGACCGCTGACAGGCAATCGCTCTTAGTGCTTGGTACGAGTGCGAGCGAAAAGCGATCATCTATCATAAATGTTACCGTGCATTCATTATATACCTACATATTGTATATGAAACAAGATTGAATGTATTCCATGATTTGACGACACGTTTGGTCTAGTCTAGTGGCTTAGTAACCCTAGCTGTTAACCAAACGGTCGCCGGTTCGAATCCCGCTAGGGGCAAATGTTTATGTGTTAATATTTACATTAGTACCTCAGTCATGGATTATTTATAATACGTATGTATTTACAAAATACATAAGTATTATATCAAGCGCTTTGAAACATCCTTTATAATCCTTTATTTTCGAGCACTATATTCACACATTCCACACAGCACAATCTAGTTCCAAAGTAAGCATTAAGCTTGTATTATGGATACCAAACAGTTGATATATTACATGCAATACTTTTTTTTGTAAATACATACATATTATAAATACAAAACATCCATGACTCAGGTACAAAGGTAAAATGTTAACGCATAAACATTTGCCCCTAGCGGGATTCGAACCCGCGACCGCTTGGTTAACAGCTAGGGTTACTAGCCACTAGACAAAACGTGTCGTCAAAATCTTTTCAAGGTTCGAGTGATTAGGCATCTTCTGGGTGAGCTCGCTCCATCTTAGGCCTCATTCTTGCCACATGGCTGGTTGTTGGCCAAGAGCAAACCCATCTCTTATAAAAAAAAAATGTATTTAGTAATAGCCTTGTAAAAGCCTTGACATTTACACGCCAATTAATGTATTTCAAACTTACTAAATTATAGTAAAAAGCAGTATAAATGAGGCTACAGTTAGTTTAATCTTAATTCATTCGTTTCTGCTTTCGTTTGGGTCACACATAAAAGTGAAAGTTGCCTCCGCGACTCACTATGATAAGTTAAATGGATTGTTGTATGCCGCGGCTTCCATGTGTACCTCGCTCGTCATTAATTTTGAGTAATTTCGGCTTCAATTAGCGCCTCCGTAACAAGATGACTCAAAATTACGCCCCGTAATTCTATCATAGAGGGAACGTGAGGGATTTAATGTAATTTGTGTTGACAATTATATTATAATCTATTATGTATGCCGAGTTCACAGCTCTCTGCCTATAATATTATCCATTTCGCTATAGGTACTTGCATTTCAAGTCCTGATTGTTGCTTAAAATTTTTGAGTTAAATATTTATAAAAATTAATTAATTCTTCAAATTTTTTTAATATTAAAAATCTCAATTATTAAATATTTGTTACATTTCAAGTGACCATTCATCATTTTTTTTTATTTTTATGATAATTTCACGCAGCACACTAATTAAAGTTTTCATAAAAATAGTGGGTAATAGGATTTACTTAGCATAGCCTATTAAGTTCGATAGGCATACCTTAATATTGCTTAACTATAATAGGCAATTGGTTTAATTCCACCTTTTGCCCTTTCTCATTAAAAAGTACTCACAAAATCTAATATATAAAATTCTCGTGTAGTGGTGTTTGTTGCCAAACTTCTCCGAAACGGCTAGACCGATTTTGATGAAATTTTGTGTGCTTATCGGGTAGGTCTGAGAATTGGCCCTAAATATGTTAAGGGTGGTCCACCTCAAAAATTTATTTTTTATTTTTTCGCAAAACAACGTTTGGCCGGGTCAGCTGGTTAACTTATGAAACTTTACGTGTGATACGTAAATTAACACAAAATTTAAATATAAATAATGTTAACGTCCTAACTAGGTTCCTGTTGTCGTGGAAACAAATAACTAACTTAACATATTAGCAAACAAGTGTTTTTAATTGAAACTCAGTTAAAGAAAAAAAAATACAGTTTGTAATTTCTAACTGTTAAGTTAACCGTTGTTAAAACCAAACGTTTACATTTCCCATAACTAACTATAGTTTATTTTTTTACAATAAATCAGAATTAAAAAATATCTTTTAAGAATCTTCTTTTTTTCAGACCTAGGTAATTGTAATTCGTGATTCATTTTATTATTTACATAATATTAGCCTATTTGCATTACCTTCAACGAGTACCAAATACCATTTTGTAATATTTTGTGTTGTAGGCAATTTCACAATAAATTTGGAGCGTCTATTTACTTTGCTGTTGTATTTTTAAAATATACAACAAATAAAGAAATATATGAAATGCAAACGTATATTTTTAATTTATAATATTAAAATTTTCAAAATTCTAAAAGCTGACCGTACCTAATGCCAATTGAGTTATTTTTACCGTAGTAATATTTTTGCAATATTTGTTTTTTTTTTTTTTTTAAACATGTACCTACATATCCTTTGTCCTATGTCCTATATCCACAACGTAAGTATTATTGCAAAATTTCATGATGATCGGTTGAGTAGTTAAGGCGTCAAAAGGTAGCAGAGCGACAGACAGACAGAGTTACTTTCGCATTTATAATAGCTACTATGATCAAAACGTGGTAAGATATTTTGGGAAGCACATTAAGAGGTGGCAGCGAGGTCATCAACTCGTCCACAACAAAAGAGAATCCCAATCGTATTTCAGTTTTGCAAAGAGGTCGGAATGAAATTCAATCATTTTCTCCGAACCAATGAATAGCAGAAAAAATTTCGTTAAGTGCGAATTCTCTAATAAACGTCGCGTCGACACAAAGGAACACCATATTATTTTTTCGACAACAAAAGTGCTTCATTTCATTTTTTTTTCCACAAACATTATTGATTATTGCAGGTAGACTGTGTGCTACATTTTTTTTTTTTGAGTTTCATAAGTGTTTCTTGTTTATGAATATCATAAAATGGAGTCAACATCTCCTTATAGAAGACCACCATGAAACAATGCATCTGAGCTCTGTTTCATTTAAGATACGTTACCATTCAATTGATAGTACCAAAAGACCACCCACCAAGTGACCCACAAAACCGTATTAAACTATCTCTGCAAAATATAGCAACATAATAACTTTTGTTTAAGCTTCCCCTTTTTTTATATTTATAAAGTACTCGTATAGGGACAAACTTAGAAGCAAACAAATACTTACTTTTGAAACTTTTGAATACTTAATTTTTGATCTCTTACTTTTGAAACTTCCTAGCTGATTACTCACTATATACATTCCACTTAGCGCAAAGGCTGAGCTAACACGTAATGAAGGTACCAAAAATGTTCTCAAGAATATATACATACGACTTAGACATGTTATCAATATTATTGTGAAATATTAGAAGTGTGTGAAATGAGCTTTCACATACAATAGATAACGAATATATGTATAGTGCCAAGCATAATTATCGCAAAATCAAAGTCGATCCCGATACGACGTTGAATACGAGTAACGACGCAAAATTATTTCGAGAGACTAGCTCTAATTACTGGGTTGCCTTTATAACTACTTCCCATAAATTGCGAAGATCATTCAACAGATAGCTAACTGATAAGAAGGGTCCAAACTTCTCG
Source organism: Synanthedon tipuliformis (assembly GCA_947623395.1). Classification (NCBI taxonomy): domain Eukaryota; kingdom Metazoa; phylum Arthropoda; class Insecta; order Lepidoptera; family Sesiidae; genus Synanthedon; species Synanthedon tipuliformis. The sequence continues at coordinate 300,962 of OX392415.1, read as the reverse complement.
TTAATTACCAATAAAGTTTGCCTTACACCTTAAACCGTTGGATGCCTTCCAAGAAAGGACCCGGGGTTTGAACTTTGAAACTATCCGTGTATGATTATAGAAAAATGGTACCTTAATTAACTTAGTCATAAAATTTTACTTGCTCAGTAAGTTTTAAAACTTACAAGCTCGGCTAAATTGCGGACGTGATATTTAAAGCAATTTCTGAGATATACCTACTGTATTAGAAGCCTATAGCTTGGACACCAATTAATACTAATAATAAATCTGTAAGGGTTGGTCATGGAGTAAGTTACTTTGTTTTCAGAGATATCATGTTCTTAGACTCTATACATGATACTGAAACTAAATTGAGGATTTTTAGATTTTTTTTCTATAATATGTACCTATGTATGTATGTTCCTCCATAACTCTTAAACGAATTAACTGATTTTCATGAAACTTGGTAAATAAACATTTACAGAGACACAGGATAGCCCTCTTTTTTCATGCGGGCGAAGTCGCGGGCGCCAGCTAGTTCTCTTATAAAAAAGTTAATCAGAACAAAACATAAGAATACTGTAGCATTAAACATTAGCTGTTCAACGCGACTTCGCCCGCGTAACTTCACAAAATATAACTTATGTATGTTACTCGCTGATAACGTAGTTTTCTATAGATGAAAGAATTTTCAAAATCGGTCCTCTAGTTTTTGTGTTTATTCATTACAAACGTACAAATCTACTCTCTTTATAATATTAGTGTTGATGTAGGTATAAACTCTAATTTGATTTACATAATGGACAAATGAGGTAACAACATCAAAATATCTTTATTCCAAAATAAATTCTACGAAATACTTCTTTAAAAACTTAATGAAATATTCATGAAACCATCAATCGGATGAATGAATAAAACATATCAAACAGTTTGAAATGTGTCTACTAAAATATTTAACTCAACTTAATAAAAATATTATTATTTTTTTAATTCAAACTGAAGATGTTGAATATCAAAGAAATAGATATAATATATACAGTAATTAATTTAGATCTTCCTACAAAAGAGATTACCATCGGAAAATAAACTAAAGCCTTCGAGCGAGCCATAAAATATTTGAACTAACATTCGCGGCTTATTTGGTAAGCCCGGGTCTCAGCAGAACTCAATAATAGGACTCCATTGTAAGGGCAGTGCAAAAAACACTAACCTTTTTGCTCAGTTTCCAACTTATATTAACATTAAAGCATATGGGATAAAAACATACAATTCATCATGAAATATGCTGAGTAACAGACAGACAATTATGTAGTTGTTTTTATTTGAAAGTAATCTATGAGCAGGCGTAACGTAACGTCAAAAATTCAAGCATTTTTTTACGGTAGAAACAAAGTAATAAGGAAAAGTGAGATGTTTGCAGAGAGGAATAACGATAAAGCTGAGTTGTATCCCGTAAACAAGGAAATGCTGTACGCCACCTCGCCTCTGGCAAAGCTAACCCGAACCAAGCAAAGAAAGTGTAACTTAGCATTTTACAAAGAAATGCACTTGACGTCTTCTTTCCACAGAGATAATATCAAAATGAAGTGGAAAAAATATTCAGCTTATCATTTTTCATTTAGCATTTTTGTGTACCTACTTATGACCTACCTACCTAATGGCGAAACTATTTTTTTCTCTGTTTTATTAAAAAATAGATAAATAAATAAATATACATCTTCACACATACCACACAGCACCATCTAGTTCCACATTTAAGCAACTATAGGCTTGTATTAGGTAATGGATACCAGACATTTGATATACTAACATACGACTACTTTTTTTTGTTAAATACATATTATAAATACAAACATCCATGACTCGGGTACAAAGGTAAATGTTAACACATAAACATCTGCCTCTAGCGGGATTCGAACTCGCGACCGTTTGGTTAACAGCTAGGGTTACTAACCACTAGACCAAACGTGTCGTCATAATTTATATTTTTTTTATCCAAATCAGAATCATCTGTTATCAGGTAACTGATTATGCAACTGCACCACTGGTGGTACAGTTACATAAAATTGCATAAAAAAGATTAGAACTGAATGTAATCCGTTTACAAAGAACAACATATAAATCCGTAATATAACATCTTGTTATTCAATTTAACATAAGTTGTTGTTATACGATTTCCCGGAAAAGCTCGCCCCTCACGCACTTTCGTAATTACAGCCTTCCGCGATGTCCGGCCGTGGATCAAAATAGTCCCAAATCATGTGGTAAGGGCAATGTGCCAAAATCACTATTATAATTTACTAGCTGTTAATATATATATATAATTTATTTATTTATTTATTTACAGGAACATATATATTTAGTTTATTGCCTATGAAAACACACACTAGGCATTCAAGCCTGTATCGTGTGTTTCATGAGTTGTAATTTAAATTTTTTGATATTTAAGTAAAATAGATATCAAAAAATAAAATAATAATAATATTAGTTATAATAATTAAAATTGAAATAATAAAAATTATAAACTACTTACTAATGTACTAATTAATAATAATAAGAAAAGTAAATAACACAATAAATTTAGAGTATAAAATGAGGCTATTGATATATGAGGTAGGTTTTAACTAGATTTTAACAGTTTTTCAACATAGTCGTAATTAAGACTGAACAACCATTTTTTAATCTTAACCTTAACTTTACGTAGGTCACATTGCTTAAGGTCACAATATTTAGTAATTTTGTTATAAATGCTTAATTGTATATACGGATTAAAACGTTTCGCAAATTCTGTTCGTACTAATGGCAGAGGAACTTTAAATACACGCTTTTTTATCAGGTCCGAGTATTGACGAGAACTGATAACTTTTATATGAGCAAATAAAGTCATTTTCAGTAAAAAAAGTTTTCTAACGCTAAGTACCTACATTGCTTTCTTTATATAGTTCTGTAGTAGGATATATAAAGTTTTTCTTCAGCATTGTTTTAAGTACAGATCTCTGAGCTCTTTCAATTTCTATCATGATAGTTTTGGAGGACCCTTCATAAGTTCATAAGTGTTTCTCGATAAATGGACTATCGAACACAAAAAGAATTTTTCAATTCGAACCAGTATTTCCTGAGATTAACGCGTTCAACCAAACAAACAAACTCCTTAGCTTTATAATATTAGTATAGAAGTATATAATATGCATTTCAGAATCAATAGCTTACAAATACTTATATTTATGATTTAAATTTATTCCTTAAAAATATCATTAAATATCATTAAAAACGAAAATTGATAAGTATTTTTGAATAGGAAACTATTTGATATTTTCATTTGTTATATTTAAAAAACTAAAATTTTTCAATATAACTTCCCCCTCAAGTGACGTTGAAATTGATTTTCGAAGGCAAATAATCTCGTTCTGCGGACAAAAAGGCGGGCGCAAATCCAATATACCCTGTACCTCCCATAACCACATCAATTGTTCAGCCGGTCGCTTCGTTAAACAAATTAGAACCTAATTGGTTCTTGTCAAGCACTCTGAACTCAGGGTCCAATCTGAAAGGGCCGCCATTTTCAATGGAGCAACCCAATTATGCTCCTTCATGTATGAGGGCTCGAAAAAATACTCTTAAATTTGCTCAATCAAATACGGTTCCCGATGGTAAATTCATTCAGGAGAAACTCGTTTTTAATTAGTACTAAATGCATGACTGAAAATTCTTTAGGCGCGTTGGGCATTTTTGAGATGAAAAAAAAAACCATTGAACTCGCGCAATGATGTAATGTAACCTACACCTCTGTTGACAATTATAAAAGAATACAGTAATTTCATATAAAAATAGAAAACGGCCAGTGATACTATACTAACTAAAAGTGCGCTATACCAAGCGCTAAAAGTTTAAAAAAAGAACAATTTCAAAAAATACAGCACACATAATTCAAGTTTTCACTTCTGTCGGCACTCCCGGAGTGCCACTCTTTTTTCCTACTGGTCTGTAAATTCTAAGTCACCCAACGGATTATTGATACGGTTTACACTAACGGAGAGATAGCCTATAAACGAGGAATATGTGTGTAAAGAAAATTACCGTGCGAAGCCGTGTACGGGTCGCATGTAAATGTATACTTGTATAAAATTTCTTCTATTTGGTTAAATACGTAAAGTTACATCTCTATAGTGGTAGATCGGAACGGTTCTGTATGGCGGCAGTAAGGGGATGGCTCCCGGGGTAAGGGGATGGCCCTTACCCCGTGAAATATAGGCACTTTTGATGTTGTGATAAGTGAGTAAGGGCTGCCAAGGTTCACTTCCTCATTTCCTCCTCTTTCCTTATACTTTTTTATATCAAGGCCGGGAACGGATTTTCAATTCCAATGACTGCTTAAAAAATAGAAAAATCATAGGATTCCATTATAAAGTTACCTTTTAAACAATTTTCAAGCCAAAAAACAATTTAATAATTAGTTTGTACAGTGAACAAAAGAATGGCACCAAAAAAAAGTAATTATAAACTTACTAAGTAATAATATTATAAATGTCTAACGGTCCACTTGACGGTAGATGGCTACCGTAACCTATAACATAGAAATGCCACAAGTGCTGAAAGTTCGGTGCTGACCATAGCAAGATTAAAGATAAGGGGCTCTGGCATCCCACAATCACTCACTGAAACACAACAGCACATATGCTGTTATTTCACGGGGATCTTCTGTGACAAGGTGGCATTTGACATTTGGCATTTGGCAACTCGTCTAAAATTCTCCAAATGACTGCGAAGCGCAGTATGCTAAACCTACTTAAATCATGAAATTGACACAGACTATTTTTAAATATCAGTCGCTGGCGAAACCACATGAAAAAGCTAGTGAAAATTCAAAAGATCTGCAGCAGCTACCCGAACTGTGTCGTGAATTGTTGAAAAAATAATTTTAACTAAGTATACAAACTTAAAACCTTAAATCTTACGGTCGTTACAGAAATTTTATGTACATACTGGAAACATTTAAAGTAACACTAATGTTCTTCCTTTATACATAAATACAACTTAATTTGTATATAAACGAATGAAAAAAGACACAAAATAAATTTTCATTATCTTTAAAAAAAAACATTTTCTTTATTAAACTAATTTTAAACTCGACACTTACCAACAGAATCCGTGCATCTGTACAGCACTGAAACACACAAAAAAATCAACAGAAACTTAGAACGCCACTGCACTAACTTATTAGTAATCATGGTACACAATATTGTAAAAACAGCACTGGCCACACATAAGAAATACTCAAATAACGAACTGCGAGATGGCAAAGTTTTCTTCGCGATGTCGGAATCCTGAACGAAAACACGTTAAGGGCTAGCCGATGTTTCGATATTAACTGCTCGGTCCCGCACAGCGGAGGCTGTTTTAGCAGCAAGCCTTTGGCGCATGCGCGGTTTCAACCCTGTTTCAACCATTGCAATGCAACCACCTCTTGCCTCTGTTTGCTTTGCCGTTTTTCTTTTGACAGTTTCAAATGCCTTTGACTCGAGCAATTTAGTTTGAAATAACATCAACTGTTACTTACTTTGTAGGAACCTTCACTGTGTTCAATTCTCAATAAGAAAATGTGTTTTCACACTGCGCGATAAAACCTTGACACCCAGACAAAGAAAGCTTTTGTGATTTCATCTTAACCACTGAAATTATTTATTTTTCTTGGCTTGGCAATATTTACCAAGCGCATCAAAGTAATTTCTTCTGCAACTTACATCTGTTCGTTCAACAGTTCGAATCCTATAGAAACGCGTACGAAGCCAAAGAAAAGGCTAGTATTTTTAATATAAAAAGAGGTACTTTGATGAATTTGAAATTTTACTTCCACTTGAATAGTGTTGATATAGTGAGTCCGTCTGTTGGAGTACAAAGTTCTGCAAATGCATTCACAGTCCAACTTTATTACTGGCACGATGCCTCGCTTATTGACCAGATGGTGTGTAAAGGTAGTAGTTCATCAAACTAATAGTGGCAATAGATATTAACTCAATGGTTATTATACGCCAATAGAGTTACTCCTGCAAGACGAGCTGCCATTTTATGACTGAAGACAGCAATGTAGCCTTTTTTTGCGTGGGAAAATCTGCGAACCATATCCCCACCGACCAGGAGTAGATCTGTATGTTCAAGCTCTTTAACCCAAATTTTATCAAAGTTCTAGTAAATATGCATCTTCTGGGTGAGCTCGCTCCATCATAGGCCTCAACCTTGGTACACAGCTGGTTGTTGGCCAAGAGCAAACCCGTCTCAAAAAAAAAAAAAAAATGTGAGACTTCTAGCCACTAAAAATACACGATGTATCTCGCGTCGCTGAAAGTATAAAACTTTCACATGAAAAACATTTAGATCAATATGAAAACCCTTTCCTTAATAATGGAGCAATAAATATACACAAGGATAATAATATCTTGTAAAAGTAAAAGCAAAATGAAATCCATATATCGAAGGCAAATGCCATTAAGCTCAAAAAGCTCTTGTTTGCTATGCATTAACTAGTCTTGTATTAGCAAAAGGGTGCATCATCAATCAAGCTCTATATCTGTTTTGCCTCGCGACGGCAAACATCGCGCGGATATTAGATTATCTGTCTACGGATAGATGGCGCAACGCGAGAACGTATACGCGACTTCATCATAATCTATTTATTTCATGTCATTGGTTCTCTCTCTCTCTCTGGTTTGGAATTTTGGAATTTTTAATTAAAATGAATTAAACCTAAAATCAATTTTAATCTCAACTTAATCTAGCTTTAGTAGTGGTACACCAATAGCTGCAAATCGCAATGTTCCTTGCGATTTGCAGCTATTTGTGTAGCTCTTCTGGAGGCAGTAACCATAACAAGAGTGCTCTTCTTAATGACTTAACTTCCGTCAATTCTGAAAAAGCCATTTCTGAAAGTGATAATAACGCATATGGGAGCAAAAAGAAAGATATAGTACGTTCTTACGAATATCGAACTCGTGTAATAATGGAGAGAGTAGCCAAATAATATGTATTCAAATAGTGCCACAAAAGTGTGCGTCTGATATTTTAACGTATTACGTCATACAAGGGGACACTTCCTTTGAGCGACTGAATGATACTGAGTTCATTGGACTCAGTATAAGAGGTCCATGTGCGGATAGTGAGTCAGTAATCTTTCTTTTTTGCTTCGATCTACGGATAATAATATATTTTTTTAACATTTCCCAAAACTAAGACCCTTGTACTGATTTGTATTCTGTAATACACTTAACACTATGTAGTGGTAGTTTAAAATTCGTTTAATCTAACTCACTTGTCGTAATTAGAGAACCAGTTGTCGGGTCTAATTAAATAAAAAGTTTATACTTATTTGTTCAATGCAGTAAAATGTCGAAGCCGACCCTCACATTAGTATGCGGGCCGGACGGCAACCTATTTGTGGCTTGTTTATCCACATATTCCCACCTGTATGTACTCCCTCCGATTCCTGTTTACTTAAATACTTGTTTACAAAATGTTACCTGCCTCTCGATATGCGTTGAAGATCACTATTATTGTAGATGGAAGCATACGTTCATAGAGACTAACATGTAGAACTGTAGATAGACGTTTATTTTGTATAACTCTGTTAGTGTTATTCCTTTTTTGTGATAAGATGTGTTGGACAGGTTGACGATTCGCTTGTTGGTAGGTGGAGGCGCGGTGAAACCCCTGAAGGGGTGGACGAAATCTAAATTTCGTTGCGGCAGGATTGCGACAGAATCACGCCATGAATCCCTGAATTAGCGGTTTAGTGGACTGTATATCTGGTTGCGGCTGTAAGCGAACAGTATGACCGTCTGAAGGACAGGATTAGAAACAGAAGGAAATGCACATACCTTATACCGGTGCTCTGGTGCGCTCTCCTGCAGGAATCTCTAAACGTCCAACTGGCAGACACTGTTCACATGTATTTAAATGTTCAGCGATAAGGCGCGGATGAATCACTTCACTTCCGAGAACGAGTTAAGGCGCGGATTAGGGATAAACCCATATATATTTGGAAACACAGCTCAAGCGCGGGCGCGTTCCTTTTTCTTCCTTTTCTTCGACCTCTCACGCGGCGGTCATCGGTAGTAGTGCATTATTTTGATAAGAGGGTAAAAGGAAAAATGTGAGGGCCATATTATTAGGAAGGTGGGTATACGTGAAAGAAAGAAAGGTACTTGACAGCCAACTATTCGATCACGGCGCAACCAGTAGGTGTGATAAGGATAAAGAGTATTGGCTCTGGAGTACTTTACTTTTTATAATTTATAAAAAAATAATTTTTTTTTTTTATAAAATACTAATATTAAAAAGAGATTGCGAATACTGTAAGTTTGTGTATAAATGGAGATATCCATATACATTTGTATATATATAGAGGTTATTGTCTAGAACAACTGCGCCTAATTAAATAGTCTTTCATTATTTAAAAGGTCCTAGCTAGATAGAAACGAGACCTAGGCAATTTATCATTTACAGTTAGGTAGTTCTCCAATAATAAATGCATCCGGAACAAGCCCGCCGCAGTTGGACCACCAACTGAATTCGATGAAATCCCGTTTGAATTCCTCGATTGCTCTATTGAATTTAAGAAATTTAATTTTGAGAGATCATTTATTTGGCTATTTGACAAGATTTAATATAATAAACTACAAATTGTGGTTATCCTATTAAAAAATAGCGTAAAAAAAAACATATGTTACTTTATTTTAAGCTAAATTATGTATATTTTTATGTATACCAGTATACCAGTCACAGGGCGCCGAAACGCCCTGTGACTGGTTGCAACTCTGATGACGTCATACGCTAGTAAACATATCAGACATAGAGTAACAAATAGTGTTTATTCACTTAATATTAGTTATCTGTGTCATCATTCATTTCAGTTTGTTCACAAGCGTGTGACGTCATCAGAGTTGCAACCAGTCACAGGGCGTTTCGGCGCCCTGTGACTGGTATACTGGTATACCAGTCACAGTTATCCACATATTCCCACCTGTATGTACTCCCTCCGATTCCTGTTTACTTAAATACTTGTTTACAAAATGTTACCTGCCTCTCGATATGCGTTGAAGATCACTATTATTGTAGATGGAAGCATACGTTCATAGAGACTAACATGTAGAACTGTAGATAGACGTTTATTTTGTATAACTCTGTTAGTGTTATTCCTTTTTTGTGATAAGATGTGTTGGACAGGTTGACGATTCGCTTGTTGGTAGGTGGAGGCGCGGTGAAACCCCTGAAGGGGTGGACGAAATCTAAATTTCGTTGCGGCAGGATTGCGACAGAATCACGCCATGAATCCCTGAATTAGCGGTTTAGTGGACTGTATATCTGGTTGCGGCTGTAAGCGAACAGTATGACCGTCTGAAGGACAGGATTAGAAACAGAAGGAAATGCACATACCTTATACCGGTGCTCTGGTGCGCTCTCCTGCAGGAATCTCTAAACGTCCAACTGGCAGACACTGTTCACATGTATTTAAATGTTCAGCGATAAGGCGCGGATGAATCACTTCACTTCCGAGAACGAGTTAAGGCGCGGATTAGGGATAAACCCATATATATTTGGAAACACAGCTCAAGCGCGGGCGCGTTCCTTTTTCTTCCTTTTCTTCGACCTCTCACGCGGCGGTCATCGGTAGTAGTGCATTATTTTGATAAGAGGGTAAAGAGGAAAAATGTGAGGGCCATATTATTAGGAAGGTGGGTATACGTGAAAGAAAGAAAGGTACTTGACAGCCAACTATTCGATCACGGCGCAACCAGTAGGTGTGATAAGGATAAAGAGTATTGGCTCTGGAGTACTTTACTTTTTATAATTTATAAAAAAATAAATTTTTTTTTTTATAAAATACTAATATTAAAAAGAGATTGCGAATACTGTAAGTTTGTGTATAAATGGAGATATCCATATACATTTGTATATATATAGAGGTTATTGTCTAGAACAACTGCGCCTAATTAAATAGTCTTTCATTATTTAAAAGGTCCTAGCTAGATAGAAACGAGACCTAGGCAATTTATCATTTACAGTTAGGTAGTTCTCCAATAATAAATGCATCCGGAACAAGCCCGCCGCAGTTGGACCACCAACTGAATTCGATGAAATCCCGTTTGAATTCCTCGATTGCTCTATTGAATTTAAGAAATTTAATTTTGAGAGATCATTTATTTGGCTATTTGACAAGATTTAATATAATAAACTACAAATTGTGGTTATCCTATTAAAAAATAGCGTAAAAAAAAATATATGTTACTTTATTTTAAGCTAAATTATGTATATTTTTATGTATACCAGTATACCAGTCACAGGGCGCCGAAACGCCCTGTGACTGGTTGCAACTCTGATGACGTCATACGCTAGTAAACATATCAGACATAGAGTAACAAATAGTGTTTATTCACTTAATATTAGTTATCTGTGTCATCATTCATTTCAGTTTGTTCACAAGCGTGTGACGTCATAAGTATCAAAGACCAGCGCCATTACAGAAACAGCGTTTTTGGCGCGGTTTTAGAAATTTAAACTTTAACATTGATTTTTATCAATAATACAGTAGATCTCCCGGAAATATCAATGTAGTGTGCTTATTATGCAATATAGAATAATTTAAAACGATTTTCTAAAATTAGTCAAATATCGGATTAAGAATAAAAATCGTCTTTCTTTCTAATATGAATAACTGTAAGAAAATAAGAGGACCGTTGCATTTTGTCTTTTAAATACTTCGATTTTATGAAAAAGTTTCAATATATTAAATCTCAGGACCATGAAGGTTAAACAACTGCTTGAAATAGTTTAAACACGTTTATAAAAAGTTCAGCAGTGCAAGACATAATTGCTTATAATCCCTTTGTACCTTAATTCCCTGACTCCTTGCAAGTTATAGCTTTGGACCTCTCATTAAAAACAAAATTAACGACGAAACAACATAGCAATTTAGAAAAACTTGAGTAGGGCGAGTAAATCATAACTTTCTCGAACAATTACCGTAAATTTTTAACTTTGGTAAAGTAAATCACTAAGGTTTCGGTTGGAATAAATTCCTCTTTACCCCATACCTCTATCAAGGGTTGCTTCATATTTTACATTTTGAACAATCTTGTAACGTTGTACATGAACAAAGCTTATTTTCCGTTATAACCACATGAAAATCCGTTCAGTAGTTTTTGAGATCATCGCGAACATACAACATACCTACATACATACGAGTACTATACTTTATTTTATAAATGTAAGGAAAATTACGTGTTTACTGTTGCCAGTGGTCCGGTTATTGTCCGGTTAATTTTAAGTCGACAACCCACTACAGAGAAATTGTCATAATCTACCAAAAAACATTAGAATATTCGGAGTACTGACTCTGGTCGTCGAAGTGACTAGAAACACTTCCGTGGCACCGATCCGAATGGCTGCGATAGAAACAATATATTTTTGGGTCCGTTATTTATTGCAGCAAAGTTGAACGCAACAAAGCCAGTCCTCCATGCATGAAATAATCGAATTTACTTGTTATACGATATTTTACGAGCTGTCTGCTCTGCGCCGTGGCTGTGACACAGGAAGCGGAATATGACAGCCAAGTATTTTATGTACAAACAAATTTTTCCCAGTTATGCAAACGTTTTACATTAGCATAATACAGAAGCTTCAGTTGCACTCCACTGATGTGTGAGTTTCAACGGTGAGTCGACTGCCTCATTACAATCACGAGAAAATAGTGAAATTTCCATTATTTTGAGTAACTAACCAAAATGGTTGGGTCTACAGTGAGCAATTCATGTCTTTGTTATTTAAATTTGCTCGAAACGATAATTACTATGCATCAAGTGGTGCAATTAAATATTAAGCGCAATTTATTTTATTATTTATATATATTTTATTTTACTAACTATTTTTTTTTATAAAATATGTAATTTTTTTTAATAGGCGAATACTAATTATTTATACAATGGATACAAACTGTAGTAAAAAAGTTACACACCAATACATTTTTAATTTATTGTCTATTGGCCAGTCTGAAATAACTCGAAAATAGAACACTTCAAAATAATCATATTTTTTTATTACCTCAAATAAGTGATAAAAATTATAATAGTATCTTTCAATGGTGAACCTATAAAATCCTAGATCTCTACTGACAACTGATCATTATTGATCATTTGCCTACCCAAAAAATATTGGCACAAAATATTTAAGACAACGAAATGACCTGAATGAATAAATATGTCTCAATTCCTTTAGTATGGGAGAAAGTACTTTTCGTGTCTACCTTCCGCCTTCCATAAATTCCACCTATCTATCCGATGTACGCTGCTCACGTACCGACTGTCTCGAACGATTATATCGATTATCGAGACTCGAGTTGGCACCGATTTTATATACAATCGAATTGGAGCTGCTCTTCTAATGAATAAGTCGCAGCTCGCATTTACTAACAATAGTTTCAAATCCGTAATTGGCTGTGGAGACATCGCATTGTATAATTGTAGGTATATTAAGGATGAAGTGAATAATAAATTGAGTTGAATTGTTTTGGACTGTTTACAAGCGAAAGCACTTCCCTTATAATTTGTTTATTACCAATCTGAAGAGAGAGAATGATAATTAGCGAAATGCGATTCCCCGTCACTTGTACTGGCAAAAGTGTGGCATATAAAAGCGACGTTCTATTCTATATAGTGACGAAATATACCTACTTACCTACAGATACTTATTATTAAACTTGCATGACAGTATATTATAAAAGATTTACATCCATTTACTATTAAAAAAATATATCTAAAATGTGATCTATTGTAGGCGTTGGCCGTGGTAACTTTTATTAAATAAATTAATAAAAATTAATAAACCAAGCAAGCGTGGATATGATTTCACATCTTTTATGTATTGAAATACCAATTTTAATTAAATATTCGTAAAACCTATTCCTATCCTTAAAGGGTAGAGGTAAGGAAGACCTACTTACTAAATTATAGAATGGCGCTAGTGTAGCATCGGTGTTTGATATGATTGTTCGGTTGCGTAGATCATGAAATAACCGTAAATAAAAAGGTACTCGTGCGTCACACCGACCAATGCTACTACAGCGCCATCTATTGGAACGTATTCGACGAAGTCTTTCGTGTTCTCGTGTATAGAGTTGGGTCTACTTACCTCTGTTCTCCATGCTGACGACAAAGAAAAATATATCACATGAATAGACAACAACACTGTCAGACTATTTATGTGTCTATTTATTTGTGTCTATTTTTCTTCTTTCTACAGCACGCTAGCATCCCCAAGACGTTGTTTTTCTGTCTATGTTGATGAAGAGACATCTATACCATTAATTGAGACGTCAGTCTGACGTTATCTTATAAAATCATTAAAGAATGTTCAAACAGTGGGAAACAAGTAACTTAAGCCGTAAGCTCTTCATTGAATAATCTTTGAGATTTTTAATAAAGGAATTGTCCTCAATATCAAGTTTATTAAGTCATGACTTCCTCAATAACGCTTATCGTCCCAGTAAATTCATAGTACGTACTGGTTTATGAATTCGTATTTAATGTTCTAGATAAAACGTTTACTGCGTTATCGGGCTTTCATTGAGTAGTAAACAATCAAGTTGTTTGATTTAGAATCGCAGGTACATCTTCACCTACGATTTAAAGGAATCGGCATACGACAGACCGACTTGCTCTGTTTTATATGTGCTAAAGCCTTCTTAAAGGCTTCTGTTCGTATATAGAATATACACACATATATTAAATTAACATTAAATATTGTATTTGACGTTACAATGTCAAGTAATGGTGACAGTCGCAGTTAATAAAAAAATCAATGACTAAGTTCGAGCTAGATTCGATCCATCCAACTAGATTAGTACTTACTTATAAAAAATAATTATTTTCTTAAAATGAAAACAAGACTTTCTACTGAATCTTCTATATACCATACAAAATACGATGTATTTATATAATTGGTCCTTGTGGACTCCAAAACCGCACAACCGATTTTGGCGAAATTTTCAACCATTCTTTAGATTAGTCCCAACGAACTACCCTAAAGATTTTTTTTGTTTAAAAATAAAAATAAAATATTAAAAGCGTGACAAAACATAATTATGAGCAATGAAGCCCGAATAAATTTTTTAACCATCGAAATAATATATCTTTGCAAGCAAGTTCGCTGCTTTTAACACCTAAAAAAGGTTCGCTGACGAAATAGCCGGCGAAATACACTATAAATACCAACTATGTTCGCCATAACAAGTTTGTTGTGTCGTTAAAGACGATGGCAGCTTCCTAACAAACTTTTAAGTTCTCATTTGTACATAGTTAGCACGAAATACAATTTAGCATAACCTCGTTGAATTTGCAGGGCTGCTTGTGGTTAAAGCTACTGTTAGGGGTTATCTCCTTATTTGAATAACGTAGATATTGTTATATTTTATAATATTTTTTATAATTATTGTTACACTAACTGCGTAATGAAGCAAGTCCTAGATATTGGTCCTAACTTTTATTTTTAAATATAATTCGTTTCATGAAGACTTAAGTTAGAAAGGACTTAAGAGTCTCAAGTTTTACTTAAGATCTACGCTACATACTGTCTTCTTCTTTTTAAAATGCCGCTTTTCTACGGAGGTTGGCGACCATCATGACAATCTTGACTTTGAAAGCTCTTGTACGAAAGACCGAGCGAGTGCTCATGTCAAACCACTCTCTCAAATTCTTCAACCAGGGTCTGCTACGCTTTCCCTGTATTGTCCCCTGCATCACTAGCTGAAGAATAAGGTATCTTTAACCCTTCATCACGTGCCCGAAATACTGCAGCTTCTTATTGTTCTTATCAGCTTCCTCATTCGACTGCATCCATGATATGCCGAAAATGCGCCTGTATATCCACATGCTACAGGCCTACTGTACTTTCGTAAAAATTCGTCTGCACTATATCGGAAAGACTCACACAAAAAACGGCTTAATATTAGATTGACAAGACAAGGTTGAATAATAGGTAGTAGCAACACCCGATCGGTGACCCTGCTTCTTGCGATGCACCAACTCAAGCTCAACAGGGGATTAGTGCGCTAACTACAGGTTCGTTGCGCTGCGGTATAACTTGCACCGTTTGTTAACGGCCTTAATGTTTTGTGAGTTTCAGATTATGGCGGTATTTGCTGTAACTACTGGCGCTGATGCTCGTGGGAAAACTCACACGCAAACACACAGAGACGGTAATCTTATGCGCATGTGTGCGTTCAGTAATCTAGAAAGTCCAGTGCTTACTACATTCTATATATATACCTACATGTAACTTGAGCGAACTTGGTTTACGTGTTCCTAATAGCCACACTCGTAACAACCGATTTATTGCACTATATGAGTAAGTATACGCGAACGAATACTTACATAAATCAGATGTATTTATTTTTTGTCAAGTAAAATTGATTCATTCTCTTTTTAATATTAAAAATAAAATAAATATACAGGGTGTGGCCTGTAATAGGAGCAAAAAATTAAAATGTAGACCCTTTAACTAACCAGTAATTAATTCCGAATGCTCTCAATTAAATAAAATGAAAAACTAATTTACCGTTATTTCCTAACAAAATTAATAGAGCCAGCAATGTACTGCAGACATCATGTGTCTAGCCGGCGTACTTGACAGTGACATTTACTATCGTTTTCACGTATTAGAAAATCTAGTAAATACATCAATATTGCTTATTTAACGTATGCACTTATTAATTAAATAGTCACTTCTTTTAACATTACGTAACAGGTTACAACTTTAATAATGGGCGTGAACTAGCGAAAAATCGAAATGAGTAAAACGCTATAAAGCAACTTCAAACTATTTATTAAACAGTTCCAACAAAAACAGTGCTAATCATTAATAATAATTATTTTTATCTCACGGGTAACCTCTTAAACACTCAACTTGCACTTTAAACAATTTGTATGGATGTTTGTTTAGCAAGAACACGACTACGATCGTACGACCTGTTCCTTGTTTGACACCACTCCGACACAACACGTACTGAGGACAGAGTCTTGTCGAAACGAACGAAGAATTTCGGTGTTACTCTGACTGAACACCCTCACTCCACAATCAGAACCGCATTGGTGACACCACATTCGTTGTTTTAAGATGACAACAACGGGGCTATTTACCTGCCCGGAAGATAGGTACTCGTTGTTAGTAGTTAACTTAACACAAAGCTCGGTTTACTTTTGCTCTTGTTGTATCATGTACATATTTAACTAATATTAATATTGACGTAAATTGTCATTACATTGTTTTAATAGAGTCAAGTCACATTATTGCCAAAGACAAAGTCAAAATAAAATAACAAGATCAGATCAATAAAAAGAGGTTAGAAAGCGTGAATTGTAAATATCTTGACTTTTGCTGTCAAAATCAAATAAATTTGCTGTCAAAAGCAAACGTGCTAACAAAGAAACACGGAATACCGCTCTCATGATATTTGTAGTTTCTAATGCGTGAGGTTAAGAACTAGTTTCGATTGATGGATTGTTAAGTAGATACTATCTTATTAAGAAACATCGTCCCCCGTACCAAGCAATGTCCAGTACCAAGATAACTAAGGATCGATAACCGACAATTAAGCGATCATGAAATTCATTGATTATGTATTGTAACTTTGAAAGGCCATATCTCTGAGTTTAAAAACTTTATAGCATTAAGATAAGGTCTAGGTAACTACGTATACTCTGTATAATCAGCGTTTAAATTTATTGCCCCTATTACAGGCCACACCCTGTAGATGTCATTTTTCCTTATTTTTTCATAAAACAGGCATTATTATAAGTTATAAATTATTATAAATTAAATATCACTAAATATTTTTAAACGTTATCAAGTTTGTCTCACGTAGGTATTTATTGAATACAGAAAATATAAGATAATAGTAGCGAAGTTAAACCAATACTATACGTCACAGGAAATTGGCCAAGTTTCCCCCCATGGTTAATTCAAAGAATACGTGTTCCCGGCTATCTTCCCCCTTCATCAGCTTATCTACACTTAGTGTGTACTTCTGTCCCTCCTCTAGATATGTACCACGGGTCGCTTGTGTTGAGGTAATATTAACGTGAAACACGGGCGCCTATCACGGACGAGCCTACGTCACACAATCGTAAAAAAAACTGATAGTAAAACCTAATTTTATGAAGCAGGATAAATAATTATTGACTTCAATCAATGTAGCCTTTATGAGGAAAAAATGTACTTACCCTCTTTTTAGAATTGTCTATAGACATTTTGATTCTAAAACTCTGTACTTTCGTAGACAATTCCAAATCAACATTCCTACATTTTCTAACAATACTACATAATAAAAAGTTTTTTGAAAAATTTGTACATTAAAGTTTATTATTTTTAATGAAAAATAGAAACCAAGTTTATTTATTTAAATGAAATTATTTTACTACTGTCGCCCTTTCTTTAAAAAGGAGAGTTCAGAGCGGTCACAGACGCAACTCTGCCCCGTATGTTCCCATCATATATATTATGATCATTACCATCACACGCGCGATAAGGCCAAGCTAAAGTGTGTCTCCCTAAAGGAGGTATGTGGGTTGGATAGAGTATGTTTGGATGACCTTACTCTTAGACTCCGAAAGAGTCGTTGTGACTCTTCTAACTAAATTGTTTTCCTTGTGACCTAGTCATTGGTTTTACTTTATTTCGTACTAGTCATGCAGCACGGTTTCACTTGCCGTTTGATTTTAAAACAATCTAATGTCTCAGTTCTAATTTCTCTCAGTTATGTTTAGTTAACATCGGACAGCTAAAATAGTTAGCTGACTAATTGTAACTGGTATTAGTACTAGCAATTTAACAATAAATAGAAAAAATTCAATTAGCATAGATTACATAAAAAAATTAATATAAACATTGAACTTTTTAATAAATTATTCAGAAGCTAAAAATATTACTTATCTAACTAATTACTTAAAGTTTTGTATATTTTTCTTAAATTTATATTAATTTTATATATCACTAGCTGCTGCCCGCGACTTCGCCCGCGTAACTTAGGTACTTATAAACCTTCCTCGAGAACCACTCTACCCATTAGTGAAAACCGCATTAAAATCCGTTGCGTAGTTTTAAAGATCTAAGCATACAAAGGGACATAGGGACAGTTTTGTTTGTTTGCAATTTTGTTGTTTGGGACATGTTTTGCAAAGATGTTTTTGAAATCAGATTCTAAACAAGATTCTCTATCTATACCAAGACCTATTATAAGGAAAGTGATAAAGGCTTTTGGAGTTAGTAGGAGGTATTTAACGATATAGGGCAGTAGTATCCTGATGGTTCACTTAATGGTATGTGGTGGCTACCGTCATTTATTACAAAAGCAACAACAGTGGGGATACAAGTACACTCCCGATCTGGATAAGACGATGAGTAAGAGACATCTTGCGGAATGTGCTATTAGCACTTTCGGTATCTCACTGGAATGCTGCTTCTTACAAGCCTCCAGTATGTGGTTACTGACACCAGACAAAACTCAACTACCATTTATCATTGCAGTTAATAGATATTTTTTTTAATGTACTTTGATATAACCTTAGTTAAAGCTCTCTGTGTTCATACATATTGTGGTTAAAGGTTAAACATAGATACATTAAGGACGTACAATAACCCATTGTGGGATATAATAATATCATATTGTTTCTATTGTAAAGGTCGTACAATAATCTCGACCGATTTCATAGAACTGTAGTGAGTATTCTCGAAGCCAATAACATTTACAAATAAGAGGTGGTTTATTATGCGACACTGCACTGCAGATGTTGTCAGTATTGTGTCGAATCCTCTTACATTCACACCGAGTTTTTTACATAAGTGACCTTCCTTGTAATTTGATTGGAATTTATTTTATTTTGTGTTTATCATTAGAACATTTATATCAGACTAGCTGGTGCCCGCAACTTCATCCGCGTTCTGGATGAAAGGTATAATATGTCCTTTCTGATGTCCAGACAACATGTATGCAAAATTTCATGGTGATCGGTTCAGTAGTTTTTGCGTGAAAGCGTTACAAACATCCATACATCCATACAAACATTCGCATTTATAATATTAGTACGGACTAGTTGTTGCACGCGACTTCGTCCTCGTAACTTTATAAAATATAGCCTATGTTACTCTTTTTTTTTTTAAATATAAGTCAAGGCAGCGCTTGGCCGCGATCTCACTTGATGTTAGGTGCAGATGCGGCCGAAGGTGGACCACGCTTACCTAGTAGATGCCCATTTACCCTAAGTACTCGCTGATAATATAGCTTCTCAATCACAGCTAGGGATACTAGCCACTAGACCAAACGTGTCGTCAAATTATTTAAACCACGGGGCACAGCTAGCATATAAAATATTTTCGCTACGCTTATTGATTACAGTACGGAGTTGGTTGATTCCATGCGCAATTCAGTAGGTACGCGATAAATTAGATACCTTCGTATAGTTTGTGTTAAACTTAATTCCGCCGTGGATAGTTGGCACAGTGAGAGCGCGACACATCGGCCCACGTGACGTGACCAGCTAATGTGGAGCATGGGGTCTTCTCGTTACTTTATTTCATTTAGATACCATTAACTGGTACCTGTCATTTTGCCAGCGTTGAAAAATAAAAATAACAGTGGCACTCCGGGAGTGACGACAGAAGTGAATATTTAAACAATTACGTGTTTAGTTTTTGATAATTGTCAAAAAAGGTGTCGGTCTTGGTAGCAGTGTCGCGAGTTTCTATTTGGATTTTTGAGATGGTTTCTTTCCATTTCAAAAATCCATACCAACGCACCTAAAGAAGATTTCACTTCAAAAAATATAACACAATTAAAAGACGCATTTGTGTAACTATTTTGATTTTACTCCCATACCACGAGCTATATATTCAAATCAATTCTTAATGAGTAAACTCCAAAAAAATTGAGATTTTCCAGGCATGGACAGTTCAATCCGTTGTCCGCAACGGGAGTGAGTACCGACGAGGAAGTAGCGTGAAATGGGCGTACAAACTCGCAAATACAATTTGGATGTGCTAACTGCGTATCGAACTCAGTTCGATACAAACACGGGACACGAGCTAAGCACGTAAGTAGTGTGAGAAATAAAGGCTCTTAGTAACGTGCCCACATTAATTTAACTCTATTCTTCAAATTAATGTCGCCAGAAATGCGGATGAGTTATTTTTTAGAATACTCGTACACGAGCTTCTCTTTAGTAAAATTTCAAAATTCATTAAAATTATAAATATTAAAAAAATACAATAAAAAAATATAATTTAAGCCGACTTAATGTAAATTAAAGTAAACCTTAAGTAAGTAATTTAATTTACATAAAAAGTATCCGTTTTAACTACAAAAAAATATACTAATACTAGCTACATGCTTCGCCTGGGTTCAAGATAAAAACTCTGTTTTCTTTTAAGTTGGACAAAATTACACATAGTTACGAAGTGTTATCAAAATCGGTTTAGTAGTTTAAGAGACCATTCGCCTCAAACAACGTGACGCGTAATTTTTATATATATAGTAATATAAAAATATAAACTGCTCAACCTATTGTTAGCATGAAATAAACCCCTACATAAGCCGTCTAAAATTATGTATGAAGTAAGCAAATGCAATATTACTAAACAAAAATGCAGGTAAAAGGCTCATGGCAATTGCACTCAGAGCTAATGCAATATGTAGCTGTCCCCTCCCGAACGACATCGTTCTTTCTGGTTAAAAATTCAAAAACTATCGCGAAGCACTTTGAGTCCCGTTTGAAGCTGTTTCAACACAATTTCGCTGAATGCAGTTGCAATACACAGTAAAATGATAATAGCGCATGTAAATTTGTATTCAGCGGGCCGAAAAACCGCACTCGCTTTCTCTCTCAATCTCTCTGTTTGTGTGTTTGTTTATGTGTGTGTGTGTCCTGATAATCTAACATTTGTTTATTGCAGATTACTCGTCAAAATCATAAAGCAGTTCAGCTACAAGAACAACAGCCGGCCTGTGCTCTTGCAACCCACAAGACAGTAATAACAAAGCATATATGAGAAAAAGATTGATAGGAAAATAAAATCAAAAACCAATAAAGCTAATAAATGTTTAAATGTACAAATCAATGAATCGTCAAGAGAAACTTTATCATTTAAACCCGTAACAAGTTTCAAGAGAAATCTTCAAATTTCAATTCAAACTTGTAGCTTGATAATACTTTGAAATCATTAAATTAGTATCATTCTAAATATCTAAATTAGCGTGAAATAATTTGTATGGAAATAGCTTTCGCTGGTTACCGTTCTGAGTGAACAGACGTAATTCAATTAAATGTAAAGTTAATTTTAATGGAGTTTATGATTCGGAGGCGGGATCGCCGTTTCCTAATTAAATTTTATTTTGATGACTAATTCATTAATTTCGGTCCCTCAAACGGTGGAAACGAAGGAAGGCTCTTTGACAATTATTCTTTTGGAAATGGTAATCGCGGTATCGGTTTCTGGATCTTCCCAATTTCCACGTCCCGGTAAATTTCGTTCACTCAGACCTTTCATCTCAAACCTTGTAATTGACGAATTAATGAGGGGGAAATGTATATCAAATATTTATTTTGTTAAGGGTTAAATACTTAAATACTTGACACATTTCACAAGGACGCTTTCATATTTAAATGTTCTCATTAATATTTTGTAGTTTCGTCTATAGTATAGCACATTATACCGCAGTACCTGTATAATTGTATATACCGAGTATACCGATAGCTCAGTATTGTCCAAGGGAGAACGGATGTTTTTTGGATGTTAAAAATCTCAATTATTTATTTTCTACACAATGTTCATACAAAACAGCGAAGACGCAACGTTAGCGCATGTTAATTTAGATTTGTTGCGCCATCTGTTAGCGAAGTTGCTAATTACATGAAGTGGCGCCATCTGTTATCGCTTTTGGAACTACCTTAACATTAGTTTACTGTTAGGAATTTATACAGTACCGTGGTCACAAACTAGAGTAAGAGCCCATTTTCTCTTTTTTACCTGGCTAGATAGGTTCTTACAGACCTATTGTTTATAGGCGCCAGCAGTTACCATATAATAGGTAGTCCGCCAGAGTGTACCCTGTAGGTATAATCCTTACATATTATAAAACAAAGTCGTCCGCCGCGTCTGTATGTCTGTCTGTCTGTTCGCGATAAACTCAAAAACTACTGCACCGATTTTCATGCTGTTTTCACCAATGGATAGAGTGGTTCTCGAGGAAGGGAAGAGAGGGAATGTGCTGCCTCCGGCATCTAGCTTCGTAATCCTCGTCACGACACCCACACTTGAATTCTAAGAATCGCAAGAATTTTTTTCTGTGTAGTTTCTATTGATATAAAAATGACATAAGTTAGTAAAAATAATTTAATTAAACAGATGTTTGTAGGTAGTATTATCTTGAAAATATTAGATCGAGTGAAAAACAGAATCGCAGTAAAAATAATTAATTAATTCTTGTTTGAAAATGGAACTCGGCCATCGGAACACAAAGCTATCTCTTGACAATGGTTAACTCTATTACCAGCCTCGATGCACCGTCCAAGCACCTCCCAAGCACCTCCCAAGCACCTCCCAAGCGCCACCCTCTGAAGGTAGCTACTGTAATGTGATCCCACTCACTCCTATATCTAATTTGTCGATGCCTGCGCACAGGGAGTGTCAAGGAAATTCCATTTTTCAACCGTAAAACAACGCTCGGCCATTTTTACAATCCATTTTTTTCGGAAAGAATGACTTTTGTTTGTTAAAGGACAAAATGACTTTTGACTTTTAAAGGATTTTTCCATTGCTTTGTATATAGAGATGTAAAATTTAATTGAAAAGGCACAGGCTAAAACATGATCAAAGAGCTGGCATAAAGGCATTCAGCTCTCTTGAGAAAAAATATGCTGTTGCATCACTTCACTTATATTTGCTTTTTACAAAAATATATGTAGGTACATTTTATTAACTATATATTTTTTATTTCAGAAAATCCTACTTTATTGGTGTTGTAGCCGTCTTTGTCAGACTTCATGCAGCTTATGCCCTATACCTAAGTTAAAACATTTATTTACGCAGGGAAAAGTCAGTGTGCCTATGTCTATGTCTTCTATATTCATATGTTCCCTATGTTCTATGTTCCCTATTTTCTATGTTTATATTCCTGACAAAGTGTGTGCAAAATTTCATAATGATCGGTTGAGTACATAGTTGATGCCTGAAAAGCTTATTCATTCACATTTCTAATATTAGTACGGATAGCAGTGCAAACATTGACATACAAATATTCACTATGAAGTACTTGTAAAAGGCGCTTAAATGAATTTGAATGAAAGCAGTGTTATCGTCTGAGTTGTAAATCCTATTAAATAAACGAGTGTTTATCTAAGTTGAGACCTCGGCCGACAGTTCGTTTCCATTCAAATTGGTTTATACAAAGAGCGCGTTCGGATAGCTGCTCCACTCAAATAAATAAATCGAATTACATTCGTTAAAAAACTGAAGATGTTCTCACAATCGAATTGAATAAGATTCAATCTTCTTATTGTATTCATAACAAACTTTCATTTTTATTCTAGTCACCATTGTCTTTAAAAAAACCTTGAATCAAGCCTCTCGTGTCATTCAAAAGGTTCGTAGCTGAGTTTGGCTAAGAAGAATATTTAAAAAAAATGCTTAATTATTTCATCATCATCATCGGCCTGTGCCTCTCCCAAGACTACCTTGGTTATTTGTTCATCTACAGAAAAATTATCGGAAAAACATTTTATAAGTAAAAAAACTTGAACTTTTTCAAAGCCTATTTATTATAAGGTTTGTTAGATCAAAATTTCCAGAATAAAAATATATTCAAATAGAAAAGGTGACACAGAGAATTTATGTGTGCATTTGTCTGGTTATTTATATGGTCTGGTATAGGTAATAGGTTAGCCTAACCCTTTCATTTATGTTTTTTACTTCAAAAAACATACTTCCAAAAATATAAATAAAACTTCAAGTCGATTCAAGTCTCTGTTCGGGAGCACACCAGACTATTTTTTTAATATCTCAGCCATATAAGTTCATATCTAGATATTATTTTTCTCAACAATATTTCTCGGAAGGCTGCACCAGTGCAATAAAGGCCTTAATGTAAAATTCTTCGACGTAGGAACGAAGAATTCGATTCGAACCTTGGATGCAAGCACCGCCGTAATGCCGCGCCAGCCTTCTGCGACGTATAGTGGTTTTACGACCGAATTAAAGTGGCCCTGGTGACTTATGACGCCATTATTGCTCCAGTGACGTCACACCTGTCATATTCCTACTCCTAGCCGACTTGCGGCATTATTATGACAGCATAAATTATGAGCTGAACACAAGATTTCATTATTAACTAGCTTTTGCCGGCAACTTTGTCCGTTTTTGTTAGGTGTTAAAACGCTTATTCAACCTTTATTGATCATATATATTCGTCAGATGTTCAAATAATTCAAATAATTCAATAATTGAATTATTGAATTTTATTTGAATTTTTAGATGATCTCTAGAACAGTAGAACAGTACCCTTTTCTGGATGAAAAGAGCACTGTTCTCGTATGAAAAGAGTACCCTGTGTCCTTTCCTGTTTACCTAACAACTTGTGTATAAAATTTCATGAATATATTTAAGGCGTGAAAGTGTCATGCGAACTCACTTTTGCATTTATATTTTAATTTCGCCCTGCAGTTAACGGCTATAGTTTGTCATTCTCTAACGTGCAAACTATCTGCTTGTCAATCAATTTATTGTGTATAAAAGTAAATTAAAGGCTGTTTCTGAAAGCTGGTGCAATCTGTTTCGCTCCCCAGCAACACTAAAAAATTAATTAACGAAGTTCCATCAAAAACAAAGAACCGTATAACGAACAAGTACCGAGTAATGGAGTGAAGGAATTCGCATCAAACGGCTTGTTTTCTTTGTGCGCTTTGCTTTCCACTTTCTACAAAGTAAATAAGTTACATAGCGTTAACAACTATGTAAAAAAGGTACTTTGATATTTTTCAATTAAAATTAAAACTAGTCATCTTTGAGTACAACAAGTAAGACTCAAAGATGACTTAAGATGATCAATTTAGTTTTACAATAATTATTGTAAAACTAAATTGATAATTATAACTTAACTATAATAGTTAGACATATAGTCTCTGGAACTTTTTGTGACCAGTTATGAGTACTATACATATACAACATCAATAGTCTTCGCAACGCAAGCCCAATATCAATTTTAATAGGCATTTTTTAGGGGTCTTTAATTTTGTGCTTATCTTTTACAGCATATCTTTCTCGCAGATAATGTAGATTTCTGCAGGTGAATGAATTTTTGAAATCAGTCAAGCAGTTTTTGAGTTAATCCACAGGGTTACTCTGTTGGATCGAATCAGAAATTAGGAAATCTATAGAAGAACGAAAGTTACCTGCGCTAATTTACTTTAAAATAACTCCGTATCTTTAGGTTTGGAACTCCCTGCCGTCGTATGTATTTCGTTGAATTTCGATTGAATAGGCATCTTCTGGGTGAGCTCGCTCCATCTTAGGCCTCGTCCTTGCTACACAGCTGATTGTTGGCCAAGAGCAAACCCATCTGTAAAAAATATAAAATAAAAAAAATCAGTTATTTCCCATTTTCCTAATTTTCCTCGTAAAGAATTGAAATGATCCCCGACGCGCCTCTAGAGGCCCGATCGCCCCATTTCCCATACATTTTGGCACAAAAAGGAGTAAACACTGAATACAGTTTGGCTGGGTTACGGTTGTTCTGGAAAAAGACGACTCTGTTGCGGTAAGAGACGTCTACTGATCATTCACGTACAAGTTACACACCTTTAGCGACATCCTAACTTATTTAGATTTTTCTATACATTCTTGGATTCAGATAAAATATCCTTATAATATATATTGTATATAAAAATTACGTGTCACGTTGTTTGAAGCAAATGGACTCTTAAACTACTGAACCGATTTTGATAAAATTTCGTAACCATGTGTAATTTCGTCCAACTTAAAAGATAGGATATATAAATTGCACACCGGGCGAAGCCGGGAGCGGGTCGCTAGTATACAATAAATTATAAATGTTTACAAATACTTTAAATGTATACCTGTTGCTGAGACCTAGTTATGCTTTCTGTAAAGTATGAGTTACATAATAATCCATCTCTTTTACATTTTTTTTTTAACAATGCATAAATATCTTAAAACTAATTAGTTGACTATTTTATTACGGTGTCTAAAACACAATTAAAGCAGGTTTTGTGTGATAATAGTTTGTGTAACTTTAGGCACATATATGAAAAGATTAATGGCATTTTAAGTCAGAAATGCATATATTACTAATTATCTTTATTTAACTAGACAACTTTCCATGTTGATCTTATTGCAAAAAAATTTTGAATACGATCAAAACATTTATTGGGTTTCCCAAAATACGCCAAAGAGGCGATTCTATAATATCCTACTTACTTACCTGAAGTAATTAAATATGACAGCAATAAACTAGGCAGACTCATTTTGGAAATCCCTTTGTACAGTGAAGAATCGCTCTCTCTTATGATTCGCGCCACACACGAAACCCAATTTTAGCTGCAGTGTTTGGCAAACGCGAGTGTTACTAAAAAGTATTGCTGAATATGAAAATGATATATATTTATTGACCCCTATATGTTATTTACATATAGTGCACTTTCCGCGAATTCAGTACATCCAGTGCGTTGGGTTTTTTAATTGCATTGTTTAAATATTTAAACAATTCTATACTAATATTATAAAGAGAGATTTGTAATTTTGTAATAATTAAAATTAAAATAAATAATTTTGTAATGCCTTGACTTTTATAAAAAAAAAACCTCAAAATCTACTGGACCGATTTTGAAAATTCTTTCACCTATAGAAATACATATTATAGTATAATATGTATTTAATCATAGTACATTAATTTGTAAAGTATGTAACGCTGGCGAAGTCGCAGGCAACAGCTAGTTTGATAGCATTTTTTAATAGCATAACATTATACGAATTTCAAATAAATTCAACAAAGTTTTTGTTAGACTAAAAGTTTACAAATAGAAATCACCTATTTATTTAAAAAAAGTTACAATATTACATTATCAAAAACATAATTATGAAATAGGTATATTTTTATTCTTATATAAATAAGTTTCATTTAAACACACTATTTTCCATATATTCATCCATATCCATCCATATACTTACATTCAATTGATAATTCCATACGTTCAGCTAAGTAGGTATACATCTCCACAATGCTTTTGCTTAGTATTCTCTTTCGCGTCATTTGCGGACTTAATCGTGGAGAAAGGACGATATGAGCCTATGAGCCAAATGCAGACGCTCCAACATTTCCGAAGAAAATTGTATCATTTCAAGTACGTACCATAGGTTTCTGTTTTGTAACTAAATAATTTAATTCTGTAAACTAATATTTGATTGTGATTTTGACTGCAGTCAGTCAGTATTGGACCTGTTAGGTATTTGTTCAAAAAGCCTGTAAATGACGACCAAAATTTTTTTTTACATTTTATGCAGAATACCATCAAAATACACTGGACTGTATAACAACTATATAACAACTAGAAAGAAAAAAAAGAAAGAAAAATATTTATTTGCTTATTTATTTACTCGCAAAGAGTACCTACAAGTTTTTATGCACCTTTCTACTACATACATAGTGAAGACCGCATTAAAATCCGTTGCGTAGTTTAAAAAATCTAAGCGTACCTAGATACAGACAGACAGACGGCGGAAAGCGACTTTGTTTTACACTTTGTAAAGATATTTTGACTTGTTCAAAAGAAAGCGATAAATTTGTGTATTCGCGTGCAGCTATAGAAGACGCCAGTGTTTTCCGCTCCACGGCTCACGTAGCACGCTACATTACATTTTGAACAGGCCTTCAATAAATCCACGCTGCATGTGATCCATGACTGCACACCTGTGACCGATCGTTGTGACGCTCCCGATTCCCCTACCACGGTAGCTTTTTCGTTATCCCTTTGAACCACACGTGCACAAACAATTCTAGAAGCAATCGAACTTTGCAGCGACTGTTACGTTTACCATTAAAGCAATAACTTTGCTATCTATGAAATCATTCAATGGTACGCGATACACCACGTTTCAATTCTTAGTTTTGTTTGTAAGAAATTATTTTTCTCTCCGTAGATATCGGTATTACGATTAAGTTCATAAAATCTTACATTGTTGAAGGAGAAGGTTTATATGCGGACCAATTTAGTCCCCACAGATGCTGTCATATAATTACAGTCTCTAGTCAGAATGAAAAAAAAACCGTTGAATCAGAGTTCATATTAAATGAGAAAACTATTTTTTTAATAAACCTGGTAAGGTTTGCATACGGTTTCTCTGTAAACGTGTACGATACGATATCTTCCTTTTATATAAGAATTATTTAATGCGAAGCCATTCAAAGGCATACAATGTGCACTAAGGGTTATTTCGAAAGAGTTTATTATAACAGAGAGTTGTTTTACTGAAACTGGTAGCTCAGCAGTTTCAGAGGTTCATTGAGTTCATGGCAAGACTTGATTGAATTTCGGATTTCGGAAGTTTAAGTGGACATCTTCAAAATTTCCACTTTTTAAGATGACTATAATTTTGATGATTTAAATATTGAAATTGAAATATTCTCATTAAATTGCTATAAATGATCAACTTTTTGTATTTAATGCAGTTCCAAAAATATCAAGATTCCAAAATTATTCAAGAGTCCGAGCGAAGCCGTAAGTACGTGATAGCTAGTAATATAATAATACTAATACTAGCTGACTCGGCAAACGTTTTTTTGCGAAAAAATAAAAAACAAATTTTTGGGGTGGACCACCCTTAACATTTAACGGTATTAAAAAATAGATTTTGGCCGATCCTCAGACCTACCCGATAAGCACACAAAATTTCATCAAAATCGGTCTAGCCGTTTCGGAGGAGTTTGGCAACAAACACCGCGACACGAGAATTTTAAATATTAGATTTTAATTTTAGAACACTAGCAATGAAATAGTTAATCTTGACATGTTCAAAACAGACTTCACTAAATTTAACCATTTCTGGTGAATTCTATAAATTCACTCTCTACTTGTACATTTTAATGAGGAAAATCCAATTAAAATACATGAATGTGAAATAGTAAAAAATTGTCGTGCACATTTTCGTCACTGAGACTCTGACAGACAACCAACATCTTCATGTACACACATAATAATATATTCAACTTGAAACTCTAAAGGGCTTCGTACAGTGATCGGAAGAGCGACAAGCGAAGCGAATATATCGCTCTATATAATAATAATAATAATAATAAATTATTTATTAGATGTAAGTTTTAACAAAACATTTATCCTCGTCAACATTACTTAATTTACAATTACAAGCTACCACCGGTTCGGAAAGCTGCTTCTAGGGGGAAGAACTCGGCAAGAAACCCCCTAGTTGCTCTTTTCATAAATCCGTCAATCAGTTTATAATACATAACATCGATATAACACAAATATACAACTATTCAACTCCAAGGACATTCATCATTTATATAATCTAATATCCTATAATAACCCTATGTATACTATATAACCCTATATAACTTATCGATATTAGCATAAAATTTATTTTTTGATTGGATTGGACGTTTTTTTGGATTTTTGTTAAGACAGGCTGGCGGTCAATTTGATGGTAGATGGCTACTACTTAACACTGTTTCTGCACTGTAAAGTGTTGATTAGTTACTTTTAGAAATAATTTTATGTTTTATTAAATTATGCACTCGATTTAGTGCATCCTTCGATAGGCGAATATTTTTATTATTTTCTTTTTAATGTTTGGGACTTTTACCGTACAAACAAAGGTATATCAGCTAAATTATTCCCGGTGACAGGTGACTTTAAAAGACGGTTAGCCTACTTGACAGATGGTGAAAGAGGCCCTAAGAATAAGGCCTAAGAAAAGAGGAAAGCGAAAGAGCTATGGCACACTCATCGAATCACTGCAGTACAACACACTGGTTGCTGTCGCTAGTCGCCTTCCAAGCATTGCCGTCTCTATAGCTACCCTATTTGAGAGCTATTTGAGACATTTCTAGCACATAGATTAAGCAGGTGTCCTGGTTTATAAGCAAAGATTTATATGATTTTTGATTCATAGTTGTATATGATTTTCACTAATTAGAAAAATAATTTGATATAATACTCCCGCCATTAAAGCACAAAAGAATTTTGAGAGACATAATGTTTCGCCATATTTCGTGTTCTTCACAAAAGCATCGTCGTTTGTACAAAATAAAACAGAAAAAAAAATCAAAAGTGAACGTGAAATCTGGCCGAAAGCCAGAGCTAAAGTTATAAAAGCATTGGACAGGTGAAAACGTGCAATAATAAAGAATTCCCGCCAGATTCCTCTGCGTTCCCGGAACACCTGCCGAGCTTCACGTATATTTTCCTGGGAAACAATTCAACATTAGTGAGCTTTACGAGTACATTATTTTATATTTCTTCTTTCTAATAAAGCTTAACCAATAATTAAAACTTAAATAACTGTAATTCTAAACATAATTTTTAAATATTTCTTTTAGATTTCTTCGCATGATTCTTACAAATATTTTGAAAAAAAAAGCTTAACTTTAATGCTAACTACTTAGGTAATTCGTTAAACTACATTTTATAATCAATTTAAATAATGACAGAATTTAAATCACTCGGTATAAATACTAATTTAGCACGTGTAAAAATTAAAAAAATAATATTGTTATGACTATTCGCCGACTGTTCCCGAAACTTCAAGCGCCTGTTCGCATCTTCCGTCTCGCTCGCACACATCTCCACTTCTCACCATAGCTAGATAGTGACTACGTCTCTCTTTGTTAGTGTCAGGCCAAACTGTTCCTTACAATTACGACATAAGGTTCACATTTCACTAACAGCGATAGCATTCCAGAACTTTAGCGCAAATATGTTTACATCTTTTAAGCTTCTAGTAGTTTCCAAAAACACCGAGGCCGACTGCGCGGATATAAATACGGGTGCGACCGCTCGAGAGACACAGTTCTGCGATAACCAGCGATACGATAACAGTTCTGCGGTAACTAGCGATACGATCACGACACTTTGGAGCATTTGCGAAGACATCTGCGACAGTGCATTGGTGACACGTTGAGTGAATTAGTGACGACTTTTGGCAAGTTTTACGGTTCAACTGAAGAAGCTCTGTAATTTCGGAAGTCAACTTGGTCTGCGAGAATAAATCGTGTTCTACACTCCTAAACGGCATTTTTACTCAGCCCGCACGTAACAATATCTTAATATGATCACCATGAATTTTTAATCCAATAATTTTATTTTCACCTCTCCAGCACGAAAAGGGTGCGTTTGGTGCCTAAAAACTCGCGGAAAAATCGATTTTTGATGCGAGCGTAATTCGAAATTCGAACAGGAACTCACAGGAATAAACTTTTGATTTTATAGTATGTCCAGCCATAGCCAACTAGATTCCGCCGGCCATAGCCGACTAGATTCCGCCCGCCATACTCGCTGTGAGGTGAAAAGTTGTATGTTTAAAACGAGAGCAAATTTTTTTATGTCTCGTGAGTGCCTTTAAATCACTCACTTCGCTCAGTAGTCTATATTAGAATCACTCGCTGCGCTCGATATAGATTTTGCTCTCTAGTTGAACAATGTACTATTAATAAAAATATAATTTAAAACTTACCTAATGCGTGTCAGCATATGTCTTAAAAACTAATTATAATAAAATTAAAATAATACTTTTAGAGCCAAATACGTTTAAAGTCCTAAAGATACACGGATAGTACACCTAAGAAAACATAGGAACAGTTCCCATATTCCGCTTGCAACGAAACCAATCCCTAGAACAACGCTCATTACAAGCTCACAAGACAAAATCCCCGCAGCTCAAGTTTCATTATAATAAAAAAGGAACGGATGGATTGACACCGTACATTCACAATATACATTTATACCATTTATATCTTAATAAATTATTTATGCTGCTCGAAAAACGAACAACACTAGCCTAGCCTAGCCTAGCCTAGCACTAGCCAAGTACTTTCTACAGTCGTTTACGCTACGCTACGCTACGCTACGCTACCCTACGCTAAGAGAAAACTCGGTGATTGTTAAAATTTTTATTTTGACGTTACAATTTATGTTATTTTTTTACGTTATTTTGCATTTTTTCAATCTGTTGTCTCAGAATAGATCGAGTCTGCGTAGCAAATCATTCCATCATAGAACTCGTTGGAACAAATCACTGAATTAAGGATAATTTATAATATTTCAGCCGCAAGACGTCAATTGTGCTTGATTTTTTTGAAATAATACAATAATATATTTTTTAAATGATCAAATGGTATTTTTTAATAATA
The DNA here is from genome assembly GCA_947623395.1 of Synanthedon tipuliformis. Classification (NCBI taxonomy): domain Eukaryota; kingdom Metazoa; phylum Arthropoda; class Insecta; order Lepidoptera; family Sesiidae; genus Synanthedon; species Synanthedon tipuliformis. The sequence continues at coordinate 268,510 of OX392415.1, read as the reverse complement.
CAAATATGAAAACTGTCAAACAATCCAAAAGATTTGGTTTAACGCCCAGCCGACACTAAGAAAGAAAAAAGAAGGTAGTAAAGGCAGTAATAAAAAAATAGAAGAATAGAAGTTAGTTAGCCTATGATATTGTATGTTGTAGTCTTAACATAGGACTATATTTAATGTAATAGATTGACCAGTAAATGCACTTTTGAGATTTTATTTAATAAATATCGCTGATACATGAAACAAAGACTAACTAACGCGTTATAATGAGACTAAACATTAATTAATGAGAGATTTTTCGTCAACAATAACTTTTTCGTTTAATTGGTGTTTGAAAAGCAATTTAGTGAGTGTGTAGAGCTTCGTCATTGAAGTGGGCGGTCAGGGCCGATCAGCCATGGACAGCGAATGACACGTGTCATTGTCAAAAGCTATTAAAAGCTCCAATAAAAAATATCATTTTTAGAAAACACTTTTCAGGTTTTTTTTTACAATAGTTCTGTTATTGTGGCCTTGATTTAAAGAATTATTATACTTTTGGAGCCTCGTGACTCTTACATTTGTAGATTGACGAAAAAAATTAATATTATATGATACAGTCACATTTAAGCATATAAAGTGTTCTTCACTAAACAAAAATAGACAATATTGAGCCTCTTCATATATAAAAAAAATAAGGCATATTAGGATAAGATTAATATTAGAAATATATGAATAAAATATGCGATCATTTGTCCGTAATTGTTAGATTTAGTATATAGGGCAGACCTACTTACTATATTTTTATAAAACTATTTATTTACTGTTTTGGATAGAATTAAAAACGTTATCTTTTATTTAAAATATGTAAATCGTGTAAATCAAAATTTTTATATTTATCGATAAAATAATGCTTGTTGGCGCACATGGTAGGATGTTATTTCTTAGCTCATTAGCTACGAATCAGTCGCTACGAGAGTGCTACGAGAGTGCTACGGCAGCGTACACTTGAAACTATGAAGGCTACGCTATTGCAGCTGTCATTGGACCCGTGCTATAGACTAAATTAAATAACAATTATATCTGAGCTTGTATTAAATAACATTATTTATAGATATTCTAATTTAATTAATAAAATAAAATAAATAGTAATAAAACATATAATTATTTTCATATTTATATATTTTGCAAAACAAAGTTGACGTGAGAAAATCCAAGACAGATTAATTTTTACTTCGATATGAGACAAAGTTTTCTGTCCTATTCTGTACAGTGTGGTAATAGAATGTGCGGATGTATTCCGAAGCAGGTTGACTAATTATTGGATTCATATACGTAATAGGCTTTTGAGGCACCCTGATTGTATTTATTGTGTGTTTTTCTTAATTTAAATTTTAAAATGTTTATTACCTATTTGTATTTTGTATGTATTTGTATGTGTAGGATTTTGTTTCAGTACTGTACCTATGTATCTATTTCGTTTAATATTTATTTTGTGTATGGAACGCTAAGTCTTTAAATGTTTATTTACATTGTAAAAAATTATGCATAATGACTGTTTGTTTCCTGAATAAAGAGAAAAAAAAGACATTGTTGAAAACATTCATTGAACACCCAACTGGATTCCAGTGTGTAAAAAAAATATAGACCCGCAGCACGTGTATCGGAATTCAATCTGAACTCAAGAGTGAAAGTAATATATTAATAACTTTATCGTACATAATCATAATTATTGATAAAATCATTGAAATAATAACTAAGTGTTTGTATAAATTACTTTAAGTTTAGTGCTTCAGTTTAACCAAAGCAATAACCAAACCAGCAAATCAATTTTGGATAACATACCTACGTTACATCAAATTAATTAGAAGCCATAACTGTTATACTCACTAAATAAATGAGGTTTACTAAGTCTAAATTCAAATTTCGAATAGTGCTAAATTAAAAATTATAGAGGTAATCGATCTGGTAAATGTTAGTGCCCTGAGCGAATGTTCGCTGAGTTGCCATGTTAATTGCTGTTATGCCAATCATAGGAACATAACATAATCTATGTATATCTACTTATAAAATCGTTTGTCCTGACTAACTATAAACGCAAAAGCCAAAACTACTAAGTCTAAAATTTCGAACATAGGTTTATTTTAAAAATTGCTAAGAGATTTTTGAGTCGCTAGTACATTATAAGACACTCGTTTCACACTAGATCCAAAGCTCAAATCAAATTGTCTGATTTTATCCAAGATATTAATCATAGTAAACTTTAAAAATACCTGATAAGAAAAGTTATAATAGTAATTAAAATAAAAAAATTAAACATGTCTGTACATCTTTTGGTTTCTGTCAAGCTGGTTTTCATTGTAAAACTTAAAGAAATGTTACTTATTCATGAATGTTTTGGCTAAGTTTGGTCACGCCTGAGCCAAGTTGTAAACCCTCCAGCGAGTTGGCTAATCCTTCCGCAAGAGATTTGCAGGAGCTCCTGAGAATAGCCAGTTACCTTTGTGAGGTGGCCTCTACCACGAGCGCTTTTTCAAAATTAATAATAGGAACTACTTTCTAAATCTTGAACTAAATTTTGAATACTGTTTTATCATACAAATAAAGTTGATTATATCAAAGTATACTTTTAAAGTAAAAATAAGCATAAAAGGCCAATGTATTTATATTTTTATTGACACGAACAAGGTGCTCGTGGTATTACATATCTTTAGACATTTTTTTCATCTCACAAGTTCTATAGATAAATAATTTAAGCCTCTTCAGACATAACATGTAAACATCAAAACTTACCAGAAAAAGATGTATGAATTCAAAGAACCTTTGTCGTTGAAAGGAAATCCGTGTTATATGCCATATTAGAAAACAAGTAACTTAATAATAATTTATAGAAATGTAACATCGTTATATTTTTATATGTATATCCCTACTTATGTCATTGAATTTTGTATTTTGTATAATATTTCGTAAAATAAATAAAGTGAATAATAATGGCTAAAAACGTGATGTTGCTATTGTAATATATTTATTTCAAATTTTTTATACAATTTTAGAAATATAATAAAAATGACCCCATTTAGTTACATTAATTTTTATCATTTTTAAAAATGTGTAATAATTTTACTTTAAAAATGTATAAAATCTCAAATCTCCTCGCTTGCGCCAAATTGTAATGAATACCTATGTAACCCCAAACAGGACAGATATCAAATCAAGACAAAATATATAAAGTTTTTATCAAAACTGCTTAATACTTTACTATACTATAATACTGCTTATGTGTGATACAGTAACAATCTTCTTAAAAACCCACCATCCTTTCTTGTTAGTAGAACGCTCATCTTTCGAGAATTGTACTCAACAACATTAGTCTCTGTTGCCATAGAGAACCGTTTTGATTTAATCCATGGATTACCAGGGTTCGATTCTCACAAGTGTCTTGAGTGCGGTTCACACCAAACCCAGCTCTGTTTCACGAGCGGTTTAAATTAAGAACTATTTCTATTTGCAATTGCATTAAATTTTGCTGAAGCATATTGTTATTGTAGTGTTATCTGTTGACTCTTTTTTTAACCAATTCAGCCTAACGTGAAACTTATTTTGATTTTCAGAACAAAAATATCTGAAAATATCTGACAATCAATATTGAAACACAAGTGCAACCTTGTGCTTGTAAACCACTATTGGAAAGTTAATCAAAAAGTTAATTTCACGGAATCTACCAACTGTTGTAATTATAAAGTGAAACTTAATTTAGCGAATGAATAAATAAACGAGTTCTTACACAGTACACATGAAAAGCAGCGAGCGGTTTCTTAGTTATTTATTGATTATAAGCACTTAACCACCAGACACCTATATATTGAAGAAGTATTGAAGAAGAAACGACATGTGCAAATTCGAGTCCCGATCCTGATTAAACATTTTCTTTTGATTTTTTGACTGCATTAGAAAGTTGATTACTTTTTTAATCTTGAAGGAAAATATTGCTAGCAAGAGAAAGATATAGAAAGCCCTTATTGGCCCAACAGTGACCTAATATAATTACAAGTAGGGATGATAAAAATGGCACATTCTTCGCTCACTGTTCAGTAATATATCCCCTGATGCGAAGTTACGACAAATTCACAATGAATCAACGCTTTTCATATCGCTTATTTTTGCTTTTACCGTCTGACAATTTTACTTTATATTTTCTTTACAAGCTTTTTCCATTCAGAGTCTTTAAGGAAATTAAATGTAATTCTAATTCTTTTTATAAAAGGTTTACGTAGTACAGCCTTTCTTTCGTTCCATTTCCTTCCTCTACATTCCAAGAATTAATTTCCAAAGTAATTATGTTATCGTCTATTCAAATGTAAGCAATAGATGCAATATATTCATGAACTAAATTTTCATTATTTAGTTCATGAGTATATTATTTGGCAAAGTTATTTGGCCACAAGCTTGGAAGCCTAGTGGCGGCTGTAACCATTTCTTACAAAATAAGAGACAGACATAGTAATGTCAGTAGAGAGCCATGGACATAAATAGGTTGTGCATGACGAATCGTCTGCTCATCGACGGACATTTCCATAAATAAAAATAACATAAATTTCTAAATAAAGCGGCCGCACGTATTGTGAATGTGGGTCGAAGTATTCCTTTCAATCCTATTAAACAAATGAAATTAAATATGTACGGTCCGACAGAACATTTCTTTCTATTTGACCAGACAGTAACCCTAAGAGAATGTTAGCGAGGCACGGTATCAAAGCTTTTGCACCCCGGCGGGTACGACACGATTTCGATTTACTAAGATTTCATTATGTATTTAGACTATACGATATTATGTTTAGATCATCAAATCAACAATTGGTGGTACTATTCTTGACTTGGTGGACTGATTTACTGGACTATATTAATGTGTATTTTCCATATCTCATTATGTTGTCATGTAGATTTTAGATGTTCAGTTAGCTTTTACCCGCAACTTTTTCTTTCGCTAATAAACTTCACAGTATCACCCGTTGGGCTAATCTCATGATTGTCTGAAAATTACATCAAAATCTGTTCAGAGGCTTCGAGTCCACAAATACATACAGTTTGTTGATATAAAAGTCCTTGGTCGATCTCCGGTCTCTTTACGCCGGACATTTTTTATGGTCTCTTTATTACTGCTCGGATCCCTTGATCACTCTGTCCCTTTCCACTCTAGCTACTTTACAAGTGTAAGTGCACATCTTTTACCAACTTACTTGTTTTCACATATCATTTATATATATTTTAAATTATTTTCCATCATATTTTTTATTCTCATTTAGTGGATTAAATTCGATTAGATTATATTATATTAGATTAGATTAGATTTAGGTTTAGTACATTGGATGTTGCTTGAAGATTTTATTGGTGCATGTTGAGCTTTCTATAATTGCGGCGACATCCACCAAGTGCTAATTATTTTGAACACTGTAATATAATAATAGTCTTGTATAATAAAATAAATTTCAATGGTAGTGTTCTTTTTACTTCTCGCTAATTACGATACAATATTCTTTGAATGTGTTCTAATGAGCCAAAAAGTGATAACTAAAAATGACAACACCAATCGAATAACCCCAAACCAACCCACTAGTATTATGACATCGATGGTAAATAGAGAAGTACTTTGAGAACTTTATTTTAGTAAGAGCATTAAATAATAAATAATTATAAATAAATAATAAATAATAAGTAAAGATATATTTATTATTTATATAACTTATGCACATAATATAACACGCACACAAAATAGCCAAAATATTATTTATAAAAGAATACAACTACGAGTTACTATAAATGCTTTTTATCTAATAAAATACAATTAAAAATTTTGCCATTATATTTATTGAAAATTTCTTTGTCAATAAAACAGAAGAATGGGAAATCGAATGAGGTCACATCAAAAAACTCATTACATAATTTATGTTGTACTGTACCTACGTTCGATCGCTATGGTCACTTTGGTAGGTGCCATAGAATCCTGTCCACTTCTGAAACAATTCAACTTCCTCGCGGCCTATCGCCGCTCTGATAAATATTTTATTTGTTTCTATAAACTATAAATGTTTTACGAGAAAAATAAAAGCACGACGCTAGAAGAAAAAGTGGCAATAAAAATGGAGCGTCTCTCGTACTCGTATTATTGATAGCGATTACAAGGGTGTGTGCATTATAGTACTTTCTGTTATATTTTAGCGCATATCTTTTTAGGATTTATTATCAATATTGGGAGCATTACGTTCATTCTTTCATTTATTCATTAGACAGCGCAGCATCAGAATGTCTAGCTAGAATTTAAAAATAAAATTGCAAAGAAAATAAAAGGGAAAAAAATGTGTTTTTTTTTTTTTTGTAAACCCGAGTAACGATGCTTGTATTGTTTGTAGTAGTACTACTGATCCAACATCGTAGCATTTGTACTACCAGTAGCACTTTTTGGTTGTACTACTGTAACAGAGCGGCGTTTTATTATTTCCAAATTCATAACTTTTTTCACTATTTCACTATTATAGGTTGATCCATTAAAGAAAACCCATTTCTTTCATGGATCAACCAATAATAGTGAAATAATGAAAAATTTTGTCTATGTCTTTCGCAGAGGTTTTCTTAACTAACTGACAACAATCTTACTCTAGAGAATTAAGCAGTGAAGTAGTTTAGCTTACCGAACCTTTAATTTACATTTTACCTTCTTCGAATAATCTGCTAAATATATGGGGCCCTAGCCAAGATGCAAACGCAGTGCTTTCTACAGTCGTGAACACTACGCTACGCTAAGAGATAACTTGGTCAAAATTTTATATGGGCGTTATATAAAACAACCAATCACCAAACTTTCTCTTAGCGTTCTGTCTTTTTTCCGAAGTAAGCAAAGAAGCGTTTGCACAACTCATTTCAATTGTATAAATACCTATACTTTATATTATAATAAAATATTTTATTGTACACTCCCCTTTATCTGTGAAGTGAGGTCGCGGTCCGCTAGTTTACTGCCGGGGTAAGCGGTCGCGTGCAGATCACAATAGATCTATGTGTGCTACGAGTTCTTTCGTCCTCAATACATACACGTGCCTTTACCTTTACAGGTGGTTTATAGACAAGGCACGAGATCTAACTTTAACGATTCTGTTTAACTCTCTTTAAAAATTTACGATGAGTACTCCTCGTACTAGATTTTTGTGATAAAGATCTGATATCTCTATAGGTCTTGATAGGAGGTAACTATTGATCCCAATTGACTACTATCGCGCGAGCAACTTGTTTCGACATAATTGAAGCTTATGAATATAAATATGAAAATCTTAAAATCCGTACTAATATTATAAATGCGAAAGTTTGTATGGATGTTTGTAACTTTTTCACGCCAAAAACTACTGAACCGATCACCATGAAATTTTGTATACACGTTGTCTGGGACATCAAAAAGGAAATAGGATACCTTTCATCCAGAACGCGGACGAAGTCGCGGGCACCAGCTAGTTGTTCATAATATTGTGTAAGAATCCCTTTGTGTAAAAATGTTACTCTATATCATTGTTCTCGTATAGTTAATTCTCGAGAAATACGGTAATTACGACTTTATTTCCATCGTCGAAAGGACCGGTCGCGTGCAACTCGCTTTTCTGACTTGATATATCCCTGTGGCGTATGTGATGTTGCGACGATGTACCTACACTTTGTTGGAAAATAAGCTTTTAAAAATGTCTATTGTTGTGTTCTGCGGAACAAAGAATTACTGAAACGGCAATTCCCTCCCTCTCGTGCATAGCTTAGTGTTCTGTGTAGAGACCGTGTGGAACACGATATAGGTACTCAGTGGAACTCAGTGGACTAGACTCCAAATTAACTTTTTATGGTCTCCTTGCTGAAAACCACTCCAATAAAGGTACGTGAAGCGAGAGGAATATTCTCTAAATTCCAATTCAGTTCGATTTTAACGTTTAATTAGAAACCTTTCGAGTCGCGACTCGATCGGCGCCGCGTTTTGCTTCCACCAGAATTAATATTATATAGGCAACGATAGATCGCACACATTCGAATTACTGAAAGCCGATTTGTGTTTTCAAATTAAATTAAACGACTTGGAATAATTTATTTCATACCTTAAGAGGATATGCTAACAATGTACTAGTACGTCATTGATGTGTTTGAGTAATATACAGTATAAATGAAGGCCTAAATTATATTTCTTAGAGAGGCCAGATATATTAGGGTAGCTGTACAACGAACAGGTTAACGAAGATCAATAAACCTTTTAAATGTTAATGCTTACAGTTCTATAATAAGGCCTCATATATTAATTTTTTAACGAGTAGTAGGTGAAACAGGAACTGGTATATAATAATATAATATAACGTATATCCGTACTAATATTATAAATGCGAAAGTTTGTATGGATGTTTGTAATTCTTTCACGCAAAAACTACTGAACCGATCACCATGAAATTTTTCATACACGTTGTCTGGGACACCAGAAAGGAAATAGGGTACCTTTCTAAAATTCTAAAATTAAGGAAACTAACTCCTGGCTAAGTATAATATCAATAACGATGTCAGGCGATATATTGCTTTTTCAACGCGGACGAAGTCGCGGCCACCAGCTAGTATAAAATTAAAATTAAAATGTAATCCTATTTAGTAAGGAATATGTTAATTTATTATTTATTGAACACATAATATAGACCTTGAATAAAGTTCCGAAACGAGTGCAGTATCTCTTCGTGGCACTACTTCCAAGTCTCCTTTGCTCGGTAAAGATCTCTCCAGACGCCAAGCGCCAGTTAAAACATGTAGGTCATGACACTTAACGCTCTTTGTACGAAGCCTTACGGTGTTATTTTAAACTGCATAGACTTTTCATATGTCTCTATCTCTTTGTCTTTCCGCCTCCTCGTAATTCTTCTGTTTAAAGGCACACTGAATTTTTCAAATAAGCTGCCAAGATTATATAAGATAACTAATTACAAGTAAATTTATACATATTTACCTACGCTTAAGGAGATTCGGATTTGGTACATAATAATCTAAAAAAAGCCTGTTAAGATTTAAAGTTCTATAAATTCTTGTGTGGTAATTCGTGACGAAAGGGAAAACAAGACGTGCCCCTTAAGGACGTGTTCACGAAATGAATAGGTATCTAATAGCAACAATACACTGTCACGGCTCAAACGCACACATATACGCAAGCACTATGCGGGACCAAACTCGTTTTGGTACTTGGTATTTTTTTAATATTTTTTTATGTTCCCTATGTAGACAAATACTTATTACAATTGTTTTGTATTGTCTGACCTTTTGCATTTGGTGAAATGACCTGAAGGTCTACTTCGGTGACTGCTACTGGAACTTCTTGACTATAAGAGCTAAGTTTGCCGAGCTTGGGCTCAATTTGGTAGTTATGACGAGACCTTATCACTGGACTTGGTGAAGTGACCTGAAGGTCTACTTCGGTGACTGCTACTGGAACTTCTTGACTATAAGAGCTAAGTTTGCCGAGCTTGGGCTCAATTTGTTAGTTATGACGAGGCCTAATAACTGGACTTGGTGTATTGACCTGAAGGTCTACTTTGATCACTACTACTGGAACTTCTTAACTATAAGAGTTAAGTTTGCCGAGCATGGGCTCAATTTGTTAGTTATGACGAGACCTTATCACTGGACTTGGTGCAGTGAAAGACAGACGCAAAAAAATAAATAAATAAATAAAAATTACTCATGAATACAAACAAAAAGAGCACAAACTCGGGATACCTACCTCTGATAGTTTCGGAGTTCCATGGGGCGTCTCCGGAGTTCATCATCAGGTCAGCCAAGTCATCCAGCATGTAAGTACTCATGAATACAAACAAAAAGAGCACAAACTCGGGATATCTACCTCTGATAGTTTCGGAGTTCCATGGGGCGTCTCCGGAGTTCATCATCAGGTCAGCCAAGTCATCTAGCATGTAAGTACTCATGAATACAAACAAAAAGAGCACAAACTCGAGATACCTACCTCTGATAGTTTCGGAGTTCCATGGGGTGTCTCCGGAATTCATCATCAGGTCACCCAAGTCATCCAGCATGTAAGTACTCATGAATACAAACAAAAAGAGCACAAACTCAAGATACCTACCTCTGATAGTTTCGGAGTTCCATGGGGTGTCTCCGAAGTTCATCATCAGGTCAGCCAAGTCATCCAGCATGTAAGTACTCATGAATACAAACAAAAAGAGCACAAACTCGGGATACCTACCTCTGATAGTTTCGGAGTTCCATGGGGCGTCTCCGGAGTTCATCATCAGGTCAGCCAAGTCATCCAGCATGTAAGTACTCATGAATACAAACAAAAAGAGCACAAACTCAAGATACCTACCTCTGATAGTTTCGGAGTTCCATGGGGTGTCTCCGGAATTCATCATCAGGTCACCCAAGTCATCCAGCATGTAAGTACTCATGAATACAAACAAAAAGAGCACAAACTCGGGATATCTACCTCTGATAGTTTCGGAGTTCCATGGGGTGTCTCCGGAATTCATCATCAGGTCACCCAAGTCATCCAGCATGTAAGTACTCATGAATACAAACAAAAAGAGCACAAACTCGGGATATCTACCTCTGATAGTTTCGGAGTTCCATGGGGTGTCTCCGGAATTCATCATCAGGTCACCCAAGTCATCCAGCATGTAAGTACTCATGAATACAAACAAAAAGAGCACAAACTCGAGATACCTACCTCTGATAGTTTCGGAGTTCCATGGGATGTCTCCGGAATTCATCATCAGGTCACCCAAGTCATCCAGCATGTAAGTACTCATGAATACAAACAAAAAGAGCACAAACTCAAGATACCTACCTCTGATAGTTTCGGAGTTCCATGGGGTGTCTCCGAAGTTCATCATCAGGTCAGCCAAGTCATCCAGCATGTAAGTACTCATGAATACAAACAAAAAGAGCACAAACTCGGGATACCTACCTCTGATAGTTTCGGAGTTCCATGGGGCATCTCCGGAGTTCATCATCAGGTCAGCCAAGTCATCCAGCATGTAAGTACTCATGAATACAAACAAAAAGAGCACAAACTCGGGATACCTACCTCTGATAGTTTCGGAGTTCCATGGGGCGTCTCCGGAGTTCATCATCAGGTCAGCCAAGTCATCCAGCATGTAAGTACTCACGAATATAAACAAAAAGAGCACAAACTCGGGATACCTGCCTCTGATAGTTTTGGAGTTCCATGGGGTGTCTCCGGAGACCATCATCAGGTCAACCAAGTTATCCAGCATATAAGTACTCATGAATACAAACAAAAAGAGCCCAAACTCGGGATACCTACTTCTGATAGTTTCGGAGTTCCATGGGGTGTCTCCGGAGTCTATGATGAACATGAATTGCATGTTGGTAAAAAAATAAATAAAATTTAGTTTTGGCTAAAGTATCAAAGGCGTTTATTCGATTATTTCGTATCTGTACACAACAAGTTCGATCTTGAACAGAGCGACACAGGTCCTACCTCGACGGCGCTCTGGCGTAGACTGAAGTTGAGCAAGCCGTGTTCGAGATCACTTACAATGTTTTGTGTATTCCAAAGAAACCCTTATTGTCACTCATTAAGATTCATGCTTAATATCAAAACATGTGAATATTTTGACGGGACTTTTTATTTTTTTGTGAGGTTCTTTTTAATATTTTTGTAATTTTTTTTCTACTAATGTTGAGTTGATTATGTTTGCCATCCTTCAGTATTTTTAAACAAACAAAATTAGGAATATAAAAACATAAAAAGGATCCTAAACACGACCACTTTTCGTAAAATTTGTTGTGAAGAGGGGATGAGAAATCGTTTTTACAGTACTAAAAATCACATTTATTAAATTTTTTAACTATGAATTTGCAGATAAAGAAGTAATCTAACTGTGCCATCTGTTAGTTTTATTTGATTTGGTTTCATTTGGTCGCTAAATTTACCGAAAAACAACTAATTTTTGTCAGATCCGGGAACACGTCCTTAAATCGAGGTTACAACCTCGACGAGTACGTACGGAGTGAGGCGACATATTATGGAAGAAATGTTACGGTTGTTCACACCAAACGTATGGGGACATTTTGTGCGATAATTTTGTAAACGGCTGAATAGCTACATGTTAGAACCTTTACTTATTATACTTGTACACTTGTTATACAAGTGTATATAATAATTATGTTACTGTGTAAAATTTACGTCAAGGTGGACCAAAAGCTAATATATTCACACATTTCACACAGCACCATCTAGTTTCAAAGTGAGTAACTTAATGCTTGTATTATGGATACCAGACAGTTGATATAATACTGCATATATTACTTGTAAATACATACATATTATAAATACAGAACATCCATGACTCAGGTACAAAAGTAAACGTTAACACATAAACATTTGCCCCTAGCGGGATTCGAACCCGCGACCGCTTGGTTAACAGCTAGGGTTACTAGCCACTAGACAAAACATGTCGTCAATAAAAAATTGTCGCTAATAAAAAATAAATATTAATTGTTTCTGATAAATGCAGTAAGAAATTACCCTATTGTTAACTCCCTTTCCCTTTGTCATTAGTCGACAAAGTTTAGTGCGAGGTTGTACATTGTACAGAATATACTCATTTATATAAACATCCTATAATAGAGGTCTGGTGTAGTTTCCTAATTTTGTCAAATCCGAATTGTCCACTTCTGATTATATTAGCTTTGCAGACATTATACACGCTCTTTTCTGATACTTATACTTACTTGTCAATCAGAGTCTGAGTGGACTTACTGAGTGGATTAAATCGAATGGGAAGAATGAAATTCCACCGTCTTTATGCATTCGTTATTTTATAAATTCGTTACTGTATTACTAACAATTCGTAACAATGTGTTACATTGTTTCTCCATGTTACAAAACAATACGAATACCTAAGTAATTACAGTTTGGTTAAACATTACAACTGTTGTTTGCACTTGTTAATTGGCTACGCAGAGATTGCGTTGCAAATATGTTATTCGCGTGGCTTTATTAAATATTTATCACCAGTCACACAATTTTAATTCAGCACATTTACTCTCTAATTACATTTGTTACAATTCAATATATTTTCTAGTATTGTCGAATTGTTTAATTCATATTCCATGCCATAAATTGTGCACCATAAGAAGAAGAAAGAAGCTGATCGATTTGACAGTTTCTATCGATTTGACAGTACAGTTTATTCTATAGTAATTTTCTGTTTATTGTTATTATTTATTCGTTAATTTTTTTTTATATTTTAATGGTTGGTTATTATGTTATTCGTGACGGAGACGAATTCACCAAAACAAAGATTATAAAAATCAGTCCAGCCGTTCTCGAGTTATAAATGATGTAATAAACACGTCTTTCTTACTTTTATTCAACCTAAACGCACTTACGCACTGTTTAGGTTTTGTGTTCCAAGACAATCTCGACTTGCATTTTTAAAAGCTAATACTTACTTGTGATAAGATAAGATATAAGTGATAAGACAGAATTTTGATTATTCACGTCCTTACTTTGGTTATTACACTAAAGCACAGCACAATAAGGTATTTGTATCGCTTTTGTGTTAATGTTACTCTACAACGTGCAAATAGAAACTGAATGCTAAATGCGCCTTGAGCTGCGTTCAGCGCAATTGTGCGTGATGATGATGAAAATATCGCAGGAAAAGAAAAAAAATTCTACTTTAATATTATATATTTAAAGTTATTTGAATAAACATATGCCCGAGTTTTATCCCATTAAACATACATTAAATGAGGAGTTTATCTACTTTTATGAGAAGTGGATCTATACCTACATACAGTCCAGATAAGTTTCTATTTTATCCTGTGGTCGCGGAAACTGTGGAAATTTGGGTTGTGTTAAACTATTACTCTGTGTTAGATATGAGTTAGTCCCGCAGCGAATATGTTGTGCAGTACTTGTGGCATAACATTAACGATCACTTTACTGTATGTATTACCATATAACATAGCATTTTAACCATAGATCATAGATAATCCTCTTCGTGAAACATTTAAAAAAATTGGGTTTTTTTTTAATAGTCTTGGAGGAATTACAGCGATTCCTTTTAAAGCCGATTTATACGCGTCGAACCATATTCGTATTCGCACGTCATTATTCTACCCAAAATAGCCTATGGCGTGTAAGTGACACCTCACACTAGTAGCAAAAACGCGGTCTCGCTCTTGATCAAAGGCATATCGGCCTTTGTCTGGCTACACACGGTCGACTTTTTGTCGCCGCCACCGCGACATACGGCAATAAATTGCGGACTGATCCGCTCCGTGCATTTGCATTTCGCATTTGAATTTATGAGGCATTAACATAGCGAATGCAGCAAGCTTAGATCAAGTTTGCCTGCGAATATATTAGAGTGATCCATTTATTATGCTCTCCCGAGCTCCGCTTCGCAAATATATCTTGAAATACCATCATACGCTATATTTTCTTTTCATTTTCATCAAAATTAACATACACTCCTTGTTTAGAACGAAATAATATACAATTTTAAAGTTATTCCTACATTGAACTGAGTAATTGAGCGCTTCAAAATTTAAAAATCGTCCCTTCTCTACTGTGAAGGCTTATTAAAAAGAACTGAGCAAACTTCTAATCAAAACCACAACAGGAAAATACCTAGTAATTATTTAACTCTCGCAAAACAGAGTTAACATACTTATGTGACTTAGTTATGTGTCTTGTATTTTCTCACAATGTTTTGTAATAAAGTATGGTGTTTTTACAATTGTTTAAAAGTGACAACAACCTTAATAAATAAGCACGATACAAGTAGCATGTTACAAACGGACGTTACGTTGAAGCGTATATTTTTTGGTTTGCGTAATGAATGGCAGGGCCCGGGAAATGATATGGACCATTTCAGAGGATCGGACCCTCGTGTTCCGGAGCGTTTGAGGTTTTTCTGGTAAGTGACTTCCGTAGTTTTATGTTGATCCAATTTAACATAATGCAGTATTTGAGTAATATTTCATTTTAAAGGTACTTACCAAAATGTCTATTTACTTTAATATTCTGTTATATGTTATGAGATTGTATACTATATTTTTTAGAAAAAAGCCGACAATGTAAACAAACACTTTAAGTCTTCGACTTCGAGTCGAGTAAAACAACCGTGTGACTAGTGTCTTCTTGTTCAGGCAGTTTATGACTATTGACTCGCTTGGGACCTTCCTTACTTAATTATTACTACTACTTATTATTTAACTAAATGATTTCTTAACTCGCTACTGTACTTATTTCATTTTAAGCCGGGTTTTAATGCGAGTTCCATTCCCTTTGTATTAATAATTTTAAACCGTCATTTCCGTAAGTAGTATAGGTTATACCTATATTTGAATACATACAATGAACCATTCGCAGTTCCCATAAAGGCGTACGTATAACTGAACTTATGTTTGCGAAGATAATAATAACATTGGGAGCAGTTGGCAAGCGCGAGCCGACAATACGTTGTTCCCACTTTATGATGGCCCAATTCATAAGTGCGACCGTGGTGACACTCGCGATTAGTTTTTTCAAAAGGATTAGCTCAATGAAGACTAAAATTTATGTACGGGCCTGTAGCACCCGCGCATTTGACTGGCCTAGCTGTGATGGTGTTTGCTAGACCCTGGAGAGTGGGCGTGGCCTCCGTTATAGGAGGTCCGCTGGCCAGCCGTTCGATGGTTAGTCGAGGAGGAGAGAGTTTACTTTCCAAAACACATATTGTACTCGTACTGAGGTCTTTATTATGCCGGAGCAAGAAGAAGACTAACTTTGCTAACAAAATGCGTCCTGCTTATATAAAAAATCCGGTGATAAAAACCGGCAGCGGGGCTGGTCCGCCAATCGCCCTACGTTAGAAGAGTCTATCCATTACATAATATTTTTTGAGCGTCAACCGTTATCAAACCCTGTGCAAAAAGGGTTATTATAGGATATTAGATTATATAAATGATGAATGTCCTTGGAGTTGAATAGTTGTATATTTGTGTTATATCGATGTTATGTATTATAAACTGATTGACAGATTTATGAAAAGAGCAACTAGGGGGTTTCTTGCCGAGTTCTTCCCCCTAGAAGCAGCTTTCCGAACCGGTGGTAGTTTGTAATTGTAAATTAAGTAATGTTGACGAGGATAAATGTTTTGTTAAAACTTACATCTAATAAATGATTTATTATTATTATTATTATTATTATTATTATTATTATCCGCCTATCACTTGGGCCGCAAACTCGCGCAACGAGCAAGCACCCCATAAAATATAACAAAAAAAAGCGGACACGCAAAATGTTTACAATAATTGTTATGTTGTATGTGAAAAGTCAGAATTTTTCCTAAAAATTCGACTAGTTGTGCCCGAGATATTATCATTATCACCGCTTGTTTGCCAAAAGATTAGACAGTTGCAGTTTAAGAAACGTAAAAATAAAATGGTTGGCTATAATTTCCTGTTACCCGCCCTCGTATTCGGCGCAGTATAATTAATTTCCGCATAGCGATCGACCGATGCTCGCTCACAGAGTAACCACTTGAACTGATTGCATTTTATTGTCGACCAGCTTACTTCATTCGTTAATGCAAACTGAAATCTCTATATTAATATTATAAACATTTAAGAGATATCATGAAAGTGCAAGAAATAAAGAGTTGACCCGTGTTATTAAACAGCTAAAACATTTTATGTCAAATTTCTGGGCGAACGAAACCGCAAGGGACAATTTTAAACTAAATTATGCTATATAGTTAACATTATATTTGGCTAAAACTTTTCTGAGTATAGTAAAATAAAATACTATATTTTTTTTAATTAATATCATAATTTGAATTGAACTTTTTGGATCACATTATCGTGTTTGTCACAAACAAGTTATTAATTTTTTTATTGTGTGTATAAGTCTTTGAAGAAGCACTCTGATACGTTTTTGTAAATCGTGTGATAATCTATTCAGTTCAAGCCAATAGTAACAACAATATCACAAAACAAAATAGGTATGTCCAATAAACACAATTATAGGATAATAATAACAATATTAATAAAATATAAAAGTATAAAGAGTATGCATATAAATTGATTGATATCGATGGCAGTTACAGACAATAGGCCTCGTTTGTAACTGAAATAAATGTTGGCATACATTAAAACAAAAACAAAAAAACGAATATTATATCTTTATTTACAGATATTTTAAAATGAATATTGAAATTTCCATAATGAAATTGTAAATCAAAAAAAGAAAAAAGTGCCATGGCTTCTCGATGGCACAGTAGACATGAATATGTCTCATATCATAAATGAAAAGAAAGATTTAAATGGTCCCTATCCCTATCCCTATCCCTATCCCTATCCCTATCCCCATCCCCATCCCTATCCTTATCCTTATTCTTTCCCCTTATCCTTAATCCTTCTATGGTCAACAGGGATAATATATATATAAACAAACGAACAAACTATCCCTATCCCTATCCCCATCCCCATCCCTATCCTTATCCTTATTCTTTCCCCTTATCCTTAATCCTTCTATGGTCAACAGGGATAATATATATATAAACAAACGAACAAACTATCCCTATCCCTATCCCTATCCCTATCCCTATCCCTATCCCTATTCCTATCCCTATCCCTATCCCCATCCCTATCCTTATCCTTATCCTTATTCTTTCCCCTTATCCTTAATCCTTCTATGGTCAACAGGGATAAAATATATATATAAACAAACGAACAAATTATAATTAATTCATTTACGTCATGGTAACGATTTTCGTGACACACATTCTTTCGAATTAATTCATTTACGTCATGGTAACGATTTTCGTGACACACATTCTTTCGAATAGACCCCAGAGAAAAGACATATTCATGTCAATTAATTCATTTACGTCATGGTAACGATTTTCGTGACACACATTCTTTCGAATTAATTCATTTACGTCATGGTAACGATTTTCGTGACACACATTCTTTCGAATAGACCCCAGAGAAAAGACATATTCATGTCAAAAATGTTACGTATTGTATGTTACATTTGAAGTGTCGAATCGAAATATTTTCACATGGTTTTCGTAAATTTTGACTACGAATTTACTGATCAACTGATTTGTTTTAAAAAAATGAGAATGAAGCGAATATAATTTCTAGGTTACTGCTGATCATTGTCTATTTATAATAGTCCAGGAGTTATCTAAATATCCAGTTTCATCAAATGCCTTTAAAAGCTTTAAGTGTGTTTGAATAGGTACCAAATATTAAAGCCGTCTTTTCACTGATTTATTCCAGAAAGTTCAATTTAAAGTTCAACCAGTTGAATTTATTGGGAAAAATATTCCACTTATTTCAACTTTTTTTTGTGAAAGTTGAAAGTATCCCGCGACCTTGTCGCCCGACACAAAATATACGACACGTGTCGCGTTATCGCGCGACTTTTGTGACTTCGATAGTCGCCCGAAACCCATGTGTTCCTACTCAGGCGACATACTAGTCACTACTGGGTAGTGTGAACGAGACAAAATGTCGAGCGATATTGTCCCGTAAAATCGCAGACATTGCCATAAATGCTACACGTATCCTAGTGAAAATTAAGCCTTATGAGTTATGTGAGCAAGGCAAATGTCGAGCTAGGATATTGTCTCGCGAAGTCGTATAGACATATCATGTAAGTGTCCGGCGATATGTCTCTGCGATATGTCCTCTTGTGGATTTATATACATATAATAATATAGATAAAAATTTAAAGCAAAAATCAATTAAAGAGTATAAATATAAATACAGAGTAGTGATTGTTACACAACGCCGGTAATAGCTATAACAATCAATCCTCCGGCTCGAATCGGGCCAGTTCGGATCCACCGCAAACCCATCCGTAGCACGGTAGCACAGCGCCCGCATCGATTTTATTAAACGGCTCCACAACCGACTTGTCGATTCATTTTGCGGAACTGTGGCGGCCAATTCCAATTTCTGTTTCATCTGTAAGCACTGAACGTTCGCTAATTGCACTTTAATACTGGCACACTACTCTACTAGCTTAACAAGATCGTTACCAACCTTTTAACATGTTAAAACAAACTAGTCGAGTTGAAAGGTTTTTGATTTTTTTTGAGTTTACTTCTCAAGAATCCATTTTCATACATTGTATAAGGCCGGGGTATGAAAATTTACAGTTGATATACATACTACATCGATTACTTTTTTTTTGTAAATACATACATAAATACAAAACATGTATTTATTACAAAACATGACTCAGGTAGAAAGGTAAAATGTTAACACATAAACATTTGCCCCTAGCGGGATTCGAACTCGCTGACAGTTTAGTTACTAGGGTTACTAGCTACTAGACCTAATCGTGTCGTCAAAGATATTAATATCGTACCTAAATTACCTAAAATATTTGAGTTTTCTGTTTAGCGAATTGTACCCATGAAAAGTCGGATTGAGCTTAACTAGCTCAATAAATAAATAAATAGATGTGCTCCTCCACATTGCACGATTTCCTATTCTGTCAATGTATATTTGAAGAAGAGAGATGGATGTTGGAGGTTATTTAATTTATCTGTCCCGTCCCCGTGGGGTCTCTGCCGGAGTGCACCGGATGGATCTAAACGCGATTTCGCCGACGCAGCTCCCGAGTGCCCGTCGGATGGGCCAAACTAGAGTAGGTACTCCCATTTATTTCACTCAGACAGAATCTCTCGAAAACAGTTCAATTCTGCTATCAACAACTCGATTAACTTGCATCGATACATAAACATTTTGCTTCGGCGATTTGACAATCTGTTGCAGATTGTCCTTCCTTTCTATCCATCGCAATATTTGACACAAAGCTTTTGTTAATGTGGTAACTTTTACCTTAAAAGTATTAACAGCTCGTATAATTCTGCTCCGGTAAAGAGAAGACAATGTAAGCGTGTTTACTGCTGACAAAGCTTTAAGCGATAAGTTTACTATTTTCTTCGTCCAACTTAAGGTACGGGATTGTACAAATCCTCTTTGTCTCTGTATTTTTTTTATTTACCAATATTCTCACTGCTCTACTTATGTATTTATTGGTTTTTCTAGTAATGAGTCAGTGGCATCACTTGCCTGACAGCAAAGCCTAAATGGAGGTTAAATATTTTTTTATAAAAGAAACAAAAAAGCTTGCTTGTTTTTAGACGCAGTGCATTTGGAGTATGAATCTAACCTGTAGACTTTAGAGTTTAGTGTACAGCCTAAAAATTTAAATGAGATTATGAATATTTTTCAAATCTTTGCTTTGCTACAAAGACATTAGTCTTCGTTATTGACTCCTTAACAGGTGATAATTTGTAACCTCCTAACAAAAGGAAAAATTTAAATTAGGAACAACCACATTTTTTCCCCTAAAACTGTTGAAGAGATTCAAATCCTAAGTGACACATCTCTTTTGAATTGACTCGCACCGGAGACAGAGAAAGGAACAGGTAAAATGCTCGCTAAAGCAATCGTCCTAATCCAAATTTGTGAGCGAGGAGAGTGTGAAGACAAACGGCGCTTATCCGACCATTTCAGTTTCACACCTTGTACCAAATATATTGGCCATTGTTTCATCTGCATTGTGCAATGTTCAGCATTTATTAACGAAATTAGGCGAACGTAATCCCTCTAGAGACGGTGCAGCCGCCGGCCTCACCGCTCGTGCGAACTGCGAACCGGTGTTACATGCCACTGGAGCGGATATTTCGGATATTCCGACCTCCTCTGGCCCGTTCACTAGGTACTACATCCCGTAAGCGAGTAGCGTTTTATAAGGTAATCATAAATATCTACGACTAAGGGCCGGTATTTCAACTGTGAATACAATTTAAGTTAGGCTTAACTTTACTATAGCGTATTTCAACTTTCACTCAACACAAATCGGCTTATGGCTTTATGGTAAAGTGAAGCTTAGTTAAGTGTAAGACTTTAGTAAAAACTGAAATATCGGCCCCTAAGGCTTCAACACCGAAGCGCCAAGTTCCTTTACCGTAAAGGTTAAATTTCTATTTTGTATTAGGTATATATCTAGGAGTATACCAATATTATAAAGAGAAAAGTTTGTATTTTCGTATTTTTGTCTCAAAAACTAATGCACCGATTTAAAAAAATTTCACCTATAAAAAACGACATTATCAAGGCTATAATTTATAAAGTTACGCGGACGAAGTCGCGTGCAACAGTTAGTAATTAAAACTTGCTACATAAATATGTTCAATAGTTACAATATATTTTTTAAGACACTATGCACAGAGAGCTATATGTATTATTATTGATGCATTATTTACCTAAAACCTCTTCAACTTTAATAACAATGTTAATTAAACAGCAACACCTTTTGCTAATAGTTCAAGCATTGTCTTAGTACCAAATTCTGCACTAGACCCTGTTACTATTAAATTATCGCTTTGTACTTGTAAATTGCACATACAGATTTAATCAATACATTGCAATATTGCTGCTCCATTATTAAATTGATTTCATTGTGTCCTCTGTCGGCTCGTACAATCGTCTGCAATATCTCCCACTACGTTAACTTGCTGGTGTTTTAAAACTGTATTACTCAATTGTTTAACTGTATTAATTAACTGCCTCGCCACTACTTGATGCCATTTATAAATAACATTTTTACACAAAACTGTAAGTATTTTAATGCAAAATAAGTAAAAATGCCATGAGAATGTAGGTGACCCGTGCAGCACTTGCAATCGTGCAATTGAACACAAATAACAGAGGCGGAGATCCACCGAACTCGAACTGTGTCAAAGAGCGTTCGGCATCGCCACACGATTTTTTATGCAAATGCTCCGTTTACACAATTGCGCACTCATTCTGCATAACAAATTGCTTTTCAGCAGCTAAGTACGAACGTGGACCGAAAAATAAAAGCTTTTCACCTAGGAGAGAAATGCTTTATTTCAATAAAAAATATCGTATGTTACCAAATTTTATTTGTAGAGAAAAGACAAAGATTTTACTGCAAGACTGTCTCCTCCAGTGAGCGATGTGCTTAGCATAAGGCAATGAGTCTGGATGATCTAATCTGAGTCTAGGAAACATATATACTCTTACCAAAATTGAAATCTAGATCCCTTCCCCCAGCCTCACCGGAAAATTGGTACGTTTCTGCTGTGAAGCGATTCTTTGAGGATTGCATCTCGCGGTATGCCAAGCCCGTCTCACAGATGCCTGCACTCGAGAACGTACAACCCGCCGCACTAAAATGCACAAGTCAAGCCAAAATTGCCCTTTTAGCAACGCAATACAGCATATGGTTTCTTTTCGGTTGCGGTTGACTGTGTGTCGGATTTCACGTTGCGCACTATTAAGGTGCATTACATGTATAATTGCAGTAAGTATGAGAGCACAAGTCACAAAGCGGTAACATACTCCATTAGCCGCTTTTATGTATATACTTGCCATGAATACTTTTTTAATGGATTGTCCGCTTCGAGTGGCTTTTCATCATATTTTTTTTAAAATAAATGCATGTATGTTACGTCTAGGGCTGCCAAATTGTCGAGCAATTATTATAAATGTTAAA
Source organism: Synanthedon tipuliformis (assembly GCA_947623395.1). NCBI lineage: Eukaryota > Metazoa > Arthropoda > Insecta > Lepidoptera > Sesiidae > Synanthedon > Synanthedon tipuliformis. Next base: position 245,964 of record OX392415.1, on the reverse strand, counting down.
GTTTGTCGAGCTTTAGAGGAAATAAAACATACGCATTGTACTAGTTTCTGAATTAAAGTTTCTGGACACAATATTGTGTACTTATAACTCAAATCATCTTTCTAAATGCAATTAATTTAAAAATACTTAACGTCGTATTTATTACATAGATATTTGCAGAAATTCTTAACAAATATTGAGAAAACGTAATTCTTTTTTAATTGCAGTGAAACAGTTCTTAAATTAATTTAATCAAAAAATGAATTATTATTCACTAGCATAAATTTTTAATTCATAATAAAATCTTTATTTAATAGATGTATTTGATAGAGGAAGGAGTATTAAAGAGAGATTTTGGTAACCCTACCTACAAATACGTGTACCTGTATAACCCCACTCCTGACAAGTAAAGTGAGATTGTTTTCATTTGACTGTTTTAACAAAATAGCAATACGATACGTTTTATCAAAATAAATAATTGATTTCTTTCTGTGATTTCAAATTCACGTTTTTTTTACATTAATATTTTTATTTTGCAATATGCTTTGCATTTTTTTGTCTGTTCGTTTGTTTCTTGGAGTATCTCGGAAATGGCTAAGCTCATTCTGACGGGACTTTCATCGTTAGTTAGGACATTATTCCTATAAGAATGTAGACTATTATATTTTCTAGTAAATATATATATATGCAATAATAATATATGTAATATTATTATTGCAATGTGAATGCAATACAAAATGCCTAGAATATTTCCAAAAAAAAACTGTAATTTAAAAAAATATAAATGCCTGCTTCATTTCCTTGTAACAGATTTAAGCGGCTAAACAGAAGGAGGGAAGCCGTCACAAATATTTTTATCTGGAGACGAGATGACTTTCGCATCTTGGGCTAATGTTGGAATCCTTAAAATTTGTCCGCGTCTCGCTCGACGCCGATATTTGAGGGAAAGAGATGTAATTAATTACAAGGTGCTCGCGCAAAACACGGACCGACTCGTTTGCTCAACAAATTATGTACATAAATTTTGCGTAATCGCAGCTCGCGCCCCGCACCGCTTGCGGAACGCATTTTACACGGACGACCATACTACCGCCAATGTACATTTATATGGCGCGCCCCATATATTAGCAGACATTAGGCACATTAGCTTATGTAACATACACACAACATAATACTGATTGGATGGTTATTATTAATTATTTATTATTAATACTGGCGACCCGCCCCGGGCAATATTTCACGACTTCTTACTTTTCTGTACAATTCTTTAACTCCCGTCCCATTTTTAAATAATATTTATTAATAACATCCGCAAATCACAATAACATGAGATCAATCGATTTGATACTACAATTTATTTCTACAGTAATTTTCTGTTTATTGTTTTTATTTTTTCGATATCGAAAAAATAGCAAATAACCAGCAAATAATAGCAGAATAACCATTAAATTAATGGTTATTCTGCTATTCGGGACGGAGACGAATTCATCAAAGGTTTTAACGTATGTAGAAACTGTGTAAAAAATGTAATTTATTTATCTGAATTTGATCTAAATGTTTATTTTTCCGCTCTCAGTGATATTCCAGACTACTGTGAGCCTGAAAAATAAATATAAACATTCTCGACATTCACAATTAAATTTCAGAGTAGAAGTGGTTATTATCATTAAAAAAGGATTATCCAAAAATATTTTTGCATTTATTCAATTCGATACGATTGCATCAACTATTTTTATTTTGATACTATTTTGAAACCAATTATTTTTATTTTAGTTTATCCCATGGCTTACCTAACATTCTATATATCTGACTAAATTTATGTAGCTGTCCTCCACATAAAAGCTGTAGTTCTAACAGGTGTATGGATTTGTCTAAAATAATATCGTACAACATACCTATGGGTCTAATTTCCTGAAAAAAAAGTAATTTATTTTATTTAGCATGTGATAACAAAATAAACTTCATAATTTTTAAAATGGTTAACACTTTGAGCACAGAGAGAGCTTTGGCATTGGACTAAAATGAATTTAGTGAAAATATTTTATTGTTATCTGGCTGGCAAACACGCCACGCCGTGTGATGGCATGTGATGCCACGTGGCAACATGTTGGCGTCAATTGATGGACTATTTGCATATTGGGGCAATATGCAAATTCCGGTGCGTATATTAAATCGGTGCCACTCCAAATCTCAATATGGTTCCAGTTCGAAACAACCTCGAATTAATTACTTCAAACAGCTATTGGAATCTGTTAATGGGTTGAGCAATTTTCAAATTTATTTTCGCTCCTATTGGCGTTTAGCAAATCCGTTCACGATAGGTACCCTCTAAGATTAATTTGTAAATCACGTACAAGCCAAACCACGCGAAACAAAAAAAGATACCTTGTCTCAATTTCTCGCACAATCTCTTAATTCAATCAAATAATTGAGAGCTCCTCTTTTTGTGCAGATCTGAACTGAATATTAAGAAGACAATAACAGTGTTGAAATTGTAAAGATGTCCTTTCGTATCGGTAACCGAGTTACTGAGAACCAAAGCGGCTGCTGTATTGGCAGACCGTGAACCAACTTTGATTATATTAAAGCTAGTTACGAAACTTCCAATAGTTTTGGAAATATTTTGAGAAAAGAAAATATTTGTTATCTATTTAATTTTAATTTTAATCGCTGCGCTCGACTAGATACCGCAGTCGTACTTGTAAAATGCGGCATCCAATACTACGCCGAATTCGGCGTACCCGAGCCAGTCACACTGCAAGCTGTCTGTGACGTGTACGTGCCGAATGTTTTATTAAATTTTGGGCATAATAGAATGCTAGTTTGCGTAGTGAAACTGTGTAAAAATATAATGAAACTGTGTAAAAAGTGATAAAAAGTGACGATTTTTTACATACACTACAATAAAAAGTTGCCACAATTTCGGAGCTATTGCTTTTGTATAGCGCTCTATCTAGTCGAGCGCAGCGAGACCAATCAAATATCTTTGACAATTAATATGATTTCACGCTGAACCTCTTTGGGGTCCTACAAACCTCTTGAAATCATCTTGTTTCAAACTGAAGTATTATCAGTGTCTACCGCTTTGTATTTGTATAATGTGTTGGTAAAAGACTCAAGAATTGGTTCAGAAGGGCGAAATTCAATTTGAGATCTTTCCACGGATTGTATGACTATTCTATTCGTTTAGGTATTGTGTTAAATTAAAAATCTAGATTTCATTTAAAAAAAATACCATTTGATCATAAGTAGATTTGATTTATTTCAGCATTCAATTTATTCTAGGATCCTACAAATGTACAAAGACTAACTTTAGCGTGACACAATAAGGCCATAGACAATTTGCGGAGTGGCATAACGTCCAAATGCAATCCGAGCACACGTCACAGAAATCTGCTTAACCGCAGCAAATTAAGCTACCCGTTTCGGCCAACTCGCCTGATTCGCAATTCGCTCTTATCACGCATCTCTTCAATTTTATTAAAATAACTGTAGTGTACAATTCGTGCTGGTAAATAATATATAATTATGTATATATACGTATATTCTTTGAAATAAAAATCAGTTGCTGGTTTAATCTCGCAACTACTCAAAAACAGATTTGCGTTTTTTTTAAAGACCCAAGCAGTGTTATCATTTTTGTTGTAAAATTTCAAGGAAAATCCAGAAAATATGAGGGGCATAATTTTCTAAATGATTCACTCAATTAGTTTCCAGAGTAATATAAAGAGAGTGTGTGCATTATAACTTCTAATATTTTTTTAATTAATATTTGTAGTTACAATTTTAATTATGTTTCAGCTTCACTAGTACGAGTAATTAAGTGAAACGCGAGTTTGTCGGTCAGTTGGTTGCGGCTGAGCGTCTTGACGCAATCCTATTAGCAACTTCATCCGCTCCTCCACTTGAGCTGTTAAACGACCGATTTGCTAATTTGCATCCCATTACTCTCTACCAAAGGCTAAGCGACAAATGAAAAAACTAAAGGCCTTCGTAAATCATCTTTATAAACTGTGTTTATTCATAACACCGTTATTTACCGAGAAGATAAATGTTTTTCTTTTGCACTAATCCAAACGAATTTAAATGCCACTTTGTTAATGCATAGTATAAAGAAAATTCCCTCTTTTCCTTTGTGTGTTTGCCTTAATCTCGGAAATTAGTGAACAAATTTTGCTCCTGTTCGCAGGAAAGGACATTTCGGAGAACAGTTTATGTGTAAAAATTTGTGAATATCTAAGTTACAGACAAAATTGGTAACTATTCTCGCATAAGTGCTCGGTTTCTATTGCAAATCATTTTGAAATAGTTAGTCATTTTGAACTGCTTACAATGGCTTAATTTTTTTAATCCCACAAATGTACAAATCTGAGTTCAGTATTCATATTAGATAGTTTGTGGTCTAATAGTTTATGAACTAACAAGACAAGATATTTACAAGCGATAAGTCAATTTATTATTATTTTTATTTATGTTAATTTTAATCTACTTATGGACTGATTTGTCTGAAATAAATAAATTATTATTATTATCATGTTACAATTAAGTTATCCATCGCCAAACACGCCTCTTATGAGGCAGAGTATAAATAGTTTTATTGAGTAAACTTTGACGTGTTTATCTCTTACAAAGTACAGGTAGTGTACGCTTAGTCGGCAGGTAAGACATTTTTAATTAAGTACTGTAAGCGTCACTTAAGTAGGAAACGCTGTCATCAACACGTCGAATGGGACCGAGAAGGCATCTAGTGCTAAGCAAGCGGATATTAAAATCACTTTAAGATGGCTCACAGTAGTACGCACTGACAGAAACGCAACTGCAACCAAGATAATTATAGGACGATTTAACAGGACGATGTACTTACCTTAGAAGTTGGATGTCATTCATTCACAACACACACATTTACATACATACATTACATACAATCATACAATCACATCTCACAAATTCAAATTTACTTTATCATTTTTATTTCTTTCAAAAAACTTACTACTGTTTGTTTGTTTGTTTGTTTGTTTAGAAAAGCGTAAATAATCATACTAACAAGTGGACCGCCACTTATCGAATTTCACTTAAAAAAGAGTAAGAAAAACATTTTAATATGTCGTTATTAAAATGTTAAAACCATTAACTTTTTAGGCTTTTACTTATTTTTTTTTTATATTGTATCTTATTACTGTTAGCTTATAGTATATTATTAAAAAAATGCTTTATTTTATTTAAGTAGGAACTATTTAGATATACATAATTAGTAATGTATAAAAATGTAAAATGTGGGTCCAGTTGTCTGAAAATAAATGTATTTGAATTTGAATTAAATTGATAATTGATTTTTTTGGTTTCAATCTCAGTCTGACCTTCTTCATGTATTTCGTTTTCTTTTCTATTTTATATTTTTGATATCTCTGATAATTATGTCATTCTCGTCAATATGAGCTTGGTTATACCTACTCTACATGTTGACGCTTTCACAATCTGAGTCTGATTTTTAAACTCTTCTCTTATTTAACATTGACTCACTGGTTTTAGTGATATCGTGCTCTATGGAATCTGTTAGTGACACGCGATTCAATATATTTTATTAACATGTCGTGAGAACTGACGCGAAATAATGCGATCAATGAACACCGCTCACTACAAATGCGTTTAATCAAACAACTATATCAAAATTGTAATATGGTTTCAAAAACAAGCTTATATTAATATACGAGTGAGTAGGCAGCGCAGTTTTACACGAAGATAAATAATTATGTGTGATTTCTGTCATCACAGAGATATGATTAGCGAAAGGATCCTTTCACATTCTGCAAATTAACACTAATAGCCAAAGACTATATAAGTATATTTGGGAGTATAGACACGGCGTAGCTCACAAAAAATGGTAGTAGTCAAATTCATCCACTCGAGACGAAGTGGACGAATTCGCACACAGTCGCTCGCTAGCGCTGTAGCTGTTTGGTTGCTGTTTGTTTGCGTTAAAAATTGACAAAATGCCATCGTGTTGTGTGAAATTATGCAAAAATAGACCTCAAAAAGGACAAAAAGAAAAAGGAATTACGTATCATACGTGAGTATGTCATATAAATAGACTTAATTACAATATTTTTAACAAAATATTTAATTATTTAGCTAAACCTTTGCATATTTCAAAAGGAAGCATTTCAACCTTATAGCTGTCTCATTCTTACTTATTGCGTAGTATAGATCGTCCTTTTGTAGAAAGAGACACATATAGGTTTCAAATACACTGCACACACTGGTGTCACAGGGCCGATGTATGTCACGTCACGTACACCAGATGTACCATCGGCTAGCGGTTCGTTTTTTGTAAGCTAGTCAATATCGTTGTGCAGTATACATTGATGCGTTAGTAGAGAAGACTTTTAACTAGTTTCTTTTTATGAAAGCAATATTCATTTGGAATTGCGTGTCAATCTCTCAGTAGGTTCGTAAGTATGATTTTAATACTACCACAGATTTCGGGGCTTTTTGTTTGCTACGCCGGATCTATAGTTCAGATCAGTGCTAATAGCATGTGTTTAACGCGCATGCGCAACATTCCTTGCGTCATATATTCGAATAAATGTTAAAATAGTAGCACGCATGAACCTTGTCTAGTTGCCTTGCATCCTTGCAGTATTTATGCAGTATTTATCTTTGCATATTTGCCCAGCAAATGGTACATAATTATAGAAAAAGGCGCTACGCTACTATGGGAGGCCGGTATCGAAAGGATTGTACGAGTATACGAGAGACCGATAACATTTTAATCGGTCTCAATTTTGTAAAAAAAAAAATTAAAATTATAGTATTAGTTTATACAACAAATAACAAATTAACTGAAAATAAAAGTTTTCTTTGGTTTCATACAAACCGTTAGAAAGGATATCGAGAAATAAAATGATATCATAATATTTTGATCAAACTCAAATTGGGAATTTCATCAAACAGGACAAAACTTGTGGATCGAAAGGTATAAGGTTATTAAATTATTATTTAAACTTTTTTGTATGTAAACGTGTCCTAATTTCAAACATTAGATAATACTTACAAATGCCTTCCAGACATAAATCGTTTTAAGTTATCTGGAACACTCTTTCTTTTCGTGATCCTCTTCCCGGTTGGCTCTCTCCCAACTCCAGATCTTGCGTAAAGCCTGGGTCACAACTAACCGCAGAAGCAGTGAGAATACTAGCGTTTTCTCACAAGGTGAGTTGCTTTTGTTATATAGGCGACGGTGACCGCCTACCTTCAAGTTAACCGTCAGTCTGAAGAAAGTCTTAAAGAAAAACTATATTACACCCACTACCCACTTCAGCTGACTGATTTATATTTATTTATTCATTTATTTGCCTAAAACATGGTAGTAGGTAAGGTGTTACAAAAAAGTTACAAAGGAACATCATATTGTTTCGCCTTTTCATCACAGACATGCAAAAATTAATTTAACAAGAGTTTAACAAAAACATCTACAATATGATTACAATATTCAGGGCTTCTTTCACCATCTGTCAAGTAGGCTAACCGTCACTTAGTCACCTGTCACTGGAAATAATTTAGCTGTTAACCTTTGTTTGTACGGTAAAAGTCTCTAAACAGAGTGCATAATTTAATAAAACATAAAATTATTTCTAAAAGTAACTAATCAACACTTTACTTGCAGTTGGTGAAAGAGTCCCTTAAAATAGTAAGATGTCAATAATAATTATTTGTCACCATTAATTCAATTACACTTGTAAACCCATTACAAAGCTACACTGTCACATAAAGATTAAAAAATAACTATAATTGTTTCATTTCGAATATAATTCATTGGTTATTTGGGTTATATGTCTTTAAAGAAAAAAGAACGTGCTTTGCGTGGTTTCTCCATAACTCCATAATCAGAGCTAGTTGCAATTTGTAGAAGAGACATTTCTCTGCACATTAATGATAAATATAATTTTAAAAAGTTAAATATATTTGAAAGTGTGAATCAAAAAAAGACAGCTTTTTAAACAGCTGTTACTAGCTTGACCACTGTTTTAAGGGAGTCGCGTGATGCAGATTTGTTTGGCGAGTAGTCGCTTGATGCACAGCTAAAGTTCAACCACATTCCCACTCCATTACGGTTCAACTTTTGAGGGTACTTATGTAAGTTCGCGGTCGGTTGCGCCCAACATACTTTTGTTCGGAAAAAATTGTGTAATGTTTCGCGATTAAGTTGCGTTTCGCGAGATTAATGTCATCTTTTATTTTATTATTATAGAACTTTACCTTAACTTAACACTCACTTAACTAAAGTCATTTCCTCTTCTCGTTTCTCTTTCTCTATTATTATAATCCTTAAATCCGTACTAATATTATAAATGCGAAAGTGTGTATGGATGTATAGATGTTTTTAACTCTTTCACGCAAAAACTACTGAACCGATTACCATGAAATTTTGCATAAACGTTGTCTGGGACACCAGAAAGAACATAGGGTCCTTTCATCCAGAACGCGGACGAAGTCACTGGCACCAGCAAGTAATATATTTTCACGTATTTTGTGCCTCAAATAAGACAATTTCTCAAATCCGCTTTCCTACAATTTTTAAAAATATATATGGTTTATTTTCAACCACAATGCTGAAAAGTTTAACAAACATAATAAAACATTTTTTTATTATTATTTATACTATAATTTTGTTAAATTAAAAGCGAAACACTAATCTCAACTATTTAGGGCATTTATTAGGTTTTTTCAAAAGATTAACATTTAACCTACACATAAAACACGTCATATCAATAAATAAATAATAAATAAATCTTCACACATTCCACACAGCACCATCTAATTCCACACTAAGCAACTTGCTTGTATTATGGATACCAGACAGTTGATATACATACTACATACAATACATACACTTTTTTTTTTGTAAATACATACATATTATAAATAATATAACACATAATATAACACACCTACACATTTATGGCCTTATCTGGGACAAACGTTGCATGAAATATTAACAATTAGAAACTGTAATTAAAAGTTTGAAATTAATTTCGCACTGTTTACTTATCTAACCCGTTCTGAATTTTCAGCTTTCATTTAGGGCTAACCGTTATTCACAATGTAAAACATTTTTCCCAAATGATTTTCGCGAGTGAACTTCACTCATTTTAAAACACTCTCCAAACGAGGTCGAAAGCCCTCTCACTTAAAATTAAATACCTTTTCTATATGTTTTTTAAACCACATTCGAGTTTGTTCATAGGATTATAGATCAAATACAACTTCATCATAAATGTAGGTAAACATCAAGATAGAACAAACCAGTATTTTTTAAAATAATTTTATTAAATTATATAATTATTTTATTAACTTACTAAGGCTGTTGATTTAATTAAATTAAATCATTTAAATAATTAACCCTTTACCGCATATGACTTAAAGGATTTAGGTCATATGCGGTAAAGATATTATATCTTATAAGATATTATATGATCTAAAGGATTTCTTACTCCAAGTAAACACATTCATATCTTTAAAAATAATATGCTACGTAAAAGTGAATTATATATTATTCAAACAATTACAGTAGATATTAATAAATAGTTTTGTGCAAAATAATCAACTATGGAATAGGTATTCGTGAGACCCATTCTATTTACAAGAGATCGTTTTCAATCACCTGATCAAGCTCTTCTATATCTTACATTCGCGGCCTTATTCTGTAAGCTCTTATGCCTTTATAAACTGCTTATTGGCTGTACTTCACATGAATTCAAAGATTAAAAGTTTACCCTCTTATTGTGCTTATAAAAATAATTGCTTTACATGTATTAAGTAATTATTCTAAGTATAATATGTAAATAATAAAATATTAATAAGAATTGGTTCTTTTGAAATATCAGATTACACAGAATTGTTTCGTAAACAAAATCTATGAAAGAGTTCCTCGATCTTCGAGTATATAGATATTTTAACTTATGAATAGCTAACAGTTTTTGGGTAATTGAGTAACAAACAAACAAATTTTCACATTATATACTAATTCACAGTTATATAATTCACATATTATGTATTTTATATTCACAGTCTATACTGTACATAAACTTTATACCTTCTTCTTTTTTATACAGTTTAAATATTAGTAATAATAAAAAAAAATATTCTTAGACTAAATTTATTTTTTACTTTTATAATATATGTAGGTAATATTTATAATACAATTTTAATTCTTAAAACACAAACATTATTGCGAAAAAGAAATAAAAGAAAATATATTTTGAATGTTTTGTGAAATGATCAGAATAATACCGTAATACGTTGGTATCTAAAATCAAATTTACGATCGAGTACAAGTGAGGATTGGGCTTTGTTATCGCAAGCGCGCGGATCTCTTAAATGCCGATTTCACCGTCGATACATTGATTTCGAACGTTTGCAGCTTTTGTCTAGGTGACATTAACGAAGCACCATTTTTAAAAGCAATCGATTTTTGATCGCATTTTCATCCCCGGAGGGAACATTGAACAGTATGAAAAACACACCTGCTTTTCAGAGTCAGACTGCTCGAAACGAATATTAACGATACTGAACATTCTTCACATTATAAAGTTACATTAGTCTCAGAATACATTTGGTTTCTGAGTAAAATACTAGATATTGCATTATGTCCAAAAAGAAAATCAATGCGATGTCTTTTGTTAGTAGATGAGTGATAATAATACTGTGTTATTAGTATTTCAATAATAGTATACAATTGCATACTTGTTACCGTTTTAAACCAGATTCATTTCAAATAAAATCAATAAAAATACACTGCTAAATTTTTGAATCCTTTTCCATATAAAGAAAATTTATAGGCATTTTATCGACTAGTCGGGAATAAGAGCTGCTAGTCGACCCTGGATCCAGGTCTTATGGAGTAGCATTATATCTAGCAGTGGACAGTGGACGTCATACGTCTCAAATGATACAAAAATAAAAGTAAAAAGTAGTTAAATCGGCGATAATAGATATTATATAATTAACGTGTTCGACGATTAAATCAAAATGATTAATTCAAGAGCCTATCTTTGTATTGATCACGTTACTCTTAATTACCTTAGGCTGGGTTGCACCATCTTACTTTAACTATAACCAACGTCGCAACTTCAGTTAAAATAACGGTTAGGGCGAAAATGAGTTGCACCAGTTAACCAGTTATTATTATTTGTTAACTGGTGCAACTCATTTTCGGCCTAAAACTCATTTTCGGCCGAAAATGAGTGCGAATTAACTGAAGTTGCGACGTTGGTTATAGTTAAAGTAAGATGGTGCAACCCAGCCTTAAAGTCTTATAAATCAGGTTCAAATGATTTACCTATTTAGCTTGTCTGGTAAATTGGGTATATTATTGACAATAGACAATAATAACAGTGAGTAGGGGCTGTTTAGAGTGGCAAATTGAGGAGTGTGGTTGGCACAAAGCCAATGCCTGAGTGCGAGCAGTCAATAAACGTAGCGCTATTGACGCTTCGCGGCTTTTCCTGTGCGGTGCGGATCACATGCAGTAATGATACTCTAAGCAACTGCAACTAACTCGTCTAGCAACACTAAAAATGTACACATCTATATAATACACAAGTACATATGAATAAACCTTTATAATGGTTATATTGGTTATCCAATCAGAGAGTTACAATTTATATTTTGTTGCAAAGAACTGTGCATTTAAGTAGCTTACAACAAAGAATAATGAAAAGTATTAAATTCCTTAACATAAATAGTCTATAAAAATTATGTAGGTATATATATTTCACTACAGCAGCCTAGGTTGATAAACTCAAATTCCTAGACTTTTTTTGACAATCCGTTCCGCAATATTCCGCATCTCTTAGCTAATATGGGTCTACATCTCTCTCCATCCGCTTTCCTTAATCTCGTCGTAAAAATTTGATTTTTTTTTTTCAAAATTCTTTAAATAACACGTACAAGAAATTTTCAAAAATCCTTTCTTTGCGTTATATAAATATAGCTAAATTCTAAATTTCAGCTTTAATGTAGCTTTTTATATGTATGCATACATGCATACATGTATGCTATGCATGTATGCATACATGTACTCATTAAAAAAAATTAGTTATTTTCAATTACATCTTCCATGTGGGCACACTGTTGACTAATACCTAGTATTAGTATTAGTAGACGGTCCATCTTTTAAAATTCTCTTCCATAGGTTAACCCTCCTAGTAACCCGTCTAGGTCCTAGGTCCTAGGTCCCTTGAATCAGAATATTCCTGTACAAATGTGAGAAAAAATAAAGCTTTGTTGCACTTGCTCTACTGGCCATAGGATGAGATGTGCTTATGGGCGTGTTTACATCGTTATTACGGACAGTTTGAGGCTAATGCGGCTTTTGAAAGGCACCCTATCGGGTTAAGTGGACACAATGCGGTTAGCTTTATCGAAAGCTTGGCTGCCTACGTGTTTTAGTTACTTTCGAATTTGCTCGTAGCAAGGCTTCGCTGGCTTTCCGTATATCGGGAGGAAATGAAATATAAACATCGGAAAGTATTAGAAGTTTCCCTATGAAAAATTGCAGTAAAGCTCCAATTTATAACGACCGTTCAAATTCGTTATGTAATGTAAAGTAGGAAATGAATCTGAGCGTTGTTTTTATTTATAAAACAGATACTTTTTATAAATCATCCTCCATTTTCGAGAAATTTTTACTAGCTAATCAAGATCGTCTCGAGTTTGATTTAAACAAATGCCATTGTAAATTGTGCATTATTTACAATAACATTGCTTTATTATAATTAAATTATGCGAAAAACCTTAAAATTGTCAATTTAATTCGATTTTACAATAAATTAGAATTGAAAATCATTTTGAAATGACTTTCGTTTTCTAATAATAATAACGCAAAATTCTCACTAATAAAAAAATCTGCATTATTTAAATGTTATTGTAATGAATGAACTTTGAAATAGCACGTAATTGCGTATTGGCATCTAACCACCTTGTGATGAGAGGAAAGATGCTTATAGCAGCACTTGAGAGAGTTTTCAAAGAAAATGATATTTCTATAAATGTTGATGTGAAATTGGCGAGTAAAAATGTAGTAACGGCGTCTGCTCCCCGCGGTGCAATTCTGTTACTAATTCATGCTGGTTTTCATTCGAGGGTATCGTATCGTAAACATTGTTTATTGCGCGCACTCCACTGCGTTCGCGCCTCCTAATAGGATGATTGCTGCGACTGGGGCACAATCAGACAACCCACAACCACGTCTTATAAGAGGGTAACAATCTACTTAAAGGTAAGTGACTTTAGTCGCCTAGAAACCTAAGCAACGCTGCTCACTCTGACGGGATAAGGTCCAATAGAGGAATGACTGGTATGCCTCGCTTACCCATATATAATAAAATGTAAATAAAAAGAATATTTTTTGCGTAAATTTTGTAATTTGGAGTCGATTAAGAAGAAGAATCGGTTGTCATACCCGGTATGGTATGGTATGGAAATTTATGAGAGTAAAATCAAAATTGTCACATTTTACACGTTACGCGTTAGTTATTAACTTGTACACTGCTAACTACAGTTATTACAAGTACGCTGCTAACTACAGCAAGATTCAATCAAAGACTATTATTATTATTATTTTTAGCAATATATAAACGAACAAAATGTATATGTTTCAGTGTGTCTCCGGCACGGTGGGCAGTCGTTACTGGGAACCTGCTTTTATAGCGGCCTTCTGAATATTTCAGCGTGATGAAGTGATAAAAAAATGTAGCCTCCCGATTGGTATGCCCGAAACATCGCACGATCTCAGCAACTCGTCCACTTTACTCACTTTCATATAACGTTTGGCTAAAGCTGTAAGAAGAACGTAGTCGCTTAGTACTCAAGCTGACAGTCTTGAATACTATTATATCTTCGAGGCTGTCGGAACTTAGAAAAACTAAATAAAATTGGGATATAACTGTAAAAATAAAAGCAATAATATTAAAAAAATACTAGTGAATGGTAAGAATAAATGCGTGCATAAACTAGCAGAATTACAAACAATATTGTCTTTGAAGTGATCTTTAAATTATTATTTGAAATACTCAATTAAGTATTATTTTATTATTTTTGTTCCTCGTTAGGTTTCACTGAATATTATGAATTTTATTTTAGATAATAGAGTAAACGGAGTTAGAGACAACGAGGATTTTTTCAAGTCCCATCTTTTCCTAATTCACATTCGCCACTTGAGTTACGCAACCTCTTTAGATGTCTGCTAAACTAAAAACCTGTGCTATATCTTATCTATCGTATGTTTAAAAATCTTGTATAGGGCATGATAATATTTGCAATGTATCCTACGAAAACGAGATAACAAGTTTTGTAAACAAAATTGCACACACAGCGATTGGTGGGAAGTTTACGATGCGAGCGACTCCATAATTCAAGACGTCGTCTTGGGACGGTGTTTCATAAATCATAAATGGAGCGCTGACTGCTGACTGCGATATAGGAACGATCGCTGACAAACTTTGCTAATTTTTACTAGATTAGGTATAGAGTGCCAACAATTTCAAGTGAAAAATGCCAGCCCATTAGAAGAAGTATTACACTGAAAGCATGTAGTGACTAATATCTCTTTCATCCAACGTTAAGGAAAATCGGCCTCGAAACGCAACGTGCACTTCTCCTAAGATGCTTTTACGTGCCTTTTAAAGAATCATTTTCTGACGTATTGTGAAACAATGAACATAATAAGGACAGTAGTGTAACAGTAGTTTTTATTATTATTATTATTTTATTTATATTAACAAAAATATGTACTGCATGTGTTTGTGTGCTTGATTATTTTCATGAGTGTGTGATTATAACCTACATGCTGGTATTAAACAAATTCAATGTTCTTCTATGTTCCAACAGCAATGTTCAGTTTTTTTGGATGGATTTTTTTGATTTGGATTTTTTGACAGTTTTTTGGATTTTTGGAAGTTAAAACTTATAATAGTAATGGTATAATAAAGAAAGTTGTTCAAATAAGATGCGAGTTTCCTAATATTTCACATTGGTCTTCTTACTCTGTTACTGAAGTGGTCACGTGGCCTGTCTGTCGACCTTATCATAAAATAAAATTAAGGAAGTTGACTTCCTCCCATACTGTCTTCAGTGTTTATTTCCCACATTTCACTACTCTCCATTCTCTCTGGGGAATATAGTATACAATTTTCTCTCTCACTGCGTTAAAACGCAATTTCTTTTTGTACGTGCCTCCGACATACTTCTCGCCACCCACACCTCCGGCCGACGGTAAGCTGCCGTTATGTTTGTAAATAAGAAGGAGTAAGCAGCCGGTAAAAAATAACATTAGGGCCCTCTTTCACCAACTACAAGTAAAGTGTTTATTAGTTACTATTCAAGTAAAGCTTATTGGGGAGTAAATGTTACGAGTATTCCAATTTCATTGAAATTTCATTGAGTAGGTAATGCTACTCGACGATGGTGAATCTCGCGTACTTGTAACTCAGAGATGGTGAAAGAAAGTGAAAATTTTACTATTATTTTGCCACGCATTTCGAACATTAAGAGGATTTTTTTTATAAAATTTGCCAATTGCAAAAGTATTAAGACAGTAATTTGTTTTCGAAATATTAGTTTCAGTTTAGTTGAATTTCATCTGACAAAAAAAAAGAAAAATGTGTTGTTTTTTGGATTTGTTTTCCTGTTCCGGTCGTTATTTTCCATTTAGAGGACCATAGATTAAATTTAGTGGATGATTTACTTGACTCCTTGGGGGAGAAAATGTAAGGTTTTTAGTACAACACCATAATTTAACGATGATCGCGCACGGACGCCGGCTGCACGGAATGACGTACGACTGAAAACAGTCTCTGCTCCGGTGTTTGCTGCTCACTTTTATCCGCTAACTTAAGCTAAGCTAACTTTGTTGCGTTCATTATGTTAACTTACTCATTTACAGAAACACAACATCACATATACTTAGTGCTCTTCTATAAGTGACGTGTTACTTCCGCTAGACGGGCTACCCAAATGACTGCGAAAAGCGTGTCCCCTGTCTGTATTTGCCATCTATGAAGATTTCAAGAGGCTCCCCCAACAATGTACAATATTCCAAATAATGTTTTCATATAATATATATAAAATCCTCGTGTCGCAGTATTTGTTGCCAAACTCCTCCGTAAAGGCTGGACCGATTTTGATGAAATTTTGTGTGCTTATCGGGTAGGTCTGAGAATCGGCCAACATCTATTTTTCATATCCCTAAATGTTAAGGGTGGTCCACCCCAAAAAAATTTATATAGCAGTATAATATAAATTCATATAATATATATTGCTAGAAAGGATTACATACCTATCTATATAATTAAACTTGTATCGAAACAATTTGAAGTCATAAAATAGAAAGTGTACTACATACTGATTGGCTTTTATTGTGTCGCTAATTATTATAAATGAACATTTCACGCCGAACTAGGCAATATTTTGTAGTTGTAGTTGTAATATTTCACGTATACAATTTACAGTGAAACAGTCTATTTTTCGAATTGTTTGAGTAAAAATTGTATTTTTAATATTATAAAAGTAAACTTCGATATTTCTTTTAATGTGAAAAAAACTAGAAATATCGGTATCGACAGCTCATACTGTTGCTGTTCTTTATCATGTAATAGATACTGTTTATTTTAAAATCCATTGTTTTGATCATGTATACTAATATTATAAAGAGGAAAGATTTGTTTATTTGTTTGTTTGAATTGAATAGACTCGAAACTACTAGACCGATTTGAAAAATTCTTTCATTATTGGGAAGGTATATTATCAGCGAGTAACATAGGCTATATTTTATAAAGTTACGCGGACGAAGTCGTGTGCAACAGCTAGTCTGGTATAAAAGCAGAGCTGTTTGAAACTGTAAAATCATCAATTCGTTCGATTCATGTTCGCACTTTAGACACGATTTTTCATTGAAACCTTTTCTGAACTGGTCACCGCAGTAGCACAGTACAAATAAATAAACAGTAGGTCATTTGTGAGATTGTGACTCGATCACTACTTACTTGCAAAATTATTTTCCTCCATATTGGTTGTGTTGGAGCGTTTCGCGTCTTCGTCACTAGATGTCACTACAAGGAGAAATAATATCACGCTAACACTTCGTCGTGTTGGAAGGTTTTCGCATATTGTTACTAGATGTCGCTGCGTAGAGAAGTTATAACGCGCTAACGCTTCGTTACTTGCAAAATGTATTAATTGATTTTATGTTCTCATTAAAGTTTTTTATATCTCGTATCTCGGGTTTTATATCTTTTGGGATTTGAAGACCACGCCGCGCGTTCTCTAGGTTGTCTGGTACAAAGCCAACCATTAAGTAGTGACTATCACTAGTGTGTATACAGTAGAAGTACTATTCATATAGCGGTGTGGGACATTTATAAAAATTAGAAATGCCAAAATCATGGTCCGATCTTTGAAGCCAAATCAGAAAGGCGTGGTCAAGAAGCCTTCTCAAGAAGTGTGGAAAAAATTGGAATTGAGGTAAGTTTGAATTTTGGTCAGAAAAATGAGTGATTACAAGCTGCCCTCTATTTACACAGTACCCTTTTCCCGCTACTTAGTCCGCCTATCTCTTTAAGTTATCCTTTGTGTTATACTCATATGCAAGCTATATTATTACGTCAATAGAATCCGTGAAGTAGTTTTTTGAGAGAGTTGCTGGAAAATTTTCGCATTTATAATAAGTATAGTTTTCGTCCGCAAAATCGTACTCTGGTAGCCACTAAGTTATTCTGATTTTGAAACTATGTTACTGTTAAGTCCATATAATGTATATTGTAAGTTCACGCAGTTCATGTGCCTCATAGGCCTCTTCTTCGCTACACAGCTGGATGTTGGCTAAGAGTAAACCCATCTCGAAAAAAAAATAACCTATAAAGTCTAGCTAGATAAAACAGTAGCAGGCATAAAAATGAATAAAAAATATCACACAATTCATTATTAATATTGTACGATACAATATATAAATTTCTAGCGAAAGAATGAAGACAATCAGATGAAGCGTGCATTTCAAGTGTAATAATTCACAAAAGTTGATATTTGCAGACGCCTTCAGGCATATTTTATAAAGTACTTTTCACGCTATCTGCGACTGGCAATCGTCCAACAAAAATATTTATCTATCTCAAACTTCTTACTTGTCAGATTTAAAGATTTGGGTTACATTCAATGATTTATTATGGACTAGTTTAATTTTGTGTAATCATAATAAAATATCTTAAAGTTTTTTAAGAATATTATTATTGCCATTTGTAAATAACTGTTCAATTGTACGAATAAAAATATCGAAAAACGATCATATCTTGACAATAGATTGGATTATATATACTTATATTATATATAAGTAGTAGGTATATAAGTATAGTAGTTCCTCCTTATATAATTCCTTTGTATTGTACTCCACCAAAACGGCTGGACTGATTTTGATTATTTTTTGTTCTTTTTTGTGCGGGTCTTTAGATAATTTGAATTCTTAATTAACTACTGCTGAGATCTGGAAAAAACCTCTGCTGAACCCTCTGGCAATGTTCATATATTTTTGTCAGACGCTGAAAATTTTTTTTTTAGATGGATTATCTAAAAAAAAATTCGGAAACATTATTTTTGAAACGTAAGTAGGTATATCCTATATCCTTTTTTGTATTTTAAGCACGCAACTTCGCCCGCGTAACTTTATAAAATTTAGCCTATGTTACTTGCTAATAATGTAGCTTTCTATAGAAAAAATAATTTTTAAAATCAGTCTAGTAGTTTTTGAGTTTATTCATTACAAACATACAAATCTTCTCTCTTTATAATATTAGTATAGAAGTAAGGATAAATAAGCCACCTATTTTTAAATAAGTAATTCTAAATACATATGAAATTACGTACCTACGTATTGTAATGCAATGTTTTTTTAGGAATTAAAATAATCTGTTGACAACCTTTGCAGCTTTTATTAATTTATTTATCACATAGAGGTTTAAAATATTTGTCTGTCTCTACGACAACCTTCACAAAACGCAGAAGCGAGCGATTGAACCAATATGAGACAATATACTCGCGTTGAACAGGATCTAACAACACAAGGAAGCTGTAAAATAAGCAATAAAAATGAATATTGTTCGAGCAACAATGTGCCCGAAGTGGCCGAACTCTGCATCAACATTTTAAGCAAAACTTCCACGTCTCCTCGATAAACATTTTTATTCGGAAACAGAGTACTACGATATTTATTGCTTATTATCATTCCTCCTATGTGTTTTCCTCCTATGCCTTATATGTTTTAATTATTCAACATTTTGTCTGCATACAGTAAGAAGGTGTTATTATATCCGCTGTTACAGTAGTACAACCAAGAAGTACTACTGGTAGTACAAATGCTACAATGTTGTATCACTAGTAGTACTGGTAGTACTGCAGTTACGAGTATTTCATAGAGTCGTGTTAATAAAGAGTAACCATTACTGAAATTTTCTAAATTTCTTCTTTTGAAAGGTTACAAATGTTTTTGCATGAATTACAAATTTGAAAATGATTATTGTGATATGCTCATTCGCTTTTTTACTTTATCGTCAACTAGCTGGTGCCCGCGACTTCGTTCGCGTTGAAAAAACAATATATCGCCTGACATCGTTATTGCTATTATACTTAGCCAGGAGTTAGTTTCCTTAATTTTAGATAATACCTCGGGAGCAGTACTTTTTTTCTGGATGAAAGGTACCCTTGTCCTTTCTGGTGTCCCAGACAACGTGTATGCAAAATTTCATGGTGATCGGTGAAAGAGTTACAAACATCCATACATACATCCATACAAACTTTCCCATTTATAATATTACTAGCTGGTGCCCGCGACTTCGTCCGCGTTCTGGATGAAAGGTACCCTATGTCCTTTTTGGAGTCCCAGACAACGTGTATGCAAAATTTACAACGCCATCTAGGGAATTCTGTTTGAAGCAATGTAGTACTCTAATTCATCTAAAAGTTAACAGATGGCACTACATGTTAGTAAAATTACGTGTTAATAAAATTAAAGCTGCTGCCCGCGACTTCGCCCGCGTAACTTAGTAAATTATGTACTTAAACCTTCCTCGAGAACCACTCTACCCATTAGTGAAAACCGCATTAAAATCCGTTGCGTAGTTTTAAAGATCTAAGCATACAAAGGGACATAGGGACAGAAAAAGCGACTTTGTTTTATACTATGTAGTGATGAAGTGATATTAGTACGGATTTGCTTAAAGTTTAATATTATGTTTAACGTAGGTAAACATGTTTATAAATAGTGGACTTTAAATTAAACTAAATATATAAATGGATCATCAGTTACATGAAAAACATACGTATTCCTACAATTGATATATGGTCGTGGATCGAGGACCTTTTACTCTGATTAAGTTTGATAATCCAGTTGGATTCTGATGTCGGAGATAATAAGTCGGAGATATACTAGCAAAATAATGAATTTGCATTATTTTGCTAGTATTAAAAAAACAGTGCGAATTAACAGCTTCCATTACGTAACGTACGTTAACGATCTAACAAATAACAATAAGTTCCTCTTAACGTTTATAAAAAATTAAAATAAACTGTTTCTTGAGATTTTAGCCATATTATATTTCCTTTTATTTTTCGCTACTTTTTTTTGCTACCACTATAAATAAAAATATTACTACTCATTCTGTGTCTGAATTCGTTTTTAAGTGATTTTTCTATCCTGAATAGGTCGCAATGTATGGTTGTTTGAAACTAACGTAGAGACTGTATAGCAGAATTTCCTTCACTGTACGTAGGTATATGAAGTCGTCAATCACTGACAAAAGTACAAGCAGCGCATTGTGAAGTCGCCGTGACAAGTGTGCAAATGGACAATAGGGAAGAGACGTACTCCTTATTGCACTATTACACTAAGGGCGGGAGCAAGCCCTACTCAACTATTTACCTCGTGATGATATATGTGATAATGTCATATTTTTCAAAAATCTAAAAAAAAGGCTAACTGAAACCGTTTACTTTAGCATGATTATGCTGTAGACGATTTTGGTTCGAATTTCAATGTAGTTTATTTTTCTCCTTGACACTTTTGCGCTAAACCGCATAATAATGGAATAATACTTTTACTTTGGATGTTGAGGTCTAAGTCTAATTGCACCATACTATAGTTCTTTTTTAAATAATATTGGGTAGATTACGCAATATCTATGAAACTTCAGATATTCTAAAATATTAAAAAAATAGAACGTAACTATAACGCGTTCATGTAACAATTTTGATTTTACTCTCATAAATTTTCATACCACGGGCTTATTTATAATATATTATATGCAAATCGATTCTTAAGGAGTAAACTCCAAATAGATAATGAAATTTACTACAAGTATGATCTTGACTCCCTCAATATTTTGCATGCATCTCCACACTAAGTGGCAGCATTCGCTTCGTACGCGGTTCAATCTAATTCTCTGACACGTATAACACGTAGATCAATTTGTTCACCCCGTTCGAAGCCTCTCATTTTCAGATTCCAAATTTGGAACATTTCACCGAGACGACTCGTGACTTGTCATTATTGGATTCAATACTGACTAAGTGTTTATATTAAAAATATATTTTCATTTTATTTGGATTTGCACGAGAAATAAACACATATCGGAGTTTGAAAGCGCACTAACAGTAAATCTGTGGAATATAAAATCTTACATAATGGTCGAGTTGATCGCACGTTAGTAATTCATGCATCGCGTTCACTTCACAGGAGCGGAAATAATCCAGTAAGCAAACTTTAACCATTTATTGGTGTCAATAGAAGAACTCTTAGATATGCCTCGATGTGGGTGAAAACAGCCCTGTGTTATACCTGATGTCATGGTGGCCGTCAGTTCTAAACAACAGCTATGTACATCATAACGCAGAACTTCGAGTTGTATCACTTCATCTTGACCCAGTGCAGCTATTCGCTCTACACTGCTCGCTCGTAAACACGTTTTATTGAGTTGTGTTCCGAGCGAGCGATGAATATTAAAGCAGCGAGCGAATGCACATTCAATTTTAATAAAAGAACGAGAATGCTTCTCATCTCATGAGTTAATATTTCCATTTTCTGTCATTTAAATCTTGACAAAAGACATACTTGTTATGTCATTTCTCTTACTAACAGGTTATAAAAGCGAATGACTGTTTTTTGGTTTGCATTTGTAAAACAAAATTATCCGTGTTATTTTGGATTATCTTAGGATAAATCAGTAGCAGTTGTATGCGCTACTTTTTTATTTTGACAATACAAATTAATTGTTTCTCTGTGATGTACTATATGAGTATGTGTGTTTTGGGGAATAATCATTAATTTTGATTTTAGCTGAATTGGAAAAAATAAACAGATTCACTCTCTTCGAATTTTAGATGGGAATCTCAGAAACATAAATTAAACAATATTTAATTACTACTAATCATAACGCCTTTTAGACAGGTTCTGCTTTTTCTTTTCACGATTCGGTAGCCATGGTTGAATATGAGCGATTTTCAGGACGCGTCGGCGAGTCGTAAAGTGTCTTGGAGACTCACACTTAACCCCTGACCCGAGTCGTAACTGTTAAACTTTTTAATTCGCCCTCACCTCGATGTGACATAAACTGCAAATATAATATATACTTATACAATACAAAACTTTCCGCGGTCCAAATTTATTTTCTTTTGTCACCGGACGGCTTTCCGGTCTAGAATTTTTAGGAATAAATCCCTTAAGATTCGTTACAAAGAGTTTCATTTGCATCCCACTTGTGAAACCGTGCGGCCATAAAACCAACAACCAGCTTTTGTCAGTTCTTTGAATTTCCTCTGTAGCCTTTTTTAACATCTTGGTGCTGAAAAACGCCTTTAGGGTGCTGAACCTGTATTTACTTCGCTTACATATCTAAGTAAGTAATAAATTACAGCCACCTTTAAGCACAGCACATAACTTCTCCTCTAAGCGAGACACATCATTGTGACCATGTTTTTCGTGATCCCATGATATTTACATATTCAAACCTGCGTTTGCTGTGCCCATTGAATCTTAACTATTGACATATCTTATCAATTGAACTAAAAATATTATTAACTAAGAATACATTGAAGAAGAACAATACGGCCTGCTGCTACTTTGGAGACACGTTTGGTCTAGTGGCTATTAACTCTAGCTGTTAACCAAACGGACGCGTGTTCGAATCCCGCTAGGGGCAAATGTTTATTGTGTTAACATTTACCTTTGTACCTGAGTCATGGATGTTTGTATTTACAAAAAAAGTAATCTATGTAGTATATCAACTATCTGGTATCCATAATTCAAGCAACATTCGTTGCTTAGTATGGAACTAGATGGTGCTGTATCGAATGTATGAAGTTATTTATTTATTTATTTATTTGGTATCTCTGCAATACGCAGAGATTCTTGTCTCTAATTTCGTGGCCTCACCTTAATTCCCGCACCAGATTTATTAAGGCAATTAAACTTGGCGCAAGTTGACAGTTTTTTCCTTTGTTTCGAGCAGTTTAATGAGCGCCCGGAGCTCTCGTGAATTTAATTCGCGCTCCCAGCAGAGGGGCTCCGACAGAGAGACTCGCGTTGCGCAGCGATCATATTATCCGACAAATATTGTCATTCGCGAGACGCCCTCTACAATTTAAACTCTACGCTTGACATTTTCTAGGACCCTCCACTATCATCGGTTCTTTGGAGTCCTGTTCCTTTGAGTGTAACTTAAAATGCACGCAAAGAGATATCATTTTAACGACAAACTCCGTGGGATCGATTCCTTGTTTTGGATAACACCCAATACACATTATATTTTATTTCTGCAACCCTTTGCATTTGAATTAAAATCAACCTTAAAGAAAAGGGATTGAGGTCGCATTTGTCTGCCTTGTCAATTCTCAAGGCGGTCGGCCTAGTTTCTTTTATGCCCTGTTTTTAAGAACTTTTCTCGATCTGATAGAATGTTTATGAATATATAATAAACGCTTTTCATATTGGACTGAATTAACTGAAAACATATACATCTCCAAAACCTAACTTGCATGTGACGCTAAAAACGTTGAAAACCACTTTCCCGTGTTATTTTCATGGTGGTCCTTTGTGAGAAGGTGGTC
This sequence comes from Synanthedon tipuliformis, assembly GCA_947623395.1. NCBI lineage: Eukaryota > Metazoa > Arthropoda > Insecta > Lepidoptera > Sesiidae > Synanthedon > Synanthedon tipuliformis. The sequence continues at coordinate 221,841 of OX392415.1, read as the reverse complement.
CACGGGGTAGCCATTAGTCTATGTCTGCAGAATGCACTATTAAATCTATAAAATGAATTGTTATAGCGATAGCAGAGAAATCTGCTGTTGAATTGGTAAATCAGTCTCGATATATTCTTTATATTTAGTTATAGACACCCTATAGAAAGAATATTCTTCTAATATGTTTAGCAACACTGTTAGAAGCATTAATTCTCATTACGCACTTAAAGGCGAGCGGCGGGTGTCGGGCGTCGGCGCTGCTTCCAAACTTGTAAATAACTCCAGGGAACTATATATTAATTAAAATGTATCGTCAAGTTGCCGTAGCCGGAGTTACGTGTGCCTCACACGCGAAAGGATCAAATCATTACAAAAATGACGGTGTACTAAAATGCGTCGCGTGTCTTTAAAGACCACGCAATCCGTTCAAGTTAGTATTGGCGAACGACTCAGTGGACTCAACGAGCCAAGAAAACGGATCCGACGGACGAAAGGTTTCTTTACGCTTGTAGCTTTGATCTACAACTTTTTAATCACAAACTAACCCATATATTGTTGGGTTTGAAACATTAATAAATTATTGTTTGTTCACTGATAAACGAATATTTAAATATGTAACGTTTTTTATTATATTAATATACGCAAGATTTGAAATCAACGATTTTTATTTCAAATGAGACGAATGAAGACATCATCATTAACAGATAACTTTACACGTAATAAATACGTACAGTAGTTTTGTCAAAAAAGTATTTTCCGAAGGGTCTGTTTTAGGTTTATGTTTTTTTCCTCATTCGTAGGTTTAACCTTAAAACTAGATATTATTCCTAACTAACTAGATTCCTTATTCGTAGGTTTAACCTTAAATAAAACAAAGTTGTTAGTATAAATTACTGTATTAAAAATCCATAACATTTACAATAATTAACAAAAATGTGAATCTAGGTAACATTTTTGGCAGCTAGTATGAATTTAATTTAAATAACTATGAATTTGTAAATTGTAACAAGAAACCGCAATAAAATAACGGTCTCTTACAGACTTAATTAAAAAATGAAAAGAAAAAGTCGACAACCATAATCGTGTACGTGGCAACTAATTCGAAAGTTTCACCTTTCACGGCGAAAACTCTGCCCGGTGACCGTGGATTAGGGCTGGAACACACTGGCCTGCAATAGGCATCTTACTAACCATTTTGTCATGTGTGTCACAGACTTTAATGTGTCAATCTTTCCAGATATTCCTCGCAATGTTCTCGTTCGTTGATGGAATAAAATGACCATCATAAAGTCCAGAGTCTTCACAAAGTTATAAAGACTTTGGATACTTAAGAATCGTAGTACAGCGCTTTTTTATGCGTCTACTATTTTTTTAATGCTTGACAAAAATGGCGACTAACTCCCTCATTGTATCAAGTAAAACATAGGTTGTGATAGGTGATTTTTACACACTTTCAACTTATTGTTGTAAAACAACATTTTGGTAATAGTGATGTCGAATGGAAAAATACACTTTAAACAAGGTAGTATTAGCAATGAATTTTCCTTAAATTTTTGGTTTTAATTTCTATTTCGTGCCAAAAGCCTGTAAATTCGACATAGCCTTGAGAATTGCCAATATTTGAGAAGAGGCGACACTTCGTAAAGAAGATATTATCCTTGGAAACAACGTGTGTTATGTGTACCACAACTTTAAGGGTAAGAAGAGAGGTGAGAGACGAGGAGGGACAAAATTAAAAAGTTTCGCCGGCGAACAACTTCTGGGATTATTGTCGGCGTTAACGAAGTTATTTCTGTCGGCCGAGCACCGCTCCGTAAATATTGATTTCGAGGAGGTTTTTCACTCTAATTAGTTCTCCCAAAGTTCCCCCTCATACATTTGCTTATTTAGAAATGTATGAATTCCCATATTTATTGAAACTATTCTGGGTGACCGAGCTTTGCTCGGGCCAATGAAAGATTTAAAGTTTTTTACATGTGAGAAAGAAAGTCTTTGAAAAATTTTAGAAAAACATTCAAGAATACTTAAATTAGTAATTAAAAATTCAAAATATTGTAGAACGAGTAAGCGGTATTACTTTTGTAACCGTTCCATTAAAAGAAACTATCTAAAATAGAGCGATTTCTAGACCTAAAAACCCCTCACCCCAAATTTAAGTTAAAATCGTTAGAGCCCTTTGCGATATCGTCGTGGCATACAAATGATTCCTCGTTTAATATTATAAGATAAAAATTAATAGCCACTTTATGTAACAATAGCTACTTATTAAATAAAAAAGAATACCTTTGCTTAAAATGAACGTGACACATGACCAACCCAACCGTCAAGTACAGCTTAAGCTCGCCCAAATAGCTTGCGTAAACAAGAACGTCCACCCCATATCTCGTTGAGATAACCGTGACCCCATAGTTTACCATAAATCAAGTTTAGTGTTGAGGAAAAAAACAGGAAATTTCTCGTGAATTTTCACTGAGGCCATTCACTCCCCGTTCCTTAGACCCTTCATACATACGCATCGGCCTCGACCGCTTACCCAAAATGATTTGTTGCAGTTCTCGAGGAACTATAATATTATTCTACAAACATAAGTATTCAACTTTACGACTGAAATCAATTTATTCGCTTAATTCTAAAATGTAATTGATATTTTAAATATTGTTGATGCTTCTTCTTCTTCTTCGGTTTCATTCGTGACAGAGTGGTTCGTGGTCAACATTTCAGGTGATGGTGGCAAGCTTCACAACACTCCGCCATTCCTCTCTGATGGCCGCCTTCCTCGTGCATTCTTGTAGTGATGATGAGCCATTTACTGCAGCTTTTATCTGATCTCATAGGCGATCTTCCTCGTGGCCTGGTACTCTCAACCTTTCCTTGGACAACAACTCGCTCAATAGCCGGGAGGAGGTCCTTCCGGCGGCAGACGTGGCCAAAGAAGGTGAGAATACCTATTGTTAACACTAGAACTCATTTTTTTGAGACTAGCTGTTGCACGCGACTTCTTCCGAGTAATTTTATAAAATATAGTCTATGTTCACTCCCTGATAACGTAGCTTTCTATAGCTGAAAGAATTTTTCAAATCGGTCCAGTAGTTTCGGAGCCTATTCAATTCAAACAAATAAACAACCAAATCTTTCCTCTTTGTAATATTAGTAGGTATACATAAATTATCGGTTAAAGAAAAGTTAAAGTACACAATAAAGAAATAGACTGAAAAGTAGATAAAAAAATTAAACTAAAGGGTTACAAAATATTGATACAATAAAATAAATAATCATAAAAATGTGTCGCTAATCCCAAACCTCGAGAACGGCTGGAGACTCCTCATTAAAATTTGAATAATAGTATGAGTTGTGACCTTATTACAGCAGTGAATGCATTGACACATGAAAGATTTATTGATTTTCATAAGCCTTCTTCGATGTACAGACGACTTATAATATTATTATATAAAGAAAATAAAAAAGTTAGATATAGCATTTATTTTAAGAGATAATATTGAATATAAAAGAAAGCTAGAGACAAAATAAACAAAATGGATTAGAAAAGTTGCACTTAAGGAGGCAACCAATGCACGCCACGCGCGGCCACAGAATACCAATGCATACAATGGCGGCCAATAATTTTCAGATATTTTAGATAACTTCACAAAAATGTGTATTAAAAAAATTATTATATTTAGTTGTTTTATATCGAAAGATTTAATACATTTCACAAGCTCTTTACTAACCCTAAAGAGAGCTGATTCTGTGAGGAACCTCATTAATATTTTTAAGTGAGGTTGATTCAGTGAGGCAAAGCAATATCTTAACATTTACCAAGAATTAAATCTTACATTGTTTACAAAAAAATACAGCTTAATTACAAACTACTGTATTATGCTGCATTATATTGCTAATTACGGTTTATTTTATGTAAATTTTACATCTTATTTTAAAAAAAAACATTCTTACATCTATATCCTTATCTATTATGAAATAAAATGTCTGTCTGTTTTTCCTTCTATTTCTTCTAAACCACCAAACCGATATTGATACGGTTTTCGCAAGTTTTTGTATATAATTTTCAGTAAAAATGCATGCATGCATAGCCAAGGGTCTCGTGTGTCTGTTTTTGTATTTTTGTGTGTTTTTGACCCATATAAGAGGTAACTTAAAGTTCTATATTTGTGCATAATGGCCTTTACAATTTGCGATCAAAGATTCATGACTTCAATATAAGTTTCGGCTTATATAAAAGCAAGACTGGCCTCGGTTAGTCCACAGAAGCGTTTGCATTGATCGAATGATGATCGTCGTCGTTAGGGAGACAATGTGCTTCAAGTGTACAGCCATGAGGCGTAACCGATCGGTCCGCGGGGTCGCGCGATGTCGCGTCTCTCGTAAACGTACGTGCTCACATATCGCGCGATCGTGATCAGAATAGTCCCACAACCATTGTTGGACTACGTTTTCAAAATGCAATGTTTACATAGGCACGAGATTCTAGGCTCATACTTAGATACAGTTTACTGATTTCACATGAGCCTTAAACATGTTGGAACCTGGTTGGAACCCATTAGACAGGCTAAGCCTAACAAATTGTACTGTTGTATAAATATTTTTCAAAATAAATTTCTTTTTTCTATCTTTCTTTTTTATATGACACTGCCAAAAATAAAATTATAAAAAATGAGGTCGTGAACATGGCTTTTATGTTTTATTGTGTACAAATGTACCAAAATTCGAATATACCATAAGTATATGTATACCTAAAAAAAATTTTGATCTTGATAGATATGTAGCTACAGCATCAAACTGCACCCTTCGATTTCGTTATCATCACTTTCCTGAATGGCCTTCCACTGTTGAACAAATTGAAAGAGGTATTCACGTCAAAGTTCTCCAAAAACCTTTGTGAAAATTCCCCACTTGAAATTCTAAATATGATATCATATCATAAAACCATATACAGAATACATACGTTTTGCAGAGATCCTGAAAGGATTTCATTGAACATAAGCAAATAGAGGGCTTTCATTAACGAAGTGAGTGTGCTTTTACAAAGTCCACGCCTCATTTTGTGTTCGTATTCGGCGAACTAATTTTATTTTTAGTAAAAAATCGTAAAAACTCTGGACGTCCATTGGTTGCGTACTATCTACTAATGCCAATATAACAAAGACCTGTCCTCCCCCTCGCCGCAGACACGGGAATGGACGAAGCAGAGGGGGTAATGTTTTCCACTTCGTAGGTCTCTTTATAGTGGATAACCATAGTTATTTAAATGATACAATGTAAAATGTAACGCAGTGTTTGCGTTCTTTATTCAAAATTCTTATCAAGTTATTTTCTGTTATTATTAAAGTTTTATAATATGAAATTGTATTCTCTATTATTATTGAAAATAGTGTTTGAAATTTGATACTCTTTCTAGATACGCTTTTTGTAATGCAAAGTGTACATTTATATTTTTAATTTTTTTTTTTATATATATATGTTATGTTTTTAATAATAACACAAGATTTGTTGGTTAATAAGTTTACGACAACCGGTTAAAGTTTCGGATAAACGGAATCTGAATTATGTTTGTTTTTGGAAGATTTATTACTTTTGTTTGACAATTTATTAACCAAACTAAACTTATTAACTCTAAAATAAGAGTAACTTATGAATAATAATGTTAATCTTCAATTTAGTTTGAAACCAGGTTAAGTAAAAAGTAAATGAAGTAAACTTCAATAAGTAAGTTCAACATGAACTAACCAAAGAACCTTCTCTTAATGCTTCAAACTTTTTAATACTTCCTGAAAAATAATTTCCACTTTTCCTCGCAAGTGTCCGAACAATAGCAGCTTCAGAAACAAGTTAAATTGAAAATTTCACAACTCACTCACGAGCTTGTACAAAAACTTACACACGTACATACGTACATAGGTACCGTTTAGTATAGTAAATATATAGTACCTATTGTATAACTTGACAAAAAGCTTAACGTCATGAAAGCGCTTAGAGCTATAAGTAATTATTTTTCGACTTAAAATTTTACCTTAACTCTTCAGGACGAAACCAACTTATTTATTTACCTTACACATTTTTATATACTTCTAGCTGGTGCCTGTGACTTCGGTCGCGCTGATAAATAAATAATATAAAATATATTTTAAAAAATATATAAGAATTATATGAGCAATGTTTATATCATTGTTTAACTCTTTTATAGCCTCATAATATTTTCACAGTAACCTTACTTTATATTCATGTCACTAATTTGAATTTGATTATTGCCTGTCGTCGCTGTACCTACTGAAAATCTAATCTGATTGAAAACAATATTTGTCTAAGTTTTACGTGATTTTTTCTCATATGAACTGGACGCACTGGAGGAGATAACTCAGACACGCGGGTTTCCTCACGACATTTTCCAACTCTGTTGCATTTCGAATTTTAGTTAAAGTAAATAAAAGTAGTCTTTGAAACATTTAAAATAAACCCGGTGCACCCGATGCTCAAAATCTTAGCGGTAAATGGATTACGTTTGCATTGGGCAAAGAAAAAATCCTTTGGATTTCAAATCCAATTTTCGCTGACGGTGTCATTTTGAAAGAGCTTTTGCACTTCACGTTGCGAATTTCGTTTCCACTGAAAAATAAAAGGATTTATACATTTCATGTGATGTTGTTTCATGTACATACTTAATAAATAATAGATTTGAAAAAACATTGACAGTGTAGTTACATATTCTTTTTTACATAGATGAATGATTGGTCTCGCTGCGCTCGACTAGATACCCCCGTCGTACTTGTAAAATGCGGCATAAAATAGTACGCCGAATTCGGCGTACCCGAGCCAGTCACACTGCAATCAGTCTGTGATGTGTACGTGCTGAATGTTTTATTAAATTTTAGGCATAATAAAATACCAGTTTGCGTAGTGAAAATGTGTAGAAATATAATAAAACTGGGTAAAAATTGATAAAAAGTGACGGTTTTTTACACACACTACAATAAAAAGTTGCCACGTTTTCGGAGCTATTGCTTTTGTATAGCACTCTATCTAGTCGAGCGCAGCGAGACCAATCAATTGTCTTTGCTTTTTTATTTAAATATCCGAATTCAGATACAATGTGAAATATCAGAAATTGTAATTCATTTACAGGATAAAATTGCTATTGTTTATCTGTTTTATTTGAAATTCGAATACAGTTCGGATTGAGCTTAGCACGGCCGGGGTAGAGCCACTATACCTGAACTGGAAACTCCACTGGAATGGTTATTTGAAGTGGACAATTCACAGGGGGGAATTTTCTATTCATTTCCTGTAAAGTGGCCGCCTTTCACCAACGTTGCGTCTGAGTCTAGACAGAGCTCTACCACCGTCTGGACATACAAAACAAACATATATTTAAGAGTGAATTAATGAACGGTCTATCCGTTTTGAATTCAAAACAGAGTAAATTGAGTATGTCCGAAAAATATAAAGTTTTCGACACCTGCCTTATGTGTTAGGCAGGGTCGTATAGCAACCCTGCCTAACACATAAGGCAGTAGGCGAATGTCGTTAAAAAATCATTTAAAAAAATGGAATTTACATTGTGGTGCTTTTGTTTAATGATATCCAGTCTATGTATTGTACAAGTCAAAATTTTTCTTTTGTTTGTATTGCATGGTATCACATTAATAGCAAATATAAATATAGATAGAGTAACATACACAAACATCGAACAGGTTAAACCATCAATCAATCAAACTGTTGAACCAAATACTATTTGATCCTAAGCCTAATTCTTTAATAAGATAGCAAAAATAACAATATTAAATTTTAATAACAATTCGTTTGCTACAGTATTCTTTGTACAGTAATGCAATTTTTATTTAAGGACGCGTATACGTTTTTCACGTTGCGATTTCCGTCAAAAAGAAGGATTAACACGCGCACGGCTCACGCACACAGTGACGCTGTCGGCAAGGTAGAAAAACAGACGACACTTGTAATATTGATACTTGTTGTAATTTTGCTATTTACGTAATTGTGTCAGTTTGGTATCGATGGCTATGACTTGGTTGACCTGATGATGGACTCCGGAGACACCCCATGGAACTCCGAAACTATCAGACGTAGGTATCCCGAGTGTGGGCTCTTTTTGTTTGTATTCATGAGTACTTACATGCTGGATGACTTGGTTGACCTGATGATGGACTCCGGAGACACCCCATGGAACTCCGAAACTATCAGAGGTAGGTATCCCGAGTGTGGGCTCTTTTTGTTTGTATTCATGAGCACTTACATGCTGGATGACTTGGTTGACCTGATGATGGACTCCGGAGACACCCCATGGAACTCCGAAACTATCAGAGGTAGGTATCCCGAGTGTGGGCTCTTTTTGTTTGTATTCATGAGCACTTACATGCTGGATGACTTGGTTGACCTGATGATGGACTCCGGAGACACCCCAGGGAACTCCGAAACTATCAGAGGTAGGTATCCCGAGTGTGGGCTCTTTTTGTTTGTATTCATGAGTACTTACATGCTGGATGACTTGGTTGACCTGATGATGGACTCCGGAGACACCCCATGGAACTCCGAAACTATCAGAGGTAGGTATCCCGAGTGTGGGCTCTTTTTGTTTGTATTCATGAGCACTTACATGCTGGATGACTTGGTTGACCTGATGATGGACTCCGGAGACACCCCATGGAACTCCGAAACTATCAGAGGTAGGTATCCCGAGTGTGGGCTCTTTTTGTTTGTATTCATGAGTACTTACATGCTGGATGACTTGGTTGACCTGATGATGGACTCCGGAGACACCCCATGGAACTCCGAAACTATCAGAGGTAGGTATCCCGAGTGTGGGCTCTTTTTGTTTGTATTCATGAGTACTTACATGCTGGATGACTTGGTTGACCTGACGATGGACTCCGGAGACACCCCATGGAACTCCGAAACTATCAGAGGTAGGTATCCCGAGTGTGGGTTCATTAAGTGCTCATGAATACAAACAAAAAGAGCCCACACTCGGGATACCTACCTCTGATAGTTTCGGAGTTCCCTGGGGTGTCTCCGGAGTCCATCATCAGGTCAACCAAGTCATCCAGCATGTAAGTACTCATGAATACAAACAAAAAGAGCCCATACTCGGGATACCTACCTCTGATAGTTTCGGAGTTCCATGGGGTGTCTCCGGAGTCCATCATCAGGTCAACCAAGTCATCCAGCATGTAAGTACTCATGAATACAAACAAAAAGAGCCCACACTCGGGATACCTACGTCTGATAGTTTCGGAGTTCCATGGGGTGTCTCCGGAGTCCATCGTCAGGTCAGCCAAGTCATCCAGCATGTAAGTACTCATGAATACAAACAAAATGAGCCCGCACTCGGCATACTAATCTTTTTCCGTTTCAAAGTTCCGTTGAGTGTCTCCATTTCCGTTATTATCTACCTAGTAAGGTCATCAATCAATCAATAATAATAATAAATCCGTAAGTGTAGGTATTGTATGTATGAATGTTCTTCCATAACGAATATTTTCATGAAACATAATAATTTGAATTGCATGTCGGTAAAAAAATAAATAAAATGTTATTTTTGGGTAAAGTATCAAAGGCATTTAGTCGATTATTTCGTATCTGTATACAACAAGTTCGATCTTGAACAGAGCGACACAGGTCCTGCCTCGACGACGCTCTGGCGTAGACTGAGAGTTGACCAAGAAGTGTACGAAAACGCAAATATAGAAAAGCGAAGCCATTTTGAGCCTTGTTTCTTTGCAACAAGGCAAATTTCAAATGAGTTTTTATAAAAATGATTTCATTTTTTTTAATGGGTTTCTAGGCTTTTTTTGTAATATTTTGCGCCTGTAAATTAAAATAGACTTTATAGGCAGTCTGCTAGCAAATTTATTGTTTTTTTAAATGGTCTAATTATTCAGATATGTGTACCGAAACAGACCCTGTTTTAGGCGTTTTCTCGAAAATGCTTTTGGGAAATAAATCACTAGAAGGGGTAAAAAAGATAATTTTCATTTTCATGGCCGCAAAACTGTAGTTAAGGGATTTATTTACCTATATAAATTAAAAACTTGTTATCATAAGTGACAGATTACCCAATAAGTGTACTGCAAGACGTTGGTTTTTGATGGATAACGTATACGCCTCCTTAAAGTACTTTTCAATAATAATAATGATCGCGTCCATTAACTTTGTTATGTCAATAATAATGAAATCCTCAAAATGTAACGTATTAAATTTTATGAAAATTTAATTTGCGAAGTCATCATCGAGAATTTCATTCGCAGCAGAAAATAACGAATCAATTTAAATGTAAGTATTAATTATTATTAATTATTTTGTAACAACAAAATAACTCTCAATTAATACACATTTTGAAAATTTTAAAATTAATAATTTTACATATAAGTAATGGTTTTTCAATTAATAACTACCATGATAAACTTCATTATATTAAAACAAATAAGTATAAGCCTTTTGTGACAAGAGAATTCGTGTCATGATTATTCAACTTTGGTTAGTGCCGATGAGAATTCTAACTTTGATTCTAACACTTGGCGGGCGGTTGCCGCGGTTTTGATACTTACAGCTATGTTAAGGTATAGGACACAGGCTTTTTCAGTGTCGTAGAAACTACAATACGCTGTCGCTTATGTAATTTCATGAATGAAGTCTTAAATTTCATGCCTAGTACATAATCTCGACCAAAACTTTATGTATACTTACTTCACCTAGAGGTATTTATTGTTTGCTTGCGGATCAAGCAGGATTTAAACAAAAACAGGCTTAAAAAGCTTGATAGACCCATCAAGAAATCGGTGTTTCAACGTCGCTGAGGCCAACGTTAAATGACCCTGTTTTTTTTTTTCCTTTACTTTCAAAAGGTCAGATTTTCAAAAGGTCCGTCTTTCAAATGGTCAGATTTTCAAATCGTCAGAATTATAAATGGTTTTCCTTTAGGGTCTTGAACATCACCGTCAGACCTGCTTCTAAAAAAACCAATACTTACATACTTAATACTCCTCTGGCTCAGCGACCCGTAGTGGATCTTGGCCTCCGACAACACAAGTCTCCAGCGAGGCTATCTCATGCCAGTCAGCTGGCATGAGATAGCTCGCTCCGCTCGGATTTTTATTCCGCTTCCGCGCCGCGTATCACTATGAACCCTAACCCGATGCATCGCTGAGGGCGAGTGCGCGCTGTCCTCGTGGGATCTCCGTCATCTAAGTTAGCTCTACAGATATAATTTAACTTGACACTTCCAAAACCAATTCGTTGCGAATTGGGGAAAAGGGTCGACTTCAATTATATTCTTTGGCACTTCGTGCCCCCTTTTTATACTTCTTTAGTTAAATAAAAAATTTAACTTGACTTTACTTTATATATTTTTACATAAAGGTTCCTTACGCAAATTAAACTTATGTATCTTAAGCATGTAATGTAAATAAAGTCCACAAGCAGTACATTTATTGCAAAACATCACAAGTGCACTCGTGCACTGAAATGTTGATGAATTCCTTCGAGCTTTGTATAGACGCAGTCAGACGTGTAAGAACATTCAAAGCCCCTGGAGAGAGACTGGCTCACTTCTGGTTTGGTTAATTTAATCTATTCCGGTCGTGACGTCATTCACCGCCAGAACTACGACTGTTGGCTTGCGAATTTCACTTAGTTTAATATAATAATACGATAGTCAGGTGTTGAGAGGTCTCAGTGAAATACTAAATCACTATACCTGTATTATTTATCATTATTAACAGTTATAGCCAATCCCAATGGGGATGAAAGGCCCTGTTGGCTGACGCAGGATCCTATTCATGTACAGGCTTCGATGTCATGAGCAGTATATCATAATTATGAAGAAAAATTGGATAATGCTTTAATAATGAAGAAGCCTGTGCCCAGTAGTGGGACATAATAAATAATAGACATAACATATAACATATATATATATATATATATATATATATATATATATATATATATATATAATAGACATAGACATAGACATAGATCGATACAGTTAGATTTGTTTTATTAAAACTATTAGCACTTAATTCATGACCATATAACCAATGATTATTATTTAGGTATTATTGAAGTAAGTGATACGTGAAATATTCATGAGACTTAACATTCATAGCAACGTATTACATTGTTGTTTGTCTTTTAAATATCTTAGAGAAAGTTTGATAGGAAGCGACGTCCCGTGTTCAGTTATTGCTGTTATATGTTATCATTTACATGCGATATTCAAAGAGTAGAAGGTTTGACAATTCTTTAAGAAATAACTGAGCGAGTTAAGTGATCAATTACACCTGATATATTTTGGAACACAATGTAGCGAAGCGAAAGAGGTGGCTATTCCCACGAAATTGCTGTTTATTAATTTGTTGATTTTAACTATTCCTTTTTACACTCCTGGGAATCTAGTGAAATTTAAAGTCATGTGAATGATTCTGGAGGAAAACATACGTCCAGTAAATGGAGCTATCAAAGGAAAAGACATTAGAGATGTATTGCATTAGCAGTTAGTCGGTAGAGGGTAGAGGGCTACGGACGGAGTGGACTCGGTTCCCGCTTGGCCGTTCGCCAGCTGCAAAACGAAAGCCGGAGGCTTCCTTCAATATATTTTTATTTATTCGCGCACTCACTCCATTATTTATTCGTAGCTGGAAATCTGCGGCTTTTGTTACCGCCAAACATTTGTCTGTTATAAACAAAATAGTTTCCAATTTATGTGTGTTTCATTTCAAATATTGGATACTGAATATCAAAATACTATCCTATTGTCGTGATAAATATCTACTTTATTTCTCTTTGCTAAAAACTTATGAGTGACAGTTTATTTTAAGTGTCATCTTCGGATATCCACTGTTATCTATACTAATATTATAAAGCTGAAGAGTTTGTTTGTTTGTTTGAACGCGCTAATCTCAGGAACTACTGGTTCGAATTGAAAAATTCTTTTTGTGTTGGATAGATCATTTATCGAGGAAGGCTTTAGGCTATATAACATCACGTTGCGACTAATAGGAGCGAAGAAACAGTCGAAAATGTGGTAAAAAACGGGGAAAATTATTCATCTTTGAGGGCTTCCGTTGCGTGCGCTGCGAAAACCGTTCGAGATACCCAAATGATTCCCAAAATAACTATTCCACGCGGACGAAGTCGCGAGCACCAGCTAGTCTTTTATAAGTGCGCTGGCTTGGATCCAGCGATGACCTGTGGTCCTTACTAAGTCATCTTATGGGAACTATTTGTGCTGCCCGTTGCTTCATATCCGTCAGATTGTGTAGGTGCTTTTCATTTGTCTCGTCCATTGACCCAAAAAAGGGAAATTTCATTGCTATAATAACACATGGAAATTGTCATTCCTGTTACAATTAACGAAGTAATGAGAAAATAAGAAATAACCTTATCGATATAGGTATATATATATATCATCTGGATGAGATATGACGTCATATTAAGCGCTAACAATGAAAGAGCGGACGTAGATAATTGTCCCCCAATTAAATGAAAGCGAACGATTGCAAGCATAATCTTAAGGCAGTATTGCATCTTGTTATTTTTTGGGATTAAGCTCTGCCAACTTTCCTCTGTAAGGAGTTGTTACTTCCGGCAGAAGTACTATCTCTTTTAGGCTCGTAGCTCAATATAAATGTTAACACATAAACATTTGCCCCTAGCGGGATTTGAACCCGCGACCGTTTGGTTAACAGCTAGGGTTCCCAGTGCCGCTAACATCAGATCCACATATCCCTACCGCCTAGCCAGCGGTAGGGAACCTGTAAGCGGATTTCTCCTCGTCAAAAAAAAAAGGGTTACTAGCCACTAGACCAAATGTGTCGTTGAATCTTAAATTGCTGCTAATCCAATAACCACTGGGTTAGGAGACGATGGGCTGCGGAGGGACAAGTCCCTGTAAAAAACGAATGAATTAGTTGATGCACGAATCAACGAAGAAGTTTTCTCTCTGATATCTGAGGCCCTAGCCAATACGCTCAGGCTACGCTACGCTGGGAGAAAGCATTGTGATTGGTCAAAATTTTTTGTGGGCGTTACAACAACATCACCGGACTTTATTTCTTTCGTTTCGTAAGTACGCAAAGGTAGCGTTTGCATTGGTTTGCTCTTGGCTAGGGACCCAGCACGATGTGAGAGAGATGCTCTACTGCGCGGTGTGCCGCTATGTTAGGATTCTCTGGCGAAGTCAATCTGGCTCCGGAAGCAGATAATGCCTCGTTAGAGACGATTATTATTTTGGTACAGCAACGAACTCCTATTGTGAGTTAAGTGGCAATAAATGGAAGCTTTTGCTTATTATTCTTTCGATGAGCGAATTCCTTTCTGATTATTTAACACGAAAGAACTGTTAATGATAGTACTCATTATCATTACTAATATAAACACAGACTAACTAGCATTTTTCCTTTTTTTTACAACTTGCACATAATTATAATTCAGAATGGGAAGAAATTTTATCCAGCAGAAAAAACGAATCTTGCGAACCTTGTAATATTCCTTTTCTGTGGTATTTCCGCCTAACTTTAATATGGGTTTGTTCAAGCGAGTTGTAAACAATTTTCGACTGAGTCGACAGCGCACTTCGTTCCCCTCTTCCTGGTATTGGTATCATCCAGTGCCATCCCTTATAATTTAAAAAATATACATAAGGTAATGGCACCTATAGATGACAGACCACCTAAAGATGACAGTGTGTCATAACCTTTCAAAAAACAAGAGTTTTAAAAAAGTAGCGGGAATTTTATTTGTTGCATTGGCAACACTGATTCTTCTCCCTGGAGACAACATAACAAAACAATCAAACGCCATTGTGGTTTCCATAATACGGTCTTGTTTATGTTTGTGGTTGTATCATTTGCTGTTTTTCGCTTCATTTCTAGTGATTTGGTTAAGGTAAGTGTATTTACTATTTAAGTTTTTTAATCTCGATATTTATCGCAAAGATATACCTGAATAAGTTTTTGTCATTGTTAGACTTAATTTCACAACAAAGCGCTTTGCACAGTCATTTTGGTTATGGGTTGGGGTTGCAAAAGCGGTGTCATGTTTAGGTTCCTTAAAAGGCGTAGTTTCCTAAAGATGATCGTATTGTCATCTTAAAGTTTTTTAGCCCCGATTGATGCTTCAGTGCTATAGAAGTTAAAAAATAAAAAGAATATGTGGGATTTTTATTTCGGTGCAATAGTTGTCCAGGAACCTTAAGCTGACAGCTATGTCATCCTTAGGTTCTTAGCGTGTCATCTTTAGGTTATGCATCCCTAAGTAACTTTTTAATATTTTAGGTGAATGAAGACGATGCCTTCCACAAAAATTCTGCAGTATGATGAGGAAGTTATGACAAAAGCCCTGGATGACGTGATGCGTGGGGTACCTGTGTACGCGGCTGCTAAGAAGTACAAAATACCCCGCTCTACACTTCGGAGCAAGGTCAAAGGGATCAACCCAATATCAAGAAAAATGGGAGCCCGTACGGCTTTTACGGCCGATGAAGAACTGAAAATTGAGGAATGGGTCCTTGAATTAGCGAGAAAAGGATTTCCCGTTTCGAAAGGAACCTTTTTAATAAGCATGCAAAGATTAGCCACTCAATTAGGGAAGGACATTTTCCGTGATAAGGTTCCATCCAAAAAGTGGTATGGCAGTTTTATGAGTAGACACCCTCGGATTTCTAATCGCGTTGCCCAAAATTTAACAAAGAGCAGGAGCTCAATAACAAACGAGCAATTAGACGGCTGGAAGAATGACGTTTATACGTATTTAGAGGGAAACGGATTGGCGAGCGTCTTGGATGACCCCAAACGCGTATTTAACGCTGATGAGACAGCATTTTTCTTGCAACCAAAAGCCGGAAAAGTTATGGCTGAACGCGGTTGTAAAAATATTTATCAAGCGGTTGGTAATGACGAGAAAGAGTGCATTACAGTTCTCTTTACGGGCAATGCTAATGGAGATCTTGCACCACCCTTGGTAGTCTTCCGTTATACACGTATTCCGCTCCATATCACCGTAAATGTGCCCACATCATGGGCTATAGGAAAAAGTGAGCAGGGATGGATGACCTGCGCAATTTTTTATGAGTACATTGGAAACCAGTTCATTCCATGGCTGGAAAAAGAAAAGATAGTGCGGCCAGTACTATTTTTTGTCGATGGCCACGTCTCCCATCTATCTATGGAGGTTAGTCAGCTTTGCAGCCAAAATGACATCGTTTTAGTGGCCTTATACCCCAACGCCACCCATTTGCTGCAACCGATGGACGTCTCCGTATTTCATACGCTGAAAGCTTCGTGGAAGGAGAAAGCTTTACAACATCGATTAAGCGGTGGTGAAGTGTCAAAAAGTAATTTTTGCGCCTTACTTAATCAACTTTTATTGGATGTGTATCGGCCAGAAATTTTGACAAATGGGTTCAAAAAATGTGGGTTAGTGCCCTGGAACCCTTTGGAAGTCACTGTTAGGCCTGCTGCGCCACCGAAGGCAACTGAACCCAATACAGAAACTAATTTGTGCTGTCCTAATTGTATTCCGTGGCTGAAGACAGTAATCGGGGCAGAAAAAATTGCTTCTTTTAGTGGGGATAAAGATTCCATCCCTGTTACCGACCATTCACTGTACGAGCTATGGAAGAAGGTGACAACAGGATTAGAAAAAAATACTGTGACTATTTTGGAAGCCCCTTTAGCAAATGCAGAGGATCCTGTTGAAGACGGAATGGAAATTCCTGCTCCTTTGGAAGTTTCTGCTCCTTTAGATCCTGTTAAAGACGGAATGGAAATTCCTGTCCCTTTGGAAGTTTCTGCTCCTTTAGATACTGTTGAAGACGGAATGGAAATTCCTGCTCATTTGGAAGTTTTTGCTCCTTTAGAGGCTTCGGGTTCTTTAGAAGTTTCTGTTCCTTTAGAAGCTTCTCCTGTAGAAACTCCTATTCCTTCTACATCATCTTATATCCCGTCGCCTTTTAAAAGATGCCTTTTCTGGCCAAAGGAAAGTACGGTACCGAAAAAGAGAAGGTCGAAGGAAAAAATCCCTTCGGTGATTTCATCCCCTCAGTGGCAGGAGTATCACCAGAAAAAGTTAGATCTGAAGAAACAGAAAGATGAGGAGAAACAAAAACGATTAGCGGCTAGGCTTAAAAAGAGGCAAGAAAAAGAGGACGAGAAGTGCAAAAAAGCCGCGAGGCGCCTCTTTACCTATTCTAGAAAAACTAAAGAAAGTGAAGATTCAGATGCTTCATCAAATGACGAAGCTGGGAGTTTGAAATCGTCGTCTGGAGGTGAACGGGATGAAAAAAGCTCAAGATCCTCCGATAATGAGCTTCAAGCCCCAAGGAAGGAGGTTGGGGAGTATGTTGCCGTAAGATACGAAAATAAGATTTTTCCTGGTAGGATAATCGTTGTCAAAGAAGATGGAGTCGTCGTGACTGCCATGGTGCGTCATGGGCGACTGTGGAAATGGCCTCAAAGGGAGGATCGGTTATTTTATGCTTGGGACGATGTTGTGGGAAAAATAAAAACGCCCACCAAATTTAGTTCAACTAGGGAGATTTATGATGTGCCCCAAGTTGCAAATCTTTAATTTCTTTATTCTAATTAAAATAAATGTGTTATTATTTTTGCTAATTTGGCTTTTTAATTTACACAGAAACCTATGTCATCTTTAGGCGCCGTCATTGTCATCTTTAGGAACCGAACGAATTTTGAATGTCATCTATAGGGGCCAATTGAATGATTAAAAAACAATTAGTTCCATTACATCTATGTAAACGTAGGGCGCTGAAAACTTTCTAGCTGATAGACAAATACTCAAAGCCTGTTTGAGCACTAACAGTCATGAAAAATTCTGTAATTTGTGGTTTCCACGGTGCAAGATGTACAAAAAAATCCTTAATGTGTCATCTATAGGTGCAATTACCTTAAGTCTTCAGAGATATTCTAAAATATTCAAAAAAATGGAACGTAATTCTATAACGCATAGCCGATAAATTCTTCAATGGCCTTTTATAACTTAAAACTTATTATTGTTGTTATTATTAGACTATTTTGTAATCTTTAAACTATAAGTTGAATTTTTTTATTAGAAAAGTTATTATTAGGTGTAAGTTATCTTGTACGTACCTGTAACTTGTAAGTTACCTGTAAGTTTCCTTAAAATGAAAATAAATAAATAAATTCGTGTCACCACCTCGTGTGACCACAACCTCACTGTGACCCATAATGCCGAAACAAGTTCCTGTTCGATTTTATCTGAAGCGATTTATGCAACTGACTGTACACAATGTGTGACTCTCCCTAAATGTACATCCGACGACAGAAGCTCTCGAGACACTAATGACGTCATCACTCCACCTCAGTCACGGCTTCTCTATCTCACAACATGTAATGTTTTATGAAAATAACAGCTACTTATACTCCGACAATATGACTGCAGACATTACAATTAAAATTTGTGTCTTTCAGGAAAGAACGCAAGACATCAGTGCCACATTATAACTTAATAAGTTTTTAATGTCTTGTTTTTGAAATAAAACATTAATCTGCTACTTGTTATATTCAGGGCCTCTTTCACCAACTACAAGTAAAGTGTTGTATAATTACTTTTAGAAATAATTTTATGTTTTATTAAATTATGCACTCGGTTTAGTACATACTTCGATAGGCGATTTTTTTTTATTATTTTCTTTTTAGTGTTCGGTACTTTAACCGTACTAACAAAGATATATCAACTAAATTATTCCCGGTGACAGATGACTTTAAATGACGGTTAGCCTTCTTTACAGATAGTGAAAGAGGCCCTTATACTCACAAATAAAATTATTGGCATCTACAAGTATATCCAGTTATGATTGAAACGATTGTTGAGTCCAACAACACGAAACTCGGATAATTTGTTTAAACTGCGACTTTTGGGCAATTTCGTTGACGCTTTTTAATAAGAAACAGTTCAAAGTGACTAGTTCAATTGGTTAAATTTATAATTGTTTGTAAGTTTGTTTGTAATCTATGATTTTTGCATTTACAGGGTCGTCGGTGCGAAGGCTTCAGTGCTTCCGAGTGGAACTTTCATTCCTCTACTATAAACGAATTTGCCGTCAATAATGCCGTCAGACGTTCGTCGTTTAGAAATCGAAAAGCAATTATCGTGCGGCAAACACTTTGTGAATTCAGCGCAGAACTAACGAGTCGAGGAGGTACATCTCGCTACGAGACTGTCCAAGTCTAAGAAGCGAGCGGGTTTCATCATTTTATAAAAAAGTTTTGATGATAGAGATATTTTTCTATGTGGGAATAATTTATTCTGTGACAAACGACAAATTTGCCTTTCTTTTTATAGGTATACTAGCTGGTGCCCGCGACTTCGTCCGCGTTCTGGATGAAAGGTACCCTATGTCCTTTCTGGTGTTCCAAACAGTTGTCTGTGCAAAATTTCATAGTGATCGGTTCAGTAGTTTTTGCGTGAGAGTTACAAACATATATCCATTCATCCATACAAACTTTCGCATTTATAATAATATTAGTACGGAAAAGCAGTTGCACGCGGACGAAGTCTATATAACTTTACACTTATAAAATATAGCCTACTAGCTGGTGCCCGCAACTTCGTCTGCGTTGAAAAAGCAATATATCGCCTGACATCGTTATTGCTATTACTCTTAGCCAGGAGTTAGTTTCCTTAATTTTAGAAGGTCTCTCGGTAGCAGTACCTACGACCAGTGGATGAAGACTATTAATGCAAAAGTCTGATTCACATTACAGATTCATCTTTGTTCACAGTATAAGTATAAAAATAATATTTGTAAATTTGGTTTGCGCCAAGCAAAGTTGGTTCTCATTGTAATAAGTTCGATTATACGTGGAAACTTTGCCCTTTGTGCCTGACAATCAAGTCGTTAGGGACAGAGTCACCGCGAACACGAATTAACACTAATTTAAGCCCACTTTCATACCATACCTACTGATTTTATGGCACGGGCCATCGAAATATTACAATGGAATTTGCGTCACAAATGCCTAAGCGGCACATAAAAAGAACGCCTCCGACAAAATCATGGCGGACTCTTGCCTTCGCGCGTTTATGGTAAAAGGTAGTAACGACCAACTTCTACTATTCATTTTAAACTCTAATATGTTTAGCAGAAATCCTAAAGAAGATCGAGAAGATATGATATGGTTAGTTTTATACTTACTTTAATTACAAAATCTGTGAAAAGTTCGGCCAAACATCCTAGCACCAAATTAACCCGACATCAACACTAGATACTAGATATTCCGGACATCAGTCTTCCTAACTTTATAGTATTATTTAGGTAGCTAACTTGCAACATAATTTTTTCTTATAAAAGTCAAGGCAGCACTTGGATCTCACTTGATGCAAGGTGCAGATGCGGCCGAAGGCGGACCACGCTTACCTAGTAAGTGCCCATTTACCCTACATTTGAAGACCCCGAGGTTGTAATTTTGGGGAAACACAGACGCAGGCAATGAGTTCCACTCCTTAGCAGTTCGGACAAGGAAGGTGGAACTGTAACGCTTCGTGCGTGACCGAGGAACATCAACCACGAAGGGATGAAACTCCCGCCCGCGCCTCGTGGTCCGCAAGTGGAACGGTTCCGGTTGGATTAAATCGTAAAGAATGGACGCACACTCCAATAATACAACTAAATCATCTACAGATGTAACTTCAATATTATTACAAATTACAATGTAAGCAGCGCCCCTAGTGTTTAGTAAGGAAACTAAATTTTTCTTTTATACTGTGTGACAGGTATGTTTACATTAAATGAAATTTTACTTCAGTTGAATTTTTGTGTCTTATCATGATTTAACACCCGACGTAGTTTACTAGAATTCACTTAGAAATATTAAACTTTAAAATTAATCATGAATTTAGCGCCCTCTACAAGAACTAACTGAAACTTTTTGTGATCTGAAGTTATTGGAATTGTCGCTAGAGGGCAACACCGCATTACTTTTAAATTATTTCGTCCTTAAATTCTTTACTATATTGTTATTGTTAATTTGAAATTATTTAATAAATTAACATCTAATTTATATCTAAAACTAAGTTATATGTATTTACAAATTGTAGGTATATAATATTAAGCTTCGGTTCGCAAAGCAGGGTCCCCCACCCAAGCAGGCTGGCTGCAATACCTCGTTAATGTTTCACTGATAATTTTAATTTCAACTATTACCTTACTATTATTAGGAATAAAATTTAAGTGAGGCTTAACTTTAATATAGCGTATTTCAACTTTCACTCAACACAAATCGTTCCTGAGTAAGCTTAGCATTATGGTAAAGTGAAGCTTAGTTAAGCGTAAGACTTAAGTAAAGACTTAAATGCCGGCCCCTAGAATTCTTCACATTACAAAGAAGGTACATTTAGTATTTATGGTCAATGTAATAAAACAAACCTTTTTTTTTAATAAAATCGTTTACTATTTGTATGAGAATAAATTAATAATAAATTTAAAAAGTTGGCGAGTGAATACAATACGTGAAGTATACCTATGTTTAGATAGGTATTTTAATGCGAGACAATTCAATTAATAAATACACCGGTAGGTAAATCTATGTCGTATGTCTATCGAAAGTTTCAGTGAGTTAAATAAGCAAGGTTATAAGTATTTCATTTATTTACATTCAAGAATCCAACGAGACCTAGGATACCTTTATTTCCCTAGAAGCGTTACAAACAGTCATAACATAACATATTTATGTCATATTTATGGTTTTATATTTTCATCACTCACGCTCTGAAAAGGACTTGCATTTAATTCAAAATGTAGGTTTCAAAACCAGGTTCAAAGAAACAGGTTTCTTTGCGGTTTTGAAAGAAAAAGAAAGAAAGAGGAGTTTGCCTGTTATGTTAGACATTTATAATTGTCTTTAAATTTTGCAGAATTCTCGTCAAGATGACATTTGTGATAAAAATTACTATGGACCTTGTCGATAGCGTCTGATTTGTAACATTTTGTTAGTTTATATACCTAATAAACAGAAAAAAAATTTTTTTTTTAAAATTCAACATTTCTTCCGTACTGGTTCTCGCTAAAAAATTAATATGAAAATTACATAATATAGCAGTATTTCTCCCATTTTAGGATGTTTATTGACTGGTTCCCTTCTGCAAAGATAAATCGCACTCACGGAAATAGAAACAATCTTGAAAAAATTACACTAGTGTTGTTATTATTGTTATTTTATAAGTTGAAAATGAAATAAATTAAATAAATTCTTTTTAAGTTGAGTGATGAAAACCTATCTTTAAGTTGGGCGTAATTAGGTAAGTGATCACTTGGGAGGTTTGATCAAATCAATCAAAACCCTCGTAAGTGTCAACATTCTCACTAAATATGAGGAATCAATTAATCATATTATATTTTGTTTATTTATTGTACTATTTAAATGAACAGATAAACACAACTTAGTTGTAACTTAGTAGAAAAAGGCTTTGATAGTATTTAATGGTAGATACAGATATGTCGGTCATCCCTAGCATCTATTTATAGATAAGTTAAAATTCGCCTATAAATTAAATTTGTATCCTTATAGAATCTTCAAACGCTATAGGGATCAGTTTCATTATTTAGTTATATTGTCGAAAATGCTGAGTAGGTACATTTAATTACGACCATATAAATATTATTTAAATAGCTTTAAACATCAACAGATAATTATTATTTCTACCGATTTCTACCAATAACGTCGATACATACGCATTTTTCGTACTAAGGCATTGTTTAACAATCAACAAATTTCGCGACAGAGGATTAAACTTTCGTTTGACGAAAAATAAATTGCTTTTTTAATATGGCAATTTTATTTTGTTATCGTAAATCATAAATATCTTTATTGTAGAAAATTCAAATTAATATTGAATATGTAGATGGCGCTGTATATGTACAGAGTAACTTTTAATTTTATGAAGAAATTCTATAATTATGAGGCAAATGAGAATGCTGTGGTAATAATGAATAAATATCATAGCTTTACTACTCTACAAAACCATACTTACTTGAAAAAATATATTTAGTTAAGTAAATCACTTAAATATTTTTTGTTAGGTAAATTCAAAAATATCTACTTAGATAAAATGAGAAGAATGTAAGTTGGATCCTCTGGTCGCGAATGCAAAGCCGAGCGTCGGTATGTACTCACTAAAAGGCAACTCGTTTATAACAATTATACATTTACTCATTTTCAATTGCTTCTATTTTTTCAAAAAACACGGTTACGCCATACAAATACCAATTTTCAACATTTCAGACTAGAAACAGCTGAGCGCAACCGATCCTTCCTAAATTTATGATATAAAACTAGAAGTATGACACATGATTACTATAATTACATTACAATAATATACAATTTATATATTTTACAAATCTATTTTTACAAATTGCATACACACCCTATACATTTATCACATCTCATTTCAAAGTGACAAGTTTCAATAAATCTCTATTATTTATGGCTAACACGCGTGACGCGTAACGCGTAACTCGTTGACTATTACTTTAAATTCAAATACAATGCATTTAATATTAAAATTATGCCCTTTTTTAAACTTCAGCACAAAACACGGAATTGTGTGTAAAGGAGAATGCCCAAAATGCCACTTAAAAATTTCAAGTAACGGACCAATGGTACCGAAATGGGCATTGTCCTTTGCGATTTCATAATAGTAGGTATGTTCTGTGTAGTGACGTCATAACATACAAAGTACTTACAAACAGTATCTACATCAGAATTTGAAATAAATCGGAACTAGGTACCAGTGTCACTACTAGTGTAATATTTCTTGCCCGTAGTACTACTGACCTGTCTGGCAGTACCACTAGAGAAGTAATGTTTCACGTACACTCGACAGGTTAATCATAGGGTCTTTCCCGTTAATTTCACAAGTGTGACAAAGTCCCTCTAGACGTCCAGCTGCGCGAGCAAGTTGGGCCGGTGCGCGGGATGCGCGGGATGGGGGGGCGCGGAGTCGCGGAGGGGGGCGCGCGGGGGCGCGGGCGGCAGACGCGGAGGAAGCCGCAGGGGGCAGGGGAGCAGCTCGGGCATAACGCTGTGGTGCGTGACGAGCGCGGCGAGCGTTGAGAACTCCTTGGTGAAGCCCTTGATCTTGTAGCCCTTGGGCGTGCGCAGGATGAGGTAGTGCGCGATGCCGCTGGGCGCGAAGTCGCGCGGGACGCGCACGGAGAGCGCGTGGCAGCCGGCCTGCGTGGTGCTGCACCGCACCATGAAGGCGCCCACGGTCTGCCCGCCCAGCACCTCCAGCGCGATCTCGCGCGGGATGCCCGCCTGGAACCACGCCGCATGCCGCAGCTCCGGCTCGTGCCGCGGCGCGTTGTTGTTGCCCGAGCAGCGCGACGCGCCGCACGACGACGCGCCCGACGACGACGACGTCAGGCTGCTCTTGAGTCGGTCGTTGTCGGTGCGCGCGGGGCCGCTCAGGCCGCTCAGGCCGCCCAGGCCTCCCAAGCCCGAGTGGTCGCGGTTGCTTTCGCGCGTGCGCGCCTCCGCCTCCGACGCCTCGTTTATGTAGCCGCCGTTCAGGCACAGGGGACCGTTTGTTGGCCTGCAAAAGCAAACGCACAATTACATTAATGCGGCACTACTTACTTATTGAAATGAACGCTTTGATGATTTCAAGTGCGTAAATATAAGGTATATATAAGTATACTGACGTGGTGGGCGTGTCGGCGACTAGCGGCGTGGAGTCGTCGTCGGAAGGCTGCAGCAGCGCGCCGCTGAGCCCCATGGCCAGCCGCTTCATGAGCGGCGGCTTGTCGGCGTGACCCAGCCGCCGGTAGCAGTTCATCTCCGTGGGCGAGTTGGACTCCTCCGAGCTGCTGGGACTGGCCTCGTTCATGAGCTGGGAGACGCCCATGACGTCGCATTTGGTGGGAGAGCCGTCCAGGCAGTGCGGGTAGTGATGCGTCAGGCCGGGCAGCGAGTCGGGCGCGCGGACGCCCATTCCCACTCCCACTCCGCACTCCCCGCTCAGCTCTTTACTCTGAAACGTCAACAGTACGGCGTCTCATTGACCCATTCAAATCTAGGTATACTAATATTACTTATAAAGACTAGCTCACAAAAATATAAAAATAATATTGTTCATTGGTTTTAGGTGTTCTGTTCTTCTTTGCTTTTGTATTTTGGTGTATTTTTGTATGTATAAAGTTTTTTTATTTAAAATTAGTGTACCAATTCGTAGAAAATGTCGTTGATAGCACCATTACCTCTTTTTAACAAAAAGGAGAAACAAATTCATAAATTTAATTAACAAATTCATTTTATATTTACAGGATCCTTGATTCCGGATATTTAATGTTTAAAAAGCTACACGCTATGTACATGTTTAGACATGTAGATCGCCTTCTTAGTGTGAAAATCTCTGTCCCACATCGAGTTTAGTAATCAGCTGCGAAGACGCATTGCAGATCTATCGCGTGTGTGATAAAATATTCATATTGAGGAACATATTCGCGCACTGTCATGTGCTATAAAAGAAAATTGTCGCAGCTAGCTCACTTACTCGTTAAATGACAGCTGAGTTTTGTCAGACATAATCAAGTTTCCAAACTATTGTATATTTTTATCTTTGCGTGTCTCTAAGCAATAAAAGGAGTTGCCAACCCAATGACATTCGCTGTCGTCTCGTACAAATATTTTTAAATTCTCCTACAATGCTTTTGTTTAACTAGAACTATAAAAAACACGTAATCATCCATTTTAATATTGTTATCACACACGTGCGCTCGTATGATTAAATATTGTACAATTTATTTATTGAAATAATATCTGAAAAAATGAGGCAGAAACGAAGTGTGAATTTCCCCATTTGCATGGACCGTTCGTCTCGGGAGTGTCGAAATGACGACAATATTAGGCTACATACAATTTGCGAGAATGGCCAGAGCTATTCCCGAATTTCCCGAAGAGGACGACCGAACGACCCGCCAATCAGTCGCAGGGAGCACGTTTTCTATCAGCGTATAAACGAACGCCGAGATTACATTTCGCAAACGTCCGCGGAGGGCAAATAATACGCGCCTTCGCTCCTTACGGGGTATGGTCACATTGTTAGCGAGTGTTATACTAGTCTTATCATACAAATAACGTGTATTATCAATGTATGTACAATATAATCAATGACTTTTTCATGTACAGTCGTAAGATTATTTTTCATGTACAGCATTTTCCAAATATTGATTTTTTCATTTAGTACCTTTTGAAAAATAAATAAATAAATCAGTAGGTTTAAAAGACTGATGTTTTTACTCTTTCACGTATAAACTGCTCAACGGATTTTGATGAAATTTGGTTCACAAAGTAGTTTAATACCTGGATTAAATTGTCGCTCGGTATTGGAGTTACTGTGATATTATGTGCTGCTGCTTATCTTTTTGACGTAAAACCTCAATTATGCCAATGTTAATGGTACAGTCCAATGGTACTAGAGCAACTAAGTCCAATGCACAATGCACATATTTGTTACAGTGAAGAGCACTTTGCTTTCCGCTCCCGTTCCCGCTACTCGAGCGCTACTGAGGCCACACCAAATCGTCGAACGGATGAAGTTCCCCCGAAAAAGCGCTGGGCGTTTATCGCCTTCGGGCCAAATAGTTCTTTTTGTTGTATATCATAGTTTAGTGCCGGTTGCCACGACATCCATCGCCGGGGTTTACAGCTGCTACGCACGACTTTACATTTCACTTGCCGTCATTTCGCTTTATTAACTGTTCGACCTTTCGGCTAGACACGAAAAGTGACCTTTCAATGGTACTCGTCATGTCACACAAATAAATCGACTAGACCTAAGTATATAATATAAATATAAAGTATCCTAGGTTAAATATTCGCACGTTCTTGTCGGGTAGAACATACATTGTACTCTGTGTGTGTTCAAATATAGATTTATTTATTTATCTTTTATTTAAGACACAGCGTGGTTAATTTTTTTAGAGTAACATGGCAGGTAGGTACTTAAAATGGGTAATGTGTGCTTGTTAGCATATATTATTTTATTTAAGAATGTATATGTTTGTTGTTTCGGAAACGAGAGTGGGAGTACGGTGCTGTTTAACCAGTTGTACTTTCACGGGAAATTTATGGCGACGCGAAGTTCAATGTAAGTGATAAAATTCGAGTAACCTCCATTGCGAGCTAATTATGTAATCTTAAGAAACCATGAAAACGACTTAAAGAGTTATTTCTTTGCCACATAACGTTAGACCTTTTAGGGGTGTGTCTCTTCCTCCTGACTTCTAAATAACTTTGTTCATTTTTATTAAAATTTACATTTTACGAAAACATATCAAAAGCTAAGTGGACGGCATGCTGAAGCCGGTAAAACTACGCCTCGCCTTATTAAAATTGCCGAAATGCGTAGTAAAAAGGTGTAAAAACCAGTCTTCTTTGGATGCAGCCAACAGTCACAAATAAACTCCACAATAGTTTGAAATGCTATAATTACACTATTCTATATTATTTACATAATATACATTCAATTAGCCGACCACGTATTTTATATTGATTGATTGATTGACGATCGACGTATGCTAGTTCTGATAGAACATAGGGCACGACCATTGCGATTTTTTCAAACGCGAGTTCCATGTGTCGTATAGATATAACAGATGAAGTGTAACGTCTGTCACTATCGGGCCATCCGTTAGTGCAAGGAACAACGGTTCCAGGCACTCAATACTCGTCTCAACTAATAAGTCAATATAATGAAATTCCTCCAAGGCGTGTATAAAAGCCAATACCAATTTTCTAAATTCCAGTGTATTTGTCGCAATAAACCAATAGTAAAATGTTGTTAACACTTTGCAATTATAATATTTTGACCCATGGTCCATTTTTTCAAGCAATCTCGATGCACTTGCCCTGAGAAAGTCAACTTCGCAAAAATTTAAAATCACAAAAATGGACGTGACCGATGAGCTGACATTTTTCCCTGTGTCTTCCAAAATCATAATGTATAGTTTTATGAGGATGTCAAGTATGAGTTCCTCCAATTTAGCGTTGGGCAAGCTTGCCATTAACTAAACGAAAGAGCTTTTTGCTAATTCAATCGTTTTCAAATATTCTCCATTGTTATCATACTGTACTTTCAATGATGCCAAAAAATCGACTATCTGCTTACAATAGGCAAAGCATTCACTCTCTTTGAATATAAATGATTGGATCCAATTTCACCAGCAAATTTTCTATTGACGCTCGATTGAAGACTTCTTTTTGCCTTCGTATAGTTTTTCTTATTTTAACCGTCATTTTCTTAGGCTTAAGGGACGCCAATAGATTTCTGGTATGCTCTAACCTATCTTTTGAAGTAATACATATGGTGAGTTTGATACGAAATTTAGCTCCACGTGATTTTTTATTCTTTCGTCCTTGCCCAAATAAAACCTTGTCAGAAATATTTAGTATCTACCAAGCGTGTGCAAAGTGAGGATCAGTAACGACAACTTCTTCAATAACTTTTTTCAATCATCGAATAAACACAAGCGTCTTCATCGCTGTTTGCACATTTTAGAAGAAAAATTTATAGAAATCTAATCCGTTTCTTTAGTTAAAAAGAGTTGGGCAATAAAAAGAGATGCGACTAAGAGTGGACACTAACACCGTCAACTCAGGAAAGAGGTGATTTAGTGTGACAGAAAATCTTGCTTTTCTGGCACTGTAGGCATTTTTTGTCCATTCTCTGCAGTCCTTTTTTATTCCTGGCCATATTAATCTCTGCGTAATCAGTCTCACAGTTGCAGACTGGTTGCAGATGCTCCAGGATGATGAAGGCCATGGATCATGTCGAAAACTTCAAATCAATAAAAGCATTATGGAACATATTTTACAAGTAAGTTAACTTGAATTTTTTTTTTTTCAATAAAAATAAATAAAAAATCATTATTATGGCAACACCGATCCACCACTACAATGTTAATAATACCGGCTATGTTGTCCGCAAAATTGTGACTAGTTTTTATTTGATCTCTTTTGAGCTCCTAATAATCTAGTTGTGTTATTAAGTAAAATAACAACACTTTCAATAAGTTTAATTAAGAAGAAGCAGTTGTTGCATGACATGAGACAATTACAGAAAGAAATTACAGTCGGTTGCTAGACCAACAGAATTGGCCTCACACTATTCTCAGAACACATTTATTCAATATATCTTTATTTTGAAGATGGATTGGCTCAGTGGTAGTAGCCCTGCCTGCTTTGCCCGAGGTCGAAGGTTCCACATGTAAACATTTCTAAAAAAAGTATATAAGTATATTATATGAAAATAAATTAAGTTAAGAGTTAATAAAATTAAATTAAGAAAACGGTAAGTACGCAAGAACACATCGTAAAAATCTGGTAAAAATCCTGCGCCTTAAATGAATGTTAAGGACTTAGGAATGCGAATCAGAAAGGGATCGTTTACGTCTTTAAATAGTTTTAACAAGAGGAATATTAAAAAGCAAATGGGCATTGTTTTGTCGTGAAATGAAACACTCTGAAAGTGGAATTCCATGGCGTCGTAATTAAATTCGAATGTCGCCTTAGTTATGCATTATGGCCGCTACGCACGGCAATCCGCGTGCCAGTGCCCATGACCTCGCCTCTCTCTCTGTCCAACTGCCAGTTCTATATTCCGTCTCGCTCGCTCAACGAAAGTGATTATCGGATGGTATTCCCATTATACCGGCCGACACGGTTTGACACTTACAATAAAGCATTCTGTCTGTATTTAAGGCGAATATATTTCCGAAGATATCGTATTGCGTTACATTATCATAAACAATATAAATAAGGTTTTTTATCTCACTTTTCCTGTTTTATTTATCCATCTATCTCCCTTCATCATTAAGTTTTTTAATTAATTAGGAAATGATTTTAATTAAATCATCACCCGCTGCCGGGTCGCGTGAAGAACAATAGGTCGCGGGTGTAAATAAAAGAGTATCGTAAAGTTTTATTGTTGTTAAACCCAGTTCTCCTTATCTGGAACAATAGATGCTCCTAATGGCGGAAAAGAGTATTCGCTTTATCAACTTATTTTTGTGCACTCTCTAGCGGATCCGCGCGCACTGGGACCACTCACTAATAGTGTGTGGTTTCAGTGTGAAGCAATGTTTCTAAGCAATATATATTTGTATATGACTTCTACAATTTAAAATTTAATAATAAAAATAAATTAGTTGTTTCAGGCTCCACAAAATAAGTAATTCTCCTAGATGCACAATAAATTAAAGAACAGTTACAGTAGAGCCCTGTAACTGGCAATGAAGCAGTAATACGATATCTATTGTATATTATTTTGTTTTGCTGTAGGGTTGTTGTTCAGAATAAAATAAAATAAAATAAAATAAAATAAAATAAATGCATATCAATCACTACATAGTATAAAACAAAGTCGCTTTTTCTGTCCCTATGTCCCTTTGTATGCTTAGATCTTTAAAACTACGCAACGGATTTTAATGCGGTTTTCACTAATGGGTAGAGTGGTTCTCGAGGAAGGTTTAAGTACATAATTTACTAAGTTACGCGGGCGAAGTCGCGGGCAGCAGCTTTAATTTTATTAACACGTAATTTTATAAACTATAACTAACATGTAGTGCCATCTGTTAACAGACTTTTTCCATTATTCGAAGTGAGATTAGATGAATTAGAGTACTACATTGCTTCAAACAGAATTCCCTAGATGGCGTTGTAAATTTTGCATACACGTTGTCTGGGACTCCAAAAAGGACATAGGGTACCTTTCATCCAGAACGCGGACGAAGTCGCGGGCACCAGCTAGTTATAAATAAATTCAAAAACTTTTTTAAAAAAAAATAGCTAGTAGCCACAGCGGCTGAAAGTGTGCTTTTCAAGATACTACATACATATATGTACCTATATCAGAAATCATATCTGCTTTTCATTGCAGAGTAGTTTAAATAGTAATAAATTTTTAAACGGATGAAAGCCTGCATTAGCATAAATAATATGTAGTGAGATCGGTGGAAGCAGAGGCAGACGGGCACATAAATCATTGGAGGGCTGGCGCTAAGTGTTTTAGATTACGAACTAGAACTAAAACCGGTATAAGATAGACGTACTCGTACTCACCCATATAGGGGCGGAGGGATGTAGCTGCGAGGCGAACGCCATTCGGAACGCATCTCCCACCAGCGAATTTAGTTCTTCCGCCTGAAAAATTTAAACATTCAAATTAGCATTTAATTAACTAATCAGCACCGTACATAGGTTTATCACAATAGCTCTTTTTGTTTCTTACAAAACAGTCTTACGTTTGAGTTTGAGCTTCAGAGTCAGTTCTGTTCTAACTACGCCCCTTACTAGTAAATACGAACACACCTTTCTGCTAAACTAAAGTGACTAATTAAATAATATAATTTATTACAAATTCTATCTTTCATTGCTTCCCATAACCCAATTGTGGCTCACTGTAGTTTAACAATATATCACGTGTCTCCGAATATTGCTATTCGAATATGCAAATTTCCTCGCAATGTTTTCTTACTTCTTACTTAAGACGGATCAAGGATTGGTTTATTTTCGAGAATTACCCTAGAGAACAACTAAACATTAGTGAGAAATTATTATTCTGTCTGGATGTGACTTTGAGTTGATGAGGCGTGAGGCGTGAGGGGTCTTCCATCCCGTGTAAGTCCCGGAGTTAATCTCCGAGACAAACATTAAACTGGCACGTGATGACAAAAGTTAACTTGTCGACAACTTAATAAGCTCAGAGGTGGATGGCTAAAGAATGCTAAGTACATACTTGTTTTGGAAACGCTAATATTTTGAAATTAAGCACATTTTTTATCCTAGTAATGTTTCCAAGGGATTGTCAAAAAATTAAAAAATTGGGAGTCACCGTCGTCACAGCAATAAACTTGTCAGATATTCTCTATGGTGTTATATTTTTAATTTTTCAACGCGGACGAAGTCGCGGGCATCAGCTAGTAAATAAAAAATAAAAGCGTTTTCAAACAATTTACGTGTTTTGTGGAGTTGTTTTATGGCTGTGTGTACCGATCGGAAGCGCAGAACCGCGGTTCGATAACCACTTGAACCTTCCTTATTGCGGAGTTATTAATAACAGCCTAGTTAACTAAACTTATAATGACAGCAACAATATTCAACTTTTCAGTAAATAAGCCGTAAACTTTGATCGAAGTGCTTAAATATTTTTCTAATATTTACTTAATCGCGTCCATGAAACTTCACATTAACAAAGTCTATACTCAACAATAAATTGTGGCAAACGGGCAATCCCTCCAGAGAAGGCTTGTCGCAAACGGGAATTATTCCGTCACGAACGAGCGTCTTCTTGTAAATGTATATTTATTAAATTAATTACATGCCCAAGTAAACCACGTAACCAATTACAAAGTGGTACTACTTCAAATTTAAACACAAAGTCAACTCTAAGCGGAGGACGTAGAGTCGTATATCGTTCGATCCTAAGATTGTTATCGAACAAGTTACATCCTTCAAGAGCAGCTTCGATAAGGCGCTTTCTGTCCACTATCCTAACTAATATTTTTTTTTTTTTTTTTTTTTTTTTTTTTTTATTATCATCATGCGATCGGCTCCTGGAGCCATTAGCAGATGCTCTGTGTGAGTTAAATTGACGTTCGAGGACTTCTCTTCCAATGAAGATTCTGTCACTCATATTATGTCCCATATGTACTGACGCCTGAGTCGTCTACTTTGTAGGGATTCGCCAAGACCTACAGCAAGATTGTTGGTGTGTCCGTCTATGCGCTTCTTGTAGTACTTTGCTCTGTGTTCTATTTCATCCCTCACTGTTCTGACTTTAAGGTATTCATGGAGTTCTGATATTTTTATGAACCATGGAGCATTTGTTATTATTTTAAGTACGTTGTTTTGGTACCGTTGCAGTATTTCCACGTTTGAGTTCTTAGCAGAACCCCACAGCTCTATACCATAAGTCCATACAGGCTTCAAGACAGTCTTGTATATGAGCAGTTTGTTATTTAAGGACACCTGTGATTGTCTCCCTATGAGCCAGTTCAGTTTCCTTAGTCTGTTATTCAGCTCATCTCGTTTCTTCATTATATGAGCCCTCCACGTTTGCCTTCTGTCAAGATATATTCCAAGATACTTGGCAACATCACTATGAGGCAAGACAGTTCCGCCAAGCTTGACCGATGGACAGTTCTCCCTTCGCAATGTAAATGTCACATGTACGGATTTACTTGCGCTTACTTTAATTCGCCACTTTCTCATCCATTCATCGACACCATCGAGATGCTGTTGAAGAGTCCTTGATGCCATACTGGGGTCTCTATTGCTACACATTGCCGCAGTATCGTCTGCAAAAGTTGCCGAGAGCACATCACTGGTTTCTGGTATATCAGCTGTGTAAAGTAAGTAGAGTGTCGGCCCAATCACAGAACCCTGTGGTATGCCTGCTTTTATATCATAGAATCTAGAATAAGAGTCATTCATTTTCACCCTAAAAATTCTTTCTTCCAAGTATGACTTCAAAAGAGCGTAGATGTTATGCGGAAGCCGACTCTTCATCTTGAACATCAGACCCCGATGCCAGACCTTATCAAATGCCTGTTGGACATCCAAGAAAACTGAAGAACAATACTCTTTCTGCTCTAGGGAGTCCCTTATCTTTTTAGCTACCCTATGAACCTGCTCTACCGTAGAATGTCCGCTTCTGAAACCGAATTGGTGTTGTGGAATAATTTCGTTTTCCGTGAGATGTTCATTTATTCTAGCCAGCAGAATCCTTTCAAACAGCTTTGACATTACTGGTAAAAGGCTTATTGGTCTATATGATGAAACGAGGTGCGGAGGTTTACCCGGTTTTGGTACCATTATTATTTCCGACACTTTCCAAACTGCCGGCCAGTGTGCCAATCTCAATATCCCGTTGAAGAGTAATGCCAAAAACACTATTGCCTTTTTTGGTAGTTGTCGCAGAATCTCAGCAGTTATCAAGCAAAATCCCGGGGCCTTGTTTAGTTTGAGATTCAATATAGTTTTCCGGACTTCCCCAGGAGAACAGCTACGTATCGGAAGACTGAGTTGAAAATCTGTTTCTATAAATTTTTGTACCTCTGCTTCTGCATCAGCATCACCATCATTTGGCGTGAAAACCTCTTCAAGAAATGATGCAAAAGCTTCAGCACGCTCGGTGTCGCATCTAGCCCAGTTATTGCCTTCAATCCTCAGTGGAGACTGAGCAATTTGTGGCGATGTTTTGCTCATTCTAACTGCGTTCCAGAGAGAATGTTCATTTTTGCCCAGTACAGACAAGTTTTCCAATCTGCTCTTCAGAGTCTCTTCCTCTATTTCTTTCAAATAACGTTTTAGGTCAGCGGAAGCTTTGTTGAATGCTCGTCTGTCTAAAATATGTCGACTGTTATGCCACACTCTTCGAAGTCGTCTCTTTTCCAGAACCCGCTCCCTTATATCTTTAGGTATGTTATTACAACCAGGATTTTTATGAAGGGGCGGAGTGGATGTCCATCCTGCGGTTTGTAATAAGTTTGTGAAGTTGGTAGCTGCTTCGTCTATGTCATAATTACTTTTGAGTGCGACGTTTAACGTCAATTCATTTTCAATGTAGTATCTGAAGGCATCCCAATCTGTTTTTTTATTATATAAGCTTTCCCTAGTTGACCTTTCAACTATCTTCGTGCTTACAGCAGTTATGACAGGAGTATGATCCGAACTTCCGTCAAGGCAGTTTTCAACATTAAGATACAAATTCGACAATCCACCATAGACAAAGAAATCCAGGAGATCCGGCAATTTATTTATGTCTGTGGGCCAATATGTAGGTCTACCTGCACTCAATATGTGTAATTTATTATTGTCGATACTCAGTTTCAATTCTCTGCCTCTAGGTAGTGTCAGGCGTGAACCCCAATGAATATTTTTGGCGTTCCAATCTCCTCCACAAATAAATCTATGTCCAAGGGTCCTAAAGTAATCTGTAAATTCGCTCTCTTTTGGGTTATGTTTGGGTGGACAGTAAGCAGCAGAGAGTGTTAATGAGCCTCGGTTATCTTGTACTAGAATAGATGTCGCCTGAAGATGACATGTTTTGTATTCTTTGAGGACTACATGCCTTATGTTGCTTCTAATCAATACTGCTGTACCGGCATGAGCTGATCCATCTGGATGAAAGGTAGAGTATACGTGATACTGTTTTATTACCACATTGTGATTTCGCGTTAAGCGTGCCTCAGATACGAGTAGAACGTCAATTTGGTGTTGTTTAAGGAAGACTTCCACTTCCTTTTTGTGGGTATTTAAGCCATTAACGTTCCAGGTCGCTATAGTGAGAGTCGCCATTTCATTATCGGACTAGTTTATTAATAACTGTTGTAAGTAAATTCATTAGGATTGCCATTTGATCAATTAGCTTGTCTAGCTTTTCAGCTTGTGTTGTGAGTAAAGTTTCCAATTTTAATTCTAATTCTAGTTCTTTTGTGTTTTTATGTTGACGATACCTAGTTGCTTCCGCATAAGACATTTTGAAGGAACGGTTCTCTGATTCTTGGGTATGCTTCTCCGGAGTATTATTCGTAACGTGGTTATTGGGATTTTTCCTGGTAACTATTATTTCGGTACTTTTTTCGACCCTTGGTTTGTGCGAGGTTTTGATCGTTTTTTTCAACATATTGTTACTTCTTCTGTTGCTAATTTCTAGGAACACCTGGCAACCTTTGTAGTTTGCCGGGTGACTGCCAAGACATAGGGCACATTTTGCCGGCGTGTTTCTATCCTTTTTAGGGCAATCTACAGTATTATGATTTTCCGCACATTTAACGCAACGGTATGGTCGGAGACAACTAATATTATAAATGGAAAAGTGAGTTTGTTTGTTTATTTGTTATGCTTTCGCTGAACTACTGAACCGCTGACGAGAAAATTTTGCATAGGTTAGGATACAGAAAAGGATAGGTAAGTATAACAAGAGAAAGGGGCGGACGAATATGTCTCCGTGAAACTTAATCTTTCATTTTTATATTCATAACATATTTTTATAAGTTTTTTACTATATGCAAAGCGTATAAAAGTCATCCGTTAAAAACAGGAAATAGGTGTACTTACATTTTGATGAAGAATTTGTTTGAGACGCTTACGTATATGTACGCAAGTAGGAATAAAATGAGTTTAGAGATATATTATGTGAGTCAGTTGGGGCGCACGAATTCCATTGTCTAGTAACTGGATTGGATTGTTTCATTTACATTTTATTCAAGCCGCAAACACTCGAGTAATTCAATCGTTGCTGGTGAGGAGATTGACGAGCTATAGTAGGTACACTCGTACATTTATCTAGATATTATTGGTTACAATCACCGGCGCTGAGTTAAGAATACGATAGCCCATTTTTTTCCATCATCATCTTGATAAGTAAATATATTATGTCAAATTAGGAGAAATTCCTAGCGTAGGACGGATTCTTCGTCACTAAAAGGTACAGCTTCAATTTGTACTAAATTTAATACCTACACTTTTGTGTCTTAAGGTCTCAAATAGTCTCAATTAGGAAGTAGAAAGGGCTCTAAACATCTTACAAGTACCGCTCAAAGGTAAGTTAATACGTTGTGGTTTTATGAAAGTAATCTGATTCCAGCACAAGGATGCCCTATCGAGGGTAGATTTGCGTGTGTCTCGGTATTCGTTTACAAGTGGGTAGCTCGAGTCGTTGCCTGCTCAATATATTGAGGTACCTACTTTGAATCTAATCATAAACACACAGTAAGAATGAACGCCATAAAATTAACTACTCAAATTGACTAATTCTAGTTTTTAAATGGACGGCTCAAAAATTATTGTAATAACAACAATAAATTTTGAACAATTTTAATAAAATTATAGAGGACAAAAGTTGGTGAACAAAATTTGAAAACGAACATGATATAAAGTAAATGATCTAAGACAAAACTATTATAATAGATTAGAAAATGTATGTTATTATTACCGTTATGGAATCGTTTACCGTAAAATCCGAACCCCAAACACAACTTCCTTTATCCCCATACTCGTTGGTGGTCGGTCGTAAAATGCCTGTTATCCGATTGCTTCCAGACATGGCGTATGTTTCCTTTCTCAAAAAGGCAGACATATGCGCCTGTACTAATAGCATAAACATCCATTAAATAGATAATAATAATAACTGACAGACATCAGAAGATATAAATATCTAATAAGTTCTTGTAATAGGTGCAGCCCATTATTGGAAGTCCGATGAAGAGTATCTTCGTTTGACCCTAATTGCATTATTGTAGACCCCGAAGAAGCCGAACTCTTTGAAGTTAATCTTGCAAGTGGAAATTATGACACAAAGATTCGAACATTTGATAAATAACCATTGATAAACGAAGTGAGAGCTCCCAAAGTATCCGAAAGTGCGGATCGGCCGCCACAAGATAAGACCTTTGGGCTCTAGTAAATGCGAGATCAAGGCTATGCCAACTTTTATACCTTAAAAGAATTTAAAGCTGAAGGAAAAGGGAGTCGAAAATTTAAAGCCCTTGATTATCTTTCAACGTAAATTCAACGTTCCGACGGTTAAACGAATTTATTGTACAATTTGCTGTCGGACGACATTTTTAAAGAAACTTCATTCCATTTCTGCTGTCAGTCTTTATCTTTAACAAATAAACTTTTATAAATTGTAAATTTAAAATGTTAAGTCAATGAATTTCCATAAAAGCCTTCAATCGCATGTCTGCATATAATAATGAACCATGACAATTCACGAAACACATTACAGACATAGTGGCATTGTATCTTTCAACCACAAACTAAGTACCGTTACATTTTACGACACACGCGACCAGCACATCTTTCATTTTATGCTTCGACTCATCAAAATTGTCATTTGTCTTCTAAATGTTCCCTGTTTTGACACAGTGTGTATGTTTTCTCCATGTACCACATGTTTTTGAGATAACTCAGATTAGTTTTATAAAAAAAAATACTACTGTCTGTACACTTACATCTTGATGGTTTATAAGTCATAAATAACTCTTTTATATACGAGTTCATAATGTAATTATTCTGTACGTATATTTATGTCACTGAAATATTTCTAATTTGTGTGAATTTTTGAGTCCCTGAATAGTTTAGATCCAAAATGGGACCCGGTAGTCTTGCTGAGCTAGGTTAGCTAAACCTAGCGTATTATAGTAGGCAATCTAACATTCGGGCAGGATAACATATACAGATTCTACTAGTAAATTATAAAATAAAATATATTAATGAGCTGTGTATTCAGTTTCCATTTCACGGTAAATAACAAAAAAGAGAAATAATTTTATTTTTCATTACAAACGAAACAAAGTTCCGACCGGAATTATGTATGCATGAATTACAAGGAAAATAAACAGTCCAAATTAAATTTAAATATTAAACAAACAAAATCTAGAACGTTTTAATAACTTATACAGAAAATTTAATTAAATACGCTCAGGTTTAAGTATGGTATACCTTTACGTGCTTATACATTGTATATTGGAAACTGGAGATTCGCGAGCGAACTACTATATTTTAGAGATTATTTCGCGCCTTTAGAAGTCAATACAGAATTTAGAAGTCCCTTGATTAGGATGTGTCGAACTTATAATGATATGTTTATATCGGGTGTGAGGTCAGTTTTCATATATTTGACGGCAAGTTTTTCAAAAATAGATTGACTAATATTTTAGTAGAAATTGAGAAAGTTGTTATAAATTAAGAATTAATTAAGTATATAAGACCATTAGTAACCAAGTCCTACACTGTTTAGGAGTGCAATTTAGATAATAATCCATACATGAAATACATGTAATTTATAGTTTTTCATGTATATAATTGCAATCTGTTTGTGTACTACATCAAATAAATAAATCCGTCCGTACTAATATTATAAATGCGAAAGTTTGTATGGATGTATTTATGTATGTATGGATGTTTGTAACTCTTTCACGCAAAAACTACTGAACCGATCACCATGAAATTTTGCATACACGTTGTCTGGGACACCAGAAAGGACATAGGGTACCTTTCATCCAGAAAAAAAGTACTGCTCTCGAGGGATTATCTAAAATTAAGGAAACTAACTCCTGGCTAAGTATAATAGCAATAACGATGTCAGGCGATATATTGCTTTTTCAACGCGGACGAAGTCGCGGGCACCAGCTAGTAAATAAATAAATACAAAAGACCCACTTACGTTTAATAAACAGAGCGCATCGTAGTAGACGGAAATTTACAAGGCAATAAAATTTATTTTTACCGCACCCACTCCTTTGATCCCGCGATGTGCGACCACTTTATTGATATCTTCCTCTTTCTCCCGAATAATATTTTTTAAATTCTTCCACGCCATGAATTATGTCCGCTCATTAAGTAATCACAAGTAGTGTATGAAGAGTTTTAACGAATGATTACATCCTGTATAGTGTATTTAAGCAACGTATATGGTTTCAGGAGATTCAAGGACTTGCGTAGGCATTTCAATGATAATCATTCATTCTGCAAACATAACCTTAGGGGCATTATTTAAACTCTTACATTGCCCTGATTCTGTATGGCAACTACTCTTGACAAGACAAGGCAAGATACGTTAATGTCTTGCCTTGTCTTGTCATGAAATTCTTATGTCTTATGCCCCCAGCTGAGATAACATAATATTACCTGTGTTGTCAGTGGAATTGTCAAATAAATACAATAGTATACTGTGGTTTCTGTGAAATCATATCGTGGCATAGAAAATTGTCTTGGGGCGTGAAATAGACATTTCATGACAAGACAAGGCAAGACATTAACGTATTTTGCCTTGTCCTGTCAAGAGTAGTTGCCATACAGAATCAGGGCCCAGGACTGAGGTACCGTATCAGACAGCCTGTATCTATCGTAGAACTAATAGTAGATCTGATTGGACTTCGGAATAAGACATGGCGTGGTAAATTGTATATTTTTCGATCAATAGTATTTTTCGATTTAAAGACATATACGAGCAAATGTCGATGAAGAATAAGCATAATAAAATAAAATAAAAAATTATCTCCGGTTACTTGAAAATTGTTCAAATGCCCACGTGGTCCACTGCAAAGAAACATTGAAATATGCGAGTCCGCTAACTCAATGTTTGCCAAACAAGTAACACTCGGAGGGCTGTTAGTAAATTTAGAGTAATGACGGGTCGTGCGAACAGCGGCGTAAACCCTCCACAAGTTTTTGTAAAGCTTACCTTTTTATGTCCTAAACACACTGTAATTTTTTTTATTTAAAATGTACATGTTTTTTTACATTATTTTGACTTATCGAAAAAGCACCCTAATTTTCAATCGAAAATTCTCACGTTAAAATATCTGCTTTAATATTTGTGTGTGCTAATGGTGATACCATTAGTGTTATGTGTTTATAATTTTGAAATATCTTGTTTAAATAACCGGATAGTAATATAGGTATCAATGAGTATTTTCCAGTGTGTTATTTATTTTTTTCAATATGTTTTTGATAAATTCCACATAACAGAACTGTTTATAATCACATAATGGAACAACGTAGGAGGTCTCTTCTAAGGGCAAATTGTATGAGCTGATGGACAACAGAACAGTACAGAACATATGCATAACATATCCTTATAACTCAATGGTGTAATAATGGACTGTATGTGAACCCTTAGACGCAGCAGGAATTCCAAATACGACGAGCATTCCGTTTGCAATGTTATAGGAATACGCAGAGGCGGTCATCTGCACAGTCCGATCGGAATGGACGCTCCTATTGAACAGGGCGAAAATATTATTTGCTGGGATATTCAGATCATCGACGTTAGATTCATCTAAAGAAAGCCTCAAAAAAGCTTTTTCTTATTTGACTAAGACTACCAAACTGCCATACTAAATTTCGAAATTATCAACTGGGTAGCCAACAGGGTGACTTTAAAATACCTTGAGATTTGATTGATTTCAGAGCGATTTCCTTTTTCCTCTCTCCAAATATCAGGAATATTTGTAGTTGTCTAAACATCCGACAACATTCCTGTCATTCTTCCTCATAAAACTAAAGAAAAAATATTGCCACGAGCGATTTAGCCACTCACCAATTTACCAGTAAGTCAAAATCATTGAACATAATTTAATAATAACATATCATTATTATTATGTAGGTATAACATAATCGTATTAACCGCTTCTCGGTTTCCATGGGCGTCATTTATCGAGCCTCCTCTATTAAGTAATTATTCAATTAGTTACACCCTCTCTTTGGAATCTATGGAATAAAGTTCACGTTATTTAAAAAAACGTGTAATCATTTTAACAATGTGGGAAATATTTGCGTGGGAAGATTCACTTGAGTTAAATAAAATACAAATGTTTTGGTCACGGATTGTTGACTGAACTTGCATTTGAATCAGTTTGACAAACTTAGTTTATCAATTGAAATATTGTTATATTCAGTAAGTTCCTTCTATCCGGTTACGCTTAGTATCCTTTCCATTACCATCATTTTTATACCATTTCAAACATCATCATCATTGACATCATCATTATCATCATAATCATCATTATCATTATCATCATCATCATTACCATCATCATCTCTTTACTGTTGGATATAAACCTCGCTAAGCCTCGTCACCACGAACGATTCTCTGCTCGTTGCTCCAGCCGCTTCACCAACCCGTCTACTAAGGGTGAGGATTATGGCAATACCCTCCCAAGCTAAGAACCATTTTGATATTGTTGAAAAATTTAAACATTGTTGGTTGTTTCTGGCTATTAGATATTTGGAGTTAGAAATTGATCTACTTTTGGAGTTAGAATTGAAATTTTACTTTTTAAATTTATGTTACATAGGTTTTTCAAGCGTGCTGCCGATCTCAACAGGATATTAGGAGGGGCGTCTGTCGTCGATTTCACTCACCAAAAAAAGCAACAGTATGTATACGAGTTACCTATATATTATGGTTTAAGTACTCTACAATAATCATCATGATAATATTCTACAGTAAGGATCGTAGTTTGACTTCGATACTATAGTATTTCTCAGCATTTCTATTTATACAATGAATGAAATGTAACGTGTCATTTACATTTATCATATCTCTCATATATGCACCTCGCATGTATGGGCATTATTAAAGTATTTAAGTATCTCTTTAAAAACTTAAAATTATTTAAGTATTATTTAAGTATTAAGACATTATTTAAGTATCTCTTTAAAAACTTAAAATGTTCTAGAATCTCTGAATTATGTTACAATATGGTACATTACAAAATTTTCAAATACTTAAAATGTATCCATTCTGTTTTTTAGTGAAAGTTCCATTAGGTAAATTGTTGAAGGGTCCGTGCCTGAGTACAGTTGCGGTGTTAATTGTGTTCCCATTAGTCACGGATCTCGTGTCGCCGGGTACTAATTAATTTACACACATGTACCTCGAGAGGGTACTGAGGTGGCCCTTTCTCAGCCGCGGGCATTAGCCAAAATAATTAACCTCCAACTTACGAAAACTCGCATCAAATTATATAATAACTACAGATTTTAAGTGTTTATACAAACTTAATATGTATATAAAGTGATTAATTATAGATTAAAAATCATTGATCACATCGCTATTCATAGCTCATAGATTATATTCAATTCAATGTTGGTAACTTTGTGCAAAAGTTATTTAGTTATAATTATGTTAGTTATAATACGCTTGTAATTGTATTAATGTTTTATTATAATTATTTTCTTGTTTAAATTAACAATTGCTGTATCTTTTAGTTAATAAATTAATAATAAAATAGAATAAACCGCAAGTAATCAATTGGGAAGGACATACGCATATAAATTAATATTTTATCAGCTATAAAAATATGTATTGTCGAAGCAGATAAAGATTTTACAGTTAAACCAGGATTAGGATACGGTACAATGCCTTTGGGTACATTTAATAAACTGAATTAATTAAAACAAGAATTGCAACTTGATATCGACAGGGGAGGCATCTTCGGCCCACTCTCGAGCCAGAGTTTTGTCGTTTCCAAGAAATTTGCCAAACCTTTTTCGGTTCGTGTTTATCGCGTTTCGTCTTTCTTACTATATTGCGTTACATGCGCCGTAAACCATTCAATACGACGTTTCACATTCAAGCGAATACAATCATTTTTATGCTAAGGTTAAATGCTCCAAATTTAAAATTTACTTTGATAATCTCAATGAAAAAAGTTTCTCGGATGGCGACTATGTTTTTTTTATTAAAGATTTTACCAAGATGAGGTTGCTAACCAGCCATACTACGTCTGTAACTATGTCATGTCCGATGGAAGAAACGAAAGAAAGATGTACCGAAAGATACTAAGTCTCCCCAATAGATGAACCAAGGACAAAGTTAAACCAATAGTTCAAATCGCAGGGAAAACAGTAGATTCAGGTTACGTATAGTCTAGTTTTAGCGTTCTAGTCTATGAAGAAAGGCTAACTCCATACGTATGTCGACTGATAATGATGAATGATGATTACTCATAGATTTGTTCAAGTTATCACCACTGATTTAAGCCTATTGACAGAAGCAACGCATAGAAGTGCGGTAGTATTTTGATGGGATAGAATAGAGAATGAGGGATACCTAAGGAGAGAGAATAGGCGAATAGGCTCTGCCATATTCACCTATCCTGGATACTATCCTCCTATCCTCCTGGCATGCTATCTTATGCTATCTTATGCTATCCTATCCTGCTTGCATGACAGGCTCTGGTATATCTCTGGCACTCATATAGGACATTTAGAACGGGAGCTGTAGCACTACTGAAGTAGGTACTCAGATACTCAAATAATGATGAAATTTAGTAATGCGTCTACCTGGAGTTCACTCACCGAGAACCCGCCTCCGTATTGACATAAGTAATCACTTGACTCTGTCACGTGGTAAGAATGCACAATGTACACAAAATGCACACATAATCATCGACGGCTTTTTTCGGGAACTAGATGTTTTCTGCGGCTTCGCTCGCGTCATGTCTAAAGTTTTGAAAGTATCAATTATGTAATGTCAAGTTATATTATTTAAAAAAATACAAAATATTATTAAAATTAAAATAAGTTTTAAAATAAAGATATTACCTATTTTTGAGCATCTTTCTAAATTTCGTAAGTAGTTATGTTTCTGTATAGCAAACATATGAAAAACACCATGTACTTTAACTAATTAAGAATTAAAATTGTCATAATTATCCATTAAGTATGAATATAGGTTGACGTCTGTGAATACAATTTTGATTAAGTTTCGTTATGAAAATAGCAAAACAAGCAAAACGCCGGGAGTTGTTTTCATACACGAAAAAAATAATGATCGCAAAAGTAATACATCCACAAGTCGACAATGAAACCATTGTGTTTGTAATGCGTATGAATTTTGCGGTCCACTCGACAGTTATGTAGTATCTGCGCTAAAAAAAAAATACAATAACATTTATCCTTCCTACGAATGTGTACATAATTATCTCATGACTTTGCTTACTCGTTAACAAAAAAGCCTTTTGTTTTACACAAACAATTTGAGAGAAGCATAAAGACATGCGAATTCACAGATTATTAAATAGACAGACATGGTACTGAAACTTCGGTTTAATTTTTAAAGAAGTTTAACAGAAACAGTTAATTTTAAATGTATAATCGTTGTAGAGGATACACGTTATCTCTATAAATAAGTGCATAGGCAAGTAAGAAAATTGCAGACATCGCCGGAAGCGAAATGCCAGC
Source organism: Synanthedon tipuliformis (assembly GCA_947623395.1). NCBI lineage: Eukaryota > Metazoa > Arthropoda > Insecta > Lepidoptera > Sesiidae > Synanthedon > Synanthedon tipuliformis. Next base: position 177,094 of record OX392415.1, on the reverse strand, counting down.
TTATAATAATGAGGTTGGTTCGAAGTTGATTATAGCTGTCATGGTGGTGTCCTCGAGTGCAATAGCTCGACTCTGTTCAAATACTTTAGTGTCTATACTTAATGTTATTCGCAAGTGGAGGTAAGCAGTTGCGTAATACAAAGGCGACATAATTAAACGATCAGGTAGCTAGGAGCAGACCACCCGCCGTCGAGTACAACTTTTTATGCTCCCACCCCTTGTGAGAACTTGAAACAATTTCAACGGTCTATTGCTCGCAAACTGGATTCGACTCACTCGGGTGCTAGTGCTCAACGGAGCCCTTTTAACACAACTGCTAATATTACTATAACACTAACAGTTTAACAAGAGGACAATGTAACATGAATTTCAAACGACGGCGACACGAAATGTTAAAACTCGTGAGACGATGCATACCAGAAGAAATATCCCACGATTCGGCAAATGGTGTATCTCCGCTCAAACATAATCCACACAGTAATCCATTAATGGCACACGAATAAAGTAATCACTTTTAATGTACATGTCACTCCAACAAGATTGCAGCCGAAATTTGGCGATAAAATTCCGGAGTTTGAACGCGCGTCTGTCTGTATGGAAAGCTCTCGCAAGACTGGCGACATGCCGTTGGTTGCGTTGCCGAGACGCCGAGAACTCGTTCTAGTAAAGCCTTCACGGTAAACGGCGCAAGCACAATGGGAAACGCTTGCACACCTGTGCCGCACAATCCTCTCTCTATACTGCTTTTTATATTTATATTATGCCAACGTTTCTGCTAGTCTGGTTAATGACCCTACACATTCATTGATAAATCTAATTAAATCGCTTCCCATACAAACTGAGCGGCAATCCATCACGAGTTGTGGTTTCAGGCGACGACAAGTGAACGGGTAAGACGGACAGACAGACAGCAAAGAGAGTTATGGCAGCTCGCAGTTTTAGAATGTCCTCTCATCGCAGTCAACGCAATACAATAATAGGTACATGCCAATAAGAGCAACTCGCATTGATGAATGAGTGCACTTATACATTTGAGCCCCTCGCGAATACATCACTGCTAAACCACTCGTCTTGATATAATTTTCTACAGCTATTGTTAAGTTTCTCTCTCTGGTTTTTAATACAACAAATGAATGAGTAATGTACCACTAGTTTTTTTTTAATGAAATGTATTGTAAACGATAGTAACAAATGTGTAGTTAAAATTTACATAAACCACATTTAATCAAGAAGAATGAGTTTATTAGTTATGAATTATATGCCGACTACAATTTACAATTCAAATATTCCAACATTTATAATTTGGTTTGCAAGCAAAGTTGCGATAAGTGAAATAAGTCGGTAGCTGTGATTGTTATCAATAAATCTGTTAAATCCAGTTTAGATAAACGGCAGGAAGCGTACAGTTTTCCAGGCGTGGTATTACACGATGCACTACTCACGCAAAGCGATTATGTTCTCAATTTTGATCGGAATAGGGTAAAAATTGCAAGTAGCTGCGATATGTGAATGCATTCGATTCCGATGGGCGCAGTATCCGACAGCCGGTGCTTGGTTAGTTGGCGACCGCTCATTGATCATAGCGCTAGGAGCATTGCAAGATAATGTCACTTACAAAAACCACCCATCATAAATACCTCGATGTGTGCTAACGGATTTGAACTAACTACAGCTTACAAACCCTGGTGTTGCTTATTTCTTAGGCAACAGTAGCTATTTACCCTTAAGTATTCGTTAGCTTTCTTGTCGAATATGTCTAAACAAGACTTCAGGACATTCCTGATAACTAGATATAAGATTGGGAGAATGAGCAGGAAGAACTAGTTCCCTTTGTAAAACAATTAGTTTGAAATTGATACAAGTTTTAAATGTGTTGTTGAACTCGCGTCTAGTTTGCGTGCGGCTGAGTCCGCGGGAGTTGGCGGCAGTTCCCGGAACGTGTCTGAATCGTGGACTAAGTTCCACGATCGTCTGCTACTTATGCCGAAGTTTGGTCGCAATAATCGCGAGTGCATTCGGAACAAAACTCGTTCAATGGTCGCATTTGTGGACTAACGAGGAAACAATTAAAGGGCGATGCCAGAATTCAACCAGATACTCGTACAACACTTCAACTTTAATCCACTCAGACTGTCGCGTGTAAGCTTTGCATTTACATTTTAATATATTATTAAATAAAATCAATTGAATGATTACTAATGGTAATTCTTAGGTTTATTTTGAATTCTGATATTTTTTATAGTAATCTGTAAATATGATATTAATGAAGATCAATGAAGTGGACAAAACTCAAAGTAGCATTATTAATGAAAAAGTGACCTGTTCGGGCGTGTCGGCGTGGAACGCGTGGCAGTAGTGGAGCGAGGCTGCCGGCGTGGGCGTCGTGGGCGCAGTGGGCGCGGTGGGCGGCGTGGGCTCGCAGCGTGGCTCGCGCGCCACGAACGCGAACAGTGCGCGTGCGCCCTCACACGTGGCGTACGAGATTCGGCGCAGCGCGTGGGACATGCGCACGCTCTGCAAGTACGCACGCCGTTACTAGTCGCTCAGTCGATAGTGACCAAAGGCCAAGCATGAGTTCCATACATTACCTGGTCTTCGGGGTCGCATACCTTGACCCCCGAGAGCGCGATCACTACCAACACGGGGACCGCGCGCCCGCTTTCCTGCAAAAATCAATTTCGTCAAAGTGGGACTTCTGCGAATTCGTGAACAGTTAATGCGTTAAGTACTAACTTTCCTATTGCTAATTTAGAATAACTCTTGACAACTGAGAATACATTCATGCAAAAGTTAATTCGGCAAAATTTGTCAAAAAAATCCTCAAATTGCAATAGATTGTTACTTGTTACGTTATGACACACTCTATTTATATATTGTTTAAATTTTGATATAAGTAGAGTATTTTTTATCAAGGACAGGAAAATGTTACTTTTGCTCCCACCTCTATATTCTTCAGGAAAGAGGCATTTTTTCAGCAAAACCACCATCGGTCATCTCATATTAAAGCACAACCAAGTTTTAAAGTTAAAGTAAGTTTTTGCATCCCCTCAACTGAGATGGGGATCTATAATTTCTTTGTAATATCGACATTGTTGGATGTTATATTTTATACGTAATGATGATTTGTGTTGATTCATTGTTACATTTGATTTTCTTAGACCACCAAATGATAATTTAGATCCAAAAATCCGTGTTGTCTAACGCGGGTCTACGGCGTACGCGTAGTGACAAATGAGAAATTAGGACAGACGACAAAAGAGGGTGGTCCTTCCCCCTCCGACGCACCCCTCTCATTAGACATTTTAATTAAGACGCAGCCCAGTAACGACCACTACACTATCTTTCACCTGGATTCCTGACGGCACACTTTAATTTAGCACAACACGAGCTAGACATAAGTTTAAGCTCCACTCAACATTTGGCTGCACAAAACGATGCATCATTTCGTACACATTATTTCGCTCACACACAACTATTACGGACATTTTCGAGGTCTGAAAGTCTGCAATCATTTTCAAGAACATGCTCGGAATTGAATATTATATACCAAACTTTTCAAGTTTCCACCAACCATTAATATTGCACAATCTGCTATTTTATCGAACATAATTTGGGTTAAAGGATCTTAGGCAAAAATGTATTCGCTTTAATTTGTGTGGTTATTATATAAACATAATATATGTTTAACTACCGTAAATAATTTATTTTTAGTAAGGAATCGACTAATATAAAAAGAAAATACAATAATATAAAATAAAATTTATCGTCTATTTCCGAAAAGTATGCCTAAAATTTTACTTATACTTCTATATAAAATATTTAATCAAGCAGACTTGATCCTACGAATATAAAGAACACGAACGAGAAACCATCTTATTTCATACAAAACTGTGAAAGGATATAAAACATGATCTGTCAACCTATACGTACCGCCTTACAATGAGAGCGCTACCCAGTTCCCTGGGGACTTAAAAGTGTATTTTGAATCTGCTCACGTAACAGGCTTAGCATAAGTGTCCACCGCTGCGTTCCTTACTGAACGCGCAATCGGTTCTCCTAACTCGGAAGTCAATGTACAGTGCTATTGAAGGGAGTTAAGCGAGTTCCGCGGAGACATCGTAAAGCGGAGGAAAGCGGACAGTTTGTATGCAAATGGTGAATTATTTGGCGTGTTCGAGGTTATATTGCGACCTTGCGATGAGGCACGCTGACGAGGGCCCTTCAGCCCGGATGCCATTACCGCACAATCACAAACTATTTGCGGTGAAGCTCCTGCTGGTTACAAATTAACCAGTGTCTTTCACAAGAAGAGACTTCACAAGAAGGTAGTATATTTTCTAAATAAATAAAAATGAATCGTGGAATGTGTTGCTAAGCGCAAAACTCGAGGACGGTTGGAACAATTTGGTTATTTTTTTTTGACACTATTTTGATAAATTACTATCAAAGAACATTTGAAAAATATCTTAATTTATAAAGACTAGAATGCCTCCAATGTGCAAGCTCCGAAGCTTCTGCAGTATCGCTTTGATCTAGATATATCCCTAGGGAATATATTTTATGTAGAAAATCGTAATTTGAAAATACAAGGGGTATTCAAAAAAGAGAAACCCTTACTGTATCGTACCTAATATAATTTGGTGGGCGATAGGGGTTGGTGAGGGGTGAACGAGGCAGACAATCAGTCTGCGGCGAAGGATGTAACGAAACGCGTAAAGGTTTCTCCTCAATTTATTCAATGTATTCCGTGGGCTCGGGAGTTGAGAGCCCTCGACGAATGTATAGGGAATTAAGTGATTCAGATTTAGTGGCAATCTGAACACTGTGGGAAGATACAGAATGAACGGAATGAAGAAAATGGACGTTGAAATTGGAAAAAGTCTACAAAGTCATATTGCTCGAAAGTAGGTCGAAAGCTCGAGCTCGAGCTCGCACTCGCAGCGGATCAAACTGTCTCGTAACATATAACTTTATGCTCCTCTATAAAGTCATGTCGCTCTGCTTTTGTCATACACTCTGGAAAATCAATAAGTAAACAATTCCTAGGTTCTCATGGGAACATTCGACCCTCTATTATTTATTGTTTTAGTCTCGCGACTAAACTTCACTTTATTCCCATCTTCACAAAACAAAACAAAACAGTGACACTTTAATTCAAAACAAAACAATGTTACTCTACTTTGACATAAATATTGAAATAAATACTACTGATTTGGGTCGTCATGTTCGTTTACGATAATCGTCCGGATCCGCCCAACAGACTTCATTGACAATTTAGTCAATATTGATATTATCATAGAGTACTTAATTAAGTACTATTTACTCTATGGTATTATATAGTTGGTTCTAATTTGTTTGTAATTTATAACCTACTAGTTGAACTCGGCTGCTCTTAGCTGCGGCGTGTGCAAGGAGCGACCGCCATCTTTGACAGAAACCGCCATAACTCGTCAAATAAAAATAAAATATTCATAAATTATACACATAAAACATCCTGAGAAATCCCTCCTTCCATTGATACAATCAGAAACTAAATGCGTTCACAACTTTCCAAAATTAGCGCATACATACAGACAGAAAGAGAAAAAGGAGGTCATTACTTTATACTAGGTACTGATTTTAGCTTGTATATATTTAATTCACAAAGAAATGCGATCCGGGCACTAATTGTGGGAAGAAAACGCAATTGTTATAGCGTTCAACAAACCTACGAGTAGGTACATTTTTACTCTGACGCTATTAAAATACTTATTATATTTACATACTACTCCTTTTGTAACTGAATAAATAAAATACTCATTGAAATCAAAACGTCTCTCATCTGTAAAGAGTAGCCCTTAGTTTAGTCCACGGCATTCTGGTTTGCTTCACTAAAAGTGGCATACTAGAATATCACCGCACTCACAGCTTGGGGTGATATTTCAAATTAGTTGCACAAAGTTTTCCTTAGAGTGAACACGTGTTACGACATGAACCATTTATTACTAAATGTTAAGGTTCAAATCAGTCGTGCAACATTTACATTATTCATCTTTTTATCAGAAATTAACGAGAGAAAGTGATAGCATGTATATACGTAAAAAAATCCAGTTGACACTTGTCTTTTTCCCAGTGATTTTGTTTGACACCCTGAATCTAGGTCCACGGATATTACCAGCTATAAATGACATGAGATGTTGACAGTTGGCCATCACTGCTTCATCATCGTGCTTAATATCGTGTGATTTGCTTTTAGTTATAATAGTGTTTGCATGTAATACTTAAAAAGGGTTAAGTGCAAGCGAGATACGAGAGGCTCTCCATTACCGAGTGCTTGCACATGGATGTGCAAATGCACCAGAAACGGTGTGCAAGTATCGATTAAAACCTGTCCAATGATTTTGTGCAACGATCGCAAACATGCGCCCACTCGTTACACTGCAACTCGAGCGATCCGGAATTATATGTTTTAATTGCACTTGTGCTAAACGATCGCTTTACAAGTAGGTATACTCTCTCATCGTAATATCCAAGTAGAGTACTCAGTTTTTTGTTTATTTAAAACTATTTAGCTATTCGTTGCGTTTTCGTTTGAATTTTTTATTGTATACACTTATAAAATAAAGTTTATTATAATAATAATATATCATATATGAAATAACTTTTATAAAATAATGTTACAAAGTAATAATACGTAATGTACTCATTATACATTAAATTTTGGAAAAAATGGTCCTGTCGCTGAATTTTTTTAGATCACTGGACAATTTATTGTTTTCTCACGGCATTATATACACTTTTAAAAAAAAGTTAAACTCCACAGGGGATACTAATAATCTTCTTTAAATAATAATAGTTTATGATCTCTAGACTTATAAATTCAATAAATTACAACATGTAGAGTCGCTACATTGATTACACACACACATCATACATACATCTTCGCTAACTTCTCCTGAACCACCCAACGGATTTTCATAACGTATCTTACTTACTATATTTACTAATAAAAACTAAATTTCGTCCAAAAAGTAAGAGAAAGATGTTCCTTTTCATTTGAGGCTTCGAGGGCATAATTACATCAGGTAAGCGGGATTATAACTTAAGGTAGTTGTTTCGGGGGTGAGGTTTGGTGGGGTGCGGGACTCGGTGACACGTTACAATGGGAAAAGTTACGCAGTAACAGACTCTCAAGTTTGTGCTCGCAGTCTGCTTATAATTCCACGAATATTGCGTTTTCGACCTTCGCCCTCCGCGATAGGGTATTGAGTGGACGTATCAGCGCTTCGACACTTATCCGTTCGTCAGTCGCTCGAGATTTATGTGAACGAGCTCGGTACGAGATATGTTTTATGAAAGTTGCTTGATCACTTTAACACAAACAATCCCATCCAGACACTCTCAATATGCATATAAGTTTATGTTAAATCACTTATATCTGAGGGCCGTTTAATAAAGTGGCTCATGTTAATATCATCAATTGAAATCTCTAAAACAGAGGCGAAAACATGTGCCTATAAATAAATTTAATACGATTCATAAGATACAAAACCAAGTTGCATATTAACTTACTTACTGACTGACTGTTTATTACTGACAGGATGTATTATTTTGAAAATCTATTTAAAAAAAAATTCGTACCATGAAAAGGTAAATTTTCACCTTAGGTGATTTATATGAAAGAGTATTTATGGATCCATACTAATATGAAATAAACTAAGTAAAAGTAACTCTGTCTGTCTGTTATCCTTTCATGCCTTAACTACTGAACCCCCTTCATCCAGAAAAAAAGTACTATTCCTAAGGGATCATCCAAAAATAAAATAATGAAAATAATAATAATGGTTGAAGAAATTATTGTTATTTTGATGTGACGGCGGGACTTACCAAAGGTGGTTTTAAGTTCTTCGATAGGAATTTATTACAACATTCGTTTGAGCCGCCTGAGGAAAGTTCGCGTAAAGTTGCATGAGCGAATGCGATCGTCGCTCGTGCTCACGGAGCGAAGGGCGGAACGCTACTGGCAGCGGGTTAGGGCGGGCGGCTTGAGCTTTCGCAACGAAGCCGCCCGCCCTAACCCTTCTACTTGTAGTACCTACTTACACTAGCGCTAAACTCAAAACACTTTTACTACAAAATTATACCTACGCCTACTTTCAACACTTTCTTAGTAAGTCTTTCCTAAGTGAGGAACAAATTTTCATATTTCAATTATTTTATTAAACTCTATAGTATTTAGAATGGTAGATCTAGATTTTATCAATACTTCGGTGTGTATTTGTGCTAAATATATTGTAACCTCTTACATAATTATCTAATTATCAATCAATAAGAACATAACAAATTTTATTTAAGTATTATGGACTAACAAAAACTTTTAGATTTGTGTTTTGGGGAAATGAAAAATTTTGTTTTGGACAAAAATTCCTTAATAAATCAACACAAAAACACAACACAATCTTGTTTCAAATTTGTTACCATAAACTTGAAATATGAACTTTAATTAATTTGGAGGCTCATTGTCGAGAGTTTTACTTCGGTTTGTTCGATCTTTGAATGAATAATGTATGAGCGAGTGCTCATTTGTATGTTAACAAGAAAACAAATGGAACATCTGTTTTGATAAAGAAAGAGCAAAAGGTCCGGTCACAGCCAATACTCCAAAGTATTATGATGGATGGTGGTGTATCGCGTTCGGCCGCTTTTTCGACTTTCGTCCGATTGGACAAATGATGATCGATGGAGTCATCTAAATCGGGATACATCGCCAGTACGATACGATTTCTCCACTCTGAGCTCAGGGTCCTGATTCTGTATGGCAAATTATGATTTCACGCTTTTGTGACCTTGCCAAAACACATCAATGTCTTGTCCTAGTCTTCAATGTCTATGTAAGAGAATAACTTTTTAGCAGAATCTAGTAGATATCGTAACAATTTACGAAGATTATCGATTAGTAATCATATCGGTTTCGAAGTAAGGAATCGCCAAGTGGTGTTAGAGAATTAGGGCTGAAGTTATTTTTATTTAAGTCGAATTAAATAAAAATACCTTTAGGTAAGGTAACTCACCTTTTGTAAAGAGATCTTTATTTTTGATGAATTTTTAAATTATAAGTTTTGCTATTGACTTTTTTGAAGTGTCCATCTATTCTATTGAAGATTTTACGCCCCTGTAAAAAGCGCTCTAGATAAATATTTTATTTGTGAATGTTACTTCGTGAACATGCAATACAACGACATACTATTAATGACTTACAATCGGCAACTGATTTCGGTGCCCGGACCGGACCGGATTCTTAGTCCATACACAGAGAGGTTTTAGTTTCCAATTTACTTACTTAATTAAAGTATATATTTTTAAGAATTTTAGGCAAATAAGTAGCCTTTTTAAGTTAACTTTTTAAAGAAATATATTATATAAATTACTTTGTTAGTTTAACTTATCTAATCCAATCTATCGCATTAGATAAAGTTATATGAAGTAAAGATATATGAATTAGTTAAGTATAATTATATAAAGATATATGATTTTCTATACCTACACATAAAAGCTAGTGTATTAATTAAAATATTTTGGAGGCGCGTAGAAACCCCTAAAAGGGCTGGACGAAATCTAAATTTCGTTGCGGCGGGATTGCGACAGAATCACGCCATGAATCCCTGAATTAGCGGTTTAGTGGACTGTATATCTGGTTGCGGCTGTAAGCGAACAGTATGACCGTCTGAAGGACAGGATTAGAAACAGAAGGAAATGCACTAACCTTATACCGGTGCTCTGGTGCGCTCTCCTGCAGGAATCTCTAAACGTCCAGCTGGCAGACACTGTTCACATGTATTTAATGTTCAGCGATAAGGTGCGGATGAATCACTTCACTTCCGAGAACGAGTTAAGGCGCGGATTAGGGATAAACCCATATATACTTGGAAACACAGCTCAAGCGCGGGCGCGTTCCTTTTTCCTTCTCTTCGACCTCTCACGCGGCGGTCATCGGCAGTAGTGCATTATTTTGATAAGAGGGTAAAGAGGAAAAATGTGAGGGCCATAATTATTAGGAAGGTGGGTATACGTGAAAGACAGAAAGGTACTTGACAGCCAACTATTCGATCACGGCGCAACCATATTTAATATTTCTGAATAGAATTTAATTACAATGTGTGAGCTTTGAAAGTGTCAGTGTTTGAAAGTAACACCCCGACAGGTAATTGCATATTGGAGTACCGAGACGAGAATAACGCCTGGAGCAATAAAACCTTACTTGCAAATCCTGTACGTCATAACCATATAGCCAGCCTACGAGCTGATAAACGTAGGCCTGGATAGTTCATCTTTGCAATGTAAGAGTAAGGGCCTCTTTCACCATCTGTCAAGTAGGCTAACCGTCATTTAAAGTCACCTGTCACCGGGAATAATTTAGCTGATATACATACCTTTGTTTTTACGGTAAAAGTCCCAAACATTAAAAAGAAAATAATAAAAAAAATCGCCTATCGAAGCACTAAGCACTAAGCCGAGTGCATAATTTAATAAAACATAAAATTATTTCTAAAAGTAACTAATCACCACTATACTTGTAGTCAGTGAAAGAGGCCCTAAATGGTACAATTTTAAATAGAATCTTTTCTCAATCTAGAATCTAGTTAAAGTTTCCAAAAAAAAGTAGAGAGGAAAAACTGTTTTATGGAGACGGTCGGCCGTAGCATTATTACTGGGAAATACTTCAAATCGTACTCTTAAACTTCGTCCACTTACTTTCCACTTTTCTTTCTTTTTAGACCGCTTTTCAAGGTTTCAAATAAGTTGAAATATTTTTCTCTTGAAATTCTCTACGGAATTCGGTTTTATGTGACTACGAAGAAATTCATTTTCATTTAATTATTTTATTCTTTCTAAAATTAATGTGTTGTTCGTCTATAAGTACCAAAAATGATGTCTACTTTTACATAGATAGTATTAGCTGTTGTACGCTACTTCTATAGGAGAAAGAAAATTTTAAAATCGGTCCAGTAGTTTTTGAGTTACAACAAGATTCCATTACATCAAGATGGTCCTTATTAGATTCTATCAATAGGTTGTCCCCAGCAATACCGATTCTAGCATAAGTAAGTTTAAAGTTGAATTGAAGTTATTCAGTTTGTTGGCGTCGATGAAAAGATTTCTTGTGGCGAAATCACATAGTTTTAATTTCCCTTTTCACCGGCGGCCAACGGCTGATGAAACCTCCTCAAAACTTATTCTCAAAGTGAGCTCATGAAAATTAAACCGACCAGATATTATACCATCAGAACCACAGAGTAAACCAAACAGTAGGTATTCCAACTTTATTTTATTTATATTAGGAAAATACTTATCTCGCTACAAATTATATCTACACATACAATGTCATACATACAAGAAAAGCATAAATCAGCAGTTTCCATTATAGATATTACTAAAACATATATGTTACAAGTCACTACAGAATATTTTAGCTGGGAGAAAACATACAAAAAGGTAAGAAAAGAAGTAATTAAAATTAAAAAATAACATATAACATACGAAATAAATAAATAAACTGCCGTTACAAAAAAGTCATATTGTTGAATGTTATTTATTTAATGACAAAAACTAAGGAATAATTATGGAATTACATAGCTTCCGTTGGTAAGTGATCTCTTAAGTGCACAAAATGCAATAATTCTTGCTGTAGTTTTTGGGCAGATAATTACTTGAAACGCTCACTTCACAAATTCTCGCGGATATAAACGAGTTTCTTTGACGGCATAATTACATGTTTATATTTCAAATGAGCCTGTTACTTGCTGTTTTAACGTTCTGACTCAATAATCCCAAGTTCAAGTCTCACTCTGAATGCAATAAGTTACTAAGTTCGATCTATTCTATTTTGTGGTTACATAAATATAAATTCTAAAAGTTAGTCATTGTCGCGGCCAACCACAAAACATCTTTGCATAGATTGCACACAATCCATACTTCCATACTAATATCACAGCATACTTATTGTATGCTGTGCTAATATTATAAATGCGAAAGTAACTCTATCTGTCTGTCTGTCTGCTACCTCCACCGATCATCATGAAATTTTGCATACACGTTGTCTTGAAAAATATAAAGGAATTGGCGCCACTGTCGCGTGGCGGCGCCACCGTCGTCGCAACGATAACGATCTCAGGCGTTATTACTCATTTATACTTTCTTTTTCAACGCGGACGAAGTCGCGGGCACCAGCTAGTTTTAATATAAGTATTAAAAAAATAAACAACACCTTGTCTCACTTCAATTGTAAGAAGAAAATAAGAAAATCAGACACTTCGTTGGGAAAGTTAATTTAACAAGAGATTATGAAAAGATATACTCGTAGCTACGTTCATTCCATACCATTGTTAGAATACTGTGAGTTTGTCTGGTCTCCTCGAGAGCGACTTAATAAAAATCCTTGTACACGTTCTGTACAAGGAACTTTGAATTAAATATCTCAGTGAATGTTTACTCTTTTTTTTTTAATATTCTAACACAAAAACATGCCAAAGAAAAGTCTTGCGAAATATGATTTAATCCAGTTACAACGGACTCGAAGAATATGTTGACCACAATTTTATGAAATCTTCAATGGAGAGAGCGCAATGAGATGAATCCAAACGGCAAATATTGTAATAGTGCGATTAACTGCACTTTTGTCCCATTAATGATCAATTTCAGCGAAACAGAAAAACAGAGGGTCCAGTGCGAGTTTTACTCGATCAAAGTAAACGCGTCGAACACAGCAGCACTACACGTTAGCCACTAGATGGCGCTGCTTCTTTCCCTTACAAATTGACGTTTACGCGTTCGACGCGTTTGATCAAGAAAAACTCACACTAGGTCCTCATGGCGATTACTATAGTAGGTTATTTTAAAAATCCCATGTTGGAAGAGGTATTAAATGTTCACATCATAACAGTCAGGATTCAAAAGGCACATGGATTCAAAAATCTTTTTTGAACTTCAAAAACAGAATATAATGCAGGTTTTCTTACTATATTTTCTTCAACGTTAGAGCAACTTATAGTAACAAAATTTATCCTTAAAATATCCTTGAGCATTTATTGTTAGTCATTTACTACAATTAATTCTGTAGTTTCAGAAATAACTGTTTCATTGTAAGTAGCCCTTATAGATTAGTAAAGTATTTGTTGCAAAATAATGATATTAGCAACCCACATTGCGACTTGCAATCGAATACTCCTCACGAGAAGCCCTACCCGTGCCCGTAACGCACTGATTACCACTGCTCGTGTGCGTAGCCACGAATAGCAATAAACACCAAATACACGCAGGATAATGTATCAAATAATTATACTTACAATTAATGTAGGAAAGAGTTAATGACGAAAGTATACTGTTTGTATTGTCTCCAATATCTCTATTGTTCTCTGTTCCAATCATCGGAACGTCTAGCCACTCGCTACCGCGCCCCGCGCCCCGCATCCCGCCCCTTATTGAAGAGGGATTCTTTTTATATTTGCTGTATGAGTCTAGTAATTCACCAAGTAGGTGTACGATATTTAGAAAAAAATTATTTAATTATAGTCATATAATTAGACTAGCTGGTGCCCGCGACTTCGTCCGCGTTGAAAAAGCAATATATCGCCTGACATCGTTATTGCTATTATACTTAGCCAGGAGTTAGTTTCCTTAATTTTAGAAAACCCCTCGGGAGCAGTACTTTTTTCTGGATGAAAGGTACCCTATGTCCTTTCTGGTGTCCTAGACAACGTGTATGCAAAATTTCATGGTGATCGGTTCAGTAGTTTTTGCGTGAAAGAGTTACAAACATCCATACAAACTTTCGCATTTATAATACATGCGAAAGAAATTTTCACTTTTAAAAGAAAAATTATTACAAAAGAGTTTCGTCATTCTGTTGTTCTAAACAATGCAACAAAAAATGATGCGGTTTATATCTTCATTTAGAGAATTACGCGGAACAACCGAGCAGATCGTTAGTCCGTCTGCCACTCTTGCCCATAAAAAGTAGAAATTTGATGGGCTACACGTGTGTCACGCTGTTCAAACCTAAGTTCAATTTCAGTTGGCAAATGTCACGTTGTGTAATTAAGCAAGCAATTTAGCGTGCAAACCGCATCATAGAGGCAACTCGTAAAAACCCAATAAAAGAGGTCGAGCACTCCGCCTCCTCCCTCTGACTCCCTCTCGACTCCCGACTTATATCACGCAAAACTATGTGAAACCACATTTATTATATCACTATGATAGTAAGCAACACTTTTTGAGTATTTCTATGTGTGGATTATCTCTTCATTTTAGGGTGAACGAAAACGTATTCCCATTAACCAATGGGATATAATATCCATTGGCAGGCATAATACTAAAGTTATTAGTATTATACGCTTACGACAATTTCTTAAAAATAATTAGCTATGATACACAGATAAGAATCGTATCTGTAACACAACACAACTACATCCGGCTCCAAATAATGTTCAATTAAAAAAGCATCAAGTGAAAGTTGAACACAAAACGGCCAAAGCGAACAAATAAACGAACACTTAGTGCTGAGCGCGATTTCGCCTCAGTGTACCTACATTTGAGTTGAAGCACTAGTGCCGTCCCTCGGGCGTGCTCCCGTCTCGCCGCAATAAGCTCTGCCGCTTTGAGCGAGACCTTCCGGGGCCATTGTGGATACAATCCTATTTGGAAAATCTTCCATTATCGTTCACAGACTACAGCGATCATGCCTACTTCAATTTCCGGTTACAAAATAAAACCATAACATTTTAATGGATGTTGATGATAAGGGCATACAGTTACTTAATATATACAAGCGACTCTCCTGGATTCGGTCGAATCCAGGACTCGTTTACCCCGAAGTCCATCCACTAAACTATGGAAGGAACATTTCGTGAGTGTCTGTCTATGTCTCTCTGAATGCCGAATTGGCAAAACTACTGATTGTTAATTTTGGCAAGTTTTAATCCAGTACTCCCAATATCTTAAAACTTAAAACTATGTAAACACACGACGTAGGTTCCGAATTGATGAGCAACGTCTTCGCCAACGCGGCTAAAGTTTGGGTCTCAACAAGTTAAAAGAACGGACATATTAATTTATTTAAATTTATGTCATGTAAACTTATTGCATATAAATTTGAGTCCTATAGTTTTGTATGGAAATAATTTTTAAATATGACTGGAGTTAATATTAGCTCTTGAAAAAAATGAAAGTAAGAAATGGCCCCGTTCATTGCTTCGCTTGTTTTAATGACAGGCATAGAGGAAGGAAGTAGATTGTGAACGGGCACACACAGAGCGCCCCCACAAAGGATTCGCTTTTTCATTTGTGGCCGGTGTCGTTTTACTTGAATTCGGCTCTCACGTCTGTCTGTTTGTCTGCGAGCCACACAATGGCCGCTGGATTAATCTAGATGTAGCCCCGAGCGAGCGAACAGTCACATTCTTAACGAGTACCAAACAACGGGCTTTATTTCAGCTTACCGTCATTTTTATCAGGAAACCGATAGTAAAAAATTACAAGTGAAATCTCAAATAAATAAATTACCCAAGAATAAAATGTAAGTTTAAAAATAATATTTAATAACTGTTTGTCGCACAACAGTGACGCAAATATTTGTTGACGAAAAATCATACTGGTACACATCAGGACGTAGTCGGGAAGTAAGGGTGAAAAGCGCATCCCCTCGTGCGAGGTCTACTGCAAATAATAAATATAAAGAAAATACTGAAATGGCACAATAGTAATGAGCGCACAGCCCTCTCGGCCCCAGCCCTCAGCTTTTGTCCCAATACTTTTGTATACAGATTTGTCTAGAGCTCTCTTCACTTTTACGGCAAAAAATTAGGGTTATGCTCGATGTTCATGCACCGTCGCTTGGGGGAGCATTTATTTTAATTCAAGTAAATTTCCATTAACAGTTAAAGACGACCTCTTAAAGAGCAGTCAGTGAGAAACGCTTTCATGTAAAGTGCGTTAATACAACATCAAAGTATACGATTATTCAAAATTAAATAAACTTGCACTTATTACTTGCACCTGGAAGAGACTTTGCAACCTTCAATGAAGCAAGATTAGCAACGATGCTGAAATGGATTTAGGGCCAGTGGAGCAGGGCGAACGTCGAATGCTTTTATTTAGAATTTTGTAGGGCGTCTACGTATTCAAAGAGCGTCCATTGTGAAGCCCGTCTTGTACGTTTCAAATTTAAGACAGACGCTTTGAAGGGGTTCTAGAAAACAGTGCTCCGCTCCGCCTCCAACGAGGCGACGTTGAGAACAATCGACAACAGAGCTACGGCGCACTCTCGCAATAATTAACGAGGTGGTCTCCTTGAAGATGGCACACGCGTCGAACGAATGGCAAGGGTACGAACGAGATGCCAAAAACGAGCGAACAAAAAGATCCGGGTCAAGTTGGCACCGTTTAACCCGAGGCTCTAAACAAATATCAGTGTCAAGCCACGCAGGTCAACTTCGCAAGCCGACGTGTGACCGAAATCAGTTCACATGCCGACATTATACACTTAAATTCAGGCGTTTCTATTAAGTAATTTCCAATTAAGTAAACTATGTGTGTTATTTCTAACTTGTTGTTTTAAGTAGTGATTCTTCAATTTATAACATATATTCATCTATAACATTCATCTTAGAATTTGTAATATTTTTTTTTAAACTATGTTGAAACTATTTTAAAAATTAATCCGTACAATATCCTTCCTACCAAAATCGTTTTGAGTAGGTACATATCCAAATTCGTTCCAGAAATATTTTTAGATCGAAAAAGGAGTTGTGTCTAATACAATAAATATATTAATATGACTTAACTTAAATGATATAAGTAATATTGATAATTAAAACTAAAAAAATAAATGAAAGCAAATTATATAGAGAGGAGGGCATACGTACTTTCATGAGATGTAGATGAGTGGAGACCGCGTGAGCTCGCGCCGCGTGTTCGCCGCCGTCCACCGGAAACGAGCCCAGGTACTGCAACGACCATTTCAAATCATTACTAGTACTAAACATTAAATATTTACATAGAAAAATAAAGATAAATTTAACTATCAAAACAAACAGTAGGCACGAAATTTGTATTGAACGACAAATTTCATTGACACATGTCGTCAATGAAATTTTTCATTGACCTATTACAGTAATTAAAAACAGGTATTAATTGTTGTGAGCGAATAAAGCCATATAGTATAAAATATTTGGTAAAAACCACATAAAAACGCAATACACAAGGAAATTCCATAGGAAGCTATGCGTGGCGCCATCTCTCGAGTGGTAGTTGATGTTGTAGAACAAACGTTACTGAAGCTTTCGTAGAACGTTGCAGTTTCCTTACACACCCCGTGCAAATGATTTGTAGAGCTATCGAGAGATGTCGCATTTATTGTTAAATACAATATTTTAAAAAGTACGGTAATAATTTGAAATATTTTGGTTTTCCACATGTTTAAATTGTTAAAATTCCATTATTTCATTATTTCGATAAAGTTGTATTTTTTACGTTTCCGGAATACTTATTATGCTTATATAGAATGTGGTAGAAAGAATAGAAAATGTGCATGAGAAGTAAACAATTTTACAATTCAATTCTATTTGCATTATATAATATGGTACCTATAACATTAATATAATATATATGTAAATATAAATTTAGTGTCCCCAATGAACCGATTTTGATAAAACTTCGTAACTATGTGTAATTTGGTCCAACTTAAAAGATTCCTATCTTTTTATTTTAAACACGGGCGAAGCCGGGAGCGTGTAGCTAGTTGTAATATAAAACTTCAGTGAAAAAATTATCTGACTGATTGAAAGCATTTAACGTAGTATAAAATTCAATTTATACTATGTAAAAAATAATAATAAACAATGTCTTAGTATTCTTTTATACTAGTATACCTATGTTAGTCGCACTAGCAGCCTAGCAAGAGTTTTAACAGTCGGAGACGAGTATTTCGGCGGAGCTGACAATAGTGCAGTGTCGGTGACTGGATGGAGTTTGCTCCAGTTCACACACTCACTTCGACAGCCACATATTGTTTACGTCGGGACTAACTTGCCGTTTACTCGGTGCTCCGGAGATAGTTTATCACCTGCGCGACATATTATTTTACTAGCTGGTGCCCGCGACTTCGTCCGCGTTCTTGATGAAAGGACCCTATGTCCTTTCTGGTATCCCAGACAACGTGTATGCAAAATTTCATGGTGATCGGTTCAGTAGTTTTTGCGTGAAAGAGTTATAAACATCCATACATCCATCCATCCATACAAACTTTCGCATTTATATTAGTACGGATTCTAAATTGCTTTCGGTAGTGAAAATGTTCTATTAAACAGGCGGGAAATAATGAACTTTATTTAAAACGCAGAATATATAAGTAAAAATAGACTGTCTTTTGAAAAGTTTTGTATTTTTGTAGATAGTTTTTTGTAGTTCTAAGTTTTGTAAACTAAATAACAAAAAGCCTTGTAGGTAAACTTTGGTTAAAAATTAACTCTGTCAAGTATGTAGGTAATTCAGATTCTCAAATGTATATTTCTAATCGAAATACAAGACAAACAATGTCATTATACATACAATAGCAAAAAGAAGCTACTAATAATTCTAGCTTGACTCCAGTTATACGGATGTTGACTTTTCAAACATATATCTATATTCAGCATATGATGTGTTGTTCTTATATGCCTGGATGGAAAAGGGACCCAAGTGGTAATGTTTGTCAGAAAACAAAATGTTGACAGGACATCGCGGTGATGAGTTAGTAAACATACTCGTACTTATTTGGAGCTAGTGTACGTCAGGACATTCACGAAGGAACCGCTGCTGGCAAATGGCTTGTTGCAACTTTGTTCAGTGATTTGCATTCAAATGTACGTCATGCAAACGCAAACTTACAAGGCGCACTCGAGTTTGTCCTGTAATGTCTCTCACGAGTGAAATCAAAAGTCGAGTGGGCCTTCCGCGGCATTGAGTGAAGTCTTAGCCGAGCACTAGTCCTAAAACAACATCAGCGATCCTCCTTATCGCCTTCCTATTGCCGCTATTGTTTCTTGAAACAACGGACGGCTGCCCATTCTAATCTAATCACTGCTCGTACTCTATATAGGTACACTATACGACGGGTGTACCTATACGACGATTCTTTGAAAAATAAAATTCTTGACCTGAACCCGTCATTCCGGGGAGTGTCTGTTCCAATCACAGACCACATGCAACTCCTTGGTGTAGACCTTAATGCCAATCTGAACTTTGGTAGGCATATCGAGTCCATTGCCAAAACGGCTGCCCGAAAATTGGGCATCCTTTCCTAGGTTAGGCGGTACTTCACTGCGAGACAGCTCCTTAACTTATATAGAGCACAAGTCCGATCCTGCATGGAGTACTGCTGCCACCTCTGGGATGGGTCTGCCCGATATCAGTTGGCTGCACTGGAATGATTGAAAGGCGAGCTAAGAAACTCATTGGCGACGACTCCCTTGTAGAGTCTCAACTTCAAAGCCTACAGCATCGCCGAAAAGTAGCATGTCTATCAATTTTTTATCGTCTGCACCATGGAGAGTGTGCGTCCATTCTCTTCGATTTGATCCAACCGGAACCGTTCCACTTGCGAAACACGAGGCGCGGGCGGGGGTTTCATCCCTTCGTGGTTGAAGTTCCTCGGTCACGCACGAAGCGTTACAGTTCCACCTTCCTTGTCCGAACTGCTAAGGAGTGGAACTCACTGCCTGCGTCTGTGTTTCCCCAAAATTACAATCTCGGGGTCTTCAAACGTAGGGTAAATGGGCATCTACTAGGTAAGCGTGGTCCACCTTCGGCCGCATCTGCACCTAACATCAAGTGAGATCGCGGCCAAGCGCTGCCTTGACATATAAAAAAAAAAAAAAAAAAGAATTAGAAATTTAGGACTAATAATCTTAGATCGGACAACATATTATTGTTATATATAGGTATAGTTATAGCCTCCAAAATCTTGGCGGATAATATAAGAAAATGGAAAACTGGTTCAATGTACTAGGTAACTTATTCCTTTTTCTTTAAAAACACTGACAAAATGTTGCAAAAAAAAAAGAAAAAAAAATCATTAGGGATAACTATTAAGATGTCAAAATCTCAAGTTTCCTGTAACTTACTAATATCGATGTAAAATAAAAAAAAATCATTAAGTTACCTCGATAACATGGATAATGTTTTAAAAAGTCCTTATAACAAGTGGTTAGATAATTTCAGTTACGAACATGTATGAAGGGAAATTTTCGTCGTCTTTGTAAGTTTTCGCATAATTCCATAATCTCGACAAAATTAGTAAACAAATAACATCATTCACATTCACATAAGGAACAATGAGAGGGAAAATACAAACATCCCTAGCTACAAAGCATGTTGAATTATAGTACTTTCTTAGAAAGTGTTATTATTATAAGTTATAATACGGTTGGGACAGCGTCTACACTCCACCCGATTCTCGGTAGAAGGGCCTCTTCAAAGACAAGAGCGTTCTCTGATCGCAAACCACTCCTTAGTGCGATTGCATGTCTCAATCAACTTCGTTGCACTTAATGGAATTTATGAGAGGTTGCGGTTACGACTCAAGAAGAATAAGAAAGAGGAATTGTGAAAGTATTGGGTGAACAATTCGTTTTATTTCACACCTTACAAATAGGAAAACAGTCACAGTTAGTTAATAACATAAATTCCATTTCCATTGTGTTCCTCGCATATTTGTAGTAGCGACAGCATAACGAGATAAAGTTTACATTCAGTTCCACACATACCACGTTTATGTATTACTTTGAACGATATACTACATTATAGTATACTAGCTGGTGCCCGCGACTTCGTCGCGTTCAAAAAGCAATATATCGCCTAACATCGTTATTGCTATTACACTTAGCCAGGAGTTAGATTCCTTAATTTTAGATGATCCCTCGAGAGCAGTACTTTTTTTCTGGATGAAAGGTACACCCTATGTCTTTTTTGGTGTCCCAGACAACGTGTATGCAAAATTTCATGGTGATCGGTTCAGTGGTTTTTGCGTGAAAGAGTTACTAACATCCATATATACATCCATACATCCATACAAACTTTCGCATTTATAATATTATAAAAAAAATAAAAAGTACGGATACGGATAGTACGGATTAGCACTCAGTAAGGATTTTTGAAATGAGTTTTTTTATTCTTTATTCGAATGCACGATACTTTAGTTAAATGCCTCACCTCACAATTACCAATAACCGTTACAGAGCCATCGGCTTTTAATTTGCAATTGTTAAAACAAGTCTACCATTTAACCAGCTCTAGTTAAACTCGTTAACCTAATGCCATTAATTAGAGCACTTTATCGGAACGAGTAGTGGCGCTGATTGTCACCCGACATGCCTTCACTCTACCCAAATTTTTTAGACATTTTTTCAAGCCTCGAAAGATTCGATTTTATTATTATTATCTTCTAGCTCCAGTAATAAATATGTACTTACTTACATTCGCTTTTATTTATTGCAATCTATTTAAATAATAATAAAGTGTTTTTTACGTTTTGTTGTTTATCATTGGCGTTCCGTAAGATGTAAACAAAAAAATATATATGGAATTAAGGTTTAATCTATACTTTACTAATATTAAAAAGAGGAAACATTTTGTTTGTTTGTTTGTTTGCATTGAATAGGTTCCGAAACTACTGGACCGATTTGAAAAATTCTTTCACTGTTGGGAAGCTATATTATCAGCGAGTAACATAGGTTTTATTAAGTTACGTGGACGAAGTCGCGTGCAACAACTAGTACTTAAATATAGTTAATTCAAGTGTAATAGTGCATCAAGTGGGACACCTCTCCTCTAGTAAGTTTTGCTCTCAAAATGCTCAACTATTATCATGTCGCAGTCCTCAAGTTTGAAGACTGAGTCATGAACAATATAGTTCCGATGGAACTTAGCTAAGGTGCCCTCTCATTTCTATTACATATAGATAATACTTAGTCTACTTTAACTTTATAAGAAACAAGTTGTTTCGCGAGGCCTTACTTAAACTGATGCCTCCGAGAGATTTGAAGACAAATCGTTGTGTAATACCTTTTTCGGTATGTAAATCAATTTCGTTTCGTTTTTGTGAAGTGGGTTCGTCCGCATTCAAATTATATATTCAGAAATTATTCTTTTCCTGCAAAAACGACCAGTCGGTTTTATTTTTAATTGTGTAATCAGCTTACCTACTTACTTATTAATCTTTCAACAAATTATGTAGGTACTTTTCAAATTTTAATTTATGTTAAAACCATTACAATAATACTGAGCGTTTTAAAAATGCTAAGCTCTTAAATGAATCATTGAATTCATTTTTTAAATTTACGCTTCAGAAATTTCGGAATTCGGTACCTATAACTTTTTGTTGTTTGTAAACCGATTGAATGAACTAAACACTAAATATATCAGGAAGTTCTCTGCAATACCTACATCAGTGAAAACAGAATTCATACCAGTTAAGTCCATTTTGTGATTAGCGTTCATAAACACACAAACAGAATAAAAAAATTAATAGGTATTTAATGTACCTACTGATACATTGCTGATACATTATCATACTCGTATGTAAGTAATATAGAAAAGATATTCTACGAGTACTTGGACGTTGCATGGGATTGTTATAATATTTGTAATAAAAGTTACTAATATTACAAATAATATTAGTTTATTTATTTATTAGTTACAAATATGTAATAGGCATAGCAACCTACTACATTATTATGTTATAACTTTTCGCATGCGCAGGCGCAGAATAGGTAATAATAGCCGAGCAGTTTACAACGTGCTTCAACTAAATTGTAGCATATAGTGGTCGCGCTTTTGACGAGGCTTATAAGTTGGTCGGGCCCACTCTTTTCGGATATCTGCATATTAAATCAGGCACACGACAGTTCGTTCAACCTTATCTATATCGGCACGGCGAGGCCTCTTTGTCAGCTCATTTATGCGCTTTGTGTCCGCCGGACGTTCACCTTCGCAAAACCCAATTATAATTATCGTCCTCGGCATAATCAATGTCAAAATAAACCATTTAACAGAATTCTAATCGATATATTGGAAATAATGTAGCCGATACTAGCTGTGCCCCGCCATTTGGTCCAAATTCCATCCAACATTGATTGTGACCGGTAACATTGATGTTAAATCAACACGTTTGAATAAACCTCAAAAAGTTCAAAAAAGGGTTTTTTTTTTACTAAATGGATAGAGGAACGTCTAATTTTGCCTATAAATAAATCTACATTAATATTGTGTTGCCTTTATAAAGGTACAAAACTAAATCAATAACAAATATATAATTTCCTTTTAAATGCCAAAAATCAAAACAAAATAATACAATGAAAAACATGTTTCAGTCATTAAAATTTATACTAAACTAAGTAAGTATATATTGTGATTGTGAACGGAAATTATCAAACCTTAAACACTTAAGCTACCTTAAAGCTTAAATTTGTTCACAATTTTCTGATACAACAATCACATAGACTGAGAAAAGCGGGTGTCCCCTCTGAGTGAATATAACCAGTTGTAAGCGTGGACGAACTATTGCTCAAGGCGCATTCTTACTGCATTTACATCTTTGATAATGTCATAAGTATAATTTTTATAGTTGTATAATTTTTTCTCTGTGCAAGTGGTATTCACCAGTAATTGTTTGCCACACATGTGTGTTAGTGTTTTTTTTTATTAGTTAAGTGGATATTGTGTGTGAGCAAATGTTGGTGGGTCTTTTTTGTAAAATAAATAAATAAATAAGGAATACTAGTAATTTCTAGTTAGTTTCTACTAATATACCTCTAACATTCGCACTAATTTTCAAATACTACTCGTTAATGATATTAATTAATGATATTCGATCTCATCGGTCAATTCAATGGTGAACAATAAATAGATCATTATCGTGCAGATTATTATAATCCAGATTGCTATTACCATCAGCGGCCATGCTCAATGTTAATTAGAGTCAAACAATACACGTTGGCGAACAATGAGCACAACGACCACACGTTGTCATCTTGTGATACTCATTAACACTAAACAAAATACCGCTCGCGGGCACAATTAATTCCATTAATTTTCACTCTTTAACATATTCTTTAATTAGAGAAAGCGTATGTGTGTCCAAATTGTGCTATGCTTCCTATGCTTATAACGCAGCGTCTAAGACGATGTTTGACTCCTGTGATGAGACGATGTTGGATAGTGTCCTGTTTACTAATCTATCTCATGTCACATCGTGCCATGGATTGTGAAATACCTAGTCGAATTTTTTTACTGCAAATCTGCTATAAAAACCACGCTGTTAGTTTTCTTTTTTTTATAGTCTTTGAATTTCGTTAAGAAGTGAAAAACACGCGAGGAACTTTAATTACAACGATAAAACTTTAAGCGCCGTCATTACGGAGTCGCCTCGCCCTGCGTCCGCCTCACCCACCACATTAATTACACCAAATGTAATCATTACCATTTATTAAGTGGATATTATTTAAAGCGAAATTGCTCTGATTATCTACACCCGTTTGAGTCGCTAGTGACTTCCGTTTATACATTTGTGAGTGCTGACACTACTCGTCACATATGTGCCGTAGGCTTAAGAAGGGTTAGGGTTAGGGTAGTACCTTGGCGTGGCGAACGGCCAGCATTGTGCTTCACGGCGACAGAGCGACATCTCACGCTCGCACTGACATCACTCAGAGACAACACAAGAGCACCCACACTGCACTCGCGTACCACTCAATCAGTGCGTACAATAATCGGGCATTACGAAAACAAATAGATGCGTTTTTGCGAGTGGCGAATCGGACGACCCGTGCGGAACTGGTCCGGAAGGCGGTCGCGGGGTGGAGTGGCGCGGGGGACCGCCAACCGGTCTGACCGGCGACTTTGCGCCAGGCTGCGCCCGCGCAGCCTCCTAGCACGCCTCACTTCGTCACAAGACGACTTCTATGCGGCGTATCGCATACACCCTTTTTTAACGTTGGGAAATCCTCATGAATACCCGGCAACGTATGGAAGGCTGTACTGGACTCGTACCAGCTACCTGTACCGCCGCGCTAGAAAGTCGTTCTCCGGCCATCCATCTCGAGGGATCTCACGACGGGTGTTAGTCTACCCTTAGTATCATAAAAGAAGGGATGCAGCTTCTTACTATACTAGTACATGTTGACAATGTGCACTTTTATTCTATTGCCAATCGACATATTATTATTATCTCTAGTGGTCAACTCTATTCACGAAAAGATTAACTTTATGGAGTATTGGATCATTTTATAATTTTAAAAATCCTAATTTGGGATTCAATAACTTTTGTATTTGATAATTCTTAAGTTGCAGAGTCCCGAGGAGTACGTCGTTGGTAAAAGGCGACCACTATGAAATGCAAGTATTAAAGGTGACAGAAGAGGCAGAGGTAGCAAAGTCGCATCACTGAAACGGTTTCCGTGTAGAGGTAAAATAGATTTAGCGAGTTTGTCGAGAACGGAGCGTTGCGGAGCGCAGCGGCGCGTGATCGAGCATCCCACCACTAAATCAAATGTTCCACTTAATGGATTTTAAACAATGCTTTGTACGCGCACCATATGTGCCGAACCTAACTCACTTCAAATACATTATTTAAATACTTTTTTAACTTTACATAACTTAAGTAAGTACATATGTGATACCATTGAGATTTATAACACGGACTAGAGCTTCACACTCAGTCGAATTTTTCATAAGGCTATGTTCCAAATTTCAGCTAATTAATTTTGGCTACGAGTTGATAATCGGTCAAGACAAACAATCTATAAATATAGATACTTGTACTATTATGGTATTCCGTGGTATAGACATTCATTCGCTCGTTCCGTAGGTATTTCGTGGTGCAGTGTGGCGGAGCCAAAGCTAAGCCATGCGAGCTAAACGGTCGCACAATTTAACTCCTACTGTTCAGTGCTCGGCTGGCTAACTACCTACTTATTTCTTTCGTAAAGGAGAACGCCTTCTATTTATTGCTTATATGCGGTTTGCATTCAGACTGACAAGGATATCAGCGGTATGACGCTGCTTCGAATCCTTATCGACCTGGTCTGAACCTCTGAGTCTTTTTCGTTTCATCTGTTTTTTTGGTAATAAGATCACAAACCATTTTTTCCATATCAAGAAATACAACCATTTCATTAATGGTCGACCACATCATGAAGTAATCAATTCTAAGATACATTACTACATAACTTTTTTATTTGTGCAATATTAATAAATGCGGGACAAAATCTCTGCTTAAAATGTGCACAATGTTTAATTAATGACAAAAGTTTAAAAAAGCGCTAGTTCCGATCGGAAGAAGCTTTGAAAGCAATGTTCGGCTCATGTTTTATTTATACAGGAAGGTAACCGTGGACGCCGGACGGACGAAATGCTTACGACTTGAAAAGCCACTCGACGAGATATTACAAAACTTGTGCTATATTTCTATTTGCAAATCTGTCCCAGTTATTGGCTCAAAAAATAGAAGCCTGGATAGGCATTACAGGGGAGGGAAGTCGGCTTAATGTGGCCTCGTTACCCATTAGGTAATAACGCAGTCAGTAACTTCACGTTTTATATTTCACTTTAATACCGAGGAACAGGTGCGAAGCCACTACGTTTCCCAAATGGGTTCCGTAAATTCACTAACTTGTAAATTATTATGAAAAGCTTCAGTTTCAATTTGTTATTAAACAGTAGCACAACTTAATTAATACTTAACACGCCTTCGTCGGCTTTGCTTTTGTGAATACTACATAATTTGTTCTTTGGCCTATCCGATTAGATCCACAACTTGATGTACTATAGTGCAGTGTACTCGTGACGCTATCAACCACCGACAAAAGTGCAATATATTTAGTACTAGTTAACTTAATAATATACAGCCTATTACTCGCTGATAATATAGCTTCCCAACGGGGAAAGAATTTTTCAAATCGGTCCAGCAGTTTCGGGGCCTATTCAATTCAAACAAACGAACCAACAATTAATTCTTCCTCTTTATAATATAAGTTTAGATATAATACAGAATAGATGCATGTACAGCTAAGTATATAATACAATGGCAGGTGACAAAGTCTGTCTGTATGCTTTCGAGCCGTAAAACATAGTAGGGCGTGGCGTGGAAAACGTATATTGGAATTCAATCAAGTTGATTAAATCGTTCTTAAAAGCTTGCACAAACTATCCAACTTATGTAAAGTTAAACACACTTTGGAATATGCTTTCTTAGCAAACTCGTTTCATTATCTTTTTTATTGCACGGTGGACAAAATCATCCGTACTAATATTATAAATGCGAAAGTTTGTATGGATGTATGGATGTTTGTAACTCTTTCACGCAAAAACTACTGAACACCATGAAATTTTGCATACGCACGTTGTCTGGGACACCAGAAAGGACATAAGGTACCTTTCATCCAGAAAAAAGTACTGCTCCTGAGGGATTATCTAAAATTAAGGAAACTAACTCCTGGCTAAGTATAATAGCAATAACGATGTCAGGCGATATATTGCTTTTTCAACGTGGACGAAGTCGCGGGCACCAGCTAGTGTGTGATATTGCAATGGCGTCATTAGAAAACTGACCGATTCAGTTGGAACTAATTTGTTAAAAAGCGTATCAGATATTCAAAAATAATTTACGACTGTTTTTTCAAACTAAAAAGAACTAAAAATTGTTTTGTTTTTAAATATATTTTAATAAATATATTAGTCCGATATGAATCGGGATTTTTTTTTTTTTTTTTTTTTTTTTTTTTTTTTTTTTTTTTATTAAAGGTTCACAAAACTGGAATACAATTCCATCTACAAGAAAAACATACATCATACAAAACATTGATTTGGAATGTACCCTACTAGATGTGAACACAGCATGCAAAAAAAGAAAAAAACGCACCAGACAGTTAAGTATAAGAAGATAAACAAATTAAAGTGATTGAACATATTTAAAAATTAATTTTCTTGCCGAGACCGCAGAACCATAGAATAGATCAAATTTATTTTGAATTCCGTTATATGAAGAGCACATGCGATAGATAGGACTGTGTTGAAGGAGATTAGTGCGGCATGGAAGTAGAGTAAAAGTTTTACGATTCTGCAATCGACTACCCCGTCGAGGCACAGAAAAGTATAGATGTTCAAGGATGTCGGGAGCATCGACAATACCGTTAATAAGTTTGAAAAGGAACATAAGGTCCAGAACCCTTCTACGTTTGCGCAAAGAGGCCAAATTAAAGTGAGAGAGGCGTGATTCATACGATGTCAATTGTTTGCACTTATTGCCCTGATACGCAATATGATACAAAAAGCGCTTTTGGATGCGTTCGATGCGATCTGAGTGAACTTGATAGCCAGGGTTCCACACAACTGAACAATATTCCAGTGTACTACGTACCAAACTGTTATGGATAAGTATAGATATTGTCGGATCCCTGAAAATTTTCAACTGCCGCGATACAAAGCCTGAGATCCTTGAGGTCTTCTTAATAATAGTGTCAATATGATTGCGGAAGCTCAAGCTACTGTCCAAAACAACCCCAAGGTCACGTATATACGAAACTTCGGACAAGGTTGTACCGTCAATGGAATAAGCGACATCAGCTGTTTTTTGGCGTCTAGTGAATTTAATAAAATAACACTTGTTAGCATTAAGAAACATACAGTTTTGAACACACCAATGACGTACCCTGTTTAAGTCTTCCTGCAGAGATTGACAATCCTCACGTGTAGCAATACTTCTATATATCTTTAGATCATCGGCATACAGTTTAAAATTACATTGCAAGGTAAATGTTAAATCATTAATAAACATGAGGAAAAACAATGGTCCCAAATGGGATCCCTGGGGTACTCCACATGGGACCTCACAACGCCTAGATTTGAATCCATGAACACAAACCAACTGTGACCTGTTTCGCAAATACGATTCGCACCACCGCAGGAGCGACCCATGAATACCCATCTGCTCCATCTTTTGTAAGAGGATGTCATGATTAACTAGGTCAAAAGCTTTTTTAAAATCGGTATAGATTGAATGCACCTCACCACCCCTGTCGATCACCTCAACCAAATCCGACACATAAGCGACCAGATTGGTTGCCGTAGATCTATGAGGTAGGAAACCGTGCTGATTGTGATTTATTAGATGCTTTATATGAGCATAAATTCTCTTTTGCACTATTGATTCAAGTATCTTACCTGCAGCAGATAAAATTGAAATTGGCCTATAATTCGA
This sequence comes from Synanthedon tipuliformis, assembly GCA_947623395.1. Classification (NCBI taxonomy): domain Eukaryota; kingdom Metazoa; phylum Arthropoda; class Insecta; order Lepidoptera; family Sesiidae; genus Synanthedon; species Synanthedon tipuliformis. Next base: position 147,828 of record OX392415.1, on the reverse strand, counting down.
CACGTTGTGTAGGCAATCAGACTTGTGAATAGGCGTCAAATGTGCTAATTTCCAGAGTGTGGGAAAAGTGCCGCACTGTAAAGACTTGTTATAAATTTGGGAGAGCGGACCGCAAAGAGCATCTACACAGTTTTTGAGAAACAATGGTGGTATCAAATCAGGACCCGCCCCCTTTCCGCAATCGAGTGAAAGCAAGCATCGACGCACCTCCTCTTCCGAGACAGAACATTCACTCAGTGGAAGACTGTTATTATAAGCTTCAACCCTATTGCCATAGTTTTGCCTTAGATTGTTGCAATTTGAATCGTACACGGATTGGAAGTGTGCCGAAAAAAGGTTACATATTTCCTGTCCTCCCCTAGCAGTTCTATTGCAGAAGTGCATTTCATGGGGCAATGTAGAACTGTTAGACCTGCGACTCTTAGAAAACTTCCAGAAATATTTAGGATTTAGTCTAAGATGATCTCTAGCATGATTTTTAAACTTGGTGTAACACTGTTTTATCAATACATTACACCTATCCCTTAAAGTTCTGAAAGTCACTTGGTCCATAGGATTGCCATACTTCTTGAATTTTTTGTGAAATTTGGCTTTTTCCTTAAGCGCTTTTATTAAAGGTCTAGAATACCATACTGGATAATTACTGTCACCCGTGTAGCTCAAAGGAGTACAACTCTCAATTATCAGATTAATCACCCCATAAAATCGAGCGACCATCTCATCAACGCTCATTTGGTCATCGAATATATCTGACCAGTTAATAGCGTTAAGTTCAGTACGAACTGCTACAAAATTACAATTAAAAAAATTTAAATAAGAAGCTCGTTTGGGTTTTACCGATTTATGTGAGAATGCACTCAAATCAACCAACAATGGTGGGTGTAAAGGGTCGATACCAACAAGAGGATCATCAGCCTCTCTCACTAAAACATTATCATGCCTGTTAGTTAGAACTAGGTCAAGGGCCCTATTCATGAAATTCTTGACAGGATTACACTGAGACAGACAATTGTAGGCAATTGCGTCTATGAGTATATTATTAACAGTAACTGCAGTAGGTACTGCGGAGAGAAATGAGTCAAGTGGGTCACTCCTGTACCATTCTATATCTGGAAGGTTAAAATCACCCAACAATAATGTAAAGCTATTCCTAGGTAACCTATTTTGAATAACTTCAGTAACGTTATTAAACAGAGATTCCAAGCGAGATGCTGACTGAGGAGGGGGTACATAGGAAGCACAGATAGCAATATTGATATTAGCGATTTTAAGTGACACCCATACATCCTCATTTCGAGACTCCCATTTGACCCTTCTCAGTGCTCTATACTTTTTTAGAATAGCAACAACCACGCCACCACCATCCCTCTTCAAACTGTTGGAGGTGTATCTGTCTCGTCTAAAAACATCGTACCTATCATCAATGCATTCTCTATCGTAAACACTGTCATTAAGCCACGACTCGGTAAACACTAAAATGTCATAATGGTTTGATAGAACAGATATATATAAATCTTCTGTCTTGGTTCTGAGGCCTTTAACATTCTGGTAATAAATTTTAAGATTTAAATTAGAGTTTTTATGTGATTGCATATACTATCCTATACAAGTACAAATACCAATACAAAACAACAAACAAAAAGAAAAAGAAAAGAAAACAATAATAGTAATGATATGTTAATTCAGTCTTTTAAGAAACTGTTCAGATCTCACCACAATAGCTGGAGATACACTGTTCTTTCGGATAAAAATGCGCCCGTTGCGAGCCCAGACAAACTCGTAGCCTTTTTCCTTGGCAGTGATTCTCGCAGCAGCGTGCAGTTTTTTGTTCGCGGGAGACAAATGTTCCGTGATATAAACAGGCTGGCCGCTATCAGATATCCCAAGGTGAGTTGCGTTAAGTTTGTCTCCGTTAGTGGTCTTAGACTTGTTGAAATTAACAACAGCCGCCAAGACACTATCACGGATCAAAGGTGTAGCAAGTTTGACTATTATGTTACGTGGTCGAGTAGAATCAGATTTCACCTTAGAGACTCGATGCAAGGTTAGAATGCTTGAGTCAGGAATCGAACAAGACACAGTACTGAGCAATTTAGATAGAATGTCACGAATGTTTTCGCTTTTACGCTCTGGGACACACTGGATTTCTAAATTGCACTCTCTTGACAGTTGTTCCATATAAGTCACCTTTGCATTGAGCTCCGAGACAGTTTCCTGAAGTGTGATATTCTCAGATTGCAATTTAGTCACTTCGCTACGCAACTCACTGTTGATGTTTACCTGCTCGCTAAAATCTTTTTGAATCAACGTAAACTTGCCAGACAAATCCGTAACCTCAGAGCGGAGCTGCGACAAAGTATCCCTGAAATTGTCAAACTCCGACCGCTGGGAGTCAAACCGATCAGTCATCTCCCTTCGCAAAGCCTCAATAGCCACCAGAACAGAAGATATCCCGGCACTCTGCACACCTTTACTGCGCGATTCAGTGGATTTATTCCGCGGGATAGTGTTGACAAATCCCATAGGATCAACATCAGCCTCCTCGCTGCCCAAGCTAATAGGCGTTGTTGGCGGAGAACGTTGTACTTTTGGCATAGTTACATAAATTATTTATATTTAAGAAGAAAGTTATACCACTAATAGACAACAAAAATATCCTCACTCGCAGTAATCTCCCAAGTACTTCTCTTCAAATTCTGGCAATTCTTTTATTTATTTGTTTTTTTAAACTTTTAGAGTAATAATTGATAGTCAATGGTAACTCTTAACTTGAACTGGCAATAAAGATTTCCCGATAGCAACACCACGTTGGAGCTGGCAACACTGATTTTAAGATGATAACACCCTTCGGAACACTTTTTTGGTCTGTGGCTATATCAAGTTACCTTTTGCGCTTCTACCCACCACTGCAATTAAAGTGAAAACAACTTTGCTGTCCAACCCTCTTGAACGATGATTTTTCGGCGTAAATACGTTATGTTTTAGCACTTCTTTCGTCCAATATATGGTTTACCTGTGTATTGATCACTAGTGATGATGATGAGTATAGGCAAAACTTTTTGCACTCAATATTCCAATTTTTTAGAAATTATTTAAAACGAGCAACGATTTTCTAAACAACTGTCAACTGTCAGGGATTTTGTCCTAGATGGGATGTAATGTATTGTTCTGTGTATAAATATTAAATAATATTTTATTATTAAATTATATTTAGTCAAATCAAGAAGATATTAATATGTTTAATCATAATTCTCAGTAAATAAAAGACTAATTTTTATATAATAATTTATTAAACTATACTGTTACAGCTCTTGTGTAGTATAGTATTAATATTGCATCTATAATAATCGCTTTCTTTATTACCTACATATAGAATTGTGACATTTTATAATCGTGACAATCACTACCTATCTAATATATAAAATTCTTGTGTCGCAGTGTTTGTTGCCAAATTCCTCCGAAACGGCCGGACCAATTTTGATGAAATTTTGTGTCCTTATCGGGAGGTCTGAGAATCGGCCAACATCTATTTTTCATACCCCTAAATGTTAAGGGTGCTCCACCTCAAAATAAAATTTGTATGGCAAAACAACGTTTGCTGGGTCAGCTAGTTTACTTATATAATTAAAAGTTATACATGTAGTATAATGGCATATAGTACCTACATATATATGTGAGAAGTTAATAAAGCAATTTCGGAATAACCTTCTTTAATTTTAACAACACGTCTTATTTATCTTCACTTGATAGACTCACTAATGTTGCCATTTTTAAAAAAGTACTAATAAAACTACATAACCCACATATACTTATGAGTAGATCCGCAATTTTCATATCGTCGGTATCGGCGCCCCTTGAAGTTGACACGTGTTATGATATCTTAAGACTATCTTTATGGCATCACATGAGTATACATTCACACATCGTATCTTTTAGTAGCGAGGCTTTTTTATTGGGTCGTTATTGACAAAATATGAATTTCTCTTGTCTGCTGGTCTTCTACTTTGCATCATGGAAACCGCTGGCACAGTTATCCAACTTTGTGTATAACAAACACCTGCCTGCCATCGACCATCGTTAAGTTACTCGTAATCTTAACGAAAGTTAACGTTATTTAACCTGAGATATTTGCTAACTTTTTTACTCTTTCAGTAATAGTTCATCAAAATAAATAAAAATAATAACTATGACACATGAGAGAAAAATTTAAATAAGTTTAATGCGAAAAACGCAGTCATTTTAAGATAGTAAAAAAGGTTCCTCATTTTATAATTATATTTAAATATATTAAAATTTCTAGTAACATTTCCAATTGCAATGGCATATTTTCCTTCGATCATTCAATTTCCTACAACCTTACCTTGTATCTTTTCTAACCTTATCTTTTATCGAATTTTGAATAATAATTAGGTATTGAGAATTTACAAGCGACCTTAGTACGTGTTCCATTTTTAAATATTTTCTTCACTTTATTTTCCTTAACTTTTGAATCGACGCGGTTCCTTGCAAAATATTTCTCTATGTACGGTTCCAAAGTTTCCCACAATATTGACTCATAGTGATGAATTACCCGGCAAGTAGGTACTCCCCCTCATTCCCAGTATGGTACTACTGGTCTTTTTATTCTCATTAGTATACCATTAATTGTACAGTGCGTTCAGAGAAGCGAGAGCATATTTCTAGTGGGATATCTGATGGCCTGTGTTGCGAGAGACTGAAACTGTCTGCTAATACAATACACGTAGTTTAACGCTAAGAGACGACATTAGCATAATAACAGCGCCCTCACTCTCACGTCGGCATAATGTAGATAGTATCGAGTATCGGAATTCACAACAGACAATATCCCCCTCAACTGTGTCACAAGAATTACGGACCCTTGTCCATCGTCTCGTTCATTTAAAACATTATTCACATGTATTATGTTCTAATGGACTTAATAACCGCAATAGTGCTTAATGACTTGAAAAAGGTCTACACATAATATAAGGCAGATTATTAACATACAAAGTAAATGAATAAATTAGTTATGACTAATAATTATGTGCTTTAATTGATATCCTACGATGAATAACCCTTTCCCAAGAGAATAGTTAAATATGAAAAATGGTGAAGATTAAAAGGGGTGTATGGGAATAGAAATGGCGCCCGGATTTATTTGGTAAAATCACATACAGAACGCAACACTTTTAAGAAAGAATTCCGCTACTCTTTTTACGTTTCTTCTTAGGCTACGTGTACATCGTTTGGACAGTTCACTATGGCTAATTTTACGTACCTATACCCACTGTCGAGTCGTCAGTGAGCATAGTTGCTCTATTTAACAGAAACCACTGAAGAAGAATGATAATGTATAATTTAGATAGGTATTCGTACTTTAAGGGGACCTGCGCACATAGCTGGCTAGCTATGTGTGCCTGCACAAGGTCCCACCGTCTGGGGATTGCCTGGGTGTCTCCGGGCAATCCTCCGTTGGCGTTAGCCTAGTCAGTCGGCTAGGCTGCCCTGGGGTGGATCGGAGTTTGGTGCCTCGGCAGAACCCGGTCCACTCCGTTCACAGGGCAAGGAGGCACCGGGGAGTTTTAGTGGGTATTCCCAGTGCCGCTATGATCAGGTGCTGGGCGACCCCCACATATCCCTACCGTCTAGCCAACGGTAGGGAATCTGTAAGCGGATTACTCCTCGTCAAAAAAAAAAAAAAAAAAAGGTATTCGTACTTTAAAAGTAACATGTCTTATTTTAGTTTTGTATTAGAACATAAAAAATTCGTGCTCAAAAAGTTCAATGGCTCAAAATAATTATTATGAAAACTGGCATTTGAGCTTTTGAATTTTAGGCTTAAATTGTGGAAATACTAATATAAGGTAGTATTAATATAAATAGTATAGGTACATTGTGATCTAGTTCATCTGATGATGACGTATGATCGTATTAAACATTGTTTGCTAATATGTCAGCACTTTTCAAGTATTTTTTATTTAAGTTTCCAATGACATCGCGTTAAGAATTTCTTATTATTTTGGCCTAATTTTATACGCATTTATGACAAAAAAGCGCACGGCACATTTAGCAAAAATGCGAGAGACAAGTGTGCGTGTGCACCAGGCTTTATCGGCGAGAGGCCACATTAGAAACAATGTCGCGGATGGCGTTTGGCGTCCGTCGCTCGTTTGTACCCATTTTGCGTACTCCCCGGGGAAATTAAAAAGTGGGGCCGATCGAGATCGCGTCCCACTTATTGAAATGTCCTCACCGCCAACTAAGCGGCTTAAAATACAATCAGTGCATCGTACTACAAATTAACAAGACGCCGCGCTGCCTTAAGTTGAACGCAGGCGATTTGCATATAAAACGTAGACAAATCCGCGTGCGAAGATTTATAGCGGAAAATCACGCGTCCCATTATACGGGGATTATCGAAGCGACGCTGAATAAAGATTACACACTTTGCATGTAGATCGACTCGTCCTTGCACACACGCGCCTACCTCCACACCGAAGGCTGACCTGGTCTCCTAGAAGTATTTCACTTAGTATTCAAAAATTGAAATGGGGCATCCGAGTCGAAAGCGCCGTCGGGTTCATTGAACAAAGGACAGAAAAGCTCGATTTTAGACAAGCTTCGTTTCAAAGACAGTCAACGACCAAATTTATAACGAACTTAGACGGAGCATCTTCATGGGAGAGCTTGTATGTTTTCACTGCAACATCGTCATAATGTAAATTCATTTTCATAAGAAGTAATATACATTTAGACAACTACAATATTTTAAAAAACATTTATAACATACCTATCAAATTAATGTTTATCATTAATTTAAGGTTTTTTTTTACAATTTTCCGTTTTATTATTTTTAAATTTGATCAGTCTAAATAATTGTAAAGGAACAGTCGGTGTTTTATTTTGTCACCATACACCTTTCTCAAAACGCATATGTACAGGAGATGAGCGATATTGTATAATATTAATATTTTAACGTTGTTTCAACAAATTAACGTTCACGTCAACAGTACAGTACCTTAGTTTAATTAAAAGTTCGCGCAACTTGGAGCAACCCTCTTTTTTATATTCACATATTCAACAAATTCATAAGAAACTTAACATACAGACGAACCAATTAAGGGCTTCAAACATTTTTTTGCATAATATCATCATTACAAGGCTGCGCTAGGACATTCACTTTCCGAGTCTCTTTGTGAAGCAGATTAGCTAGACCTGTATACGTTTCGATTTAAGTCTGCAAACGATACTTGCTCGTTATCGAGTAAATAACGAACTGTGCTCTGGCTCACTATAGGAGATTGAATCACTTCGTACTGGCATATGCCGTGTAGCTTAACTCAGAGGCGTTCGCAGGTAGAACTCAACGGCTTATTGTAGTTTTGCCATACTTGTTCATTTGCCACACTTTTATATTTCCATACATTGAAAGTTATTTTACCACAGTCGTTAAAAAACTATGTAAATTCTCAACAGGTAGTTGTTTATTCGCCACAAGTCTCAATATTTCAAAAAGTAGTGTTAGCAAACATTCTACGTATTTGCATCTGAAAATAATAATATAGATGCAGGAGATCTATTCTTTTTTATGTAAACTTCGACTGACAGGTTGACAGTCTACTTGATGGTATGTGGCTATCATAGCCTATAACTCAAGCAACACCGTATGTGCTGCCAACCTTAGTAGGATTAAGGATTATGGATTAGAAAGGTATAGGGATATGGGCTCTGGCATCCCCTCCCCTACTCACTTGCCGACAGCAACAGAAACAGCATCACAACCATGCACCTTGCAGTGGGGTTGTCCATTATCCTACTTATTCTTAATCCTTGCAAGTTCAGTTTACACATTTTACTAATTTGTAAATTTATTTATTTATTCATAAAAAATAGAAACAGTGTCTCCTTTTTACAACTTTCAAAAATAATGATGGTCTAATTCCGATAAACCTGTGAGAAAATACTAGTCTTAAAACTCATAGAAACTAATCGCTTTGTATAGCACCGCAACAGCCACACACGAAATGTCCAAAATGGCTCATTACCTCAAACAGTGGCGTTATAAGAGTCCCGTCAGGTGTCAGTGTTGAACGAATTCCGGCCGCACCCCTTTCCATTATTATGTCCTCGCACACGCATTACCCGACTCGACTCCCATTTTTGCCTATCACTTGTCCCACCCGCGACACCACGGCATGCGAATTCAACAGTCGAACAACTAAATAAACAATAAATATTAATAATAAAAAAAGGTAACAGCGTATAAGTATAAATTTTAAAAAAATTCAATCGGTTTACCAATTGTTTATTTCTGTCTAGTTTTTTCAATTGCTAATTATTGTAGATCTAGGATTAATTGATAAGAAATTGTATGGTTTTTATTATCAATAGAACTTAATACTATGCGAAACCTCGTTTACATAATTATGTGCTATAGGTAACGAAATGATGGCAAGCAGCTTTCAAGATGAAGATCTAGTAACAGTTGGAGTTCTATTTGTTTTGTTATAACCCATATTATACTGTTCACTGTGCTGTGATACATCCGTACAGTTATTACCAAATTCCCTCAGTGTCGAGCGGCTGGAGGGGCGGGATGTGTCCCTTTCCTCTGCAAGGTTAAGGAGAACGACCAACTCGTTATTTGTTTCATAGTAACACACAAAGTGAACGCATTGTAATGTGTGTTATCCTGCGAACTAAATGAAATTGTGTCCCACTCCTACCTCAATTAATTCCGCTCTTGAAATAATATTGACGCGGCATCCGCTTTGTTAAAATGTTGCCCCAGGAAATGGAGTAATGCGAAGTGCATGAAAAGGACGCGAAACAAATAAATTAATGGTAATGGCGGGTTATTGTTCGTGTTCAATTAGCGAATTGCTCGTCGCGTCTCTTACACTGGCGCGTTTGTTCATCATCTCGTGAAACCAACAGCGATTCAACAGACCCACTGCATCATATTATGCGGGAGAAACAAAAAAGGCGTACGCGGAAACCAACTCTCGTAACTGGGTTAAATCATTTCTACAACTGTGTTCATGTTAATCCTACACACAGTTTTATCGCAGGTAACATTAAGTACCTCAATACACGTGAGGTAATTCACGATTCTGAGCAGAGATATAAATTGAGAGCTAACAGTTTCGATTCTTATATTTACTGAATTTATTCATACGAGTAATACAACCACTTATCAGTGCATTGATCCTTTGCAGAGTTACATAATCAACATCTGAACTAAAAAGAGTGGCTGGCGATGGAATATAGTAAATAACTTATTTATCTATCCCATTATCCTTAATGCTATTAAGGTCGATGGTGTAGCTTGTTGGTACCATCAAGTGGACGGTCAGCCAGTCTGGCCGACATAAAAAATATAAAATATATAAGGGAATAGCTGTTTAATTAGTTGAAAATTAGCTGTCATGAATATATCAATGAATGTTTTTTATTTTTATTAAATATATGTTTGCTCTTATCCAAAAACCAGCTGTGTAGCAAGGATGAGGCATATGATGGAGCGAGCTCACCCAGAAGATGCCTATTCATTCGAACTTTGAAAAGATTTGGTTTATATGAGCTCGGAAATACAGAAATGTTAGTTAAAAAGAATAATTTTGTAATATTGGTTAAGTATTTTCAAATTGTAACTTATAATAAAAAAGTCAAAATAGGGTATTACTTCGACATAGAATAATGGAATCAGGTTGCACCGAATAGGATGGCAGAAGAGACGTCGCGAGGTAATATTTGATTTGGCCACTCGGTCGGAATCGATCCACGTCCGATACACGTCCACTGCAACAGTCCTATTATTGCTTTGTCATATCCGCACATATGCAAACTGACCATTTTATACACAAATAACAAAACGATTGGATTCCCTTGGGCGAAGTCAGACCATGCTGTGGTCTGCACTTGTAGTGGCTATATCGTTTTTTCAGCGATGGCTACGTCGGAAATATTTTTCATCTCGCCGCTAGTAAATTGAAATAAAAATAGATATTTTTATTTGCGTAGAATGTGATTAAATTAAAATGTTTATTAAATTAAATATAAATGTCCTATTATAGTTTTGCCATTAGTAAAGCCGCCAGAAATTAAATGAATCTATTCTAATATAAAATCAAAGCTGAAGAGTTTGTTTGTTTGGTTGAACTCGTTAAAAAATCTTTTTTTTTTAGAAAAAAAGGTAAGAAATTATAATTTAAATTAAACGGCGAGTGAAACCTCGTGACACAGTCAGTGTTATATAAAACATTACAAACAAGTTATATTTTAACTTTTATTGTGGGGTTTCTATTACTTCGATGGAAATTCTAAACAATACAATTCGTTTTTCAATATAACATTTTTTTTTTTAAACTAATTGCGTTGACACTTTCTTGTAATATCTTTATTAAACAATGCAAATTTTAGTATTTAGCCTTAAAACATATCCCTAATTTGGCAAAACAGACGGTGAATAATCTGCGCAGAATTGAGCCAATCGCTCTTCGTGTACACTGACCCGTCGACGAAGTGATCTTTCCATTTGTAAAAGCAAATAATGAATGCACACTGCCGAAGGACATGTCCATTACTTCGCTCCGAGCATCTGTTGTGTATATGTGTCGCCAATAGAGACGCAGTAGGTAGGTACTATCAATTAATCATGATCGACTTTTCAGAAAGAAAGAAAACAATGGATGCAGCGCAACAGCTGTCGCGAGTGAAGTTATCTTTTAGCACAGATTCGAGAGTGATGGATCGCGTCGGCACTCAACTAACTTTACGCTTCCTTATTAACTGACGATAGTTTTAATCACTCACTCTATGGCAACTTTATAAAATAAATAAATATCTTCACACATTCCACACAGCATCATCTAGTTCCAGAGTAAGCAAATCTTTTTTTATTTATTTATTATAATAATGGTGGCAGAAAGGCTCTCGGCTCACTTGATTGTAGGTGGTTACCGTCGCCTAAGGACACAAGCTATATTATACATACTATTTAGATAACAAAATGCTTTTATCATCGTCACTACATATTATAAAGCAAAGTCCTCCGCCGCGTCTGTCTGTCCCTATGTAAACTTAGATCTTTAAAACTACGCAACGGGTTTTAATGCGGTTTTCACTAATGGATAGAGTGGTTCTCGAGGAAGGTTTTAGTATATAATTTACAAAGTTAAGCGTGCGAAGTCGCGGGCAGCAGTTAGTGTGGTATATTAATAAATAATAAATCCCTTCTTTGTGTTAATCACACATGAGAAAATAATTTGTAAAGTGGTAAGTGGGAGCGAGTCGCTTGCCACTCCACTCATTCTGCTCATTCACCATTCAAACTTTTTTAAGGATTTAGCTTTAGACATAGGCGAAATTTTAACGAAGTACGACTAACAACTTTTGGTTACTTTAAGCCCTGAGGCACGTAACCAACTAAGCTCACCTAAATCGGAAAACTTCAGCATTTTTAAATAATAAAAAACATGGCATTTGATTGTTTGATTTTCAATGTTTATACATTCAGAACGTGAAGATGTCATTGCGAAAATCAGAGTAAAGTTTGAATCGTGGGATTAACGCAGCTGAAACTGCATCTGGTTTTTGGTTCAACCACTTTCGTTATGGAAACGAGCAAGGGTGAATTAAAGGTGATGGTGGAAGCCTAACCGTATCAAACTACCAAGGAATTAGCGGCATGGTATAGACTATATGGCAGAAATATAATGTATATAGACAACGAGGGTTCTTTGATTAAATCGTTATATTTTATCCAACAAAACAAAAACTGTTAATTTTTCAGTAGTAAACCACAATTTCATACTGTATCCCTTAATAATAACCGTTAGGTAATAATAACATGGCTGTCGAGCCAATTTGAGGCCCTGAGTAAGTTCGCGTGGATGATTTTAAAGAGCCATAAAATACGCTGGCTGTGAACATCGTAGTTCAAAGAGAAGTTTCTTAATATAAGAAGCAAACGATATAATTTAATAACAGAATCGGTCATAATCCAAGTTGTAAGCTGTCTTGAAAGTTCGCGACGAGTGGATATTGTGTTTGAAATCCCTCAAGTGCTCAGTTGGAGGCCGATAATAAGTCAGCGAGAGGTTGATAAAGGGTTCCCGCGAAGAATATCAATTAATTACAAGTATTACCTCAGAGACGTTTAGACGCACATTATACGAGTCGACTAGTGGGCGAGGTGAACTATATTTGAAATGAGGCATAATTCTATAAAGAATAAAAGAAGTAGGAAAGGGTTTAAAGTGTAGAAAAAAATGTATTCGCATAGTAAAGCGCATATAGAGCAGTGGTAACGTTAACATTGCGATAAGTGAGTGTCAGCTACTGGAGTGCTTGTGTACTGTGCGGACCTTCTGCTCAGTTTAATTACTCCCCGCTCGTTTCACGCAGGTGGCGACGTGTGTTAGGTAGGTTAGGCGTCAGGCCCATTCTTCCGCCTCATTCATTGAGACCTCTCGCCTTTGGAGATGCCGGAATCGCATTTGAATTAAACAGAGAACTACCGCGTGCGCTGTGAACTTCCAACCCTTTGCTGGCTTCGAATAGTCGCGAGTTTGAATAAAGTCAAGATATAAATTTACGCGATTTGTAGAATTTGTAAGTGAAGGGAACTGTGTAAGAATTTCACTTAAAAGTTATTTGCAGCGCGACGCCTTTTGTGCCTCCGCCTCCACCGCACGCCCGCTCCCCTCGGCTCCCCTCGGCTTCCCTCGGGCTGTCGAGTCTTCAGCTTAAAGGCTTTCCGCGGACATCTGGGATATATATGATAAAGACGTTTAAAGAATTTCACACACCCACTCCACTTTCCACGTTCCATATAGTCGGTAGAAGTGTATAGTCGGAGAAATAAATCTCATATTAACTTGAAATTTACAATAGATTACACTAACTGGACTTGAATTATCGTAATTAAACCAAAGGTATATCGTGATGAAGTCCAATTTAAAAGTTCTACCACGATTAAGTAACTAAGTGTAACAAAATTTTGTTCATGTTCCTATAAAAACCATTAATAAGCACACAAAGTAATGGTCATCTTAATATTATCTTAATCTTATATATCTTAATCACATCTTTAATATTATTAATTAAGAAAGAGCAAAGACGAAGGACGTTGAGAGTGAGCAGTTACTGTCTTCGTACTGTTCGTCTTGCTTTGGATAAACCAAAAAAGACTGAAGAGACACTTGAAGTGGACGAAACATACATAATGTATATAAGTAGTAAAAGATCTCACGTACAATGTCAAATACAATAACAGAATTTTCATTAGAAGCATCCATTATGTTCGAGGCGCATTGAAAAAGGCGTCTGCAGCAGATGTTTGCCTAAACAAAAGGCGTGTTACAACAAATAACGAACTCGTGGCAGCCTCTTCAACGATCACGTGATAAGTGACGACACTCTGCATCTGTCCGTCCCGTCATGGGCTCCATGGAAACACTAAAATAATATTTTAGCAAGCGATGCGAAATATTGTGTTATTTGTGTATTAAAATAATTGCTGCTTTGTTTTATCTTGCAAAACTTGTGATATTTATTGTTTTATAGAGATGGGTTTGCTCTTGGCCAACAACCAGCTGTGTGGCAAGCATGAGGCCTATGATATGATCGAGCGAGCTCACCCAGAAGATTTGGGTTGTATTAGTCGAAGGCTACAGACAAATACAGACGCCGGCAGTAAGTTCCAAACCTTGGCAGTGATTTTACGTCTGTTAATATTTTCCAATAGATGTGTGTCAGTAGTAAATTGAGTGGGGATTATAGGACGAGGTACGCGGGAGACCTCTCGGACCGAGTGCAGGAAATTAAATTTTAATCCTCAGCTAGGAACCGAGTCTCTATCGGTAGGTTCAAGAAATTGTTTCAATACATGTTCTCGAGGTCGCTCGAGTGTATATTATCCGCATCACAATCCACCAAGAGCGCGGAGCGTTAAACGTTCGCTAAGTATTCACGCTGGCTAAATTTATCTAAGCTGATTTTGAAACACTCACAGCCAAAACTACCACCATTTAAATGCAACTCAATTCATTTTATTTGCGGCATTTTTAAATGCCTGAAATTAAAAAAAAAACTATGTAAATACCAAACACAATAACTTACGACTAGTTAAAGTGAAATTGGGTCAAATAAATTACGAAAAATAAACTGTCGGCCAGACCAGCATCTGGTAAAAATGGAACGGGACATATTGGGCCGACTCAGTCTCAGGCTTCAGTACACTAATCTCAGACTGAACTAATAACAAGCTGATCTGAAACATCTGTGTCACAGTTTGTACTCGTATTGTTTTGTTTGTTCGAGCGGACGCCACTCGGGACTGGCAGCATCGAGCTCGATGGCAAATTATTTTTCAGATTAGTCGCTTTATTCGTTGCCTTGTCGGCAATTATTGGCCACATATTGCGAAATCCACTGTGGCCAAGTACATGACGATGCGAAACCAATGATTGGCAGGTATTAAAACGAATATCAACATGAATAAAAATTGTACGTGCATTCAAAGTTGTAACAATTATCCGAGATTGATGAGAATTTAACAGATGGATATCAGAGGTCGTTATGTACAAATATTAGCAGACCCGCATTATATTTATCGACGTAATAACATCACGCATCTCACGCCACATGCCGTTCGCAAATATTACACTCGTATTTTTGCTACATTTATTACATTATACATTATTATAGCAGTTTTGGTGATGCAAGAATTCGACGAACGACCACAGACGACACTAATTTCCTGGTCTCAACTCAACCTCACTACATACTCTAGTAACAAGAGATTCATTAATTCTTTGTAATTTTTTAGCCAATTTCTATGAACATTTATGGGAGTAAAATCGAATTGTCACACGAATGCGTTATGTTATATGTTATAGTTACGTTCTATTTCTTTTAATATTTTACAATATGTCTGAAGTTTCAGAGATATTGCGCTATCTACACAGTATTATTTTAAAAAAGAACAATGTTGTTAATAATTTAAATTTTATAAGTCGTATGTCGGAGCTGACACACACATTTTTTTTTTCACACTAACTTAATTTCAGAAATTTAGGTCCAATCCATTCTAGAATACATACTACATATTTATATTTCGCATTTTCGCACGTAGTTGCAAAAATTTTAAGTAAACAAAACCTTATATGGGAGTTGCGCCATTGTTCTTCGTTCGTTTGTTTATACTTGAATACGGGAGCACGTACAGGAATAGGAAATCTTTTAAACTAATGAACTTATTCTATAGATTATATTTGGCCTACACAAAAACTATAGTACCTAATAGGAGAAAACGAATTTCTAGTTTTGTAGACAATTTTATCAAAAGTTTGATATTTCATTATAATATCAATTATTTATAAAAAATGTTAAGTTGGTTTGTGTACGCTTCAAAAATTCGAAAAGTTCTGCACCGATTTTCACTTATAGAAGCCGAGTGTAAACATTTAATATAAATATATTCCACAAATTAGTCATAATGTAATTATAGTCATCTGGTAAATATAGTTACTCATGGACGTCACAAATAAACCTCGGGTTTGTGTTTTTTCTGTTGGTGTTGGACATCAACTGTGAGGAGATCGGAGTTTCTACAAATATAAATTTGAAAATGTATAATATATAAATTTTTTGTTTAAATTTTTGAGGGAAACCGAGTGAAATAGTAGCGAGAGACAAAGGGCGTACAGCTTTTTGTCGTGAAACGTGAAATCCGCCTAATTAAATATCATAGCGGTACCTACGGTCAAAAAATGTTTGCCACATTTTAGCTGCCGAAGTCGACCGCCCCGATCCGTCTCTCATTATTAATTAAACCTAATTTTTCTATTAGGTACATAAATTATTAAATATTTTACCGTTCCTTAACCTTTACGTGCAGGCAGGTAAATTAAGTGGCAATTTTTCTAATCTTAATTAAATTTACAGTTATTTTTACAATATTTTATTATAAATTGTGTTAGGCACTGTGTTACGTAGTCAAAATTGGGTAGCCCGGCTGCCAGCAGTAACCACCTTACAGAAGAATGTCGTGAAATAACAGGATGTGTGCTTTTGTGTTTATGTGTATGTGTATGGCATGCCAGAATCATTCCCGGTAGTACTTGCGGTAACTGTAGCGTGGCTTGTGTTACCATCGAGTGGACTGTTAGCCTGTCTGACGACTTATGCATTAACGACCCTCATTTTAAAAATATTTTTGAAGTATAAAATAAAATTGACAACCACCTATGGTACCTATACTCCAATGACATTGTCCCAGAACCTCACTATCACAGCAAAGTAATGTTGTCAATATTCAGCGTTCTGGTAACTGTACCACTTGGACCCCACTCATTTTCATATTTATGATGTAACAATATTAAGATTCATCAATAATTTGGTGTGATCTGCATTCACGTTGTACTTAGGTACTGTAAACTGCTAGGTTATTGAGCTATACAATATCTGAGTACCCAATTATTAGAAGACACCTTATAAACTGCCACGCGACGCGTTATAAGGGTAATTTTATTTTGGTTAGGATTGCATCTGCGGAGACAGTTGACAGGAATAGCCGAATGCATATTGAATGAACGAGCCACAATCGGAATCTACTTGCCCGATGTCACCTCCTTTATATTTGTGATACTATCTATTTTCAGAGCTCGTACTATTCTATTGTCGAGCATTAATTATTAAAAATACTTCATCCCGCAGCTGGAAATAAACTCTCGTCTGTCACTGCATATGGACCATGTAATCCACTACCCTAGTCCATTGCGCGTTGATGTTTTCTCGAAATCATTTTTCCTCCCTATAATTTTGTTCACCGTTGGAGCAAAAGATCATCATATGTAATCCACAAATAAAATCGGAAACACTCAAAGTGTCGACAGCGGAGCATTTGTAAACTGTGTTAGTGGTCTTTGAAGGATAATATAACAGATCGTTGTTCTATGTACCTAATTGTAGAGCGAAATGCCCCCCGGGACTAATTCAGCCTGATTCAGCTTTTGTCTCCGGAAAAAACGGTTATTCATACAGTCCTTTATGTACAAATGAACAATGGGAGTCTTCGCTTCACTTCAAAATTCCAATCTTTTCTCTTCCTCGTACCTCTGTATTTCTTACATGTCTTTTGAAAGTATTTAGTTAGTACTGTTGACTGTACGACACAAGTCACGAATATTCTTCTAGGTTAATGAGCTGTCATCAGCTAGAAATGAGCAATACATGGTGTAACCGTTACATCCTACTAGTCCTACTAATATTATAAATGCGAAAGTTTGTTTGGATGTATGGATGTATGTATGGATGTTTGTAACTCTTTCACGCAAAAACTACTGAACCGATCACTATGAAATTTTGCATACACGTTGTCTGGGACACCAGAAAGGACATAGGACATACATCCTTTCATCCAGAAAAAAAGTACTATATTGCTTTTCAACGCGGACGAAGTCGTGGGCACCAGCTAGTTTAAAATATAATATAGGAATGTACAGTCAGAGTCATAATTGTCTATATTTCCAGGTCGCTTCCATTCTAAATGAAGCGCTGAGGATATGAAGTAAACGAGCCAAATAGTTTTAGCACTCATCATTCTTCGTCGTCTATGACGAGGAATAGTTGGATCAACTTGAAGTTTAGGTATATGTTAAGAATTTGAAACTTGTGCGCTGTGTGATTGTCGGAAATAGTTGGTGAGAGCTCCTCCTCACCACCAGATGCATGCACACCAGTTTTTAAATTACCATAAATAATGTCACATTGAAAATATTCGTTCTAGAAAAGTTGTTCCAAAAATGTATTAAGCTGTAGATTCCTACGTGGTATGTTAACCATTTGCAATCAAAATACTTTTTGAAGATGTTGAAGCAATAGCCAATCAGAAATTTGGTTCTAGAATAAATAATCAAGAAAGCGGGCATTGGAAATAACTAAACAGTATAATATTAAATTAATAATAAATGCTCAAGCTCTTTTTGGTTTAAGTATCGTAAGCGTAACTCACAAAACATCAATTAATATATTATTTTGATATCATTTAAAAAGATAAGTCTTGGGAAAAGTGTAACTTTAAATGAATGATCGGAAGGTTAGAAAGCTTGTAACCAATCGAAACAAGTCAACTTGTTTCATAACAAAAGCTCTAAGCTCTTATACCCGAGTTGATATAGCTGAACACTGTGCAAATGTCTTTGAGCGCTTCGAAAGCGGTGTATAGATACTGGTGTTGGTAGCAAATGTTGTACATTTGGGAGGATTGTTTATACGCAATAGAGCACGTGACACCTCCTTCGACGATCATATCCGACGCCGTTTACACAACCTCCGCTACGACAGACAAATATTGTTCCATCTATTGGGTGCGCTTGTTGTTTCCAACGAAATACATCGGTGTTTACCATAGTGATACGACTTCGCGAGTCACGACGTGAATTATACTGATATCATATTTAATGTCAGGTTAAACAAGCGTAAAAAGGCATATCCAATACCCGCCTTCAAAGACTTCAAAGGCACCAAGACAAATTTATTTGTTTATCGATCTTATCTAAATAAATATAACCGCTTAGAGAGCACTTTTAGAACAACATAATGATAAAGGATATCTTTAAACCTGCAATATTTCTCCTCTGTGTAAAATATGAGTGTCGACGACGTATCGGAAATAAGCTCCGTCTGGCGCTCCCCTTTTCCAGATCGAATCCTTTTAACCAGCCAGACAAGTGAAAATAACGTATAATTATATTATTCACACTACAGTCATTAGTATAGTGGCAGGGAATACAGCTTGTGGTACTCATAAATTGGGTAGCCCGCCGAAATAACAGCACATGTGCTGCTGGGTAAGAGATGCCAGATTCCATTTTTATATCCTACCCCCTCTTTTATCACTACGAGTACACTGATAATAGTGGCATTGTTAAATTAAACACAAAACCTTTTTAATGTTTGACTTAGTTCTGCACATTTTGTGGTTGCACTGAACAAAAGGATACCACTTAAAACTATATACAAAGTTTTACAAAGACATACATAACATATTTATGTATGTCTTCATTGGAGTGGGTACCCAAATTAGATTTGTCACAGGGACAAAAAATAGTTATTCTGAAAATAGTGTACATGTAAATGTAGAAAATAATTGCATTTATGCGAACCCAGGAGGGAGTCACTAGTTAAATATAGGATTTTCTGATGATTACACGATAAACATGATTTTCACTTGATAATAGTTTATAATGTTGAATGTAATATCAAATTTGACTTTATGTTCATTTTGGTTGTACATATATTAGTTAATTTTGTCAAGCGATCGATCGGAGGTAGAATCTTCGTGCGCGTCATTGGATGAGTGAAATGGCAACAAAGCGACGGTCGAGTTACACGAGACGCGAACAAAACAACCAACGGAAGGAAACTTGTGTGGAGACGACAATACAATAGCCTCCGAACTTAGCCCAGCCGGCGTAGCGCCCGCCGTAGCACCCGGCGTAGCGCCGCTACGACACATTGCTACGACGAACCAATACAGATTCAACAACGCCGAATCCAATATGTCCATTACGAGCAATAAATGTGAAACCATCCATGAAATTGTCACATGTTCTTAAATCCTTTTGATAGTTCGTAACTATTTACATATAACCTACCTAAAACTAAAAACCTTAAAAAATATATAATTAGTACTTAACTAAAATATATTTCCAAAAGTAGTCCCTTTCGTAACCATTTTACACTTTTCACCTTTTTCATTGAAAACCCGACAGGCAGGTTTTTATTCTATTGCAGGATACTCCTTTTTATAACGTTGGGAAATCCTCGGGGTTATCCCGGATTCCTACCGGGGGTAAAACCGTTGATGGGCAGGGTCGTGGGGACGTTATTACACGACTTCGGTGCCCCGCCACGGCTATCCAACGCAGGGGGAGGCCTGTGCCCTGTCAGAACCTCGGCGTACTCGAAAGTGGAGGTACGCCGGCCTACTCGGGGGACCTTACGGCGGGCGGCAGTCTCCCCCAAGACCACTGCCTAGCCTATCAACACAAGCAATAGACCTTAACAGGGTACGGGGATAGGGAAATGAGCTTCGGCAGCGCTTACTTTATAGAAAACTGCTATAAGAAATTAAATACTTTTCATTATTTTATTATGTATTTTTAATTACGTTGACTATTTATAAGGTAGTTTTAAGTTTCTATATATAAGTTATATATGTAATTAAATTAGCGACCCGCTTCCGGCTTCGCATAGAGTTGTTATTACAAAAATTCTTTCTTAGCGGATGCTTACTTTATAAAATAAAGCTATGTTCTTGACTTAGTAGTTTTTAAGTTTAGTTTAATTTTATAATAAGCTTTCTAAGCTTGGTATATTTGGATGTGTATTGGGAGTCAGGACGATCGATTTTATAACTATAAAATCGTGGTCGTTGTTGCTTTTTCTTGAATATGTTTGCGTTGCCATAGGTAGGGCCAGCCTAGCCGCAGCCGCGTGACAGAGCTAGTGTTGAAAATATGTAAATGAACGAAACGGATGGACGGGCGGATGTGGGCCGCAGCCGTAGCCGCAACATGAAGCGAGCTTCACAGTACACGGACAACTTGATATCCCAATTACTCGCTTCAAACTATTTCTATTCGCTTCTTACTACACCCCATTCCCGGAGGTACGAGTAACACCTCTGTGCTTCACTTGGCTTGGCTAAGTGAAACTTGGAATTAATTACAGGCCTGTTCTTCGATACGACAGAGTAAGCCTCGCGTTACGTAGACAACGAATGGAAAATATGAAATTGAAAATGTTGAACCGATGCAATGCCATAGTTATTACTTAGAATGAACGGCGATCGTTAGTACGAAGCGAATAAAAAGTACTTTAGATTTTCATTTTGTTTGGACTATGTGTAAATTCATTCGATAAAAATTTAAAAACAATTTAAAACATTTAATTAATACTTTTCATCCACTTCAAAAAAAATTAAAAAATGAAATAAAAGTTTAATTAAAGTTATACTTTTGTTATACCAACATACTCGTAACGATAGCTATATTATTTATTTCATTTGATTATTGAGAATCTATAACGTACGTTAATTTTCACTACATTTTTGTGCACAAATGTTTAATTTTATACTAATTTTATACGAGTCGCGCGCGAACAACCAGCCATGTAGCAAAAAGCCATATGAGGAATATTGAAGAAACCTATCGTCAGGCGTTATTGGGAGAAGGTCCGGCAAAAATTACGGAACAGTAAAAACCGTGGTCAATATGCGCCGCCTGTGCGGGCCATCAAGTAGGCGGAAAACTATTCACACATGAAATCTTAGAGAGGTAATGTAGTCTCACGTATACTGTGCATGGCAGGAAGTCCCAAAACGGGCAATTTGTTAATGATAATGAAAAAAATGCGCCTTGTTCTCAAAAACAAAGCGGCGACGTAGTTTTTTCATCGCAATAATAATGCAATATAAGAGAAGGGGCTTATAGGATTTTCCTCATTATCTTCTCGCTGTATGCTAATTACGAATCTCCGTTCGGAGCACGAAAGCGTCGCCTCGTCCTGGAACGCACTTTTCAAATTGTGTTTGCATGTAGCTATACTTCATAGCAGCTGTTTGCTGCAAGCCTTTGAATATTCACGTACCTGGCATCTGCGCTGCGACGACGCACGCATACTTATAATGCTCTTATTGGCAGTTGGCTCCGATTGGCACTCGGCCGACACTCGTGGCGATTAAGAGGAAAGGCCCCTCTCGACGGACAGTTCCCATTAATTGATAAGTGCGAGATAAGAACCGCTAAGTGCGGTCGCTCGCCGGTTCATTAACTTCCGACCGGACGAGACGGGATCGCATCCCGTAATACGATCTCGGTCCCGGTATTTACGGGACTAAACAGAAATATATTAGCGGAATTCCGCGGAGATCTCTAAAATAACTGCAAAGCCAACTATAAGCCGACATTTTTAAATTTTCAATGTCAAGTCCACTTTATTTCTTCCGTATTATTTTTTCCATGATTGCTCTACACGGAAGCGTTACATAAGTAACCTGCCGTGTGTACCACGGTGTATAGATATATTCAATATTCATACCAGGTTAGCTGGTAGCTGGTATACTGGTATTATATAACAACACTCAAGTTTTGATGACTGTCAATGTACCTATAATATATATTATGAAAGATTTTGTGCCCTAGTGCTATGTACAAGCGTTTCAGTGCTCTGTGACGATTTAAAAGATATCTCCCAAATCTTGCAAATCGCCACGGGATCCCGTTCAGTCCCGTATACTGCGAGCGAAATTCCGAAATCCACGTATTCCGGTATCCCGTTATTGCAGTCCCTACTTGCGGACTAAGTATCGCACGACGATACTGAAACAAACTATGTCATTTATTGACTTCTCCCGAAAGGGTCGCGCGATTAACAGACCAGTCGACTGGATATATTGGATTATTTCATACAAATATTCGAATCCAATCGAAAAAATTGGCAAAACTAACAGCGTACCAGCGTGACTTCCATAACGTGTAGGAGCAATGGAAGATGTAATGTATTCCTATGAAATGAAAGGTAGTCAATTAGAGTAGAGATTGCGATGCGGTAACGGTAGCCGAGTTCCGTCAAAGCCTAGCATCATAATATAGCGTAATTGCGGTATTACTCGTATACGATTATTACCGCATCGCATTCAGCCGTCTGCTTCTCTTCGCCCTTGCACCTATGGCTCCGAGGAAATCATCTACATGCCTCTGGCCACTGGCCAACCGCTCCGGTTCGAGTGGCAAAGTGAACTCAATAGTTCAGCTTCTCAATAGCTTCAGTAGCTACGTAGGTAAACCACGACATTGTCCCTCCACAATTTCATCTCTTTATATCGGACTTAATGAAAGTTTAATGCTGAAACCCTCGCGAACAAATGGCGACGAAAAACGAGCTAGCTGTTTATTCAGAAATATAATTTGCAAGTTGGGTGACATCAACCCTAATAAAAATATTAGGGGATAATAAAGGTCCGCTACCACATCGTGTCGAGGATTAGGACAACGTATCGTCTCGAGTCCTACAATAATCCTGTAAAATTACGGTGTCTTACAGAAGTCGACCACCGGGAAATAATGGCATGTATGCTTGTTGCATTTTGTCCTAATGAAGTAGGCCACCTTCCATCAAATGAACCGAACGCCTGTCTGTCGACCTTTACTTAAAAAGTGTCTACATATTGTACCTAGTTGTATTTTTGAAGTGAGGGCACTGATACAAAATTCGCTTGTTAAATTAGAGTGGCCCGCGACTGTTGAATATTCACGGAGGCTGCGGCGCACTCGTCCGACGGAGTAACTAAGCTACCGCTCGTACGATACTATGTTCCGCCATCCCGACTGACACAAGTGCTGGGCACATTCATCAATCAATCGCCGGCCAACGTTGTCGCTAACACAAGTTAAGGTCACTCATAGTGAACTAATGAATTGAGGAAACTAAGTTATAACCGGGCTGCGGTAATGAGGCGCGCCAGAGTCGTCCAAGCGGGAAATGAGTGTCGGATTACTCGTGTGTTGTTTTGCCAAATTTTAATAAACTTCCGTCTGTGCGCCCCCGCCCTCCCTAACTAGCTATCCCAACGCTATACAGCCTGTTCAGGGTGACAGATGATAACTGGTCTCGAGTGTACAAACTCCCTCTTATTTGGAATATTTTATCTATAGTTAATGAGTTTAATATTATTGTGAACCGCCGAGGTGAGCTCGCCAGCATTCTGTTAACAAAGTCTTTAGTAGGACTGACTGAGTACTTCTGCTCCGCTGCGAACGGTTTCATATGAGGCTGACATCGCATCGCCCCAAATAAATCTCCCCCGCGTGTGAGCCCTCTATATTGAAGTCCTGTTTAAAGGGAGCCTCCATTTATCTCCATCGGCGTTTATTGCAAATAACGCGCCACACATTACCAACGGCGGACTACTTCGCTTCCCGATAACTACAAATCAACGAATCGTTAAAGAGAAACATTGACGGTAACTGTCACGAGTTGTCTTCTTTCACGCCATCCATACATTGAACAATATTGTTGTAATGGACCAGATTCTATCAGAAAGTTGATTAAGTAGGTACCTCTTGATAGCTTGTGTCATCCGATTTCATATACACTAGAAACAATATAAGGTGTCTATATAATAAAACTATCTAATCGATACCTCAATAATTCCTCAAATGATATACTATTAGTTACTAAACTATCGGTGTTCGAATCAATTGTTATGATACAAAAAGATTTCCAGCAGAAACTAAGTTAAGTTGGTATAGAAGTTGAACAGGTACCTTCGCAGATCGAGTGTGTTCCTGCAGCAACCGCCGGCCGGAAGCTGCAGGGGAAGAGGGCTCCGAGACGTGAGGGCAGCTGGTGGCGGGAGAACTGGCAACGGGTGTGCGACTTCGCCTCGCCAACTCATCTGCACCATCAAACGGGAATCGCATTTAGTTATCATATCCTCTGGTTCTGTGATGTCTCGGTCGGGGTAGGTTCAAAATAAGGATCACTCGGTCCAAGACATAATTATATCGTGCGAAAGCCTGCGTGAAGACAAATCGCGAAGTCCTGCTAATCAGTAATTGGCTAGCTCGAAAGACAACAGCACAAGGGCTTTCCCATATGTGAGCGTTTTATAAGTAGGTATGTCAGTCATTGGGCTGAAAGCGGACTATCGCTTCAGAGAAGGCACTCAATACGTACCGTGGGTAGGGCGAGGTTGCGGCGGGTCTGGGGTGCGAGAGCGGCGCGGGACTCGAAGGGGCGATCGGGAGGGCGCGGGCAGCGCCAGCAACTGCTTGTACAGCTCGAGCTCGTGATAGAACTCGAGGGAGTCCGGGGAGCCGCCCTCGGGAGCCCCCTCCGGAGACCCTTCGGGGGCCGCGGATCCCACCTCCGCTGTGAGACCGTTCAGCACGAGGCGACGAGACATCTCGTCACCGCACATCCACCGCACGAGCACTTACACTCTCACTCGTGCCGATCATCGTCATTGGCTCACCCCCGCCTCGTTGACAGCTCGTGTCGTGCTCTTAGCGGCTTAAGCATTCGGATGCGCTTACCTACCACCGGCATTTTTTTTATTTCGTTACAAAATAAAGTTCCATTTATTCATTTACTAGAATTTAAGTAGGTAGGTAGTAAGTGATTAAGCACAAGTCGTTAAATCGGATGATGGAAATCTTAAAAGTACCGACACTTGCTTCAGAAATAGGTTCGGAGGAGGGCAATCATGAAGAAATAATATTCTCAAGAGTCTCCTCATTAATAATAATAATTTATATATTTTTACTGTTTTTATTTGACGGGCGAGTAGACGATCTGTGCAACACGTGAGTAAAATTTTACACCAGCTGGCTTTATACTTAAAAATTAAGCAAATAATTTATGGTAAATATTTTTTGGAAAGAAGTAGGTAAACATCGTACATTATGGGTTATAATTATGTCACCTGCTTAAGTGAAATATTAACTTTCAATTAAGTTACCTAACGTGCTTGAAATACAATTTAAATTCCCTTCACAACCTAAATAGCTATAGATATAGATATCTTCATAGCTATAGAGGGCGAGTAAGTTTACATACCTACCGGTATTATTGTAATTATGATAATTGTGTTTACATCTGTTTCTTGTTTAGCCAAACCTTGTTTGTGTAAATTAGCCGGTCACCTACTTTTATACGAATTGGTGAGTTGTCTTTTGGAAAACTATTTTCAAAAACGAACACCAGATCTAAATTGACACGAAAACTCATCGACGGTATGTTTGTTTTGAAGCACGATCGTGTCGTTGGGAGAAAGTTCGTTAGCGTCACCCCGACCGCAGCGGACGCGAGTCGGCATCGCACTGACTCAACTCAATTGGCGGACGTACACCGAGGGCCAAAGGTTCTACCTTTTCTATCGAGTGTCAGGTCAGACCCATCCATGAACCCCGAATTCCCGTCAATGTATCCTGAACTAAAACAAAACCGAAATATGGAGTATTGATGTATTAAAAATGCTCGATGCTAAGTTAATTACTTTAGCAATTGGTGGTTAACTTATGATAACAGGTATTTCGATCATTCAAAATATACGTTGGCATTGGAGTTTAGATCGACTGCAGTCCCCGTGTGAAAAATCTTTTACTTCCCCAGCACAACCTTATTTTGATAAACGGCATTTGCGAATTGCGGTTGTAAACTCAAACTACAATTATTTTAGTGCCATCTATTACCTATTGAAATTCTTTACTGTCAATCAATGCACACCCGTGTAAAGCAGGAAGACATTAAATGGAGCACACTGTGATTCAGTCGTAAATTGGCAGCGATCACCACTCTTACAGAACACCAGGAAGTTGGTTCCTCTGAGGTTCCTCCCGAACGCGGTCTTGTGTTCCGATTTCAATTTATATCTAGCTGCAACCTAGATGGCGCTACGTGTATGTTAAAGATGCAAGTATTGCAAGTGTCCTGTGGCGCTCTCTATAACGGCTAAAATAATAATTATCAAGTTTTTTCCAAGTGTTACGCTTTCAATAAACAAATTCATTTACTGTTTTTTTTAATTATGTTATTGATGTGTTAACAGAGGTTATGAGCAATATGAACATAGCTACAACATTAAAACAATAAAAATTCTTAATTATATTTATTTTATTTTGTTAAATTTTCTTTCCATCAACAGCTTTCCATCATAATAGGTATATCCTAATTCTAGGTAACAAAAAAATATAGGCTCTCGCCTTTAAAAACAACATACACCAAGGTATTACAAAAAGTAAAAAACAAAAAATAAAATAAAAACAACTTTAAAAATTATGAATCTTGCACTTTGAAAAAGCACTTGTGTTTAAAAAGTCAATATCATGTTCTTTGGATAATTTATTATATAAGTATTAAATAATTTTTTGTAAACAGGCCACAGAACACCGAGATAACACCGATAAAGGTAACACCGAGATCACATATAGACTCATTAATGAGCAAGTGACGTATTACGTTTGCAACTGAAATACAAGAGCGAGCACTTAATTCAGATCTAGGTTATTGGCAGAAAACTGATTTAGTTCCCTCCTCTGTGGCCCCAGTTGGGGCCTCCATCACTCGCCTACTCCTCCCCGGACACAGAGCTTCTACATCCAACAATGGAGGTCGATGATGATGATTAAAATGATTGAACATCATTCTGAGGGCAAACAGCATTTATTGTTGCATTCATTTACAAAGGGCGCGTGAGTCAGAGCGGCGACAGCGAGTGCAGCAACGAGAGCGGGTCGAGGCGCGCGTCGGGCCAGCGGTGCGCCAGCAGCGCCAGCGCCGCCGTCAGCGCGCACAGCAGCGCCGCCGCCACCGGCACCGCCGCCCCCGCGCGCCTTCGCGGGAACACCGACAGCGCGTGGTGCGACGGCAGCAGCTCGCGGTCCGCGCACTGCGTGCACGACGCCCCAGCGCCGGCCCCGGCCCCCGCGCCGAACGCCAGCGCCGCGCCCGCCGCCAGCAGCGCCAGAGCACCCTCCGCCGCGCGCCAGTGGCGCAGGTGCGCGAACGCGTACGCCACCGCCTCGCTGTCGCCGCGCCGCAGCACGTGCTCTGGGGGCAGCGTCAGGGGCCGCAGCTCCAGCAGGTAGTCGGGCACGTGCGGGTTGAAGAGCACTGCGCGCCGCACGGCCTCCAGCGCCGCCAGCTCGGCGGGAGAGCGCGGTGGCGCGCCGTGGGCGGCCCGCGCGCGTAGCAACGCCGCCGTGTAGCACAGTGCGGCCGAGGGCGGCGCGCCGGCGTCGTCATAACGCGCGACGAGCGCCTGCGCGTCGGCGTATGCGCGCTGCTCGAGTAGCACCTCGAGCAGGTTCTCGTGCAGCGCGAGGGCGTGCAGTGCGGGCGGCGCCTCGCGCACGAGCTCGCGGAAGAGGCGCGCGGCGTCACGCAGACGGCCGAGGCGCCGCGCGCACATGGCGCTGCGGCGCTTGACGTGTGCGAGCACGGCGGCCTCGCGGCGCGCCTCCTGCCCGCCGTTGCCTCCCACCACACCCCCGCTGCCCACCCCGCCCGCCACCGCTCGTACCGCCGCCTCTGCCGCACGCCACGCGCGCTTCAGTACGCGCTCGGCCTGCGAAATTACCTTACATCATACAAAAGCACTCAGAGACATTTTCGGGTGACAATTGATATACAACTGCACTCACCAACTCAGAATCTTGGCTACCATCAACCCATCACATTATTGTGTTGATGAGTTCTTTCAAGAGGTCGACATTTCAAAATATTGCATTTCAGTGGTCATCACGAAATACAGACTTAATTCCATTAGAGCACATTCAGGACATGCTTAAAAGAAAATTAAAGTTAAGCCCTAACCCTCCGCAAACACTAATCGGGATCGGGATAACTTGTTACAAGTTGATATCAAAATCATCATCCAAATTATGCGAAATCAGATGCAGACTGTTATAAGGGTCAGTGAGAAGAAATCGCCCGATATGAATTTTGAAAACAATAAATGACACGTTTCATTGCTGTGCATTAAAAAGTAAAATTTCCAAATAATTTACAAAACTAGTATTTAAAGTCCTTTTTTCTCTGTCTGTATTGTATATGTGTATGAAAAGTTTATAATGGATTTTATTCCTGATTGTATCGATGACAAGAGAAATTTCTGAGGATGATTTATGCGTATAACTCATGAATATATTTGACTAGTTATGACGGTGCTCCAACTGCACTTCGCAGGGAAGTGTGGTCGTACCTCCTGCACAGTGGTGGCGTCCTCCTCGGCGAGCAGCAGCATGGCGGCCGCGCAGTCCGGCCTCAGCGCGAGCGCCGAGCGCGCCGCCGCCACTCGCGCCGCCGGCTCGCGTTCGCGCCACGCGCGAGCCATCGCCTCGTCCGCAGCCGTGACCGCCGGCGCGCCGAACCACGCCTGGTGCTCCTGCGCCGACAGGTTCATGTCGTAGTAGGTGAGCGGAGCACGCCGCGCCGCCGCCCACAGCCGCGCGTACTCCGCGCCCCGCAGCAGCGACAGCGGGTTGCGCCACACCTTGCACTCGCCGCCCCCCGAGCCCTCCTCCGCGCCGCCACCGCCACCGCCGCCCGCCCACGGGCCCAGCTGCGTCAGTGACACCTGCTCGATGAACGACGTGCCGTACTTGCGGAAGTACCACCACTCGAAGATCAGGATCAGGCCCGAGATCAGCGACGACGTGCCCGTCAGCGCCACGTAGAACTTCGGCGTCAGGGTGCCGAGGAAAGTGCTCGAGTCCCACATTATTCACTTATCGATCTCTAATTCATCAAGAATTCATCACTAAGACGGTGACCCCTTGATGTTCTCTCTTACAAATTAATATTGTACATCGCACTTCTACCACCATTCATTTATTTATTTTCGTTAACATACACTATAGTACAAACAGTACATACAAATCAATATTATAAATATAAATAAATAATATAATTGCGAGCGATTGGCAGCTAAGCTAACACTGACAGCTGTCATAATCATAATAGTCGTTTGCTAGGAATTAAGAAGATGAACCACAGAATACTAATCGAGAGAAGCGTGTGCAGCGAATGTGCTATGATAATTTTATATCTAGAGCAGAAAGTAACATTAAACGGAGTAGCAAATATTTTTGGTCTTTTGTTAAGGCCAAAAAAAGCTGCTCCGACTTGCCCGCGACAATGACACTAAACAACATCTCATCTAGCGATACCGAGGAAATATGCGAGTTATTCAATAAATGTTTTCACTCTGTCTTTGAACCTGACGTTGATCCCAAACTTGCGTTCAACTCTAACAGTGCACAGCCTAACATTCTACCATCTTACCCTACTCTCATCAATTCGATTAATATCTCTGTGGAGACCGTAAAGAACTATTTAAAAAAATTGGACACAAATAAAGGTTCTGGCCCGGACAATATACCACCAATTTTCCTTAGAAGTTGTCGTGAGCATCTTGCTGCGCCATTATTCATTCTTTTCAATCTGTCGCTGAGTTCTGAAGAGTTTCTGAAGCCTGAAGTCTGGAAACAATCCCATGTAATTCCTTTATACAAAAATGGTGACAAACACAGCATCGCTAATTATAGACCTATATCGAAACTTAACACTATTGCTAAATTATTTGAAAAAATTATATATGACCATATTTATCCCCTATTAAGGCCTACAATTATCAACCAACAGCACGGATTTGTAAATAAAAAATCCACTGAAAGTAATGTTTGTGAATTTGTACATCAGGTTGCCTCTGCGATGGAAACTGGTTTTCAAACGGACGCTATATATACCGATTACTCGAAGGCATTCGACAAAGTAAGGCATTCGGTATTGGTGCGTAAGCTACAAGTAGCCGGCATACACGGAGATCTTTTACGATGGATAACATCCTATCTTCGTGAACGAAGCCAAGCAGTGACAATTAAAGGGTTTTGCTCTTCTTTTCTTCCGGTCACATCTGGCCTGCCTCAGGGTTCGCATCTGGCTCCCCTATTTTTCAACCTATTCATTAATGACATTGTTGATGTTTTTGATCAGTCCAACTTTCTACTATACGCTGATGACATGAAGATTTTCAGAAAAATTAAAACATTATCCGATTGCATGGCCCTACAAGAGGATCTCGATAAATTTATAAGTTACTGTAAAATTAACTACTTGGACCTTAATATTAAGAAATGTAATGTAATTTCTTTCTCTAGAAACCCTAATCATCTTAAATATGAGTACAATTTCGACCATGTCACTTTAACGCGTGTTTTAGTTACGAGAGACTTGGGTATACTACTGGATAGTAGATTGACATTTGACGAGCATCTTAACTATATAATATCCAAAGCCAACCGCATGCTTGGATTTGTTCTTAGAGTCAGCAAGGATTTCAAAGCCAGTTCAACCCTCTCTCTCTTATTCGACTCCTACGTCAGACCTCTACTCGAGTACGGGTCTATTGTTTGGAACCCACAATATAAAACTCAAATTAAGAAATTGGATAGGGTATTCAGCTTGTATTTGAAACATCTTCATTATAGATTTGACAATGCACCCTCGTTCGCACCTCTTAGTCATAGACGAATTCTGAGAGATCAACTGTTTTTATATAAGATTTTAAATGATCAAATTGATTCACCGTTTTTATTAAGTAACATTGGTTTGAGTTGCCCTCGAGTGAATTCGCGCCGCAAGTGCTCGTTACATATTCAGTTACATAAAAAGAGATATACTAGTAATAACTTTTTGCATCGATCCTGTAAATTTTATAATGAGCACTTGCAGGACCTAGATATTTTCAGTTGTCCTATAGGAGCGTATAAACGAAGTCTTAAACAGGTCCTCGATAATTTAGTTATGTAGTGTTCTTTTTATAGCAGCCAGTTTATTAGTTTATTTGTTTATTTTGTATGTTGTAGTTATATGTTATTTATTAATTGTCTTCTTTCTTTCTTTTATTTTGTTTGCCTTTTTGTATGTTTTCTCCCAGCTTCAATTCAAAATTTGTTTTAGTAATTTAGTGGAAACTTTGCTGATTTATGTTTTTCTTATGTGTATGTGTAATGTGTATCGAGATATTGTTTGTTTCCCAAATATAATAAAAATAAAAAATAAAATAAAAATAAAAAAATACTATGTACACTATGTACAATCACACAGATCCAATACTTTTATACTAATCTTAAAGTACTATAACCTATAACCCTCTATAACCGAACCGTACAAATTATATTATAATATATGAGATATGAGGCAGAGGGTCGACAACGACAACTAAACTTATAATAAAATTTAATTATAAATAGTAGGTATAATACCTCCTAACCAACGAGAACTAGCGGCATGACATTTGGTATTCTTTAATTTTGTTGCTTTGATCTAGATAGGTTTGGGGAGGTACTGCTCCTACTGCCCAAGTGCCCAAGTGCCCATTGCTGTCCAGTTGTGTCAAGCAACAACCAAACAAAACCAATACGCTTGCTATGCAGTTGCTATGTAGCCAAAGAGTAAAATGTAAATTGCTATCCAACAGCCATTTTTAGTGCAACTTCAATTTATCTTTTTAGTTGGTGGCTAGTATTTTACATTAGTGAATATAAAGAAGCCGGTTAAGTTAGAATAAAATTGAATTACATATGTATTTATTTCAATTTAATTAGATTATGGTTTCTAATTTCTATATTTGTGGTGATTACTCAAAATATGATAGAAAACCAATTTTAGAAGTAACCTACTTAGGTCTAGGTAATAAAAATCATTAGATTAATGTTTAATATGTATTTTAGAAAAAAATAATTCAATATATTATTTAAAATGTATAGTATCAAAAAACATTAAATATAGCTAACATTAAGTATATCTTATAAGATTATTTTCATGTTATGGCACATTCATATCACATATAGGTTTTAGTATTGATTGCTTTGCTTTAGATTAGACTTATCATTATCATAGCACTTAAATTACTTATCTTATACTAATACGGAATAAAATGGAAATAGATGGTTTTAACCTTCTAAAAAATCTGCTAAAATTTTTTTTTCATAATTGTCACGTTTATAATAGTACAATATGTCAGGTCTTTCAACAAAGTGCACTGCATCGGTGAGAGCAGAATATATGTCTTTGTTTTGAAGCATGTCCTCGTCGTCTGGCTTAAGCAGAAGGGCACTCGCCACTGCTTTTGCAGCATCGTCAAACCTACCCAGGTGGTAGTATGATATTTGCAAGTAATTGAGAATATCTGCTAAGAATTCAACGCCCGAAATGTAGTTGTGGGAGCGGAGTTTGTCTTGGCATCTTTGTTTACATTGTAAAAGAGATGCCATGTAATTTGAAAGAGTCTTGACAATCTCAGGGGAAAACTCTTGTTCCGGTCCATACTCGCATTCCGCACGGCAACGGTTTTCCCAAGATATATAATCTGTTAACACTTCTTCCATGGAGGTGACGGTTTTTTCCCATTTACTTTCCTTATATGATTTTGTGCCCACTGTGTACATTTCTTCAAAAGCTTCACTTTCAAGATTGAGGACCTCATTGATATCCACTTCCGGTTGTTCCGTGTAATACTTTAAGTTGTTTTTCATTATGTCGTCTTTTAAATGTGCCACAAGGTAGGTGTATGCAGCGGAAGCCGCTTTCGGCAACATGTACATTTGGAAATAACAAACGTGCAAGTACTCGTATGGTTTTCTCTCTTCCATCTTTGATATCAAACTGTTATCAGATTCCTTCGGGATATGGACACTGCCAAATACAATTTCTTGGCATTTATCTAAACAATTTCGTTTCTTAAAGAACAGTTCATACACTTTTAAGTCTTCTATGTCTCCGTCGATATTAGATGCGTATGATTGAGAATTACATTTGAGCCGACAATTGATCAGTGTAGACTTGAATAATTTGAACAAATGTATAGATTCCTCAAAGTGTTCGATGCATTTCGACCATCTCTCGCCAGTATACGCCTCAAAACCTCGTGCGTAACTTTTCTCAAGTGAAGACAGTTTAAAATTATTATCACACGATATTGTAAATATTGAAACTGATAACGCTAAAAACTTAACATACTTGTATGCCATTGCGCTGGGTAGTACCCAAAGGTAATACCATTCACTGAGTGAGTAAATAATAATGTTATTTCGTCTTAACAATGTACAACAGAAAATCCTTTTCTTTCGCAAACAACAAACTGAAAGTGCGCGTATTTATCTGAAATATGTATGTACCTGTTTCTTTAACTTAGTTTTTCTTTAAATATTAAATTAATGCTTCTTTCTCTGGTGTAGGTGTAGTGCATAGAGTAACTTATAATATATGGTGTAGTGTTCTGTGGAGTGGAGTAGACAGCTGTCATTGTCACTGGATTGATGTTTTTTGAGATTTGGGTTGGGTATAGACCACGGCTGGTAATCTTCAAGGAAAATTCACTAGACATAGGAATTTTATAGCCTGTGGTAATAGCAAAATAGAACATGACATTTCACCTCCCCTCTCATCGCCTTGATTGCCTTATAGCGATCTGTACTAAGAGAGGAAGCCATTTTGTTTTGTAAGGTCATTGTTGTTTATATTGTTGCGTCGATTAATTTCCGCCTTTTTATATATCTACTAATTTATTAATAACAATCTTTGGATACATTTATTATATTAAGTATGTATTATAAGTGCTGTGTGCCAGAAAAACCAAGTTCGTGACAGGACTCAGTGGATGTGCAGTGTTATAGTGTAATCTGTTGAGTTTATCGCACACTTTGTTAGTACGGGCGTTATTGTTCTATTTATTTCTATTCTAGTTTCTATTTAAGTCGTATATTAAGTCCATGTTATGTTTGTCTATATCCTAAAAAATAAATATGTACGCATTATTTACTGTGTTTTAATTGTGATGATATTTCCTTACTTAAAAATAAATTTAAGGACTAATAGCCCGTAAAAAAACAAAGGGGTGAGAGGCTGAGAGGGGCGGGGAAGTCAAATGTTCTATTTTGCTATGACCAATCAGGTGAAATTAAAGTACTCGAGCTCATGTCCAGCGCATTTGTACTGCAGATTTCCGTCTGATACGTTAGTATCTACTATTTAGTTTGTGGTATAGACCAAAAAAACATTGCACAGTATTGCTATTATCTGCGAATCACTGGCCACTGCGAATGTCGCAAACTCAGCGATTAGGCAAAATGGCAAAATGCAAAAATTGCACTTTGCACTCATTTGCGCTTCCCTCCTACACTGGTCTTGAGTCTTGCTTGCGGTGTTCTGAGCGAACCATGGACAGATTTTACTGTGTTATCTAAGTTAACAATGTCTATGATGTTAACACAGACTCGTCTCGTCCGCACAGACTACTCATTTTCATTTACGAGAGTGTCATATTCTTTCTACTGTATTTTTATTTAATTTAGATGTCAAAACTTTACGTAATCGTTGGTTGGTTTGAGTCTTGGAGCCTCTGCCATTTGATTTCCAAGCTATAATATTTGATCGGATCAACTAGGAGACAAAATGCGGCTAGGAAGGAAACACATGGAGGTCGCAGGTGCTTTCGCATCTTCCGCAGCGGGGTTCGGAGGAGCTGCCTTCCTCACCCTGCTCTACTTCACCGATTGGAGGGTCTTCGTCGCCAACATCCCCTACTACGGAGGCAAATTCAAGGATGAGAAGACGGAATAATTGTATCGTAATCCTAATGCTATTGTTTTCTTAGTGTGTAATTATAAGTTATGACTTTCTATTTGCTTACTTTATTTCTTACCCAATAGATATTTATTGTTCACTTACAGTAACAGTCTAGCTAGAGAAACTTGACTGTCTTAATAATTGAGACCACATTCAAGTTATACAGTAGCCTAACTAGAGAAGTCAGTTGAGAAATTTTCAGTTCAGTTGTGCTAATCTACAACAAACACTTTGGAGACCTTTTAGTCACGTAATTTAAAAATATTCTCATTATTTCTAATTTAAAAATGAAAGGAGGTAAAGGGACACTTCGAACTTGTATCATAGGCTCGATATAAGGGTTGTAAAAGTAAGACCCTGCTCACGACTCATCATTAAGGGATTCACAAAGGCGAATGACATTGACGATTTGACCTTCACCGATATGACCTTTAGAATGTTTATATATATCATACTAATTCCACACGAAAAACACAAACGTAATCCACACCTCAACGCAGTCACTGAGACACTGTAGCTCCATATATTTAGAGTTCCGAGACGGCGGAAACAATTCAACAGGCCTGATAAATGTGGTTTTTTGTACTTTTCATTAAAACTACATTAAAAAAAAATAAAAAAATCAATACATTTTTTTTAAATGATATTGACTTATTATTCGGTGTAGGAATCATTTGCGCGCAATAAACCGTTTTCGCAACAAATTTCAATATAAGTCAAATTCTTCTTATGTTCTAACTTTTATTGTGGGGTTTCTTCTACTTCGATGGAAATTCTAAACAATACAATTTGTTCTTCACATGTTTAAGTATAACATATATTTTTTTCAAACCAATTGCATTGATAGTTTCTTCTAACATATTTTTTTAAAAATGCAATTTTTTAGGATTGGCGTGTGTTTACACCTTAACGGAACTTGGCTTGCCAAATCAGCAGCTGTACTTAGCATACTTACTGTAGCAGCTGTAATTGCACTAAACTATCACTGTTTTTGAAAATAGGCCTACTTGTTCAGTTTTTTGTCATAAAATTAAATTTGCAGACTACCCGCATGTGTGAACCAATCTGAAAATAGTCAAAGGATTTTGTATCAATGGAAGGAGGAATTTCTGAGAATGGTTTGTTCGTTCTTCTATTTGCTGAGTTATCATGGTTTCATCAGTGAAGCATGGCCGGGTTCAGCTAGTTAGTTATTGAGAATATAATAAAACAAAAATAGGTTGTTTAAGCTAACCTTTATTGATCTCTTACGATTCAGTGAAATTTAAAAAAGTGCAAATAATTGTCTACCTAAAGTGATTTATTTAGTAAGTTATAAGTAACATACAATACAATAGTTAATTAAGTAATAAGTAGGTAAGTAAGCCTCCCGCTAGATAAGCATCTTTATTTGCTGGGAATTTTACATTTATTATGTACTTATCACACATAAGTATAACAACATGAAACAATATACATAAGTGATTAAGTAATTATAGTTTACAACATATATATCTTGTGTTCTCGAAATACTTAGAACTACTAATATTCCCATACTGATACCAAATTGTCACAATGAATTAAAAAATCTGTGCAACGAGACAGTATTAGGCCAAAACCAATTTATTTCTAAGTAATTCAAGTCGTAATAAGTTTGGTACCAATGGAAGTGAAGAGTACACTTAATATTAATTACCTAATTAATTATTCATAAGCTTTATTAATTGTATTGTACCCTTTAATTCACATAATCTATGTCGCGGGGGATATTAATACCAACACCTATGCGGTGCAAGGGTAAAACAAGGGTAGTCATATAGGGGTAGGTAACTGAAGAAATATCTCACGCTTTCCTACTGAGGAATGGCCTTACTAATAGTACTTAGGTATAATTAAATACCAAATCTATAAAATTCAAAAGTATCACAATATTGTTTTATGGAGAATTGGAATCACATTAAAATAGATATTCAAAAAGTAGTACATAGCTTTTTTAAAAATTTACATCTTTTGAATTCTTTGCTATCAAATTCAAGTAAATTTAATCAAGTGTGATCCCAATCCTAATTCCAGAGTTTCTGATGTTACTGACTTTATGTTTTATGGGGTGGGTTTTGTTTCATTTCAATGCCAGTGAACTCCTCAATCGGAAGCATTTTTTTATTATCAATTTCTCCATTACAACATAATATGAAATTTGGATATTGGCGCCTAGAGACTGGACGGTTAAGTATTAATATTACTTTTGTTCTTTTAGGCCTACTACGATCATTAGCTTAGAAGAAAGACATTTAGCTAGTTATACGACAAGAGCATAGGCCTTTCGATCACAATTATTTCTTTCAATAACTGTAAGCATAAAGATAAGGGACCAAAAATATTCAGTAAAGATGAACTATTTAACAAAAAATATGTATTATCCTGTACATCCAAAATTTAAAAGTTACAATCGAAACAGTTATGTACTCATTTAATGGAGAGATTTGTTTCTATTTATTGGCTATCTTACGGTGGGAATACTCTCACCTCTCTCACTCGACATACTCTCACCTCTCTCACTCGACATACTCTCACCTCTACAAACACCATTACAGTTTACAGTAATTCTCGCTCATTCCTACTTTTAAGTACTATATGGAACTCACTTTAAGCATCTAACTCACCCGATCTCTCCACCTACAATATAAATAAATCTCCCAATTCCGTAACTATGACTAAAGAAATTTTAACCGAGACGTTTCATCCCAAGTTAAGTATTGGAAAGTCACTCCGAGTACTTCTTTGCTATGGTGTATATTTTACTATGGTGTGTGCAATTTGTCTTTGTTCTTAATAAAATACCTTCTTTCTTTCAATAAGCTAAAACGGGACAGTGGGTACATATCACTACATAGTATAAAACAAAGTCGCTTTTTCTGTCCCTATGTCCCTTTGTATGCTTAGATCTTTAAAACTACGCAACGGATTTTAATGCGGTTTTCACTAATGGGTAGAGTGGTTCTCGAGGAAGGTTTAAGTACATAATTTACTAAGTTACGCGGGCGAAGTCGCGGGCAGCAGCTTTAATTTTATTAACACGTAATTTTATAACATGTAGTGCCATCTGTTAACTTTTAGATGAATTAGAGTACTACATTGCTTCAAACAGAATTCCCTAGATGGCGTTGTAAATTTTGCATACACGTTGTCTGGGACTCCAAAAAGGACATAGGGTACCTTTCATCCAGAACGCGGACGAAGTCGCGGGCACCAGCTAGTTTCCAATAAAAGGAAAAGAAATCGAAATAATTATGTAAGTAAGAAATACTCGGCAGCTTGACAAGGTATCAGGGAGATGCTCTCTTGGGTCGCCGTGTGGCGTGTACTAAGTGAACGGGGCAAACCATATTTAACTCTCTCAACTCGTCGAGAGAACTAGAACCGCAAGTCGCGGTCGCCGCTGCCGCCGTCCTCGTCCTCGTCGTCAGCGGGCGCGCCCTCGCCCCCCTCTGCCCCCTCTGCGGTCTCACGCAGAGGCGGGTGGGCGCCCCCGCAGTCCGGCGCGCCCTTGGTGCGCGAGCCGGGCCGCTCCACGCCGTGCGGGTCCACGCACCAGCAGACGCCCAGCGCCGAGTGGCACTGGCGCGGTCGGTAGAAGCCCGCTTCGTCGCATGCCGGCACGTAAGCGCCGCGCGCCCGAGCGCCGCCGTGCGCCCGCGCCAGCGCCGTGCACGGCCGCGCCGCGCGCTTCAGGCAGCCGCACCACCGCCCGCGCGACACGCCCGCGCCCTCGCCCCCGCACGACGCCAGGAAGGGCCGCAGGCAGCGCTCGCGCTCGTCGTGCCGCAGCGCGTACAGGTCGGCGGCGGACAACGCGCCGTCGGCGTCCGCGTCTAGGTGCTCGAACATCCAGCGCACCTCCGGCTTGCAGCCGCGCGGGAAGCCGACGCGCGACGGCTCCTCGCGAGCGCCCGCCTCCTCCATCAGCACCGAGAACCAGTCGAGCAGCCGGTCGGCCATCCGGTCGAGCGCGCAGTCGGCGGCGTCGTCGGGCAGCACGTCGTTGACGCGGTGCGCAGGGCGGCGGCGGCGCGGCGCGGGGGGCGCGCTGGGCGCGGAGGGTCGGCGGCGTTGCGGGGTAGGGGCGGGGGCGCAGGGGCAGAAGCCGCGGCAGGCGAGGCGCACGGGCGGCTGTCCGCGGCGTACGCAGTTGTGCAGGTCGAGGCGACAAAGCGATGAGTAGGTGCGGTTGTCAGAGCCGCACAGGAACTGCCCGCGCGCGCGCGCCGGGCATCCCACGCACCTGCTTTCATCGATATACTCTATGAAGTCTATGGTGATTGTAATCCACATAAAACAGGACTAAAATTAAAATTTACTATAAGCTAAAATCGGTACAGAGGTTACAAAAATATAACATTAAAATTTCCATGATCCTACTTCTACTAAAAATCATATCAATTCAATTTGCGTTTTTTAGGCAACGGTGTTATCGTGAAAATAGGTCACAGACAAATAGTTGTACATTCACATTGCAATTATCAACAAAATTTGTTTTATTATAACCATTTGCAAAGTAATGCACCCGCTCCACTGACTTAAAACTCAAAATTCTCGGAAAACTTAAAAAAAAAATTGTCACAAACTAACTACATTTCAAACATCACATTTTCAGCTTTTCAATGAGCTAAGTATCGATATCTTTACGAATGGAATTAATTTGTATTAAATTAATTAAAACGAAAGAACCGTGCATTGAAGATCTGTTCCAATTTAGAGTCGCATGCGATTGGCATCAGGGTAGTAAGTATGTGTAGGGATGTCGATTAGACCTGTCAGGCTTGTCGTCGTCGAGGTCGAAGTGTGCGTCGTCGTCGGGCGCCTCGCGCTCGTAGAACACGTCCTCGTCGCCGCTGTCGGCCGCGACCAGCACGTCGCCGTTGCGCGCGATGGCCTTCTTGGTGGCGCACAGCGCCGTGAACGCGTCGCGCAGCACGCACACCTCGCGCTTCTTGCACACCAGCGACCGGCACAGCGGGTCTGCATCACACAACTCTCTCCTTGTAACCTCATCATCCCCCTCAACTATCCGTGCCAGTACTCACTATCAATACTCACTGTGAGGGTCGTACAAATATCGCCGCGCTCTTCGGACGTGACTCCCGCCCGCGACGGCTCCTGTCGGCGCCTCCTGAAACAGTCAAATAAATTATATTCTAACATCCGAGTAAGAAACGACCTTCACCCATCTGTTTAATGGATGAAAAGAGTTTTATATAAAACTAGTACTTAAGCCTATAATTATATTCATTGTCCTCTTCTATCGCACCGGATGGTTTGGTGGGTAATCACTGTGTTCGCAATGAAATTATGTATTTTTATTTTGACATGTTTTATTTATTAAAACAGATGAATGCAAAATATCAACTTGTCGACTTATTTGTTTATACCTGCCTACTCGACAGTTATATGACGGGAAAAAAATAGTCAACGTTTGCATATTTCTATAGGCTTGATACTTTCAATTACTTAGTACTTAGGTAATTTGTTACTTAAACAAACAAGGACAGTGTTTAAAAAATATTTAATTAATTACCTATTGAAATTTCTTTCATATTCGCGATAGGCACCTACCTTCTTATACTACCTATATATTAGGTAAGTACTTAGTATTATTAAATTTGATATAAAATTCATCCATTGAACAGATTAGTGAAGGTCGTTTCCTATTCGGATCCTCTACTATTAAATTCAATCCTAACAAACCCTCTCCGAAATACGCACAGCCCAACACATTTTATTAAGTAAAGGAATCCTGAAGGATCGCCCACATACTGGTTTAAGTATGTATATATCGCGAAACAAATAAATAAGCGAAGTGGCAGGCGGACACTAAAGTATGTTATCGATTCGTGGGTTGGACAGTGACAATAAGCTATAGGTAGGTATATCGGGTGGAGGGATTAGAATTGAGGCTGGAGTGCCGAGGGTTTACCGCGTCGTCGTCGTCGTCGAACTCGAAGTCCTGGTCGTTGCGAGCCACCGCGACTGCCGCGACCGCCAGCAGCGTAGCCGTCGTGGCCCACAGGCACGCGCGCATATTCTCGTCGCGACTCTCGTCACTCGTCGCCCGTCGCAAAGGGTCGCGCGCACCGCACTGCCCTGTGCCGTGCCCGCCCGACGCCCGACGCGCCGCCACCCGACCCACCGACTCGCGCATCTAACCACGGTACGCATTGCGCCTACATCGCCTCGTCCTCACGGAGGCTGATTATTACTTTAGCGTATGTTTCAAAAAGTTCCCTGATTTTTTCTAAAATATCACCTTTAAGATTCTAGTTTAGAAATCATTTAGGGAACTAAAATTTTTTGATGGTCGAACTGTAGGAAT
Source organism: Synanthedon tipuliformis (assembly GCA_947623395.1). Taxonomy (NCBI): domain Eukaryota; kingdom Metazoa; phylum Arthropoda; class Insecta; order Lepidoptera; family Sesiidae; genus Synanthedon; species Synanthedon tipuliformis. Next base: position 106,274 of record OX392415.1, on the reverse strand, counting down.
ATTACTAAGAAATGCCGTCTAACGTACACATCGACGATATAGTACATCGATGCGATACCGGTCTAATGATCTGAGCCTGAGCGATCTTTAGACAGAAAAGGCCTACGTGTCGCCTCTTTGCAACGCAGTCTATGAACGTTCGCGGATGGACCGGTATCGCAGTCCCTTCCCCCTCCGCGTCCCGCTGCGCTCCGGAGGCGGCGGCGCAGCCTGTATCCGCTTCTCGTGGATGGCCGAGGTCTAGTGGGCCCGTGGTAGACATCGTCTCAATGCAGTTGGCAGTAGAATGAGCTCACTCCGCTTTGTTTACTTACTGAGTGGTTCAGCACACGATCGATCGATGTCGAGTCGCGCACCGCCGACTACTACATTCCTCCAATTTCGCTCATCTGATTTAAATGCGCCTTGGGAACTCATTCTAGCATTTGTCTTCAAGAATTTGTAAGATGAACGAATAAACGAAAGTTTATACCTATGTACCTACTTACTTTTAAAATTATAATGACGGGGCGAGACTCGACAGGACTTACCCTAGGTACTCTGAGCGGACTAGACACGTCCTCATTAATTTTTATTTATGTAGAATAGAATTAGATTACTTTATACGGATAGAAATCACAAATAAAATTTTACCTCAAGGTATATTTTACTAACTATATCCTTACCCACGACTTCGTCCGCATCCCTGAATGTAAGGTGTGTCCTTTGCAGGAAACCCTGACAAGCTATGTGAAAAATTTCAGATCGATGTTAGACACATAGAGAATACACATTGACTTTTTTATATAGAAGATAAGACTAGGGACTCGTTCCCGGCTTCGCAAGGATTCAATTTTTTTTTTCTGCAAATTTTATAGATACGCAACATTTACTTTTCGTAATTTCGTATATATCGCTTTTTGCATTAGTGAAAACCTTATCAAAAACCGGTGGATGGCTTAGAAGTTAGTGGAAAAACAGACAGAGATCGATAGACACATTATTTTAGTTAGAAGTATAGAATTAATTTTATATAAATATCTAGTAATCACTTGGCTTTCCATATTTCCACCATCGCTGAGGTAATCAATAATGTAGAATTGTAGATGTGAAACTGTTGGGTCCAGAGAGTGCAAATCTAGTAAATAAGGCAGTAGATAAATATCACTTTTATTTTACAGGTAGGTGCGCAGGTTTACAGGTTTTATTTTACACTTTAATATTTACAAGGGGGCGCGTTGCGACTACAGGTTGGAGAGGAAGTGCCACTTGTCGACGCCGGGGGGGAGGGGCTGCGGGGCGGCCTTCGGAGGCGCCTTGGATAAAAGGGCGGCCGCCTCCGAGCGCGACACGAGCCCCGCGCTGCCCTCCACGCTCACGTTGGTCTTGCAGATGTCGTCCGCCGAGAGGCTGGGGTTGGACACCAGCGAGCGCCAGAACTCGTGCACCTCGTCCACCACCGCGTACGCGAACGCGGCGTCCTTCGCCTCGCCGTCGAACGCGAACTGGTTCACGGGCTTCCCGTCGGGCACCTTGTACAGCCGGAACCACTCCACCGTCGCCCGCAGCAGGCCCGGCCGCAGTCGCTCCACGTCCGCCACGTCGCGCAGGTCCGCGAAGTGCGGGTCCTGCGCGTCCACGGCGATCAGCTTCCAGTCCGTCTCGCCCTCGTCCAGCAGCGCGAGCGCGCCCAGCAGGCGCACGGGGCGCACGTCGCCCCTGTTCGCCACGCGCTCGCCGATCTCGATGACGTCGACGGGGTCGTTGTCGCCGCGCGCCTGCGTGCGCGGATCCACGTGGCTGGGGTTCTCCCAGGTCTGGGGCAGCGCGCCGTAGTTCCAAATGTAGCCGTGGTGAGGGAACACGTTGGAGACGAAGCGCAGCGCGCCCTTCTTCACGTCCTGCTTGATGGGGTTGAGAGGCTCCGAGAGGCTGATCTCCATCTTGGCGTTGGACCAGCGCGGCACCTCCACCACCATGTTCACCAGCCGCGCCTCGCGGTCTGCCCACAGCGGGATGTCGTGCATCGGCGAGATCGGCCCGCCCTCGTCCTCTGAAGCGTCAAAACAAACTATTGTACTCCCCACTGCCACTGACTCACTAAATAATACATCATTTAATATTACCTACTAACCTACTAATTAACCCATAGATTCTATTACCTACTATTTTGTGATTTTGTGAGTGTGATAATAACTATTGTTGATGACCATCTCGATAACTGTCTTTTTCTTGGTCATTGTTTAAATAATTGTAGATCAGATAATAGTAAATTATTTTATTTTATTTTATTGAGACATCAACAGTACATTAAAATTATCCAAAACACATTTACAATTCATAAAAACAAGTCTACATTTACATACCAATTACTGGTGTCTACAGCTACATTATAATATTATTATATTATCTCAATAATAGTTCTCAATGCTTAAAATCAATTATGTAACCTTGCTGATTTTTTGTTGTTATAAAGGGCACTCTAAACAGTGTACCTATGTACATTTGTTTCATTTTTATTATTTGCCTTGGTTGTTAAGAAAATAGGTTTGAATATTAGGAAGGATTAGATTCTTATAGGAATAATTTAATATACCACTAACTTTCAAGGTTAATAATAGGAAAAAAAATTATTCATCTGCTTCTATGAATCTATACTAATATTATAAAAAGATTTGTATTTTTATTTGTAATGAATAAACTCAAAAACTACTGTAGGTCAAGGAAATAGTATATCTCTGCGAGCTGTAGGTACCGATTTTAATAATAATTCTTTCATCTAGAGAAAGCTACTATATCAGAGTAGCAGGCTATATTTTTATAAAGATATGTGTAGAATAAGTTGAAAAGGGTCTCAAATAGAGTAACTGCTGAAAACATTTAGAATTTAGTTCCATAGTAAACATTTAGAATGAACAAGTGGCATTACTATTAATGGGCGGAAGACATACTATTCTACACTTAAGTTCAAAGTTAAATTTTCCAGTTAAAACAGTGTACCATGATAAAAGATTGGATAACAGATTCAACTAAGAAAAAGCTGGAAACATCAATGGTGTCATAATAAAATTATCAAAATATTAATATATGGATGTAGTACTTAGTTGATATTTTTCAAATTTTTAAATTAATACTTAATGTGACTAATTATCGCACTTGATAATTTTCATGTTAAAGCGGTTTAGGAATTATCATCGACCGGGGTGGCCTTTATCAATCTCGATGATAAAGTCGCGATACTATTTTTTTGTCATACGATTGAGCGTGAAGAAAACAGGAACTCTATTACATCGCATCAGATACCTACAACAAGCGGATACATAGACTCTTGGGTCGAGTGACCCCGCGGGGTCGAGGCCGTGGGAAGCTGCAACAACGATTAGTAACCTTCGATCGCATATGGCCACGCAAGGCGATTCCGCATCAGCACTAATAATCCAGTTCAATAATGACGTCACTATATGTAATAGATTATGCATATTTATTAAAACACCGACTTACTAAAATAGACCCGGTAGTCGGGAGAATAGGCCGATCCTCTTTCTTCGGCTATGTACATTGTAGCGTTGGCTGCCCTTGGCTTTACTGCGGCTTTTAATTTCGCACACTGGAACAGATTGCGAGTTTGGGCTTTCACTAACGGCGCCCGAGGCAAAAACAACTCTCTAATAATCCCTACTGACAAGCAAATTACACCGCCACCGCCGCAACGTGATAGTGACATTTTGTATAGTCACAGAACAACTAAACTAATCTGTTTCGTTTATTTTGACGTTATAGTGTCATCTAACACTATGACCAGTGATCTAATACCAAGGATTTTTTGATAATATAACAGGATTGATGACTTCAAAAAATTGCTTTTAAAAAATTAACTGTATTACCAATAGTTAGAGTATATTTTTCATTGCGCCTTACACATGGGCCAAACCGAGAAAAAAAGAGATAGCCAAACTAAGGCCTTGTGTCCCTTTCTTTCATCTTGCCAGACTACAAAAATGTATTTCATTAAAAACTTAAATTCAAAAATCTTAGATCAAACACTAATGTATATTAATTGTAGTTCAATTATTTTAATAGTTTTTAAATGAAATTATTATAATAACATTAATTTTGTGATATATTACTAAATTACAAAAGATAATATTTATAGTTTCAGTACTATTTTTTATTTTATTTTCTACTGGCATCCCTATGAAATGTCATGGCGGTGTTTTTAAATAGCAGTTTACATATTGTTTTTTAAAATCGTTCATAAAAATTAAATTTAAAGTTAAAATGGTGAAAGAATCTTGTCCGAGCGAATCCTATGGTAGTTGCAATATATCTTTTCACAGGTAAGCTAAAAATAACATAATAATAAATCTACCAACTATGTTAACCATAAATTTGTAACGTTGGTGGATATGGTTATGTACAATTATGTTAATCTAGTAAATCTATTTGGTCCGGCAAACTTCGTGCCGCCTCAGAAACAAAACTCGTACCATTTGTATAGAAAAAAAAATTTCGAGTCATTTTCCATTTTGTACAAACAAATTATTGTTTTCGCAATTTACTTTACTTTCCTATATCTACTACATATTTATTGTAATTTACTTTACTATATTTAAAGCTGAAATATCAAATACCACTCATCGTTAATATACCTAACCAGGACGCTCAGTACACCGACCTAGTAAAATGTTGGTGAAAGGTCCTCGGAACGTATCAGGGATAGAAAAGTAGGGTTTGCACAATGTCATAGAGAGTATCCCATCCCGTTCATACATTTTTTACAGTCCATACAACTTTTTTGGAGTTTTCAAAGCGGGATATCTCCAAGACCGTCGGGGATAGATGGGCAGTGTCTTTAGCGAATAACCATCGATACATTTCTCAGTAATCGTCCATTGCTTATGTGTTTATTTATTTATGTTTATATTAAAAGAAACTACTACTACCTATATATTAGTAATTTTTTGAATAAATATCACTAAGCTTTCCTTGAAAATAAATGAATAGAACATTTAAATTTGTCTTATACAACAAAAATCTTATGGTCACCCTATTAGAAAGGGACACACGGCTCCTCTTCTATATATCCTACTTGACCTGCTTTTTAGCCGCAAGTAATAAATTCTTATTATTATATTAAATCCATGGTTGTGTCAATAACACAGAACAAGAAATCATAAAGGATGTTTGCTCAGATTTTATATTAGTCTCGCTCTGCTCGACAAGATAGCTTCCTACAAAAACAATAGCTCCGTGAATGCGCAACTTTTTATTGTAGTGTGTGTGTAAGCAACATTAAGTTGACATTACCCGAGTTAATGGGAAAAATATTTTATTCTGTGGTCTATTATTTTTAAAAATAATCATAAATAATATGAAAAGGGGCCAACACGGAAAAAAAATCCAAGTACCAATTTTCCTTTGGAATTCTTTGAGCAGTCTACATTTCGGTTTTCGAGATCCCACCCTATTGCGTCATCCGCCAATTCCGCTATCTTTAATTTGAGAGTGAATTTTTGTTTATTGAATAACTTGTTTATTTTCAATTTTACACGAAAAATGGTTATGAGCGAAGTTGCTGGCAATTAAATTTTATTTTTTTTACAATTTTGGTTCTTATCAATTTTTACCTAGGACCAATATTTTTCGATTTAGACCCGAAAAGAGGTGAACCTAAATATTCTATTATCTCGTTTCATAGATTACAACACAAACTAAATAGTAGATACTAACGTATGATTACAAAGGTAAACATTAAATAATTTATAGAACTAGGTTCTTTTTATAGTATACAATAACTAGGTTAGATAAATGAAATAGATTATATAATAAAATTATACAAAAACAATAAATTCACATTATAAAAATCTCAACCATAGGGAACTTGATTCTTGTATGTGCGGCAACACTGAATGGCGTTTAGGGTTCATATGATTTTATCATAGACTAAAAATTGGTCTCGCTTCACTCGACAAGACAAAGCAGTCGTAATTGTCAAACGCGAAAAAAAATGATACGCTAAATTTGGCGTACCGGAGCTAGTCACCACCCAGTCACACTGCAAGCTGTCTGTCATGTGTACATGCCGAATGTTTTATTAAATTTTGGGCATAATTCAAACTAAAATGCCGGGGTGCGTAGTGAAACTGTGTAAAAATAATACCACAAAAAATAAGAAGAACACTGGGATCACATACCATCAGTAAGTATCGTATAATTTCGAAATTTCAACATAAAATAATATGAACCCAAAACGCCATTTAGTATTGCCGCGTATATGTACAAGAATCAATTTCCCCATGGTTGAGATTTTTATAATGTGAATTTATTGTTTTTATTTTATTTTATTATATAACATATTTCATTTATCTAACCTAGTTATTGGGAATTATTTAGAATCGTGTGGGAAGATTTTAGGGTATTTAAAGGTTAAATTAGTTAGAAATGGATGTTAATTTTATAAAAATATAGTTTTTATGGAAAGGAAATGAGTCTACAATTAATTTAATAATATTTTAGAACATAACCTAAAATTGTTTACAATACAAATAAATATGTAGGTACATACCAGGTTTGTTGCAACTATCAGCATCAGCATCACTTAAAAACATTATTACAACACACATATTCAGTACAACACATAAATTTTCACTGTTTAAAACTGTTTTCATTTATTTAATTTTGTTGTATTTACTTTTTACATACGTGTTTACTTCAAGTTTAATCTTCAACCACAGAGCCAATGAGCCACAGAGTCATAAACATTACGGAACCTAACCTATTTGTTTTCATCCAGTACAAATGTCTTGTACCTACAACATGTATGTAAATATTGATGTACTATACAAACAATTTGAGGTCATGTTTTAAAATCTATATAAAATTAATTGTCAATGAATTTCCTCACCATAAAAACAATATTTTTATAAAACTAACATCTATTGTTAAATAATCTCACTTCCAAACACTTTATAAGCCTTCTATACTACTGGTATGTACATATTTCTTTGTATTGTAAACAATTTTAGGTTATGTTCTAAAATCTTATTAAATTAATTGTAGACTGATTTCCTTTCCATAAAAACTATATTTTTTATGAAATTAACATCCATTTCTAACTAATTTAACCTTCAAATACCCTAAAATCTTCCCACACGATTCTAAAGCCAACCCTTATTAACCCTTATTTTTAATAATAACTTGTAAATATTACATGTAAATAAAAAAAACTATTAAAAATGAGGCCTAATCATTGATATAATACATATTGACATGAATATGTCTTTTCTCTGGGGTCTATTCGAAAGAATGTGTGTCACGAAAATCGTTACCATGACGTAAATGAATTAATTCGAAAGAATGTGTGTCACGAAAATCGTTACCATGACGTAAATGAATTAATTATAATTTGTTCGTTTGTTTATATATATATTTTGACATGAATATGTCTTTTCTCTGGGGTCTATTCGAAAGAATGTGTGTCACGAAAATCGTTACCATGACGTAAATGAATTAATTCGAAAGAATGTGTGTCACGAAAATCGTTACCATGACGTAAATGAATTAATTATAATTTGTTCGTTTGTTTATATATATATTTTGACATGAATATGTCTTTTCTCTGGGGTCTATTCGAAAGAATGTGTGTCACGAAAATCGTTACCATGACGTAAATGAATTAATTATAATTTGTTCGTTTGTTTATATATATATTTTATCCCTGTTGACCATAGAAGGATTAAGGATAAGGGGAAAGAATAAGGATAAGGATAAGGATAGGGATGGGGATAGGGATAGGGATAGGGATAGGGATAGGGATGGGGATAGTTTGTTCGTTTGTTTATATATATATTATCCCTGTTGACCATAGAAGGATTAAGGATAAGGGGAAAGAATAAGGATAAGGATAAGGATAGGGATGGGGATAGGGATAGGGATGGGGATAGGGATAGGGATAGGGATAGGGATAATCTTTCTTTTCATTTATGATATGAGACATATTCATGTCTACTGTGCCATCGAGAAGCCATGGCACTTAAAATTTTTGTAAGGCTTACTAGAGGCTATGATGTAATATATTATGTTGATACTTATTTTCCATTTTTCTATATATAAATATATTTATACATTCCGTTTTAATTTATTGTTCATTTTTAAGTATTTTCTGAGCTATATTTATAACTTAATTAACTAATAGACCACAGCATAAAATATTTTTCCCATTAACTCGGGTAACAGTTAGCAGCTGGTAACACAATTCTTCTTCACGCACACTAGTTCACAATGTCAACTGACAAATGCGTACATCCGCGAGAAACTACCACCCCCCCGAAGAGACCGTCCCCCTACCCCCGTGGTTTAGGAAGTGTTCCACTTTTTGAAAATTTCAAAAAAGTTGTATGGAGTTTAAAAAAAAAAAAAAAATGTATGGGAGAGGTGGGGTTGAGCGGTCCGGTTACCCTCTATGACTTTCCGCAAACCCCGTGCCGCTATCCCTCTTAGTTTCCGAGATCTCACCAATTTTTTTTTTTTTTTTTTTTTTTTTTTTTTTTTTTTTTTTACCAGAACGGTATACCGAGGATATCAGATTTTTCTGGGGGTCACGGGGGCACCCTCTACGCGACCACCTAGGTTAAAAAATTTAGTATACATAAAATGTATAAAAAGGTCACGCTCTATTTTGAAGCTAGAGTGAAACCACCAGTCGCCATTAAGCAGACAGACAGACAGACAGACAGACAGACAGACAGACAGACAGACAGACAGACAGACAGACAGACAGACAGACAGACAGACAGACAGACAGACAGACAGACAGACAGACAGACAGACAGACAGACAGACAGACAGACAGACAGACAGACAGACAGACAGACAGACAGACAGACAGACAGACAGACAGACAGACAGACAGACAGACAGACAGACAGACAGACAGACAGACAGACAGACAGACAGACAGACAGACAGACAGACAGACAGACAGACAGACAGACAGACAGACAGACAGACAGACAGACAGACAGACAGACAGACAGACAGACAGACAGACAGACAGACAGACAGACAGACAGACAGACAGACAGACAGACAGACAGACAGACAGACAGACAGACAGACAGACAGACAGACAGACAGACAGACAGACAGACAGACAGACAGACAGACAGACAGACAGACAGACAGACAGACAGACAGACAGACAGACAGACAGACAGACAGACAGACAGACAGACAGACAGACAGACAGACAGACAGACAGACAGACAGACAGACAGACAGACAGACAGACAGACAGACAGACAGACAGACAGACAGACAGACAGACAGACAGACAGACAGACAGACAGACAGACAGACAGACAGACAGACAGACAGACAGACAGACAGACAGACAGACAGACAGACAGACAGACAGACAGACAGACAGACAGACAGACAGACAGACAGACAGACAGACAGACAGACAGACAGACAGACAGACAGACAGACAGACAGACAGACAGACAGACAGACAGACAGACAGACAGACAGACAGACAGACAGACAGACAGACAGACAGACAGACAGACAGACAGACAGACAGACAGACAGACAGACAGACAGACAGACAGACAGACAGACAGACAGACAGACAGACAGACAGACAGACAGACAGACAGACAGACAGACAGACAGACAGACAGACAGACAGACAGACAGACAGACAGACAGACAGACAGACAGACAGACAGACAGACAGACAGACAGACAGACAGACAGACAGACAGACAGACAGACAGACAGACAGACAGACAGACAGACAGACAGACAGACAGACAGACAGACAGACAGACAGACAGACAGACAGACAGACAGACAGACAGACAGACAGACAGACAGACAGACAGACAGACAGACAGACAGACAGACAGACAGACAGACAGACAGACAGACAGACAGACAGACAGACAGACAGACAGACAGACAGACAGACAGACAGACAGACAGACAGACAGACAGACAGACAGACAGACAGACAGACAGACAGACAGACAGACAGACAGACAGACAGACAGACAGACAGACAGACAGACAGACAGACAGACAGACAGACAGACAGACAGACAGACAGACAGACAGACAGACAGACAGACAGACAGACAGACAGACAGACAGACAGACAGACAGACAGACAGACAGACAGACAGACAGACAGACAGACAGACAGACAGACAGACAGACAGACAGACAGACAGACAGACAGACAGACAGACAGACAGACAGACAGACAGACAGACAGACAGACAGACAGACAGACAGACAGACAGACAGACAGACAGACAGACAGACAGACAGACAGACAGACAGACAGACAGACAGACAGACAGACAGACAGACAGACAGACAGACAGACAGACAGACAGACAGACAGACAGACAGACAGACAGACAGACAGACAGACAGACAGACAGACAGACAGACAGACAGACAGACAGACAGACAGACAGACAGACAGACAGACAGACAGACAGACAGACAGACAGACAGACAGACAGACAGACAGACAGACAGACAGACAGACAGACAGACAGACAGACAGACAGACAGACAGACAGACAGACAGACAGACAGACAGACAGACAGACAGACAGACAGACAGACAGACAGACAGACAGACAGACAGACAGACAGACAGACAGACAGACAGACAGACAGACAGACAGACAGACAGACAGACAGACAGACAGACAGACAGACAGACAGACAGACAGACAGACAGACAGACAGACAGACAGACAGACAGACAGACAGACAGACAGACAGACAGACAGACAGACAGACAGACAGACAGACAGACAGACAGACAGACAGACAGACAGACAGACAGACAGACAGACAGACAGACAGACAGACAGACAGACAGACAGACAGACAGACAGACAGACAGACAGACAGACAGACAGACAGACAGACAGACAGACAGACAGACAGACAGACAGACAGACAGACAGACAGACAGACAGACAGACAGACAGACAGACAGACAGACAGACAGACAGACAGACAGACAGACAGACAGACAGACAGACAGACAGACAGACAGACAGTGACGCGCATGAATGCATTCAGTGCGGACGTGTTTTGGTGCTCTCTGGGCTTTATTTAAATTTTTCCAAAATATACTAAGTCTTTTGAGTGTGTTGCAGTGGTGTGCGTGAGCGGAAAAGTCGGCCCCTCTCGTTTACTCTTGCGAGAACTGCGTAAGAGGCTCCACACATATACAGTGCAGTGAGTGAGACACGGATAGTGTGTGTACACAGCGAGGTGCGAGTGAGTGCGCGAGTGTCGACTCCTCTCGTTCCCTCGTGTGTCTGTCGCCATATAGCGAAGTACATGCGGGTGTGCGAGTGTGAGGTCGGTTGTGCCTCCTCCCTCTACCCGGCGTGTGTGTGTGTTGGTGCGCGTGGGTCCACCCGTCCCGCTCCCCACCTGTCGTTTGACGGGGCGGCCGTGTTGGTGTGAAAGGGAGTGAGCGACTGCCCCTCCCTCCCTCCACCGCTGTGGCCGCCGGTGGGTTCGAGACTTTCCGATCCACTGCGCCCGACCTCTGGCCCGTGCCTACGATAAACGTTCCGCTGGTGTGTCGTAAAAGTGTTTAACGACATCTGGGTGCGGCTGAAGCTCTTGGTGAACGTTTGGCGTTGCCTAGGTGTGCGCCTTGTTCGTGTGTACTCTTACGAATTAGCGACATCAAGTTGCGGAGGCGGTTTTTGTTTGTGATTAGCGACATCTGGTTGTGGCGAACACTTGATTGTGCCCTGTTCGCGAGTACATAACCGGATTGGCGCCATCTAGGTGCAATGACTGTCTTGAATAATTCGATTGTGCTTTGTTCGTGTTAATAATACGGAATTAGCGACATCTAGAGATAGTGACTCTTAGGCCCACACTGTTGCGGTTGTATGCGATAGGACGCTTTTATATTAGTTATATGCTAATATTATGCTGTTTATATTAACTTTCCTTATTTGATTTCTTTTAGCTTAGTTTTAGTGAAGATAGTGACTGGACTTTTAATTTTAATTTTATTTACTTTCTTTAATTTAGTTTAGTGAAGATAGTGTCGGGATTTTTATTGTTATAGTTACTTTCTTTCTTTTATTTTGGTGAAGATAGCGACTGAGTTTTATTTTCATCTGCTTTCTTATAGTACAGTTATAGAGAGGATAGTGACTAGACTTTTATTTTCTATAGTTTGTTTGGCTAACTAGCAAATTGACTTTAAGTGAGAATGAGCGAGGAGCTCCGTGAGGAGCTTAGGCGCCGGTCGCTCGACAAAATCAGAGCGGAGGAGGAGTTCCTCCAGCGGCTGGAGCAGGGAGACTTGGAGCAGTACCCCCCCTTACCTTTTAAACCTAGAAGGTCCCTCGCACGCACCCCGCCGGGGAGCCAGGCCCAGCAACAGGCGGAGTCGTCTGGAGCGGAGCTCTCAACGGCTTCCTCCAAGCGCCCATTGCCGCAGCCCTCTCCGGACGGGGAGTTGCGGGGCGTGCCGCTGGAGGCGATGACTCCGACGCTCAAGAAAGCTAAGAGAAGCGGAAAGCTTCGCCGCCAGGCGAGGCTACCACCACCGGAGACGATGTCCGACACTGACGTCGGGACGGATACGTCGGAGTGCCCGCCGGGAAATCAGGAGACGGAGAACGGAGCCAAGCAGGGGATTAGCAGCCTCAGTAAGGCTCAACTAATGGAGAGGGTGCACGATGCGGTACGCCAAATCGCCACGGTCACCGGCGGACCAACAAGCAAGATTAATAGAACGGATGCGGCCACAATTATGAGCCTCGGGCAGGACATCATCGCGGTGGTGTCCATACTGAGCCTCCGCGTCGCAGAGCTGGAGCTCCAAGTTGCCGCGGCGCCAAGGGACATCACTAACGCTGTGGCGCGACCGTCTGCGGCGCCGCTGACTTCGTATTCGGCGGCGCTAAAGCTGCCGGGACAGCGCCGGGACAAGATTGCGATCCCTTCCTCCGGACCCACCCTGGCCTTTTACCCTGCGGAGGGACAGAAGGAAAAAATTAAAACGTCTGAAGAAACTAAGAGGGAGTTGACCAAAAGTGTTGACCCCCTCAAGAATAACATACAGGTGGAGCGGCTGCGCAGGGTGGGTAACGCGGGCATAGTGGTGCAGACGTCGACAAAGGAGGCAGCGGAACGTTTAAGGAAGGCGGCACCCGTTACCTTGAAGGTCTCTGAGCCGAAATCGATGCGGCCGAAGATTGCGATGCGGAGGTTCACCTCCGACCCAACATTGGATGACATCGTGTCGGGTCTGAGAGAGCAGAACCCCTGGACGGACCAGTCTTGGACGGAGGAAAAACTAAGGGGCTCGCTTAAAATAGCTTACAAGAAAACGCTGACGAGGTCGGGGACCCATATGGTGGTCCTCGAGGTCGAGCCCGCCCTGAGGGAGATCCTGCTGCGAAAGGACACGTGGTTCGTGGGCTGGTCGGAGGTGACTGTGGAAGATCACCTTGAGGTAACGTGCTGCCTCAAGTGTCAGCAGTATGGGCACCCCCAAAAATACTGCAGAGCGGCGGCACAAATATGCAGCTCCTGCGGAGAGGCCGGGCATGCAAAGACGGCGTGTAAGGCGGAGAAGTTAGTTTGTGCAACATGCAAGACGTTTGGCAGAGCTGACTATGCGAGCCATGCGACAGCATCAAGGGAGTGCCCGGCCCGAAGAGCTGCGGAGGAACGGCGCGTTCAAATGACACGGTATGGATAGTCCTGCGGTGCGTGTTGGGCAGATCAATCTCGCCGGGTCTGCGGCCGCCACCAAGGAGCTCCCATCGCTGGCAGCCCGCCTCGGCCTCGATATTGTTCTTATCCAGGAGCAATATTCGCAGGCCGATGGCCTCATCCAGCATGGTGACAGCCCGAAAGCGGCGTTCTACATTCCCAGGCGGGATCTGGCCTGCGCGGTGCTGCGACACCTGAGCAGCAGCCACTGCCTGGTAGGACATATCAGACAGACAACCGGAACGGAGCTGCATGTAGTGTCGGCGTACTTCCAGTACGCGGATGACATAGACAGGCACCTGGCGCATTTGGAGGTGGTCCTGGATGCCCTGCGGGGGCGGGCTGTGCTCATATGCGTGGACTGCAATGCCCATTCACCAATGTGGCACTGCCAGCCACGCCAATATCGCGGCCGAGGGCCGGATGTGGAGCACCGCAGATCGAGCATGGAGGCGTTCATCGTGGCCAGGGGACTGAGCGTGCACAACGAGGCTGGCCAGCCAGCTACGTTCAGTTCCCCTAATGGCGAATCCAACGTGGACGTCACCATGTCAACCAGAGGAGTACGGGTGATGAAATGGAAAGTATGGCCGGAATTGAGCACCAGCGACCATCGTCTGATTACGTGCCAGGTGTCTGGAAGTAGCTCAGCCCCTAACGTCGCGCCGCCTAGCGTAGAGCCGCTGCGGTTTCGGGACTCTGTGGGGTGTTGGGAGCCGTTTGAGGCAATGATCCACGAGCGGATGGGACGAATGAAATGGAACAAACCTGCGTCCCAAGTATGTGAACAGTTTTCCAAGGAGATTGAATGCGCTGCTTATGAATGTCTGGGTGTTAGAGGAAGTAAGCGGGACAAAGGATATGAATGGTGGTCTCGGGACCTAGATAGGCTCCGGGCCAAACACTGCAAGATGAGGCGTGCCTGGCAGCAAGCCAGGAAAATAGGAGGCGTAATTGAGGATGAAGCGAAAGGAATTTTCCACCAGGCGCGATCGAGGTATAGAAGGGCTATGAAGGAGGCGGAACTCGCTCATTTTAAGGGCGTTGCGGAATCTGGTAACCAGGATCCCTGGGGGCTGGCTTACCGTGAGGCCAGCGGACGATTACGCCCGCCTGGTAATGTAGTGAACGGCACGAAATTCGCCACCGGTTATGCGGGTACAGTCGAAGGGGCTATGCGGAGTCTAATGGCTGCGCTGTGCCCCGACGACGATCCCGCAAGGGATACCCCGTATCACCGGCAAGTTCGCGTGGGTGCCCTTCTGACGCCCACGGAGCGGGATGCGCCTCCTTTGACCGAGGCGGAGCTGTGGGGTATAGTCAGGACCATGTCTAACACTGCACCGGGAATAGACGGAATTACTGCAAGGATAGTGAAGCATGTCTGGAAGGCGGCATCAGCGGAATTCACGCTGGTGTACGCAAGGTGTATGGAAGAGGGAACCTTCCCTGATGTATGGAAGAGTGGGAGACTTATTGTGTTGCCCAAGGGCAACGATAAGCCTCTCACAGACCCGAAAGCGTACCGTCCAGTGACTCTTCTTCCGGTTCTGGGAAAGATCTTGGAGCGTGCCATTCTGGTGCGCTTAACGCGGATCACTTCTGGCCTTTCGGAGTGGCAGCACGGTTTCTCTCCGGGCCGCTCAACGACCACCGCACTGCGGGCCATATTGGACGTCGGGGGGGACGCCAAGTACGTGCAGGCGGTCTTTTTGGACATATCGGGCGCCTTTGACAACGCCTGGTGGCCCATGATCCTCCTGAAGGCCAAACAAGGGGGATGCCCGCAGAATGTCTACAATCTGTTGACATCCTACTTCGCAGGCCGCAGGATCGGGATGTTCGTGGGGGGCCAGGTGGTGTGGAAGACCTGTACCATGGGCTGTCCGCAGGGTTCGGTGCTGGGTCCCACGCTTTGGAACCTGCTGATGGATGACTTGCTGCGATTGCCACTCCCGGAGGGGGTGCGCATGATTGCGTACGCGGATGACGTCACCATTCTGATCGAGGCGCAGTCGAGGGCCGAGATAGAGCGCAAAGCGTCAGCCACTCTGGCTTTAGCATCGGCGTGGGGGGCCCGAAACCGACTGGAGTTTTCCCCTGCGAAGTCGCAAACGATGACGCTCAGGGGAAAATTCCAGAGGCCACCCACAATTAGATTGAATGGCGCATCGATCAAGGGTGAGGACGTCGTCAGGGTTCTGGGAGTGTCAATCGACGCAGGAAGGTCCTTCGCGCAGCATGCGCGGGAAGTCGGTGAGCGCGCGGCTAATTGCTTTGGTAAGATGTCCCGGGTATCGGCTTCGGCATGGGGGGTGCGGTACCGAGCGCTCCGGACATTGTATCAGGGTACGTACGTGGCCGTTCTGGGGTATGCTGCTGCGTGCTGGTTTCATCGTGCGGCGTTCTACGTGGTTCGCAGTGCGCTCCTGCGCACACAGAGGATGGCCTTGGTCCTTCTGACCAAAGCGTATCGGTCTACGAGCACTGCGGCGCTCCCGGTTCTGGCCGGAGTTTTGCCCGCAGACCTGGAGGTAGGCCGGGCTGGCCGCGTTGCGGCGCCCGGACGCCTCGTCCCGCGGGAGAAGAAGAAGCTGAGACGGTTAGAATGGCAGCGTGCAGTTGATGAATGGCAAGTGAGATGGGAAAATGAGGAGAAGGGACGAGAGTTGTACCGTTTCTTCCCGAGCGTGGCGGGTCGACTCCGGGCAACCTGGGTCGAACCGGACTACGAAGTTTCGCAGATCCTCACCGGTCACGGATGTTTTAGGAAACGGCTGCATGATATGAAACTGTGCGAGGAGAGTATGTGTGAGTGTGGTACGGAGGACGAAGACCTGCACCACGTTCTGTGGTCATGTCCTCTGTATGACGACATTCGGGACGAGATGATGGATGGGATCTGCCAAGATAGCGGTGGGCCGATATTCTACGGAGATCTTGTTTCCACGGCGGCGAACTACGCAAGGCTTGAGAGATTCGCGCACAAGTGGCATCGCCGGAGGAGCATCAGAGAAAGAAGGGGAGAGTGAGCAAAGCCCGGGGCTCGCGCGTCACTCACCAATCAGTGTGGCGTGATTGTCCGCCCCAGAAAGGGGAGAGGGACGAAATAGGGACAGTTACGACAAATAACTTGTAGTTGTTTCGGCCTTCATGACTAAGAATGTCGATAAGGCCATGGGTAGGTGGAGGGCTCCTCCCTAACCAGGGAGGACCCAATTCGGCGTGCCGTCGGCTTTACCATGGTGTGGTAAGGTCGATGGCACTCTACGGAGCCCCGGTCTGGGCGGAGTGCCTCACTCCCCGCACCCGGGCCCTCTTACGGAGGCCACAGAGGGTCATGGCGACCCGGGCCGTGCGGGCTTATCGCACGGTCAGCCACGGGGCTGCCTGCGTGCTAGCAGGCATGCTTCCGTGGGATGTCGATGCCCTGGTTCTGTCCCAGGTGCATCGGCATCGGGTCGCCGCTAGGGCCCTCGGAGAAAGACCCGTTGCCGAGGACGTGCAACGGGTCCGTGCAGAGGCCCATGAGAGGGCCATTGAAGATTGGAGTGAGGCACTACTCAACCCCACCGCCGGCCACCGGACGATCATCGCCGTTCGTCCGGTGTTGGAGGACTGGGTGAGGCGCCAAAAAGGCTGCCTCACCTTCCACATGGTGCAGATGATGACCGGACACGGGTGCTTCGGTCATTATCTGCACCGCATAAAAAGGGAGGAGTCGCCGCGGTGCCACCACTGCGGCGACCCCGACGATACGGCCGAGCACACACTCCAGGTGTGCCCGGCCTGGAGTCCCCAGCGTCACGAGCTAGAAGTGGCGCTGGGTGGAGTGGACGTCACACTGCCAAACATGGTCGCAGCCATGCTTGGCAGTGTGGCCAACTGGAAAGCAGTTGCCGCCTTCTGCGGATATGTAATGTCGCAGAAGGAGGCAGCTGAGAGGGAGCGAGAGGAAGAGGCCGGTCTCGCTTCCCTCAGACGTAGGCGGCGGGGCAGGAGAAGGCGGGCATACCAAGCCCGTCTTTGAATGTCCCAGGGGACCTGCGCACATAGCTGGCCAGCTATGTGTGCCTGCACTAGGTCCCACCGTCTGGGGATTGCCTGGGTGTCTCCGGGCAATCCTCCGTTGGCGTTAGCCTAGTCGGTCGGCTAGGCTGCCCTGGAGTGGATCGGAGTTTGGTGCCTCGGCAGAACCCGGTTCACTCCGTTCACAGGGCAAGGAGGCACCGGGGAGTTTTAGTGGGTATTCCCAGTGCCGCTATGATCAGGTGCTGGGCGACCCCCACATATCCCTACCGTTTAGCCAGCGGTAGGGAATCTGTAAGCGGATTACTCCTCGTCAAAAAAAAAAAAAAAAAAAAAAAAAAAAAAAAAAAAAAAAAAAAAAAAAAAAAAAGGTTAGGTTAGGTTAGGTTAGGTTAGGTTAGGTTAGGTTTCCGTGTGCGGTTCCAGATCCGCCATCGGACGCGTCCCCAGGTTGCGGATAGGGGAACGCCCCCCAGATATGGGGGGTACCGGTTTCGGCCGGCGTGGACAAAAACTGGCATGTGGCTGCCTGCTCTTTTTAAGGGCGGGCATTGCACGGTCACATGAACCCGTAGCCTCACTCTGTGAGGTCGGGGGTCCGACGCACTGAGCGTTGGACCGCGAGGAAGAAAACCTCTCTAAAAAATTACCCTCTGAGGGTGAAGCCAGGGCTTCTCGGTGAAGAAGCCTACGGCTGTCACAGCTGGCGGTCCGGCTCGTCCGGAGATTGTGGTGGCGCGCTCACAGCGCTTTTTGGAGGGGCCCAGAGATGGGCCAGCGGAGCTTCGGCTCGTGGGTGCGGACCTTGTAGGTCCGCGGGCGCGGCGTGTGGCTTAGGCCACCGTCGGGCAAACCGTAACCCCGCACTCGCGGGGCCGGGGGTCTGGCGCACTGAGCGTCGGGCCGCGTGGAAGAAAACCACTATAAAAAATTACCCTGAAGCCCAAGGTCAGCGTGCCGATGGGCTGCATGGCTGGGGGGGACCCGGTCCCAAGCGCTCCTGCGGCCTGTTGGGAAAGGGCCGCAGGTACGCCTTCCCAAATAACCATGGAAAATGTCAGAAAAGGATAAGAGTTTGTCGAGCGATCCCGCTAACGCCGGGCGCTCAGGGGTAGCTCGGCCCCTGGGTGTGAAATTGACTACGAGCGGCGAATGCGACCCGCCTAGCCAGCGGCGTCGACCGGTGTCCGGGCCGGTCGATGTGAAATGGACTACCGGCGAAGAAGAGGTGATGCAACCGGTCGTGCTGCTCGACCGGTTGTCTGACGTGGAAGCACGGAGCAGTGTGGCCTCGCCAGGGCCGAGTGACTTGGAGGGCGCGAACTCTGACATGTCGGCGTCGAGCTTTCGCTCCGCCACAGCAGTCCCCGCCCGCCGTAGAAAAAGGAAGGAGGGTACATCACCGTCTGACTCGGACTCTCAGTCCGCGGTCAGACCACTGAAGAAGCGTACCGCCAAGGCGGGACGTGGGCGCGGACAGGTGCCCAACGAAGATAAGCTCACCGGCGGCGCAAAGGCGAAGGCTGAGCGCAGGGAGGAGCTGCGGCTGCTGGCCGAAGAGGAACTCGCCGACTCTATGTTGCGTCGGCGAGCACAGCAGTTTTCCCTGCCGCCGTCGCAGGAGCCGACGCCTTTGGCCTTGCCGTCGGAGGTGTTGAGGGAGCGGGCCAGGGAGGACCTGCAGAATATCGCCCGGGTTGCCAAATCTTCTGGCAACCTGAAAGGTACTTTTGTGGGCTCCCTGAACCGCTCAGTTGACTCCCTCACGGAGATTCTTAATGAATTTTCACGCCGTACATTAGCCGAAGAGACGGCGGCGCTCCGGGCGGACAACGCCCGCTTGAGGAAGAGGATAGAGGTCCTGGAGGCGAAGGAGGCGTCCGCAGGCACGCCTACCACAGCTCCAGCGGCCAACGTCTCGGCTTCGGTCGAGGAGATGGTGCGCAAGGCGCTAGAGGCCTTTGCGTTTCGGATAGACGCCCGATTCGCCGGTCTCGAGGACCGTCTCCTCCCGGAGAAAAGGGTGAGGCCTCCGCTTGCAGTGGACAGGAGGAAGGCACCGGAGCCGCCGTCGGCGCCAGCGGTGGTAACTGCCGCGGCACAGGCCGCCTCCCGGCCGAAGGCCAAGAAGAAAAAGGAAAAGAAGAAGGCTGCAGCCCCAAAGGCGGCGCCTGCCCCAGCTCCCACGGAGGAACCTTGGTCCCTGGTAGTAGGGCGGAAGGCAAAGGCGAAGGCCAAGAAGGCGACCGTCGCCCCAAAGCCTGCGGCCAAGGCCAGCAAACCTGCTGCCAAGGCCAAAGTCAGCGAGGACGCCAGGAGGAAGCTCCGCCCTCCGCGCTCTGCGGCCGTGGTCCTCACCCTGGGGCCCGAGGCCAGCAAAAAGGGCGCCAACTATGAGAGCTTGATAAAGGAAGCCAGGAGGAGGCTTGACCTCCCCAGCATCGGCATCGGCTTCCTTACAGTGAGGCCCTCAAAGGCGGGCGCCCGGGTGCTCGAGGTCCCGGGCAAGGACAGCGGCGATGCGGCCGACAAGCTCGCCAAAAAACTGCAAGAGTTTTTCGAAGCGGACGTCGTAAAGGTGACAAGACCCCAGAGGTGCGCCGAACTGCGCATCTCTGGGCTTGACGACTCCGTCTCGGCGGAGGAGGTCGCGGAGGCTGTGTCTCGCGTAGGTGGTTGCCCCCGAGACCACATAAAAACTGGGGAGGTACGCGCCGGCCCACTGGGGATGGGTTCGGTGTGGGTCTCGTGTCCGGTTGAAAGCGCGAAGAAAGTCGCTGACGGCAGGCGACTTTTAGTGGGCTGGGTGTCGGCACAAGTTAGAGTGCTGCCCCAGCGCCAACTTCGTTGCTTCCGGTGTCTTCAGACCGGACACGTGGCCCCCAAGTGCCAAGCGGAGGAGGACCGCAGCGGTGCGTGCTTCCGCTGTGGAAAGGAAGGCCACAAGTCCTTCCAATGCCCGAACCCCCCTCACTGCGGCCCTTGCGCTGCAGCCAAAAAAAGGGCGGATCATCCCGTTGGCAGTCGGGGCTGCAAGGCCCCCAAGGCCAACAAGAACAAGGAAAAGGCCAAGGCTGGCGGTACATCCGCCGCCGCGGATAACGCTTCACGCGAGGAGGAGATGGAAACGGCTCCGTAATGGACAACGTCCCTTACGTCCGTCTTCTCCAAGCGAACATCAACCACTGCGCCGGGGCTCAGGATCTCCTCCTTCAGTCCATGGCGCAGTGGTCGATTGACGTTGCGGTGGCGGCGGAGCCGTACTATGTACCGCCCCGCCCCAACTGGGCATCGGATTTGTCATCCACGGTCGCGATCGTGGGTGCCGCCGCCTCTGCCCCTCTCCGTGTGGCCGAGAAGGGCCAAGGATTTGTTGCCGTTGAGTGGGGCGCGGTTTTGCTCGTCGGAGTTTACTTCTCCCCCAACCGCCCCCTCGCTGAGTTCGAGGTCTTTCTCGGCAGCTTGGAGAGGATAATCCTGCGTTCGCGATTCCCAGTCATGGTTCTGGGGGATCTCAACGCAAAGTCCACGGCGTGGGGCTGTCCCGTTTCGGGCGCACGAGGCGACGCCGTCGTGGATTTCCTAGCCTCGGCAGGGCTAGTGCTCCTCAATCGCGGCACGGTTAATACCTGCGTTCGGCATAACGGTGGCTCGATAGTGGACATATCGTTCGCTAGTCGGGCCATCGCCGATCGTGTCCGCGATTGGGGCGTGCTGGAGGGCGTTGAGACCCTTTCGGACCATAGATACGTCCGGATGAAGATAGTTGGCTCCCCGCGTACGGACAACGTGTCCCTGCGGCATCGGGGTGGACAGTCCAAGCGATTTCCCCGCTGGGCTCTGACGAAACTCGACAAGGACCTCCTCATCGAGGCGGCGATTGTCCAAGACTGGGTCTCGCGAGAGCCCAGCGAGGACTTGCCGGTCGAGGAGCAGGCACTCGGCGTGCGCGTCGCCATGACCGCTGTGTGCGATGCCGCCATGCCGCGTGCCGGGCCACGTCCGCACCGAAGGCAGGTGCACTGGTGGTGCGAAGAAGTGGCAGATCTTCGTGCCGCGTGCGTAGCTGCCCGTCGCAGGTACGCCAGATGTCGCAGGCGCAGGGTCAAGGACCTCGAGCTGGAGGCACGCCTCTACGACGCCTACAGAGGGGCCCGGAAAGCGCTCAACATCGCAATCCGGGAGGCGAAGGCACGGTCTCGCGAGCGAATGCTCGAGTCCCTCGACCGAGACCCGTGGGGCCGCCCTTATCGCGCAACCAGGGCCAAGCTCGGCTCGCACGGTCCACCCGTGGCCGAAACGCTGGACCCAGAGTTCCTCCGGGTTGTGCTCTCCACACTGTTCCCTGAACAGGGGGAGCACACTCCACCGCCCATGGGCGGTCGAGTGAACGCCGGAACGGAGGACGAGGACGGAGCTCCGCCTATCTCCAGCGGAGAATTCGAGGAGGCCATAGCCCGTCTTCGCGGGAAGAGTACTGCCCCCGGTCCGGACGGGATACCCGGTCGAGTCTGGGTTCTGGCGTCGGGCGAGTTGGGAGACCGCTGGCGGGCCGTCTTCAACTCTGCCCTGAGTGCGGGATCTTTTCCCAGGATCTGGAAGGAGGGCAAATTGGTCCTGTTAAGGAAGGAGGGACGTCCCGCGGACTCTCCTTCTGGATACAGGCCAATTGTGCTGCTCGACGAGGTGGGCAAGCTATTCGAAAGAATAATTGCCCGCCGCATCACCGGACACTTAAACTCGGCGGGGCCAGGTCTCTCCGACAATCAGTTCGGTTTTCGCGCGGGTCGATCGACGATCGACGCCATCCTGCGCCTTAAGACCATCGCGCAGGAGACCGTAGAAAGAGGAGGAGTGGCATTGGCTGTGTCTTTAGACATTTCCAATGCTTTTAACACCCTCCCTTTCAGCTGCATTACGGAGGGGCTCCGGTTTCACCGGTTGCCCGCGTATCTCCAGCTGATTGTCGGAGACTACCTGAGAGATCGTAAGATCCTCTGTCCTCGCCGAGACGGGACGGTCCTAGAAAGGACCATGTCCTGTGGCGTTCCACAGGGGTCGGTCCTAGGACCACTCCTGTGGAACATTGGATTTGACTGGGCGCTGCGAGGCGCCCTCCCACCGGATGTACACGTCGTCTGCTACGCTGACGACACGCTGGTCGTCGCGTGTGCAGACGACTACAAGGATGTGTCCAGCTTGGCCACGGTGAGCGTCGCTCTCGTGGCCAAGCGAATTGAGCTGTTGGGCTTGCGGGTGGCACCCGAAAAATCCGAGGCCATGCTTTTCCATGGTCCCCGGAAGGGTCCACCGCAGAATACCCACATTAGAGTGGGTAATGTGGACGTCGCCGTCGGAGTGCACATGCGCTACCTGGGGCTCACCTTGGACTCCAGGTGGCGATTCCATGAGCACTTCCGGCGGCTAAGCCCCGGATTGGTCAAGGCCACCTCGGCGCTGGGTAGCCTCCTCCCAAATCTGGGCGGGCCGAGTGTGGGCTGCCGCCGTCTTTTCACGGGGGTGGTGCGCTCCATGGCGCTCTACGGCGCGCCTGTGTGGGCGGACGCCCTGGATCGCCACAACGTCACGCTCCTGAGAAGACCTCAGCGAGTGATGGCGACCAGGGTGATACGCGGATACCGCACGATCTCGTGCGATGCCGCGTGCGTTATGGCGGGTACCCCTCCGTGGGACCTGGAGGCCGAGGTTCTGTCCTCGGTCTACAAAAGTCGAGCGACAGCTCGCAGTCGGGGCGTTGCTGGTCCCCTGCCGGAGGAAGTGCGCCGCACGGCGCAACGAGTTGCACTGGAGCGGTGGGCCGCGAGGCTCGCCGAACCTACCGCCGGCGCTCACACCATCCGGGCCATCAGGCCGGTCTTGGAGCAGTGGTGCCGACGCAGAAAGGGCGTAATTACGTTTAGACTTGCACAGATTCTGTCGGGGCATGGTTGCTTCGGCAGATATCTGTGCAACGTTGCAAGAAGAGAGGCGACGCCTTCTTGCCACCACTGCGGTGGCTCGGAGGATACCGCGCAGCACACGCTGGCAGAATGCCCGGCATGGGATCAGCAACGGCGCAACCTAGCGCCCGTTGTCGGAGGAGACCTGTCGCTGCCGGCCGTGGTTCTGTCCATGGTCGGCAGCAATGAGGCCTGGCAGGCCGTGATCTCCTTCAGCGAGGAAGTCCTCTCGCTGAAGGAGGCGGCGGAGCGGGCGAGGGAGGATGCCGCCCTCGCTAGCGACATCCGTCGCAAACGATCCGGGAGGCGGAGGAGGCTGTACGGCCAACTCCAAGCGCCCCCGTGATCGGCCGGAGGGTGAGCGGATATGGGGATCCGTTCACCTACCAACCCGGCACCGGTGAAGGACGTGTTCGTGTTCCGGCACGTCCTCCCACACCAGGTTTCCGCGGGAAGGGGGGGGGAGCCTACCATCCCCTCCCTACCGATGAACAACACGGAGGCGCCCGATCGGGCGAACGCTGACGGGAGAGCAGGACGAAATGCTCGCGCTGACACCTCTCTCCCGTCCCATGTGCGTGCGTGGACAAGGAACACCGTGGGGTTTTAGCGGGTAGAAATCCCGCATATCCTGTCAGCGCCCCATTGCTGGCAGGAATCAGGATCGCTGATTTCCTCACGTTAAAAAAAAAAAAAAAAAAAAAAAAAAAGGTTAGGTTAGGTTAGGTTAGGTTAGGTTTCCGTGTGCGCCGCACGGCGCAACGAGTTGCACTGGAGCGGTGGGCCGCGAGGCTCGCCGAACCTACCGCCGGCGCTCACACCATCCGGGCCATCAGGCCGGTCTTGGAGCAGTGGTGCCGACGCAGAAAGGGCGTAATTACGTTTAGACTTGCACAGATTCTGTCGGGGCATGGTTGCTTCGGCAGATATCTGTGCAACGTTGCAAGAAGAGAGGCGACGCCTTCTTGCCACCACTGCGGTGGCCCGGAGGATACCGCGCAGCACACGCTGGCAGAATGCCCGGCATGGGATCAGCAACGGCGCAACCTAGCGCCCGTTGTCGGAGGAGACCTGTCGCTGCCGGCCGTGGTTCTGTCCATGGTCGGCAGCAATGAGGCCTGGCAGGCCGTGATCTCCTTCAGCGAGGAAGTCCTCTCACTGAAGGAGGCGGCGGAGCGGGCGAGGGAGGATGCCGCCCTCGCTAGCGACATCCGTCGCAAACGATCCGGGAGGCGGAGGAGGCTGTACGGCCAACTCCAAGCGCCCCCGTGATCGGCCGGAGGGTGAGCGGATATGGGGATCCGTTCACCTACCAACCCGGCACCGGTGAAGGACGTGTTCGTGTTCCGGCACGTCCTCCCACACCAGGTTTCCGCGGGAAGGGGGGGGGAGCCTACCATCCCCTCTCTACCGATGAACAAAAACGGAGGCGTCCGATCGGGCGAACGCTGACGGGAGAGCAGGACGAAATGCTCGCGCTGACACCTCTCTCCCGTCCCATGTGCGTGCGTGGACAAGGAACACCGTGGGGTTTTAGCGGGTAGAAATCCCGCATATCCTGCCAGCGCCCCATTTCTGGCAGGAATCAGGATCGCTGATTTCCTCACGTTAAAAAAAAAAAAAAAAAAAAAAAGGTTAGGTTTCCGTGTGCGGTTCCAGATCCGCCATCGGACGCGTCCCCAGGTTGCGGATAGGGGAACGCCCCCCAGATATGGGGGGTACCGGTTTCGGCCGGCGCGGACAAAAACTGGCATGTGGCTGCCTGCTCTTTCTTAAGGGCGGGCATTGCACGGTCACATGATCCCGTAGCCTCACTCAGTGGGGTCGGGGGTCCGGCGCACTGAGCGTTGGACCGCGAGGAAGAAAACCTCTCTAAAAAATCACTCTCGGAGGGTGAAGTCATGGCTTCTTTTTCAAGAAGCCTACGGCTGTCACCAGTGGACCCCTCGTGGTCGTGGGTTGGCCAGCTGAGCTGGCGGTCCGGCTAGTCCGGACACTGTGGTGGCGCGCTCACCAGCGCTTTTGTAGGGGCCCAGAGATGGGCCAGCGGAGCTTCGGCTCGTGGGTGCGGACCTTGTAGGTCCGCGGGCGCGGCGTGTGGCTTCGGCCACCGTCGGGCAAACCGTAACCCCGCATTCGCGGGGCCGGGGGTCTGGCGCACTGAGCGTCGGGCCGCGTGGAAGAAAACCACTATAAAAAATTACCCCGAAGCCTAAGGTCTGCGTGCCGAGGGGCTGCATGACCGGGGGGGACCCGGTCCCAAGCGCCCTGCGGTCTGTTGGGAAAGGACCGCAGGTACGCTTCCCAAACGAGAATGGAAATGTCAAATAAGGAAGTAACGATGTCTTGCGATCCCGCTAACGCCGGGCGCTCGGGGGTAGCTCGGCCCCTGAGTGTGAAGTCAGTAACGAGCGGCAAATGCGACCCGCCTTGCCAGCGGCGTCGATCGGTGTCCGGGCCGGTCGATGGGAAATTGGTTACCGGAACCTGCGATTGTGGTGCAGCTAGTCACCCCTGCGTCTGGTGCGAGGCCAGACAGCAGGAGCTAGTGGGCCCACGTGTGCGCACACGTGCGCAGATGAAGATTGCGGAGAGCAACAGGGCTGATAGCCCTCTTGTTGTTCTCCACCGAATGGCGACGCCCGTGCCGTCGCCGAGAGGTGGGAGCCCAGCAAGCGACGGGGCCGATGTCTGCCCCAGCTTGCAAGGGCTGGCGAGGGTCCGAGAGGAATCTAACCTCTCGGAGCCCTCGTCTTCTGACAGAGAGACGGTGGTCTCCATAGACGATGCGGAGACGAGCGACGAGTCGGTCTCCCGACTCAAACGCAAAAGGGGCAAAGGCCCTCTGGCACTTTCCTCGGAGTCCTCTGGAGAGGAGCGCCCCACTCACCAGAAGCGTGGTCGCGGTCGCCCTCCCACCACCGGGGAGTACGTCGGCCTCGCCCAGGCGAAGGCCGAAGTGGCCCGAGCGGAAAGAGAACAACTAAAGCTTCAGGCCGAGCGAGAGTTACTCGCCTCAATGGCTGAGGCCAGAGTAACCCGTTCCCGTCTCTCGGAGATGGAGTTTGAGGACGACGATGTCGAGTCGTCCTCGCTCGTCTTCGAGAGACTCATGACGAGAGTGGAGGCCATCCGCAAGGTGGCCGATGTGTCCCGGAACCTTAAGGGCACCTGCGTTAAGGCACTCCGGGACAACATTGAGGCGGTGGTGGCAGACGCCAAGCGCCTGGCCTCCATATCATCAAACGAGGAGACAGCTGCTCTGCGTCGCGAGCTCAAAATCGCTCGGGCGCAGAACCAGCAATTAAAAACCGGTCTGGACCAACTTCGGAGGGAGTTTGCGGCATTTAGAGCCGCTCCCTCCGCCGCCTCTGGGTCTCCAGTTACACTGGAGCATCTGGAGGCCATGGAAACGGCGATAATGGACAGGGTCCACGCTCGCCTCAGTGCGCGGCTCGAAAACCTGGAGCCGCGCCTTAACCCAGCGCCGAGGGTGAGCCCTCCATTGGCCGCTCGGAGTGTACCCCCTCCGAAGCCGGCCCCCAGGCGAAACACGCCCTCTCCTCCCGCCGCACCGCCCAAAGCCTCTACCAGCGGGCCAAAGGCGAAGGCGCCTGTCGGAAGGGCACCTCCACCTCCGAACAAGAGCGCTCGGAGAAGGAGAGCGACCAGAGGCCGCAAGGAGCAGCAGGAGAAGTCAGCGCCGCGCCCACTCCCACCTGCCCCCACCTCCATGGACAAACCATGGAGTCTGGTGGCTAAAGGTGGGAAGCACAAGGAGCACCCTCCTGCTCCTCAAAAGAAGATCCGGGCACCACAGCCTGCCCCTCGGAAGGCCAAGCCTTTTAAGACCGCGGCCGTCGTCGTCACCCTGCAGCCAGGGGCTGCTGAGAGGGGGGTGACGTATAAACTGGTCACGGAAGAGGCCAAGAAGAGGGTGGACATCGCGGCGATGGGCATTGAGTATGTTCGCTGCCGCCGCGCGGTGACGGGGGCTGTCATCATGGAAGTCTCCGGCGCCGACAACAACGACAAGGCGGACAAACTCGCTGCCAAACTAAAGGACGTGCTGAGTGCGGAGTCGGTGCGTATCTCGCGGCCTTTCAAGGCTACCGAGATACTGGTGTCAGGCCTCGACGACTCCGTCACTTCAGAAGAGGTGGCGGAAGCTATTGCTAGGCTTGGCGACTGTCACAGGGATGCAGTGAAGGTGGGAACCATCCGTAACTCTTACTACGGAATGGGTTCGGTTTGGGCGAGCTGCCCTGTGACAGCCGCCAAGAAAGTAGCTGAAGGCAGATTGCTGGTCGGGTGGACGGCAGCACGGGTGAAGGTGCTGCAGCCCCGCGAGCTGCGCTGTTTCCGGTGCCTGAACACAGGTCACGTCAGGGGGCAGTGCACGGCGGCCGTCGACCGGAGCCAGCAATGTTATAAATGCGGAGACAACGGACATCGGGCATCGGAGTGCCGGGCTGAAGCTCGGTGCCCTCTGTGCGCCGATGCCAACAAAAAAGCAAGCCATCGCCTGGGGAGCAAGCAATGTTCGGCCCCCAGGCCCAGGATGAAAAGACGAAGGCCGGTGGGTCCTGCGGTTTCGGCCCAGGACTCCACGACCTGCCCACCGGACGGGACTACGGAGACACTCATGGACATACAATCAGTATGTCCATGAGATGTCTTCAAACAAATGTGAACCACTGCGCCAGTGCCCAGGACCTTCTAGTCCAGACACTCGCGCAGTGGAGGATACAGGTGGCGATCGTCGCGGAGACGTATCTCGTCGTCCCCCGGGACAATTGGGTCGGCGACCGCGACGGCCTCGTCGCCATTATATTGGCCACAGGAGAGGGAGCCCCCGCCGTCGATCGATCGTTCAGAGGTCGTGGGTTCGTCGCCGTTTTATGCGGCGACATTGTGTATGTAGGTGTCTATTTCTCGCCAAATCGTCCGCTCTCGGAGTTTGAGCGCTTTTTGGCGGAAATGGACATCCTGCTGGGACGGTGTCGCCCGCATCAGGTGCTCCTCGCCGGAGACCTGAATGCGAAGTCGACGGTGTGGGGCTCAGCTCTTACTGACGCGAGGGGCGCGGCTGTGGAGGAGTGGCTCTCCAGCAACAATCTGTGCGTGCTGAACAGGGGCACGACCAACACGTGCGTGCGGCAACAGGGCGGATCAGTCGTGGACGTATCGTTTGCGTCTCCCGCCCTGGCCCGCCGTGTTCGGGGCTGGGTAGTCGAGGAGGGGGTCGAGACATTGTCGGATCACCGATATATCCGGTTTTCCGTCTCCCCCCACTCGGCGGACCCGAACAGCCCAAGGCGTGTTCCTTGTGAGATCGGGCCCAAATGGGCGCTTAAAATGCTGGAGAGAGATTCCCTCATAGAGGCGTCCCTCGTTGAATCTTGGAATAGGAAACCGGAGGAGACCGATGCGGACACAGAGGCGCGGTGGTTTCGTGGGGCAATGACGCACGTCTGCGACGTCGCCATGCCCCGCGTGGGCAAACAGCAGCCCCGTCGGCAGGTGTACTGGTGGTCGCCGGAGCTACAACAGCTCCGGACGACATGTGTGAAAGCACGACGCCGGTACACCCACTCCCGTCGACGCCACAAACCCGCATCGGTTGTGGCCGAACTTTTTGCCGCCTTCCAAGGGGCCAAAAAGACGTTGAGGATCGAGATCGGTGCAGCGAAGGAGCGCGCCTGGCAGGAGTTGGTGGACTCTCTCGAGCAGGACCCATGGGGCAGGCCGTATAAGCTTGTAATGAGCAAGCTTCGCCCCTGGGCCCCACCGTTATCATCGACGATGAACACGGAGATGCTCGAGAGGGTGGTGGAAAATCTGTTCCCTGCCAGGGCGGAGGGCGATGCTCCCCCGGCAACGTTGCAGATCTCGCAGGAGGATCCCCCCGAGGTGTCAGAGGGTGAACTCGATAGGGCGGTTCTTCGCCTCAGTGCGAAGAACACAGCACCCGGTCCCGATGGCATCCCGGGGAAGGCGCTGGTCTTGGCCCTGAAAGAGGGCGGTCTTGGAAATAGATTCCGTGAGCTGCTCACAGTCTGTGCGAAGGATGGCCACTTTCCCAAGGAGTGGAAGTTAGGTAAGCTTGTCCTCATCCGCAAGCCTGGGCGTCCGGTGGACTCACCGTCGGCCTATCGCCCCATAGTCCTACTGAGTGAGGCGGGTAAGCTGTTTGAGCGGGTTATCGCTGCTCGCCTCACTCAACATCTAGAGGAGACCGGGCCGAACTTGGCCGACGTCCAGTTCGGCTTCCGGAGGGGCAGGTCCACCGTTGACGCGATTGCGCGGGTGAGGACCTTAGCGGAGGAGGAGATTGGGAAAGGCGGGGTCGTCCTGGCGGTGTCCCTCGACATCTCCAACGCGTTTAACACTCTCCCACACAGTGTCATCATGGAGGCAATGGGGTACCACGGCTTCCCGGAGTACCTCCGACGACTTGTCGGGGACTATCTCTCGGGTCGCTCGGTCGTGTACCCCACGCGCGTTGGAGATCGTCAGCGGGGTGTGTCGTGCGGTGTTCCGCAGGGGTCGGTCCTCGGGCCGCTTCTGTGGAACATTGGCTACGACTGGGTGCTGCGGGGCGCTACCCTGCGCGGGGTCGACGTCACGTGTTACGCGGACGACACCTTGGTGACCGCCCGTGGTGGCAGGTACCGTGACGCGGCCCTGTTGGCAACCGCTGGAGTCGCACAGACTGTGATGCGCATACGGCGCTTGGGTCTGACGGTGGCCCTTGAGAAGTGTGAGGCAATCTGCTTCCATGGACCTCGCAAGGCGCCACCGCCAGATTCCAAAATCATCATTGGCGGAGCTTCCATCGGCGTCGGGTCGACGCTGAAATATCTCGGCGTCGTACTCGATAGTCGATGGAACTTCAATTCGCACTTTCGGAGCCTGGCTCCGAAATTGACAAAGACGGCTTTTGCCCTAAGCCGGCTAATGCCCAACCTGGGCGGACCCAACGCTGGGTGCCGCCGTCTCTTCGCGGGCGTGGTGCGCTCGATGGCCCTGTACGGGGCGCCTATCTGGGCCGATTCCCTGTCGGCTCAGAACCGGACTGTGCTGCGGCGTCTGCAGCGGGTCATGGCGTCCCGGGTCGTCAGAGCATATCGCACCACCTCGTGGAGAGCGGTGTGCGCGATCGCCGGCACGCTTCCCTGGGAGCTGGATGCCGGGGTTCTTGCAGCGATCTACCACAGGACCGCGGATGCAAGGGCCCGTGGCGTGAGTCCACTCCCGGAGGAGGTGCTGCGTTGGAGGAGAGAGCTCCAGGAGGAGGCACTCGAGCGCTGGCGCGACGAATTGATGCATGCGGGGTACGGTTTTCGCACCACGTCTGCGATCGCGCCAGTGCTGAACGAGTGGGTGAGCAGGCGGACCGGCTCGCTCTCCTTCCGGCTTGTGCAGGTGCTTACGGGGCATGGTTGCTTCGGACGGTACCTGTGCAACGTCGCGAGGAGGGAGCGGACCACCGTCTGCCATGAGTGCGGAGCCGCCGAAGACACGGCACAACATACCTTAGAGGTATGCCCAGGTTGGGATACGGAGAGAGCGGCTCTGACGGCAGTCGTGGGACAAGACTTGTCCTTACCGGCTGTCGTCAGAGCAATGATTGAGTCGCCTGACTGCTGGGAAGCAGTCAGGATATTTTGTGAGACGGCCCTGAGTGGTAAAGAGGCCGGGGAGCGGTCCCGCGAAGAGGACCCCCAGGCGGACCCACTCAGGCGCCGAAAAACCGGGAGACGGCGCCGCGCCTATGCTGCGGCGCAATAAATTGTAACCATCGGGCGTCAGGTAGAACGACTGGCGTCCGGACAACACGGATTTGACGGCGTGGCGGCCTAGAGATGCTCCCTAGACCGCCACCAACTGCAGAGCTCAAAAATGAGCATAGCGGTGTGCGGGTTCCGCAGACATGGCCTCGCTGTTTTTCGGACCCGTACATCACCGCTGATGGAGGAGCATGGGGGGGTTTTAGTGGGTATTACCGGCGCTTCTCGCCGGTCGAGTCCCACACTCCCCCTCGCCGACGCGTCCTATGTCGGCGAGGGGCGTCCGTAAACGTGATTTCCACTCCTCAACAAAAAAAAAAAAAAAAAAAAAAAAAAAAAAAAAGGTTAGGTTAGGTTAGGTTAGGTTTCCGTGTGCGGTTCCAGATCCGCCATCGGACGCGTCCCCAGGTTGCGGATAGGGGAACGCCCCCCAGATATGGGGGGTACCGGTTTCGGCCGGCGCGGACAAAAACTGGCATGTGGCTGCCTGCTCTTTCTTAAGGGCGGGCATTGCACGGTCACATGAACCCGTAGCCCCACTTGTGGGGTCGGGGGTCCGGCGCACTGAGCGTTGGACCGCGAGGAAGAAAACCTCTCTAAAAAATTACTCTCGGAGGGTGAAGCCATGGCTTCTTTTTCAAGAAGCCTACGGCTGTCACCAGTGGACCCTTCGTGGTCGTGGGTTGGCCAGCTGAGCTGGCGGTCCGGCTCGCCCGGACATTGTGGTGGTGCGCTCACCAGCGCCTTTCGGAGGGGCCCAGAGATGGGCCAGCGGAGCTTCGGCTCGTGGGTGCGGACCTTGTTGGTCCGCGGGCGCGGCGTGTGGCTTTGGCCACCGTCGGGCAAACCGTAACCCCGCACTCGCGGGGCCGGGGGTCTGGCGCACTGAGCGTCGGGCCGCGTGGAAGAAAACCACTATAAAAAATTACCCCGAAGCCTAAGGTCTGCGTGCCGAGGGGCTGCATGGCCGGGGGGGACCCGGTCCCAAGCGCCCTGCGGTCTGTTGGGAAAGGGCCGCAGGTACGCTTCCCAAATGTTTATGGAAATGTCTAAAATGGAGAAGGATATGTCATGCGATCCCGCTAACGCCGGGCGCTCGGGGGTAGCTCGGCCCCTGAGTGTGAAATCAGTAACGAGCGGCAAATGTGACCCGCCTTGCCAGCGGCGTCGTCCGGTGTCCGGGCCGGTCGATGGGAAATTGACTACCGGAAACTGCGAATGTGGTGCATCTAGTCACCCCTGCGTCTGGTGCGAGGCCAGACAGCAGGAGCTAGAGGGCCCACGAGTGCGCACACGTGCGCAGATGAAGGTCGCGGAGAGCAACAGGGCTGATAGCCCGGTGGTTGTTCTCAGCCGAATGGCGACGCCCGTGCCGTCGCCGAGAGATGGCAGCCCAGCAAGTGACGGGGCCGATGTCTGCCCCAGCTTGCAAGGGCTGGCGAGGGTCCGAGAGGAGCTCAGCCTCTCGGAGCCCTCATCAGACATGGAGATTATGCTCTCCGCTGAAGGCGATGCCGGCAGCGAGGGCGACAACGAGTCGGGCTCTAAGTTCCGGCTCCAAAGAAAGAGGAGCAAAGGCCCACCAGTGCCGTCCCCGACGGCCTCCTCGGAGTCCTCGGGGGAAGACAAGGAGAGACCCGGCGTTGCCACGGGTCTTCTTCAGAAGCGAGGCCGCGGTCGCCCTCCTACCACCGGAGAGTACGTCGGCCTCGCTGAGGCGAAGGCCCAAGTAGCCCGAGCTCACCGAGAGGAAATAAAATTACTGGCGGAGCGGGAAATACTCGCCTCGATGTCCGAGGCTAGAGTCACCCGCTCCCGCCTCTCGGAGATGGAGCAGGACGACAGCGTAGAGTCGTCCTCGCTCATCTTCGAGAGGTTAATGACTAGTATGGAGGCCATCCGCAGGGTGGCCGACATATCGAAAAATTTGAAGGGGACCTCAGTAAAGGCGCTCCGCGACAATATCGACGCGGTAGTCGCCGACGTGAAACGCCTGGTGTCTCTATCCACCGACGAGGAGACAGCTGCTCTGCGTCGCGAGCTGAAAGAGGCTCGGGCGCAGAACCAGCGGCTCCAGTCGGGGTTGGATGAGCTCCGGAGGGAGTTTGCGGAGTTCCGCAAAAGTGCCGCTGCCCCCGCCGCAGTGACACTAGAACACATGGAGGCATTGGAGACGTCCATCATGGACAGGGTTCACGCTCGCCTCAGCGCGCGGCTCGAAAACCTGGAGCCGCGCCTAAACCCGGAGCCGAGGGTGAGCCCTCCATTGGCCGCTCGCAAGGTACCCCCTCCGAAGCCGGCCCCAAGGAAAGTGCCACCCCTTCCTCCCACCGCACCGCCCAAAGCCTCCACCAGCGGCCAAAAGGCGACGGCGAAGGAAGGGAAAGGGAAGAAAACTTCCAAGGGAAAGAAGAAGGCTGCCAAACCTCCGGCTCCACCGGAACCGCGCCCTCTTCCCCCCGCCCCCGCCTCTATGGATCGGCCATGGAGCATGGTGGCCAAAGGGGGGAAACATAAGGAGACCCGGCCAACTCCGGCCGCGACGAGGCGGGCTCAACAGCCCACCCCCAGCGTTCGGAAAACGCCGAAGCCTCCGAAGACTGCGGCCGTGGTCCTCACCCTGCAGCCCGAGGCTGCTGAAAGGGGAGTGACCTACGCCCAAATAGTCACGGAGGCTAAGGCGAAAATCAGCCTTGAGGAGGTGGGCATCCCGTTTGTCAGATCACGACGGGCGATTACGGGCGCCGTAATTTTTGAGGTGCACGGCGTCGACCTTGCTGAGAAGGCGGACGCGTTGGCCGCCAAGCTGCGGGAGAGGATGAGTGCGGAACTCGTCCGAGTCTCAAGACCGGTCAAGTTGACCGAGTTGTTGGTGTCGGGGCTCGACGATTCCGTCACTCCCGCGGAAGTGGCGGCGGCCATCGCCAAAGTCGGCGGCTGCGCCGTCGAATCAGTTAAGGTTGGCGCCATACGCTTTCCGCGCTTCGGCATGGGCACGGCTTGGGCGGGCTGTCCTGCGACAGCCGCTAAGAAGGTTCTTGAAGGTAGGCTGCTGGTTGGATGGACGGCAGCGAGGGTTAAAGCCCTGGAACCCCGACAGCTGCGCTGCTTCCGGTGTCTGGAGTCGGGACACGTCAGGGGGCAGTGCACCGCTGCTGTCGATCGCAGCCAGCTATGCTACCGCTGCGGGCAGGACGGTCATCGCGCAGCCGATTGCCGCGCTGAAGCCCGCTGCGTAATGTGCGCCGAAGCCGGGAAACGGCACAACCACCGCTTGGGAAGCCCAAAGTGTTCGGCTCCCAAGCGGAAATGGACTAGACGCAGGCCAGCGAATCCTGAGGCTCCGTCCCAGGAGATCGCTGACCGCCCACCGAACGGGACAAACGGAGCGCCTATGGACGTACAATTAGTACGCCCATAAAGTGCCTCCTGGCGAATATCAACCACTGCGCCGGAGCTCAGGACTTACTAGTTCAGACTCTGGCGCAGTGGGGGATAGACGTGGCAATCGTCTCGGAGCCGTATCTGGTCGTCAATCGTGACAACTGGATCGGCGACCGGGACGATGCCGTCGCCATTGTTCTGACTCCGAGGGAGGGAGCCCACACCGTCGATCGAACCTTCAAAGGTCGAGGGTTCGTTGCCGCCTTTTGCGGAAACATTGTGTTCGTGGGTGTCTATTTTTCGCCAAACCGTCCGCTCGCGGATTTCGAGCGATTCTTGGCGGAAATAGACATCTTCCTGGGGCGGTGTCGTCCGCATCAGGTGCTCCTAGCCGGAGACTAGGAGAGAAAAAAGGTTAGGTTAGGTTAGGTTTTCCGTGTGCGGTTCCAGATCCGCCATCGGACGCGTCCCCAGGTTGCGGATAGGGGAACGCCCCCCAGATATGGGGGGTACCGGTTTCGGCCGGCGCGGACAAAAACTGGCATGTGGCTGCCTGCTCTTTCTTAAGGGCGGGCATTGCACGGTCACATGAACCCGTAGCCTCACTCAATGGGGTCGGGGGTCCGGCGCACTGAGCGTTGGACCGCGAGGAAGAAAACCTCTCTAAAAAATTACTCTCGGAGGGTGAAGCCATGGCTTCTTTTTCAAGAAGCCTACGGCTGTCACCAGTGGACCCTTCGTGGTCGTGGGTTGGCCAGCTGAGCTGGCGGTCCGGCTCGCCCGGACATTGTGGTGGTGCGCTCACCAGCGCCTTTCGGAGGGGCCCAGAGATGGGCCAGCGGAGCTTCGGCTCGTGGGTGCGGACCTTGTAGGTCCGCGGGCGCGGCGTGTGGCTTTAGCCACCGTCGGGCAAACCGTAACCCCGCTCTCGCGGGGCCGGGGGTCTGGCGCACTGAGCGTCGGGCCGCGTGGAAGAAAACCACTATAAAAAATTACCCTGAAGCCTAAGGTATAGCGTGCCGAGGGGCTGCATGGCTGGGGGGGACCCGGTCCCAAGCGCTCCTGCGGCCTGTTGGGAAAGGGCCGCAGGTACGCTTCCCAAACGATGATGGAAATGTCTTTTATGGAACAGAGTTTGTCGAGTGATCCCGCTGACGCCGGGCGCTCGGGGGTAGCTCGGCCCCTGGGTGTTAAATTGGTAACGAGCGGCAAATGCGACCCGCCTTGCCAGCGGCGTCGATCGGTGTCCGGGCCGGTCGATGAGAAGTTGGTTACCGGAACCTGCGAATGTGGTGCAGCTAGTCACCCCTGCGTCTGGTGCGAGGCCAGACAGCAGGAGCTAGTGGGCCCACGAGTGCGCACACGTGCGCAGATGAAGATTGCGGAGAGCAACAGGGCTGATAGCCCTCTTGTTGTTCTCCACCGAATGGCGACGCCCGTGCCGTCGCCGCGAGATGGCAGCCCAGCAAGTGACGGGGCCGATGTTTGCCCCAGCTTGCAAGGGCTGGCGAGGGTCCGAGAGGAACTCAACCTTTCGGAGCCTTCGTCTTCTGATAGGGATACAGTGGTGTCCCTATCCGAGTCGGAGACGAGTGACCAGTCGGTTCACCGTCTAAAACGGAAAAGGGGCAAAGGCCCTCTGGTCCTTTCCCCGGAGTCCTCTGGAGAGGAGCTTCCCACCCACAAAAAGCGTGGCCGCGGTCGCCCTCCCACCACCGGGGAGTACGTCGGCCTCGCTCAGGCGAAGGCCGAAGTGGCCCGGGCGGAAAAAGAGGAGCTCAAGCTGCAGGCCGAGCGGGAGATACTCGCCTCGATGGCTGAGGCTCGAGTGACCCGTTCCCGTCTCTCGGAGATGGAGTGTGAGGACGACGATGTCGAGTCGTCCTCGCTCGTCTTCGAGAGACTCATGACGAGAGTGGAGGCCATCCGCAAG
The DNA here is from genome assembly GCA_947623395.1 of Synanthedon tipuliformis. NCBI lineage: Eukaryota > Metazoa > Arthropoda > Insecta > Lepidoptera > Sesiidae > Synanthedon > Synanthedon tipuliformis. The sequence goes on along the minus strand of OX392415.1, from coordinate 69,411 downwards.
GTGGCCGATGTGTCCCGGAACCTTAAGGGCACCTGCGTTAAGGCACTCCGGGACAACATTGAGGCGGTGGTGGCAGACGCCAAGCGCCTGGCCTCCATATCATCAAACGAGGAGACAGCTGCTCTGCGTCGCGAGCTTAAAATCGCTTGGGCGCAGAACCAGCAATTAAAAACAGGAATTGACGAACTGCGGAGGGAGTTTGCGGCATTCAGAGCCGCCCCCTCCGCCGCCTCTGGGTCTCCAGTTACACTGGAGCATCTGGAGGCCATGGAAACGGCGATAATGGACAGGGTCCACGCTCGCCTCAGTGCGCGGCTCGAAAACCTGGAGCCGCGCCTTAACCCAGCGCCGAGGGTGAGCCCTCCATTGGCCGCTCGGAGGGTACCCCCTCCGAAGCCGGCCCCCAGGCGAAACACGCCCTCTCCTCCCGCCGCACCGCCCAAAGCCTCCACCAGCGGGCCAAAGGCGAAGGCGCCTGTCGGAAGGGCACCTCCACCTCCGAACAAGAGTGCTCGGAGAAGGAGAGCGGCCAGAGGCCGCAAGGAGCAGCAGGAGAAGTCAGCGCCGCGCCCACTCCCACCTGCCCCCACCTCCATGGATAAACCATGGAGTCTGGTGGCTAGAGGTGGGAAGCACAAGGAGCGCCCTCCTGCTCCTCCGCCAAAGAAGACCCGGGCACCACAGCCTGCCCCTCGGAAGGCCAAGCCTTTCAAGACCGCGGCCGTCGTCGTCACCCTGCAGCCAGGGGCTGCTGAGAGGGGGGTGACGTACAAACTGGTCACGGAAGAGGCTAAGAAGAGGGTGGACATCGCTGAGATGGGCATCGAATATGTTCGCTGCCGCCGCGCGGTGACTGGAGGTGTCATAATGGAGGTCTCCGGCGCCGACAACAACGACAAGGCGGACAAACTCGCTGCCAAACTGAGGGACGTACTGAGTGCGGAGTCGGTTCGTATCTCGCGGCCTTTCAAGGCCACCGAGATACTGGTGTCAGGCCTTGACGACTCCGTCACTTCCGATGAGGTGGCGGCTGCCATCGCTAGGCTTGGCGACTGTCACATCGAGGCAGTGAAAGTGGGATCCATCCGGAACTCCTACTACGGAATGGGTTCGGTTTGGGCGAGCTGCCCTGTGACAGCCGCCAAGAAAGTAGCTGAAGGCAGATTGCTGGTCGGGTGGACGGCAGCACGGGTGAAGGTGCTGCAGCCCCGCGAGCTGCGCTGTTTCCGGTGCCTGAACACAGGTCACGTCAGGGGGCAGTGCACGGCGGCCGTCGACCGGAGCCAGCAATGTTACAAATGCGGAAATAACGGTCATCGCGCATCGGAGTGTCGGGCTGAAGCTCGCTGCCCTCTTTGCGCCGATGCTAATAAAAAATCCAACCATCGCCTGGGGAGCAAGCAGTGTTCGGCCCCCAAGCCCAGGATGAAACGACGAAGGCCTGTGGGTCCTGCGGCTTCGACCCAGGACTCCACGACCTGCCCACCGGACGGGACTACGGAGACACTCATGGACATACAATCAGTATGTCCATGAGATGTCTTCAAACAAATGTGAACCACTGCGCCAGTGCCCAGGACCTTCTAGTCCAGACACTCGCGCAGTGGAGGATACAGGTGGCGATCGTCGCGGAGCCGTATCTCGTCGTCCCCCGGGACAATTGGGTCGGCGACCGCGACGGCCTCGTCGCCATTATATTGGCCACAGGAGAGGGAGCCCCCGCCGTCGATCGATCGTTCAGAGGTCGTGGGTTCGTCGCCGTTTTATGCGGCGACATTGTGTATGTAGGTGTCTATTTCTCGCCAAATCGTCCGTTCTCGGAGTTTGAGCGCTTTTTGGCGGAAATGGACATCCTGCTGGGACGGTGTCGCCCGCATCAGGTGCTCCTCGCCGGAGACCTGAATGCGAAGTCGACGGTGTGGGGCTCAGCTCTTACTGACGCGAGGGGCGCGGCTGTGGAGGAGTGGCTCTCCAGCAACAATCTGTGCGTGCTGAACAGGGGCACGACCAACACGTGCGTGCGGCAACAGGGCGGATCAGTCGTGGACGTATCGTTTGCGTCTCCCGCCCTGGCCCGCCGTGTTCGGGGCTGGGTAGTCGAGGAGGGGGTCGAGACATTGTCGGATCACCGATATATCCGGTTTTCCGTCTCCCCCCACTCGTCGGACCCGAACAGCCCAAGGCGTGTTCCCTGTGAGATCGGGCCCAAATGGGCGCTTAAAATGCTGGAGAGAGACTCCCTCATAGTGGCGTCCCTCGTTGAATCTTGGAATAGGAAACCGGAGGAGACCGATGCGGACACAGAGGCGCGGTGGTTTCGTGGGGCAATGACGCACGTATGCGACGTCGCCATGCCCCGCGTGGGCAAACAGCAGCCCCGTCGGCAGGTGTACTGGTGGTCGCCGGAGCTACAACAGCTCCGGACGACATGTGTGAAAGCACGACGCCGGTACACCCACTCCCGGCGACGCCACAAACCCGCATCGGTCGTGGCCGAACTTTTTGCCGCCTTCCAAGGGGCCAAAAAGACGTTGAGGATCGAGATCGGTGCAGCGAAGGAGCGCGCCTGGCAGGAGTTGGTGGACTCTCTCGAGCAGGACCCATGGGGCAGGCCGTATAAGCTTGTAATGAGCAAGCTTCGCCCCTGGGCCCCACCGTTATCATCGACGATGAACACGGAGATGCTCGAGAGGGTGGTGGAAAATTTGTTCCCTGCCAGGGCGGAGGGCGATGCTCCCCCGGCAACGTTGCAGATCTCGCAGGAGGATCCCCCCGAGGTGTCAGAGGGTGAACTTGATAGGGCGGTTCTTCGCCTCAGTGCGAAGAACACAGCACCCGGTCCCGATGGCATCCCGGGGAAGGCGCTGGTCTTGGCCCTGAAAGAGGGCGGTCTTGGACATAGATTCCGTGAGCTGCTCACAGTCTGTGCGAAGGATGGCCACTTTCCCAAGGAGTGGAAGTTAGGTAAGCTTGTCCTCATCCGCAAGCCTGGGCGTCCGGTGGACTCACCGTCGGCCTATCGCCCCATAGTCCTACTGAGTGAGGCGGGTAAGCTGTTTGAGCGGGTTATCGCTGCTCGCCTCACTCAACATCTGGAGGAGACCGCTTCTCGCCGGTCGAGTCCCACACTCCCCCTCGCCGACGCGTCCTATGTCGGCGAGGGGCGTCCGTAAATGTGATTTCCCCTCCTCAACAAAAAAAAAAAAAAAAAAGGTTAGGTTAGGTTTCCGTGTGCGGTTCCAGATCCGCCATCGGACGCGTCCCCAGGTTGCGGATAGGGGAACGCCCCCCAGATATGGGGGGTACCGGTTTCGGCCGGCGCGGACAAAAACTGGCATGTGGCTGCCTGCTCTTTCTTAAGGGCGGGCATTGCACGGTCACATGAACCCGTAGCCTCACTTGTGGGGTCGGGGGTCCGGCGCACTGAGCGTTGGACCGCGAGGAAGAAAACCTCTCTAAAAAATTACACTCGGAGGGTGAAGCCATGGCTTCTTTCACAAGAAGCCTACGGCTGTCACCAGTGGACCCTTCGTGGTCGTGGGTTGGCCAGCTGAGCTGGCGGTCCGGCTCGCCCGGACATTGTGGTGGTGCGCTCACCAGCGCCTTTCGGAGGGGCCCAGAGATGGGCCAGCGGAGCTTCGGCTCGTGGGTGCGGACCTTGTAGGTCCGCGGGCGCGGCGTGTGGCTTTGGCCACCGTCGGGCAAACCGTAACCCCGCTCTCGCGGGGCCGGGGGTCTGGCGCACTGAGCGTCGGGCCGCGTGGAAGAAAACCACTATAAAAAATTACCCTGAAGCCTAAGGTATAGCGTGCCGAGGGGCTGCATGGCTGGGGGGGACCCGGTCCCAAGCGCTCCTGCGGCCTGTTGGGAAAGGGCCGCAGGTACGCTTCCCAAACGATTATGGAAATGTCTACTACGGAAAAGAGTTTGTCGAGTGATCCCGCTGACGCCGGGCGCTCGGGGGTAGCTCGGCCCCCGAGTGTTAAATTGGTAACCAGCGGCAAATGTGACCCGCCTTGCCAGCGGCGTCGACCGGTGTCCGGGCCGGTCGATGTTAAATTGACTACCGGCGATTGCGATTGTGACGGGGAGCGTCACCCCTGTGCCTGGTGTGAGGCCAGGCAACAGGAGCTTACGCGGAGTGTTACCAGAGTGCGCACGCGTGCGCAGACTAAGGTCGGGTCGACGCGCGACCCCACTGATGGTGGGAGCGGCAGGGTCTCCAGCCCTGTCGTTCTACTTCACGACATTTGTCGTGTGGCGACACCCCAGGTGTCGCCAAGAGACGGAAGCCCTGCAAGCGATGGGGCTGATTCGAACCCCAGCTTGCGAGGGCTGACGGGGATCCGAGAGGAACTCAGCCTCTCGGAGCCCTCGTCAGACTTGGAGACGGTGCTCTCCGCCGACGGTGAGGCCGGCAGCGAGGGCGACAATGAGTCGGACCCTAAGTTAGGGGACCGGCTCCAAAGGAAGAGGGGCAAAGGCCCACCAGTGCCATCCCCGACGGCCTCCTCGGAGTCCTCGGGGGAAGACAAGGGGAGACCCGGCGTTGCCACGGGTCTTCTTCAGAAGCGAGGCCGCGGTCGCCCTCCTACCACCGGAGAGTACGTCGGCCTCGCTGAGGCGAAGGCCCAGGTAGCCAGAGCCCATAGAGAAGAGTTAAAACTTCTGGCGGAGCGGGAAATACTCGCCTCGATGTCCGAGGCTAGAGTCACCCGCTCCCGCCTCTCGGAGATGGAGCTTGAGGACGACAGTGTAGAGTCGTCCTCGCTCATCTTCGAGAGGTTAATGACTAGCATGGAGGCCATCCGCAGGGTGGCCGACATTTCGAAGAATTTGAAAGGGACATCCGTGAAGGCGCTCCGCGACAATATTGACGCGGTAGTCGCCGACGCGAAACGCCTACCCTGCGCTACTACTAGGTAGGCTACTAGGTAGGCGTTACCCTGCGCGGGGTCGACGTCACGTGTTACGCGGACGATACGCTGGTGACTGCCCGTGGTAACACGTATCGTGACGCCGCCCTGTTGGCGACAGCCGGAGTCGCACAGGTTGTGATGCGCATACGGCGCTTGGGCCTGACGGTGGCCCTTGAGAAGTGCGAAGCGATTTGCTTTCGCGGGCCTCGCAAGGTGCCACCGCCAGATGCACACATAATTGTTGGCGGGGTTTCCATCGGCGTCGGGTCGACGCTGAAATATCTCGGCGTCGTACTCGATAGTCGATGGAACTTCAATTCGCACTTTCGGAGCCTGGCTCCGAAATTGACAAAGACGGCTTTTGCCCTAAGCCGGCTAATGCCCAACCTGGGCGGACCCAACGCTGGGTGCCGCCGTCTCTTCGCGGGCGTGGTGCGCTCGATGGCCCTGTACGGGGCGCCTATCTGGGCCGATTCCCTGTCGGCTCAGAACCGGACTGTGCTGCGGCGTCTGCAGCGGGTCATGGCGTCCCGGGTCGTCAGAGCATATCGCACCACCTCGTGGAGAGCGGTGTGCGCGATCGCCGGCACGCTTCCCTGGGAGCTGGATGCCGGGGTTCTTGCAGCGATCTACCACAGGACCGCGGATGCAAGGGCCCGTGGCGTGAGTCCACTCCCGGAGGAGGTGCTGCGTTGGAGGAGAGAGCTCCAGGAGGAGGCACTCGAGCGCTGGCACGACGAATTGATGCAGGCGGGGTACGGTTTTCGCACCACGTCTGCGATCGCGCCAGTGCTGAACGAGTGGGTGAGCAGGCGGACCGGCTCGCTCTCCTTCCGGCTTGTGCAGGTGCTTACGGGGCATGGTTGCTTCGGACGGTACCTGTGCAACGTCGCGAGGAGGGAGCGGACCACCGTCTGCCATGAGTGCGGAGCCGCCGAAGACACGGCACAACATACCTTAGAGGTATGCCCAGGTTGGGATACGGAGAGAGCGGCTCTGACGGCAGTCGTGGGACAAGACTTGTCCTTACCGGCTGTCGTCAGAGCAATGATTGAGTCGCCTGACTGCTGGGAAGCAGTCAGGATATTTTGTGAGACGGCCCTGAGTGGTAAAGAGGCCGGGGAGCGGTCCCGCGAAGAGGACCCCCAGGCGGACCCACTCAGGCGCCGAAAAACCGGGAGACGGCGCCGCGCCTATGCTGCGGCGCAATAAATTGTAACCATCGGGCGTCAGGTAGAACGACTGGCGTCCGGACAACACGGATTTGACGGCGTGGCGGCCTAGAGATGCTCCCTAGACCGCCACCAACTGCAGAGCTCAAAAATGAGCATAGCGGTGTGCGGGTTCCGCAGACATGGCCTCGCTGTTTTTCGGACCCGTACATCACCGCTGATGGAGGAGCATGGGGGGGTTTTAGTGGGTATTACCGGCGCTTCTCGCCGGTCGAGTCCCACACTCCCCCTCGCCGACGCGTCCTATGTCGGCGAGGGGCGTCCGTAAACGTGATTTCCACTCCTCAACAAAAAAAAAAAAAAAAAAAAAAAAAAAAAAAAGGTTAGGTTAGGTTAGGTTAGGTTTCCGTGTGCGGTTCCAGATCCGCCATCGGACGCGTCCCCAGGTTGCGGATAGGGGAACGCCCCCCAGATATGGGGGGTACCGGTTTCGGCCGGCGCGGACAAAAACTGGCATGTGGCTGCCTGCTCTTTCTTAAGGGCGGGCATTGCACGGTCACATGAACCCGTAGCCCCACTTGTGGGGTCGGGGGTCCGGCGCACTGAGCGTTGGACCGCGAGGAAGAAAACCTCTCTAAAAAATTACTCTCGGAGGGTGAAGCCATGGCTTCTTTTTCAAGAAGCCTACGGCTGTCACCAGTGGACCCTTCGTGGTCGTGGGTTGGCCAGCTGAGCTGGCGGTCCGGCTCGCCCGGACATTGTGGTGGTGCGCTCACCAGCGCCTTTCGGAGGGGCCCAGAGATGGGCCAGCGGAGCTTCGGCTCGTGGGTGCGGACCTTGTTGGTCCGCGGGCGCGGCGTGTGGCTTTGGCCACCGTCGGGCAAACCGTAACCCCGCACTCGCGGGGCCGGGGGTCTGGCGCACTGAGCGTCGGGCCGCGTGGAAGAAAACCACTATAAAAAATTACCCCGAAGCCTAAGGTCTGCGTGCCGAGGGGCTGCATGGCCGGGGGGGACCCGGTCCCAAGCGCCCTGCGGTCTGTTGGGAAAGGGCCGCAGGTACGCTTCCCAAATGTTTATGGAAATGTCTAAAATGGAGAAGGATATGTCATGCGATCCCGCTAACGCCGGGCGCTCGGGGGTAGCTCGGCCCCTGAGTGTGAAATCAGTAACGAGCGGCAAATGTGACCCGCCTTGCCAGCGGCGTCGTCCGGTGTCCGGGCCGGTCGATGGGAAATTGACTACCGGAAACTGCGAATGTGGTGCATCTAGTCACCCCTGCGTCTGGTGCGAGGCCAGACAGCAGGAGCTAGAGGGCCCACGAGTGCGCACACGTGCGCAGATGAAGGTCGCGGAGAGCAACAGGGCTGATAGCCCGGTGGTTGTTCTCAGCCGAATGGCGACGCCCGTGCCGTCGCCGAGAGATGGCAGCCCAGCAAGTGACGGGGCCGATGTCTGCCCCAGCTTGCAAGGGCTGGCGAGGGTCCGAGAGGAACTCAGCCTCTCGGAGCCCTCATCAGACATGGAGATTATGCTCTCCGCTGAAGGCGATGCCGGCAGCGAGGGCGACAACGAGTCGGGCTCTAAGTTCCGGCTCCAAAGAAAGAGGAGCAAAGGCCCACCAGTGCCGTCCCCGACGGCCTCCTCGGAGTCCTCGGGGGAAGACAAGGAGAGACCCGGCGTTGCCACGGGTCTTCTTCAGAAGCGAGGCCGCGGTCGCCCTCCTACCACCGGAGAGTACGTCGGCCTCGCTGAGGCGAAGGCCCAAGTAGCCCGAGCTCACCGAGAGGAAATAAAATTACTGGCGGAGCGGGAAATACTCGCCTCGATGTCCGAGGCTAGAGTCACCCGCTCCCGCCTCTCGGAGATGGAGCAGGACGACAGCGTAGAGTCGTCCTCGCTCATCTTCGAGAGGTTAATGACTAGTATGGAGGCCATCCGCAGGGTGGCCGACATATCGAAAAATTTGAAGGGGACCTCAGTAAAGGCGCTCCGCGACAATATCGACGCGGTAGTCGCCGACGTGAAACGCCTGGTGTCTCTATCCACCGACGAGGAGACAGCTGCTCTGCGTCGCGAGCTGAAAGAGGCTCGGGCGCAGAACCAGCGGCTCCAGTCGGGGTTGGATGAGCTCCGGAGGGAGTTTGCGGAGTTCCGCAAAAGTGCCGCTGCCCCCGCCGCAGTGACACTAGAACACATGGAGGCATTGGAGACGTCCATCATGGACAGGGTTCACGCTCGCCTCAGCGCGCGGCTCGAAAACCTGGAGCCGCGCCTAAACCCGGAGCCGAGGGTGAGCCCTCCATTGGCCGCTCGCAAGGTACCCCCTCCGAAGCCGGCCCCAAGGAAAGTGCCACCCCTTCCTCCCACCGCACCGCCCAAAGCCTCCACCAGTGGCCAAAAGGCGACGGCGAAGGAAGGGAAAGGGAAGAAAACTTCCAAGGGAAAGAAGAAGGCTGCCAAACCTCCGGCTCCACCGGAACCGCGCCCTCTTCCCCCCGCCCCCGCCTCTATGGATCGGCCATGGAGCATGGTGGCCAAAGGGGGGAAACATAAGGAGACCCGGCCAACTCCGGCCGCGACGAGGCGGGCTCAACAGCCCACCCCCAGCGTTCGGAAAACGCCGAAGCCTCCGAAGACTGCGGCCGTGGTCCTCACCCTGCAGCCCGAGGCTGCTGAAAGGGGAGTGACCTACGCCCAAATAGTCACGGAGGCTAAGGCGAAAATCAGCCTTGAGGAGGTGGGCATCCCGTTTGTCAGATCACGACGGGCGATTACGGGCGCCGTAATTTTTGAGGTGCACGGCGTCGACCTTGCTGAGAAGGCGGACGCGTTGGCCGCCAAGCTGCGGGAGAGGATGAGTGCGGAACTCGTCCGAGTCTCAAGACCGGTCAAGTTGACCGAGTTGTTGGTGTCGGGGCTCGACGATTCCGTCACTCCCGCGGAAGTGGCGGCGGCCATCGCCAAAGTCGGCGGCTGCGCCGTCGAATCAGTTAAGGTTGGCGCCATACGCTTTCCGCGCTTCGGCATGGGCACGGCTTGGGCGGGCTGTCCTGCGACAGCCGCTAAGAAGGTTCTTGAAGGTAGGCTGCTGGTTGGATGGACGGCAGCGAGGGTTAAAGCCCTGGAACCCCGACAGCTGCGCTGCTTCCGGTGTCTGGAGTCGGGACACGTCAGGGGGCAGTGCACCGCTGCTGTCGATCGCAGCCAGCTATGCTACCGCTGCGGGCAGGACGGTCATCGCGCAGCCGATTGCCGCGCTGAAGCCCGCTGCGTAATGTGCGCCGAAGCCGGGAAACGGCACAACCACCGCTTGGGAAGCCCAAAGTGTTCGGCTCCCAAGCGGAAATGGACTAGACGCAGGCCAGCGAATCCTGAGGCTCCGTCCCAGGAGATCGCTGACCGCCCACCGAACGGGACAAACGGAGCGCCCATGGACGTACAATTAGTACGCCCATAAAGTGCCTCCTGGCGAATATCAACCACTGCGCCGGAGCTCAGGACTTACTAGTTCAGACTCTGGCGCAGTGGGGGATAGACGTGGCAATCGTCTCGGAGCCGTATCTGGTCGTCAATCGTGACAACTGGATCGGCGACCGGGACGATGCCGTCGCCATTGTTCTGACTCCGAGGGAGGGAGCCCACACCGTCGATCGAACCTTCAAAGGTCGAGGGTTCGTTGCCGCCTTTTGCGGAAACATTGTGTTCGTGGGTGTCTATTTTTCGCCAAACCGTCCGCTCGCGGATTTCGAGCGATTCTTGGCGGAAATAGACATCTTCCTGGGGCGGTGTCGTCCGCATCAGGTGCTCCTAGCCGGAGACCTGAATGCGAAGTCGACGGTGTGGGGTTCGGCCTTCACAGACGCGAGGGGCGCAGCTCTCGAGGAGTGGCTCTCCAGCAACAACTTGTTAGTGGCGAACCGGGGCACGACAAACACGTGCGTGCGACAACAGGGCGGATCAGTCGTGGACGTAACGTTTGCGTCTCCCGCCCTGGCACGCCGCGTTCGGGGCTGGGTAGTCGAGGAGGGGGTCGAGACGTTGTCGGACCACCGATACATTCGGTTCTCCATCTCCCCCCACCCGACCGACCCGAACAGCCCGAGGCGTGTCCCGTCGGAGATCGGGCCCAGATGGGCATTAAAACAGCTGGAGAGAAACGCCCTCATTGAGGCGTCCCTCGTTGAATCCTGGAATACACGACCGGAGGTGACCGATGCGGACACAGAGGCGCGGTGGTTTCGTGGGGCAATGACGCACGTCTGCGACGTCGCCATGCCCCGCGTGGGCAAACAGCAGCCCCGTCGTCAGGTGTACTGGTGGTCGCCGGAGCTACAACAGCTCCGGACGACATGTGTGAAAGCACGACGCCGGTACACCCACTCCCGGCGACGCCACAAACCCGCATCGGTCGTGGCCGAGCTTTATGCCGCCTTCCAAGGGGCCAAGAAAGCGCTGAGAGCGGAGATCGGGGCAGCGAAGGAGCGCGCCTGGCAGGAGCTAGTAAACTCTCTCGAGCAGGACCCATGGGGCAGGCCGTACAAGCTTGTGATGAGCAAGCTTCGCCCCTGGGCCCCTCCGTTAACATCCACGATGGAGACGGAGACGCTCGAGAGAGTGGTGGAGAATCTGTTCCCTGCCAGGGCGGAGGGAGACGTTCCTACTGCGCGGCTGCAGATCCCGATGGAGGCTCCCCCCGTCAGAGGGCGAACTTGATAGGGCGGTTCTTCGCCTCAGTGCGAAGAACACAGCACCCGGTCCCGATGGCATCCCGGGGAAGGCGCTGGTTTTGGCCCTGAAAGAGGGCGGCCTACTGGAGAGATTTCGTGCGCTACTCACAACCTGTGTGACGGATAGCCACTTTCCCAACGAGTGGAAGGAGGGCAGGCTGGTCCTCATCCGCAAGCCTGGGCGACCGGTGGACTCACCATCGGCCTACCGCCCCATAGTCCTGCTGAGTGAGGCGGGCAAGCTCTTTGAGCGGGTTATCGCTGCTCGCCTCACTCTCCACCTGGAGGAGACTGGGCCGAACTTGGCCGACAACCAGTTCGGCTTCAGGAGGGGCAGGTCCACCGTCGACGCAATCGCGCGGGTGAGGGCTATAGCCGATGAGGCAGTTGGGAAAGGCGGGTGCGTCTTGGCAGTGTCCCTGGACATCTCCAACGCGTTCAACACCCTACCTCATAGGGTCATTCTGGAGGCAATGGGGTACCACGGCTTCCCTTTATATCTGCGCCGACTCGTTGAGGACTACCTCTCGGGTCGGTCAGTCGTGTACCCCACGCGCGTTGGAGATCGTCAACGTGGAGTGTCGTGCGGTGTCCCGCAGGGGTCGGTTCTCGGGCCGCTCCTGTGGAACATCGGCTACGACTGGGTGCTGCGGGGCGCTACCCTGCGCGGGGTCGACGTCACGTGTTACGCGGACGATACGCTGGTGACTGCCCGTGGTAGCACGTATCGTGACGCCGCCCTGTTGGCGACAGCCGGAGTCGCACAGGTTGTGATGCGCATACGGCGCTTGGGCCTGACGGTGGCCCTTGAGAAGTGCGAAGCGATTTGCTTTCGCGGGCCTCGCAAGGTGCCACCGCCAGATGCACACATAATTGTTGGCGGGGTTTCCATCGGCGTCGGGTCGACGCTGAAATATCTCGGCGTCGTACTCGATAGCCGATGGAACTTTAAAGATCATTTCCGGAGCCTAGCTCCGAAGTTGATGAAGACAGTTTTCGCCCTATGCGGGCTAATGCCCAACTTGGGTGGCCCCAAAGGAGGGTGCCGCCGCCTCTTCGCGGGCGTGGTGCGCTCGATGGCTCTGTACGGGGCGCCAATTTGGGTCGACTCCCTGTCGGCCCAAAACCTGGCCGTGCTGCGGCGCCTGCAGCGGGTCATGGCGTCCAGGGTCATCAGAGCATATCGCACCACCTCGTGGAGAGCGGCATGCGCAATCGCCGGCACGCTCCCCTGGGAGCTGGATGCCGAGGTCCTTGCAGCGGTCTACCGCAAGACCGCGGATGCAAGGGCCCGCGGCGTGAGTCCACTCCCAGAGGAGGTATCACGATGGAGGCGAGAGGGCCAGGAGGAGGCGCTCGAGCGCTGGCGCGACGATTTGATGCAGGCGGGGTACGGTTTTCGCACCACGTCTGCGATCGCGCCAGTGCTGAACGAGTGGGTGAGCAGGCGGACCGGCTCGCTCTCTTACCGGCTTGTGCAGGTGCTTACGGGGCATGGTTGCTTCGGACGGTACCTGTGCAACGTCGCGAGGAGGGAGCCAACAACCGCCTGCCACGAATGTGGGGCCAACGATGACACCGCGCAGCACGTGTTAGAGGATTGCCCAAGTTGGGATATAGAGAGAGCGGCTCTGACGGCAGTCGTGGGGCAGGACCTGTCCTTGCCGGCTGTCGTCAGAGCAATGATTGAGACGCCTGACGGCTGGGAAGCCGTCAGATTATACTGTGAGGCGGCCCTGAGTGGCAAAGAGGCCAGGGAGCGGCTCCGCGAGGAGGATCCCGAGGCAGACCCACTCAGGCGCCGCAAAATAGGAAGACGGCGCCGCGCCTACGCTGCGGCGCCACTACAACACCGGAATTGACTGCCGGGCGTCAGGAAGGACGACTGACGTCCGGCCTACCCTGATTTGACGTGGCGTGGCGGCCTAGAGATGCTCCCTAGACCGCCACCAAAGAGCAAGATCTTTAAATAGATATAGCGGTGTGCGGGTTTCGCGGACATGGCTCACGCTGTTATTCGGACCCGCACATTTCCGCCGATGGTGGAGCATGGGGGGGTTTTAGTGGGTATTACCGGCGCCTCTCGCCGGTTGAGTCCCACACTCCCCCTCGCCGACGCGTCCTATGTCGGCGAGGGGCGTCCGTAAACGCGATTTCCCCTCCTCAAAAAAAAAAGGTTAGGTTGCTGAGTGCGGAGTCGGTCCGTATCTCGCGGCCTTTCAAGGCTACCGAGATACTGGTGTCAGGCCTCGACGACTCCGTTACTCCAGATGAGGTGGCGGAAGCCATCGCTAGGCTTGGCGACTGTCACAGGGAGGCAGTGAAGGTGGGAACCATCCGTTACTCGTGTTACGGAATGGGTTCGGTCTGGGCGAGCTGCCCTGTAACAGCCGCCAAGAAAGTAGCTGAAGGCAGATTGCTGGTCGGGTGGACGGCAGCACGTGTGAAGGTGCTGCAGCCCCGCGAGCTGCGCTGTTTCCGGTGCCTGAACACAGGTCACGTCAGGGGGCAGTGCACGGCGGCCGTCGACCGGAGCCAGCAATGCTACAAATGTGGAGAAAATGGTCATCGCGCAGCGGAGTGCCGGGCTGAAGCTCGTTGCCCTCTCTGCGCCGATGCCAACAAAAAAGCAAGCCATCGCCTGGGGAGCAAGAAATGTTCGGCCCCCAAGCCCAGGATGAAAAGAGGAAGGCCTGCGGGTCCTGCGGTTTCAGCCCAGGACTCCATAACCTGCCCACCGGATGGGACTACGGAGACACTCATGGACACACAATCAGTGTGTCCATGAGATGTCTTCAAACAAATGATAAATGCTAATGCGCCGCGCCTTCGCTGCGGCGCATTAAATTGTGACCACCGGGCATCAGGTAGGACGACTGGCGCCCGGCATACACTGACTTGACGGCGTGGCGGCTAGAGATGCTCCCTAGACCGCCACCAAACTGAAGAGTTCAGGAATGGACATAGCGGTGTGCGGGTTCCGCAGATAAGGCCTCGCTGTTTTTCGGACCCGTACACCACCGCTGATGGAGGAGCATGGGGGGGTTTTAGTGGGTATTACCGGCGCTTCTCGCCGGTCGAGTCCCACACTCCCCCTCGCCGACGCGTCCTATGTCGGTGAGGGGCGTCCGTAAACGTGATTTCCCCTCCTCAACAAAAAAAAAAAAAAAGGTTAGGTTAGGTTAGGTTAGGTTAGGTTAGGTTAGGTTTCCGTTCCGTGTGCGGTTCCAGATCCGCCATCGGACGCGTCCCCAGGTTGCGGATAGGGGAACGCCCCCCAGATATGGGGGGTACCGGTTTCGGCCGGCGTGGACAAAAACTGGCATGTGGCTGCCTGCTCTTTTTAAGGGCGGGCATTGCACGGTCACATGAACCCGTAGCCTCACTCTGTGGGGTCGGGGGTCCGACGCACTGAGCGTTGGACCGCGAGGAAGAAAACCTCTCTAAAAAATTACCCTCTGAGGGTGAAGCCAGGGCTTCTCGGTGAAGAAGCCTACGGCTGTCACAGCTGGCGGTCCGGCTCGTCCGGAGATTGTGGTGGCGCGCTCACAGCGCTTTTTGGAGGGGCCCAGAGATGGGCCAGCGGAGCTTCGGCTCGTGGGTGCGGACCTTGTAGGTCCGCGGGCGCGGCGTGTGGCTTAGGTCACCGTCGGGCAAACCGTAACCCCGCACTCGCGGGGCCGGGGGTCTGGCGCACTGAGCGTCGGGCCGCGTGGAAGAAAACCACTATAAAAAATTACCCTGAAGCCCAAGGTCAGCGTGCCGATGGGCTGCATGGCTGGGGGGGACCCGGTCCCAAGCGCTCCTGCGGCCTGTTGGGAAAGGGCCGCAGGTACGCCTTCCCAAATAACCATGGAAAATGTCAGAAAAGGATAAGAGTTTGTCGAGCGATCCCGCTAACGCCGGGCGCTCAGGGGTAGCTCGGCCCCTGGGTGTGAAATTGACTACGAGCGGCGAATGCGACCCGCCTAGCCAGCGGCGTCGACCGGTGTCCGGGCCGGTCGATGTGAAATGGACTACCGGCGAAGAAGAGGTGATGCAACCGGTCGTGCTGCTCGACCGGTTGTCTGACGTGGAAGCACGGAGCAGTATGGCCTCGCCAGGGCCGAGTGACGTGGAGGGCGTGAACTCCGACATGTCGGCGTCGAGCTTTCGCTCCGCCACAGCAGTCCCCGCCCGCCGTAGAAAAAGGAAGGAGGGTACATCGCCGTCTGATTCGGACTCTCAGTCCGCGGTCAGACCATTAAAGAAGCGTTCCGCCAAGGCGGGACGTGGGCGCGGACAGGTGCCCAACGAAGATAAGCTCACCGGCGGCGCAAAGGCGAAAGCTGAGCGCAGGGAGGAGCTGCGGCTGCTGGCCGAAGAGGAACTCGCCGACTCTATGTTGCGTCGGCGAGCACAGCAGTTTTCCCTGCCGCCGTCGCAGGAGCCGACGCCTTTGGCCTTGCCGTCGGAGGTGTTGAGAGAGCGGGCCAGGGAGGACCTGCAGAATATCGCCCGGGTTGCCAAATCTTCTGGCAACCTGAAAGGTACTTTTGTGGGCTCCCTGAACCGCTCAGTCGACTCCCTCACGGAGATTCTTAACGAATTTTCACGCCGTACATTAGCCGAAGAGACGGCGGCGCTCCGGGCGGACAACGCTCGCTTGAGGAAGAGAATAGAGGCCCTGGAGGCGAAGGAGGCGTCCGCAGGCACGCCGACCACAGCTCCGGCGGCCAACGCTTCGGCTTCGGTCGAGGAGATGGTGCGCAAGGCGCTAGAGGCCTTTGCGTTTCGGATAGACGCCCGATTCGCCGGTCTCGAGGACCGTCTCCTCCCGGAGAAAAGGGTGAGGCCTCCGCTTGCAGCGGACAGGAGGAAGGCACCGGAGCCGCCGTCGGCGCCAGCGGTGGTAACTGCCGCGGCACAGACCGCCTCCCGGCCGAAGGCCAAGAAGAAAAAGGAAAAGAAGAAGGCTGCAGCCCCAAAGGCGGCGCCTGCCCCAGCTCCCACGGAGGAACCTTGGTCCCTGGTAGTAGGGCGGAAGGCAAAGGCGAAGGCCAAGAAGGCGACCGTCGCCCCAAAGCCTGCGGCCAAGGCCAGCAAACCTGCTGCCAAGGCCAAAGTCAGCGAGGACGCCAGGAGGAAGCTCCGCCCTCCGCGCTCTGCGGCCGTGGTCCTCACCCTGGGGCCCGAGGCCAGCAAAAAGGGCGCCAACTATGAGAGCTTGATAAAGGAAGCCAGGAGGAGGCTTGACCTCCCCAGCATCGGCATCGGCTTCCTTACAGTGAGGCCCTCAAAGGCGGGCGCCCGGGTTCTCGAGGTCCCGGGCAAGGATAGCGGCGATGCGGCCGACAAGCTCGCCAAAAAACTCCAAGAGTTTTTCGAGCCGGACGTCGTAAAGGTGACGAGACCCCAGAGGTGCGCCGAACTGCGCATCTCTGGGCTTGACGACTCCGTATCGGCGGAGGAGGTCGCGGAGGCCGTGTCTCGCGTGGGTGGTTGCCCCCGAGACCACATAAAAACTGGGGAGGTACGCGCCGGCCCACTGGGGATGGGTTCGGTGTGGGTCTCGTGTCCGGTTGAAAGCGCGAAGAAAGTCGCCGACGGCAGGCGACTTTTAGTGGGCTGGGTGTCGGCACAAGTTAGAGTGCTGCCCCAGCGCCAACTTCGTTGCTTCCGGTGTCTTCAGACCGGACACGTGGCCCCCAAGTGCCAAGCGGAGGAGGACCGCAGCGGTGCGTGCTTCCGCTGCGGAAAGGAAGGCCACAAGTCCTTCCAATGCCCGAACCCCCCTCACTGCGGCCCTTGCGCTGCAGCCAAAAAAAGGGCGGATCATCCCGTTGGCAGTCGGGGCTGCAAGGCCCCCAAGGCCAACAAGAGCAAGGAAAAGGCCAAGGCTGGCGGTACATCCGCCGCCGCGGATAACGCTTCACGCGAGGAGGAGATGGAAACGGCTCCGTAATGGACAACGTCCCTTACGTCCGTCTTCTCCAAGCGAACATCAACCACTGCGCCGGGGCTCAGGATCTCCTCCTTCAGTCCATGGCGCAGTGGTCGATTGACGTTGCGGTGGCGGCGGAGCCGTACTATGTACCGCCCCGCCCCAACTGGGCATCGGATTTGTCATCCACGGTCGCGATCGTGGGTGCCGCCGCCTCTGCCCCTCTCCGTGTGGCCGAGAAGGGCCAAGGATTTGTTGCCGTTGAGTGGGGCGCGGTTTTGCTCGTCGGAGTTTACTTCTCCCCCAACCGCCCCCTCGCTGAGTTCGAGGTTTTTCTCGGCAGCTTGGAGAGGATAATCCTGCGTTCGCGACTCCCAGTCATGGTTCTGGGGGATCTCAACGCAAAGTCCACGGCGTGGGGCTGTCCCGTTTCGGGCGCACGAGGCGACGCCGTCGTGGATTTCCTAGCCTCGGCAGGGCTAGTGCTCCTCAATCGCGGCACGGTTAATACCTGCGTTCGGCATAACGGTGGCTCGATAGTGGACATATCGTTCGCTAGTCGGGCCATCGCCGATCGTGTCCGCGATTGGGGCGTGCTGGAGGGCGTTGAGACCCTTTCGGACCATAGATACGTCCGGATGAAGATAGTTGGCTCCCCGCGTACGGACAACGTGTCCCTGCGGCATCGGGGTGGACAGTCCAAGCGATTTCCCCGCTGGGCTCTGACGAAACTCGACAAGGACCTCCTCATCGAGGCGGCGATTGTCCAAGACTGGGTCTCGCGAGAGCCCAGCGAGGACTTGCCGGTCGAGGAGCAGGCACTCGGCGTGCGCGTCGCCATGACCGCTGTGTGCGATGCCGCCATGCCGCGTGCCGGGCCACGTCCGCACCGAAGGCAGGTGCACTGGTGGTGCGAAGAAGTGGCAGATCTTCGTGCCGCGTGCGTAGCTGCCCGTCGCAGGTACGCCAGATGTCGCAGGCGCAGGGTCAAGGACCTCGAGCTGGAGGCACGCCTCTACGACGCCTACAGAGGGGCCCGGAAAGCGCTCAACATCGCAATCCGGGAGGCGAAGGCACGGTCTCGCGAGCGAATGCTCGAGTCCCTCGACCGAGACCCGTGGGGCCGCCCTTATCGCGCAACCAGGGCCAAGCTCGGCTCGCACGGTCCACCCGTGGCCGAAACGCTGGACCCAGAGTTCCTCCGGGTTGTGCTCTCCACACTGTTCCCTGAACAGGGGGAGCACACTCCACCGCCCATGGGCGGTCGAGTGAACGCCGGAACGGAGGACGAGGACGGAGCTCCGCCTATCTCCAGCGGAGAATTCGAGGAGGCCATAGCCCGTCTTCGCGGGAAGAGTACTGCCCCCGGTCCGGACGGGATACCCGGTCGAGTCTGGGTTCTGGCGTCGGGCGAGTTGGGAGACCGCTGGCGGGCCGTCTTCAACTCTGCCCTGATTGCGGGATCTTTTCCCAGGATCTGGAAGGAGGGCAAATTGGTCCTGTTAAGGAAGGAGGGACGTCCCGCGGACTCTCCTTCTGGATACAGGCCAATTGTGCTGCTCGACGAGGTGGGCAAGCTATTCGAAAGAATAATTGCCCGCCGCATCACCGGACACTTAAACTCGGCGGGGCCAGGTCTCTCCGACAATCAGTTCGGTTTTCGCGCGGGTCGATCGACGATCGACGCCATCCTGCGCCTTAAGACCATCGCGCAGGAGACCGTAGAAAGGGGAGGAGTGGCTTTGGCTGTGTCTTTAGACATTTCCAATGCTTTTAACACCCTCCCTTTCAGCTGCATTACGGAGGGGCTCCGGTTTCACCGGTTGCCCGCGTATCTCCAGCTGATTGTCGGAGACTACCTGAGAGATCGTAAGATCCTCTGTCCTCGCCGAGACGGGACGGTCCTAGAAAGGACCATGTCCTGTGGCGTTCCACAGGGGTCGGTCCTAGGACCACTCCTGTGGAACATTGGATTTGACTGGGCGCTGCGAGGCGCCCTCCCACCGGATGTACACGTCGTCTGCTACGCTGACGACACGCTGGTCGTCGCGTGTGCAGACGACTACAAGGATGTGTCCAGCTTGGCCACGGTGAGCGTCGCTCTCGTGGCCAAGCGAATTGAGCTGTTGGGCTTGCGGGTGGCACCCGAAAAATCCGAGGCCATGCTTTTCCATGGTCCCCGGAAGGGTCCACCGCAGCAAGCGCACATTAGAGTGGGTAATGTGGACGTCGCCGTCGGAGTGCACATGCGCTACCTGGGGCTCACTTTGGACTCCAGGTGGCGATTCCATGAGCACTTCCGGCGGCTAAGCCCCGGATTGGTCAAGGCCACCTCGGCGTTGGGTAGCCTCCTCCCAAATCTGGGCGGGCCGAGTGTGGGCTGCCGCCGTCTTTTCACGGGGGTGGTGCGCTCCATGGCGCTCTACGGCGCGCCTGTGTGGGCGGACGCCCTGGATCGCCACAACGTCACGCTCCTGAGAAGACCTCAGCGAGTGATGGCGACCAGGGTGATACGCGGATACCGCACGATCTCGTGCGATGCCGCGTGCGTTATGGCGGGTACCCCTCCGTGGGACCTGGAGGCCGAGGTTCTGTCCTCGGTCTACGAAAGTCGAGCGACAGCTCGCAGTCGGGGCGTTGCTGGTCCCCTGCCGGAGGAAGTGCGCCGCACGGCGCAACGAGTTGCACTGGAGCGGTGGGCCGCGAGGCTCGCCGAACCTACCGCCGGCGCTCACACCATCCGGGCCATCAGGCCGGTCTTGGAGCAGTGGTGCCGACGCAGAAAGGGCGTAATTACGTTTAGACTTGCACAGATTCTGTCGGGGCATGGTTGCTTCGGCAGATATCTGTGCAACGTTGCAAGAAGAGAGGCGACGCCTTCTTGCCACCACTGCGGTGGCCCGGAGGATACCGCGCAGCACACGCTGGCAGAATGCCCGGCATGGGATCAGCAACGGCGCAACCTAGCGCCCGTTGTCGGAGGAGACCTGTCGCTGCCGGCCGTGGTTCTGTCCATGGTCGGCAGCAATGAGGCCTGGCAGGCCGTGATCTCCTTCAGCGAGGAAGTCCTCTCACTGAAGGAGGCGGCGGAGCGGGCGAGGGAGGATGCCGCCCTCGCTAGCGACATCCGTCGCAAACGATCCGGGAGGCGGAGGAGGCTGTACGGCCAACTCCAAGCGCCCCCGTGATCGGCCGGAGGGTGAGCGGATATGGGGATCCGTTCACCTACCAACCCGGCACCGGTGAAGGACGTGTTCGTGTTCCGGCACGTCCTCCCACACCAGGTTTCCGCGGGAAGGGGGGGGGAGCCTACCATCCCCTCTCTACCGATGAACAAAAACGGAGGCGTCCGATCGGGCGAACGCTGACGGGAGAGCAGGACGAAATGCTCGCGCTGACACCTCTCTCCCGTCCCATGTGCGTGCGTGGACAAGGAACACCGTGGGGTTTTAGCGGGTAGAAATCCCGCATATCCTGCCAGCGCCCCATTTCTGGCAGGAATCAGGATCGCTGATTTCCTCACGTTAAAAAAAAAAAAAAAAAAAAAAGGTTAGGTTTCCGTGTGCGGTTCCAGATCCGCCATCGGACGCGTCCCCAGGTTGCGGATAGGGGAACGCCCCCCAGATATGGGGGGTACCGGTTTCGGCCGGCGCGGACAAAAACTGGCATGTGGCTGCCTGCTCTTTCTTAAGGGCGGGCATTGCACGGTCACATGAACCCGTAGCCTCACTTGTGGGGTCGGGGGTCCGGCGCACTGAGCGTTGGACCGCGAGGAAGAAAACCTCTCTAAAAAATTACCCTCTGAGTGTGAAGCCCGGGCTTCTCTGGAAGAAGCCTACGGCTGTCACAGCTGGAGATTGTGGTGGAGCGCGCGTCAGCGCTTTAGATGGGCCCAGCGATGGGCCAGCGGAGCCTCGGCTCGTAGTGGCGGACCTTAAAGGTCGGCGGGCGCGGCGTGTGGCTTAGGCCACCGTCGGGCAAACCGTAACCCCGCACTCGCGGGGCCGGGGGTCTGGCGCACTGAGCGTCGGGCCGCGTGGAAGAAAACCACTATAAAAAATTACCCTGAAGCCTAAGGTCAGCGTGCCGATGGGCTGCATGGCTGGGGGGGACCCGGTCCCAAGCGCTCCTGCGGTCTGTTGGGAAAGGACCGCAGGTACGCTTCCCAAATGTATATGGAAATGTCAAATAAGGAGAAAGATATGTCATGCGATCCCGCTAACGCCGGGCGCTCAGGGGTAGCTCGGCCCCTGGGTGTGAAATCTGATACGAGCGGCGCATGCGACCCGCTTCGCCAGCGGCGTCGACCGGTTTCCGGGCCGGTCGATGAGAAATTTGCTACCGGCACATGCGACTGTGGCGCATCAGGCGACCTCTGCGTTTGGTGCGAGGCCAAACAGCAGGAGGGCCCACGTGCTCGCACACGTGCGCAAAAGAAGGTCGGTGGGAGCAACCAGGCTATCAGCCCGGTGGTTGTTCTCCACCGAATGGCGACGCCCGTGCCGTCGCCAAGGGACGGTAGCCCAGCGAGCGACGGGGCCAACTCAGACCCCAGATCGCGCGGGCTGACGGGGATCCGAGAGGATCCCAGCCTCTCGGAGCTCTCGTCCTCAGACATGGAGGTTATAGAGGCGATACCAAGGTTGGGTGACCGGCTCCAACGTAAGAGGGGCAAAGGCCCACCAGTGCCGTCCCCGGAGGCCTCCCCGGAGTCCTCAGGAGAGGAAAGGAAGGGATCCGGCATTGTGACGGGTCTGCTTCAGAAGCGGGTCCGGGGTCGCCCTCCCACTACCGGGGAATACGTCGGCCTCGCTGAGGCGAAGGCCGAATTGGCTCGAGCTCGCCGCGAGGAGCTCAAGCTCCAGGCCGAGCGGGAAATACTGGCCTCGATGTCCGAGGCCAGAGCTACCCGCTCCCGTCTCTCGGAGATGGAGTCAGAGGACGACGCCGTCGAGTCGTCCTCGCTCATCTTCGAGAGACTTATGACGAGAGTGGAGGCCATCCGCAAGGTGGCCGATGTGTCCCGGAACCTTAAGGGCACTTGCGTTAAGGCACTCCGGGACAACATTGAGGCGGTCGTGGCGGACGCCAAGTGTTTGGTCTCCCTCTCGACCAACGAGGAGACTGCTGCTCTGCGTCGCGAGCTTAAAATCGCTCGGGCGCAGAACCAGCAATTAAAAGCCGGATTAGACGAACTTCGGAGGGAGTTTGCGGCCTTTAAAGCCGCTCCCTCCGCCGCCTCTGGGTCTTCAGTGACGATGGAGCACCTGGAGGCAATGGAGACGGCAATAATGGACAGGGTCCATGCTCGACTCAATGCGCGGCTCGAGAACCTGGAGCCGCGCCTAAACCCGGAGCCGAGAGTGAGCCCTCCATTGGCCGCTCGGAGGGTGCCCCCTCCGAAGCCGGCCCCAAGTAAAGTGCCACCCCTTCCTCCCACCGCACCGCCCAAAGCCTCCACCAGCGGGCAAAAGGCGAAGGCGAAGGAAGGGGGGAAAGGGAAGAAAACTCCCAAAGGGAAAAAGAAGGCTGTCAAACGTCCGGCTCCACCGGAACCGCGCCCTCTTCCCCCCGCCCCCGCCTCCATGGATCGGCCATGGAGCACGGTGGCCAAAGGGGGGAAACATAAGGAGACCAGGCCAACTCCGGCCGCGACGAGGCGGGCTCAACAGCCCACCCCCAGCGTTCGGAAAACGCCGAAGCCTCCGAAGACTGCGGCCGTGGTCCTCACCCTGCAGCCCGAGGCTGCTGAAAGGGGAGTGACCTACGCCCAAATAGTCACGGAGGCTAAGGCTAAAGTTAGCCTTGAAGAGGTGGGCATACCGTTCGTTAGGTCACGACGGGCGATTACGGGCGCCGTAATTTTTGAGGTGCACGGCGCCGACCTTGCTGAGAAGGCGGACGCGTTGGCCGCCAAGCTGCGGGAGAGGATGAGTGCGGAACTCGTCCGAGTCTCAAGACCGGTCAAGTTGACCGAGTTGTTGGTGTCGGGGCTCGACGATTCCGTCACTCCCGCGGAAGTGGCGGCGGCCATCGCCAAAGTCGGCGGCTGCGCCGTCGAATCAGTTAAGGTTGGCGCCATACGCTTCCCGCGCTTCGGCATGGGCACGGCTTGGGCGGGCTGTCCTGCGACAGCAGCTAAGAAGGTTCTCGAGGGTAGGCTGCTGGTTGGATGGACGGCAGCGAGGGTTAAAGCCCTGGAACCCCGACAGCTGCGCTGCTTCCGGTGTCTGGAGTCGGGACACGTCAGGGGGCAGTGCACCGCTGCTGTCGATCGTAGCCAGCTGTGCTACCGCTGCGGGCAGGACGGTCATCGCGCAGCCGATTGCCGCGC
Organism: Synanthedon tipuliformis; assembly: GCA_947623395.1. Lineage (NCBI taxonomy): Eukaryota > Metazoa > Arthropoda > Insecta > Lepidoptera > Sesiidae > Synanthedon > Synanthedon tipuliformis. The sequence goes on along the minus strand of OX392415.1, from coordinate 46,334 downwards.
CGAAGCCCGCTGCTTAATGTGCGCCGAAGCCGGGAAACGGCACAACCACCGCTTGGGAAGCCCAAAGTGTTCGGCTCCCAAGCGGAAATGGACCAGACGCAGGCCAGCGAATCCTGAGGCTCCGTCCCAGGAGATCGCTGACCGCCCACCGAACGGGGCAAACGGAGCGCCTATGGACGTACAATTAGTACGCCCATAAAGTGCCTCCAGGCGAATATCAACCACTGCGCTGGAGCTCAGGACTTACTAGTCCAGACTCTGGCGCAGTGGGGGATAGACGTGGCAATCGTCTCGGAGCCGTATCTGGTCGTCAATCGTGACAACTGGATCGGCGACCGGGACGGTGCCGTCGCCATTATTTTGACTCCGGGGGAGGGAGCCCACACCGTCGATCGAACCTTCAAAGGTCGAGGGTTCGTTGCCGCCTTTTGCGGAAACATTGTGTACATAGGTGTCTATTTTTGGCCAAACCGTCCGCTCGCGGATTTCGAGCGATTCTTGGCGGAGATAGACATCTTCCTGGGGCGGTGTCGTCCGCATCAGGTGCTCCTAGCCGGAGACCTGAATGCGAAGTCGACGGTGTGGGGTTCGGCCTCCACAGACGCGAGGGGCGCAGCTCTCGAGGAGTGGCTCTCCAGCAACAACTTGTTAGTGGCGAACCGGGGCACGACAAACACGTGCGTGCGACAACAGGGCGGATCAGTCGTGGACGTAACGTTTGCGTCTCCCGCCCTGGCACGCCGCGTTCGGGGCTGGGTAGTTGAGGAGGGGGTCGAGACTTTGTCGGATCACCGCTACATTCGGTTTTCCGTCTCCCCCCACTCGACCGACCCGAACAGCCCGAGGCGTGTCCCGTCGGAGATCGGGCCCAGATGGGCATTAAAACAGCTGGAGAGAAACGCCCTCATTGAGGCGTCCCTCGTCGAATCATGGAACGTCAGACCGGAGGTGACCGATGCGGACCTTGAGGCGCAGTGGTTTCGCGAGGCAATGACGCACGTTTGTGACGTCGCCATGCCCCGCGCCACGAAACCGCAACCCCGTCGACAGGTGTACTGGTGGTCGCCGGAGCTACAACAGCTCCGGACGACATGTGTGAAAACACGACGCCGGTACACCCACTCCCGTCGACGTCACAGACCCGCATCGGTCGTGGCCGAGCTATATGCCGCCTTCCAAGGGGCCAAGAAAGCGTTGAGAGCGGAGATCGGGGCAGCGAAGGAGCGCGCCTGGCAGGAGTTGGTAAACTCTCTCGAGCAGGACCCATGGGGCAGGCCGTACAAGCTTGTGATGAGCAAGCTTCGCCCCTGGGCCCCTCCGTTAACATCCACGATGGAGACGGAGACGCTCGAGAGAGTGGTGGAGAATCTGTTCCCTGCCAGGGCGGAGGGCGACGCTCCTACTGCGCGGCTGCAGATCCCGACGGAGGCTCCCCCCGAGGTGTCGGAGGGTGAACTGGACAGGGCGGTTCTTCGCCTCAGTGCGAAGAACACAGCGCCCGGTCCCGATGGCATCCCGGGGAAGGCGCTGGTCCTGGCCCTCAAAGAGGGCGGCCTACTGGACAGATTTCGTTCGCTACTCACAACCTGTGTGACGGAAAGCCACTTTCCCAACGAGTGGAAGGAGGGCAGGCTGGTCCTCATCCGCAAGCCTGGGCGACCGGTGGACTCACCATCGGCCTACCGCCCCATAGTCCTGCTGAGTGAGGCGGGCAAGCTCTTTGAGCGGGTTGTCGCTGCTCGCCTCACTCACCACCTGGAGGAGACTGGGCCGAACTTGGCCGACAACCAGTTCGGCTTCAGGAGGGGCAGGTCCACCGTCGACGCGATTGCGCGGGTGAGGGCTATAGCCGATGAGGCAGTTGGGAAAGGCGGGTGCGTCTTGGCAGTGTCCCTGGACATCTCCAACGCGTTCAACACCCTACCGCATAGGGTCATTCTGGAGGCAATGGGGTACCACGGCTTCCCGTTGTATCTGCGCCGACTCGTTGAGGACTACCTCTCGGGTCGGTCAGTCGTGTACCCCACGCGCGTTGGAGATCGTCAACGTGGAGTGTCGTGCGGTGTCCCGCAGGGGTCGGTTCTCGGGCCGCTCCTGTGGAACATCGGCTACGACTGGGTGCTGCGGGGCGCTACCCTGCGCGGGGTCGACGTCACTTGCTACGCGGACGATACCTTGGTTACCGCCCGTGGTAGCACGTATCGTGACGCCGCCCTGTTGGCGACAGCCGGAGTCGCACAGGTTGTGATGCGCATACGGCGCTTGGGCCTGACGGTGGCCCTTGAGAAGTGCGAAGCGATTTGCTTTCGCGGGCCTCGCAAGGCGCCACCGCCAGATGCCCACATCATTGTCGGCGGAGTATCCATCGGCGTCGGGTCGACGCTGAAATATCTCGGCGTCGTACTCGATAGCCGATGGACTTTCAAGGAGCATTTCCGGAGCCTAGCTCCGAAGTTAACGAAGACCGTCTTCGCCCTATGCGGGCTAATGCCCAACTTGGGTGGCCCTAAAGGAGGGTGCCGCCGCCTCTTCGCGGGCGTGGTGCGCTCGATGGCCCTGTACGGGGCGCCAATTTGGGTCGATTCCCTGTCGGCCCAAAACCTGGCCGTGCTGCGGCGCCTGCAGCGGGTCATGGCGTCCAGGGTCATCAAAGGCGGACGCGTTGGCCGCCAAGCTACGGGAGAGGATGAGTGCGGAACTCGTCCGAGTCTCAAGACCGGTCAAGTTGACCGAGTTGTTGGTGTCGGGGCTCGACGATTCCGTCACTCCCGCAGAAGTGGCGGCGGCCATCGCCAAAGTCGGCGGCTGCGCCGCCGAATCAGTTAAAGTTGGCGCCATACGCTTCCCGCGCTTCGGCATGGGCACGGCTTGGGCGGGCTGTCCTGCGACAGCCGCCAAGAAGGTGCTTGAGGGTAGGCTGCTGGTTGGATGGACGGCAGCGAGGGTTAAAGCCCTGGAACCCCGACAGCTGCGCTGCTTCCGGTGTCTGGAGTCGGGACACGTCAGGGGGCAGTGCACCGCTGCTGTCGATCGCAGCCAGCTATGCTACCGCTGCGGGCAGGACGGTCATCGCGCAGCCGATTGCCGCGCCGAAGCCCGCTGCGTAATGTGCGCCGAAGCCGGGAAACGGCACAACCACCGCTTGGGAAGCCCAAAGTGTTCGGCTCCCAAGCGGAAATGGACCAGACGCAGGCCAGCGAATCCTGAGGCTCCGTCCCAGGAGATCGCTGACCGCCCACCGAACGGGACAAACGGAGCGCCTATGGACGTACAATTAGTACGCCCATAAAGTGCCTCCTGGCGAATATCAACCACTGCGCCGGAGCTCAGGACTTACTAGTCCAGACTCTGGCGCAGTGGGGGATAGACGTGGCAATCGTCTCGGAGCCGTATCTGGTCGTCAATCGTGACAACTGGATCGGCGACCGGGACGATGCCGTCGCCATTGTTCTGACTCCGAGGGAGGGAGCCCACAACGTCGATCGAACCTTCAAAGGTCGAGGGTTCGTTGCCGCCTTTTGCGGAAACATTGTGTTCGTGGGTGTCTATTTTTCGCCAAACCGTCCGCTCGCGGATTTCGAGCGATTCTTGGCGGAAATAGACATCTTCCTGGGGCGGTGTCGTCCGCATCAGGTGCTCCTAGCCGGAGACCTGAATGCGAAGTCGACGGTGTGGGGTTCGGCCTTCACAGACGCGAGGGGCGCAGCTCTCGAGGAGTGGCTCTCCAGCAACAACTTGTTAGTGGCGAACCGGGGCACGACAAACACGTGCGTGCGACAACAGGGCGGATCAGTCGTGGACGTAACGTTTGCGTCTCCCGCCCTGGCACGCCGCGTTCGGGGCTGGGTAGTCGAGGAGGGGGTCGAGACGTTGTCGGACCACCGATACATTCGGTTCTCCATCTCCCCCCACTCGACCGACCCGAACAGCCCGAGGCGTGTCCCGTCGGAGATCGGGCCCAGATGGGCATTAAAACAGCTGGAGAGAAACGCCCTCATTGAGGCGTCCCTCGTTGAATCCTGGAATACACGACCGGAGGTGGCCGATGCGGACACAGAGGCGCGGTGGTTTCGTGGGGCAATGACGCACGTCTGCGACGTCGCCATGCCCCGCGTGGGCAAACAGCAGCCCCGTCGTCAGGTGTACTGGTGGTCGCCGGAGCTACAACAGCTCCGGACGACATGTGTGAAAGCACGACGCCGGTACACCCACTCCCGGCGACGCCACAAACCCGCATCGGTCGTGGCCGAGCTTTATGCCGCCTTCCAAGGGGCCAAGAAAGCGCTGAGAGCGGAGATCGGGGCAGCGAAGGAGCGCGCCTGGCAGGAGCTAGTAAACTCTCTCGAGCAGGACCCATGGGGCAGGCCGTACAAGCTTGTGATGAGCAAGCTTCGCCCCTGGGCCCCTCCGTTAACATCCACGATGGAGACGGAGACGCTCGAGAGAGTGGTGGAGAATCTGTTCCCTGCCAGGGCGGAGGGCGACGCTCCTACTGCGCGGCTGCAGATCCCGATGGAGGCTCCCCCCGAGGTGTCAGAGGGTGAACTTGATAGGGCGGTTCTTCGCCTCAGTGCGAAGAACACAGCACCCGGTCCCGATGGCATCCCGGGGAAGGCGCTGGTTTTGGCCCTGAAAGAGGGCGGCCTACTGGAGAGATTTCGTGCGCTACTCACAACCTGTGTGACGGATAGCCACTTTCCCAACGAGTGGAAGGAGGGCAGGCTGGTCCTCATCCGCAAGCCTGGGCGACCGGTGGACTCACCATCGGCCTACCGCCCCATAGTCCTGCTGAGTGAGGCGGGCAAGCTCTTTGAGCGGGTTATCGCTGCTCGCCTCACTCTCCACCTGGAGGAGACTGGGCCGAACTTGGCCGACAACCAGTTCGGCTTCAGGAGGGGCAGGTCCACCGTCGACGCAATCGCGCGGGTGAAGGCTATAGCTGATGAGGCAGTTGGGAAAGGCGGGTGCGTCTTGGCAGTGTCCCTGGACATCTCCAACGCGTTCAACACCCTACCTCATAGGGTCATTCTGGAGGCAATGGGGTACCACGGCTTTCCTTTATATCTGTGCCGACTCGTTGAGGACTACCTCTCGGGTCGGTCAGTCGTGTACCCCACGCGCGTTGGAGATCGTCAACGTGGAGTGTCGTGCGGTGTCCCGCAGGGGTCGGTTCTCGGGCCGCTCCTGTGGAACATCGGCTACGACTGGGTGCTGCGGGGCGCTACCCTGCGCGGGGTCGACGTCACGTGTTACGCGGACGATACGCTGGTGACTGCCCGTGGTAACACGTATCGTGACGCCGCCCTGTTGGCGACAGCCGGAGTCGCACAGGTTGTGATGCGCATACGGCGCTTGGGCCTGACGGTGGCCCTTGAGAAGTGCGAAGCGATTTGCTTTCGCGGGCCTCGCAAGGTGCCACCGCCAGATGCACACATAATTGTTGGCGGGGTTTCCATCGGCGTCGGGTCGACGCTGAAATATCTCGGCGTCGTACTCGATAGCCGATGGAACTTTAAAGATCATTTCCGGAGCCTAGCTCCGAAGTTGGTGAAGACAGTTTTCGCCCTATGCGGGCTAATGCCCAACTTGGGTGGCCCCAAACGAGGGTGCCGCCGCCTCTTCGCGGGTGTGGTGCGCTCGATGGCTCTGTACGGGGCGCCAATTTGGGTCGACTCCCTGTCGGCCCAAAACCTGGCCGTGCTGCGGCGCCTGCAGCGGGTCATGGCGTCCAGGGTCATCAGAGCATATCGCACCACCTCGTGGAGAGCGGCATGCGCAATCGCCGGAACGCTCCCCTGGGAGCTGGATGCCGAGGTCCTTGCAGCGGTCTACCGCAAGACCGCGGATGCAAGGGCCCGCGGCGCGAGTCCACTCCCAGAGGAGGTATCACGATGGAGGCGAGAGGGCCAGGAGGAGGCGCTCGAGCGCTGGCGCGACGATTTGATGCAGGCGGGGTACGGTTTTCGCACCACGTCTGCGATCGCGCCAGTGCTGAACGAGTGGGTGAGCAGGCGGACCGGCTCGCTCTCTTACCGGCTTGTGCAGGTGCTTACGGGGCATGGTTGCTTCGGAAGGTACCTGTGCAACGTCGCGAGGAGGGAGCCAACAACCGCCTGCCACGATTGTGGGGCCAACGATGACACCGCGCAGCACGTGTTGGAGGATTGCCCAAGTTGGGATATGGAGAGAGCGGCTCTGACGGCAGTCGTGGGGCAGGACCTGTCCTTGCCGGCTGTCGTCAGAGCAATGACTGAGACGCCTGACGGCTGGGAAGCCGTCAGATTATACTGTGAGGCGGCCCTGAGTGGCAAAGAGGCCAGGGAACGGCTCCGCGAGGAGGATCCCGCGGCAGACCCACTCAGGCGCCGCAAAACTGGAAGACGGCGCCGCGCCTTCGCTGCGGCGCCACTTCAACACCGGACTTGACTGCCGGGCGTCAGGAAGGACGACTGACGTTCGGCCTACTCTGACTTGACGTGGCGTGGCGGCCTAGAGATGCTCCCTAGACCGCCACCAAAGAACAGTATCCTTAATTGGACATAGCGGTGTGCGGGTTACGCGGACATGGCTCGCGCTGTTATTCGGACCCGCACATTTCCGCCGATGGTGGAGCATGGGGGGGTTTTAGTGGGTATTACCGGCGCTTCTCGCCGGTCGAGTCCCACACTCCCCCTCGCCGACGCGTCCTACGTCGGCGGGGGGCGTCCGTAAATGTGATTTCCCCTCCTCAACAAAAAAAAAAAAAAAAAAAAAGGTTAGGTTAGGTTAGGTTAGGTTAGGTTAGGTTAGGTTAGGTTAGGTTAGGTTAGGTTAGGTTAGGTTAGGTTAGGTTAGGTTAGGTTAGGTTAGGTTTCCGTGTGCGGTTCCAGATCCGCCATCGGACGCGTCCCCAGGTTGCGGATAGGGGAACGCCCCCCAGATATGGGGGGTACCGGTTTCGGCCGGCGCGGACAAAAACTGGCATGTGGCTGCCTGCTCTTTCTTAAGGGCGGGCATGGCACGGTCACATGAACCCGTAGCCTCACTTGTGGGGTCGGGGGTCCGGCGCACTGAGCGTTGGACCGCGAGGAAGAAAACCTCTCTAAAAAATTACACTCGGAGGGTGAAGCCATGGCTTCTTTCACAAGAAGCCTACGGCTGTCACCAGTGGACCCTTCGTGGTCGTGGGTTGGCCAGCTGAGCTGGCGGTCCGGCTCGCCCGGACATTGTGGTGGTGCGCTCACCAGCGCCTTTCGGAGGGGCCCAGAGATGGGCCAGCGGAGCTTCGGCTCGTGGGTGCGGACCTTGTAGGTCCGCGGGCGCGGCGTGTGGCTTTAGCCACCGTCGGGCAAACCGTAACCCCGCTCTCGCGGGGCCGGGGGTCTGGCGCACTGAGCGTCGGGCCGCGTGGAAGAAAACCACTATAAAAAATTACCCTGAAGCCTAAGGTATAGCGTGCCGAGGGGCTGCATGGCTGGGGGGGACCCGGTCCCAAGCGCTCCTGCGGCCTGTTGGGAAAGGGCCGCAGGTACGCTTCCCAAACGATGATGGAAATGTCTTTTATGGAACAGAGTTTGTCGAGTGATCCCGCTGACGCCGGGCGCTCGGGGGTAGCTCGGCCCCTGGGTGTTAAATTGGTAACGAGCGGCAAATGCGACCCGCCTTGCCAGCGGCGTCGATCGGTGTCCGGGCCGGTCGATGAGAAGTTGGTTACCGGAACCTGCGAATGTGGTGCAGCTAGTCACCCCTGCGTCTGGTGCGAGGCCAGACAGCAGGAGCTAGTGGGCCCACGAGTGCGCACACGTGCGCAGATGAAGATTGCGGAGAGCAACAGGGCTGATAGCCCTCTTGTTGTTCTCCACCGAATGGCGACGCCCGTGCCGTCGCCGCGAGATGGCAGCCCAGCAAGTGACGGGGCCGATGTTTGCCCCAGCTTGCAAGGGCTGGCGAGGGTCCGAGAGGAACTCAACCTTTCGGAGCCTTCGTCTTCTGATAGGGATACAGTGGTGTCCCTATCCGAGTCGGAGACGAGTGACCAGTCGGTTCACCGTCTAAAACGGAAAAGGGGCAAAGGCCCTCTGGTCCTTTCCCCGGAGTCCTCTGGAGAGGAGCTTCCCACCCACAAAAAGCGTGGCCGCGGTCGCCCTCCCACCACCGGGGAGTACGTCGGCCTCGCTCAGGCGAAGGCCGAAGTGGCCCGGGCGGAAAAAGAGGAGCTCAAGCTGCAGGCCGAGCGGGAGATACTCGCCTCGATGGCTGAGGCTCGAGTGACCCGTTCCCGTCTCTCGGAGATGGAGTGTGAGGACGACGCCGTCGAGTCGTCCTCGCTCGTCTTCGAAAGGCTTATGACGAGAGTGGAGGCCATCCGTAAGGTGGCCGATGTGTCCCGGAACCTTAAGGGCACTTGCGTTAAGGCTCTCCGGGACAACATCGAGGCGGTGGTGGCAGACGCCAAGCGTCTGGCCTCCCTCTCATCGAATGAGGAGACAGCTGCTCTGCGTCGCGAGCTTAAAATCGCTCGGGCGCAGAACCAGCAGCTAAAAACCGGACTTGACGAACTACGGAGGGAGTTTGCGGCTTTTAAAGCCGCCCCCTCCGCCGCCTCTGGGTCTCCAGTTACACTGGAGCATCTGGAGGCCATGGAAACGGCGATAATGGACAGGGTCCACGCTCGCCTCAGTGCGCGGCTCGAAAACCTGGAGCCGCGCCTTAACCCAGCGCCGAGGGTGAGCCCTCCATTGGCCGCTCGGAGGGTACCCCCCCCTCCGAAGCCGGCCCCCAGACGAAACACGCCCTCTCCTCCCGCCGCACCGCCCAAAGCCACCATCAGCGGACCAAAGGCGAAGGCGCCTGTGGGAAGGGCACCTCCACCTCCGAATAAGAAGGCTCGGAGAAGGAGAGCGACCAGAGGCCGCAAGGAGCAGGAGAAGTCAGCGCCGCGCCCACTCCCACCTGCCCCCACCTCTATGGACAAACCATGGAGTCTGGTGGCTAGAGGTGGGAAGCACAAGGAGCGCCCTCCTGCTCCTCAAAAGAAGAGCCGGGCACCACAGCCTGCCCCTCGGAAGGCCAAGCCCTTCAAGACCGCGGCCGTCGTCGTCACCCTGCAGCCAGGAGCTGCCGAGAGGGGGGTGACGTACAAGCTGGTCACGGAAGAGGCCAAGAAGAGGGTGGACATCGCGGCGATGGGCATCGAGTATGTTCGCTGCCGTCGTGCGGTGACGGGGGCTGTCATCATGGAAGTCTCCGGCGCCGACAACAACGATAAGGCGGACAAACTCGCTGCCAAACTAAGGGACGTGCTGAGTGCGGAGTCGGTGCGTATCTCGCGGCCTTTCAAGGCTACCGAGATACTGGTGTCCGGCCTCGACGACTCCGTCACTCCAGATGAGGTGGCGGAAGCCATCGCTAGGCTTGGCGACTGTCACAGGGATGCAGTGAAGGTGGGAACCATCCGTAACTCTTACTACGGAATGGGTTCGGTTTGGGCGAGCTGCCCTGTGACAGCCGCCAAGAAAGTCGCGGAAGGCAGATTGCTGGTCGGGTGGACGGCAGCACGGGTGAAGGTGCTGCAGCCCCGCGAGCTGCGCTGTTTCCGGTGCCTGAACACAGGTCACGTCAGGGGGCAGTGCACGGCGGCCGTCGACCGGAGCCAGCAATGTTTTAAATGTGGAGACAACGGTCATCGCGCATCGGAGTGCCGGGCGGAAGCTCGCTGCCCTCTGTGCGCTGATGCTAATAAAAAAGCAAGCCATCGCCTGGGGAGCAAGCAATGTTCGGCCCCCAAGCCCAGGATGAAAAGACGAAGGCCTGTGGGTCCTGCGGCTTCGGCCCAGGACTCCACGACCTGCCCACCGGACGGGACTACGGAGACACTCATGGACATACAATCAGTATGTCCATGAGATGTCTTCAAACAAATGTGAACCACTGCGCCAGTGCCCAGGACCTTCTAGTCCAGACACTCGCGCAGTGGAGGATACAGGTGGCGATCGTCGCGGAGCCGTATCTCGTTGTCCCCCGGGACAACTGGGTCGGCGACCGCGATGGCCTCGTCGCCATTATATTGGCCACAGGAGAGGGAGCCCCCGCCGTCGATCGATCGTTCAGAGGTCGTGGGTTCGTCGCCGTTTTATGCGGCGACATTGTGTATGTAGGTGTCTATTTCTCGCCAAATCGTCCGCTCTCGGAGTTTGAGCGCTTTTTGGCGGAAATGGACATCCTGCTGGGACGGTGTCGCCCGCATCAGGTGCTCCTCGCCGGAGACCTGAATGCGAAGTCGACGGTGTGGGGCTCAGCTCTTACTGACGCGAGGGGCGCGGCTGTGGAGGAGTGGCTCTCCAGCAACAATCTGTGCGTGCTGAACAGGGGCACGACCAACACGTGCGTGCGGCAACAGGGCGGATCAGTCGTGGACGTATCGTTTGCGTCTCCCGCCCTGGCCCGCCGTGTTCGGGGCTGGGTAGTCGAGGAGGGGGTCGAGACATTGTCGGATCACCGATATATCCGGTTTTCCATCTCCCCCCACTCGGCGGACCCGAACAGCCCAAGGCGTGTTCCCTGTGAGATCGGGCCCAAATGGGCGCTTAAAATGCTGGAGAGAGATTCCCTCATAGAGGCGTCCCTCGTTGAATCTTGGAACAGGAAACCGGAGGAGACCGATGCGGACACAGAGGCGCGGTGGTTCCGTGAGGCCATGACGCACGTCTGCGACGTCGCCATGCCCCGCGCGGGCAAACCGCAGCCTCGTCGGCAGGTGTACTGGTGGTCGCCGGAGCTACAACAGCTCCGGACGACATGTGTGAAAGCACGACGCCGGTACACCCACTCCCGGCGACGCCACAAACCCGCATCGGTCGTGGCCGAACTTTTTGCCGCCTTCCAAGGGGCCAAAAAGACGTTGAGGATCGAGATCGGTGCAGCGAAGGAGCGCGCCTGGCAGGAGTTGGTGAACTCTCTCGAGCAGGACCCATGGGGCAGGCCGTATAAGCTTGTAATGAGCAAGCTTCGCCCCTGGGCCCCACCGTTATCATCGACGATGAACACGGAGACGCTCGAGAGGGTGGTGGAAAATCTGTTCCCTGCCAGGGCGGAGGGCGATGCTCCCCCGGCAACGTTGCAGATTTCGCAGGAGGATCCCCCCGAGGTGTCAGAGGGTGAACTCGATAGGGCGGTTCTTCGCCTCAGTGCGAAGAACACAGCACCCGGTCCCGATGGCATCCCGGGGAAGGCATTGGTCTTGGCCCTGACGGAGGGCGGTCTCGGAGAGAGATTCCGTGCGCTGCTCACAATCTGTGCGAAGGATGGCCACTTTCCCAAGGAGTGGAAGCTAGGCAAGCTTGTCCTCATCCGCAAGCCCGGGCGTCCGGTGGACTCACCATCGGCCTATCGCCCCATTGTCCTACTGAGTGAGGCGGGTAAGCTGTTTGAGCGGGTTATCGCTGCTCGCCTCACTCAACATCTGGAGGAGACCGGGCCGAACTTGGCTGACGTCCAGTTCGGCTTCCGGAGGGGCAGGTCCACCGTTGACGCGATTGCGCGGGTGAGGACCTTAGCGGAGGAGGAGATTGGGAAAGGCGGGGTCGTCCTGGCGGTGTCCCTCGACATCTCCAACGCGTTTAACACTCTCCCACACAGTGTTATCATGGAGGCAATGGGGTACCACGGCTTCCCGGAGTACCTCCGACGACTTGTCGGGGATTATCTCTCGGGTCGCTCGGTCGTGTACCCCACGCGCGTTGGAGATCGTCAGCGGGGTGTGTCGTGCGGTGTTCCTCAGGGGTCGGTCCTCGGGCCGCTCCTGTGGAACATTGGCTACGACTGGGTGCTGCGGGGCGCTACCCTGCGCGGGGTCGACGTCACGTGTTACGCGGACGACACCTTGGTGACCGCCCGTGGTGGCAGGTACCGTGACGCGGCCCTGTTGGCAACCGCTGGAGTCGCACAGATTGTGATGCGCATACGGCGCTTGGGTCTGACGGTGGCCCTTGAGAAGTGTGAGGCAATCTGCTTCCACGGGCCTCGCAAGGCGCCACCGCCAGATGCCAAAATCATCATTTCTGGAGTTTCCATCGGCGTCGGGTCGACGCTGAAATATCTCGGTGTCGTACTCGATAGCCGGTGGACATTTAACGAGCACTTTCGGAGCCTGGCCCCGAAACTAACAAAGACGGCTTTCGCCCTATGCGGGCTAATGCCCAACCTGGGCGGACCCAACGCTGGGTGCCGCCGCCTCTTCGCGGGCGTGGTGCGCTCGATGGCCCTGTACGGGGCGCCCATCTGGGCCGATTCCCTGTCGGCTCAGAACCGGACTGTGCTGCGGCGTCTGCAGCGGGTCATGGCGTCCAGGGTCGTCAGAGCATATCGCACCACCTCGTGGAGAGCGGTGTGCGCGATCGCCGGCACGCTTCCCTGGGAGCTGGATGCCGGGGTTCTTGCAGCGATCTACCACAGGACCGCGGATGCAAGGGCCCGTGGCGTGAGTCCACTCCCGGAGGTGGTGCTGCGTTGGAGGAGAGAGCTCCAGGAGGAGGCACTCGAGCGCTGGCGCGACGATTTGATGCAGGCGGGGTACGGTTTTCGCACCACGTCTGCGATCGCGCCAGTGTTGAACGAGTGGGTGAGCAGGCGGACCGGCTCGCTCTCCTTCCGGCTTGTGCAGGTGCTTACGGGGCATGGTTGCTTCGGACGGTACCTGTGCAACGTCGCGAGGAGGGAGCGGACCACCGTCTGCCACGAGTGCGGAGCCGCCGAAGACACGGCACAACATACCTTGGAGGTATGCCCAGGTTGGGATACGGAGAGAGCGGCTCTGACGGCAGTCGTGGGACAAGACTTGTCCTTACCGGCTGTCGTCAGAGCAATGATTGTGTCACCTGACTGCTGGGATGCAGTCAGGACATTTTGTGAGACGGCCCTGAGTGGTAAAGAGGCCGGGGAGCGGTCCCGCGAAGAGGACCCCCAGGCGGACCCACTCAGGCGCCGTAAAACCGGGAGACGGCGTCGCGCCTATGCCGCGGCGCAATAAATTGTAACCACCGGGCGTCAGGTAGGACGACTGGCGTCCGGACCACACGGATTTGACGGCGTGGCGGCCTAGAGATGCTCCCTAGACCGCCACCAATTGCAGAGCTCAAAAATGAGCATAGCGGTGTGCGGGTTCCGCAGACATGGCCTCGCTGTTTTTCGGACCCGTACATCACCGCTGATGGAGGAGCATGGGGGGGTTTTAGTGGGTATTACCGGCGCTTCTCGCCGGTCGAGTCCCACACTCCCCCTCGCCGACGCGTCCTATGTCGGCGAGGGGCGTCCGTAAACGTGATTTCCCCTCCTCAACAAAAAAAAAAAAAAAAAAAAAAAAAAAAAAAAAGGTTAGGTTAGGTTAGGTTTCCGTGTGCGGTTCCAGATCCGCCATCGGACGCGTCCCCAGGTTGCGGATAGGGGAACGCCCCCCAGATATGGGGGGTACCGGTTTCGGCCGGCGCGGACAAAAACTGGCATGTGGCTGCCTGCTCTTTCTTAAGGGCGGGCATTGCACGGTCACATGAACCCGTAGCCTCACTCAGTGGGGTCGGGGGTCCGGCGCACTGAGCGTTGGACCGCGAGGAAGAAAACCTCTCTAAAAAATTACTCTCGGAGGGTGAAGCCATGGCTTCTTTTTCAAGAAGCCTACGGCTGTCACCAGTGGACCCTTCGTGGTCGTGGGTTGGCCAGCTGAGCTGGCGGTCCGGCTCGCCCGGACATTGTGGTGGTGCGCTCACCAGCGCCTTTCGGAGGGGCCCAGAGATGGGCCAGCGGAGCTTCGGCTCGTGGGTGCGGACCTTGTAGGTCCGCGGGCGCGGCGTGTGGCTTTAGCCACCGTCGGGCAAACCGTAACCCCGCTCTCGCGGGGCCGGGGGTCTGGCGCACTGAGCGTCGGGCCGCGTGGAAGAAAACCACTATAAAAAATTACCCTGAAGCCTAAGGTATAGCGTGCCGAGGGGCTGCATGGCTGGGGGGGACCCGGTCCCAAGCGCTCCTGCGGCCTGTTGGGAAAGGGCCGCAGGTACGCTTCCCAAACGATGATGGAAATGTCTTTTATGGAACAGAGTTTGTCGAGTGATCCCGCTGACGCCGGGCGCTCGGGGGTAGCTCGGCCCCTGGGTGTTAAATTGGTAACGAGCGGCAAATGCGACCCGCCTTGCCAGCGGCGTCGATCGGTGTCCGGGCCGGTCGATGAGAAGTTGGTTACCGGAACCTGCGAATGTGGTGCAGCTAGTCACCCCTGCGTCTGGTGCGAGGCCAGACAGCAGGAGCTAGTGGGCCCACGAGTGCGCACACGTGCGCAGATGAAGATTGCGGAGAGCAACAGGGCTGATAGCCCTCTTGTTGTTCTCCACCGAATGGCGACGCCCGTGCCGTCGCCGCGAGATGGCAGCCCAGCAAGTGACGGGGCCGATGTTTGCCCCAGCTTGCAAGGGCTGGCGAGGGTCCGAGAGGAACTCAACCTTTCGGAGCCTTCGTCTTCTGATAGGGATACAGTGGTGTCCCTATCCGAGTCGGAGACGAGTGACCAGTCGGTTCACCGTCTAAAACGGAAAAGGGGCAAAGGCCCTCTGGTCCTTTCCCCGGAGTCCTCTGGAGAGGAGCTTCCCACCCACAAAAAGCGTGGCCGCGGTCGCCCTCCCACCACCGGGGAGTACGTCGGCCTCGCTCAGGCGAAGGCCGAAGTGGCCCGGGCGGAAAAAGAGGAGCTCAAGCTGCAGGCCGAGCGGGAGATACTCGCCTCGATGGCTGAGGCTCGAGTGACCCGTTCCCGTCTCTCGGAGATGGAGTGTGAGGATGACGCCGTCGAGTCGTCCTCGCTCGTCTTCGAAAGGCTTATGACGAGAGTGGAGGCCATCCGTAAGGTGGCCGATGTGTCCCGGAACCTTAAGGGCACTTGCGTTAAGGCTCTCCGGGACAACATCGAGGCGGTGGTGGCAGACGCCAAGCGTCTGGCCTCCCTCTCATCGAATGAGGAGACAGCTGCTCTGCGTCGCGAGCTTAAAATCGCTCGGGCGCAGAACCAGCAGCTAAAAACCGGACTTGACGAACTACGGAGGGAGTTTGCGGCTTTTAAAGCCGCCCCCTCCGCCGCCTCTGGGTCTCCAGTTACACTGGAGCATCTGGAGGCCATGGAAACGGCGATAATGGACAGGGTCCACGCTCGCCTCAGTGCGCGGCTCGAAAACCTGGAGCCGCGCCTTAACCCAGCGCCGAGGGTGAGCCCTCCATTGGCCGCTCGGAGGGTACCCCCCCCTCCGAAGCCGGCCCCCAGACGAAACACGCCCTCTCCTCCCACCGCACCGCCTAAAGCCGCCACCAGCGGGCCAAAGGCGAAAGCGCCTGTTGGAAGGGCACCTCCACCTCCGAACAAGAGTGCTCGGAGAAGGAGAGCGACGAGAGGCCGCAAGGCGCCGGAGAAGTCGGAGCCGCGCCCACTTCCGCCTGCCCCCACCTCTATGGACAAACCATGGAGTCTGGTGGCTAGGGGTGGGAAGCACAAGGAGCACCCTCCTGCTCCTCAAAAGAAGAGCCGGGCACCACAGCCTGCCCCTCGGAAGGCCAAACCGTTCAAGACAGCGGCCGTTGTCGTCACCCTGCAGCCAGGGGCTGCCGAGAGGGGGGTGACGTACAAACTGGTCACGGAAGAGGCAAAGAAGAGGGTGGACATTACAGAGATGGGCATTGAATATGTTCGCTGCCGCCGCGCGGTGACTGGAGGTGTCATAATGGAGGTCTCCGGCGCCGACAACAACGACAAGGCGGACAGACTCGCTGCCAAACTTCGGGATGTACTGAGTGCGGAGTCGGTGCGAATCTCGCGGCCCTTCAAGGCCACCGAGATACTGGTGTCCGGCCTCGACGACTCCGTCACTCCAGATGAGGTGGCGGAAGCCATCGCTAGGCTTGGCGACTGTCACAGGGATGCAGTGAAGGTGGGAACCATCCGTAACTCTTACTACGGAATGGGTTCGGTTTGGGCGAGCTGCCCTGTGACAGCCGCCAAGAAAGTCGCGGAAGGCAGATTGCTGGTCGGGTGGACGGCAGCACGGGTGAAGGTGCTGCAGCCCCGCGAGCTGCGCTGTTTCCGGTGCCTGAACACAGGTCACGTCAGGGGGCAGTGCACGGCGGCCGTCGACCGGAGCCAGCAATGTTTTAAATGTGGAGACAACGGTCATCGCGCATCGGAGTGCCGGGCGGAAGCTCGCTGCCCTCTGTGCGCCGATGCCAACAAGAAAGCAAGCCATCGCCTGGGGAGCAAGCAATGTTCGGCCCCCAGGCCCAGGATGAAAAGACGAAGGCCGGTGGGTCCTGCGGTTTCGGCCCAGGACTCCACGACCTGCCCACCGGACGGGACTACGGAGACACTCATGGACATACAATCAGTATGTCCATGAGATGTCTTCAAACAAATGTGAACCACTGCGCCAGTGCCCAGGACCTTCTAGTCCAGACACTCGCGCAGTGGAGGATACAGGTGGCGATCGTCGCGGAGCCGTATCTCGTTGTCCCCCGGGACAACTGGGTCGGCGACCGCGACGGCCTCGTCGCCATTATATTGGCCACAGGAGAGGGAGCCCCCGCCGTCGATCGATCGTTCAGAGGTCGTGGGTTCGTCGCCGTTTTATGCGGCGACATTGTGTATGTAGGTGTCTATTTCTCGCCAAATCGTCCGCTCTCGGAGTTTGAGCGCTTTTTGGCGGAAATGGACATCCTGCTGGGACGGTGTCGCCCGCATCAGGTGCTCCTCGCCGGAGACCTGAATGCGAAGTCGACGGTGTGGGGCTCAGCTATTACTGACGCGAGGGGCGCGGCTGTGGAGGAGTGGCTCTCCAGCAACAATCTGTGCGTGCTGAACAGGGGCACGACCAACACGTGCGTGCGGCAACAGGGCGGATCAGTCGTGGACGTATCGTTTGCGTCTCCCGCCCTGGCCCGCCGTGTTCGGGGCTGGGTAGTCGAGGAGGGGGTTGAGACATTGTCGGATCACCGATATATCCGGTTTTCCGTCTCCCCCCACTCGTCGGACCCGAACAGCCCAAGGCGTGTTCCCTGTGAGATCGGGCCCAAATGGGCGCTTAAAATGCTGGAGAGAGACTCCCTCATAGAGGCGTCCCTCGTCGAAAGCTGGAACAGGAAACCGGAGGAGACCGATGCGGATACAGAGGCGCGGTGGTTTCGTGGGGCAATGACGCACGTCTGCGACGTCGCCATGCCCCGCGTGGGCAAACAGCAGCCCCGTCGTCAGGTGTACTGGTGGTCGCCGGAGCTACAACAGCTCCGGACGACATGTGTGAAAGCACGACGCCGGTACACCCACTCCCGGCGACGCCACAAACCCGCATCGGTCGTGGCCGAACTTTTTGCCGCCTTCCAAGGGGCCAAAAAGACGTTGAGGATCGAGATCGGTGCAGCGAAGGAGCGCGCCTGGCAGGAGTTGGTGGACTCTCTCGAGCAGGACCCATGGGGCAGGCCATATAAGCTTGTAATGAGCAAGCTTCGCCCCTGGGCCCCACCGTTATCATCGACGATGAACGCGGAGATGCTCGAGAGGGTGGTGGAAAATTTGTTCCCTGCCAGGGCGGAAGGCGATGCTCCCCCGGCAACGCTGCAGATCTCGCAGGAGGATCCCCCCGAGGTGTCAGAGGGTGAACTCGATAGGGCGGTTCTTCGCCTCAGTGCGAAGAACACAGCACCCGGTCCCGATGGCATCCCGGGGAAGGCTCTGGTTTTGGCCCTGAAAGAGGGCGGTCTTGGAAACAGATTCCGTGAGCTGCTCACAGTCTGTGCGAAGGATGGCCACTTTCCCAAGGAGTGGAAGTTAGGTAAGCTTGTCCTCATCCGCAAGCCTGGGCGTCCGGTGGACTCACCGTCGGCCTATCGCCCCATAGTCCTACTGAGTGAGGCGGGTAAGCTGTTTGAGCGGGTTATCGCTGCTCGCCTCACTCAACATCTAGAGGAGACCGGGCCGAACTTGGCCGACGTCCAGTTCGGCTTCCGGAGGGGCAGGTCCACCGTTGACGCGATTGCGCGGGTGAGGACCTTAGCGGAGGAGGAGATTGGGAAAGGCGGGGTCGTCCTGGCGGTGTCCCTCGACATCTCCAACGCGTTTAACACTCTCCCACACAGTGTCATCATGGAGGCAATGGGGTACCACGGCTTCCCGGAGTACCTCCGACGACTTGTCGGGGACTATCTCTCGGGTCGCTCGGTTGTGTACCCCACGCGCGTTGGAGATCGTCAGCGGGGTGTGTCGTGCGGTGTTCCGCAGGGGTCGGTCCTCGGGCCGCTTCTGTGGAACATTGGCTACGACTGGGTGCTGCGGGGCGCTACCCTGCGCGGGGTCGACGTCACGTGTTACGCGGACGACACCTTGGTGACCGCCCGTGGTGGCAGGTACCGTGACGCGGCCCTGTTGGCAACCGCTGGAGTCGCACAGACTGTGATGCGCATACGGCGCTTGGGTCTGACGGTGGCCCTTGAGAAGTGTGAGGCAATCTGCTTCCATGGACCTCGCAAGGCGCCACCGCCAGATTCCAAAATCATCATTGGCGGAGCTTCCATCGGCGTCGGGTCGACGCTGAAATATCTCGGCGTCGTACTCGATAGTCGATGGAACTTCAATTCGCACTTTCGGAGCCTGGCTCCGAAATTGACAAAGACGGCTTTTGCCCTAAGCCGGCTAATGCCCAACCTGGGCGGACCCAACGCTGGGTGCCGCCGTCTCTTCGCGGGAGTGGTGCGCTCGATGGCCCTGTACGGGGCGCCTATCTGGGCCGATTCCCTGTCGGCTCAGAACCGGACTGTGCTGCGGCGTCTGCAGCGGGTCATGGCGTCCCGGGTCGTCAGAGCATATCGCACCACCTCGTGGAGAGCGGTGTGCGCGATCGCCGGCACGCTTCCCTGGGAGCTGGATGCCGGGGTTCTTGCAGCGATCTACCACAGGATCGCGGATGCAAGGGCCCGTGGCGTGAATCCACTCCCGGAGGAGGTGCTGCGTTGGAGGAGAGAGCTCCAGGAGGAGGCACTCGAGCGCTGGCGCGACAATTTGATGCAGGCGGGGTACGGTTTTCGCACCACGTCTGCGATCGCGCCAGTGCTGAACGAGTGGGTGAGCAGGCGGACCGGCTCGCTTTCCTTCCGGCTTGTGCAGGTGCTTACGGGGCATGGTTGCTTCGGACGGTACCTGTGCAACGTCGCGAGGAGGGAGCGGACCACCGTCTGCCACGAGTGCGGAGCCGCCGAAGACACGGCACAACACACCTTGGAGGTATGCCCAGGTTGGGATACGGAGAGAGCGGCTCTGACGGCAGTCGTGGGACAAGACTTGTCCTTACCGGCTGTCGTCAGAGCAATGATTGAGTCACCTGACTGCTGGGATACAGTCAGGACATTTTGTGAGACGGCCCTGAGTGGTAAAGAGGCCGGGGAGCGGTCCCGCGAAGAGGACCCCCAGGCGGACCCACTCAGGCGCCGTAAAACCGGGAGACGGCGTCGCGCCTATGCCGCGGCGCAATAAATTGTAACCACCGGGCGTCAGGTAGGACGACTGGCGTCCGGACCACACGGATTTGACGGCGTGGTGGCCTAGAGATGCTCCCTAGACCGCCACCAATTGCAGAGCTCAAAAATGAGCATAGCGGTGTGCGGGTTCCGCAGACATGGCCTCGCTGTTTTTCGGACCCGTACATCACCGCTGATGGAGGAGCATGGGGGGGTTTTAGTGGGTATTACCGGCGCTTCTCGCCGGTCGAGTCCCACACTCCCCCTCGCCGACGCGTCCTATGTCGGCGAGGGGCGTCCGTAAACGTGATTTCCCCTCCTCAACAACAAAAAAAAAAAAAAAAGGTTAGGTTAGGTTAGGTTAGGTTAGGTTAGGTTAGGTTAGGTTAGGTTAGGTTAGGTTCAAAATTTTCCGAAATTTCAACATTTTAAATCGCTTATAACTTCGGTTTCCCTTGGAGTTTCTCGGCGTGGTGTATCTTGATTGAAGCCTTTCTCAAGGCTCCTTCAACGTACCCATACCAGTTGTTATTGTTGTCTGTTGTTGTTGTTGTTTTTGCTGATTTTCTGTTTTCTTGTTTGGAAATTTTTTGTTTAAAACCGTAATAAGACCCGGTTCCCGTAGCCGGATCTTGTTGCGGTCTAGGGCTGAAAGTTGCCTCCTTGTGAGCTCTTTCAGCCACTCCAAACTAGTTTTTGTTATCCGTTGTTGTTAAGTTTTTTATTATCGTTTTTGTTGTTAGATTTTTAAGAAAAATTGTTATTTGTTGTCATAACTTTGGTTCTATCAGGCGGTTCGCGTTGCGGGCTAGGTTGGAAGAAGCCTCTTCGGAAGCTCTTCCAGCCACCCAAAACCACTTCTTGATAGCCACTGTTATTTAGTTTTTTATTGTTGTTTGTTTTTCTTAGTTATAAGGAAAATTGTTGTTTTCGACGAATTTGTCGTCAATTTGTTGAGTCGTCCCCCCTCCTGTAGGGGTGGACTCACCTACTTCTTCAGACGTCAGCAGGGCCATAAACTGGCCAATGTCGGATTCCACCGACACCAGTGGGCCCAGCCTGAAGGCGGGCAAGGAAGGCCGGACGCTGTATTCCAGTGTCCTGACCCGTTCGGTGGCGCGCAAACGGTCCGCCGCCAAGGATGTATCGGAGGCGATGTCCTCCAATAAGTTCGTTGGCCTGGTATCAGGATCGGAGGAAGAGGAGGAGCTAGCGGAACCTGTGGTTCCGCAAAAATATAAAAAGGGGAGTAAAGGCCGTGGCGGCAAGCTTCACGGTCACGATATTGGCATGTCGCGAGCGCGCCGCGATTTGAGGGAGGACTCCGACTCCGGCTCGGACTCCGTCAGATCGGTGACCACCTTCCGTTCCGCAAAGTCGGCGAGCTCCGTAGAGGAGCTCACGCAAAAAGCGGAGGCCAGCGCATCTGCCATCCTTGAGGTTGTTCGCAAGTCGGGCAATCTCAAGGGCACCTCCCAGAAGACAATCAAGGAAGCCACCCACTCCATGCTTGGGGTGGTCGGGGCGGTGGCGAAGCGCAAGGCGTCGAGCGAGATCGAGCGACTTCGCGCCGACAATAAGCGTCTTCGATCTCAGATCGATGCGCTTATCTCTGAGGTAACAGCGCTCAGGAGGGCCTTTTCTGAAAGGCCCTCATCGGAGAAGACTCGGGCTGAAGAGGCTGTAGTACCGCCCACGACAGTGGCTGACTCCCAGCCGCTGTCGAGGGCTGAATTCATGGAGGCGCTCTCGGCCTTGCAGACGGAGCTGACGGCCCACGTAGGTGGGGTCGTCAACGCTCATTTGGATAGTTTGGAGGTGGATGGGAGGTTGCTCCCGGCGCGTCAACTTCGCCCCCCCCTCCAGGCGGACAGGAAGCGGGAAGAGCGGGCTAAAGCCTCCCAAAGAGTGTCGGGGACAACACTTGCCCCACCGGCGAACCTGCCTCAAAAGGCGAGGCCGGTCAAGGCTTTGAAAGCCCCCGCTCAAAAGCCTACGGAACTGCAGGCGGGGAGTTCAGCCGTACCAGGAGAGACCTGGTCGGAGGTGGTACGGCGCAAGAAGCGCGCCCCCGCCGCTGGTCCCATCCCGACTCCCGGGAGGAAAGAGAGTCCACCAAAGCTCCCAAAGGAGCACAAGAAGCTGGCCGTTGTGGTGGCCTTGAAGCCGGAGGCAATCGCCAAAGGTGCGACGTATAACAAGGCCATCACCAAAACGAAGGCCACGGTATCATTGAGCGCCTTGGGAATTGGTCCGGCCCAATTCCGCACAGGCGTCACGGGAGCTCGAATTCTTGAGCTCCCCAAAGAAACGACACCCACACAGGCGGACCAGTTGGCGGCGCAGATTAGCGCCGTTTTGGGCGACGAGGCGAAGGTGACGCGCCCAATCAAATCGGTCGACATCCGGGTCAATGGCTTGGATGACTCGGTGTCGGCCGAAGAGCTGCTGGCGGCAATGGCTCTAGCCACGGGTTGCCCCCCCGAGCACTTCAGAGTTGGGAAGGTCCACCCTGGAGTCAGAGGGGTGGGCTCGGCCTTCGCCTCGTGCCCCGTTGAGGCCGCCAGGAAGCTGGCGGCCGGTGGCCGGCTAACCGTCGGATGGAGCTCCGCCTCCATCCAATTGTTGGAGCAGCGCCCCATGCGCTGCTTCAGGTGTATGGGACTCGGCCACCCGGTGGTCAGGTGCCCATCCAAAAAGGACCGCAGCGGTCTCTGCTACCGCTGCGGATTGGATGGGCATTCTGCCAATGAGTGCGAGGCGGCGTATAGGTGCGCCGTCTGCGCAGACGCTGGCCTCCCGGCTAACCACCGAATGGGGGGGATAAACTGTTCCCCCCCCGCAGTCCGTGGCCGCCTCACAGCGGCTATCCCACTGATGAGAGCGGGGGCCACCCGTAAGTCTGGGGAGGAGCCAATGGACACCGTCAATGTCCAATAGGCCCACTGCTAAGATCCTCCAGGTGAATATCAACCACTCCGCTGGGGCACAGGATCTACTGTGTCAGTCCATGGCGGAGTGGGAGATACACCTGGCGGTGGTGGCGGAGCCATACACGGTCCCCCATAATGCCAATTGGCTAGGGGACCTGGACGGCTCCGCTGCTATAGCAGTGAGGCCTGGTGGTGGGGCTCCTCCCCTTTCTCTCAGGGAGAGAGGTGCGGGTTTCGTGGCAGCAAACTGGGGGAGAATGGTGGTCGTGTCGACCTACTTCTCCCCAAACCGCAGTCGGGCGGACTTCGAGTTCTTCCTGGCTGCGGTGGAGGGGGTGGTGAGGCGTGCGGCCCCACTCCCAGTTTTGGTGGCGGGAGACCTCAACGCCAAGTCCTCGGCGTGGGGGTCCCCCCGTACGGACGTGAGGGGGGGTATTCTGGAGTCCTGGGCGCTGGGCCTGGGGCTCCAGGTACTCAACCGCGGTACCTCTCCCACGTGCGTACGGTGGCAAGGTACGTCCATTGTGGACGTATCCTTTGCCACTGCCGCCCTTGCTGCCCAAACCCGCAGTTGGCGGGTCGAGGAAGACGTGGAGACCCTGTCGGACCACCTGTACGTCCGATACGAGGTCTCCACGCTGGCCCCCAGCGCGCCACAGCGTCGGGATCCCACGGCGGGTGCTGCCTTTCCCAGGTGGGCACTCGCCAAGCTCCGCCCTGATGTGGCGGAGGAGGCCGCGATGGTGAGGGAGTGGTCCCCTCTCCCCCCTCACCTCGCAGGGGATCCCGAAGGCATGGCAGACCATTTCGCCGACGACCTGCGGGCCGTTTGCAATGCTGCCATGCCTCTGTGGCGTCCTCCTCCCAAATGGAAGAAAGTTTATTGGTGGGCGCAGGAGATAGCTCTCCTGCGCACCACATGTCTGGCGGCAAGGCGCGCCTTACTTCGTTGCCGGAGGAGGCGTACCAGGAGGACGCCTGACGAAGAGGTCCTCCTTCGTCAGGCGTACAGGGAGGCTCACAAGGCCCTGCAGAAGGGAATCTGCAGGGCCAAAGAAGAGGCTCACGAGCGCTTCCTGGCCCTCCTGGACGCCGACCCCTGGGGCCGTCCGTATAGGGTTGTGAGGGGGAAATTCGCGTCAAGCTCCCCCTCTACAGCCAACCTTGGCCCGGAGTTGCTAGAAAAGGTCATGGGGTCTCTGTTCCCTACCCCTGGCCGATTCGAGCCCCCCCGCATGGAGCCTCCGGAACCACTTCCGGAGCTCGAGGCGGAGGGTCCTCCCGTCTCCGATGCGGAGTTCGAGGCGGTGAGGGAGCGACTCCGGGGCAAGAAGACGGCCCCGGGACCAGACGGAGTCCCGGCCAAGGCCCTAGCAATCGCGCTAGGGCCTCTAGAGGAGAGATTCCGGGCGGTGATGAATGCATGCATCGCCCGGAAAAAGTTCCCGGCGAGATGGAAGGTGGGGCGTCTCTGCCTTCTCCGCAAGGAGGGACGCCCTGCCGACTCGCCGGCGGGGTACCGACCGGTGGTCCTGCTCGACGATTCCGGCAAAGCCATGGAAAGGATTATGGCCCGTCGGATCGTCGAGCATCTGGAAACGGAGGGGCCGAATCTGGACGAACACCAGTTCGGCTTCCGCACCGGTCGGTCCACCGTTGATGCAGTGAGCCTCCTCAAGCGGTGGACTGAGGAGGCCACCGGCAGAGGGGAGGCTGTTGTTGCGGTGTCGCTCGACATCCGCAACGCCTTCAACAGCCTCCCCCACGAATGTATCAGGGCGGCACTCCGGTTCCACCGAGTGCCGTCCTACCTCTGCGCCCTCGTCAACGACTACCTCTCCGAACGGGTAGTGCTGTACGAGGGCGCAGACGGGACAGTCATGCGCCGGCCAGTGGCGGTCGGCGTACCGCAGGGGGCCGTCCTCGGCCCCCTTCTGTGGAATATCGGTTATAATTGGGTCCTGCGAGGCAATCTCCTACCAAAAATGGAGATTGTCTGCTTTGCCGACGACACTCTTGTCGCGGCAAGAGCAAAGACGTGGGAGAAGGCAGAACGGCTTGCGTCGGTCGGCACCTCGTTGGTCGTCCGGCGCATCCGTCTGCTCGGATTGGAGGTGGCCCTAGACAAAACTAGGGCCATGGGTTTCCATCCCCCACGCCGCAGGATCCCGCCGGGGCTCCGAGTCCGAGTGGAGGGGGTCCGGATTCCGGTCGAGATGCATTTCAAGTATCTCGGCCTAACTCTGGACCCCCGCTGGAACTTTGAGGAGCATTTTAAGCTCCTCGTTCCACGGCTGATTAAGACCGCAGCCGCACTCGGACGGCTCCTCCCTAACCAGGGAGGACCCAACTCGGCGTGCCGTCGGCTTTACCATGGTGTGGTAAGGTCGATGGCACTCTACGGAGCCCCGGTCTGGGCGGAGTGCCTCACTCCCCGCACCCGGGCCCTCTTACGGAGGCCACAGAGGGTCATGGCGACCCGGGCCGTGCGGGCTTATCGCACGGTCAGCCACGGGGCTGCCTGCGTGCTAGCGGGCATGCTTCCGTGGGATGTCGATGCCCTGGTTTTGTCCCAGGTGCATCGGCATCGGGTCGCCGCTAGGGCCCTCGGAGAAAGACCCGTTGCCGAGGACGTGCAACGGGTCCGTGCAGAGGCCCATGAGAGGGCCATTGAAGATTGGAGTGAGGCACTACTCAACCCCACCGCCGGCCACCGGACGATCTTCGCGATCCGTCCGGTGTTGGAGGACTGGGTGAGGCGCCAAAAAGGCTGCCTCACCTTCCACATGGTGCAGATGATGACCGGACACGGGTGCTTCGGTCATTATCTGCACCGCATAAAAAGGGAGGAGTCGCCGCGGTGCCACCACTGCGGCGACCCCGACGATACGGCCGAGCACACGCTCCAGGTGTGCCCGGCCTGGAGTCCCCAGCGCCAGGAGCTAGAAGTGGCGCTGGGTGGAGCTGACGTCACACTGCCAAACATGGTCGAAGCCATGCTTGGCAGTGTGGCCATCTGGAAAGCAGTTGCCGCCTTCTGCGGATATGTAATGTCGCAGAAGGAGGCAGCTGAGAGGGAGCGAGAGGACGAGGCCGGTCTCGCTTCCCTCAGACGTAGGCGGCGGGGCAGGAGAAGGCGGGCATACCAAGCCCGTCTTTGAATGTCCCAGGGGACCTGCGCACATAGCTGGCCAGCTATGTGTGCCTGCACTAGGTCCCACCGTCTGGGGATTGCCTGGGTGTCTCCGGGCAATCCTCCGTTGGCGATAGCCTAGCCAACAGGCTAGGCTGCCCTGGAGTGGATCGGAGTTTGGTGCCTCGGCAGAACCCGGTTCACTCCGTTCACAGGGCAAGGAGGCACCGGGGAGTTTTAGTGGGTATTCCCAGTGCCGCTATGATCAGGTGCTGGGCGACCCCCACATATCCCTACCGTCTAGCCAGCGGTAGGGAATCTGTAAGCGGATTACTCCTCGTCAAAAAAAAAAAAAAAAAAAAAAAAAGGTTAGGTTAGGTTAGGTTAGGTTAGGTTAGGTTAGGTTAGGTTAGGTTAGGTTAGGTTAGGTTAGGTTAGGTTAGGTTAGGTTTCCGTGTGCGGTTCCAGATCCGCCATCGGACGCGTCCCCAGGTTGCGGATAGGGGAACGCCCCCCAGATATGGGGGGTACCGGTTTCGGCCGGCGCGGACAAAAACTGGCATGTGGCTGCCTGCTCTTTCTTAAGGGCGGGCATTGCACGGTCACATGAACCCGTAGCCCCACTTGTGGGGTCGGGGGTCCGGCGCACTGAGCGTTGGACCGCGAGGAAGAAAACCTCTCTAAAAAATTACTCTCGGAGGGTGAAGCCATGGCTTCTTTTCAAGAAGCCTACGGCTGTCACCAGTGGACCCCTCGTGGTCGTGGGTTGGCCAGCTGAGCTGGCGGTCCGGCTTGTCCGGACGCTGTGGTGGCGCGCTCACCAGCGCTTTTTGGAGGGGCCCAGAGATGGGCCAGCGGAGCTTCGGCTCGTGGGTGCGGACCTTGTAGGTCCGCGGGCGCGGCGTGTGGTTCTGGCCACCGTCGGGCAAACCGTAACCCCGCACTCGCGGGGCCGGGGGTCTGGCGCACTGAGCGTCGGGCTGCGTGGAAGAAAACCACTATAAAAATTACCCTGAAGCCTAAGGTCTGCGTGCCGAGGGGCTGCATGGCCGGGGGGGACCCGGTCCCAAGCGCCCTGCGGTCTGTTGGGAAAGGACCGCAGGTACGCCTTCCCAAACAACAATGATAATGTCGGACAAGGAAGGTACTATGTGTTGCGATCCCGCTAACGCCGGGCGCTCGGGGGTAGCTCGGCCCCTGGGTGTTAAATTGGTAACGAGCGGCAAATGCGACCCGCCTTGCCAGCGGCGTCGATCGGTGTCCGGGCCGGTCGATGGGAAATTGGTTACCGGAACCTGCGATTGTGGTGCAGCTAGTCACCCCTGCGTCTGGTGCGAGGCCAGACAGCAGGAGCTAGTGGGCCCACGTGTGCGCACACGTGCGCAGATGAAGATTGCGGAGAGCAACAGGGCTGATAGCCCTCTTGTTGTTCTCCACCGAATGGCGACGCCCGTGCCGTCGCCGCGAGATGGCAGCCCAGCAAGTGACGGGGCCGATGTTTGCCCCAGCTTGCAAGGGCTGGCGAGGGTCCGAGAGGAACTCAACCTTTCGGAGCCCTCGTCTTCTGATAGGGATACAGTGGTGTCCCTATCCGAGTCGGAGACGAGTGACCAGTCGGTTCACCGTCTAAAACGGAAAAGGGGCAAAGGCCCTCTGGTCCTTTCCCCAGAGTCCTCTGGAGAGGAGCTTCCCACCCACCAAAAGCGTGGTCGCGGTCGCCCTCCCACCACCGGGGAGTACGTCGGCCTCGCTCGGGCGAAGGCCGAGGTGGCCCGGGCGGAAAAGGAGGAACTGAAGCTGCAGGCTGAGCGGGAGATACTCGCCTCGATGGCTGAGGCTCGAGTGACCCGTTCCCGTCTCTCGGAGATGGAGTGTGAGGACGACGCCGTCGAGTCGTCCTCGCTCGTCTTCGAGAGACTTATGACAAGAGTAGAGGCCATACGCAAGGTGGCCGATGTGTCCCGGAACCTTAAGGGCACCTGCGTTAAGGCACTCCGGGACAACATTGAGGCGGTGGTGGCAGACGCCAAGCGTCTGGCCTCCCTGACACCGGATGAGGAGACAGCTGCTCTGCGTCGCGAGCTTAAAATCGCTCGGGCGCAGAACCAGCAATTAAAAACCGGTCTGGACGAACTTCGGAGGGAGTTTGCGGCATTCAAAGCCGCTCCCTCCGCCGCCTCTGGGTCTCCAGTTACACTGGAGCATCTGGAGGCCATGGAAACGGCGATAATGGACAGGGTCCACGCTCGCCTCAGTGCGCGGCTCGAAAACCTGGAGCCGCGCCTTAACCCAGCGCCGAGGGTGAGCCCTCCATTGGCCGCTCGGAGGATACCCCCTCCGAAGCCGGCCCCCAGACGAAACACGCC
Source organism: Synanthedon tipuliformis (assembly GCA_947623395.1). Classification (NCBI taxonomy): domain Eukaryota; kingdom Metazoa; phylum Arthropoda; class Insecta; order Lepidoptera; family Sesiidae; genus Synanthedon; species Synanthedon tipuliformis. The sequence continues at coordinate 18,396 of OX392415.1, read as the reverse complement.
CTCTCCTCCCACCGCACCGCCTAAAGCCGCCACCAGCGGGCCAAAGGCGAAAGCGCCTGTTGGAAGGGCACCTCCACCTCCGAACAAGAATGCTCGGAGAAGGAGAGCGACCAGAGGCCGCAAGGCGCCGGAGAAGTCGGAGCCGCGCCCACTCCCACCTGCCCCCACTTCTATGGACAAACCATGGAGTCTGGTGGCTAGAGGTGGGAAGCACAAGGAGCGCCCTCCTGCTCCGCCAAAGAAGAGCCGGGCACCACAGCCTGCCCCACGGAAGGTCAAACCTTTCAAGACCGCGGCCGTCGTCGTCACCCTGCAGCAAGGGGCTGCCGAGAGGGGGGTGACGTATAAACTGGTCACGGAAGAGGCTAAGAAGAGGGTGGACATCGCTGAGATGGGGATAGAGTATGTTCGCTGCCGCCGCGCGGTGACGGGGGCTCTCATCATGGAGGTCTCCGGCGCCGACAACAACGACAAGGCGGACAAACTTGCTGCCAAACTGAGGGATGTGCTGAGTGCGGAGTCGGTTCGTATCTCGCGGCCTTTCAAGGCCACCGAGATACTGGTGTCAGGCCTTGACGACTCCGTAACTTCAGAGGAGGTGGCGGCTGCTATCGCTAGGCTTGGCGACTGTCACATCGAGGCAGTGAAGGTGGGAACCATCCGGAACTCCTACTTCGGAATGGGCTCGGTTTGGGCGAGCTGCCCTGTGACAGCCGCCAAGAAAGTAGCTGAAGGCAGATTGCTGGTCGGGTGGACGGCAGCACGGGTGAAGGTGCTGCAGCCCCGCGAGCTGCGCTGTTTCCGGTGCCTGAACACAGGTCACGTCAGGGGGCAGTGCACGGCGGCCGTCGACCGGAGCCAGCAATGTTATAAATGCGGAGACAACGGACATCGGGCATCGGAGTGCCGGGCTGAAGCTCGGTGCCCTCTGTGCGCCGATGCCAACAAAAAAGCAAGCCATCGCCTGGGGAGCAAGCAATGTTCGGCCCCCAGGCCCAGGATGAAAAGACGAAGGCCGGTGGGTCCTGCGGTTTCGGCCCAGGACTCCACGACCTGCCCACCGGACGGGACTACGGAGACACTCATGGACATACAATCAGTATGTCCATGAGATGTCTTCAAACAAATGTGAACCACTGCGCCAGTGCCCAGGACCTGCTAGTCCAGACACTCGCGCAGTGGAGGATACAGGTGGCGATCGTCGCGGAGCCGTATCTGGTCGTCCCCCGGGACAACTGGGTCGGCGATCGCGACGGCCTCGTCGCCATTATATTGGCCACAGGAGAGGGAGCCCCCGCCGTCGATCGGTCGTTCAGAGGTCGTGGGTTCGTCGCCGTTTTATGCGGCGACATTGTGTATGTAGGTGTCTATTTCTCGCCAAATCGTCCGCTCTCGGAGTTTGAGCGCTTTTTGGCGGAAATGGACATCCTGCTGGGACGGTGTCGCCCGCATCAGGTGCTCCTCGCCGGAGACCTGAATGCGAAGTCGACGGTGTGGGGCTCAGCTCTTACTGACGCGAGGGGCGCGGCTGTGGAGGAGTGGCTCTCCAGCAACAATCTGTGCGTGCTGAACAGGGGCACGACCAACACGTGCGTGCGGCAACAGGGCGGATCAGTCGTGGACGTATCGTTTGCGTCTCCCGCCCTGGCCCGCCGTGTTCGGGGCTGGGTAGTCGAGGAGGGGGTCGAGACATTGTCGGATCACCGATACATTCGGTTTTCTATCTCCCCCCTCTCGTCGGACCCGAACAGCCCAAGGCGTGCTCCCTGTGAGATCGGGCCCAAATGGGCGCTTAAAATGCTGGAGAGAGATTCCCTCATAGAGGCGTCCCTCGTAGAATCCTGGAATAGGAAACCGGAGGAGACCGATGCGGACACAGAGACGCGGTGGTTCCGTGAGGCCATGACGCACGTCTGCGACGTCGCCATGCCCCGCGTGGGCAAACAGCAGCCCCGTCGTCAGGTGTACTGGTGGTCGCCGGAGCTACAACAGCTCCGGACGACATGTGTGAAAGCACGACGCCGGTACACCCACTCCCGGCGACGCCACAAACCCGCATCGGTCGTGGCCGAACTTTTTGCCGCCTTCCAAGGGGCCAAAAAGACGTTGAGGATCGAGATCGGTGCAGCGAAGGAGCGCGCCTGGCAGGAGTTGGTGGACTCTCTCGAGCAGGACCCATGGGGCAGGCCGTATAAGCTTGTAATGAGCAAGCTTCGCCCCTGGGCCCCACCGTTATCATCGACGATGAACGCGGAGATGCTCGAGAGGGTGGTGGAAAATTTGTTCCCTGCCAGGGCGGAGGGCGATGCTCCCCCGGCAACGTTGCAGATCTCGCAGGAGGATCCCCCCGAGGTGTCAGAGGGTGAACTTGATAGGGCGGTTCTTCGCCTCAGTGCGAAGAACACAGCACCCGGTCCCGATGGCATCCCGGGGAAGGCGCTGGTTTTGGCCCTGAAAGAGGGCGGTCTTGGAAATAGATTCCGTGAGCTGCTCACAGTCTGTGCGAAGGATGGCCACTTTCCCAAGGAGTGGAAGTTAGGTAAGCTTGTCCTCATCCGCAAGCCTGGGCGTCCGGTGGACTCACCGTCGGCCTATCGCCCCATAGTCCTACTGAGTGAGGCGGGTAAGCTGTTTGAGCGGGTTATCGCTGCTCGCCTCACTCAACATCTAGAGGAGACCGGGCCGAACTTGGCCGATGTCCAGTTCGGCTTCCGGAGGGGCAGGTCCACCGTTGACGCGATTGCGCGGGTGAGGACCTTAGCGGAGGAGGAGATTGGGAAAGGCGGGGTCGTCCTGGCGGTGTCCCTCGACATCTCCAACGCGTTTAACACTCTCCCACACAGTGTCATCATGGAGGCAATGGGGTACCACGGCTTCCCGGAGTACCTCCGACGACTTGTCGGGGACTATCTCTCGGGTCGCTCGGTCGTGTACCCCACGCGCGTTGGAGATCGTCAGCGGGGTGTGTCGTGCGGTGTTCCACAGGGGTCGGTCCTCGGGCCGCTTCTGTGGAACATTGGCTACGACTGGGTGCTGCGGGGCGCTACCCTGCGCGGGGTCGACGTCACGTGTTACGCGGACGACACCTTGGTGACCGCCCGTGGTGGCAGGTACCGTGACGCGGCCCTGTTGGCAACCGCTGGAGTCGCACAGACTGTGATGCGCATACGGCGCTTGGGTCTGACGGTGGCCCTTGAGAAGTGTGAGGCAATATGCTTCCATGGACCTCGCAAGGCGCCACCGCCAGATTCCAAAATCATCATTGGCGGAGCTTCCATCGGCGTCGGGTCGACGCTGAAATATCTCGGCGTCGTACTCGATAGCCGGTGGACATTTAACGAGCACTTTCGGAGCCTGGCTCCGAAATTGACACAGACGGCTTTTGCCCTAAGTCGGCTAATGCCCAACCTGGGCGGACCCAACGCTGGGTGCCGCCGTCTCTTCGCGGGCGTGGTGCGCTCGATGGCCCTGTACGGGGCGCCTATCTGGGCCGATTCCCTGTCGGCTCAGAACCGGACTGTGCTGCGGCGTCTGCAGCGGGTCATGGCGTCCCGGGTCGTCAGAGCATATCGCACCACCTCGTGGAGAGCGGTGTGCGCGATCGCCGGCACGCTTCCCTGGGAGCTGGATGCCGGGGTTCTTGCAGCGATCTACCATAGGATTGCGGATGCAAGGGCCCGTGGCGTGAATCCACTCCCGGAGGAGGTGCTGCGTTGGAGGAGGGAGCTCCAGGAGGAGGCACTCGAGCGCTGGCGCGATGATTTGGTGCAGGCGGGGTACGGTTTTCGCACCACGTCTGCGATCGCGCCAGTGCTGAACGAGTGGGTGAGCAGGCGGACCGGCTCGCTCTCCTTCCGGCTTGTGCAGGTGCTTACGGGGCATGGTTGCTTCGGACGGTACCTGTGCAACGTCGCGAGGAGGGAGCGGACCACCGTCTGCCACGAGTGCGGAGCCGCCGAAGACACGGCACAACACACCTTGGAGGTATGCCCAGGTTGGGATACGGAGAGAGCGGCTCTGACGGCAGTCGTGGGACAAGACTTGTCCTTACCGGCTGTCGTCAGAGCAATGATTGAGTCACCTGACTGCTGGGATGCAGTCAGGACATTTTGTGAGACGGCCCTGAGTGGTAAAGAGGCCGGGGAGCGGTCCCGCGAAGAGGACCCCCAGGCGGACCCACTCAGGCGCCGTAAAACCGGGAGACGGCGCCGCGCCTATGCTGCGGCGCAATAAATCGTAACCACCGGGCGTCAGGTAGGACGACTGGCGTCCGGACCACACGGATTTGACGGTGTGGCGGCCTAGAGATGCTCCCTAGACCGCCACTAAATTGAAGAGTTCAGCAACGGACGTAGCGGTGTGCGGGTTCCGCAGACATGGCCTCGCTGTTTTTCGGACCCGTACATCACCGCTGATGGAGGAGCATGGGGGGGTTTTAGTGGGTATTACCGGCGCTTCTCGCCGGTCGAGTCCCACACTCCCCCTCGCCGACGCGTCCTATGTCGGCGAGGGGCGTCCGTAAACGCGATTTCCCCTCCTCAACAAAAAAAAAAAAAAAAAGGTTAGGTTAGGTTAGGTTAGGTTAGGTTAGGTTAGGTTAGGTTAGGTTAGGTTAGGTTAGGTTAGGTTAGGTTAGGTTAGGTTAGGTTTCCGTGTGCGGTTCCAGATCCGCCATCGGACGCGTCCCCAGGTTGCGGATAGGGGAACGCCCCCCAGATATGGGGGGTACCGGTTTCGGCCGGCGCGGACAAAAACTGGCATGTGGCTGCCTGCTCTTTCTTAAGGGCGGGCATTGCACGGTCACATGAACCCGTAGCCTCACTCAGTGGGGTCGGGGGTCCGGCGCACTGAGCGTTGGACCGCGAGGAAGAAAACCTCTCTAAAAAATTACTCTCGGAGGGTGAAGCCATGGCTTCTTTTTCAAGAAGCCTACGGCTGTCACCAGTGGACCCTTCGTGGTCGTGGGTTGGCCAGCTGAGCTGGCGGTCCGGCTCGCCCGGACATTGTGGTGGTGCGCTCACCAGCGCCTTTCGGAGGGGCCCAGAGATGGGCCAGCGGAGCTTCGGCTCGTGGGTGCGGACCTTGTAGGTCCGCGGGCGCGGCGTGTGGCTTTAGCCACCGTCGGGCAAACCGTAACCCCGCTCTCGCGGGGCCGGGGGTCTGGCGCACTGAGCGTCGGGCCGCGTGGAAGAAAACCACTATAAAAAATTACCCTGAAGCCTAAGGTATAGCGTGCCGAGGGGCTGCATGGCTGGGGGGGACCCGGTCCCAAGCGCTCCTGCGGCCTGTTGGGAAAGGGCCGCAGGTACGCTTCCCAAACGATGATGGAAATGTCTTTTATGGAACAGAGTTTGTCGAGTGATCCCGCTGACGCCGGGCGCTCGGGGGTAGCTCGGCCCCTGGGTGTTAAATTGGTAACGAGCGGCAAATGCGACCCGCCTTGCCAGCGGCGTCGATCGGTGTCCGGGCCGGTCGATGAGAAGTTGGTTACCGGAACCTGCGAATGTGGTGCAGCTAGTCACCCCTGCGTCTGGTGCGAGGCCAGACAGCAGGAGCTAGTGGGCCCACGAGTGCGCACACGTGCGCAGATGAAGATTGCGGAGAGCAACAGGGCTGATAGCCCTCTTGTTGTTCTCCACCGAATGGCGACGCCCGTGCCGTCGCCGCGAGATGGCAGCCCAGCAAGTGACGGGGCCGATGTTTGCCCCAGCTTGCAAGGGCTGGCGAGGGTCCGAGAGGAACTCAACCTTTCGGAGCCTTCGTCTTCTGATAGGGATACAGTGGTGTCCCTATCCGAGTCGGAGACGAGTGACCAGTCGGTTCACCGTCTAAAACGGAAAAGGGGCAAAGGCCCTCTGGTCCTTTCCCCGGAGTCCTCTGGAGAGGAGCTTCCCACCCACAAAAAGCGTGGCCGCGGTCGCCCTCCCACCACCGGGGAGTACGTCGGCCTCGCTCAGGCGAAGGCCGAAGTGGCCCGGGCGGAAAAAGAGGAGCTCAAGCTGCAGGCCGAGCGGGAGATACTCGCCTCGATGGCTGAGGCTCGAGTGACCCGTTCCCGTCTCTCGGAGATGGAGTGTGAGGATGACGCCGTCGAGTCGTCCTCGCTCGTCTTCGAAAGGCTTATGACGAGAGTGGAGGCCATCCGTAAGGTGGCCGATGTGTCCCGGAACCTTAAGGGCACTTGCGTTAAGGCTCTCCGGGACAACATCGAGGCGGTGGTGGCAGACGCCAAGCGTCTGGCCTCCCTCTCATCGAATGAGGAGACAGCTGCTCTGCGTCGCGAGCTTAAATCGCTCGGGCGCAGAACCAGCAGCTAAAAACCGGACTTGACGAACTACGGAGGGAGTTTGCGGCTTTTAAAGCCGCCCCCTCCGCCGCCTCTGGGTCTCCAGTTACACTGGAGCATCTGGAGGCCATGGAAACGGCGATAATGGACAGGGTCCACGCTCGCCTCAGTGCGCGGCTCGAAAACCTGGAGCCGCGCCTTAACCCAGCGCCGAGGGTGAGCCCTCCATTGGCCGCTCGGAGGGTACCCCCCCCTCCGAAGCCGGCCCCCAGACGAAACACGCCCTCTCCTCCCACCGCACCGCCTAAAGCCGCCACCAGCGGGCCAAAGGCGAAAGCGCCTGTTGGAAGGGCACCTCCACCTCCGAACAAGAGTGCTCGGAGAAGGAGAGCGACGAGAGGCCGCAAGGCGCCGGAGAAGTCGGAGCCGCGCCCACTTCCGCCTGCCCCCACCTCTATGGACAAACCATGGAGTCTGGTGGCTAGGGGTGGGAAGCACAAGGAGCACCCTCCTGCTCCTCAAAAGAAGAGCCGGGCACCACAGCCTGCCCCTCGGAAGGCCAAACCGTTCAAGACAGCGGCCGTTGTCGTCACCCTGCAGCCAGGGGCTGCCGAGAGGGGGGTGACGTACAAACTGGTCACGGAAGAGGCAAAGAAGAGGGTGGACATTACAGAGATGGGCATTGAATATGTTCGCTGCCGCCGCGCGGTGACTGGAGGTGTCATAATGGAGGTCTCCGGCGCCGACAACAACGACAAGGCGGACAAACTCGCTGCTAAACTTCGTGACGTACTGAGTGCGGAGTCGGTTCGGATCTCGCGGCCTTTCAAGGCCACCGAGATACTGGTGTCAGGCCTCGACGACTCCGTCACTTCCGATGAGGTGACGGATGCCATCGCTAGGCTTGGCGACTGCCACAGGGAGGCAGTGAAGGTGGGAACCATCCGTTACTCGTATTACGGAATGGGTTCGGTCTGGGCGAGCTGCCCTGTGACAGCTGCCAAGAAAGTAGCTGAAGGCAGATTGCTGGTCGGGTGGACGGCAGCACGGGTGAAAGTGCTGCAGCCCCGCGAGCTGCGCTGTTTCCGGTGCCTGAACACAGGTCACGTCAGGGGGCAGTGCACGGCGGCCGTCGACCGGAGCCAGCAATGTTACAAATGCGGAAATAATGGTCATCGCGCATCGGAGTGCAGGGCGGAAGCTCGCTGCCCTCTGTGCGCTGATGCTAACAAGAAGTCAAATCATCGCCTGGGGAGCAAGCAATGTTCGGCCCCCAAGCCCAGGATGAAAAGACGAAGGCCTGTGGGTCCTGCGGTTTCGGCCCAGGACTCCACGACCTGCCCACCGGACAGGACCACTGAGACACTCATGGACATACAATCAATATGTCCATGAGATGTCTACAAACAAATGTGAACCACTGCGCCGGTGCCCAGGACCTGCTAGTCCAGACACTCGCGCAGTGGACGATACAGGTGGCGATCGTCGCGGAGCCGTATCTGGTTGTCCCCCGGGACAACTGGGTCGGCGACCGCGACGGCCTCGTCGCCATTATATTGGCCACAGGAGAGGGAGCCTCCGCCGTCGATTGGTCGTTCAGAGGTCGTGGGTTCGTCGCCGTTTTATGCGGCGACATTGTGTATGTAGGTGTCTATTTCTCGCCAAATCGTCCGCTCTCGGAGTTTGAGCGCTTTTTGGCGGAAATGGACATCCTGCTGGGACGGTGTCGCCCGCATCAGGTGCTCCTCGCCGGAGACCTGAATGCGAAGTCGACGGTGTGGGGCTCAGCTCTTACTGACGCGAGGGGCGCGGCTGTGGAGGAGTGGCTCTCCAGCAACAATCTGTGCGTGCTGAACAGGGGCACGACCAACACGTGCGTGCGGCAACAGGGCGGATCAGTCGTGGACGTATCGTTTGCGTCTCCCGCCCTGGCCCGCCGTGTTCGGGGCTGGGTAGTCGAGGAGGGGGTCGAGACATTGTCGGATCACCGATATATCCGGTTTTCCGTCTCCCCCCACTCGTCGGACCCGAACAGCCCAAGGCGTGTTCCCTGTGAGATCGGGCCCAAATGGGCGCTTAAAATGCTGGAGAGAGACTCCCTCATAGTGGCGTCCCTCGTCGAATCCTGGAATTCACGACCGGAGGTGACCGATGCGGATACAGAAGCGCGGTGGTTTCGTGGGGCAATGACGCACGTCTGCGACGTCGCCATGCCCCGCGTGGGCAAACAGCAGCCCCGTCGACAGGTGTACTGGTGGTCGCCGGAGCTACAACAGCTCCGGACGACATGTGTGAAAGCACGACGCCGGTACACCCACTCCCGTCGACGCCACAAACCCGCATCGGTCGTGGCCGAACTTTTTGCCGCCTTCCAAGGGGCCAAAAAGACGTTGAGGATCGAGATCGGTGCAGCGAAGGAGCGCGCCTGGCAGGAGTTGGTGGACTCTCTCGAGCAGGACCCATGGGGCAGGCCGTATAAGCTTGTGATGAGCAAGCTTCGTCCCTGGGCCCCACCGTTATCATCGACGATGAACACGGAGATGCTCGAGAGGGTGGTGGAAAATTTGTTCCCTGCCAGGGCGGAGGGCGATGCTCCCACGGCGTTGTTGCAGATCTCACAGGAGGATCCCCCCGAGGTGTCAGAGGGTGAACTCGATAGGGCGGTTCTTCGCCTCAGTGCGAAGAACACAGCACCCGGTCCCGATGGCATCCCGGGGAAGGCGCTGGTCTTGGCCCTGAAAGAGGGCGGTCTTGGATGTAGATTCCGTGAGCTGCTCACAGTCTGTGCGAAGGATGGCCACTTTCCCAAGGAGTGGAAGCTAGGCAAGCTTGTCCTCATCCGCAAGCCCGGGCGTCCGGTGGACTCACCATCGGCCTATCGCCCCATTGTCCTACTGAGTGAGGCGGGTAAGCTGTTTGAGCGGGTTATCGCTGCTCGCCTCACTCAACATCTGGAGGAGACCGGGCCGAACTTGGCCGATGTCCAGTTCGGTTTCCGGAGGGGCAGGTCCACCGTTGACGCGATTGCGCGGGTGAGGACCTTAGCGGAGGAGGAGATTGGGAAAGGCGGGGTCGTCCTGGCGGTGTCCCTCGACATCTCCAACGCGTTTAACACTCTCCCACACAGTGTCATCATGGAGGCAATGGGGTACCACGGCTTCCCGGAGTACCTCCGACGACTCGTCGGGGACTATCTCTCGGGTCGCTCGGTCGTGTACCCCACGCGCGTTGGAGATCGTCAGCGGGGTGTGTCGTGCGGTGTTCCGCAGGGGTCGGTCCTCGGGCCGCTTCTGTGGAACATTGGCTACGACTGGGTGCTGCGGGGCGCTACCCTGCGCGGGGTCGACGTCACGTGTTACGCGGATGACACCTTGGTGACCGCCCGTGGTGGCAGGTACCGTGACGCGGCCCTGTTGGCAACCGCTGGAGTCGCACAGACTGTGATGCGCATACGGCGCTTGGGTCTGACGGTGGCCCTTGAGAAGTGTGAGGCAATCTGCTTCCATGGACCTCGCAAGGCGCCGCCGCCAGATTCCAAAATCATCATTGGCGGAGCTTCCATCGGCGTCGGGTCGACGCTGAAATATCTCGGCGTCGTACTCGATAGCCGATGGAACTTCAATTCGCACTTTCGGAGCCTGGCTCCGAAATTGACAAAGACGGCTTTTGCCCTAAGCCGGCTAATGCCCAACCTGGGCGGACCCAACGCTGGGTGCCGCCGTCTCTTCGCGGGCGTGGTGCGCTCGATGGCCCTGTACGGGGCGCCTATCTGGGCCGATTCCCTGTCGGCTCAGAACCGGACTGTGCTGCGGCGTCTGCAGCGGGTCATGGCGTCCCGGGTTGTCAGAGCATATCGCACCACCTCGTGGAGAGCGGTGTGCGCGATCGCCGGCACGCTTCCCTGGGAGCTGGATGCCGGGGTTCTTGCAGCGATCTACCATAGGATCGCGGATGCAAGGGCCCGTGGCGTGAATCCACCCCCGGAGGAGGTGCTGCGTTGGAGGAGGGAGCTCCAGGAGGAGGCACTCGAGCGCTGGCGCGAAGATTTGATGCAGGCGGGGTACGGTCTTCGCACCACGTCTGCGATCGCGCCAGTGCTGAACGAGTGGGTGAGCAGGCGGACCGGCTCGCTCTCCTTCCGGCTTGTGCAGGTGCTTACGGGGCATGGTTGCTTCGGACGGTACCTGTGCAACGTCGCGAGGAGGGAGCCAACAACCGCCTGCCACGAATGTGGGGCCAACGATGACACCGCGCAGCACGTGTTAGAGGATTGCCCAAGTTGGGATATAGAGAGAGCGGCTCTGACGGCAGTCGTGGGGCAGGACCTGTCCTTGCCGGCTGTCGTCAGAGCAATGATTGAGACGCCTGACGGCTGGGAAGCCGTCAGATTATACTGTGAGGCGGCCCTGAGTGGCAAAGAGGCCAGGGAGCGGCTCCGCGAGGAGGATCCCGAGGCAGACCCACTCAGGCGCCGCAAAATAGGAAGACGGCGCCGCGCCTACGCTGCGGCGCCACTACAACACCGGAATTGACTGCCGGGCGTCAGGAAGGACGACTGACGTCCGGCCTACCCTGATTTGACGTGGCGTGGCGGCCTAGAGATGCTCCCTAGACCGCCACCAAAGAGCAAGATCTTTAAATAGATATAGCGGTGTGCGGGTTTCGCGGACATGGCTCACGCTGTTATTCGGACCCGCACATTTCCGCCGATGGTGGAGCATGGGGGGGTTTTAGTGGGTATTACCGGCGCCTCTCGCCGGTTGAGTCCCACACTCCCCCTCGCCGACGCGTCCTATGTCGGCGAGGGGCGTCCGTAAACGCGATTTCCCCTCCTCAAAAAAAAAAAAAACAAAAAAAAAAAAAAAAAAAAAAAAAAAAAAAGGTTAGGTTAGGTTAGGTTAGGTTAGGTTAGGTTAGGTTAGGTTAGGTTAGGTTAGGTTGGGGTTGGTGCTGAAATTTTCCGAAATTTCAACATTTTGAATCGCTTATAACTTCGGTTTCCCTTGGTGTTTCTCGGCGTGGTGTATATTGATTGAAGCCTTTTTCAAGGCTCCTTCAAGCTACACACACCAGTTGTTATTGTTGTTTGCTTTTCTGTTGTTTTTTGTTGATTTTTTGTTTTCTTGTTTGGAAATTTTTAGTTTAAAACCGTGATAAGACCCGGTTCCCGTAGCCGGATCTTGTTGCGGTCTAGGGCTGAAAGTTGCCTCCTAGTGAGCTCTTTCAGCCAGTCCAAACGAGTTTTTGTTATCTGTTGTTGTTAAGTTTTTATCACTGTTATTGTTGTTAGTTTTTTAAGGAAAATCATTGTTATTGTTAATAACTTCGGTGCTACCGATCGGTTTTCGTCGCGGGTTGTGTTGGAAGAAGCCTCTTCGGAAGCTCTTCCAGCCACCCCAAACCGATTGTCGGTAACCTCTGTTATTTAGTTTTTATTGTTGTTTGTTTTTCTTAGTTATAAGGAAAATTGTGGTTTTTGGCGAATTTGTCTTCGATTTGTTGAGTCGTCCCCCCTCCTGTAGGGGTGGACTCGCCCACATCCTCGGACATCGGTAGGGCTATAAACTGGCCAATGTCGGATTCCACCGACACCAGTGGGCCCAGCCTAAAGGCGGGCAAGGAAGGCCGGACGCTGTACTCTAATGTCCTGACCCGTTCGGTGGCGCGCAAGCGATCCGCCGCCAAGGACTTATCGGAGGCGATGTCCTCCAATAAGTTCATTGGCATAACGTCAGGATCGGAGGAAGAGGAGGAGTTAGCGGAACCTGTGGTTCCGCAAAAATTCAAAAAGGGGAGTAAAGGCCGTGGCGGTAAGCTTCACGGCCATGATATAGGAATGTCGCGAGCGCGCCGCGATCTGAGGGAAGACTCCGACTCCGGTTCGGACTCTGTCAAATCGGCGACGACGTTTCGTTCGGCGAAGTCAGCGAGCTCCGTAGAGGAGCTCACGAAAAAGGCGGAGGCCAGCGCCTCTGCCATTCTAGAGGTTGTTCGCAAGTCGGGCAACCTCAAGGGCACCTCACAGAAGACTATCAAGGAGGCCACCCACTCCATGCTTGGGGTGGTAGGGGCGGTGGCGAAACGCAAGGCAACGAGTGAGATCGAGCGACTTCGCGCCGACAATAAGCGTCTTCGATCCCAGATCGATGCGCTTATTTCGGAAGTGACAGCGCTCAGGCGGGCCTTCTCTGAAAGGCCGCCACTAGAGAAGCCTCTTACCGAAGAGGCTGTAGTACCGCCCACGACAGTGGCTGACTCCCAGCCGCTGTCGAGGGCTGAATTTATGGAAGCTCTTTCGGCCTTACAGACGGAGCTGACGGCCCACGTGGGTGGGGTCGTCAACGCTCACCTGGATAGTCTGGAGGTCGACGGGAGATTACTCCCGGCGCGTCGCCTCCGCCCGCCTCTGCAGGCGGACAAAAAGCGGGAGGATCGCGAATCGGTCCCCCAGTCTAAGCAAGCAACGGGCTCCACCCTCGCCCCCCCGGCAAATCTGCCAAAGCAAGCGAGGGCGAAGAAAGCTAAGGGATTGCAAGCCCCAAAGGCCTCGGAGCCGACACCTGGCTCATCGACAGGGCCCGTAGAGAAGACGGCAGAAAGCTGGACGGAGGTAGTGAGACGGAAGAAGCGCGTCTCAACTCCGACAGCCAAATCCGCCGTCGAAACTACCAAAAAGGTGCCCAGGCTCCCGAAGGAGCCGAAATCGCTGGCCGTTGTGGTGGCCCTTAAGCCAGAGGCGTTAGAAAAGGGCGCCACATACAATAAGGCAATCGCCCAAACCAAGGCCTCAGTCTCACTGGAGGCCCTTGGAATCGGACCAGCGAAGTTCCGCACGGGAGTAACGGGGGCTCGAATCCTTGAGCTCCCTAAAGAGACCACGTCCGTGCAAGCGGATAAATTGGCGGAGCAGATCAGTGCTGCACTGGGGGACATGGCGAAAGTGACTCGCCCCACCAAATCAGTCGACATTCGAGTCAATGGACTCGACGACTCGGTGTCTTCTGATGAGGTTAGAGATGCTCTGGCCCTGAGCACAGGCTGCGCCCCTGAGCTCTTTAGAGTGGGCAAAGTCCACCCTGGACTTAGGGGCATGGGGTCGGCCTTCGCCTCCTGCCCCATAGAGGCGGCCAAGAAGTTGGCAGCGATCGGTCGACTGACGGTCGGATGGAGCTCAGCCTCAGTCCACCTTATTGAGCAGCGCCCCATGCGCTGCTTCAGGTGTATGGGGCTCGGCCACCCGGTGGTCAGGTGCCCATCCAAAAAGGACCGCAGCGGTCTCTGTTACCGCTGCGGATTGGATGGGCATTCCGCCAACGAATGCGAGGCGGCGTACAAGTGCGCCGTCTGCGCGGACGCTGGCCTCCCGGCAAGTCACCGAATGGGGGGGATGAACTGTTCCCCCCCCGCAGTCCGTGGCCGCCTCACAGCGGCCATTCCCTTGGTGAGAGCGGGGGCCACCCGTAAATCTGGGGAGGAGCCAATGGACACCGTCAATGTCCAATAGGCCCACTGCTAAGATCCTCCAGGTGAATATCAACCACTCCGCTGGGGCACAAGATCTACTGTGTCAGTCCATGGCGGAGTGGGAGATACACCTGGCGGTGGTGGCGGAGCCATACACGGTCCCCCATAATGCCAACTGGCTAGGGGACCTGGACGGCTCCGCTGCTATAGCAGTGAGGCCTGGTGGTGAGGCTCCTCCCCTTTCTCTCAGGGAGAGAGGTGCGGGTTTCGTGGCAGCAAATTGGGGGAGAATGGTGGTCGTGTCGACCTACTTCTCCCCAAACCGCAGTCGGGCGGACTTCGAGTTCTTCCTGGCTGCGGTGGAGGGGGTGGTGAGGCGTGCGGCCCCACTCCCAGTTTTGGTGGCGGGAGACCTCAACGCCAAGTCATCGGCGTGGGGGTCCTCCCGTACGGACGTGAGGGGGGGTATTCTGGAGTCCTGGGCGCTGGGCCTAGGGCTCCAGGTACTCAATCGTGGTACCTCTCCCACGTGCGTACGGTGGCAAGGTACGTCCATTGTGGACGTATCCTTTGCCACTGCTGCCCTTGCTGCCCAAACCCGTAGCTGGCGGGTCGAGGAAGACGTGGAGACCCTGTCGGACCACCTGTACGTCCGATACGAGGTCTCCACGCTGGCCCCCAGCGCGCCACAGCGTCGGGATCCCACGGCGGGTGCTGCCTTTCCCAGGTGGGCACTCGCCAAGCTCCGCCCTGATGTGGCGGAGGAGGCCGCGATGGTGAGGGAGTGGTCCCCTCTCCCCCCTCACCTCGCAGGGGATCCCGAAGGCATGGCAGACCATTTCGCCGACGACCTGCGGGCCGTTTGCAATGCTGCCATGCCTCTGTGGCGTCCTCCTCCCAAATGGAAGAAAGTTTATTGGTGGGCGCAGGAGATAGCTCTCCTGCGCACCACATGTCTGGCGGCAAGGCGCGCCTTACTTCGTTGCCGGAGGAGGCGTACCAGGAGGACGCCTGACGAAGAGGTCCTCCTTCGTCAGGCGTACAGGGAGGCTCACAAGGCCCTGCAAAAGGGAATCTGCAGGGCCAAAGAAGAGGCCCACGAGCGCTTCCTGGCCCTCCTGGACGCCGACCCCTGGGGTCGTCCGTACAGGGTTGTGAGGGGGAAGTTTGCATCGAGCTCCCCCTCGACAGCCAATCTTGACCCGGAGCTGCTTGAAAAGGTCATGGGGTCCCTGTTCCCGACCCCTGGCCGATTCGAGCCCCCTCCCATGGAGCCTCCGGAACCACTTCCGGAGCTCGAGGTGGAGGGTCCTCCCGTCTCAGATGCGGAGTTTGAGGCGGTGAGGGAGCGGCTCCGGGGCAAGAGGACGGCCCCAGGACCAGACGGAGTCCCGGCCAAGGCCCTAGCAATCGCGCTAGGGCCTCTAGAGGAGAGATTCCGGGCGATCATGAACGCATGCATCGCCCGGAAAAAGTTCCCGGCGAGATGGAAGGTGGGGCGTCTCTGCCTTCTCCGCAAGGAGGGCCGCCCTGCCGACTCGCCGGCGGGGTACCGACCGGTGGTCCTGCTCGACGATTCCGGCAAAGCCATGGAAAGGGTTATGGCGCGTCGGATCGTCGAGCATCTGGAAACGGAGGGGCCGAACCTGGACGAACACCAGTTCGGCTTCCGCACCGGTCGGTCAACTGTTGACGCAGTGAGCCTCCTCAGGCGGTGGACTGAGGAGGCCACGGGCAGAGGGGAGGCTGTTGTTGCGGTGTCGCTCGACATCCGCAACGCCTTCAACAGCCTCCCCCACGAATGTATCAGGGCGGCACTCCGGTTCCACCGAGTGCCGTCCTACCTCTGCGCCCTCGTCAACGACTACCTCTCCGAACGGGTAGTGCTGTACGAGGGCGCAGACGGGAGAGTCATGCGCCGGCCGGTGGCGGTCGGCGTACCGCAGGGGGCCGTCCTCGGCCCCCTTTTGTGGAATATTGGGTATAATTGGGTCCTGCGAGGCAATCTCCTACCAAAAATGGAGATTGTCTGCTTTGCCGACGACACTCTCGTCGCGGCAAGAGCAAAGACGTGGGAGAAGGCAGAGCGGCTTGCGTCGGTCGGCACCTCGTTGGTAGTCCGGCGCATCCGCCTGCTCGGATTGGAGGTGGCCCTAGACAAAACTAGGGCCATGGGTTTCCATCCCCCACGCCGCAGGATCCCGCCGGGGCTCCGAGTCCGAGTGGAGGGGGTCCGGATTCCGGTCGAGATGCATTTCAAGTATCTCGGCCTAACTCTGGACCCCCGCTGGAACTTTGAGGAGCATTTTAAGCTCCTCGTTCCACGGCTGATTAACACCGCAGCCGCACTCGGACGGCTCCTCCCTAACCAGGGAGGACCCAATTCGGCGTGCCGTCGGCTTTACCATGGTGTGGTAAGGTCGATGGCACTCTACGGAGCCCCGGTCTGGGCGGAGTGCCTCACTCCCCGCACCCGGGCCCTCTTACGGAGGCCACAGAGGGTCATGGCGACCCGGGCCGTGCGGGCTTATCGCACGGTCAGCCACGGGGCTGCCTGCGTGCTAGCAGGCATGCTTCCGTGGGATGTCGATGCCCTGGTTCTGTCCCAGGTGCATCGGCATCGGGTCGCCGCTAGGGCCCTCGGAGAAAGACCCGTTGCCGAGGACGTGCAACGGGTCCGTGCAGAGGCCCATGAGAGGGCCATTGAAGATTGGAGTGAGGCACTACTCAACCCCACCGCCGGTCACCGGACGATCCAGGCGATCCGTCCGGTGTTGGAGGACTGGGTGAGGCGCCAAAAAGGCTGCCTCACCTTCCACATGGTGCAGATGATGACCGGACACGGGTGCTTCGGTCATTATCTGCACCGCATAAAAAGGGAGGAGTCGCCGCGGTGCCACCACTGCGGCGACCCCGACGATACGGCCGAGCACACGCTCCAGGTGTGCCCGGCCTGGAGTCCCCAGCGCCGGGAGTTGGAAGTGGCGCTGGGTGGAGTGGACGTCACACTGCCAAACATGGTCGAAGCCATGCTTGGCAGTGTGGCCACTTGGAAAACAGTTGCCGCCTTCTGCGGATATATAATGTCGCAGAAGGAGGCAGCTGAGAGGGAGCGAGAGGAAGAGGCCGGTCTCGCCTCCCTCAGACGCAGGCGGCGGGGCAGGAGAAGGCGGGCATACCAAGCCCGTCTTTGAATGTCCCAGGGGACCTGCGCACATAGCTGGCCAGCTATGTGTGCCTGCACTAGGTCCCACCGTCTGGGGATTGCCTGGGTGTCTCCGGGCAATCCTCCGTTGGCGTTAGCCTAGCAAGTCGGCTAGGCTGCCCTGGAGTGGATCGGAGTTTGGTGCCTCGGCAGAACCCGGTTCACTCCGTTCACAGGGCAAGGAGGCACCGGGGAGTTTTAGTGGGTATTCCCAGTGCCGCTATGATCAGGTGCTGGGCGACCCCCACATATCCCTACCGTCTAGCCAGCGGTAGGGAATCTGTAAGCGGATTACTCCTCGTCAAAAAAAAAAAAAAAAGGTTAGGTTAGGTTAGGTTAGGTTAGGTTAGGTTAGGTTAGGTTAGGTTAGGTTAGGTTAGGTTAGGTTAGGTTAGGTTAGGTTAGGTTAGGTTAGGTTAGGTTTGGTGCCTCGGCAGAACCCGGTTCACTCCGTTCACGGGGCAAGGAGGCACCGGGGAGTTTTAGTGGGTATTCCCAGTGCCGCTATGATCAGGTGCTGGGCGACCCCCACATATCCCTACCGTCTAGCCAGCGGTAGGGAATCTGTAAGCGGATTACTCCTCGTCAAAAAAAAAAAAAAGGTTAGGTTAGGTTAGGTTAGGTTAGGTTAGGTTAGGTTGGGTTGGTGCTGAAATTTTCCGAAATTTCAACATTTTGAATCGTTAATATCTTCCGTTTCCTTTGGAGTTTCTCGGCGTGGTGTATCTTGATTGAAGCCTTTTTCAAGGCTCCTTCAACCTACCCATACCAATTGTTATTGTTGTTTGTTATTCTGTTGTTTTTTCTTGGTTTTCTGTTTTCTTGTTTGGAAATTTCTAGTTTAAAACCGTGATAAGACCCGGTTCCCGTAGCCGGATCTTGTTGCGGTCTAGGGCTGAAAGTTGCCTCCTTGTGAGCTCTTTCAGCCATTCCAAACCAGTTTTTGTTATCTGTTGCTGTTAAGTTTTTATTGCTGTTTTTGTTGATAGTTTTTTAAGGAAAATCATTGTTATTGTTAATAACTTAGGTGCTACCGACCGGTTTTCGTCGCGGGTTGTGTTGGAAGAAGCCTCTTCGGAAGCTCTTCCAGCCACCCCAAACCGATTGTCGGTAACCTCTGTTATTTAGTTTTTATTGTTGTTTGTTTTTCTTAGTTTTAAGGAAAATTGTTGTTTTCGACGAATTTGTCGCCGATTTGTTGAGTAGTCCCCCCTCCTGTAGGGGTGGACTCACCTACATCCTCAGACATCAGTAGGGCTATAAACTGGCCAATGTCAGATTCCACTGACACCAGTGGGCCCAGCCTAAAGGCAGGCAAGGAAGGCCGGACGCTGTACTCCAGCGTCCTCACCCGCTCGGTGGCGCGCAAGCGGTCCGCCGCCAAGGATGTTTCGGAGGTGTTGTCCTCTTCCAATAAGTTTTTAGGCCCGGCATCAGGGTC